>CM061189.1:15000000-16250000 GCA_030763345.1 Mythimna separata | reverse complement strand
GACTCTGGTTATATGTTATTAAAAAAAAAACAATAGGGTTCCGTACAAAAGCTGTAATAAGATAAAGTGTAAATAAATTACCTTTAAATCTCCTTACATCGTGTGATAAAAATATTGTTGATAGAAAAAAATAATATATTATAACTTTGCACAACATTTTTTTATGTCACAATAACGGTATAACTTTAGAATCGGGTCGCAGGAGTAGGGGGTTGGTAGTCGGAGGGGGGGGGGGGAGGGGGACTCCCCCCTCCCCCCTAGTACCACTCCCATGAAAAGGTAACTCACCGTTTCCGAGAAAAACGATCTTTTGTAACCTAACTTCAAAAACCTCAAAAATTGTTTAAAAGACGTAGTCGCCGGAGCTCCTACTTCTGGGTGGTTTATAAAAAAATAACCACGAACGAGGTGCCAGGGTCTGTGTTCGCTCGCTTCGCTCGCTCACTACGACCCTGGCACCTCGTTCTAACCTAACCTGTCCGAGTCGGGGTGCCCCTAAGTCTTACTCACATATAATTAGTATGATTATACGACTTTCTACTAAACAGGATATCTAGGATGATATAAAAGTAAACAACAAATACATATACAACTCGAAGAGGAACGGAAAGAATCAAAATAAAATTGAATGAATGACCGAAACGAATGACAGTGACACAGACACAAAATGTTGACTTTATTTTTTTTTACGTTCCGTTCTACCGATGTAGCACGATATTTTACACTACCAGGTAATAAATTGTGACAGCTTTGGTTGTCAAGTGCCCATTTTAACGTTCCGTTTTACAGTTTATCGAATTTGAGGTTAGAAATTTATTTCGTGAATTTTTCGAAAATTAGGCATTACCTTGTGAAAAGAGTGGTATTGTTATAATCGGGAACCCAAGCCCTACCAGTTCTGACCATTTTCAGTCCTCAAATCCTGCGACCCGAAACTAAAGTCAAGCCTCGTTTTGTTCCACGCGCGCCTCAAGGAGATGTCATCAAACTGTAGGGGCACGTAGGGCCAAAAGCGTCTGGGGAATACGGTAATTCCGAAAGGTGAGCCCGTGTCCCCCAGATCAAAGGCAACAAAGGAACGGGGTGCGTTTTAGTCGATAAGAGTCCTACACGCCCTCCCGCTCCGCCCAAGAGTGGGGAAGTCATTCTGATGATTAATCACTTGAAAAAAAAAACTCTTATTCCTTCTTTGCCTTTGATCCAGGGCTCAGGGGTTCGTTTTAACATAACCTCAGTAAACTTCGACCCTGCTGGGCAACTACGGTTTTGTGGTCCAACAGTGGACGTCTGTTGGGTGAAATGATGATGAATAATTATGATGATAATGATTCTTAGTAGCAGTCTGGAGTATGGAAGTTGGGAATGTGACATCCCATGGGGTTTTAACGAGGCATGCTTTGTAAAGCTATAAGTGGTATATAAAATGAACTTTATCCCGATAACACTGCTACTACTTATTTTGGTGTAAGTACAATAAAGTTTATTCTATTCTATTTTAACACTGCGAATATTTCGTCAAGTCAAGTTCCAGCATTACGATCCTTACGTACCTACTAATTTTACTTCTTTTAAGTAATTGTACTTGAAACACACAATTTTGGTTTTAAACTACTCCGTATTTTAGAGGTAAATAATAAAATATAATTATGTATATATTTTTAGGTTTTAACTTATTATTATGAGATATTATTTACTTGTAAAAATATGTAACTAAGAAAATAAGTAGATTATAAAAAAATGTTAGGTAGCTATAAAAAATCCGGCAGTAAATTCCTTTCTATTTGAAACGGATGGTTACCCTACGAAACTGACGAAACGAGCGTACGAAGAGGGGTGCATGCGCGGTCGCGGGACGCGGGTGCTAGCTACGGCCCGATCGCGCAAGGTCGCTGGCAAATAGTATCGCCTTAATTTCTACGACGGCGTAATCGATCGATTAAAAGAAATTAATTGTACACATGTCGCCTGAAACACAAGAAGGAAGAAAAAAATATCCTACAGCCCAACACTTTGGTTGACCCTTGAATGGACTCTAACACTGATTCTCTTTAGCATCCTAAAGCAGGTATTTGGATTTGCAATCCTTGTGGATGAAAAATAACAAAATGTGAAAGAAAAATCATGAAGATCATCTGTTTCTTTGACCGGTCCATTGCAGCAAATATTGAAGAAATTCTATAGCAACGACAAATAAATTATTATGAAGCAGAAGAATGAATAGTCAATAGGCATTTTGCATCAGTCCAGTAGCCACCAAATAACACAGGTAATGAAAACCATGGCTTGACACGGTATAATCGACAATAAGCCCCTTGGCTGAATCTGGTGACAATCGCAGGAAATGTCAGCCATTGATTTTCCTTCACGCTTATTCTTATCGGTGTCTCTAATTGTATTAACATTCTTTCGGTGTTGTATAACTTCACCTTGGCACTCGGCACCTGTTTGGTAACACTCTGTTCATCTGAAATTGATTAATTCTTCAGTTATGTTTACTATTTCATCATTCATCGGTCGTGTTGCTGGGGAGTTTTTTCTTCTCAGCTTAAAGATTTGCTAGAGGTGGGTGGGTGTTTTGCAGGGGTGTCTTTTGAAATGTTTAACGTACCAGTAGTTCTCAGCCTAACTTGAAATGATTTAGATTCTAATGACGCCTATAAGTTAGTCGGTATTAAGTAAATACAAGCGTGCATTACTTTTTTAAAAAAAAAAGGTCAACAAAAAAGCAAATTTGTCTATAAGCTTGAAAATGTTTAAATTCATAATTTCTATTAATATTATCTGCAATTATTGTTGCTTTTTAATAACTGCCATATGCCTTCAATAATTACCATAGCAAGCATGGCATCCGTTAACGTTCTTCGCAAATCGAGCATTTTCTATTAAGTTATAACATTTTACTCGCTCGATAGTCCTAAATTTTCCACCAGTTACAAGGTTTATGTTGATTTGGTCAGTAACTGCTTTTGTAGTCTGCCGTGTATATTAAATGACCGGAAATATATGTCTAAACACGATGGTTAGGCTACATGCATAAGAAATTAAATGATAAAATATTTACGAGGAAACTTGCCTAGGAATATGTAAAGGATTTTCAGTCTAGTTAAGCTCAAAGAGGACCCATTTGTTGGCTATTTAACAAATATTGTTAGCAATAGTGTTTTATCATTGATAACCGACGCCTCTTGAGTAATAAATACATTTTTGTTAAATCTAGCGGCTGTTGATACAGACTTCAATTGTGTAACTTATTATATTCCACATCCCTTTCAATTCTCTCTGTCAAGCTAACAATCTTCTATTTTATTTATCTTTTCATTTGTCTCAAGTCGTGCTCTAAAATTGTTATGTATGTTTGTTTTGACTTCATCGTGCACCTCTTCAATAGCCTGCATCACGTCATCCACTATCATAGACACAATAATATCATCTTTCGACAAGTCAACTACAATTCTCAGATTTCAATCTAATGCATTTTGGTTTACTTTTTCTGCATTTGATTAGATCATCCGTTCAAATTGTTTTGTATTCAAATATTGTTATAGTATATTCTGAGCTGCATACAGTATCCAATTAGATTTTTATATCCTTGTCACGAATTTTATTAGAGTCGTTAAGTTATTACTATGGTGTTTGAATTTTCCGTCGCCATTCCACTCATTATTGGGAATCAAATCAACACTATTTTTTATATAATAATATCCCAAAATTTGTTTAATTAACTACATTGTTTAAGTCTTCAGTTTTATATTTTCTAAGAATTTCCTCTAAACACCGAAGACTTGCAGACAAATAACTTTGTGTGCAATATGGACGTACAACACGTTTACAAGACAATATGAGCCAATCATGAATGTGACAAAAACAACGCCAGGCTTGACTGGAGTAACTTAAACTATTAATGGAAGCTACTCGCATCCCACGATAATTATAAAGTAACATCGGGGCATAGTATAACGAGTTTGTGTGAAAAGTTGATGCTCGCATAATCGCCGACGCAAGTGTTGTATCGAGGTTTTTGTTGCGAAGTCGGTACGGCTGTACGCACGCGCCTGCTGACGTTGCACAATTCACGGCGGGCCTCTACTAGCGAACTAGAGACGCGGCACTATGTGGTATTGGGCCCTAAAAGTTGGCCAAAAATGACTTTTTTTATTTTTGGTAAACTATTTCATACTGTCGATCCTTCAAAAGTTAAGTAGTTGGTCTACAAAATGGCCAAAGAACTTCGTGCTAGCTTATCATCTCGAGCCGCTAGCTCAGTCGGAAGTTACCGTTCGCGTAAGTGATCGTGTGATTGTTCGATGCGCTAAAATTTTACTTGTTTTTAAAACGTAATATTTTAGAAACAAACGGTTTTGTGGTGGATTTTGTGATGGATTCCTTTCAGCCAGGTATGGAACTATATGGAAAATGTTTTTTTTCTAGAAAAGTCTCGATCGATTTTAATATATAGGTCCAAAAGTAAGTTGTCATAAATGATTGCAAAAATTCTTACTTTTCTATGTTTAAGAGACTTTTTGTTATATTATTTAGCACTCTTTAAGCACAAATGCTATTGTTTCTTGTAGAGTAGACAGTCCAGAACAGATTTATAAAAAATTCAGCCGCCCGTACCCGCCCCCTTTTTTTTTGAGATTTTTTTTCGTTTGTACCTAACAATCTTGTATAAATATTCGTTCATAAGATTTAGTCTTATTTTGTTACAGGGACTTCGGAATTGAGGTTTATGACTTGGATTGAGTTGTATGCTGTTATGCAAGGTTCTGATGAGTCAAAATTTGACGGAAAATTGACATTTCTGAAACAGCGACTGCTAAGATCCTACTGTGATGATGATATAAGAATTCATGATATAAAGCAAAAAATCGCTAATATATAACGCAATTTCAAGTAGCTATTGTACTGCTAACCATTTAAAAAACACAATCGGCCAAGTGCGAGTCGGACTTGCGCACCAAGGGTGCCGTACCGACTTACCTATGAAAGAAGTTCAATTCTCGAATCAATAATATTTTTTTTAAGTGAAGAGAGAGAGTAGAATTTTTTTAGTTTTCAGACTTTTCCCTATATTAGTGCTATAAAACCTTGCTTTATGCCAAATTTCAGGATTCTAGGTCCACGGGAAGTACCCTTAGTGTTGATTCCTTAGAGAGTGTCAAAATGTAAGTTTTTTTTTTGCGATATAAACGGCTGTATCTTTTTTTTCGTTAACTTACAAGTTTTATTTTTGCACAGCCTCAAGGGACCGTAGACCTAAGTATATAGTTTTAATTTCAACTCGATACCTCCACACGTTCTCGAGATAAAGGATCTTGTTCCTTTGTTGAGGTTCTGTTTTTTCCTCTTAGGTACGGAACCCTAAAAAATTAAACCAAGGAAGATTCGAAGAAAATAACGTAGAGTGCCTATCCGGATCAATATCGTTACATTCTTTACCCAGAAATACTGCGATAAAACTGGTGAGATGTATGTGGCTTTAAATGGGTATTACGCTGTGTCTTCAACACTGCATAAAGTACTTCGTAAAGGTGCTAAGTGATACAACACGCAATTTTTCCAATAGGTAAACTTTCTGAAGAAGCTGCGGAATCTATATTTTAAGAAAAATAGAAAGATTGCGTAGAGACGTATTCAATTTCCTTAATGAGAGTGACCTGACCAATGAAAATGTATATAATAGTGACGAATAAATATATATTTCTAACTGTAGTAAGTCTTTTATTACTTATTTTAACTTATATACTCTAAAAATCATCGTTCGAGTCATAAAATATTTTTGACCAAGTTTTAGGGCCTAATACCACACTGTGCGCGGTTCAGACGCCGCCTGCCCTCCCCGCGCCTCTCCGCCCCCGCCCCCCGCAGGCCGCGCGCCGGCACGCCACGCTCCCCCCGCAGCACCACACCCGTCAGCGCGCCTTAGTTGCCCCGCAGCTGCCGCGCGCGTCCGTCGCATACTCCATGCGACCCCGCTATCCTTATACCGTAATATGGATATACAGAAAATCCGCGTTCTTATCAACATCCAGTTCGCTTATTTGTGGTTCTGCGAAGTCTTTGACAAATATAAATGGATTATATTGTAAAGTGCCAGAAGAAACTATTAGTTTTATAAGGTCCGCATTGGAATTTCTAATATGGCAAACCGTAGCGCGCCGACGTGTTCGGCACATGGCTTCATAATAATATGGTGCTTGCGGAAATTACGTCAGGATTTACTAATGTCTGTGTGGCGGTAAAGCGAGAGTGTAAATATTGTGTCTGATGTAGTCAGAAATACTTCTTTTAATTACATTCAAGGATTGACTGCGTCGCAGCATGGCGTAGGTACTCGTGGCGTCCACGTTACATTATGGCGGGTTTTCGCTTTCTGATATTGTTGTACGTATATTCTTATAAGATACTATTACTAGAGTGATTCCCACCAAATAATTTCTAATATAAAGGATTATTAATTTACAAATACAATGATTGTTATACAGTTTAGTACAAATGTATAAACATACCAGCATGTATGGATGACATATGTTTTCACTTTCCAGAAGGGAATGATTGTGGGTTTTGTTGCAATGAGTGTCGAGAATTCCATAAGTTAAGAGAACATTATTTATTGCTTTGTTCAGACTTCAAAGTACGATTTCGTCCGAGGTCACTGGCTCAAGAAAACGTTGGCTAATCATTTCGCACCACTCAATGAATCGCATGAATCTATACAATTCAGCCAATATCGAGATTCTTCTAGCCTTATATTAAGTGGCATAGATTCAAAGTATACTGTTTTGCTTTTTACAGTATTCCTCAAATATAAAACCACCGAAACATCCCAATAAGGACTAGAAACCAAAATTTTAATGTTTCGTTCTGTCTAAAATGGCGGGCAAAATCCGCAGTCATTCTGCAGAACTGCATCTGTGTGGGTCTTAAATTGCACATGTGTGCGCAGTCACAGCAGTGCAACGTGGCTGCAACATGCCATAGTACTACTACTACTAACTAACTAATAGTACTGTAGGCGTATTCAACGACATTCTCCGATTACTGATTTCCTGGTACTTGGACTCGAAGATTGAACAAATGGCGACTATTATTCCCAATATTTTCTTGAGAGCTTGATCTTAAATTCTCAACTAAGTCTTAAACTTAGGTGCAAAAATTGTTCAATAGGTGTGAATATATTCTAATGTAGGTCTCACTTATTATATGTTAGCTAAACAAACATAGGTTCATTTACCCGCAATAACGATGATATGTTAATTATGCATGACACGCGAAACATTCTAATTAACTTAATTAGAATAAGTACGACTGCCGTGACACTTCGTGAATTGACATCTGAGACCTGTTATATGCCAGCAAGAGTATTCTCTTTTGCTTCTTTGAATTAAATGATATCGTTGGGGTAGTTTTCAAGAATTCGTATTACTTACAGAAGTATGAAATATATTCTGGCAGTATCATTCATTGATGCCGTCGAAACTAGATAGAAATGTGTGTGATCACTTGCTCTTTATTCAAACTATCTAAAAATTTCTAATTCAAATTTTGAGGTTAGCGAGATATCACCGCAATATGGGGGTTATGCAACGGGAGATTGCCACGTGGCACTACCCTTCGTTCTGCGCATGCCTGGGAGATAGATCCATGACATTGCAACTATATTCTAGACACGGCTTAAATGGAGCATCATTCTGAGTGTTCATACAAATTTTTACTTTTTAATTGTTTTAAAAAAAAAATCTTTTTCCATTCAGAGGTTGTATTTGATTTGTCCATAGTAATTCAAAGCCGGTTAACATGTTTGCGTTGACACAGCATGATAAATTTTTTAGTATTTCAAAAATTGTTCGATCTGCTATCTAGCAAGAATTTGTTGGTTTTGAACTAAATTAAAAATGTATGAAGTTTCCACGTGGATGTAGACTCTAGTGCGCAAGTCCACAACTTCGTCTCAGCTGTGTTCTGAGAAAATCGTTACCACCGTCCAACGCACCCACTTTCCGTCACGTGGTATGTCGAAAAATTTCATCGTTTTTTTTTAAAGAATTTTCATTTCATTGCACACCCACCTTCTCCATAATAGTTAGCTATTCATATTATGGTGTCGAGTTCTACACACTGTTATTGTTTTCCTTTATTTTATCTCGTTTCTTTCTAGCATTTGTTACACTTTTATTGTAAGCTCTATAGATTAGATTACGAAATGAATTATGTATACAAAGTACATATTTAGAAATCATAATCAGTTTTATCAATTCAAGCCCATGTGTGCTCCAAATAAGCATGATATTATTAATATTGTAATCGCTGATATTGATAAAAGGTTTTATAAGTATATTGGAGGATAAATACGATTTGACTTCTTTTAATTTACTAAAACGTACAAAAATTACTTTCGGTGTTTCAATTCTAGTCCAAGTTTCAGGACTTACTTGAAAAGCAAACTTGTCGTGAAACCCTTTCAGTTCAATATTCTGGTTATTTCTTTAGGACTTTTGATACTTACTTCTTTGAAAGTATAATGAGGCATAAATTAATATTTTTAATCACTTCGAGTATCGTCTGTAAGTTGGTCTCCAACTTCAATCGTAAAGTTCATCGTTTTATCGTTATGTTTTTAGGTCGTGGTCGCCACGAACACATCGCGTGCTTCATTTCAGGGATTTTTATTACCATCTTTCTCTTTTGCTTAGACGTCCATTAAATTGTTTAATGATCCATGAAGTCTTTTTGTTATTCTTCGATCGGTACCATCAAAGAGTGCACCAGCATGATCCTTCTATATTCATGAGACTTTGTTATTAAACTGCATAAGTATCAGTGCCAAGACGTGTACGGCACGACCTTTATCGAGTTTCACGTGACTTATTTCCATTTCAGTATGTACCTCGTGCATTTGCTTTTCGCTTGTGATCTTTGTGTCTGCCAAGTCTACTTTCTCTCGCGATGCATCCAAACCCATAAATTTTCCATAGATAAAATCAGTTGTAAACAAAGTATAGTAGGAATACGTAGAACAAGTTCAAGACATTGAAACAACAATTTAAAACAGTGTTCACACATACATTCTGGCGTCATATTGCTTCTGGGGAATCCCTCCTTACAATGACATTCTTAGAATAATAATGTAATAAGCAAAAGACGTGCATTGATTGAATAAACCCTACGAGGTTCCTCCCATTATGCCTCTAGCTAAATATAGCAGCAAATCTGCAGAAGAAAGTTTGGCATCACAAAGAATTTTGGAACACAAAATTGAATGCAGAGACTATACAATAGATAATGCAATCATACATAACGCTCTGAGGCACTGTTTGTTCTCATTCCATTTATATTTAGATTTTAAGTTTGTCTTGTTTTGAGAGTGCGACCTTGATCGGTCATGTCTAGACGACCTTGCCGTTAGTGGAGAATGTCAGTTCTACGTCCGCTTCAATTAATGCCACACGTATTAACACGTTTAATGACATTTACAGAGAGTCAACTTTCACAGTCGCTAACTCAGTAAGAACTTATCTACAATCTTGTTGCATCACGGAAGCGTTTGCATCTAACGCGGAAGCCCCTCGTCTCTTTAAGTCTTTACCTCTCTATGGCTACAATTAATTAAATATTCAGCCGTTCCCAAGATTTACATAATTAACTATGTTTATTTTTACCCTCTGTTTTATTATAATCTCTAATTAATCATGTCTTTCAATCTTCTAAGCCCAAATTCAAAGACCTTGTGATATCATTTACTATTCACGAACATTTGAATTCGAGCTTTCCTTATAATGTACTTGAAATGATGAGTCTCTGTGCAAATTGAAATATAGCCATAACGTCATTGGTCTCATTGTCTGAAGATTTAAACTTCCGTTCAATACATTGTGCAAATTGCAGCGTAATGCCGACGGGATCTTTTATTTTTTCTCTCGTTTTATTTATAGCCCTTTGTTGTGCTCTTACTAGCGTTTGGTTTGTGTACATAGTAATTGCGTTTACAGCGATTCATCGACGTGCACAGGTGAAGGTCATGGTCGAGCTCGCGGCGCCTGGACGCGACGCTCGCACGACTCACATGACTTGTTGTTTGTATGTGCCGCGCTCACTCGCTCAGCCGCTCACGGCGAGCGAGCGATGGCGGCGCACTGTGTTTCGTCCAGAACAAGCTAGGTGGACAAAATTATTTTTTACTTGATATAGGTTTCAAAGCCTCTGCTAGTTAATATTATGACTGATTTCGTTGTTTAAAATACTTAGAAACTCATAAAAATGCGAAATTCCAATAATAAAATGAATTAATTAAAACTAATGGTGTTTATGGCACGATTCGTAAGAAATATCAATTAAATCAGGGGTATTTAAAGCTAATTACATTATATAACGATTACACTAATATTATAAGAATAAGTAAATAAAACTAATTTATATATTTTACAACAGTTCCGATTTTTAAGTTAAGTACATAATAAACCACACTCGTAAAAATCAACCTGTATTAAATAACTTACGACTAGAAAACAACTATCCATTGGATTATGTATAACGAGAACAAACTCAGGAATTATTCATTGTCACTAAGTTCATCCTCAGAAAAATTCTCCACATAATAATCTTCGGTATTAATATTTATGGTATTTACATTTTTACAATATTTACGGGTGGGGTTACAAGGTCTAAAACTGCAGAAGGGAGGCTACCTGATTTTTTTCTGGGGATATCTCTGAGACTGTTAATAAAAGGATCAGATGTGATGATCAACATATTCAGCAAAACTGTATTCGTAGCAATACGAGACCGTTTCCGGGTATTATCCCTTCGGAACCTTCTGCAATCTTCAGAAACGAATTTCTCAGGTTTCTCACTAAGTTCTCGAATCAGTTTTGCGACGTTGCGTTTACCTGCTTGACGAGACGCTATTTCAGCAGCAACCAAATTACCTCAGAGCTTCGTAACTGAACCGAACCATCGACACCTCACCGTGTCGTTTTGGCACTTGCGTTAGCCATATCCACTGGCGGTCTTCCGGGACCATGCTGTGAATGTGAAGACGTTGATGCTTCTGCAAGGTCATAAGACACTTTAAACTGTATGTCTTCACCTTCTAGGCACTTAGCATCACAAGCTAAAAAACGATTCCGTTTTCGGCCAGAATTTACCCATTTTTCCGGGAATTTCGAAGAAAAACGGGAAATAATATTTCTGATCTCCTTCACAGATGCTTCTGTTACACCACTGAGATCATATTTTTGTGAAACAAACATAAAAAGTTCCTTATTTCGGTCACTTTTTGTATGTTTCACCCATTCTTCGAAAAACTGCATAGTTAAACTGTAAAACTGCTACCTGCAAGAAAAATTAAAAACAGCTTTTGGAGCAAAAACGAGCAAAAAAAGAAAGTTTCATTATAATTTGGAAGCATGTGCCTATCAATTGAAAAAAATACAGACCGGGGATACGAGGGGGTTTTTAGTTACCGTCTTTTGAATTTGAATTGTTGAATAAAAACCTCAATTTCTGGATTTGTGACGCTCTGATTCTAATTTAGTATGAATATTATTTAATTGTAACTAAATAAAAAAAATGTACACACTCTTAGTAATAGAACCCATCACTAAAATTTACCACAACTATTAAGATAACTGCAGGAGATGCAATCGTGTCAGTAGCAAAAAAACAAATAATATTATGCATTTAACCCAATTTGTTTCTATACTTACCCTCATTAACGATGTTTTGTATAACTTATGCCAAAACAATTGTTGTGGGTGTAATTACCAACTAATAACCTACTTACCGCCATTAATGATTTTCAGAAATCTTAATATTGTTTTTGTCCAGCTAGCTTGTTCTGGACGAAACACAGTGCGGCGTGGTCGAACGCGATTGGTCGGCTTTCACGAACCTCGTTACATAAACGCTAGTATCTCCGCTCCTAGCGCGAGTGACAAGCTGTATGCACTTGGTCGTAGTATCTTAATTTGGTCATGCCTTTGTATTTGTAACCGTCTAGTGTACAAAAAATATACTATTTCTTAGTAAAGTGTAAAATTTTATTCAAAGCATTTAACTAGAATTAGAACTAATAATATGGATTAAATTTCATTCAGGATTTCCGTTCTATTCTTAGAAAACACGCAGTGCTTGTTCATTGATATGTCTTCCGCTAGAATAGAACAAGACATTACTAAAAATAGAACACAAGCGAGCAATAATATCTTATACATATATTGAAGGATCTGAAGGATAATTTCTAGAGGCTTGATAAGTTTTTCAGAGTTACTTATACATATGCTTTTTCAGCTGCGACTACGTTGAAATCTGTCAAGTGTATGGCAAGGTCGTGTTTATAGGCCGCCTGGGAAAGACCTCGCTCCTATAACTTGAGTCATATGTTCGGATCTACATTTGGGTTAATCACAATGAACGTATGTTTGTACCGGCCCGGCTTTGGGACGATGACTAATCATTGTTTGGTATCTCGATGTTTGGGATGTATTGTGTCATTGAATATTATAGTTTTTGTCATTGTAGTTATCATCAGTGTTTATCTTTTAAATATTGGTTTATTCATTATTTATTTGAATCTTAGATGGTCTTTATCGTTTCTAGTTAAATGTCTTATAAGAATGGTAATGCTTGTAATAAATCTATTGAAGTCATGCACGTCTTCTGGACCTCTTGAAAGTTAAATTGAAGCAATATGAAAGGAAAGCTTTGTTTCAGTCCCGTCTTTTCTTGTTCTCTAAACATTTGGATCAGGTTCTCGTTATAAAACTTTCTTAGCGTCCTCAATAGGTTATCTATCAGTAAGATCTTCGACGTTTACTTTAGTCAACTCGTGCAATACTGTTTTAAAAACTACTTCAATAATTGCAAAGTGTTGACCGAGTGGTTCCAACTTTCTAACAACCTTCTTAAATGTATGTTTGTATTCGTATCTACGTTTTGAGGATCTAATCAACTTAAAAGCCTTGACATTTATTTTAATGTCATTTGGATAGTTCCGTTTAATATTAATAATATAATGTATGTGATACTGATCTTGTGATCTTTCTATACGACAATGCCTAATAATTTATATTATTTTCATAAAAAATAGTAAGAAAATCGTAACTGTCAGTTCCTTATATAATTTATATAGCTATAACAAGTTATGCCGCAATAAACCATAAATATCTATTTTACGGTTCGCTTGTGTTGTATCGAGACTAGATTTCTAGCCGTAAGCAGTTGGGGAAAGGTGAATAATATAGCCTCATTGAATAAGGTCCGTGCTTTGTCCTTAGACAGATTAAGGTGAAAATTGACTAGATTTATTCCCCTTGCATACCCTATAGCGGTAGTTTATTTAAGTGTCATTCTAACGGACAATTTTCTGCTGTTGATATTGAGCGCAAAATGCATATAATTTACGCCTTGCCCGTAATGTACAGGTTTGAATTTAACTGCAAAGCAAACCATAAAAGTTGTAACTTACTTACCGCTGTCTTGTTAGAGACTAATAAGAACAATAATTACATATTTCTTACCCGATAATGTTTACTTTAAATCGCTTTAGGTCTTACAGCTGAACAAATATTTTTCACCTTCACCGAACGATTCACTTTTTAGTTGTAATAAACAGACATACAATTGTAGTTCAATGTGTCACTAAATGTTGTGTTAATAGTACAGCGAGATTCTTAAATTTGGATGAAATATCTATTAGAAAATTAATGCTTAAATAAAGTGAAAGACAAGATATTTGTAAAATTTATGGGAAATAAATAATGGCAGCCTTTGTCATCAAGAAACAAAAAGCATGGCTGAGGCATGTCCATCGTGTATTCAACATTGAAAATACAAACGAATTTTTATCGTCTTTTATGAAACCCATAGGAGGAAATATAAAAGCTCGTAACTGCAAACTAGAAACCACATTGCTGGCTGCAAACTGAGACAAGCTTTTACTAGAAAGAACCCCACTGGGAGAGAAATGACACGACGATTATGGATGTTATGGCGATAATTCACCATCAAATGGGCTATACGTCTAGACTATTCACCGAGGAAAATTAATTGCCTAGATAATGTATTTAAATACAGCGTACCGGAACGATCTCATGTTTCATTCCATTTATGTCTAGTGTTAACACTTGACACTTCTATTTCTTCTTGGCAAAGCAATATAATTACATTATCTGTAATAGCTTTTGATATATTGACTATTTATCAAGCGAAAAGCGCCATGAAGTTGACGTCAATTTAATAAAATGGAGGTACATAATTCAAGGAATAGGTCATTGTAATATTATTGGTTCTATAACAGTTATTGAAGTCATATTTTATGAACAAAATGACACGTAATTACTGAGTAATAGTATTTCTTTCGATTTAGATAAATGTTATAGACGTAATATATTGTGCCATTATTGCAAAATAGAGGTTCTTATCCTACTTAATACTTACTAACAAGTCCATTTACCGCGGTAAACAACTGCCAAGGATGTTTATCATTTTTTCTTACGACCGGCTCGGCTCGAATTAGCCAATAATAACCGTTTGTTTGTCTGTACGTCGCGCCTGATTGGACAGAGTTGACACTTGATTGAAATTTAACACTTAAGCATGCGATACTTGGCTATTTGAGCCGTTGAATTGAAACATTGCGCAAAATATTGGCCGCAAGTAGCCAGAAACATTGCACAAAGACAATCCACACACCATTTGAAGTGAATCTAAATATACATTTTGCAAGTCACTTCGAAGGAGCTTGTGTAAATTTAAAGATACAAAGAATGCTTGTTTGGCATCACAGTTGGTGTGTTGTGACGAACGATAGCCGGGGCCGTGTCTAATGAAAGGTCCAATCAATTTGATCATCCATCGGCGGACTGTGTGAATGTGTGAGAAGGTCGTCAACGAACCATATAAGCAGCGTCCGAGTCCGATGTCCGACTCGTTCGTATGTGATTATTTGCTATGTATTTATTTATGTCCTACCTGGAAACCGCGACACTACTACATATTTGAGTCTGTTCTTAAGGTTTTCTATAAAGTCTTGTCGCCTTTACGCAAATTGGCGGAAGCAGACCTTGGCCCACTAATGACGAATAATTATTATGTCTTAGATATTTCTTACGATAAATATTAACATTTATGATTCCGTGCCGTACTCTTGTCCACTCCCTTGTTTTACTTCTACTTAAATCTCTATCTTTTGCCAATTAGCTTCAAGGATTGGTTTACATTTGGGTTTAAATTTAATATCTGATGAATGAGTTTCCTTGTTACTTTTCTTCCACTATTCTCTCCTCAGACATTTGATACTGTATATCAGTTATTATTTCCTACATTTTACTAGTTGCAAAGATATACATGTTACGTAGTTACGCAAGTACAAAACTGCATGTCAATTCGAACGTAGTGGATCATGTTACTTCCAACCGTAAAGCAGACCGCAACAAAAATGTCTTTACATTCATCCAAGTAAGTTTTCTAACTTCAAATACCGTGTTTTCTAAGGCCTAAGAGTGGATTTCGTGCGAAAATTTAATTTGTTGGATGTAAAAACATGTTTGTCGTAGGAAACATGAGAATGCTGGCGAGCGGCGACAACTACGCTAGTTTGCGGTCCAGGAATGTGATACGCGACCGCTTTGCTCGCGTCTTTCTATTGACTTGGATATAAAGCTCTTTGTAAATCGTTGTATTTCCTTCTTAAATAAATTGCTGGTTTCCTAAATGATTATTGTGCCTCTTCTAAATATCCGCCTCTCATATACTTAAGCTTGCATTGCACAAGAATGTTATGCTGCGTTTACAAACATGCTATATTGTTTAATTACTCCATACGGAAAGTGTCGATAAATGTTTTTACTGACCTCACTTTAACGTTTTGCAATCACTGACATGGCAAGCTTACTTCTTCATTGGAATTATTCACGCAATTTGATGTTGTAATTTGCGCAAGAAATTCGTATTGTTCAGTAAAAAAGCTAATCTAGGTATAATTGCTGTTAGTCTTTCAAAAGGCCTTGCTGAAGTAGATACTTGGATTCATTTAATTGAATTCACGGAGATCTTGTTATCTTAGATTCGTGTCGTTCAGCGTGATTTACATTTATATTTTTTCATCCTTTTTGCTTTTACACAATTGCTATTGTTATTGTCTACTTCAATATTTTTAATGCATGTACCAGGACAGTATAGCTTTACAGATGTGCCTATCACTCTGTAGGCGCCGGTGACCGCATTCTTTACTTCGTCGCAGCGTATTGAAAGTGGAGCAGGCATCCGTTCAACGTTTATAAGATTTGCAATACCATAGTTCTCGTTATCAACACGGATCCGAGTACCTATATTTGAAAAGGATGCTTATGTATGCAAAAGGAAATTCGATTCTTATTGTGCGCTTTTCAATTTAAATGATAATCTTGAAATCATGATGATTTGTTTCCTAACAATGGAAGAGAAGGAAATGGTGACCAATATACCTTTATTGAATGGAAATCAAATGACCAGAGTCTCTGACACTGTCATGTTTATTGATATCTATCGAAACCCAGTTACATCATGAGTAAATAATATACCTACAATGGACAAACTTAATTATATGATAATAGGATTTGCATATTTTTGCCCGTAAAAAAAATAGTACATGTAGCTGTTTTGTGGACTGTCTTCACATTCTAAACAGTTAGCTGCTTTATTTTTACGGTTCCAAAGACTTAGCTTTTATGTTCTTTAATTACTTTTAATTATCATTTTAATCACGGTCAAACTCGGATCGTTTAAAAAATGTCTAGCCTGTCTTAGATAATTACACAAAATCTTCTGAAAAAACGTTGCTGTAGTCCGTCATTTGACGTTTCGCTTCCTCTGAAATGTTTAGTATTTCAGTATTGTGTAATACATTCATATTTCTGTGCTGGTTATGAATGTTATCACTGAACACATTATCATACCAGTGACAAACTCCTAAACAAATATTTGAAAGAGCCTGTTTTGTGGAAATTTCTAGAATTGACATAAGCTATTTCGATGGATGATCCCATATCCGTTGGGTCAATGAACCTATTCGACTTTGAATGGTATCTATAAGGCATGCGTTATTTGTTCGCGATAACAAATACTATTGAATGACGAGGAACAAAAGATACTTGAAACAATAAGAAAAACAAGTGTTTTGGTTTGAGATAATGCAACTTCAATTATGCCAGTCAGCGTTTTAAAGTTGTGTATACGATTAGTTACACGACTGTGCCAATGGTGAATAGGTGATAAAGTTTGACTTGTATCACTTGTGTATATTTTCTTAAGAAACGATGGCTACACGCAGTGTCTGCTTGCTTTGTTGCAAGATGTTTATTGCTCAAATGATTTGATATTCCTTTTGCGTCTTTATGGTTTTCGTTTAGAATATTACAATGTTTATTTATACGCGAATTTACTTTGATGGAATGGTCTCCGGTGTCTTTAATTTTATTATGTTTATCAACACTGTTAGGGTTAATAGGTGGACGTTTTATCCTTTTATTTAAGCATACTAAAAGGTCTGTTTCAGTAATGTTGCGTTTGATGAGTGCTTCTTATATTTTCTTAAATTCGCCATGTCCCTTTACTAAGGCAAAATAATTTACTATCTAGCATTACAACACAGACAGTTTTCTACAAACAAGCGCCATATTATTATGAATGACGTCAATTGAACCTTCATACCCGCACGATTGGACGTATGACCTAATATATGCGTCTATCACACAGTTATTAATTACTAAGTTTCTGACACTACTATTAGGTAACGGTAAACAAAGCTGGCTTCAAATTATCTGGCGAACTGTTCGAGGCTATGTTCTCCTGGTATTAGTGATTGGCCATCAGCTGCTGTTTTACCTCTTTTACTTCTTTATCGTTCTTCCTTACCAGCAAAATAATTAAATCTTACTCTTAAATTGTTACTTTCGAAACTAACTGTAATATTACTAAAGTGCAGTTCAGAGTTATCATCATATTCATGAGTGCTTTACCCTCATAGTGAATTTTATTTAGTGTGGTGTTTTCCCGCCTAAATTCTCTTATTTGCTGGGTATAAAAACCGATGTAATTCAAATATAAAAACACTCTTTCGTCGCCCGTGGAATAGACCAGAACTGAAGTAAAGTATTTCTTTACCTACTGAAAAATTGTAAATTTTACTAAAGTCATTTTGTAGCCATATGAACATTTGAAAGTTAATTTGGGAAGCCAAAAACACTTAGGGAATACCTTAGGTATACTTAGACATACATATAAATTGTCAAGTCACTGGGGAATGTCCATTATTGGAATAGGTTTCTTATCAACCTGACATTTTACTATTGTTAATGATGATGACAAATTATCAAATACATAGTTCAATTTTTCATGGATACAATAAAAATAACCTGACTTTTTCAGGCTTTTGTGCTTACTAGTAAAATTATGTAGTTCTATGATGATGATGATGTGACCTTTCCTATATCATATTACGTATTTAGATTATTGCAGTTATTATCCAAAGTGCATTTGGTTACTATGTTATTTTATGCGCTGCTAATTATTATCCGCTTTAACGTAACATAATGATCGTTGAGTGCCACATTACGTCGGATTATTACACTAATAATATGTATTAAGTTGTTGCCAGTGCTACTAGTAAATGTTTTACAATATATTCTTACATTATGAAGATTTTTATTCAATTTTCAATCTTGATTGTAAATCATAAGAGTTTTATAAGATTTAAAATAAGTTTTACAAGTTCACGTACATCCTGTAGGGCAGAGCAATTTTATATAAATAACTGGCTGTCTCGGCAAACGTTCTGCTATATGAATTATTAAAGAAGAAATTCCCAGGCAAATAAAAAAATCATAGTAAAAATAAAAAACATACATACATACATAAAAATACAAACCCCAATAATAAATTAGGTAATTAAATGTGAATTGTAAATAAGGCTTAATTCAGTTAAAACAATAATATCTAAGTATCGTGAAACTCTTGCTATCTCAGGTGTTAGTAGCTCATGTGTTTCATAAAATTATCCTTATAGATATTTTTGACATTTTTTAAAAGATAAGCTATGTTACGCCTCTACATTCGCTGGTGGCCTTTAAACAGCTGTACCGTTACTGATAAGCGACTGGAAAGGCCTCGTTTTCAGTTGCGATAACAACCATACTAATAGTAGTGTCAAAAACGATGACAACACAAAAATAATAACCAACAAATCTATTTCTTACCAGATAAGTGTGCGATTGATTGGTGCAAATGTGAATTTATATTTATACAAGTGTAGTGAATGTATTAACTTATTTAACATATCCAGATATATGAGGACCCAAAACATGGAACGTTACAAATCCGATGCGTTACGATGGCGTGCTTCCTACAACAGTGATTTAAATTTAAACTAGTGCATAGTGGTCGTAAAGTCTGATCTGTTAGACTGCGTTAAATTATTTATTAGTTAGTGTTTATATCGTGTGGATTATGCTGATCAATACGTTTTTGGACACGGAGGATTTCGTGCACTTGTATTATCCGGAGGATGAGCCTGCAGCCGTGCAGGGCTGTGGAGCCGGCGCGCGCATGGCGTCCAAGTACCCGCCCCGACCGCCCTCGCCCGAGTACTCACAGGTTTGTGCAGAATACACCTCCTACTTTTTATGAAAGCCTGGTACGTTATTGTCAATATTGTCTGACACATGTTTGGTTAGAACTTTCTTATGAGAGTAGAAATTAATGGCACTACTGAGACAGACGTGTAGGAACTAAAAACCATTAGAGCAAAAGTTATGGGTTCCATACAATTTATATTATTTTTTATGTTGGCCAATAAATACACACTCTGTAAATATTTCAACTGTCCACCTATTGCGGTTTATGAAATACAGTCCGCCCTTCCAATATGGAACCTTAGAAAAACAAAACAGTATAACGTACTTACTAGGTGTGAAACACTTCATCATTTCTATAAGTTATTGATTTGCAATAGAAAACTCAAGTAAGTACCTATATTATCATTAATTTATTACAAATACTATCGATTACATTCTCAGCTATGTAATCGATCCTACGAGTATGTTTCGAAAACGTATTATTGACCCGACAGTTACACAAGAATATAGAAATAAAAATTAATACTTACATTTTAAAATATCACTTCAATATCGTCTTGCAATAACTCGATACTTCCGCGGCGTCATTACATAAAAAGCTGAGAAAATATTCAACGTTCGCGCTACGATCTTGTGATGTAAAAAGCAAAAAGGTGGGTAGTTAAATATTGACGGGGAAAAGTAACGTTATACGCCGAGTCCTTCACCTTGAGACCAATAATTGTGTATACGTTGCCACCCCCCCCCCCTCTGCCCCAAACCCCTGTCTCGTCCGTTCATTCAAAGGGGGGAAGGACGAGAGTACTATCAACCTATGATGCCCTGGTAGGGCTTCGCGTCGGGTAATTGGAACTTTTCGAAGTAATTAACTTCCGTAGTATGAAAATAACAGGGTTTTGAAAATTCTATTTATGATTTTCCTGTACTCTTTTATTAAAACGGGATTGAGTGGGTTGGGATTTAGGGAAGGTTTAATTGAAATGTAAGTTAGGCGTTTCGTTGTGGATTTTGTTTTAAAAATCTTGTTTATTTTGCGTTTCTACGCTTTTGATGTTAGACGGCTTACCGTTTGTTTTTATACCCTGAGACTAATTAATGGCATTACATAAGAACTGGCATTATTTTTATAGTAAGTTTGACATTTAAATGTGTCAATTTAGTCTCTGGGTATAACAAACAGACGATAGTTTTGTATTCATCTATGATCAAGCTGCCTATTGAGTGTCAGTGTATGGATAATCACGAGTTGATGACAGCAACTATGTTAGCATTTCTAAAGAAAACAATCACGTGTTTACAATAAACAATATCTCGTGACTCATCTATTATAAATAAATGTGTTCCAAATTATGTTTACATTGTCAACAAATAACAGCCGTAGGTCCCGGCTGTCATATGTAGATCTTTGGCAGTCATTACGGATAGTCAGAAGCCAGTAAATCTGACTCCAGTCTGGCCATGAAGTACCGTGTTACCCCAGTTAATGGGTTGTGGAGGTCTGGTAGGCAGCCGCTCTTCGTAAAATACTGGTATTCAGCTAAATCCGGCTTGACTGGAAGCCGACACCAATATAGTTGGGAAAAGGCTATGTAGATGTAGATGATGATATCAACAAATAACAGACGCTATGTTTCTTTCTTTGTTTAGACGCTACTGGCGTTCCATCAGTCTGTATTAAAAGTTTCCCTCTATAAGACGCAGTCAAAATCGTAATTTATCAATTGAAGTTAATGGCAGGGTTATACGAGCTTTAATGGTCGGTACAATGTGAGATGCACTGTAATGAGTCACAGACGTGAATCATTAGTTAAACATGTTCCCCTGGTACTTGTGGCTGTGGGACACATGTCGTATTGTGTGGGACATCCTAATTTGGAGTATTTTAATTAGTTCTTTACTGCCTTAATATTTGACCGCTACGTCAAAAAGCAAAAGCGTAATCTTCACGCAAAGCTATTTAAACTGTCATGTAATCGTGACCGTGGCGTGCTGGACACATTTGCTTGCTTACTTGCTTTGTCTTGTATAAATGAGTCGAAAGTTCAAAAATATTATAAAACTCAATGCAGTTAATAAGAATGAGAAAGCGTGTTGCAAGTTGCAACATAGTGATAAAATTCAAATTATAATTATCTATACCAATATGCATTCCCAAAACGTGCGACTAGATGTTAATTTTAGAACAACACAGTATAGACAAGATGACAAGCTGTTCAACAACATTGAAAGTTTTCAATGTTACCGAACACCTTGCCAAGCAATTTGTCATGACGTCACCAACGTCACAGATGCATTCAACTAGAATCACATGAGCACAGACAGATAATGCCGCCCATAGTTGCACACGCCGGAAGTTTTTTAATCCATTGTTGTTTGCAATGAAGAGTGACACACAAAAGCCTGCAGATTCCTCCTCTCCCTACTAGGTAGGTACTAGTGCTACTACGCATCTTCCATCTTCATCACGTGTTCTAACAGTCCGTATGAATACCAGGAATTCATAACATACCTACAAAACACCAGTACTAAACCTTGAATGGGCCTTTCAATGCAACATACGGCCTCGAGCTGGGTTGAATGACATGAATGATTGAGTGAATGGATAATGAACGCTCCTTTTCATTCATTCACTATCTCTATCACTATTAAAACTATTTCAGCGTGCTTGTGAAGTTGCGAACACGTTTAAAACAAAGAGATAACCATAACAGTCAAATTGGTGTTCTGAATTTGGTAATAAATGTTTTTATTCCGTCTCTTTATGAGTCTTTGTGTAGCTCCTTTGTTTCACACACTGCTCCTGCAGCTACAATGGCTACAATGATATAATTATTTCTTAACAAGACTTCATATTATGATAATCCAGCTATATTTCCTATAGATAAAGCTACAAGTAGTGTGATAGTTGTATAGTTCTGCAACACGCGGACGTGAGCTGATGATGTCCACACTGTAACCTCGGACGACCTTATTCTATCTCGTACGCACACTACAGTTGCATTAGTCACGCTGTGCGTTATGCAAGCGAAGGCTTGCCCCTTCCGCAGATGCTGTTGCCTAATGCCACGCTTTGATAGCGCCGGGGATCTGTCTGTTGCAGAAGTGACGTGTGATGCAACACTCTTTGTGTATTTAATAGCATTAACAGTGATGCTTTGTCAATGGAAATGTCAAAAACTTGTCGTACTTAATACCTTGTATTAATATGCCAAGTTATTCCTTACATGGTTATATGAAGCTCTTCACAAGAATCATACTCTTACTAAGCTATGGCCTCCTGGTATCTGCTTAGTATCATCCGTGTCAGGAAATACTACCTACTCGTAAAAATTAAAATAATTCTAATATGTATTCACCATTGTGTTCATGGTTCAAGATTTTTCAAGAATCTGTTGACGTATTTAATGCTTTTCGAGTGCTATGCTTAAAATTCTGTCAATTACCCACTTCATTTGAATAAACGTTATATTATGTTGAAAAAACGAACAGGTTTTCTAAGTGGACACAAAAAATAAATAGTTAAACTCAAATGTTACGTAACTTGCATATACTTTGTAATCAATTCGTTTTGGTCAATTTATAAGAAACTAAAAGACGGTATGAAAAACACAGTATCGTTTCAAAGATTATGCCTCGTTAACACTTTAGTACTTCCACCGCCATTTCATTCATAATTCTTACACCGACTAATTATTATGCAGTCCTGGTATTTTAAAGCTTCCGCTTTAGGTACTGGTGCTGTTCGAAATTCGTTCAGCTACCTCACTTTTGAAGAAAGAAAATACGTTACAAATGCAACCAAAACTAAAACTACAATTTTCAAAAAAAAAAAGCGAAAATTTTCATACCAAAAATGCGGTTCAGAATTGTTAAAAGTGTATGCCAAAATCAGAAATAGAAGCGACCAACAACCAAATTTCTCTGATTATAATCTGTAAACACCTAAAAAGCTCTTTAGCATAAAGAAAATTTAGGAAGACATCGACCTCTGTACTACGTCGTTAGATTTTAAATTAATACAAAAGCGATTTTTCAAGGACACAATGAAAAATATTTAAACAAGATCCTGTTTTGTTTTAACTACAGGTATAATGTACCTGTGTGAAACGTTCTAAAATATACGTCGATGCTCCTCAGTGCCGCCGAAGTTTTTTGTGTGATGTTTACCATTACCATCCATCGACAGAAGAGGTGAACGACCCACGCTTCAAATTCAACTATAAAACGAACCATATGTATGGGTACCCTCATTCAATGGAAGTTTATAATAATCGGGGCTTTCCTAGTTGGTTGGTTAGTCATTCGGTAGTGGTCGGCTCTAGGCGCCCACCCGCAAGGCTTTGATGACTTTTTTTAATGATTACGACTGTTCTTTAGTGCGGAGTTTGTTTCTGTTTTGAGCAGTTAGCTTTGTTTGTTTACACTGCAGTTTATAAAAAGTATCCGTACTCTCTTTTTAATATATTGACGTCTAATGAGAATTTCTGATTCGATGCCGAAGACAAGAATACTGAATAAGACAGTCTAACGTTACGTTTTGTTCGACAAAAAACAATATAGCTCCGATTTCGATCTAGTTTTTTGCCATACGGTCAACAACACACTTGATTATCTCATCTCGCAGGAATGTACGCTATTTTCTTTCTTATGTAACGACAGGCGGGTCTGTAATGGCGTAGTTGGTCACGTTTGATTAGTACTAACAAAAAAGCTCTTTAGTTTTTTGGATGTCTGTCTCCATTGTTGCGCAAAAGTTTGTGTTCATTGAACCGCTAAGGGTGAATGTGCTAAAAGGACCGTGGGTGTGCGCCCACGAGCTCCTAATGTTTTAATATCGTCATTCCTCATTAGGCAATGAAACATTACTGTACAGCAATTGCCATTTAACAATAAATATTCAACTCCTATAAAATGTTGTTCGACAGGAGTTGTAAAATGATTAAAGTAGTATAATTCATCCTGGGCCTCTGCTATTACAATAGTATCAAGTTTTTGACAAGTTTGGTCAACCAAACTGGTCTACCAAACCCAGTTGATGGGTTGTGGAGGTCTGGTAGGCAGCTGCTCCTCGTAAAATACTGGTAATCAGCTAAATCCGGCTTGACTGGAAGCCGACCCCAATATAGTTGGGAAAAGGCTAGGTAGACGATGGTCTACCAAACTTGTCAAAATCAACAATCATGAAGCCAATGATCGACAATTCAGACATAATTCTAATAGAAAACTTGAGGCCCAGGTATACTAGAAAAGATGTGAGTTCAAATGATAGCCTATCGGCTTTAACGGACAATCTTTCGAGATGAATCATAGTCGTAGGCCATGTAAGTGTACGTTCTATGGCGAGCTCATGTGAACCGCCGCGGGGAATTACGTCATTACTATGGAATGCTGCACCAATTATATCTGATGGAAAGTGGAGCTTAAGTCTAACAAAATACGAGTTATTATTTATGTACTTGTGGTGTATGAGCGTATGACATGTGACGAGTTATTTAATATTTACGCACATACATGCCACATGTCCTAAAACCAAAAATTTGAAGACGTGACATCCACCAATCCGCACTAGGCCCGCATAGTGGATTACGGCCCATTCCCTCTCCTAGAGAGGAGGCCTGAGTCCCAATTGTGGGAATATGACATGGTCGCAAATGGGTCCGTTGATATCACCATTTTTTTTGTAGTTTATTACAATGTGCCTTTTTATGAACGTTTTGACAAACCAATTAAGAATCTTAGCTTCGGTCTCAGTTTACTGGTTTACACAAGGAAAGTGCTATCAAAGACGACAAAATTAATTTCAAACAAAATCAAATTAGGTCAATTACCGCCGCTGTATCGCTGTCATAGCATACGTATCAATTAACCACTAATTACCTTTCGTTATTATTTCCTCTTTTACCATATCAAGTAGCAGTGTTTGGTTATCGTAATAACAAAACACGGAATGTTACAGCGGTGTTACCTGTTTCATATAAATTGTTAAAATGGTATTTTTGTGGAAGTATTCCTGCTCCGAAATACTTGGTGCCGAAATAGGAATACTTCTTTTTGTAGTATGGCAGAGACCTTTGCCCTGAAGTTGAAAAAATAAGGATATTTAAGTTTCGGTAACTCATATCAATCGTCATGTACTCGTAGGTCCTTAATGAATCTTAAAACGTGAGTTTACACATTGGATTTTTTGCCTAAATGTAGCTTTGATGATTTACAGCAAAACTTTTAACTTTAACTTACTTATCAAACTACTTGTTTGTACCTAAGTGTTTATGGGAAACTTAACACTTCTTACAAAATTGTTTAGTTACTGCAGTTGATTATGCTGTCCTAGTACTTGGAGGTATGAATCAATGCAAAGTGAAGTTTGAAGAAAAAAAAAAAGATATTGTGTGTATTTTTGACGACGGGATGCAGTAGTTGAGCAATTGAATACTACGCTGTGTATTGCGGGTTCGATTCCCGCACGGTACAAATATTTGTATGGCCTACAGATATTTGTTACGGGTCTGGGTGTCTTGTGTATATGTTTATACTTCATCATCTACCTAGACTTATTCCAACTATATTGGGGTCGGCTTCCAGTCAAGCCGGATTTAGCTGAATACCAGTATTTTACGAGGAGCGGCTGCCAATCCTGCGGAGACCTCCACAACCAATTAACTGGGGTAACACGGTACTTCATGGCAAGACTGGAGTCAGATTTACTGGGTTCTGAACTTCTGACTATCCGTAATGACTGCCAAAATCTACAAATGATAGCCGGGAACCACGGCTTAACGTGCTATCTGAGGCACGGAGGAAACTCGCTGTTAAGATGGTCACCCATCCACAGACCAACCTGGGCGAAGATCGACCCGTGCGGCTGTTATTATCTAGCCACGAGCTCAACACTATGGATAACAGCGAAGCTCCTGCTTCTTAAATCACACTGAAGATCTGCGGTGTATGGAACGTTCATTATACGAAGTTTCATTCGTAATGGTATAGGACTACTTTTTGTACCGTAAAGTGGGGTTTCTTTGGCCCTGTATAAAATATGTATGTTTATACCTACATGTTTGTATTTACAATACAGGAGTAATTCCTAGTTTGAGGCAACGATTTATGTTTTTATTGAGCCTCTTGAATTTCGTACTTACTTCAAACTTATTTAAATTTTGTGTCACGAAGGTTTGTGCATAAAATATAATATTCAATGCATAAGATCTTGTGTGAAAATCTTTTGTATGTAAATATTTTATACTTTTGTTTGTCAAATGTAGGCAGTAGTTTAAAAAAAATACTTGGACAACGGCAAAACAGTAGCAACAAGCTATGGAATGCCGATATTGAATTTCAAAGCCAAATTCATGAAACTATAGTAAGTATATAGTATTTAGAAAAATTCGGCCTCATCGCAAAACCTTTTAAATTCTTAAGGAAATAGTAATGAAAGATAAATATAAATAATTAACAATGTAACGCAGGTATGTTCTTAAGTAACCAGGCAGCATTACTAACTTTTCAATGATAAATAAAAAAATGCATAAATAATTATAGATAACCTCTGAATTCCGTCCTTGATAGCGCCATCCGCCATCCTGTAAATACTACAAGCGTTTAAAAGTACGGATAAGTACGCATTGCGCACGAGTGGCGAGTTAGGTAACGCAAGGTCGCTTTCTAACGTGTTCTATAGTATCCAACGAGGGACAGGCATGCGGTATGGGCGTGAGTCGAGTGTGAATTGCCTTAAAGTATGTGCAATGCTTGGAAACGTTGGGTTTTCTTTACTTTTAAAATTTCTATCACGTGTGTTGGAATTCTTTGACACTACTTTAAGGGCCGATTCGGTAGTCAATTTTTAACGCAGGATTTATGTTGGTGGTTTGATAGTTTTTCTAAAGAGAAATTGACAGATGACACGTTTTATACCTTTTCCATGGTGATTCCGTATAATCCGGCTCGAAGGACCAAGTTTTTGATATTAAAAATCACCTGTACCCGATAGCAGGCCTACCTGAACAAAACCAGAAATAATTAACACTATTTTGTCATACTATCTTAATACAATTAATATGATTGACCTGCTTACCAGCTTTTTGACACTGTTTTTATTCTCCTCCGGATAAAATAGCTGTGTCGCTGTAGTAATTAAGGAACAATTTAAAACTTACTACAACATTCACCAATTAGCCAACTAAGTAACGAGACAGGTTTTCTTACGCATGTTATTAAATTATCTTCTCAGAAGTAACCACATTCCACTTAGAAGTTTCAAAGCGCCACCAGTGAATCATAAGCACGCAAGATCATTATTTATGATTCGACTCGATTACTAAGCATTTTGGTTATTGTAATATACTGGCGATAAATGATACAAAGTACCAAGGCAGCATAACTTTACGTGCAGTGCTTTTACATAATATATACTCGTTATGCATTTAGGCATTTAAGTTAACTGCATCGTAATAGTGCATGTCATTATGTAACAAAAGTTACGTACATACATATATTAAAAAACTTAATTTGCACGCTATCTAGTACCTTAAACGTTTTCTCTTTGTGTTTCAAGAGAAATGTTTTACTTGAAAACTTCGATCTAGTTAGAAAAGGGTTTTTGTTACCCCAAATGAAAGGAAAAACAAACAATGCCCAAAGTATTTTGCAAGTTGGTTTTTCATCTTGTTAAGTTGTAGACGGTATCTCTTGGATTAGTTAATGTGATGCTGTATAAGTAAGCTATGAAGTGGAAATCTGTCATCATTACTTATGCAGAATCTATAACCCTTCTCCTAACAGACTCAGTACCTATAGTTTTTCTTTGTTGTTGCGGTAGACTTCTAATGTCTTCTCTTATGAAATGTGTATCAGTATGTATTTGTACCATTATTATTCAGATTCCTAGCTATATCTTTAGAATTTCGCATAGTCTCTTATGATTCCCATATCTGGTGTTTAATCGGCTTCAATTCTGCCTTCCTCCCTTCACATACAACAGAATTTAGATCATATTCCAACAACAGACACACATTTCTTGATAAGGTACATTCAGTTCTGGATAATACAAGGTTCTCTGTTTGTAAATATATTAAGCTTGGTACCGTTCATATCAATACACAAATACAGAAAGAGAAAGCATATTGCTATCTCGCTCGAGCTTGTGGTAACCTTAGGCCCATCTTGTTGTCTGAAAGGAGCTGTTATCAAATAGTAACAGTTAAACAATAACCGAATACAAAAGTGAACGCGTTCCGATCAATAGTTTATTAGTTAAATAATTTGTTCCGTTTACATTTTCGTTCTCGTGTTGAATTTTAATTCGACCTTGTGGCTCGTTGTGTGCACAATTTATAAACGATTGTTCATTAACTTGTTCAATAGCTTCATTGTTATTGGAGAGTTTTTCGAAATCTGTCTCAGTATGAATATGTATGTGTCTATGACCGATGTGACGTGTCTCAATATCTCTGGCCTTCTCGAGGTATTGTGCGGATGCAGAGTAAATAAATGCTTCTTTACTTCAAAATTTATTTATCCTGCTCATCTTGAATCAATATGTCTGCTATCATCAACGCAGTGGATGTCTTTGCCTTTCGTTAATCCTAAAATTACAGTGCCCTTTAATGCCTATATTTTTAGTATTTTCTAAGCGTTAATGATAGCAGGAAATGTCTGTTCAATGGAGTCGTTAGGATCATTATGATGTGTTTATGGACAATTTGGCCAGAAATAAATGTAGTTGGCATCTTGCACGTGTATACGTTTTGACTGTTTATTTTTAAATTTGTTATGACGGCTAATTGATATGTGGTAATGGTAATTAAATTTCAAAATTCTATATATGATTTTTTCGTGGTCCGACGACATGGCGAGAGTCGCGGGAATCCGATGGATGCGAGACGCACAGGACCGGCCGTTGTGGCGACGCTTGGGGGAGGCCTATGTTCAGCAGTGGACGTCTTTCGGCTGAGATCATGATGATGATATGATTTTGTCGTGCTCTTGTTGTTGGTATCCTTAATTAAAGGTAATTTTCCTTTGTTCCCAGGTGGTAGTGCCATCAACAAGCGAGATGGGAGACCGAGAGCGGTACCGCGCGCCGCCGCAGCCGGAGCCGCCACCACACCGCGTGCGCGCTGCGGATCTGTATCCGCGCCTGCGGACACACTACGACGAGCCTGGCCTAGATGCAGGCTTCACTCCTATTTGTGGGGAGTTTGTGCAGGTGAGAGTCACAATCTTTTGAACATAATTAGTATGTAGCGAATAGGAACGCAGGTGACAAAACTTTGATTGGGATGTTGACTTTGGTATTTATTTACATTACTTATTTCTGTCAAAACATCGACTTTTATTACGTAACGTGAAAATCCCCTTCAAATTATTGTCTTTAGTCACCCCTTCGTTTTTATTCACCCTCTATATTAGCTTCTATATTTTGACATGTGGTATACAAATATTTATTACCCATATGTACTAGGGTTGTATAAGTTAAAAGGAAAGCTCTCCTCGTTAGTGCATTTGGCATATTCAGATCTGTAGTTGGATTGCTCGTAGGTGGAACCTTACTGATCGGTCATAAAGCGACAGCTTAGAAATTATGGATAGTTTACCCAGCAGTAGTACAAGAAGAGGCTCAGTTTCTTTAATATTGTCATGGGTAAAAAAATACTCAATGAATTGCACGGCAAAAAGGGCTGCAATATCAATACTTGTTCACTTACTTGTTTAGGGAATATTTACAAAAAAAAAAATCCTGTAATTCCATGCTATCTAGTAAAAACCGAGGACATTTTTTGAGATAACAAGTAGGTACTAATACTTGTCACTACAATTAGCAATATCTATAGGGAAAACTGAAAATAGGTGTTTTTGTAGGGACTTGCTACATAATCGCTTTTAATGCAGCCAGACATGCACCGACGCAATACCAAGGCAGGCACACTCAATCAAACCACAATTTTTACAATTTGTTACTACATATTTGTTGGTAGTTTTTTGGTAATAACAGCTTATTTACGGGAAACCACGAATTAGGCAATTTGAAACGAAAATTGTAGTAATTGCAATTTAATAGTACGTTTTGTTACCTTCATACACGTCAGTAGCAACGATGAGTACGGTATTGTTTCCCAATGTAAATTACACGGTTGCCGCAACCTCTTCAATAGTCATGACGTCTTAATGACTTCATGACAAATGTGCTACGAACACATCTGGTAAACAACCGTAGTCCAAAGTCCATGTCAATAATTTATTAGCGAAATATGTAGTAACAAACAGATAGAACACGCATTATTAAGTAACCAATACGGCTGGTGGCCTAAAAGGTCAGCAGGTCGCATGCATCGAGTTGAACGAACCGCAATGACGTTCCGATAGTGTTTAGCTCCGTTCTAGTTCTGCATTCCTGGTAGTTCGTTGACTGCGCCTTATCAGCCCAAAGCGTGCACTTATGACTGTAGGAACTGCAGCTTTGCGAAAATTGTATCTATGTGTGTGCTTATGTCATTATGTAGTGGGGCATGACTGGAGTAAATGTTTTGAAAATCTCTCGTACTGAGCACCAGATAACTGTATCATAAGTATACATACCTATAAAAGCTGTTCAGTACTTCAATTGTAAGTGTAGTACCTGTAATTTTAATTTTAGATCTGAATAGATTTAATAAACAGTTTTAGACCATACTGTATTTCTGATGTCCCATGTACATGTGCCATTATCAAGAATGAATTTTCAACGTTATCATTTGTTGGCAGTGGGTGGGTAGGACGGTGGACGGTGGAACTATCGCTATGTCCAACTACCGACTTCACGTCCAACCTCGCCGGAGAAACGGGCCGGGTGCGTCCATCCCGCTTCGTCTCATCGACGCCGTGGAAATACGGGACCTGCTGCACTTGATCGTGCTCTGCAAAAATGGAAGACAACTCAAGTTAGTATCCTTGCGTGTTATGGTGGCCTGGTACCTTTTTTTTTGTAAAAACCCATATTTTGGTGAAAAAAACCAAACCTCGTAAACATCTTGAGGAAACTGGTACACCCTAGAATCAAAAATTCGAAGACAGGCTGGAGACCTAAGATTTTTTTTTAGTAAGCCGTTGGAATATTACAAGGCCGATAATGCTAATATTTTGGTGGTACGGTTGGCGCAGTGTTTGAGCCATTGGCTACTGCACTGCATGTTGTGAGTTCGATTCTCGCACGAAACAAATATTTATATGGGCTACAGATAGTTGTTTCGGGCCTAAATATCTTGATATTTGTAAACACACCCCTGATACATGAGAAATTTCTAACATTAAGTAGGTAAGAAGTACTAATTCTGATTTAGGGAATAATAATGATAATATTCAATCCTGTTCCTGGGTTTGATTCTCAGTTTAGACAAAATAGTCATTATACTTTTCTTTTGCCAATACAAAACAATCCGAGAGACGATCACCTGATTATGGGATCTTTATTTACTACTTTCATCTGTATTTGGTAAAATACTTGTATACAAGTTCGTAGAGGCACTCAATCAAGTGTTACTTGTATACCTACTGCTTATTCAAATACTGATAAGATAGTTTCCAAAGTATTTTATAATTGTACCCACAAAATTATCTAGTGTTTACATACAAAGTTATATTCAAATAAGTAAATAAGCCACAGAAAGAATATGTTAAACTTGTCTTGTTTGAACGAAAAACGTGCTAAGTATTCAATATAATATAAATTTTAAGAAATTCACACTATTTCGTCTTTGCTATGAATTTTGAAGTTTGGTTAGGTTTGCTAGCTTCAGTTAGCAGCTTCACCCGCATGAAAGTGGGTTTCTCCATATACCATTTGATCTCCCATTTTCAAAATTGCCTAATGCAAATTTTCACACACTGCCAGTAAATTACTGCGTTTTAGAGTGTGTCTGAAAATAAGAAACCCCAAGAAACCTACAAATAATTATTACAAAAAATAGAATAACGTACCTTTAATATAAAGTTTATTTGAACTTTAAATTCCAAGTCAATCCAAAGATATAACAATTAACGCCCGTTTTCAATAAGCTTTCTACAGTTGCAGCTACTAAAGATAAACAAATCTATCCTTTTGCACTTACTTGCTTTCCTATAACCTACTTACTGACGGATAGCATTTCCTACCAAAGTTGTGGATGGATAGACAGCATCTTGCTGTTTATCGAGGATAGCTATCTATCTATGAACTGCTGTAGGTTATTGAAAACGGGCGTAAAAGTAACCCATTTCAAAAAACACGGCTATTTTATAGGTAAAGGACCTATTTTAAAGAAATATGTAGAGTACCAACATAAGTCCTAATAACTTAGGATGTTATCAAATACCGATAGCAATGTTGATTTAATTTTCGATTACGGTAACACCAAAATAAGTGTATTGACTGATAAACATACCTACTTAGCGACCGAAGAAAGCGGACATGTAAATTTTCCTTTAATAATAAGATACAGCTGATTACACTAATGTTTATAATATTTGTTGCTACCTACTCGTGAACTAGTACATCATTTTTTATTATGCATAGGCTCTCGTTTGACCACTATCTCGCCTGATGGTAAGCGATGATGTGGCCGACGATGGAGCACGCTTGCCTAGAAGTAACCTATTCACTCTTGACTTGAAGATTCCTAAGTTGTAGCTATCAGGAAACAGGAACGGCATGGAATTCCACTCCTTAGCTGTACGCATAATATCATTTTTATAAATAACTGATAACTGATACGGTTAGTCATTAATATGCTTTTGGGAATAACCGAATTAGTTCAGTTTGGGGTCAATCGAAGGCACGGCGTTATCTTAAAGGTTCACGCAATGAGATCGTGAATGGAAATGATCCTATAATAGGTTCAGTTGGAATTTGTACCAAGATAAAAACACTTCCAAATCGAGTGACAATGGAACTTATGTCTAATACAGTTACTTGCTCAAGACTGATAAGAAGGGTGCCCCAAGATCTACTTAAGGAATTATTAGCTTGAATGAGCTATAGTTAAGGTGTGGTGACTTATTGCTTAATGCCCTAAGACAAGAATGGAAAAAAAGCAAGACAAAGAAATTTCATCTTTCCAACAAATGCAAAACAAAATCAGCGTTATAATATTTTGACTTCTAGGGAATGATGAGTGTCACAGGTCTTCTATTTTTTGGATCTAGGACAGGGTTGCATCTTATGGGGAACTAGGTTTCTCCACGATGTTTTCCTGCAACGTTTAGAGAGTATTGATTATGAAATAAATTATAAAAAGTAAAACAACTATCTGAGTTTGATTTGAACTAAAAAGTTGGAGCTATTACCACTAGGCCATGCTCTGTGCTCTTTTTTTGTAAGTAAAACCTAAATCAAATTTTCCTTCATTAAAATGCTTCGTTTTGTTCTAGATGCTCATTCACCACTGGGGATCAATGTATCGAATGGTGGAGGCGGTTGAACACCGCGCTTGCCCCTATCGGATCTGTTCAGGAGACTTTCGCTGCGGCGTACGCAGCGTGGGCGAAGGAACAGCCGCCCACGTCAGTGCACAGAGCACTCATGCGGGCGTCCCAGTCTCCACAGAGGCACTGGTTTGGTCCTGAAGTAAGTAACTCCTTGCTCTTTCTCATCGCCTGGTACTTTTATACGCAGAATTTTCTTCATAGAGGCCTGGTTTAGTCCTGAAGTAACTCCTTGCCCTTTTTAATCTCCTGGTACTTTTATACGCAGAACTTTCTTTTTATCTCCGTATTTGTTTATCTCCTTTAGTTTATACTTATGCATCGTAACCTCCTGTTATCTTTTCGTGTCTTCTGATTACCTAGTACTTGTGCGCGACAAACTTTCACTTTCTTCAAGTATTATCTACGAGTAATGGAGATAACGTGGAATTCCCCGTCTATCTGATGCAGAAAAAAAGTGTTGGAAGGATATTTTTTGTCTACTAAGCACACAAAGTTCAGTGACTTTTAATTATTCGCAAATTGTTCCCTAGCGGACATGAAAACGTAAAATTAATGTAGTTTTGTATCTCAAGTGTCACCGCAACTGGACAATCTGTGGGAATCTGTGTGTCAATATGTCAAAGAATTGAAACAGACATGATGTCGGTAAAATGGAGCTACGAATTTTATTATAGTGTTTAGTCAACACTACAAGAAAATTCTTCATTTTACTGAGCGTAATGTGCTAAGGACGTTGACATTATACATTTACTGACAAATACTACCAAAACATTAGAATATGTACTACATCATTCTAATGGTAAACAAATTAACTATGAATAGTTAATTTATTTGTTGTAGAAGGCTTAGAGGACTGACACCACAGAAAACATGAAGAAACCAAATCATACAGTTGTATGTTCCAACATGTCCCTTTATCACCGTTTTGCTTGGTCCCTTTGTACCCACATTAACCTGTTGCGTCTCCCCAGGTGGAGCGGCTAGGATTCACAGCGAGGGGCGCGTGGCGAGTGACGGCAGCTAACGCGGAGTACAAGTTGTGCCCCTCGTACCCGCCGCTCATCGTAGTGCCGGCATCCATCTGCGATGAGGACCTGGACTCCGTGGCTAGGTGAGTACTCCACGACGTATGAAGGATCTACCTGCCTTCACACATGCTCCCCTAGTAGTCAGCTAACGCGGAGTACAAGTTGTGCCCCTCGTACCCGCCGCTCATCGTAGTGCCGGCATCCATCTGCGATGAGGATCTGGACTCCGTGGCTAGGTGAGTACTCCACGACTTATGAAGGATCTACCTGCCTTCACACATGCTCCCCTAGTAGTCAGCTAACGCGGAGTACAAGTTGTGCCCCTCGTACCCGCCGCTCATCGTAGTGCCGGCATCCATCTGCGATGAGGACCTGGACTCCGTGGCTAGGTGAGTACTCCACGACTTGTAAAGGATCTACCTGCCTGCACACATGGTCCCCTAGTAGTCAGCTAACGCGGAGTACAAGTTGTACCGCTCGTACCCGCCCCTCATCGTAGTGCCGGAATCCATCTGCGATGAGGACCTGGACTCCGTGGCTAGGTGAGTACTCCACGACTTGTAAAGGATCTACCTTCCTGCAAACATGGTCCCCTAGTAGTCAGCTAACGCGGAGTACAAGTTGTACCGCTCGTACCCGCCCCTCATCGTAGTGCCGGCATCCATCTGCGATGAGGACCTGGACTCCGTGGCTAGGTGAGTACTCCACGACTTGTAAAGGATCTACCTTCCTGCACACATGGTCCCCTAGTAGTCAGCTAACGCGGAGTACAAGTTGTACCGCTCGTACCCGCCCCTCATCGTAGTGCCGGCTACTATCTGCGATGAGGACCTGGACTCCGTGGCTAGGTGAGTACGACGACGACTTGTAAAGGAAGGCACATCCTTTCACATCTGACCCCCTAGTACCAAGTAGGCTTACTGATACAATAAAAAACTAATATTTAGCGGGACACGTAATTTGGACACCTAGCAGGAATGCAAGACGTGTACGTTATGTTGTCCTAATAAAAAAAAAAATAGAAACAATCAGCTACTGGCTTTTTTATATGAGTTATTCATTGGTAACAAAAATTGACAATTTTGGAGACTCCCACTATCTGAAAATTAAAACCGTTTAAGTCAGTCCTAAAAAGAAACTACTCAGAGCTCTTAACGCGATCTAGACTGAAATGTTAAAAGGATGGAGCTATATAGGGTTTTTAGCTCCACCTCTCTTTCTCGCTCACTCGACTGTCTTTTTAACACGTCATAATAAGACCCCAGGACAAGAGTGTCGTTCTTGCATACTAAAAATGTCAGTTTTCTTAATGTTGTTTAAGTAATCGAAACCATTAAATGTGGTGATTTATACAAATGTACAGCCTTCTCAAAACCCAGTTTCCAAGATTTAATTATGGCTAAAGATGATGTCACTATTGCGGTCATCTTTCCAGATTGGTGATATGATGGCATTTTATTCCAAACTTCTGAGCAATGTGAAATATCTTAATCTTGACAGTTCATAGGTCTTGGTTCAATTCAGGGCAGTTGGCATGACATGACAGTGTTGGTTTAATAATAGTAATTATTATTTATTTATTTTTCTCACCGCAATATCATAACAATTATAAAAACAAACACAATTACAACAATTGGAATTTATACATTGGGAGGCAGGCGCTTAAGCTAGTTTTTGGCCTGTATTGTAAGTCACCAGGTCTTCCCCTCTTCAAATAGATGCAATTATAAACTATTGTGACTGGCCTGTTGGTCTAGTGGATAGTGGCCCTGACTGCTATGCTGGAGATCGTGGGTTCGATTCCCACTGTGGGGAGCACGATCTTTTCTTCTGTGTCTGGAGTTAATTTACCTATAATATGTATGAATTTAGAACATACTTATTTATGTTTATCATTTGTCTAGTACCCATAACACAAGCTTTGCTTAGCTTGGGACTAGATGGCGTTGTGTGAAAAAGTTGTGAAATTTTTTCTAAATGTTATAAACTAGTGCTTGACTGCGATCCCACCTGATGGTAAGCAGTGATGTAAACGTCGATGGTGAGGCGCACTAGCTTGTTAAGAGCCTATTCACTCTAGCCTTGAAGACACCCAAATTATAAACGGACGGGAAAACCGCAGCAGGCAAATTCTTCCAGTTCTTCGATGTTCCTTATATTATGTTGGTTCGTTGTAATGAGCTTGTTGGTGTGTGGTCAGGTTCCGTGCCATGCGGCGCGTCCCGGCGGTGGTGTGGCGGCACCGCGCGAGCGGCGCCGTGATCGCGCGCTCGTCGCAGCCCGAGGTGGGCTGGCTGGGCTGGCGCTCCAGCGAGGACGAGCGCCTGCTCGCCGCCTTCGTCAGCGCCTGCAACCAGGACCGGGGCTTGCAGCCGCCTAACACCAATAAGGTAACTATTAGCAACTAAATCGTCATTTGAAAACCCGCTTCTCTAAAAAGAAGGAACGGGGTGGGATTTACAGCCGAAACCAATAACCCATCTATCACATATCGGAGATAAAAAACAATTGAAACATCTGTTGTTTCTTTTTTATTGTATCATTTGTTTTACAATCTCCAGTATGCCAAAACTGGAGATAGGTTATTGGGTTCGGCCGTAAATCATCATTTGAAAACCCGCTACTCTGAAACGTAGGAAAAGGAGGAACGAGGTGGGATTTAGTCAGTAAAAGCCTGACATTCCCATCTGCCCGCTTTGCCCAAGAGCAGAAGTCATTCTGACGATGACCTAAACTAAAACTAAGCCCGAGTCAACGAAGCGCAGTGAAAGTGAAACCCATCAGTATGATGGGTTTTAGTCAGACACACCTTCTCGTTCCACCTTAAAGCAAGAGAATTAATTTGATGACTGTCCACCTAAAAAATAAATAAAAAGGGTTAATTTCCAGCGGCTATGGTAATGATGATGATTAATTAGGGCTTAGGCTGAAACAAAGACCAATAATGACAATAATATTTCTCTAATAGTAGTTCTTTCGATTCTTCCTCTTCTAGACTACGATGAAATAAAAACCGTTTTAATTTCAAGCACCTACAGGGTCAATGACCGCTGTAAGTGTAGCTGTTTAATTTTAAAAACAAGGACATCTTTGTTTTATAAACTCGAGACATTTCATTCATTTTCTTCTATTTTTTAATAATATTATGTTTTATGCACTCTATTGTAAAAGTAATAGGTGCTGACTATGTATTACAATTACAAAATAATTGCGGCATAATCACTATAAACTAGTGCGCCACACCATCTACGATTGCATCATTGCTTACCATCAGGTGGGATCGCAGTCAAGCACTAGTTTATATTAAAAAAAAACTAATCTATAACTTCATCGCGATCATGCGCTCCTGGTACTATTGATGTTAATCGGCTCATAATCTTTTAGATATTATTTTAGTAACATGCGTACCAGGATAAACGATTTCCTTTCAACTTTTTAGTCACTGGCGCCACTTTCAAACTTACTCTGTTATAATAATTTCTCATTATACGCATTCTCGCACCTCACATCCATCTCAACATTCTCATCTCCGCTACATGCAACCTTTTTTCATCCATCTTTTTCACAGTCCAACAGTCTGATCCATACAGTATGACAGGTCACATACTCTTAAAACAACTTCCTCGCGATAATGCACTCCTGGTACTATCGATGTTAATCGGTTCATAATACAATAAGCAGTTCCGACAATATTATAAATAGGACTGTGATGTCAAGAAGTACTTGCGATATTTATAGCTCGGATATTACTTAGTAGTATTGCCCACTCAGTATCTGTCTGCAATACACAAGTTACGATCAGGAAACTATTGAACAACTTTATAATAGTTTTGCAAACATAAGTTTCAATTAACATTAATGTTAGTAGCAATTCTGCACCTTAGGTCAGTGGAATAACGTTCAAATTGAAATGGATTATCATTAGTCGAATAACCGCTTAAATTAATAATATAATATCGAAATATTCCTGCTTATTATGTCCCTTCAATGCCTGATATAGTGTGAATGAACTGTAGAAGGAAAATTGTTCGCACTCTTATGGCGGGAAGATTGGTGTACACAATAAGTGAAGCACTGCGATCCACATGTTTTGCAAGAGTTTCTAGAACCAAGCAAACTGTACTCAAAACCTCGATGAGTTTTGAGCAAAAAAAAAGTTAAAGGCTAAACCGAAAATTAAAATTTTTCCTATGTTTTTAGCAATTTTCAGTTCAGTATCGAATAGTAAGGTAAAAAAATATGTATTTGCAGTAAGGACGTGTATGTATTTACAAAATTCTTCTCATTCTTCTTCCTGCCCTTATCCCATATTACTTGGGATCCGCGCAACACGTTTTTTTCTTCCATTCTGTTGTATCACCCGTCACACTATCTCCCTTTTCTTTCATATGTATTTCCACAATAATTATACTTATCAAACACACAATTATACTTTTTCTGACGACCTTGCGAGGGTCGCGGGAATCCGATGGATGCGAGATGCATAGCACCGGTCGTTGTGGCGACGCTTGGGGGAGGCCTATGTTTAACTGTGGGCGTCTTTCGGCTGAAAGGATGATGATGACGTATTAAAACCAAGTTACGGACACGTCGTTACCGCAAATATATTTTTTTTATCATATTATTCGATATTTTACTCTAAATCGCAAAAACTTTCAACTAGAATATAAAGCATCAGCACTGCTCTCAAAACGGTGAAGGAAAACATCGTGAGGAAACCGGCATGTCCTAAAACCAAAAATTCGAAGACATGTGACATCCACCAATCCGCAATGGGCCCGCGTGGTGGATTATGGCCCGTTCCCTCTCTTAGAGAGGAGGCCTGAGTCTCAGTAGTGGGAACATTATAAGCCCGATAGTGCTACCATATTATTCGATATTTTACTCTACATTGCAAAAAAAAACTTTAATTAATATAAAATCTATGTATTGTTCCAGCAACTGAAACTGCTAATCGTAGACGCGCGCTCCTACGCGTCCGCGGTGACGAACCGAGCCCGCGGCGGAGGCTGCGAGTGCCAGCAGTACTACCCAGCCGCCGACATACAGTTCATGTGCCTGCCCAACATCCACCATGTGCGGAGGAGCTTCCAGCAGCTGAGGGCGCTAGCTGCTGAGCCCAGCGACCAGACCAAGTACGTAGACTTGAGAGAAGGTTCATTTTAAGTACTCAACAGTCACCTGGAGCTTACGACTGAGCCCAGCGTTTATACCAGGAAAGCAGACTTGAGAGGAGGTTACGGACTACATATAGTCCGGTCGAAATATCTTGATCGGTACGAACTTCGAACAATTGTCTGCGCAGTCAGCATGCCAGTGTTTCTTTTTAAATAATAAGGGGTAATGTGTATTTTTCGAGTATGTGCTAAAGTTCGGAACGCCAACTTTAGGAGTTTTGGGCGGATGAGAGTACTTGCGGCCGATCCTCGCGTTCAGACTAAGGAAACAGAGTTGAGAGAAGGTTGATTAACGCCCGTTTTCAATAAGCTATCTATCTAAAGTTGCAGCTACTAAAGATAAACAAATCTATCCTTTTGCCCTTACTTGCTCTCCTATAACCTACCGACGGTCATTTCTTACAAAAAGTTGTGGATTCATAGATAAAATCTTAATGTTTATCGGGGATAGCTTTCTATCTATGAACTGCGGTAGGTAATTGAAAACGGGCGTTAAAGAATAGTGGTTCCACCGGGTGCAAATGTCCCTTTAATAATGGACCTTTATAAAACTTAATGTTAGTTTTATCGATCGCCATCCATATTAAAACAATGCTACATCTGCTTGGTGACAAATTTTGTGACTACCTCCTCCCACTGCGTGAATCAATAAGTTAATGTCACGGCCTGATCGCTCCGATAACAATATTTATTATAAAGTACCTCTATGTACATAACGCCCACTAATTCAATTATCACTACATAGAGTATTGGTATAGTAATGGTGAACTTCATAACTTGCGTGGCAGGTTTACGCCTGCTTATGAAACCTGTAGAATGGTGTTAACACTAAAGTGACATCTCTTATATATCTATTGCTCTCCTGTGATCATGGCTAAGATTTATATAAAGGGTGTAAGGGACAGCCCTCCGCAAACTTTAAGGGCTTGCTCAGTAGACGAATCTGAACATCCTCCCACAATGTATTTTCAGGAAACGAAAAAAAATTCAGCCTCACCCTACAAAATTTTATCGGTCAGTTTGTATGGAGAGCAAGCCCTTAAAGTTTGCGGAGGGCTGTCTCTTACACCCAGTATATTGTGCCGTCACTAGACTGTACCTCACTAACCGTGATAGTTAAACAGTATTAACTTAACAATATAGGTAATAAAACAGAATAAATATTTAAGGGGGCTCCCATAAAATAAACGTGATCTTTTTTGTACGGAACCCTTCGTGCGCGAGTCCAACTCGCACTTGGCCGGCTTGTCATGCCTGTGATAAAATTTATCCACTAATGGCCTCCCGAAACAGATTCACTCGTACAGTTTCGTTGAAAAAACACATTTTTATGCAGACAACAATAAAGATATTTTCATAAACAGACGAAAGGTTAAACTCATTTTATCCTCACTGACAAAAACACAGATATAAATTGTGTTTTACATTAAGTATAAAGGTTAAATCAATAACAACAGACTTAATCTCCCGCCATATTGTGACGTATGCGTATACCTGTCAAACATTCGAACTGAAGTTAGGTGATATTCGGAATGAACTATGAAGTTCGCTTCGCTGAGGTCAAGGTCATTATCCTGATCGCCTGGTATATCTAACGTAACTAGACTGCATAGTGTACAGTAATCGATGGCAGGACGTCAATGGGCGTGGGCGGCGCATTAAAGGCGAGCCGTAATGCACTTAGCGACTTCAATTGGACGGTTATCGAGCTAATAGTTTAACTTACAATACGTTTCCTCTGGCAGTTTAATTATGTAAGTGCTTCCTGCTTTAAATGACAACGTTTTCAGGCTGGTAGTTAGATGCGGGAAACTACGGAAATTACCTAGATTTTATAAGTTTGTAACCAGGGTATCATAAAAATGTGTGGCGTGGAGTAATATGGGTCAGGAGCAGATTTGATACAGAGGACAAGATGAAAAAAAGTACTGTCATTGATAGGCTCGTACCACTACCTCACTTGATGGTAAGTGACGATGTGCCTGACGATAGAACACGTCAGCCCAGAAGTAATCTATTCACTCTTTACTTAAAGACCCTAAGCTATCAGTAAATATATCTATCGCAACCACCAGGAAACTAGACAGGCAGGGAATTTCACACCTGTACTCACAAAAGTGACTAACTGAGGAGACCAGTCACTGTAGGAGACACTAGACCAATGCTTGCCGTCTTCCAGCACTAATTAGACAATGTTTACGACAGAACAGCGCAGTATTACAGCACAGCGCAGTATTACAGCACAGCGGATTTTTCGATTCACTCTTTATTTAAATAAAGGCCCCAAGCTATCAATAAACATATCCATCACAGGGAATTCCTCTGGGGAACATGGAAAATCCGAAAGGTTGTCACCGTGTCCCCCAGATCGAAGGAACGGGGTAGGGGTTTAATCAGTAAGAGTCTGACACACCCTCCCGCTCCGCCTAAAAGTGGGAGAAGTCATTCTAATGATTCCCCTAAAAAAACCCCTTCGCTGTACTCCCAATAATGATAAATCGGGAATCATTACCAGGAGACCAGTCACTGTAGGAGACCAATGCTTGCTGTCTTCCAGCACTAATTAGGCAATGTTTACGATACGCCGACCTAGGTAGTATTACAGCATAGCAAATTTTTCGTGTCACTTGGCATTGTGCCCGGGTGACCTCATTGTTTTGAACCCGACTCGCAAATATCCGCAATATATCTTTCGGAAACATTACGCCGTAATACGTGTTTTACGGCGCTTATTTAAAAAAAACCTATATATATTTAAGACTGTACGTAATTTCAAGGCAATGAAAATATTTTTGAAGAAACGTGACTGGTGTGATCAATATTAGAAAGTATTTATAGCGGTAAATAATAACAGCCGCACAGGTCGATCTTCAAGGTTAAGCAACGCTTGCCTAGGTTGGTCTGTGGATGGGTGACCATCTTAACATAACGAGTTTCCTCCGTGCCTCGGAAAGCACGTTAAGCCGTTGGTCCCGGCTGTCATTTGGAGATCTTTGGCAGTCGTTACGGATAGTCAGAAGCCAGTAAAATCTGACTCCAGTCTTGCCATGAAGTACCATGTTACCCCAGTTAATGGGTTGTGGAGGTCTGGTAGGCAGCCGCTCCTCGTAAAATACTGGTATTCAGCTAAATCCGGCTTGACTGGAAGCCGACCCCAATATAGTTGGGAAAAGGCTAGGCAGATGATGATTTATAGCGGCGGATGACTATTTCCGCAATTAAATCTGCTTGACTAAATGACTAAACTGTCTCGTTAGTAAACACTAACGCTTGCGATATAACAACCTCATTCTCAGTTGATGGCGTACATGGAACTTTACCATATCTACCAAAATATGAGACCCTAGTACTCTTAATCCACCTTTATTGAATAGATGTTTTGTTAGAGCGTGCCTGCTCTGTGTAGAGCGAAAGGGCGGGCGTGTCAGATTTTTACTGACTAACGGCCGAACCTAATAACCTATCTATCTCTAGTTTTGGCATACCTACTAGAGATAGTAAAACAAATGAAACTACAAAAATTATACATGTTTTCTGTTGTTTCATTTGTTTTTCTATCTCCGATATGTCATAGATAGGTTATTGGGTTCGGCTGTTAAACACACTTATGTCCAGTCATTTGCCCCTAGCGTTTTAGGGCCACGGTAACTCTTTCAAACATTCCGTAAATGCGTGATGTCGTGTGTCCGATAATTGCTTACAACATGCAATTGATAATTGCCGATCACATACCTTACGATTTCTCTTTTCCGGATATTAAATAACTAGCTTCTCCAAGCGGCTTCACGCGCGTGAAAGTAGGTTTCTCCATACAAACTTTGGACTCCATTTCATCTCCTTTAAAGGTAAAAAAAAAACATCCTAGGGGTCCGTAAGTCAAGAGTGAATAGGTTACTTCTAGACAAGCGTGCTCCATCGTCGACCACATCATCGCTTACCATCAGGTGAGATAGTGGTCAAGCGTGATCCTATCAATAATTAAAAATAATAATTGGAAAATCCTCTCTTAGTGCACGCCTACGTCATAAAAGGAAACTATGCGAAATTTCACACTTCTAGACTCCGTAGTTTCGGCTGTGCGTTGATACATGTCAATCAGTCAGTTTCTCTTTTTATATAGATTAAATTCAAATGCAAAATTTGAAGGCATGTGCCCGCTCTCGCACTGGGCCCGCGTGGTGGATTACGGGCCATACCCTCTCCTAGAGAGTAGGCCTGAATCCCAGCTGTGGGAACATTATAAGGCTGATGCTGAGCTATTATAAGGCTTATGCTGAGCTATTATAAGGCTTATGCTGAGCTATTATAAGGCTGATGCTGTGCTATTTCTCCGAAGTTCATCATTTGATGATGTCTATATTCTATGAGATCAATTCGGGAACATACTACATACATAAATAAAAATAAAGAATTTAAAATCTGTCAACAATTGGTCTAGGAATCGGCCTTTTCCTACCAATCCTAAATAGGTGCATATCTTTTTTGCAATGGAATTGAAGGTTGGGCCAATAGTAAAAAAAATATTTATCTTCCTTTATTTATTTTATTTTTATATCATATCGCTGTTGGACAATTTGCGATTTGCCCCTGGTCCTTTACTTAGCAATTGTGACATGTTTGTCTTTCTATTGTCCTAGTTGGCACAGCAACCTGGAGCGCACGCTGTGGCTGCAGTACGTGTCGGGCGTGGTGCGCGCGGCGAGCGTGGTGGCGCGCGCGGTGGCGTCCGGGCGCCCGGTGCTGGTGCACTGCTCGGACGGCTGGGACCGCACGCCGCAGATCGTGGCCGCCGCGCAGCTCATACTCGACCCCTACTATAGAACTTTGGAGGTAAGTCAACTATCAACACGATCAAGTCACACTTCGCAGCTCTAGGGCTACCCCTATTATGAACCTTTAGAGGTGTTTTACATAAAGTATCAAGACTGTGTGTTACACTAGGCTGTGCTTAAATCGTACTGGATTCTTACATATTAGTGATGAACTGTCTATATGAAAAATTTGGGGCTAGCTAATTTAAAGAGGATGGTCGAGCGCGCACTTTCTGGCTCAATTATACTTTTTTTTTAACTTTTTAGTCTGTTAAAAGCGAAATCTTAGTTAGGCCTTCAAACGTTATTAAATTTTCTGTTATAAAAACCATACTTAACTTTAATTCTTCAGCTGATCCTAATACCAAGAGAGCATGATGTGAAAGTGCTGATCCTATTGATCTCATTTAGGATTGGTGACACAGTTTATTTATTTAGTGCAGCACAATAAACATTTACACTAGAAGGAGAAAAAATACGTCAATCTTTTTCACAGAACCACAAGCTTTCTATAAAAAAATACATTGTATGTCTATCTGTACCACTAGCAAGGTACCAGGGTAGCAGACTAATGCTGGCGTGTTCACACAAACTTTGATACAATACACGCAGTTTCATTCATTCATCTTTTCCTCAGGGCTTCCGCATATTAATCGAACGTGAATGTACCAGGAAAGCAGAAAAATGCTGGAGTGTTCACACAAACTTTGATACAATACACGCAGTTTCATTCATTCATCTTTTTCCTCAGGGCTTCCGCATATTGATAGAACGTGAATGGCTAGACTTCGGGCACAAGTTCGCCGACCGCTGCGGGCATCAGTTTGGGCCAGAGGACCCTAACGAGCGGTCACCCATCTTCCTCCAGTGGCTCGACGTAGTTCATCAGATGATGCTGCAGTTCCCTTGCAGCTTCGAGTTCAATGAGGCTTACTTGGTAAGTAGGATCCCTGCAGCCGAAATAATTTATCATTCTCTTGAAAGAAAAGGGAGTTAGTGATAGTGTGACGGATGACAGGACAGAATGGAAGAAAAAAACGTGTTGCGCCGACCCCAAGTAATATAGGATAAGGGCAGGAAGAAGAAAAATAATTTATCATTCTCTTGCCTTGTCCTAATTTATTTGAGGCCGAATGTTTTGACAGTATGTTCTCCTACAAAAAATTGGTCATCGATTATCGGGCGTGGGCCCGCGCACGCCCGATTATCGGCGACCGATTTTTAGCCTTAGTATACATATTATAACATGGTGTAACATGTAACAGATAAAGCTGGGCACGCACGTGCACTCGTGCATGTTCGGCACGTTCCTGTGCAACACGGGGCGCGAGCGCGGCGAGGCGCGCGTGAGTGACGTCACGCCGCACGTCTGGCATCTGCTGCGCTCGCCCGCCTACCGGAACCATCTCTACGAGCCGCATCAACTTGAACAGGTATGTTGTAACAGCGTGTAACATGTAACAGATAAAGCGAGGCGCGCGTGAGTGACGTCACGCCGCACGTCTGGCATCTGCTGCGCTCGCCCGCCTACCGGAACCATCTCTACGAGCCGCATCAACTTGAACAGGTATGTTGTAACAGCGTGTAACATGTAACAGATAAAGCGAGGCGCGCGTGAGTGACGTCACGCCGCACGTCTGGCATCTGCTGCGCTCGCCCGCCTACCGGAACCATCTCTACGAGCCGCATCAACTTGAACAGGTATGTTGTAACAGCGTGTAACATGTAACAGATAAAGCGAGGCGCGCGTGAGTGACGTCACGCCGCACGTCTGGCATCTGCTGCGCTCGCCCGCCTACCGGAACCATCTCTACGAGCCGCATCAACTTGAACAGGTATGTTGTAACAGCGTGTAACATGTAACAGATAAAGCGAGGCGCGCGTGAGTGACGTCACGCCGCACGTCTGGCATCTGCTGCGCTCGCCCGCCTACCGGAACCATCTCTACGAGCCGCATCAACTTGAACAGGTATGTTGTAACAGCGTGTAACATGTAACAGATAAAGCGAGGCGCGCGTGAGTGACGTCACGCCGCACGTCTGGCATCTGCTGCGCTCGCCCGCCTACCGGAACCATCTCTACGAGCCGCATCAACTTGAACAGGTATGTTGTAACAGCGTGTAACATGTAACAGATAAAGCGAGGCGCGCGTGAGTGACGTCACGCCGCACGTCTGGCATCTGCTGCGCTCGCCCGCCTACCGGAACCATCTCTACGAGCCGCATCAACTTGAACAGGTATGTTGTAACAGCGTGTAACATGTAACAGATAAAGCGAGGCGCGCGTGAGTGACGTCACGCCGCACGTCTGGCATCTGCTGCGCTCGCCCGCCTACCGGAACCATCTCTACGAGCCGCATCAACTTGAACAGGTATGTTGTAACAGCGTGTAACATGTAACAGATAAAGCGAGGCGCGCGTGAGTGACGTCACGCCGCACGTCTGGCATCTGCTGCGCTCGCCCGCCTACCGGAACCATCTCTACGAGCCGCATCAACTTGAACAGGTATGTTGTAACAGCGTGTAACATGTAACAGATAAAGCGAGGCGCGCGTGAGTGACGTCACGCCGCACGTCTGGCATCTGCTGCGCTCGCCCGCCTACCGGAACCATCTCTACGAGCCGCATCAACTTGAACAGGTATGTTGTAACAGCGTGTAACATGTAACAGATAAAGCGAGGCGCGCGTGAGTGACGTCACGCCGCACGTCTGGCATCTGCTGCGCTCGCCCGCCTACCGGAACCATCTCTACGAGCCGCATCAACTTGAACAGGTATGTTGTAACAGCGTGTAACATGTAACAGATAAAGCGAGGCGCGCGTGAGTGACGTCACGCCGCACGTCTGGCATCTGCTGCGCTCGCCCGCCTACCGGAACCATCTCTACGAGCCGCATCAACTTGAACAGGTATGTTGTAACAGCGTGTAACATGTAACAGATAAAGCGAGGCGCGCGTGAGTGACGTCACGCCGCACGTCTGGCATCTGCTGCGCTCGCCCGCCTACCGGAACCATCTCTACGAGCCGCATCAACTTGAACAGGTATGTTGTAACAGCGTGTAACATGTAACAGATAAAGCGAGGCGCGCGTGAGTGACGTCACGCCGCACGTCTGGCATCTGCTGCGCTCGCCCGCCTACCGGAACCATCTCTACGAGCCGCATCAACTTGAACAGGTATGTTGTAACAGCGTGTAACATGTAACAGATAAAGCGAGGCGCGCGTGAGTGACGTCACGCCGCACGTCTGGCATCTGCTGCGCTCGCCCGCCTACCGGAACCATCTCTACGAGCCGCATCAACTTGAACAGGTATGTTGTAACAGCGTGTAACATGTAACAGATAAAGCGAGGCGCGCGTGAGTGACGTCACGCCGCACGTCTGGCATCTGCTGCGCTCGCCCGCCTACCGGAACCATCTCTACGAGCCGCATCAACTTGAACAGGTATCATTGAAAAAAGAAAAGAATTTATGAAACCACGGTATAAGTTAAACACAAAAATTTTCGAAATAATATTACACAAATTACTAATTATCTATACACTACACTGTATTGGCGCCGCCATATTGGCCTCGGCTGCTCTGACGTCATCGTCACGCGACATGCAACACACAGACCAAAAAATTTCGAGGCGATATAATAAAAGTTCCACTTTAAAAATTGAAGATTTAATATTATACAGCTTTGAATGGGCCTGCAGGATTGTGAGAAAGAATCAAGGCGGCCTTGAAATACAAAAGGTGACTTAAGGAACACGGCTAGGCTTTAGTCCCCCTCGCCTCACTCAGGAAAAGTTATAACTTGCCACTGCTTTCCTGGTAGTGATCGAACTGCTAAAGTCTTAAGTTCGGTCTCCAGCGTTGACCTTGTTATTGAAGTTTTCAGGGTCTGTGCCTGGTTGGTTGATAACTAATTGGGTTTAGCCTTGTCTTGCCTTTTTGAACTTGGTGTAACTGGAGAAATATAGCAAAAAAGTGGATCTGGTCTCACAATCTATCATGCATAGCGTGCTTCCGAACTAAGAGACAAAGTTGAAACTCACACCTATCAAATATGTCCGAAAGGGAAATCCATGACTCTGAAACGCAAGGGCAAAAAAAAATATCATAGCTATGGGTTTAGTCGGCTGAAGTCTGACACAAGACCGGCAGAAGTTATATCTATACTTCTATACTATCTATACTAATATTATAAAGAGGAAAACTTTGTTTGTTTGATTGTAATAATAAGCCTATTCGGCTTAAAAACTACTTAACCGTTTTTAAAAATCCTTTCTCCATTCGAAAGCTACATTATCCACGAGTAACATAGGCTAAATTTTATTTTGAAAAAGAAATAGGGTTCCGTAAGATATTTGGGTTTTTCAGACACAAGGTGTAAAAAAAATCACACGACGTCATCTAGTTATACATATAAGCGCCCTGCACACGTACAGTTCGGACTGCGGGAAACGCCACGCGCCGTTCCATCCCGCGCTCCGAACTGCGTGTAGATGTACGGGTCTAACGGTCCGATCTGGCACATCGATGCGAACGCATGTCTCACAGTTTTACGCGCGCATCACGTATAAACGTAAATTACAAAGAATGGCGGTTTGGAGCGTCCAAGCTATCACAGAGTTCATTCGTTTGTTCCGTGAACATCCGTGTCTCTGGAAGATAAAAAGTAAGGAGTATAGTAACGTGACGCGGACAGCGAGCACTGGGTAGGGGTTTAGTCAGTAAGAGCCTGACACACCCTCCCGCTCCGCCCAAGAGTGGGAGAAGTCATTCAGATGATTCCCCTACCCGAAAAAAAAACTACAGTTCTGGTACGTAAAAGGGAACTAAAGGTACACACATTAGAGTTTCTTAAAAGAGTGACAATTTCGTTCCACTCACAGTGGGAGAAATAATTTGATAAAGCAAAACCATCTTTCAACAGCTTCAAATGAACTAAAAACTCACATTTTTAGATCATAAAATTTTTAAACCTCTTATGATTCCCCTACAATAAAAAAAGAGGTGCATTTCGCAAAGAATTGAAGAAAGTAACGGAGACACGGAACAAAAACTTTTAAAAGTTATAACGTTCCACGCGCCATTCCAAACTGCAGTCCAAACTCTTGAAAATCAATTTACACGCACAGTTCGGAACGTCTGTCTAGATATGTAAGTTTCGTCCGCAGTCCAAACCGTGAATGCATTTTTAACCGTAATCAGTAAAACAGTTTGATCCGCAGTCCAAACCGTACAGATCTAACCGCGGTTTGGAACGCAGTCCAAGATGCGCGGTTCGAACTGTACGTGTGCAGGGCGCTATAGATAACTTAGGGCAGAGAATGCTACTCCTTTGTTGTAACGTAAAATTAACTGTTTTTTTTTTCACTTGCAGCAAGCGATCTGGCCGGAGTACTCGGTGCGCACGATGTGCGTGTGGAGCGGCATGTTCTGCTCGCAGAGCCCGCGTGAGGAGCCGCGCAGCGAGCCGCGCCCCGACCTGCCCGCGCAGCCGCTGCCCAGCGCGCAGCCACACACCGGTAAGATCACCTGACATACTAATATTGACGTTACTGTCATGAAAATAAAGTTGATTTTAGAATAGAAGAATGTAGCTTTAGCGCCGATTTTTCAAATATCAACTTTACTTTCATGAAAATAAAGTTGTTTTCAGAATAGCAAGTAGCTTTAGGGTTGATTTTTCAATATTTGGATAACTTTAATCGAACAATAAATTTTATTTAAATAATAAATTAAAGAGAAGTGACTCAAAGCCGCGATCGGTGGAAGGAATGGAGGGAGGCCTTTGCCCAGCAGTGGGACAATATATAGGCTAGGTAAAAAAATAATTGAAAAATGCCTGTAAACCCTGTCCTTGCCCTTGCTGCTGTAATGCCATAAGCCTGTGTGTGTAATATGCCTGTTTGTAGAAAATATGTCTATACAAAAATTGTCAAATCGCCATTTTTATTCCTCAATTGAAAGTTATTCGAACATTGAAAAATAACTAATAACAAAACAACTGGTTGTCAGAAAGGCATGGCGTAGTATGTTGCGAATTCCAGTTTGCGACTGCGTAAAGAACACAACACCTACCGCGCGCCAAATAAAATGCTTGGATAAAAGATGTTATCCAAAAAGCTGCTACTCTAAAATGGGATTGGGCCGGACATGACAACGAGCTGTGGGCTAAAAAAATCACTTTTTGAGCCACAAGACAACATTTAAAAAAGCCATTTCTTGAGTCCAATTACACGCAAGGCCACATCGTAGCAGACCAAGACGAAGGTCGAAAGATGAACTGGACAACAACTGGAGGGACTGATCCGTAATGGATCCGGACGTGTGTGGAAAAGGGAGAGGGAGGCCTTCGCCCAGCAGTGGGACATAAGAGGCTAACTAACTTACTTTATGCTGTGCGCAATATGAAACTAAAGCTTTTGTTATAACATCTGAAATCAATGACATTAGAGAAGGTTTTCTAAAATAACGTTCACCAGGTACCAGCCCGTTTTATCATACCACACCAACGTTTACCAGGTGGCAAGACCTAATGTCTTGGCACCTGTCAAAAGGCTTATGTAACTGACATTATTGACGTCAACGTCATGCCAGGTTTTCAAAAGTAGACCTCTCGCCTAAATGGTGACAACTGGTAGTGCGATTTTTCCTGAAAACCCTCGTTCAAACATTTCTCTGTTTTTTGAAATGATAAAAACATGTCATCTTACATCTTGTTAAAATACCATTTTTTAAAAGTAGCTTTAAATATCGTCCACCATATTTATTGTGACGTAGTGTGTTTCATATACTTCTCAACAGACGCATTTCATGAATACCCATATTGAACGGAACCATAAAAAAATAACTAGTCCTCCATATTGAATTAGGGTTAAAGTTAGCATTCTGTTCTTAGCGACCGCAACGCACAACCGCGACTGGGCCGTGCGACCCACAACAGTATGGCACCGGTCGCAATCGCGTGCCGCGGTTGTTAAGAACCGAATACTACCTTTACTATTTCAAAATTCTGCAAGCTTTTAAATTTACTTGAAATGTTTGTATGTACATTTCAACTTTATATAAAAGCTTGTAAAAATAACAAAGTATGAAGATTAAAGTTTTTTTTTCATTTACATTGATTTCAGGACTGATTCGCCAATTAATAAACACATTGGTTGATCTATTCTAGGCCTAATGACAAAGACGAGATCATGTGATAACCTACTGACTGAGGGCGAGAAGAGAACTGCACAGAGAAGATCTAGCGATCCTAGTTTGGCACCGGACGTTATGTGAGTCAACCACTCTTGTTACGCTTATGCTATCCTAGTACTTTAGCTAATGATTAAATATTTAAAAAATACTACTTTTTCATTTATTTTTTAATGCCAATCAATTAGAAGCGCTCGTCATAATAATTTCATGATAATAGGGGAGGAAATATGCATGCCATTTTTTCCATCATCATTATCATCATCTCAGTCGAAAGACGTCTACTAGGGCCTCCCCCAAGCGTCGCCACAGTGATCAGACCTGTGCGTCTCGCATCCATCGGATTCCCGCAATTATTTTTATTTGCTAAAAAATAAGTATGAAAAAAAATTAAAATATCTTTATCGGTAAAGTAGTTGTGAAGCTTCAGTGCTGCTAATAAGAAAGAGAAGTCCGAATGTAATTTGACGTCATATTACATCACATCCGTACGGCTGCCAAAGATAATGGCGTTTTGGCGAGAGGGACAGATTATATATTATTTGTTTGTAATGGTTATATCTAGTTTGCTTTTTACTACTAATTTCGATTTTGTTTTCACAGTTAGTGTTCTATTTTTGTATATTTATTGATAAAATGGTAATATAACCAATATTTTTTTTGTCATGTTTATTCTCTATTGACGTAAAGTTTAAATTACAATAAATATGACACTATTACAGAAAATAATTTATTTATGAAAAAGAATAACATGCCTTAAATATAAAATTTATGTGAATTTAGAATTCTGTAATAGTCTTCCTTAATTTCATGAAATGGCCATTTTTGTAGGTAAAGACCTAATATTTATATTTTTCTGCAGGAAATTATCGATGGTGGTAAACAGCGAGTGTGAAAACAAGCGGGAGTGCCGTGCAGCGCTCACTGACAGTTGTGTAGACGAGCTGCCCGTACTGCCGCTCACCAATGACGACGTCTCCACGGTGCACGTCGACACGGTCAGTACCAGGCTCACATACATGTAGTAGAGTTGTATAGACGAGCTGCCCGTACTGCCGCTCACCAACGACGACGTCTCCACGGTGCACGTTGACACGGTCAGTACCAGGCTCACATACATGTAGTAGAGTTGTGTAGACGAGCTGCCCGTACTGCCGCTCACCAACGACGACGTCTCCACGGTGCACGTTGACACGGTCAGTACCAGGCTCACATACATGTAGTAGAGTTGTGTAGACGAGCTGCCCGTACTGCCGCTCACCAACGACGACGTCTCCACGGTGCACGTTGACACGGTTAGTACTAGGGTCACATACATGTAGTAGAGTTGTGTGGACGAGCTGCCCGTACTGCCGCCCACCAACGACGACGTCTCCACGGTGCACGTTGACACGGTCAGTACCAGGCTCACATACATGTAGTAGAGGTTTGTGTAGACGAGCTGCCCGTACTGCCGCTCACCAACGACGACGTGTCCACGGTGCACGTCGACACGGTCAGTACCAGGCGCACATACATGTAGTAGAGTTGTGTAGACGAGCTGCCCGTACTGCCGCCCACCAACGACGACGTCTCCACGGTGCACGTTGACACGGTCAGTACCAGGCGCACATACATGTAGTAGAGTTGTGTAGACGAGCTGCGTACTGCCGCTCACCAACGACGACGTCTCCACGGTGCACGTTGACACGGTCAGTACCAGGCGCACATACATGTAGTAGAGGTTTGTGTAGACGAGCTGCCCGTACTGCCGCTCACCAACGACGACGTGTCCACGGTGCACGTCGACACGGTCAGTACCAGGCGCACATACATGTAGTAGAGTTGTGTAGACGAGCTGCCCGTACTGCCGCCCACCAACGACGACGTCTCCACGGTGCACGTTGACACGGTCAGTACCAGGCGCACATACATGTAGTAGAGTTGTGTAGACGAGCTGCCCGTACTGCCGCCCACCAACGACGACGTCTCCACGGTGCACGTTGACACGGTCAGTACCAGGCGCACATACATGTAGTAGAGTTGTGTAGACGAGCTGCCCGTACTGCTGCTCACCAACGACGACGTCTCCACGGTGCACGTTGACACGGTCAGTACCAGGCTCACATACATGTAGTAGAGTTGGTTTTACGAACGTTTACGAATGGCCTAAGGGCTAGAGCATCGTTGATCGGTACTAAGTTTGCTAGCATGAATTTAGTGATGGTTTAATAATGTAGAATTATGACCATAACATATAAAAAAAATGCTGCTGAATATGGGGCGGTGTAGGAAGAATCATGTATTTATTGTACAAGCCCCGTACAACTGCTCATCAGCGACAAGTCAGTACTAGGGTAACATAATTCTACATGTAGTAGAGTCGGTATGTTGACGAGTTGCCCTTAGTACGGGCAGCTCGATGCTCGATGCAGCACGGTATTCGGTACTACGAGCTGTATTCACCAGCGACAACTATCATGAGATGGTCAGTACCAGGATACTATAAACATGTAGTAGTAGATAGTGTTAGTAGCGCCGCAGTCACTGTAGTCTCTTTGACGAGATTAATTCATGAATCCCCGACCGGTCCTATGAGACCGCGCTGTTATTGTTTTACTATTGTATCTCGTTTTGTGGGTATGTGATAGGTTAAAATCGTGTACATTGTAAAGGTAGAACTACATTGCGCACACGTGGGCTACGTACGTTGATTTAGGCGCGGCGGTCTCCATACATTTTATTTAGCAACTAGACTTGTAGAGCTACATTAGATCCACGCCGCGCGACGTGGTTCTACGCACGAATCAGGCGTGGCCCACGTATACGGTTTAATATAGTTTGTGCTTAATTAATCTTTTGGTTCAATAATATTGATCTTCATTATAAAATAAATAATAATAATATTTTATTGAAATTACTTTAATAACAAACATCAGTGTTGCCCTGGCTCTTGAACTAGGAGACCATATATCACAAGAGGCAGACCTATCTAACTAAAAATTTCTTTCCAGGTGGATGGCCTCCACCCCGACCACTTTGAGAACAGCAGCAGCAGTGCTCCCCGGGACCTGGCCAGCGGTTCCTCGTCACTGGAACGCGAGCTGGGGGGAGCGCTTCCAGACAAGCTGATCCCCGACCAGGTCATCACGCACAGCGAGGAGCTGAGCGCGTCGGACGACAGCCAGCTCAACCTGGCGGGCGCAGTGGCTGCCGCCGCGGCGTCGCCTGATGGAGACACGCCTGAGGAGCCGCCCGTCTTCGTCAATGATACCTATACTGATGTACTTGGAATGGCCGAGGTTAGTTCATGAGTTTTCTTCCTGTTCTTATTGTACCTGAAATTGTTTCTTGTACAGGATTTTCTGTAAAACACTAAGAACCTTGCAGTACTGTATTACTGACATCATAAACAACAACTATTGTCCTATGACTTTTTGCAAAACATTATACATTTACCAAAAACCCTAACATTTCGTTGTTCTAAGTTTCTAACACATTTCAACTTTGTATTTTGCTGATCTGGTAGGTATAGCAAAACCTCCCACGCATTTTTATCGCTCCCCCATTATTGTAGATATTATCGCTTGCCTCGCATAGACTTCGTAACATTCAGAATGTTTAATTTTTTTAAAATTTAAGTGAGATAAAAAATGTTAAAGGGGAGACGAAGTTTCTTATTACTCTTTCTTTATTCCCCAGGCCGCCAGAGAATCGGCCCGAACCCGCAACATCAGCATCACCTGGCGTTCCGTATCAGAATCCAGCAACCAATCTTCCAACGGTTTCGAGATCAACGAGGGTCGAGCAGAACCACCAGCTTCCAGGACCACCTCGCACGACTCCTCGCCGCTCGACAACCACACCACGGAAGACAGGACCAACCACAATGTGGTCACTGATAGCAACCACAGCAGAGAGAACGGAGTCACCACCAACGGAGCTGTCAACGGGATTGATGATGTAGCTAATAAGTTTCTTGAAGTTGATCTGAATGGTGAGTTTTTTTTTCTATAGTATACACTTATTGTTACTTTTAGGATCACTTTAGGGGAGTCGAGAAGACAGGCGATGCCTAGCCATGTCGTCCAGCCCCTAAAGCGCAGTAAAAAAAAACGTAAAAATCCCATATTTTACTGCGCTTTAGGGGCTGGACGGCAGAGTCATCGTGGGACCAGTGGACGGCGACAATGGTTAGCTCGCCCCTCATATATCATAAGGATCAAGCCGGGGTAGATATTAGCTCAATTAGTGGAGCCTGCTAGGGCCAAAGCCTGCCAGGGTTACTGAATCGAAAGTCACCTGCCTTGGAACGCAAAAGGAAACTAAAAGAATACAGCTGGTTTTCAGTCAGTAAAAGACCAACACTTCCTCTCGCTCCACTTAGAGCTGGAGACAAATATTTCAGGTTTTTCCAAACAAAAAAAAAGTCCAAACACACTATCGCGGAAACTGTTTTTAAATCAAAGCAGAAAAAAATACGATGAATTAATAGAATGTATCATCTGTTGAATTGATGATCCATTTATTTATTATGATTCCTTTATTTTTCTGTTGTCCTGGTAACGCACTCAAGAACTGTTTAATTCATGAATCCCCACCGGTCTCATGCGATCGTGCTGTTATTGATTTTTACTATTGTGTCTTGTTTCGCGGGTATGTGATAGGTTAAAACGAAAACAATAAAAAAACTTCTTTTGCGCAGGCGGAGCAACTTCAAGCAGTATAAGTTCAGAAAGCGAAGGCGAGGCGCACACACAGCCGAGACGGACGGCTCACACACACACGCGCACGCGTGTCGCGAGCCAACTCACACTATGTCCCACTTCTCCTCGTCGCATCGCATGCTGCCACTGTTCCAGAAGAACTAGCACCACTAGTGAGTACAACTTCTTTACAATTTATGATAGCCTGGTAATTGAGTATGAAATCATGGTAAAAGTGAACGTTTTTTTCACATTATAGACATTTAACTAAAAAAAATTCCATTAAAGGGTCTGACAAAAACGAAAAAAATAGCGTGAAGCACTGGCACAAATGACTATAGTCTATACATTTCACGGTCAGCTGATGCGAACTATAGGCGCCGCCATATTGGCTTCGGCGGTGACGTTACCGTCACGCGACGTGCAACATACAGGCGAAAAAGTTTGAGACGATTTAACAAAACGCATGCTAATATAAAAGAGACCTAACTTAAAAAAGAAGATACTTGAATCTTAATACATATGTTTCAATAATAAGGTCTAATTTTGAAATACCCTCTTCTTTGAGTTAAGTCTCTTTTATATTAAGCATGCGTAAAGTTTTACTTTAAAATAGTTGCCCATTTGAGTCCAGATAAAATCATATCCCAAATATTGTATCACCATCATCTCAGCCGAAATACATTCACTGTTGGACAAAAGCCCCCCAAGTGTCGCCACAACGACTGGTCTTGTGCGTCTCAAATCCATCCTAATATTGTATTAATAACTTTTTCTTTAACAGGTGGTATCGAGACATCAGGCGAGTCAGGAGGTAGCGCGGAAGCGTGCTGGTGCGGAGTGTGCGGGGGCGCCCTGGGCGGCGCCCGCGTGCGCTGTGTATGCGGCGCGCCCGCGCCCGCCACCAGCGCGCCCGCGCCACCGCGCGCGGACCCGCTGGACGGCCTGCCGCCTGCGCTCGACCCACTGCAAGCCAGGCTGCACCAAATCATACTTTACCAAAAGGTAACAACATACTTCTTTATACCTTATGTTCGCCTAGTACCTTTCTGCGGAAGTTAGACAGCAGATAGGATGTAATTTGTTCTTAACCAATCACATACCCCCTAAACGAGACAATAACAGCGCGGTCTCATAGGACCGGTCGGGGTTCATGAATTAAATGCAAAAATACACCCTTTTGCTTTTATTACCATCTTATAAAACGACCGTGCATCGTTTACGAATTAATTCACGAATCCCCGACCGGTCCTATGAGACCGCGCTGTCATTGTTTTACTATTGTGTCTCGTTTTGTGGGTATGCGATAGGTTAAATGCAATTCAGTTTTTTTTTTATATAAACCAGACTTGATACAAAAATGTGTTGTTCACAGAAAGTAGTCGAGGAGCTGAGTGGACAGTTGCGCGAGGCGCGGGAGGCGTTACGGTTGTCGTCCCCGCCCGCGCCCGTCCCCCCCTCCGTCCCACACGCGGCCACGCCCACGCAAGTACGATCACATACTACACGCTATACAAGTTGCTCTTGACCTCTCACGGCTCATGCCATCCTGGTAGATTTAAACACACACACAGACATATTGTCTTTATAAACCCAAATTTTGACTGGTAGAGAATGCCTTGTTGTATAAAGTCTGCCTATGTACTAGAGGTACATGAAGTTTAAATAAATAAAAAACATTTCCGCATTTAGACTTCAGATTTAACTTTACTTTTTATTTTCTCCTAACTCTTCAAAACACACTCACTTGCATTGTTACCCAAAACATTGCTCAACATGCTCTCTAAGCTCATAATCTCCTGGTACAGAAAACAAGCAGCGGCAGTGGATCGGTGCTCGGCAGCGGCAGTAGCAGCGGCAGTGCGTCCGAGGTAGAGGTGGGCGAGGAGGCGCGCGGCGTCGTGTGGCTGCCCGACAGCGCTGCGCCGCGCTGCCAGTACTGCAGGAACCATTTCTGGTTGGCGAGGCGCAGGCATCACTGCAGGTAAGCATCAGGGCTACATAACTCCCCCAAACGTTAATCTATATACTCGACTCGCCCTCCCTAGACACATACACACACACACACACACACATACACACACATCAGATATGACATAACAAACATTAGACATGATAAACATTTAAGAATTGATTGAGTAATCATCATCATCTACCTAGCCTTTTCCAACTATATTGGGGTCAGCTAAGAATTGATTGAGAAATACCGTCACAAAATTGATTTATCTGTAGAGACAAAGAAATTATAGTCAATATCTGTCTCTCTAGAAGCTGCTCCAGTGCTACAAGAAGCCTCAGTACAACAAGAGTACAATCGAGCAATTTATTGATCACAAAAATATAGTTTGGCAGTCTATAATGTATGTAAGTTACTTGCTGGTACAAATGTGGCCGTGCAAGTTACTTACCTACATGTCATAATATCATACAGAAGTAGCTGGCACAAAAGTCTGCAAGTAGCATGCATATCTTAAGTGACATCTATCAATCAGAGCTTTGCTACTTGCATGCTTTTGTGTTAGGGAAGTTTACCTTGGCATTTACGACATAATTGCGTGCTTTATGCGAGTAACAGCATTGGGTATTTGGAGTTCTAGTACAGTCGTGTACGTTTGAAGTCCCTAACCATGGAAAGCAACGGTAGACTATCACAGTTAACTTGTAGGTCATTGGTTGCAGACGCTGCGGCGGCATCTTCTGCGGCTCGTGCTCGGAGATGAGCTCGTGGGGCGACTGCGGCAGCATGCGCGTGTGCCGCCGCTGCCGCGCGCTGCGGTGACGTCACGCCGCCTCCGCACCGCCCAAGCGCGCCCGCCCGAGCCCCAAACTGTTTAGACCGAGCCCCGCTTGTCTGCCGCCCGATCTTACTAGATTAGCGTTCCTATAACATGAAACGAGCAATAGTTAACTATATAGTTACGTCTAAACAGTTTTACGTTTGAAACTAGTCATGCCGCTTCGATAACTAGCTTGTGAAACGTTTTCAAAACGCTACTTATCTACGAATTATGTATGAGAATTCAAATTTTGATTGTCATCTTTATTTTCATTAATATCACCATGACATTATTGTTTCATTATTTTGTCCAAATGATAAATGTGCTAACGACATGCCGACCGTACGGAGTGTTGCAGCGCGCTCGTGTGACATGGAGTGAGGTTCTAGTCGTGTGGCGAGAGGCAGGTCGATCATGTAGTTAGGAAATGGTATAGTGAATTGTTACGCGAAGGCTGACTTTCTACGATTAATATTTAAACTTTTTTCTACGACTGTTTTTTTCGGTCTCTATAAATAAATTCACTAACGGCCGAAATTAATAATCAATCCATCGCATATCGGAGATTGAAAAACAAATGAAACAACAGAAAAAATGAAAATTTTTGTATGGTGGCATTTGTTTTTCAATCTCCGATATGTGATGGATTGATTATTAATTTCGGCCGTAAATGTATTTTTTTTTTTCGATTTCTTATTCGTTTTGTTTTGTTAGTCGAGAGCGATGGTTGTAACTGGCCCCAACCGGTGTGAATACAGACACGTAGCTATCACTTTGTATAAATTTGTTTTTTTTTTTCTTTTTATTTTGTATTATAGTGTTTCATTTGTTCTATTATTATTTTTGTACAGTAAGGTTTTGTTTCACACTTGGTCAGACGCTGCGAGTCCCCGGTCAGTCGACCACTTCGTCCTCTGACCGAGGGACTCCATAGATACCTTATATAAGACTTAATTTGTATATTCGACATTTTCCATTAATTTCAAATGTATAAAATACATTTCTTTGTACTATTAAATATTCGACTGAATTTGCTTATGGATAAGAATAGATGTCTATATTGGACATATTGATTTATAAAATCCATACTAAGCTTTATAATTACGTTGATACATTTATATTGTGTACTAAATTTTCACACCGTAATAATTTCGTAGAGTAGAGCGTCGGAGTTCTGTATTTTATTTGTGATATTGTGATGATAATTTTGTATAATGATTAAGAGTTTAATAACATGTTGTTAGAAGTTAAATTTTACAGGTGATTATTTTAACCCTCGCGGTGCGTTGATTTAGCTGTTGTCGAAATACTAGGAGCGCATGTCCATGTGGAGCCAGAGTAGTGAGACCGCTTCGAGTGAGACTTGTGCCTCGCGGCCGGCCGCGGCGGCCATCAGCTGATACTAGACTATATATGAATAGACAAATGATTTACTACCATAGCTGTTATTTTCTTAAAACATTTTTTTATACATGGATATAATAATGTTGAGTACTCCCGCCGCGTCGCCAGGGCCGCGTCACAGCGTATCTGCTTCGTATATAAATAAAATGATTTTGTAATTTATTCGTAAACTGAGGGGATTGTTGTTAACTGCATATATTTTATATTGTAAACGAAAAGCTCGGAGTAACGTGTAAGTATTGTCGAAGTGCAAAACTTGTTTGTGACCAATGAATATTGACACGATGTGAAATAAAGCATATTTAGTTTTATGAATTATACTCTTTTATTTTTCCTAATATCTGCCGCCTATTGTATATGTTACAAACCAATGCAGATGATTAATTTTTTTTTTATATATTATGAATTAATGTCTCTCCAGTCTTGCCATGAAGTACCGTGTTAACCAAGTTAATGGGTTGTGGAGGTCTGGTAGGCAGCCGCTCCTCGTAGAATACTGGTATTCAGCTAAATCCGGCTTGATGGGAAGCCGACTCCAATATATTTGGGAAAAGGCTAGGCAGATGAATATGAAATAATGTGCGAGTCAGCCTCGCGCAACGAGGGTTCCACATAAGCATAGGTAACTATGTAGATAGTTCAGTTCCCGAATAGAATCCAAGGCTTTCCGTAATCGCAAAACAAAAAATTGACGTCACTACAAAATATACGGTTTTCAGACTTTTTCCTTTGCTTTTAGTGACACCTTGCTGTAAATACTAAATTTCAGGATTCTTGGCCAATGGAGAGTACCCTATAGGTTTTTATTTTCTAACGAATGGAACATTAGATTGCATTGACTAGAATGTTAATTTTACACGGCCTTAACGGTAGCAGACTTGAGTACGTCCCTATTCACCCCATTTTACTGTATTTGATATGCTTTATACGTCCACGCGTATAGAAACGCTGCCAAGGGTCTTGACAGACGGACAACAAACTCATCCTATAAGGGTTCCGTTTTTACCGACTACTTCAAAATTAAGTAGTCGGTAAGTCGAGTTGTTCGCGATATTAGCAAACTCTCTTTTCTTTCTTTCATAAGATTTCCTTTTATGACGAGAATCTCAAATTCAAAATTCAGGGTGAATTCGTGCTGCCAATTTTTTTTTCGAATTTTTTTCACCTTTTACACCTTCCCTAGACCTCCACGAACATTACAAGACCAAGATAAGATAAATCCGTTCACTCAAGTTTTACACACTCGAGTTTTAGCGAGACTTACGAACAGCAAAAGAAAAGAAAAAAATCGGCCAAGAGCATGTCGGGCCGCGTATTGCCAAACTGTATGCTGACCCAGACCGGGGTTGCTCTGAGTTCGATCGCAGTTTGCCTCTGTAGTTGAAGGCAAACTGTATACCTATTCAGAGAGTGTCTGAATCAAAATACATTTTGCTTTAAAATACTAGAGCAAAATACATACGAGTCCAGACGTCCAGCGTCTGGTGTAGTATGTAATAATATGGCATTGATAATTTAGAGCCCCCGCCTACTTTCAAGGTCGCAAACTTAGATTTGGCATGTCCACACGATACCGAACGATCTTAGAAAAAAACATCTTTTGGAAGAGATTATTGTAAGCTAACAAGTGCTCGCAGTTTCTCTATCTGCTGGGCTATAAATACACTTTATTAAATACATTTTATTTGCTAATTACACGGAGAGAATGAGTCTTCATTTAATAAAGTGTAAAAATAGAGTGACTTTAAAAAAACCGACTTCATAATTGTTATTTATAGATCAATGTAAGCCTTAATCATTGGAATAAGATTGTCACTTGGCTAGTTTGCGGTACGATTGTGCTGGTAGAAAAACAGTTGACATATTTACTGATATTTGTAATATATCATTTTCATTTCGCACTTTTTCGTTATTAATTAACCAAACCAATTACAGTTTTGAAGTCGGATTAAATTACTTACCTATTAAGTTCTTTTAATTCCTTTTTTATTTCTCCGTTTTTATAATTGTGCTAGGTATTTATAATTTTCGATTGGGAAATAAAGCACAAAAGGCGTGGCGTGACGCCATCTCTTGCTATTTGAGTTTTTGTTTTTGGCATTCAATGCAAATCGCCATTTTCTGTTCTTCTTTTATTAATTTACTTTGTTATCAATCACTTATCATATCGACTCAATTGAGTTATTACCTTCTTGCCGAAATTACAAAAAGGTAGGTAATTGTGTCAGCTTTCTTATGAAAAATTAATAAATACTGTAATTGGAAACACTTATAGTTTTTTTAACAAACAACCTGTATAGTTGTTACAGTTTTATTTATTTTTAGTCATACTAACAAAGGGTTTTTTTTAAGTTAAAACTTAAATTAATTCACAAAATGTATGTTTTTTATGGAAAGTTGTCCAGTTACACGGAGTTATAACAACCGCAACAGTATAACAAAAAATTACGGGAAATTATGAAACACGTTGTAGGTATACCTAGTCAGTTACAGATATTCGCGTGTCACAGTTTGCTTTACATACAAGCGAGCAAAGTGCATACAATCTCAGAATGCTCTGAGCTCGTATGTACTTTGCTCCAATTTATTTGTGATTTCAATGAGCACGACGTAGTTCAGTACAGACTATGGGTGTCTGGGTCAGCATACAGTTTGGCAATACGCTGTCGGGCCAGGCCCAGTTCCGTAGTTTTCCGTCCGTCAAAATAATTGTCCCCAACTTTTCAAAAACTGTTCGTCCCATCAAGTTCAAAATAATTTTCCTAGAAAGTCTTTATAAAGCTCTACTTTCCAGATTTTTTTCGTATTTTCTAAACTTATGGTTCAAAAGTTAAAAGGGGGGGGGGACGCATTGTTTTTTCCTTTGAGAGCGATTATTTCCGAAATTATTGATATTATCAAAAAATTATTCTAGTAAACCCCTATTCATTTTTTAATACCTATCCAAAAATATACTACACATTAGGGTTGAAATTTAAAAAAAAAATCGCGTTTTACTTTACATGTAGGGGGGCTACCCTAATAAAACATTTTTTTCCAATTTTTATTTTTGCAATTTGTCGGCTTGATTGACATACATATTGGTACCAAACAGCTTTCTAGAGCTAACAGTCACAGAGATTAAGCGAGGACAGACGGACAGACATGGCGAAACTATAAGGGTTCCGTTTTTGCCAAATGGCTACGGAACCCTAAAAAAGAAAGGGGGCCAAAGTTTGTACGGCGGAACCTACTAGCACGCGGGCTGCTCGTGAAGGAGGCTGCTAACCGCGAGCGCGTGAGGGAACGGTCCTCACGCCGGCGCCGCCGAGATCCCGATCCCGATTTCCGACCACCGTAGGCGCGGGTTCGCGGACGGCGAGCACTGGGTAGCTCGTTGTCCGGCAGTCTGGAAATAATCTGGACCGAGCCCAGACGTCTACGGCGCGTTCTGTTCCTCGCGCGCCTCAAGGAGATGTCAGCAAACTGTAGGGGCCCGGCAGAACCGAAGCCTCTGGGGAACACGTGGTATTCCGAAAGGTTGACACCGAGTCCCCCCCAGATCGAAGGCAACGAAGGAACAGGGTAGAGGTTTAGTCAGTAAGAGTCTGACACGCCCTTCCGCTCCGCCCAAGAGCGGGAGTAGTCATTCTGATGATACCCCTAAAAGAAAAAAATAATAATAAAGAACTAGCACGCGGGCAAAAGCTAATCTATACTAATATTATAAAGAGGTAAAATTTGTAAGTTTGTAAGTTTGTAGGTTTGTAAGTTTGTATGTAGGGGGTAATCTCTGGAACTACTGGTCCGATTTCAAAAATTCTTTCAGTGTTAGATAGCCCATTTATCGAGGAATGCTATAGGCTATATACCATCACGCTACGACCCACGGAAGCGGAGCAGTAACGAAAAATGCGGGTGAAACCGCAGGGGACAGCTAGTTATTGAATAAAATGATAAGTACAGTCTATAAATAAAACCACAATAATATTGGAAAGTCGTTTACTCTCAGCATTCACAAACATCGACCTCAGTAGTGCTTACAACTAATCAACATTGACAATAAATAAATGCATAGATCGGCTAGTCTACCATACAATACACATCATTTAGCAGCATTGTCACATTTCTCTTGAAACGATAAAAATATAATAAATACATATAAAACGAAAAGCCAATGAGGAATGGTTTTTGTAGACTAATAGCAAAGCTGAATTGTTGTATTTTTATTATTTAATCTATCACATACCCGCAAAACGAGACACAATAGTAAAACAATAACAGCGCGGTCTCATAGGACCAGATTCATGAATTAATATTGGCCCACACTAGGAATTACTTCTGTAAGTGCTGTGGGTACGGTAACAAACATATAAACTGACATTATACAAGATACCCAGGCCCGGAACAACTATGCCACACAAATATTTGTTCCGTGCGGGAATCGAACCCGCGCAAACCGCCGTATTATATTCGCCGTACCGTGTCCGTCAAGAATGTATATAGAAATTTTATGATACTGTATAACAATATAAAATTACTGAAATAGAATAACAAAGATATTGCTATTGTGCTATTTAACATACAATCAACATTAAACAGATGTAATCTTTATTTATACATTTAAATGGATAAAAGTGGATCAAAAAAATAATATAATTATATACAAAAAACATTAACAAAAAAAAATTAAAGCTATATAAGTACTGACACTGCATGAAAAAAACTCTACTACTCTTTTAATTAATAACATTGTAAGTCATATAGCTAAACAAATAAAAACTTTAAAATATAGATCTTACTAGAAATATATAAAAAATGCAATAATTTGTTTATTTCTAACCTCGATTTCCTAACAACAATCTCTAAAACAATTATAATTAATAGTGTTCACTTCTGTAGAAAGTACTAGGACCTAATAAACTTAGGCAGTGCATATATTAACCAAGTGCGTCATTACATTAGGCTTCTTTTGAACTTTGAATGTGAATTCGTTGAATTTCTTTAACAATAGCTATGTGCCTGTGAGGCCTTCGTGAGAGTTATGCAATCCTAGTATTTATAGTAACAACATAGTGATATAAGTAAAGGGTTAACTTGACTAAAGCTTTGACTAGTTAAATTATTATTAAACTAATTATTTTTTGGCTTCGCACGATTTGTGCATTTACGCCCGTTTTCAATAACCTACCGCAGTTCATAGATAGCTATCCCCGATAAAGAGTAAGATTCTGTCTTATCAATCTACAACTTTTGGTAGGAAATGCTAACCGTCGGTAAGTTATAGGAAAGCAAGTAAGGGTAAAAGGATAGATTTGTTTATCTTTAGTAGCTGCAATTTTAGATAGTTTATTCGAAAACGGGCGTTAGCCAGTTTCAAGTTTAGATAGGTTTAGTTTTTTTAGACATTTTGAGTTCTGATCAGAACTGGGATGATTCATCATAATTCTTATGTTTTTAGCAGTATTTGGCAGCAAATGTATCTATCGAGTCAGCTTTCTCGGCAAGCTTTGCTGCGGTAAGCAATATCACAATAAAATTCTCATCTCCATTTTACCGAGATCGTGCCTTTTACAATTATTCCACATATTATCCAGTTGTGTAGATACTTGAGATACAAAACTACACCAATTTTATATCACAATATCTACTAGGAATCAATTTGCGAATAATTAAAACGGCCACTTTACTTCACTCGAAAAAATCCCGCCAAAAACTCCATAGTATTATTTCAAAAGTAAACTAATTTTAATGAATTGACGAAACAATAACAGTTAGGCCTTAAATTAGGAACAATTAAGTATCTCTAGATAAAGCTAGTTATAGACTTATAAATAAATAAATATAAGAGAAAATAAACGTTTTTAAAGATCTATATAAAACCCGTTTTTCTGAACACATAAATATATAATATCTAAAACTATTCGTAAAGCCAACATAACATAAAGCTTCATAGTTCAACATTCGAAATATTCGAATAAAACTTCTTGTCATTGCGCATTTCTACATGAGGGTTAATCTTTTATTGCTATTCAATAATATTGCAATGAATCTCTTAGGCGGCCCCTAGACGATCAATTTATTATATTGCGCAATATTGTGAATTGTGCAATATAATTAATCGTCTAGGGCTAATATTGAAGATTGCGCAATGATTGACCGAAAGTTTGAGCGAGTCTAATTTTTATTGCACCATAGTTTTTTATTGCATCGTGTAGGGTCAGTATTGCGCAATATTTTTCAGTCTGTTGTTCGTCATCACGAGGAGTATGCGTACTCCGACTGAACACGAAAACATTGTGCAGTACGTATTATTGTGCAATATAATTGCTCGTTTGGATTCAGAGCGCCTTTCAATCTTATTGTACAATATAAAGTATTGTACAATGTTATTGTAGGTCTAGGGGCCGCCTTACTATTTAACAATATTTACAGAATTCTCTGCGGTAGTATGGCCACATCATGCGCCGCCCTATGGAGTACGTTGGTCGGAGATGCATGGATTTGGCTGTCCTTGGGGCTAGGTCCCGTGGTCACCCTCTCAAGCGCTGGCTGAACGTCGTCAAGTCCGACATGAGAGCCAATGGCCTTACTGAGAAGGATGTTGAAGATCGGGCAAAGTGGAGAAAGTTTAGTAGGAAGGCGGACCCTGGCAATGGCCGGGATTAACGCCAGGTAGAAGAAGAGGTGTTTAAAAACAAAATTGAAATTTTGACTAATGTAGTTTTATCTATCTTTAAAGTTGTTATTCTTAAGTGGAATTGGGCCGGACATGTCTGCCGCATGTCAAAATTAAATGATCTGTGGGCTAGAAGAATCCCGTATTGCGTCCCATTAAACGCAATGGGACATCGCGGCAGACCAAGAGGAAAGTGGAGAGATGATGATACTCTAACCGGAGGCTGAGACTGGCCCGCAATGGTAGAAGACAGACGTGTGTGGAAAAAGGAGAGGGAGGCCTACGCCCAACAGTGGGACATAACGGCGGTAGAGATGGCGAATATTCTTTTTTTTAACGTTTTAAACTAATGCTTGACTACGATCCCACCTGATGGTAAACAGTGATGCAGTCTTAGATGGTGAGGCGCACTAGTTTATTAAGAGCCTATTCACTCTAGCTTTGAAGACACCCAAATTATAATCGGACGGGAAGACCGCAGCAATATCGATATTGACCTATAGATTAGAGAGCAGTGGTGGCCCAGTGGTACCGGCATTGATTTATGAGTTGTAGGTCGCAGGTAAAACCCAGCCAGGCGCATTACTTTGTGTAATTTATTTCATCACCACTGCTCTCAAGGCGGTGAAGGAAAACATCTTGAGGAAACCGACATGTCCCTGAACCAAAAATTCGAAGACATGTGGATTATCATGGCCCACTTCCCTCTCCTAGAGATGAGGCCTGAGTCCCACCAGTGGGAACATTATTAGGCCGATTATGCAATAGATTACAGGATATATGTAGTTTTCACAATACAGTGTTATTATTATACAAATCATTTTCCACATCAACAACTTGATATAAATATATCCAATGACATCACAACACGTAGAATCAATACTTTTGTACATTTTGTTACAAACTACGTTGGCTTGACTCTTAAGCGCAGGCCACACCACCAGCTAGCGGGCGAACATCGTTTCACCTCTTTACATACTTCGGTTCACACCGCGAGCTACCGACTAACCTGACGAACTAAGCTAACGAAATATCCGACGATTCCAGCGAAGCTACTCGTTCACCTCGTTGGCGCGCCCGCGCTTCGCTAGCTTAGCTCGCCCGCCACGCCCGCTACGCCAGCCCGCTCGCCCGGTTCGTTCGCCCGTCCTTCCCGTTTCGAGTAGACTAGTCGACGTTCGTTTTTCGAATAGCAGTGCGCCCCCCGCTTCGCCCGCTTAGCCCGCTCCGCCCGTCGCTTGTCTGTCCGTAGTTTTCGGTGTGAACCCAACATAGTTTAGCTCGCCAATATTTCGCGTAGTTTGTTTAGTTTCCTTCGTTCGCTTCGCCCGCCAGCTGGCGGTGTGGCCTGCGCTTTATTATTACTAATTATACACTATTGTCTAGAAAAGCTTTCATAATAATTAATTTGAGCCGTTTCATTAAAGGATTTCAGCGATCCATCAACAGAAAGGGACAACACAATATTATCAACTAGTTATTTCATTCTCTCTCTCTGCACTTTCACATAAATCTGATCTATTTTTATAAAAATACTGATATGATCATGTTTTGATCTTAGATTTAAAGTAAACTGATAGAATACAAAAGATTTATTTAAAAAAAATACTTGATCTAAATATTTAAGCTCATGAAGGGAACAAAAATGTTGCCACTAAACTAAGCTGGGTTGCCAGCACAAAAATATTAATGAAAGCTATCTACACTTTTATAACAAAGTGGAAAAGTTTTTTTTTCGTATGTTTGTACGCGCTAATCTTTGGAACTACCAGTCGAATTGGATTTTTTTTTCATCTTTCTGTATGGCATATCCAGATTTTTCACGAATAATATAGGCCATATAACATTACGTTACGATCCACAGAAGCTGAGTAGTACCCAAAAAACGCGGGGAACAGCTAGGATAAATAAAAAAAATGCTGTCCACATTTTAACACAAGTATCGGTTTTGTTGTCCACCTAATAATAATTACTTAGGCCATAATTAACAGAAGCGGTAGTGACACAACCACAATTAACAAAGTACTTGAAGCTTGACGTACTTCAATTATTTTTTTAAAATCATAATTATGGCTCTAAAAATGCATTCCAAGAAGTGTTTTCTCGTTTTGTTAGTGCAAAATCCTGCAAATCTATTGAGTTAATGAATAAATCTTCGGTACCTATCAACTTGATGACACAAACTTTTTTTTTACATAAACTAGTGCTTGACTGCAATCCCACCTGATGGTAAGCAGGGATGCAATCGTTGATGGTGAGGCGCACTAGTTTATTAAGAGCCTATTCACTCTAGTCTTAGTCTTACGGCCGAAACCAATAACCTATCGATCTCCAGTTTTGGCATACCTACTGGAGATTGTAAAACAAATGATACAATACAAAAATTATCATATTTTCTGTTGTTTCATTTGTTTTTCTATCTCCGATATGTGATAGATAGGTTATTGGGTTCGGCTGTTAGTCGACACAAACTTACAAAACACCCCTATCCTACAGTTTGTGGTTCGTGGTGTTTCTTCTTATAGTCCATGACCATATTGAGCACTTTGTTCCTGACCCGGTCCAAAGCTTTGTACATGTCTGCCGTGAACGGCTCGAAGTCTTGGTGCTTCTTCTTTCGTCTGTAGATCCCTTCCTTGTTTGCCATCGCGCAGTTCATGTCAGCCTGGTACAAATGATAAATGATATTTATTTTGCAAATTGGTTTTCACAAACTCTTTTACACGTCAATTTTTTTTGACGTTTTTTTTGTTTGTTACTTACTAGATGATTCCTAGTTAGGAATCACAGTTAGGAATCGCAGTCAGTTGACTGCCCTGAGAAAAAACACCGAAACAGACTCAGGGGTCACAGTCTCTTTTAAAGTCCATACACAATGTATTAAATGAATGCTCAAAATGATTAAATAAGCCAGATTAACAAAAAATATGACTCGAAAAAGGAGGGGGGAAAATAACAAGTTTAGTGTGCAAAGTTTGAAAGAAAATCATTATAATTTTTATGTATTTATTTATCTCAGGACCCCAGGGTCCTTTGGAAGGTAGACGAAGCGCCGAAGCCAACTCGTAGAGGCCCCTTAAACGTAATGGAACATACGACCAGCACTAAGTCCCAACGGACGATTATCCCTGTATGTGCTATGATAGTAGACCCAAGGATAACCCCTGGTTGGTGGGAAACTATTGCGGCATGTGAAAATCAAATATATATTTTTTTATTAACGTGGCGAATAATCAAAATGATTTCTCTCGCTCTGGGCGGAGCGGGAGGGCGTATCAAACTTTTACTGACTAAAACCCACTCCTGTTCCTTCTTTGCCCTAATTTCAGAGTCCCAGGGATCTCTTTCGTCAACCCCAGGCCCCAGAAGGCTTCGACCCTACAGTTTGCGTTCGACATCTCTTTGAGGCGCGCGTGGAACAATACGCGCCGTCGACGACATGAGCTTGGTCCGGATCCGGATTGTTACAGGACGTCCGGACGTCCGAACTACCCATTGCTCGCCGTCCGCAAGCATCCGCCTACGGTGGCTGGAAATCGAGATCAGAAACCCGGCGGCGGGAGCGTTAGGGCATGGTTTATATGGTTATAAGTGGACTGATGTTTCTAATAAGCCCCCATTAAATATTCTTTTTTGTTCAGATGGTCCCATAGTCTTCATTTAGTCTTGAAAGACTACATCATCATCATATTCCTGCCCTTATCCCGTTTCACTTAGACAATACTTTATTTATTTGTAAACCAAGACTGTATAGTTACCTCAGTAACATTATAGTTCAAGAAGTCGAGTATGCCTTGCAGCGCATGCCTGGTGTCACGTACCAGGACCTCATAGAACACGATGTGCAGCGGCCCCGGGAACCTGGTGAGCCACAGCTCGTGCAGGGTCTCCCACGCCGTCAGCTGCGTCGACACGTACGTGGCCCAATCTGAACAGTGCTCATCCAAATTAATGATTATTATTATTCTGGAAAACGTGTAGTTTTTCTTAGATCTAGGCTAGTTTTTAAGCTACATTAACGGGCCAAGATAAGTCAATGTGGCGTGTTGTGAGTTTTATTTTTTTAATGTGGTAAATGAGTATTATGTGGAGAAATTTCATTTTTCTCAATCTGCATAAATTGTTATTATTATATACTCTTTCTTATACACCATTACACATTGATCTATCACATACCCGCGAAACGAGACACAATAGTAAAACAATAACAGCGCGGTCTCATAGGACCGGTAGGGGATTCAAACATTAAGACCAAAAGACAGTTAAACTAAAACACATACAATGGGCGGCCTTATCGCATTCTGCGATCTCTTCCAGGCAACCTGGAATGGACACAGATTATAAATGTGAAAGTAACTCTGTCTGTCTGTTTGTTTAATGGATTTTCGCATCTAAACCGTTTAACTTATATTGACGAAACGGAAAACTCAAGCCAGTATGAGTCTAACAAGCTCCTTTCGCCTACCTAAGGGAACTAGGGCGAAGAACATCCATTTGAATTAACTCACTAACAAAAAAAGATGAGGTTGCTTATCGGACGGGTGAGCTGGATGACAAGAAATTGTCTAATCCTCTTTTTCCTTAATTCATGAATCCCCAACCGGTCTCATTGGACCGCGCTGTTATTGTCTTACTATTGTGTCTCGTTTCGCGGGTATTGATAGGTTAAATGCTTGAAGTATCTCGTAAACGAGACGCTTTCCGCGCTTTACAAAACACGGTTTTTAAACAATCGTGATAAAAATAACTCGTTTGGCCATCACTCAAATTACAAGTCTGGGGCATGAGCCAGAGGGCAATATGGTTTACATTACAATTGGATTTACCGCTTAAAAACAGAAGTCGCGATCTTTACTTGACTATATATTTATTTTTACTTTGTAATGTAATAGGTAAATCTTCTTTATATATTAACGCCCAGCCCTTACATTATGGAACGGAGAAAGAAGAGCGGAGATTTCAACTACAGGCATTTCTATGCCTAAATGGAGACTCCTCAACATCTAATTTAAGCCAAAATAATATGCAGTATATTAAGTTATAATTTTAATTATTTTTTTATAGAACGCTGAAATTTTGCACAGAGGTTTCTTTTTTAAGAACTATATGCAAAGAATAAGAAATGATTATCCAAAATTCATCCCTAATGGGATAAAAGGGGGTCTAAAGTCCTGCCCGTAAACTAGCTTGATCAGAGAAAAAAGAGAATCCGATTGCAGTGCCACCAACTGGGTACAACTGTATTCTTAGTATTCAAACCATTGGGGAACCACTCGAATATACCCACAAAACCTCGAAATAAGTATGTCAATCCGTTTAGGAGGAGTTAGGTGCCAAACACACGTATAAATGAAATATACAGATACATAAAAAGCGTTGTCTTTTTGACCTTAACGTTTGAATCCCCAACCGGTCCTATGAGACCGCGCTGTTATTGTTTTACTATTGTGTCTCGTTTCGCGGGTATCTGAGTAATTAAGGTTGACTGGTAGAGAATGCCTTGATGCATTAAGTCCGCCTATGTACCACCATTGTACATGAAGTTTAAATAAATAAATAGATATAAATAACACTTTACCTGATTTCCTATGCTCATGAGACTTCTTTTTGAACGCTGATTTCGGTGCTGTTCCTATGTGTCCTCTGTGCAGTCTGTGGAAGTCAGCCTGTAAGCATTCCAACAATATTTTATAGAAATATTTATAATTTATAACATTCGTCCCACCCTGGACAAATGTTTGTGTGATGAGCACGATCATTTGTTCTGTGTCCGAGTTTTTATCTATAATGTGTATGTATTTAGAAATATATAAGTATGTTAATCAGTTGTCTAGTACCCATAACACAAGCTCTGTTTGGAACTAGATGGTGTTGTGTAAAAGTTGTGGAATATAAATTAAAATGAATACAAATATAATTTCAGCCAAAAGATGTCCACAGCTGGACATAGGCCACCCCAAGCGTAACAAAAGATCCTAGGTGCGTTTCGCATCCATCGGATTCCCGACGAAAATGAATATTAAAAATGAATATTGAAGTAGTAAGAATTAATAAATGGGGCAAAATACTTTTTAATGCCTAGAACTGCTTTGGTAGTGCAATAGTCCTAGTCTATTATTTCTGTGATTAAATCACAGCCAATGATAAATTAATATTAATTCTACAGTTTAAAAATGCCAAATAAATTAAACTTAATAAAATATTCTTAAAAATAAAATATAGACGGCACGATTGACGTAGTGGTTGAGTGGCTCCTACGTGTCCCAGGTTCGATACTAGCACTCGTCAAATGTTTGTCCGGGAAGTGTATTTTTTAAAATTTTAAGTTTCTGCATGTTTTTTACACTGTATGTGGCTTTTTTAATATTATTTGATACATACGATTATGTGTCAAATAACATTTTTTTTTCTTTCTTTGTCTTGCATGTTTGAGATTATATTAATGTTTTTAGTTACCATTAAAGCTTCGCAGGTACGATATGGCAATAAGTACGGTAGGTATTCAAAACTTAGATTTTTTAAAAGCAAAATTTTGTTTTGGGCTCTAACGGTCGTACTCAGAGTCCAGTTAATGGTTCATTAGCGTCCCTAATGTCCATTAAAGTTAAGTATTGTCAAACCTTCACTGAAAAACTGTGTAAAACTGTCAATGTGACAATTTCTTAATAGATCGTTTAGAAGTTAAGTGTTGATTAACGTTAATGTACGTCCGTGAGTGTGGCCGTAAAACATATATTGCACCAAGAACTGGCCACATAAACAAAATATACAGAAGCAAAACAATAATAGTTACCGTTAACTAGAACCTCCTATGTAGCCCTGTCACCCTGGTACGCCTGGTGCACATGAAGAGTGACAGTGTGTGAGTAAGTGCAACTAAAATGGTTAAAAACAAGCCATTTCATTCAAACAGCGCCAAACATAAACTGAAAATGTACACAAAACATAAAAAAAAGCTTAAAAAATGAATTATCAATGTGGTAGAAGTTATGAAAAAAATTAAACTAAGTATGTAAATTACTATGTTAGCGGTTTTTGAGACAGATCAATTTTTTTTAAGATGAGTACTCCAATTTCCTTAAGTTTTTTTGCATTTTGCTACTGTGTGTCAGGTTCTATGGTCATTAAAGTATCATTATACTACAGTTCGTCCGTTATAAGTTGGCGAGTGTGAAGTTAGGCTCTGCGAATTTTGGCGCTTGAAATATCGTACAAAAATAAGGGTTTTTAAAAAATAAATGCAATTTTCAGTTGTTATTGCTGTTAAAAACAGTTATTGGCATGTATTTTTTTAACGTTTGAATCCCCAACCGGTCCTATGAGACCGCGCTGTTATTGTTTTACTATTGTGTCTCGCTTCGCGGGTATCTGAGTAACTACAACCTTTATTTTTGTACGATATTTCAAGCGCCAAAATTCGCAGAGCCTAACTTCACACTCGCCAACTTATAATGGATCATTTTAGTCATTCTATTCAATAGGGTTAGCTAAACAGAGATGGTTGTATTACAACAACAATATTGGACTTTCATACAGAAATGAGTGGAAAAAATGTACTATCTCATTAAAGACAAAGTCACAATTCACACAATATGCAAGACATTAGTAAAAATTCTTGTTCAATCAACTAATAAGAAACATTTTGAGTTAAGATCATAATAATTTACATAAAATAAGCTTTATTACGACTATACAATTATACAAGGCTTTAAATTATGTACAGATTAACACGGACACAGTTACCATGTCGGACAATGGTGACCGACAGTATATTTTCCATTTAGGACAATAGTGTCCGACACGACATCCCTTCATGTTACGTTTGCATGTGATTGGTCTCATGCGCATCACATAACAAAAATTGCGGGACGTCAAAAACCTGTCTGACACAAGTGTGTCCGACAAAGCGAGCTGCGTGGCGCTATTTTTGAAAAAACCAGCTGACATTTTGTATATACTTACAGCATTTCCTTCCCTTTGATAACTAACATGTTGTTACTACACCACTAGTTTTTAATTAGTGAACTTATTAAAAAATGTCTAGTTATATGTGTAAAATCTCAATAAATAACATTCACAGATGCAAAATTATTAATGTTTGTTTATATGCCAAAATGTTACTCAATTTATGGAAATATTGTACAGGCTAAGCAGGCAAGGCATAATAGTACGTATACATAGATTTTATTAATCATGCAATCAAGTCATCAAGTAGTTATGAACAATTGTTTCAATTATGAATTTACAACAAATTTTTATGGTCAGTTTTATTTTCTTTTTAATTACATAAATATGATCAGTAACGAGTAGGGATAGAGCCCCATTTTTTGGTCTAATTGAAAATAGTGGTGTATAATTTGATAGCAAAACAATTTCATCAATCAAGAACAATTAAATCACAGTATGCTACATTTTTGTCATACAACATAAAAACTCACCAATATAGCATCCCTTGGGTTCCGTATGAGTAGTATAGCAGATCGGAACTTGTCGGAGTCCATTGGGACCGCATGAGTCTTGACTACAAGCACTGACCCATCCGTTACATTCTCCGCAGGGAAACCGTGTACTCTTAACCCGTAATCCATGTATATTGAACCTGTTACTACACCTGAAAATATATGAATATTTAAATATTGCAGTGGGATTGTTTAAAAATCTCCAGGGCCCCGGATCACATAGGGCAACTGAATGGATTGCAGAGGAACATGGATGGGTTTTAGATCTCTTGCTCCACCAAAACCCAAACTTCAAACTTTTTTGTCAAACCAACCAAAAAAATTAAAAAAAACAAATGACTTATGGTAAAATATGTTTGTATTCTACCATTCATGACAGAATTGAAGAAAAAATGAGAAAAAAAATTAAAGACATCTCATTATATTTTTTTTTATAAACCATTGCCAGCATGAATGAGCCAAAATACTAATTTCATCATAGAATTTTGGGGTGATTTTTAGTCATGCACAATATTCTCAATAGCAAACTAGGCAGATATTGTTGTAAAAAAAGATTGTAATAAGTTTCTTGCTCTTCAACAAGAAAGCAATTATTGTAAACAAAGATTTATCTAAAATAATTTGGATTCCACGGACAGATAAATGTTCATACTTATAAATAATTAAGATAAAGCAATAAAGCAGAGAGACTTGATTAAACAACTCCCTAGCAACCAATATTTTATTCAGGAATATGATTATCATAAACACTAGATTACTAATGAATACAGTTCTTAGGTCTCACTTCACTATTGTCTCACTCACGCGACACAAGACAACTTCATGTAATATTAACCTGTAACTTGTTGCAGCAGGTATCGGAGCCATGTGTTCCCGCTGCCAGGGTACGAGACGAGCGCCACCACGTCTGGGGACGGCGGAGACCGCCAGCGCAGCTCGCTGCACCAGTTCACCGGCGGAGCGTCGTGACGGAACGCGAAGTTATTCATATACCCGCCCCCATAGTACCCACCACGCGTACCGTGCAGAGGAGTCAACATAAACAGAATTATCGAAAAATACAACATCACCACCGCAGCCGCAAGGAAAAATATCGATCTCCGCGACATTACAGCTAATGTAAACTCAATTCTTTTTAGAATAAACATTTTTTTGATTCATGATTTCTTGATTATTGAGCACCTGCCCACTTTGTGTTTTGATTTCGTTATCATGTTGATTTCACTTAGGTACATAAAGATTATCACTGGTTTTCTTGTGCCTGCTTAGTTGTAGTACACATTTAGACCATTTTCAGTCATTTTTGGGCATTCTTAGACACCGTTTTTCCCAATTCGAGTTAAATATAAATAAATCGTAACTTTTATTGACAGAATTTTGACAGGCGTTATTTTTGTGCGCTAAAAATGTTGCCATTATTTAATGAATGTTGCTGTTATATGAAGTGGTTCAAGATTTTTACTTCGATAGGTACTTTGCTTTTTACCAGTAGCCAGCAAATCAGCGAAGTGGGTCTTCTTCTCTTCAATAGACATTCATCATCTGCCTGCCCTTGTCCCGTTTTATTTGGGGTCGGCGCAACACGTCTTTTTCTTTAATTCTGTCCTGTCACTCGTCACGCTATCACTCACTCCCTTTTCTTCCATATCACTTCTCACACAATCCATCCATCTATTCTTTGGCCTCCCTCTCCCTCTCCATCCATCCACATATTGCAATCTCAATCTCTCTTCAATAGCCATTATATAAACTATATATTTTGTAAGGTGGCATGGTAACATGTATTGGAAGATAGAGGAGGCCCGTAGAACGTCACTTGTGCAGATAATTCATAGGTACATTCTGTTTACTGGAATAAAACCAATCTTACTCTATCTTATTTCACTTTTTTTAGGTTTACTTCTAAAAAAGGTAAACCCTTGTAATTTATTTAAGTTCATGGCAACTCGGAGAATAAAATATAAGCAAAAGGATGAGTAATATTTGTAATTTTAGAAGGACTTACAAATTCAAAACCCGTCATAGATTCGGTATATAAACATTTTATTATGGAGTAAACAATTCATTGTGATAAGTTAGTAAACCTTAGTTTCCTTAGTAACATGTGACAGTTTTCTATATTCCCTGTACATATTTCTAAATACATCTGCAATGGCAAAACTCTAGGTGAATTAATTTGCAAAAGTATTTTTCTGGCTGTGACTAAGTCACCTCTCAGAATATGGCAGACTGCTGCCTTTGCCCACACACTGACAGCTATCATATCTCTCATTTGATATGGCAACACTGACACAAGATCGTGGATCATAGGCGGGTGTAAATGTTCCACAGCATCTGCTATTCGGTCCAGATTTATTAGTGCTTCAGCTGCATAGATGTGTGCCCACGCTTTGTGACTACTGGATGCCTCAGACTGACTTAACAATTCATTAGCACTCATCAGAGCAGATAATGGATCCTGCAGATGTAGTAAAACATAACTCTGGAGCACAAATGTGGAGTTCTTCAGTTCACACCTCTGTTTCCAGTTGATTGGTGGGCCGGGCGGTGCTTGAATAATAGGTGCAGTAACATCTGCTGGGGCTTCCTGATTCGGCAGTAACGTTATTGCATTCCTTAAACATAAGGCAGCAAATTCTAACGACAATGAGGGGATGGCAAAAGATTCACCCGAAGTTGAATATTTCTCTTTCCCTTCCTTGGACAGTAAGATGCGTGTGTGCGGACCACTACCAAGTTTCTTTACAGTGTACTGTTGTGCTTCTTCACTGCAACACTTCTTGACACAACATTCGGCTAGGTGCAGCCAGATGCGAGGGTTGTTAGGGTAGTGGCGAGCTGCCTCAACTAAACACTCGAAAGCACCTTCCGAGTTGTTGGCTGACAGTAACGCTAGCCCCAAGTTGAACACATACAGCGGTCTGTCCCTACACGCTATTAACTTCTCGCTATCCTCACATTCCATCGCCTTGAAGTGCTCCTTGACTGCGTGTTGGAAGTATTTTGATGCTAAAAACGGTTTCTTTATTGATAAGTATATGACTCCAAGGTTATTGTTGATGGCTGCCCATATGTCTTCCCCCTGTGTCTTCAAATCGTAATTATATTTGAGTGTTTTGTATTGACCTAATGTGTTTGCTGCTTCTTTGACATCACCGTTGAGATATTGCTGTTGGGCTATAATAAATACATTTTCTATTGAGTCCGGTTTGAGATTTAACTTTACTTTCTGCCCTAACAACAACTGGGCTCTACTAACGAGTCTTTCAAACAGTTCGCTCACTTCATTGTTAGCTTTTAAAGGGTCACCATGTGCTTTTGCTATGTCCAATGTTTTCTCATATGTTCTTCTACATAGAGAAGCCTCTAGCAACAATAGGACAATTTGTTGAAACAATTTATTGTCTTTGATGTTCTTACAAGCAAGTAACCTCTCTAGGAGCACCGTACATTGATAGTAGTATCTCGAGTGGTACAATAACACTGCATAATTGTATAGCAAGAACGGTGAACTGAGGTCTTTCGTGTCGATGTCCGGAAAGGCGAGGCCAGTAAGTTGTGCGATGGCTTTCTTTAACTTATCCACGTTCTTCATGTCACTGATCATGAACTCAACTATTGTTTTATTATGCTGCACTCGTTTATTACTTATGCCAACCAACGTTTCCAATTCATTGAGGTGTTGTAATGCTCCTGTGTAATCCTTTTTCATATAACACTCGTGTGCGAGAATGACTGGCTCGTCCTTTGTGTTAGCCATTATTTTTTAGTTTAAAAATCTGAAATACTTTTTGTGAAGATGATTTAAATTTTTGTTTACGTGAATAGCTCGATTTTTCCACTATCCGTGAGCTGATTAATCACGAATGACAATTAATTTGACATTTCCCTTTTGACATAACCTGTTTTTTTTCGCCTCATTTGGGCAGGCTAAGGTCTTCAGCCATACCACCTCATCTTCAACTTCGCTGAGAAAGTCAACACTAAAATTAAGCTCCATTTTACCAATATCGCGCCTGTTTGAATGATTCCATACATTTTCCAGTTGCTCAGACACTTGGGTTACAAAACTACACCAATATTACAGCATAAAATCCACTATGAATCAATTAAAACAGCCACTGAACTTTATTAGAAAAAATCCCGCTAAAAACTCTTACAGTAACCGAACTACAGTAATTTTTTTATCGTGGTTTTAAATTAACTTTTTTAGTCGAATTTATTAGAATATCATTGACATGAAAGCATTTTTTTATATAATGTTCACCGGTTTCTTGGTCAATTGTGGACAATTGAATATTGCTACGGTTTGATGATGAACTTTGAAGTTATGGAACGAAACGCCTCATAGGTTCATGATAGAAAGTAGAAATCATCGCTTACCATTAGGTGAGATAGTGGTCAAACACGAGCCTAACAATAAAAATCTTTTATGAAGTAAAATGACCGATGATCGAAGGATGAACTAAAAATTTACTTTAAGCTCGGAAGTCGGTGTTAAATAACGAAGAGACGAAACTATTAGGTATAGAAACCTCGACCTCCAAAATTAATGTTATTTTGTACTTATTAGTGTTTTTTTTAGTCGATTTTATTTATATTGTAAATAGTTATTTGTGCAACAAGAGAGCAAAGTTGGTTTTTGCCGCAAGTGTTGATTTTGAATCCCGAGTAAGCGAAGGATTCTATATTTGAATCACGAGCGTAGCGAGTGATTCTAGGTTAGAATCCTGAGTGCAGCGAGGGATTCAAAGACACGAGATGCAAATAACTTTGGTCTCGTGTAGCACATACAATTTTTCACTTCAGCAGCGAGAACAAATAATGTAAAGGTAATAAAAAATACAACTTGATAATATTTAAACCACATGTATATTTGTAAAAATTAAAAGTAAAATTATTGCAGTTTTGCAAATTAAAAGTAACAGTTTTATTTGGAACCGATATAAAATAATAATATCCAACGTGTATCGCACTTTGTAGCTAGCGAACAGAAGAAGAAAACAATAAAAAATTAAAGCCCGCTATTTTTTAAAGATGCGTTCGGAAATTGCACTATTACTAAATTATTCTGTCACAATAAAGATTGTTAAAACTTTAAATAATTATGTAGATACATGATAAACTTCGTATTTTTTAATTCAACATCTCTTTATTTGATCATAAAAAAATATAATTCGATTATTAAGAGAAAAGTATAATAATCACATTTAAACCTTGATTTGAAATTTTATAGGTGACGTGTTTCCGAACGTTTTATTGTTGGTTTCTTTTTTGAGCCTATTATATAGGAATTTGAAAATCGAACTTTGAATCGACTTGTTTCTATCTCTCGCTCTTTTCGTATCGAAGTGAAAGTGACAGAGCAAAGTGAAGTTCAAATCTTTCGAATGTTGTGAGTAGACCCAGCACTGACTCGGCATTTAAAAAAAATAATTAAAAAGTTACTTTGTCTCACGCTCGCAGCAAAATCGAATTTTGCTCACTGTTTTTAAACTGCAAATAGTAGATTGTATAATAAGGGAGCAAAGTAATATTTTTACGGCGAGGGCGTTTTTTGAATCGAGAGCGAAGTGAAGGATTCTTGTGTAGAATCCCGAGCGTAGCGAGGGGTTCTTTAGTAGAATCCTGAACGTAGCGAGGGATTCAAAGTACGCCGCCCGAGCCAAAAATATATTTGCGCCCGAGTCATACACTCTACTTTTCATCACCCTCTATGAGGAAATAAAAGGCGCCTCATCATTTTATCATTTGTCATTTTTAGTCATTTTAGTCATTTTAGTCATTTTAGTCATTTTAGTCATTTTAGTCATTTTAGTCATTTTAGTCATTTTAGTCATTTTAGTCATTTTAGTCATTTTAGTCATTTTAGTCATTTTAGTCATTTTAGTCATTTTAGTCATTTTAGTCATTTTAGTCATTTTAGTCATTTTAGTCATTTTAGTCATTTTAGTCATTTTAGTCATTTTAGTCATTTTAGTCATTTTAGTCATTTTAGTCATTTTAGTCATTTTAGTCATTTTAGTCATTTTAGTCATTTTTTAGTTAATTTTTTGTAATTCTTGGTCATTTTAATCTATTTTTAGTCATTTTTGTAATTCTTAGTCATTTTTTGTAATTTTAGTCATTTTTAGACAGTTTTGGTCATTTTAATCTATGTTTAGTCATTTAGTCATTTTTTTGTCATTTTAGTAATTTTAGTCATTTTTTGACATTTATGGTCATTTTAATCTATTTTTAGTCATTTTTGTAATTCTTCGTCATTTTTAATCGTTTTAATCTATTTTAGTCTATTTTTAGTCATTTTTAGGGTTCCGTAGCCAAAATGGCAAAAACGGAACCCTTATAGTTTCGTCATGTCCGTCTGTCCGTCTGTCCGTCTGTCACAGCCGATTTACTCGGAAACTATAAGTACTACAGTGATGAAATTTGATGGGAATATGTGTTGTATGAACCGCTACAAAATTATGACACTAAATAGTAAAAAAAAGAATTGGGGGTGGGGCCCCCCATACATGTAACTGAGGGATGAAAATTTTTTTTTCGATGTACATACCCGTGTGGGGTATCAATGGAAAGGTCTTTTAAAATGATATAAAGTTTTCTAAAAAACATTTTTCTTAAAGTGAACGGTTTTTGAGATATCAGCTCTCAAAGTCGTAAAAAGTATGTCCCCCCCCCCTCTATTTTTATAACTACGGGGTATAAAATTCTAAAAAAAATAGAGGTGATGCATGCTAATTAACTCTTTCAACGATTTTTGGGTTGATCAAAGTATCTCTTATAGTTTTTGAGATAGGTTGATTTAACTGTATTATATTTGCTGCTACGGAACCCTTTGTGCGCGAGCCCGACTCGCACTTGGCCGGTTTTTGTAATACTTAGTCATTTTTAGTCATTTTAATCTATTTTTGTTTGGTTTTAGACATATGTATTTATAAAATTTAGTCATTTTTGTTGTATTTATCATTCAAACAATATATGCGTTCAATTTTTTAGTCGCTAAACACTAAGATGTTCCAAATTCATTGCTGCGCACTTATTTCAGATAACGGGGAATAAAAATACTTAACGGGGAATAAAACATTTAACGGGAAATAAAAATACTTTTATTTCCCGTTAAAAGTTTGATACAGAAAACACTACCTTTGGTCGCACTTAAAGGCGAACAAAGTCGTCCTTTTCGAATAGATGGGATGAAATAGTTATTTGTGCAACAAGAGAGCAAAGTTGGTTTTTGCCGCGAGTGTTGATTTTGAATCCCGAGTAAGCGAAGGATTCTATATTTGAATCACGAGCGTAGCGAGTGATTCTAGGTTAGAATCCTGAGTGCAGCGAGGGATTCAAAGACACGAGATGCAAATAACTTTGGTCTCGTGTAGCACATACAACTTTTCACTTCAGCAGCGAGAACAAATAATGTAAAGGTAATAAAAAATACAACTTGGTAATATTTAAACCACATGTATATTTGTAAAAATTAAAAGTAAAATTATTGCAGTTTTGCAAATTAAAAGTAACAGTTTTATTTGGCGCACTGAAATTCTTTTCAAAAATGCTATAAGTTTGGCATAGGTTTCAATATGTACGTCATCTTTTGTCTTTATTGTGGCTTTCAACATTGAGTAAATCATTGTCTATGGTCTTTTGGCGGGAAAGTAATACTTGGCGAAATAATTTACGAATTAAATTGAATAAAAATAGTAAACCGGATTGCCGGACGGTGATAGCGCATCTGTTACTTTATTTACATGTGTGAATCAAATCTAGGAAATGTAAATTTCCTATTATCGAGCACTGATGACTTAGTGGATAATACAAATATGGACGTAGAGGACAATACACAACGTGGTGACACTGCGATTACTGGAGGGAAAAGGCGACTGGATGAAAATTCTTCTGAAGAAGGATGGACTGAAGTGACTAGAGGACGAAACAAATTAGTATGCTGTCGAGAGGATTCAGGTGGGAGGGAGAAAGAAGAGAGGATTCAGGTATGCGTGACTTGTAAAAATCCTTTGCCTAAACAGTTCGCGTTGGCACGATTATTTAAGACGCACAACATTACCAGCAGTAACATTAATAAAATAAAATTCGTACATCAAAATAAAATGCTGATTACATTTGATAACGATACCGGCGCAGATGAGTTTTTGAGTTGCGCGGCTTTTACTGACTTGGGTTGGTATTGCCAGAGAACTTCCGAAGTAGGTATATCGTACGGTCTTATTAAAGCTATGGAATTAGACATATCTGATGAGGATCTCAAAAAGAATCTTGAAAGCAGTGTTGAAATAATATCAATTAAGCGATTAAATAAACGGTGTTTGAACAACCCTGATGGCAACGGTTGGACTCCAAGTGAAACGATTCGCTTGGGATTCAAAGGTTCTTCTCTTCCGCCGTATGTTTATATCTACAATTTGAGAGTCCCAGTCGAAAGATTTATATTCCCAGTTACTCAGTGTGCTAACTGCTGGAAATACGGCCATTTGAAGATAAGATGTCCATTGAGGAAACCTGTTTGTCCAAAATGCTCACAACATCACGAAAATTGTTCAACAACAGCATTCACATGTGTGAATTGTGCAGGTCGACACATGGCGTTTGATAAAATATGCCCATATTTTAAGAAGGAAAAGACGCTTAGATACTTAATGTCCGAATTTAATTGTACCTACAGGAAAGCTCTTACTATATATGTTCCTCCCTCCCCTGATAACGTTGCACTTGTGAACTTATCTGATCTCGCTCCTGAAGCCAGCCGTACACATACAATGAATACCACAAATATCAGTTCGATACTAACGCAGGCTCCGACTGAACCAAATGAAGAGACAACTTCTCAGGTACGCGGTCCAGATACAACAAATTCAAGAACCAAGCCTTTACCTAAGCGTAGTTCCAAGAAGCAAAATCGTCGACCAGCAACCCCAGCACTTGTAGAAGACATACCGTGGCATCAAGTTTGCGATTCGTCTGATTCGACCGAGTATAATATTGATACACCTCATAAAGTCCAAAGTAACCAGTCTGAACAGTCTTCTAGTAAGTTAAACTTTTGGCATTTGATAAAAAAAATTAAAAATATTATAAAGAGTAAAGAATCCTTCCAGATTAAAATACAGCAATCGATTACAATATTTGCCGAATGGTTGACTCATAAAATTGTAAGTAGTTTATCTTTTGATTCGTTATTTGATTTATTTTCTAGAAATGGCTAATAACAATACTTATATGAACTTGAATATTATACAATGGAATTGCCAAAGTATAAGACCCAAGTCTCGTTCATTTGAATCATTCCTAAATCAAGAAAAAATTCACATTGCCGTATTGAGCGAGACTTGGTTGGAACCCGAGAGTTATTTTAGAATTAGTGAATATAATACATATAGACTGGACAGAGAAGATGGTTACGGTGGCGTTGCAATTATGACTCACCGCTCTGTAAAGTGCGTTGTTTGTACAACGAAAAGTCGCAACCCTGGCATTGAATTATTACACATTAAAATTTTGAATTGTCAGCATATTGAGAATATAATTTCCATATATTGTCCTTCAACTGTACATACCACTCAAAGTGATTGGGACGCAATATTTTCTATAGGAAATAGTAAAACACTTATCTTAGGAGATTTTAATGCGCATCATTCTAACTGGTCTTTAAGAACTGATCGACGCGGCTCGGATATATTTGATACCATGTTAGATTACAATTTTATTCATTTGAATGATGGTAGTTTTACTAGAATCAGGATGGTTGAAGGAGTACTTCAACAATCTAGCCCCGATATCTCATTTGTGTCTTCTGATTTATCCTTGTTATTTAATTGGAAACCAACTAACGAAACGCTTGGTAGTGACCATTTAATTATTAAATTAAATTTAGAACTTACTGTTAATCATGAATATCAAAGCAAAAGAAATTTTAAAAAATCGGACTGGACTTCATACACTAAATACATAGACGAACATTTACAACACTGTGTTGTTCCCCAGGACCTTCAGAAGTTATATGACCTTCTATATAATGTTATGCAAGAAGCAGCAGAAAAATATATTCCCAACATTAAAATCCCTCAAAATATTTGCAATACATTTAAGCCAAAACCATACTGGTCTCCAGACTTGTCCCGGGCTGTTGCGGAGCGACGTTTGGCCCTTGCCAATCTGAGATCTTGTCCCACTCCTAGAAATTTAGAAATTCTTAAAGAAAAAATTAGCGTCGCTCAAAGACTTATTCGTGGGGCTAAGCGTAAATCTTTTCAACAATTTTGTTCCTCTGTAGATGAAACCTCTTCTGCATCCGAAATGTGGCGTAAGATGAGGTGGTTAAAAGGTCGGCAAGTTCCTAACTCCAGTGTGGATAAAGAAAAAGCTGAACGCCTGCTTAGCGACCTTACTCCAGATTTTGTTTGTCCCTCGCAACCTACTTTTCATTCCAGTAACCCAGCATTGGAGTCGTTAATATTGATGCCCGAATTAGTTAACTGTATTAAAAACACTGACACAGCTCCTGGGTCAGATCAAATTTCCTTTTCTATGATAAAGTACCTTCCACCTTCAGGTAAACGTATGTTACTTTTAATATATAACCAATGTTTTTCTTTCGGTTTTGTTCCCTCGCAATGGCGCCATATTAAATTAATTGCAATTCCCAAACAAAGTGTTAATTCATCTTCAGCTTTACGTCCTATCTCACTTATATCTTGCATCTGTAAAATTTTTCATGCTATCTTAGCTAAACGTATTGAATGGTTCTTTGAAAAACAACGTCTTTTTCCAGAGGATATGGTGGGTTTTCGTAAGGCACGATCTTGTTTGGATAACCTTACGCGGTTGGTTTCTCAAATTCAACTTGGATTTTCCAAAAACTCGGTTACAGCGGCGTGTTTTATAGACATTGAAAGTGCATACAACAATGTTGATATTCCTTGCTTGTTACGAATTTTAGATCAATTTGGAGTTGGATCAAAAATTTGCTCTTATTTGTGGTCTTTTTTATCAAAAAGACGTTTACAAGTTACAACATATGATTGCGAGATAGTAAGATGGACAGGCCGTGGATTAGCTCAAGGAGATCCATTGTCTCCACTATTATTCAATATTTTAACATTAAATATATGTAAAAACATTGAACAGGTTAATATATCTCAATATGCTGACGATTTTGTTCTGTATTCCACAAATAGTAATTTGGATTTAGCGTTTCAAGACCTTAGACCTGCTTTACGATGTACCAAAGAATTAATTGATCAACTAGGTTTAACTATGTCTACAAATAAAACTAAGATCTGTGTTTTTAAAAAGGGTTGTTTTAGGAGGTCTATTGACTTTCATTTTGACGATGCTTCAATTGAAGTCGTTAATTGCGTAAAATATTTGGGTCTATGGCTGGATAGTTCATTAAGATGGGGCAAACATATCAATGAAATCTCGCAAAAAGTAATGAAATTTATTAATTTACTTAAAGTTTTATCTGGTCCAGGATGGGGACTCCATCAAAAACACCTTAGACGTTTATATATTTCTATAGTACGAAGTAGAATTGACTACGCTAGTTTCTTGTTTGACAATGGTTGTGACTCTAACCTAATTAAACTGGATAGGGCTCAAAATCAAGCACTGCGAGTCGTAGGCGGATTTATAAGAAGTACCCCGATACATGTCATGGAAAGTGAGCTATGCCTCCCCCCACTTCATATTCGTAGGAAATATTTAGCTATTAAATTTTTATTAAAATCAAAATCTTTTCATAATAATAAAACCATTGAAGTATTAGAAAATCTCGCGCTGGTTACCGGTTCCAACTATTGGCTGAATAAGAAATTACCATTACTCACTAATATCCTTGCACAGTATGCTTCAGTCCCAGTACACTCAAGTGTTCAACTTGAAATGTTTTCACTTGACAGATGGATTAGTAGTATTGATATGTCTACTATAATATTTGACAACATTCCTAGCATTTCTCAAGCGAAACGCCACTACAGTAATGTACAATTAAAACACCTTTGCACAACATACATTCGTGAACAATACTTAAATTTTCATACAATTTTTACTGATGGTTCCAAAGATAAACAATTCGGAGGCGCTGCCTTTCTGGACCCCATTCTTCAGAATCAAATGATTTTTAAGATTAATTCAGATGTTTCTATTATGCACATTGAATTGATAGCAATACTAGAAGCTTTGTCCTATATTCTATCAATTAATGGCGATAACTTTGTGATTCTAACAGATTCCAAAAGTTCACTGCAACATTTGGCTCGGCATACTTCTCACATGCGAGGTAATCCGATAGCCTACGTCATCTATGAATTGATCTTAAAATTACATTCCAGTTCCAAAACAGTGTGTCTGCAATGGATTCCGTCACATATTCAGCTAGAAGAAAATGATATGGTTGACCTACTCGCCAAACAAGCGTGTGTGGAGGGAGTATGTATGAATATTACCCCATTATATTCAGACTACTTCGGGAAAGCAAAACAAAAATGTTTAGAACTTTGGCAGGAATATTTTGACAAAAGGTCAAAAGAAAAAGGAATATGGTACCGAACTATCCAGCCAGAGATTTCTCGGGTTCCATGGATTGACTGTAATCTGAATAGAAATTTAATAACCATAGCTTTAAGGCTCCGTTCCGGACATATTCCATCAAATAAATTTAACTATTTAATGAAGAAAGTCTTGTCTCCAAATTGTGATGACTGTGGAGTGGTTGATGATGTTTTCCATATTTTGATGGAGTGTGTCCGGAATGAAAATAAGAGGATCAATGTTTTTGGACACTGTAAAACTTATGATATTGGCATTTGTAATGTAATCCTTGCTTTTCCAATGTCCGATAAAGCCAAACAATTGTTTGAGTTAATTTTAAGGTAGATTGTAAGTTTTTTGTGTTTTTCTCTACTGGGCGATGTGGTCGCAAAGCGACAAAGCCCTTTAAGCAAATAAAAAAAAAAAAAAAAAAAAAACATTGAGTAAATACTCCACATTGTAGATGGTTGCCTCGTTTGTGATAATTCTATGAAGTAAGATAACAGTACAGTCTCCGAAAAAGTATTTGCACACTTTTTAAGTCTCCATTGATTAAAAATATCATAAGCTTTATATATTTTTCGCGAGACTTTTCAGGCAGGAAACTTAATTCTGCATTTTTTACATACTGCTTCAATTCTTCCGGTGTTAAATCGCAGACATCATCACTGGATTCACTCATATTTATTTATTATTATTTTAATAATATCCAACGTGTATCGCACTTTGTAGCTAGCGAACAGAAGAAGAAAACAATAAAAAATTAAAGCCCGCTATTTTTTAAAGATGCGTTCGGAAATTGCACTATTACTAAATTATTCTGTCACAATAAAGATTGTTAAAACTTTAAATAATTATGTAGATACATGATAAACTTCGTATTTTTTAATTCAACATCTCTTTATTTGATCATAAAAAAATATAATTCGATTATTAAGAGAAAAGTATAATAATTACATTTAAACCTTGATTTGAAATTTTATAGGTGACGTGTTTCCGAACGTTTTATTGTTGGTTTCTTTTTTGAGCCTATTATATATGGAATTTGAAAATCGAACTTTGAATCGACTTGTTTCTATCTCTCGCTCTTTTCGTATCGAAGTGAAAGTGACAGAACAAAGTGAAGTTCAAATCTTTCGAATGTTGTGAGTAGACCCAGCACTGACCCGGCATTTAAAAAAAATAATTAAAAAGTTACTTTGTCTCACGCTCGCAGCAAAATCGAATTTTGCTCACTGTCTTTAAACTGCAAAACATACTTGTTTGAGGTGCTGAGGTGAAAACATACTTGTTTGAGGTGCTGAGGTGAAAAAGTTTTAGAAACACTTTTTTTATTGAATGTTCTCTACTTACTCAATTTCAAATTGTGAGGCTCAAATGATGATGATGGCCAATGGTCGTGTTGGGCAGTGCCATAATAACCAACAACTGTACCGAGGGCTTAAGGAAACTTTTAATGACACTATACTATACATTAGAAAGTTGAAAGTTAGATTGTACCTGTGTGTGGGTCGGGGTGTTGCAGGCGGTCGCCTTCTTCTGCGAAGCAGTAATGCTTGTGAAGGAGGCTGCGGACCAAGAGTGCGTGAGGGAACGGCCCTCACGCCGCCGCTACCGAGATCCCGATCCCGATTTCCGACCACCGTAGGCAAAGGTTCGCGGACGGCGAGCACTGGGTAGCTCGCCGTCCGGCAGTCTGGAAATAATCTGGACCGAGCCCAGTCGTCAACGGCGCGTTCTGTTCCACGCGCCTCAAGGAGATGTCAGCAAACAGTAGGGGCCCGGCAGGGCCGAAGTCTCTGGGGAACACGGGTATTCCGAAAGGTTGACACCGAGTCCCCCCCAGATCATAGGCAAAGAAGGAATGGGGTAGGGGTTTAGTCAGTATGAGTCTGACACACCCTCTCGCTCCGCCCAAGAGCGGAAGAAGTCATTCTGATGATTGGGATACCAGAAAAAAAACCTGTGTGTGGGTGACCAGCTTAAAGTGTTTTGCATCAGAATCACTACATGGGTAGTACCTATAAAACAGTCGCTTTCTCTGTTCCTATGTCACTATGTACTTATGCTTAAATCTTTAAAACTACGCAATGGATTTTAATGCGGTGTTTTTTTAATAGATAGAGTGATTCAAGAGGAAGGTTTATATGTATAAACATGAATAATATACCTAGTATGGCTATGGAAACACTGTTAATTTTGCACTCGTGCGAAGCCGGGGCGGGTCGCTAGTAACTTATACAATATTACTTAATAACAAATAATAAGACAATTTTTTTTAAAGATAGGGTTTCATGAACCTTTAATTTTATTTATGATGATGGCTTTTTATAACTCACAAAAGTTAACTTGACTCTTCGCTTGGATCTTCAGATGGCATTCTTATCCACGTTAAAATAGCCACTTCAAAACTCGGAAACGCGTGTTCATAATACGACGCCATACTATGTAAGTTCACTATACAGGAATTACAGGATGTTCATCCTAAAGAAAATCTAGGTAACCTAGGTCACACATAGTTTGTAACTGTTATGTAGGCAAGTAAAAGTAATGTTACGTTCAGAATAATACAATATTCTATTACACAAGGAAGGAATTCTATTGCAGGGGTACCACAACACATTTTACTATAAAAGGTTATTGACACGAAGTTTTGTAATTGTATTACATGAAAATGTGCCTATTTCTAGTTAAATGATGATTGATTTTAACATTTTATTAGTTCTCTCTGTTGTTCTGCATCCCTGGTCTTGATCTTCGTAACGTAGTTAGCTTCATGCATTGGCTTCATGCCATGTGCCAGCCGTGCCTTGCTACCAGTAGATGTTGATGGTAGTTTAGTAGGTAAGTAGATGTTTAGGGTACTGCTCCTGGATTCGTTGCATGCATATAATTTAAACTCATTTAAGTAGGTAACTGAAAATATTTATATAAGATTTTGGGTAAGTAGGTAGTTTATCATGCTTAAAAAGCCTGACAGTTGTGCTGTCTAGTGTCTCTGTCTAGCGATGTGCGATTTTTTGATGATTCGATTGATCGAATATCTCGATGGTATTCGATTAGTTCGACTTGGACTCGAGTCCGACTCGGTCTGTTATTGCGACTGGCATATGGCGCGTTCATTCGCTAGTTGCTCTTCGATGATTAATGATTAAGAGTTTCGAGTGAGAGCGACTGATTCAAACAATCGACCACTAGCGATCGATTACGTTGACTCGAAACAATCGAAAAACATCTCGATTGTTTTGTAGACCGTCGAGTCGATGGTTGACTCGACGGTTTATTTGAACGACTCCGATTCATTCGATTGTTTAAAAATCTCGGAATAGGCCATCGCTAGTGCTGACAGCCAATGTATCATAATATCCATTATGTCTATCGTCTTTCTAATAGTTTTACTTTTAAATTCGTCTTGTATTACAAAACCGACCAGAACTATCTTTCTGCCAACCTGCTTGCTTTAGGTCCCTCGCCCACGGGATGTACTATGCCAAATCGAATTACAAATAATCGAATATCAATTGATCGACCACTATAAATCGAACGTCTAAATACTCGAACGTTCATAACATCGAATGATTATTAAATCGAACATTCAATACATCGCACACTCAATACATCGAGTGTTCAAAATATCGAATGCTTGTTTGATCGAGCGTTCAACGCGTCGCATATTCATTTTATACAAAGAATTTTTTTTAGAATACAAACAAAAACAAAAAAAAATGCTAATAAATCACATTAAATAAAAACAACATGGATTTATCAGTTTCTCCGTGCCATTGCAATTCACACAAAATTGTAAAATGTACCTATCAATGATAAAAATATCTTTCTATAAAATGAATATGCGACGCGTTGAACGCTCGATCAAACAAGCATTCGATATTTTGAACACTCGATGTATTGAGCGTGCGATGTATTGAATGTTCGATTTAATAACCATTCGATGTTATGAACGTTCGAGTATTTAGGTGTCCAGTTCGACCGCGCGGCCATAGCGTTTTTTTTTTTAAAAAACCATGTCAATTTTTTGTAAAAATTTGTCAAAGTTGATTCCCAAAACCATAAATTTGTCAAAGATACGGTTAAAAAGTTATAAGGGTTTGAACATGGCCGCGCCATTGAAACGCGGCGAACCGCGCGGCCACTGAGATCTTTAAAACTAAGCCTTGTAGAGACCTGAAATTTACGCAAATGCAAGATTTAATTTGTAAAAAAATTGTAAAAATATAAAAAAAATACTCAGGTTTATAGTTTAAGAGCTATAACACTAAAACCGAATGGCCGCGCCATTGAAACGGTGGAGAAAACGCTATCGCCTGTATCTCGCTGAAAAAAAATCGCAGAGGTGTGTAGTTTATTGTAATTACCCAGATTTGAATTTGTCGAAACTAGGAAAAATACAACAAAAATTCTTAGGTTTATATTTCAGGAGCTATAAGACTAAAACGATATGGCCACGCCATCGAAACGGTGAATAAAACGTTATTTCGCCTGTATCTCGCTGAAAAAGCATCGCAGAGGTCTGGAGTTTTTTGTAATACCTAGATTTTAATTTGTCAAAACTAGTAAAAATACAATAAAAATTCTTAAGGTTATATTTCAGAAGCTGTAGAACATTATCAGTATGTGGTGCGATAGAGTGACCATGTCTTATTGTTTACAGAATACTTTCTACTTATTGTTACAGAAATTATAATTCAAGGATTCTAAATAAAATTAAAATGAAACCATAAACAACAATGTAACATTCTGTGATTTATGTGACTTTTAAGGTGAATGTTCAAGGTAGCCCGCGAAATTCAAATATTCTTACGTTTTTTGCAATTTGCAAACCAGTGGTAGGTTGTATGAAGTTAAAAATACTTTAGCGACTGTAAAACGTAACTAGTTATATAATTATAACCATAAATATTATCAATACAAGTCTCCAAGCTCACTTAGTTGCAGGAACGTTTTTGACCTCGAAAAAATAGTTTCTGCAGTTAGGTGAGCTTGGAGGCTTGTATTAATGATTTTTATGTTTATAATTATGTAACTAGTTACGTTTTACAGCCGCTTAAGTATTTTAAACTTTATACAACTTACCACTGGCTTTCAAATTGCAAAAAACGTAAGAAAATTTGAATTTCGCGGGCTAACCTGGAACATCCCCCTTAAACCAATAAACATAATTGTTTTTATATTTATGGTTTCATTTTAATTTTATTTAGAATCCTTGAATTATAATTTCTGTAACAATAAGTAGAAAGTATTCTGTAAACAATAAGACATGGTCACCCTATCGCACCACATACTGATAATGTTCTACAGCTTCTGAAATATAAACCTAAGAATTTTTGTTGTATTTTTCCTAGTTTCGACAAATTAAAATCTAGGTATTACAAAAAACTCCAGACCTCTGCGATGCTTTTTCAGCGAGATACAGGCGATAGCGTTTTCTCCACCGTTTCAATGGCGCGGCCATTCGGTTTTAGTGTTATAGCTCTTAAACTATAAACCTGAGTATTTTTTTTATATTTTTACAAATTTTTTACAAATTAAATCTTGCATTTGCGTAAATTTCAGGTCTCTACAAGGCTTAGTTTTAAAGATCTCAGTGGCCGCGCGGTTCGCCGCGTTTCAATGGCGCGGCCATGTTCAAACCCTTATAACTTTTTAACCGTATCTTTGACAAATTTATGGTTTTGGGAATCAACTTTGACAAATTTTTACAAAAAATTGACATGGTTTTTTTTTAAAAAAAACGCTATGGCCGCGCGGTCGAACTGGACACGTATTTAGACGTTCGATTTATAGTGGTCGATCAATTGATATTCGATTATTTGTAATTCGATTTGGCATAGTACATCCTCGCCCACGACGACTTTTTGAATACAATCGCATTTGAAACGCGCGTCAGTTGCCCTACTAACGCGCTACTGCATCGCTTCAAAAAGTCGCCGTGGGCGAGGCCCCTTATGCTTCCCTTTTATAACCTTGTAAATGCCCACTTAGAAGGCCATCTATTAGCAGCTTTGGACTTGGTGGAAAGGCGTGCGAAGAACACGCAGCGACCAAGTTGACTTACCTACTATAAAAAATGGAAATAGGATTCCGTTGATTGCCTACCTTTCGGGTATGGAACCCTAATTTTTTTTCATTATTCTACTCTTTAGGTAGGTATGGCAAGTGTGTAATATGGGTGATTACTATCGAGACGGTATTAAGACCCGAGCCGTGGCGAGTGTCTTTAGAGAGCTAAGAACGGTAATCATCTATTAATTACTCAGATACCCGCGAAACGAGACACAATAGTAAAACAATAACAGCGCGGTCTCATAGGACCGGTTGGGGATTCAAACGTTACGACGTTTTTCAATACACTTTGAAGAAAAAAATAATATTATTCGAACTATCCTCAGATGTTCGAATAATATTATACAGGTTTTAATGACAAAAACACTTTATAAAATTAATAAAACTGTTATCAAATTTTTGTTAAGTAAGTACCTACCTATTAATTTATTATTTTTTTAAAACATGAAACCCAAAACAATTGAATGTTAATTAGCACTGATGTTTAGGAACATGGAAATACACAAGCATACTCAGGAAAATAAATAGTCTGGGAATTTCAACAGATTAAGTTTACTTGATTGTAACTATTTTACCACCACTGACATATTATTTAGCTAATTTAGCTTTTCTGATGTAGATAATAATAGTGGACATCCCATGTCTAATCATAAAGAGACTTAACTCAAAGAGAGGGTAGGTAGATTTATGAAACTAAAAACATAATTATTATGTTTAAAAAATAAGGTCCACTTCAATATACACTCTTCTTTGAGTTATGTCTGTTTTCAACCGAAAATCACTCAAAACAGAACGTGTTGTTGTTTAGTTCTTACTAGAGACCCGCTTTTGCTTTGCACGGGTGCAAAATATCAGTGTTTTTTATACAAATAAACTTTCCTCTTGAATCACTCTATCTATTAAAAAAACCACATCAAAATCCGTTGCGTAGTTTTAAAGATTTAAGCATATGTCGGCGCTTGATCGCCATCGAGGTTGACGTCACACAAAATACACAGACACAGTAATATAGAACGACAGGAAAAGTGAGTGATAATAAAGAAATACCTTACTTTAGTTCTGGTCTATTCCACGGGTGGCGAAAGAGTGTTTTTATATTTGAATTACATCGGTTTTTATACCCAGCAAATAAGAGAATTTAGGCGGGAAAACATTACACTAAATAAAATTCACTATGAGGGTAGAAAAATACTTAAAATAAATAAATGAGAACGGAAGTTGTCACAGTAGAATTCACTGTGACAATTCTATTAAAGAGAGATTCTAATGGAAAATACTATTTAAATATGAGCAGAATTAATCATTTAAAAGGAAGTTGTTTCATATTAATTTCAACAAGATTTTGCAATATTTAAAAGAATTCGAAAGGAAGTTGTCAAATTAAATCCTCATATTAATTCAAGAGGGTATTTGCAACATTTACAAAAGAATTGGAAGGTAGTTATTAAATTCTCATATTAAGTCAAGAAGGTATTGCAATATTTACAAAAGAAATCGAAAGGTAGTTTAGTTTTGCGCCCACACGGCCATTCTGATTTCAGCGCGCTCTCTGCGCTGTACAGAACTTTACATTAAGCTTAATATTGGGTTAAGTTTTCATTATAGAGCATCCAAAATTTTACATGAAATCGGCGTCACCCTCGTCGGGTTAGCCCAAAATTACATAACATCAAGCATTTTGTGCGAGTCGCCCTCGTTACAAATATCAATTATTATATCGACGTCACCCATTTAGGGTTAGTCTAACATCAAACAGTATCTAATATTATATTGGCATTACCCATATAGGGTTCGCCCAAAATTAAACAGTATCAAATATTACATCGGCGTCACCCATAAAGGGTTAGCCCAACACCAAACAGTATCAAATAATTAATATATCAGCGTCGCCCACATAGGGTTAGTCTAATATTAATCAGTATCAAATATTATTTCGGCGTCACCCACATAGGGTTAGCCCAATACCAAACAGTATCAAATAATCAATATATCAGCGTCACCCACATAGGGTTAGCCCAATATTAATCAGTATCAAATATTATATCGGCGTCACCCACATAGGGTTAGCCCGACATCAAACAGTTTCAAATATTATACCGGCATCACCCACATAGGGTTAGCCCAATACCAAACAGTTTAAATATTATACCGGCGTCACCCACATAGGGTTAGCCCAATATCAAACAGTTTCGAATATTATACCGGCGTCACCCATATAGGGTTAGCCAAATAACAAACAGTTTCAAATATTACAATATTTTAAAAAAATCCTTCAGAATAGTCGAACTGTTATTTTCAAGCCATCATTCAACAAGGTTGTATCATCCTTAATAAATTATAAAAGTATTAGTCAACAAGACTTATTCAGAGTGCTCGAATATTCTGACCCTACCTGCCTGAACCTAACTGAAAAATTACCTAACGGTGGGAACTCATTTCCAATTTACATGGTTAGGTCTTTCTCTTGCAAGAGAAGGCTTAAGAACAGGACGAACGAATCGCGAAAGTCTGACACTCCGTTAAGTGTCAACCAAGTTAAGATTTAATATGCCATCATGCATAAACAAAATAATCGTCGTCATGCTTAAACCTCATCATATCAAAACCACCGAAAAAGATACGATGAAGCCTACTAAGCCAAACAAGTGACGTGAAAAATCACGTCCACCCAGAGGGGGTTTACCAAAGAGAACTCAACATCATAAACTTTTACTCCATCGGACGGATATTGCGTCAAACGGAACGAAAGGTTAGGAGGCATGCGTTCTGGTGAACGTAGAAAATTAAAAGTAGTTACAAAATCTCAAACATTAAGAATCTCAAATATTAAATCTCAAATATTTGGTGTAAAAATCTCAAACATTAGGTGTAAATTTCTCAAAGATTTGGTGTGAATTGACTGATTAGCATTTTATTAAGGCATCATCCGTCTTGGATTATAGCCTCCTAACATGGCATCACCCGCCTAGGATATAGCCATACCAAATGGCGTCACCTGCATAGGCTATTTGCCCCTACTCTGGCATCACCCGCCTAGGATCTAGCCATACCAAATGGCATCACCCGCATAGGCTATTTGCTCCGGACACAGGGAAAAAGGATACACTTGGTGGCCAGCCAACGTAATAGGTGGGAAAGGGACTAGTTAATATAAGATTCTAAGTTTGCGCTTAAGGCTGAATGGTTTGGATAGGTTCAAACAACAAATCAACATTCTTTTTTTTTTTTTTTCATAAAACGCAATAAATCAATTCACATCCAAAAAACATCACCCGCACGGGATCTAGCCATATCAGTGGACATCACCCGCATTGGATCTAGCCATACCAAATGGACATCACCCGCATTGGATCTAGCCACTATTCAATGGACAATCACCCGTATTGGATCCGCTCCCTAACTCGCATCACCCGCCTTGGATATAGCCATATCAGTGGACATCACCCGCATTGGATCTAGCCATACCAAATGGACATCACCCGCATTGGATCTAGCCACTATTCCATGGACATCACCCGCATTGGATCAGCTCCCTACCTAGCATCACATCAAAAATCATCACCCGCACGGGATCTAGCCATATCAGTGGACATCACCCGCATTGGATCTAGCCATACCAAATGGACATCACCCGCATTGGATCTAGCCACTATTCAATGGACAATCACCCGTATTGGCTCAGCTAACCTAACCTATATCGGTATATATATATCAGTGGACATCACCCGCATTGGATCTAGCCATACCAAATGGACATCACCCGCATTGGATCTAGCCACTATTCAATGGACCACACCCGCTTTGGATCAGCTCTGGACAGGAAAAAGGATACACTGGTGATCAGTCAGCGTAATAGGTGGGAAATGGGATTAGTTAATGTAAAATCTAATTCACAAATTCTCCGCCCACACGGTCGGTTCATTATCATAAAAAACTCAATATTATGAACAGCGATTTTTTCGGAACATCATAAATTGGAGACGTTTAGCCCGTCCAACCGATTTTTAAAGCAGTTCAATGACAACTACATCTTTTGCTTTTATCAAGTTTAACTTGTCTCGAAATCATCGCTCGTCCATCCTTATTTTACATGAAAGCTTAACACACAGTGGTGACACGTAAATGCAACAAGCATGGGGAAGTTAAGTATGTTTTAACTGTAAAATAAGTAGTCAATTGCAAATGTCTAATAGTATTGCCACTGATTATCAAGTTCTCCAAATGTCAACCTGACAGTTTGCCCGACCAGAAATATTAAATTAATATTGAAGGTAAATAGGAAATTTTTAATTTTTTTAAATCCAATTTTATCAAAGCGATTTATATGACGCAAGTATCAGTCATGTCAACAAAGTCTGAGTTAATTCAGTTTTTAGATTTTGAGCTCAACAGAATCTATCATCGAATTAATCGATATTCAACAATCAAACGAATTGATATCCAACCATCAAACGAATCGATATTCAACCATCAAACAAATCGATATCCAACCATCAAACAAATCAATATATGAAACCATCAAACGAATCGATATCCAACCTTCAAACGAATCGATATCCAACCTTCAAACGAATCGATATCCAACCTTCAAACGAATCGATATCCAACCTTCAAACGAATCGATATCCAACCTTCAAACGAATCGATATCCAACCTTCAAACGAATCGATATCCAACCTTCAAACTAATCGATATCCAACCATCAAACTAATCGACACAACATTCGAACTAATCGACACAACATTCGAACTAATCGACACAACATTCGAACTAATCGACACAACATTCGAACTAATCGACACAACATTCGAACTAATCGACACAATCATCGAACTAATCGACACAATCATCGAACTAATCGATTCAACATCTGAACTAATCGATCCAACATCTGAACTAATCGATCCAACATCTGAACTAATCGATCCAACATTCGAAATCGAGCTAACAACAATCGAATTAATCAACCTAACAACAATCGAATTAATCGACCCAACAATCAATCCAACAATAGAATTACTCGACCCAACAATCAATCCAACAATAGAATTACTCGACCCAATAATCGAATTAAACGAGCCAAAAATGGAATTAATCGATCAGTCGACCAAACCAACCAATCGATCCAACCGAACCAATCGACCAATAATCTATTCGATAACCGACCTAACAATCGATTCAATCGCCAAGTCAATATTCGATTCAATAACCGAACATTTAATTCATTCGAATTCAATAATAGATTCAATTATCAAATCCATAACAAAAAAAAAAAAACAGACTAATGAAATGAAATGAATGAATAATGAAACATTTCGAAAAAATTCTAAAATATTTTTAAGGTAGAAAGTGAAAGTTCTTTTGTTTAGTGGGTATTTTTTAAAATACGAGTAAAAGTATTTTCACCGAATGATATATCGGATCGCGCGTTACGAAACAGATCATGGCATGGCATAGCATTACATCCTTATAATGTTCCCACTGCTTGACACTAAAATCTTGACTTTGTTTTGTCTGTCTAATAAAATGAGCAACGTATTTTTTTTTTTTGTTTGAATTCTCGATTAAAACAAATAAAATTTGCATGGAGTCGAACCACTAGTAACTAAAACAAATCTAGACAGAATTGAAGTCATTTCAATTTTGACAGATGTTTAATTTTAACTCAAAATATAAATTTTAAAGAAATAATTCCTGACCTACCTTTTTTATAGCAATATTCATTTTTAAATTACTAACTTGCGGGTTTCCGGAGACGGCTCCAGAAAATATTTGTATGTTTCTTTCTACAGTCATGGATAACATAACCAGGTTTCTTTACATAAAAAAACGAATGGGAGACGGACCCGAGAAGTCAGGCGTTCAGGGCTGACAAGGACCATGACAGCTACTGACAAAACGACAGTGACAGCTACTGACTGCAGTGAAAACTACCGTCTACGACAAAGACATGACAGCTACCGCCAACGACAATGACATAACAGCTACCGTCAAAGACAACGACATGACAGCTACTGTCAAAGAAAACGACACGACAGCTACCGTCAAAGACAACAACATCTACCGTCAACGAAAATGATAACTACCGTCAACGACAATGATAGCTAGGTACCGTCAATTAAGAGTGATTTAAACAATTTGTTTTTACCGTTATTTTTAAGTCGTCAAAGTCACGTTTACAAAAAAGTATTCCAAATGGAGACTAGTTTTGGGCAAAGAGTCAGGAAAATTACACAATACACATTTCATAAAATCAGGAAACCAGTGATTACAGAGTAAATTATCTCACCATCCGCTGGTTCTAGCAGCACTGTCTTGAAGAGCGCCCATTCTTTGCTTATGTGGTCAGCGTAGCTGCACGCCTGCTCCGCCGTGTAGTCACGTCAACGCTGGACGTCGTCAGCATAACGGAGCTCTTCACCAAATGTCTGGATCATGTCCTGCTTGACTTGTCTTCGGTCTTCTTCAGTTCTTAAAGGCTTCGTCAACATCGGCACACTGGGGTTCTTGATATGAGAGCGCACTTCAGGATCGAATGGCAGTAGGTGGGAAATGCCATGATCCATGAAGGCGCAGGGTAGCGAAACGTGCTGGAGTCACGGCTTCAGTAAGAGCGGGCTGGATCCCGCCGCTGCTGTCGGCGAAAGAGTGTTTTTATATTTGAATTACATCGGTTTTTATACCCAGCAAATAAGAGAATTTAGGCGGGAAAACATTACACTAAATAAAATTCACTATGAGGGTAGAAAAATACTTAAAATAAATAAATGAGAACGGAAGTTGTCACAGTAGAATTCACTGTGACAATTCTATTAAAGAGAGATTCTAATGGAAAATACTATTTAAATATGAGCAGAATTAATCATTTAAAAGGAAGTTGTTTCATATTAATTTCAACAAGATTTTGCAATATTTAAAAGAATTCGAAAGGAAGTTGTCAAATTAAATCCTCATATTAATTCAAGAGGGTATTTGCAACATTTACAAAAGAATTGGAAGGTAGTTATTAAATTCTCATATTAAGTCAAGAAGGTATTGCAATATTTACAAAAGAAATCGAAAGGTAGTTTAGTTTTGCGCCCACACATACATAGGGACAGAGAAAGCGACTTTGGTTAATAACATACAACAACAACAGCAACAACATGCAACTTGTGTCTCGTTGTCTAACAATACCTATGTCTGTCCTGCTGTCTCCTTTTCATGTGAGGTGGACCAAGACCAATCTTACCAAAGTATTATTGATTCAATTTCAAGACTTCCTCATTATATGTGATAAATTTTTGAGATCAGGCTGTAAGAGCAGGTACCGTACTACCAACTTGCTACCTATTTATTTTTGTATTTTTTAATGCAACAATAAATACAGGATAATGAAATATCAGATTCAATTCAAAATTATAGATTGAGACAAGACAAGACAATACCTAAGAACCTAAGGTGTCAAACTGTACAAAAAATCATAATGTACAAAAAATCAACAAAATTATGAATACTGAAAAGCCAAAAATACAATTTATAAAGGCTAATTCACCAATCAATCTCATATCCGTCATCAATCCCATAGTAGCATGGTTCATTGTCATGATAGTCATGAGAAGGGTCCTCGTAAATTGGAACAGAAGGACCATGGGGCCCTATATTATAGCATGGCTCATCAGGATTTAATCTGTGCCAACAGTCCGCAGTACAGGCTTCCATAGTACAAAATGTTGTGCCAATAGCTGTTGTAGAACTTTGAAACCCACTTTGGTCATGGTTACTTCCTTCAATTACTTGTTTTAACAGTTGTTGCTCCTTCCAGTTTTGAGATCTGGTTGTTGGCTTTTCATAAGATTTTTCACAAACCTTTATTTCACTTATTTCTGTAATTATGGTTTCTAAAGTATCGTCAGTATCTAATCTTTGCTGACAGTCAGCAGTATGGGATGGAAACTCACAATATGGTTTATCAAGGTAACTGGCTTCTACGCCTCGTTTAAACTGTTTTAGCTTCTTCCAGTTTTGAGATCTGGCTGTTGGCTTTCCAGGTTTTTTAGAAAACATAATAATTTCAGCAGTATGGGATGGCAACTCACAATATGGTTTGTCAGGGTTACTGGCTTCTGCGGCTTGTTTTAACTGTTTTTGCTTCTTCCAGTTTTGAGATCTGGCTGTTGGCAATCCAGGGTGTTTAGAAAACATCATTTCAGCAGTATGGGATTGCAACTCACAATATGGTTTGTCAGGGTTACTGGCTTCTGCGGCTTGTTTCAACTGTTTTTGCTTCTTCCAGTTTTGAGATCTGGCTGTTGACTTTTCAGGTTTTTTAGAAAACATAATAATTTCAGCAGTATGGGATGGCAACTCACAATATGGTTTGTCAGGGTTACTGCCTTCTGCGGCTTGTTTTAACTGCTTTTGCTTCTTCCAGTTTTGAGATCTGGCTGTTGGCTTTCTAGGTTTTTTAGAATACATAATAATTTCAGCAGTATGGGATTGCAACTCACAATATGGTTCGTCAGGGTTACTGGCTTCTGCGGCTTGTTTTAACTGTTTTTGCTTCTTCCAGTTTTGAGATCTGGCTGTTGGCAATCTAGGGTGTTTAGAAAACATCATTTCAGCAGTATGGGATTGCAACTCACAATATGGTTTATCAGGGTTACTGGCTTCTGCGGCTCGTTCAAACTGTTTTTGCTTCTTCCAGTTTTGAGATGTGGCTGTTGAGTTTCTGTTATAAGAATGAGCTCCAGTAGACATGCTTTGCTTACCCTTACAGATATAATAAAAGTACTCTGTGCCTTACAGGTAGTAAACAAACTCTTTGTGCTTACCGCCTACCGATCTAACTGTATAATCTATGGATCTAACCGTAAATTATTGTGGTCTGATTGTAATTTTTCTCTATGGGTCGGATCATCGGATGTCGTTGTCGATGTCACGGTGCAAAACAGAAAATTATAAAATAAAGGCAGAAACAGACTATTGAAACGCGACGCGTGTTGAATCAAATTAAATGTACCTACTATTTTCTATGATCCAAATCATCCGATCCATTCTATCCCCTGATCCCGGTGCGGCGTGTTGGTGGTAATAGGTGAAAACTCGTCACCTTACGCGACCGACGCACGCTCTGTTTCCAGATTACACCCGACGCCGTGTTAATCGTTTGAAATTTTAGCAGAATACGTTGACATCAATTTATTTTTGCATTTTAACCGATAAAAATGACGGTCGGACAATTAAATATGTTGGCTAAATTATAACTCTATTTGACATGCAGATCATAACATAAGAAATAATGCGAGACGACCGTACACTACGCATGCTGTCGAACAACTATTGTTTGAATCCCCAACCGGTCCTATGAGACCGCGCTGTTATTGTTTTACTATTGTGTCTTGTTTCGCGGGTATGTGATAGACTATACCTATCCTATCCAGCTATCCAGAAGTTACTTATGTGTATGGTGGAATCGCGTTTTGGTAATGTGGACATGTGTCGCGTCGCGTTTCAGTAATTTGTTTCTGCCTTAATTACTCAGGTACCCGCGAAACGAGACACAATAGTAAAACAATAACAGCGCGGTCTCATAGGACCGGTTGGGGATTCAAACGTTAATACCCCCCAATCCCAAAAAATCTGTGCTCCATAACCATCAAAACATACCTAAATAGTTATAATTTTGCTTTGCATCATTAACACACATTAGGCTTTAGAGGGTATGCACAACAAGGTGTGAAATGTGGTGTGAAGTCCCGTAAGGGTTGGCGCCCAATGCCGTGGCCGTCACGTCATGGCACGGCATGTCATAGCAAAGCATTTTGTTACTAATCAAGTTATTTTGAATCTTATATCAATGAATTTAGAGTTCATGTTCCTTTATTTCGATACCACGATGCTGCGATGTGCCGCTGGATGCTATGGCATGACGCGGCATGCCGAAGCACAACCTGCCATGCCATGCCGGCAGTGGGCGCCGGCCTTAACCCTCCATTAAAAAGGAAGAATTACCAACTTTGCTTAGTGCTCCATAGAAATCCATACTAAGCAGCGGGTCACCATTGCTGAGAACGGAATATTACCCTTATATAGACAAAATAAATTACATGACATTAATGGAAAGGAAATAATATAGAACGATCACAATAACATGAGATTGTATGTTTGTTACTCCTTCATACTCAAACTGCAAATTTATTTATGTTCCCTTGGTATAGTGTTCCACTTTTATGCAGGCAAAGGCTCTGGTAGAAGCTATCATCATCTGCCCAACTATATTGGGATCGGCTTCCAGTCAAGCCGGATGTAGCTGAATACCAGTATTTTACGAGGAGCGGCTGCCTACCAGACCTCCACAACCCATTAACTGGGGTAACACGGTACTTCATGGCAAGAATGGAGTTTACTGGCTTCTGACTATCTGTAATGACTGCCAAAGACCTATTATATATCCACGAGCTTCTGGTAGAAGCTAGTTTTGAAATAAAACAATGATTTTTTATAAATCTGGATGATTATGTCCCTTTATTTTCTTAGAAGATCTTTCTGCGGGCCGTATACATAAATGTTTACCAAACAAAGTTACTTTGCTTTTACCTAAATACATTTCAAAAACACAGTCTCTCTTAGGTATTGTAGTTGTTATATTGTCTTTAGATACAATTTTAAATGTGTTTCTAGTATCCATGATACAGATACCACTTTTCCCAACATAGCTCGGACATTTTGACCTGACTACATTTAAGATACTTCCATGAAAATCTGCTTTGAAAAGAGCTTGAGTAAAGGTTTCCCAGGCTTTACTCATGCAATCTGGTATGGGTTTTTCTAATTCTAGCACATCACTTATATATTTCAACCACATTTTGTTTAATGGCACGACATCATTGTATTTGACTCCTTTCCTTGGTATTGCATAGAAACCTAAAGATTTCTTCTCCACCCTTGTAAGGCAACGTACTTTTCTTTTCTTCTTTGGTTTTCTTTTCAGTCCTTTACCTCTTTTTTTAGCTAGAACAAAATCTGTTTTCAATTCGGCTTCCATATTTTGTTGTCCTGACTTTGATACATTGGATTTTAGAAAGCCAACTATTGCTTCAGTGGCGCCTTTGTTAAAAGTTTCCTCTGCAGACATTTTCAGGGAGAGTTTATGTTAGAAAGTAATGCTAAAGTTATAATTTCTGTTTTTCAGAAAACATGCACTTTGTCGTAATACTAAACGTCAAAGTGAAATTGACATTTGTCAACAACGTGACATTAATTTGTTCAATTTCATTCATTCATTAAATTAGTCGATTTGCCTTGACATTCTCGCATTCTCATGTTTGTGTCACATTACATTTTTAGTTTTTCCCCCTATACATACTATATATAGGTCTGTGCTTTATGTACTCTTTTAGTTTTCCCACTTGTTTTGACGTTTGATGTTGTTGTTGAACTTTAACTTTTACGATACCTACCTAACGTGCTGATAGAAACTTGTTGAAGGTTATTGACTGAAAAATTCTTCTATCTTTACTAATACAACTAAAAAAAAAAGAAGTAGAAAATGGTGTCTAAAGTTCTTAACGTTAAACTTTCGAATGGACGAGAGATGCCCATGGTTGGCCTTGGCACCTATGCTGTAAGTGCATTATACGGTCTTATCAATATTCACTGTTACTAAGTACGATTAATAGATAACAATATCACATATCACTCATCATCATCATTATTACGAAGTTTAAGATGGTCCAGATAATCTTAAAATCTTTGTGCGTAAAAGAATACATAAATTATGTAGGTACCAAATATTTAATTTCAGAGAAAAGCCGACCCTGGTCAGTTCAGACAGGCAGTGGAATGGGGCATAGAGGCAGGCTACAGACACATAGACACAGCATCTTTCTACGACAATGAGGAGGAAGTCGGGGAAGGGATTAACAACAAAATTAAAGATGGTACTGTAACCAGAGATCAGCTGTTTGTAACAACTAAGGTAAATTTTATTCTGATACAATACATTTTTGTAACAATACATTAGTTACTGCTAGTGTTTTGAAACAAGAAAGCAAAGGTTTAATATACCCCCTGCTAGGCTCAAGCATTTTGAGCAAGAGTTACCGTGGCAGTCACAAAGGATAACTGAAATAACACTGGGTTTTAGTCACTAATTTTGGAAAGTTCTTGATGGTTTCCTTTAAAAAAAAAGAGGTTGAATATACCAATTATATTAGACTTGAAATGTAAGCACTGGGAATTGGATGGCAGTCTTCAATTTTATTTCTAGATTAATTAAACTATTGTAGAATTTTTTCAGAGAGTGGATTTTAGAGCAGTGGTACGACCCTGACTTACGAGTTATAGGTTGCGGGTTCAAACCCAGCCATGCACATTATTTCATCACCACTGTTCTTAAAACAGTGAAGGAAAACTTTGTGAGGAAACCGGCATGTCCTAGAACTAAAAAATTCGAAGACATGACATCCACCAACCCGCAGTGGGCCAGCGTGGTGGATTACAGCTCATTCCCTCTCCTAGAGAAGAGGCCTGAGTCTCAGGAGTGAGAACTTTATAAGGCTGATGTTATGCCATTCTATAATTTATTTGATCTAACATTTAATGTATTTGCCAGATTTGGAACGACCGCCATGCTGAGGGGCAGGTGGTGCCATCACTGAAGGAGTCACTGGCCAGGTTCAAGCTGGACTATGTTGATTTATACCTTGTGCATTGGCCGTTCTCAGTTAACGTAAGTTTTATATTAATTCATGAATCCCCAACCAGTCCTATGAGACCACGCTGTTATTGTTTTACTATTGTCTCGTTTTGTGGGTATGTGATAGGTTAATATTGGAAATCATTTCGCCACATTATAGTCATAACTTATTTTAATAAGCCCAGTAAGATCCCCAATTTACCTTGGTCTGTAGAAGGTTTAAAAAAAAATTGGCAATAAATATCTTTTAGATTTGGAATTAATTCGTAAGGTTTCAATTATTTCCAAATCTAAAAGATATATATTGCCAATTTTTATTCTTCTTCTTCTCGAGCCAATAATAATAATAATATAATATAATAATTTTGTTTATTTTCGTTCCACAAATTACAGACAAATGTAATATACAGTTTACACTCAAAATCATCATCATCTACCTAGCCTTTTCCCAACTATATTGGGGTCGGCTTCCAGTCAAGCCGGATTTAGCTGAATACCAGTATTTTACGAGGTTTTGGTTTACTCTCAAAATATTGAAATTAATTTGTGGGAGACTGGTGCCTGTACTAAGTATTTTGTGTGTCAGGTCACCAGGCCCCCAAAAATAAAGTTTAAGATTAAATTAATAATTTGTGATCTTACTGCAGTTGATTTGATATATTGCTATCATTAATTTGATTACAATCATTATTTCACTACGTCAATAATAATGGGTTGATAATATCATTTATTACATTGATAATAATTATAATAAATTGGTAGCATTATTTAATTACATTAATAATAATAATTTAAATTAGATTATTTTATTGCACTTCATTTCATTACTCGAATTGATTACATTAGAAAAGTATAATAAAAATGAAAAAAGAATAACATTAAAAGTAGATAATAAAGATACATGCACAATTTTTTAGGGGGAGTGTATGTGAATGAGTGTGGGGAGTGATGTGGAGTGAGTGTGTGTGATGTGGGAAAAAAACTGTGTGTGTGTTCCAAAAGAATATGTTATGTTAAAATATTGTTCCAAAAAGATTATTGTCTAATAAGTCAGTTATTTTTCTTTTAAAACTTGCTTTTAAAAAGTGTTTTTCCTTAGTAAGTTTTTCTCATTTATAGTGGCTTTTTTATGGTCCTGTAAAATGCAGATATAGGACCAATTTTTCAATAATTTTTTCAATAAATATTTAATAGTTAAAGGTACACTGGCGGTGAATTAATATGGCAAAAATATTTCTGTGTCCGTTTCACTAACATTGTATATTTACGACTTTTACTTAATCTCGTTTAACTCTTCAATGCCTAGAAGTCACTTGAAGGTTACAGAAGAGAGGAGAAAAGAGAGATAAATGATCATTCCTATAACCCTCGCGAGATGAGCATGAAACTATTTGTCAGATTAATCGGACTTAAGCAGTATTATAGCTGAATTATACATAAGTATAAACCTTCCTCTTGAATCACTCCATTTATTAAACACGCAAAACGCATCTAAATACGTTGCGTAGTTTTTAAGATTTAACAGAGATAATAAATACCTAAATATTACACTACTTATACCATCTTTTATTTTTTCATCATAATCGCATCAGATATTTTTTTATCATAATCATAATTGCATAATCGGTAGATAACGCGGGTGGCGACCGAAGCGCACATCTGCCGTAGGTACTTAGCGGTGGGTGAAATCTGCTCCCCCGCGCGGTGAAGCAGATTTCAACGGCCCCGCGCTAAATAAACTCGTATGTTCACTGTGCTGTCGATCGTCGTGGAGAATGGACGAAATTATTAAATTTCAATATGTTGCAATTATATTGTCATTTTGGTTTTTGTATACAAGAATTAAAATACACTTCTACACACACATTCACATTTACGAACGTCTTTACAATATCAAATCACGCGCGGGACCGCGGAGCCAGTGTGTAATACCGCGCGGCACGCCCCGCGCCCCCGCGCAGATCCGCGTCGGCAGTGTGCTATACTAGACATGATTTCTATACAGATTCAGGTACTTGCATACAACAGTGGAATCTGCCATCACGCGCCCCGCGGCGTCACGCGGTGCGCGGTTTGTAGTTATGTACAGTCAGTCTATTTCTTAGAATTACCTAAATATCACTGAAAAAATAAATGAATCTGTTAAACCCCGAGTGTCCCCGAGCGTTCCCACATTGTCTTTCTATTGTGTCTCTCAATTTAAAATGTCACTTACGGGATATCTTCCGTGATTATTGTTGTTGTTGTTTATAAACCGTGATAGCTTAAAACAGTGTTTATTGTGTCTCTAATTACAGTATTCGAAAGGTTAATCACCAGTTCTTCGACATTGTTTCTAGGATAAAGGTGAAGATGCCAACATAGACTACCTGGAGACTTGGAGGGGCATGGAACAGACTGTGCAGCTCGGCCTGGCCAGGTCTATCGGAGTGTCCAACTTCAACGAGGAGCAACTAGAGAGGCTTCTCAACAACTGCACCATTAAACCTGTTATCAATCAGTTTGAGGTAATATTGCAATTGCTATGAGGATAATTTTTAGGGATCAGTAACCTCATCATCATCTGCCTAGCCTTTTCCCAGTTATGTTGGGGTCGGCTTCCAGTCAAGCCTGATTTAGCTGAATACCAGTATTATACGAGGAGCGGCTGCCTACCAGACCTCCACAACCCATTAACTGGGGTAACACGGTACTTCATGGCAAGACTGGAGTCAGATTTACTGGCTTCTGACTATCCGTAACAACTGCCAAAGATCTACAAATGATAGCCGGGACCAACGGCTTAACGTGCTTTCCGAGGCACGGAGGAAACTCGTTATGTTAAGATGGTCACCCATCCATAGACCAACCTTGGCAAGCGTTGCTTAACCTTAAAGATCGGCCTGTGTGGCTGTTATTATTTAGCCTCGAGCTCCTCCTCCTCTAGCCACGAGTTTTTAGGGATCTGTAACCTAATGGGAAAAATTTACCCTAAGATAAGATTCCTTTGTCTGTCTGTCCGTCACCAGGCTGTATCTCTTGAACCGGGATGCTAGACTGTGATAAGGTATTTCTTTTGCTACTATAAAAACAAATACAAAAAACAGAATAGAATAAGTATTTAATGCTCCCGTATAACAAACCGTCTTTTCCGATCTGACTCGCATCTGACCCGTTTTTTTGGTACAATTTCCTAGTACTTTACAGTTTTACGTTAATTTTCGCTTGCTACTACTAAGCACTTTTGGGGAATCATCTCAATCTCGATTTTGTATATCTTCATCGCATTTGATCAAGTATCTTTATTATACCTTAAAGCAGGAATTCCTTTTTAGTTACAGAAATTGCCACACCAAACTAATTTATTCTAAACCATAAAATGATTTGCAGGTGAACCCCACCCTGACACAGCACAAATGGGTGGACTTCTGCAAGCAACACGCGGTGGTGCCGGTAGCCTACACTCCGCTGGGGCTCATATCTGAAGCCCGTCCGGAGTTCATCGGGAAGGATGTGATCAAGACAGACCCCAAGCTTGGGGCTTTAGCTGACAAGTACGGAAAGACTCGCGCACAGATTGCGTTGAGATATTTGGTAAGGAAATTAAAGTCATCACCATCCATAAATCTAGGTCCATAAGTACATTTTTTGGTCCAAATTTGAATGTGCAAAGAAAAAAATACTGCCGACGTGTGACACACTGTGTATCGTGACTAGCGTTTCCAGGCGCCCGGATAAAGCCGGTCAGGCTTTTTGGTTGTGTGTTCTGCCAAGTTAGGCGGAGTTCGGCCTGATGATCATTTTTATAGATTTGTCATGTATTCTTGCAATTGCAAGCGTTTGCAAACCTGCAATTACTAATTATTCCATTAGAATGTAAAAAGTAAAACTTCCGAGCATGGCATCGAAAAAAAAATTTGGCCTTTTTACTAAAATGTCCGGTTAAACTGGCTCGTTTGTCCGGCTTTTCGTCTTAAAGATGTGGCAACCCTAATCGTGACCATAGCTCCATCCCTCTATCTCGCTCGCACGCCTGACATTTTACCGTCATAGACCCTTGATGTGCTATGAACTATTTCTAATAAGAATTCATTTTCAGATACAACGCGGAATTCCAGTAATACCAAAATCATTCACCAAATCGCGTATTGCGGAGAACCTCAACCTTTTTGATTTTGAACTGACAGACAGCGAGATGGCACTAGTAGATAGTTTCAATATCAACCACAGGTGTGTCCCTGCAAATGCGTTCAAGGGAATGAAGAATTACCCTTTCAAAAATGAATAACTTTGTGATAGTCAGTGGCGTAGCTAATCCCTAAGGGGCCCCGTATGATAAACAAAAATAGGGGCCCCTCTTTTATCGGATTACGATAAAGCCCAGTGCTAGTTGGGTTTAGGTATTTTTTTATAAAAACAATATCTTTTTTTATTCTTTTTATTACAATTTAAATTCGGCAACACGGCAGGCTAATAGCCTGAGACCCTCATTTACAAGAATTTTAGTTTTTGAATTGTAATTGCTTCCAACCGAGGCCCCTGAAGCCCAGTGTAATTGATTCGGTGGTAGTTACGCCTCTGGTAATTGTACGCCCGATATATTATGTTATATTACAATGTTACATGTGATATTAATACGTAAGGAATATAAATAATTGTCAAACTGCAATGTATACATTCTGTTGAAAATATATTCTTGTTTTAATTTCAGACTTTTTGTTCTATAATATTTTTTTCCCCAATGTTTTATTGTTCCCTAGCTAAACTGACAGACGTCGTTTTCTCAAAAACTGTTTACATTAATAAAAAAAAACTAAGTAGTTTAAATTTTTTTAATCCTATGTTCAAACTAGTTGTGAATTTTTGGATTGTGAAATAATTTTGATAAAAAAAAATAAGTTTGTTCCAATTATCCTTGACTTTAGAATAGAATAGAAAAACATTTATTCGGAACAGACACAGCACAACGATGTGTTTGTACACAAAATAAATTAGAAAAAAAAAACAAAATAAAAGATGTACAGAATGCGTCGGGCGTGACCGTACCGAAAGGGTGACCACCTCAGCATTTGCTGGGCGTCGGACACCCAGCGCTGGTTTTCGGTTGGCACCCCGCAGTGACTCACGGACGAGGGTAAACAACTTTAGTGCTATAGAATCTCATTTAGCCATTGCCATTTATAAAGACAGATTACTAAAGTTTCTTCTCCTAGAGCAGAGGTTTGATTGGGAGCATTTTACGGCAAATTTTGCTACTATTATAATAATAGCTACTACCACCGTCAATTCCCCGCGTCAAATTAGAAAATGATCCCAAGAGAACTTACACCTGGGATAAAAAGATATAGAATATCCCATGATCTTTTCCAGGAACTGAGACCAGTTCCTAATACTCATCACACACACTTAATATTAGTGTGCTCCGTACGCAAAATACGCAATTTAGGGTCAGTTCACACCGAGACGCGACGCGACGATGCGATGAGTGATATCGCGCTGCGCCGCGAGACGCATCGCAACGTTGCGAGGCGCTTAGTAAAGTCGTCGGCAACACGACGTCGCGAATGTAAAAACGTTCCGCTGCGCAGCGAGATGTCGCGCGGCGTCACGAGGCGCAGCGCTGCATGAAGCAACGTACCTATTCTTAATTCTCACAATGAAATGTGTATCTTTTCGTGTAGTAAATAAAGTTATATTTCGAGTCACTCTATTAAAATGTGCATGCAGCGTCGCGTCTCGGTGTGGTGAGCTGACCCTTAGTCGTGGAGTTGCTGATACCAGCCCGTTTTACTTTACTAATATTAGTGTGATGATCACACTACTAGGAAGATTCACAAAAAAAATAAAAGAAGTGTTCAAATTGTCTGACAATTTTATTAAATGAAAATATAAATAAATAAACATGTCAACATTGATAAAACTGAAACGAAAATAATTAACAAATATTATATCATATTTAGCGTAAATGTGGAAGTTCTGGAATGACTTTTTAAGATGTATCTAGGCTAAAGCCCATGTAGGCGGCCTACTTTAAGACCTTAAAATACGATTCTTAAAAAAGTTGAAATGCTTATTTGGAACATAGACGTTGATACCTCGATTTCTTTTTCTAAAAGCAAATCGTCAACTACTATACCTACATAAGAAATCGAGCATGAGGCAATAATCATCTGCTTTTTAGTAATTTTATTTTACCATTATTTTTTATTATGTTGTGTGATCCTGGTGACTGTCACCAAATTCTTTTTTCCTTATTTAGTTTTTCTGGTAATTATATACAAAGCTACATAGCTTTTTATGATTCAAAAGTGTCCGTAAGATATAGCCCTATGCGATAAGACCGCCTATTTGTACACTTGTTTAAAAAAATGCTTGTCCTGTATTAATATTAGACGTACAATAAAGTATATTATTAAAAATAAATACAACATAATTAGGTCGTTTTCTTACTCATCTAGTTACCTACAATCTTTCAACTGTAATAATATAATAATAACTTCCATAGCAAAATAAAAAATATACAAACAGTAGTCATTTCATTTAGAAAATTCATACAAACAACGGTCTGATTAGGTTTATAAAAATATAGTAGAAAATCTACTTTGTACAGTAACAATCTATAACTTTTTGGATTTCATAACATCTAGCAAAAACCGGCCACACGGCTCGATCCAAAAAAAAAACGCAAAAAAATATAAAACAGTACATCATCAATAAACAAATAAAAATAAATAATACAGCCATATAAAACCCGGTAAATAAAACTCACATACATATAGAAAAAAATCCCCGCTTCGCTGATAATAAATTATTTATGAAATTAAATATGATTATAATATACATAAAAAAAACCCTGGATCATGTCAACAAACTAATCTATATTTAATACATCCCTAGAGGGTCTTGATATTTTTGGGATGCATTGTTTGAAAATGACCGTGACTGAAGGAACACGGGTGGGTTTTAGTCAGTGAAAGTCTGACACTCCCTAATGCTCCACCACGGGCGAGAGAAGTCATTTGAAACTTTCACACCGAATGACAGTGCATATTTTGGTACATATATGTAGCAGATTCGTAGAAAACGAATTCGAAGAACCATCATGTCGAACAAGCACTTTCTCTCATCAACTATTGATAACAAAAACATATTATAATCCACTCGCAATAATATTAGACAATTATACGTACCTTCTTTTACTGTTCGCTCAACCGATTTTGACATTTATTTGTGTTAGTGGCATGATAAATGCGAACTGCAGTAAAAAGTTGGTATTGTAACCACTTCTTGTTGCTTTTAGGCCTTATGCTTACGGAATAGAAGTCAAAATCGGAAACTCTTAATGATATTGCGAATGGAGTATAAATAAACTAGTATCGCTTAAATCGCCTTCGTTTCTCATTAGGCCAAGATAACTTTTACTTAGATTGTTATGCTAGTTTGTTTATCAAAGATATGTGTGACGTCACAAAATCTAGCATTATTTTAGGCAATTTAACGTTCTGCCGTCCAGCCTCCTAAAGCGCAGTAAAACATGGGTTTTTTTACGCTATTTTACTGCGCTTTGGGGGCTGGACGACAGCGTTATAGAATGCGAGGTATACGCCCGTCGGCATACAAAACGAGATTGACTGCTTGCTAGTACTACTTTGGTATATCTTCAAATACTATATCTGTTCTAAACTACCGCCACATTACCTATTTTAATATAGGAGTCGGTTCTTATTAAATTGTGAAGATGCAACCCGATTTTTTATTTTTTTACCTCATTGACCAGATGGGTAGGATAGCCTAAATTTCTGTTATTTCTCAAGACACTACGGTTTCTTTTGTCCATCACCACAACGTAATAAGAACCGAATCATTCGAAAATAAGCCTACAGACGAGATGGTTGACTTGATGAACTACTTCCATACATAATTGAAGAGGTCCATGATGGAGTCATATATGGTGAAGGTGATAGCTACGTCGAAGACTACTCGGGATAGCCTGGGTACCGTGCCCTTGTAGAACGCGAAGGGACCTTCCGCCTTCAGGGTCTTGACGAAGCAGTCCCATGTGTTCTTGTACTTGGCCGCTTCGAGACCTTGCATTCTGGTTTTGACGACGTCTATCGGTGTGTTGCCGAATACTGATGCCGCTCCTGTAACAGAGAATTGGGTGGATGTTAGCTAGTTTAACTAACTTAATATAATCTTTGTAACTTGCCATAATCTTTCTGTACCAACTGTAATGAATTAATCACATCTTTAATTTAAAGTCAACGCAGAATATGTAACAAGGGCTCAGACGCAAAATGTCCCCTGGTCATAAAATGTCTCTTCGCAACATGTCTCTTTCGCAAAATGTCGCGCCAGGGACTTAGGAATGAAATTCCGATTTTCAAAACAAAATCATTTATTAAAGTTATAGAGCAATTGTGATGCCAAAATTTTAATGTGAACAATAAACCAAATGAAAACAATATCAGTAGGCATCTAACATTTGAAAAAAAATTTTTTGTTTGGATATCGAAATTTTATGGCCTGTCTTTTAAGTCTCTGGCGCGACATTTTACGAAAGAGACATTTTGCGCCTGAGCGAAGCCGGGGTGGGTTGCTAGTTATAAATAAATAAAAAGCTGAGGATCTTACCAGCCAAGCCACCGAACAGCCCCACAATGTACTTGGGTACCGGCTTGTCTCTGTCGCCTCCCTTGTACCAGTCCCTCAGCGACTCCATGACGAAGAACCTGATCGCCTGGTTGCTGCCCTGCTTCATCACGGTCGCTGTCACACCCTTGTACAGACCGCCGACACCTGGGAATTAAAAATTCATTTATTTAAGATTTACCTATATCCATATAGTCACTAATTTTTTCTAATCTAAATCAAATACTAAAAAACCAAAAAACCAATCTAGACACACACTACACATAAAAAGTGAAGAAAAAAAAGAAAAGGAGAGAAGAGAGAGTGAAGAGGAATAAATGCTGTATGAGAATCAGACAAGGCATTCATTGTTGTAGAGCAGTGACGGCCAAGTGGTAACTGCCCCGATTTACAAGTTGTAGGTCGCGGGTTCAAACCCAGCGACCCACAACTTGTAACTTTGATTTTTCACCACTCACTCTTCTTTCAAAACGGTGAAGGAAAACATCGTAAGGATTCCGGCATATCCTAGAACCAAAAATTCGAAGACATGTGACATCCACCATTCCGCACTGGGCCCGCGCGATGATTATAGGGCATTCCTTCTTCTAGAGAGAGGAGGCCTGAGTTCCAGCAGTGGGAACATTATAAGGCCGCTAATGCTAATAATTCATTGTGTGGACGTGGATCATAGCTGAGAGTGATAGTTTTGGTGATGGCTTAGGAACTGACATGACGATTATGGTCATTATTTTGGGTCTGTCATTCTCATCATCATCTGCCCAGCCTTTTCCCAACTATATTAGGGTCGGCCTTCCAGTCAAGCCGCATTTAACTAAATACCAGTATTTTACGAGGATCGGCTGCCTACCACACCCACAACCCATTAACTGGGGTAACACGGTACTTCGTGGCAAGACTGGAGTCAGATTTACTGGCTTCTGACTATCCGTAACCACTGCCAAAGATCTACCTGTGCGGCCGAATTTTACATCAGCTCTTTTGCTACGTTGTAGAGCAATGCTCCTAAAAGACTAGATTTTTGTAACAAAACAGTTTTTCTATATGTATTTACTATATGACCAGAAGTCCTCAATCATCCCACTCCTTGGATAAGACCTGCCCTGATAACTTCCATCAATTTCGATCCAGGGGTAATGCTGACCATACGCTGGTTGGTTCTTTGACCTCAACGCACCATTTTCTACGCTTAATAAAGCCTTTAATACAGTAACTCACCGTCTTCCCTAACAATAGTCCTGACTCCATGGAAGAATCCTCTGAACCGTGGCTTTTCAAGCCTCAAATCGTTGATGAATTTGACCTTGACGGTTTCCATAGGGGTGACGGCGAAGATGGCCTCGCTGACACCAGCGGCCAGACCGCAGGCCAGCTTGCCGGTCGTCGAGAGAGTACCGTCTTCATGCACCATGTACATTCGGGCTTGTTCGAACACGCCGAATCTGGGGAAGAATTTTAAGCTTTTAGTTTTTTGTTAGTGTCTTAAACCTGGACTGGCCTGATGGTCTAGAGGTTAGTGACACTGGCTGCTATGAAAGAGGTTGTATCTTCGATATCCACCCACGACAATTAATGTTTGTGTAATGAGCACGGTTTTGTTCTGTATCTGGGTGTAATTTATCTATAATTATGTATGTATTTAAAAATATATAAGCATGTTACTAAGCTGTTTTTTGGCTATGACGATTCTATAGTTATGGCAAATTTTGTCACGTGTGAAAATTTTTGTGGATATTTTCACGTAAACCTAGACTACATATAATGTCACATTAACTTGACACATCTCTAAAATGCGAGCATCCCCCCGCATTCCCATAGCTTGCTCGGAAAGTGTCAGGTATGGTCAGCATCTTTGTTATTGATACGTGCGTCGATAATTTAGTTAGTTCTCTGTTGTTGTTATATTGTTTTTGGACACTATTTCATCGACGCCAAGCGTCAAGTTAATATGGCCGATTTGTAATAATTTTCCTTGTAGCAAGTACACTGACCGCCATGCGCCATCGCCATTCCAAGTCGAACGTTAGCACTTTTGTTCGAGTAATAGTGATAACGAGGTTATGTCCAACAATAGTATTGTGGTGTAAGACGTTATCGTGTAGGTAACAGATTTCACACTTTTAGACCTCGTTATGTTGAGTTTTCTTTAGTTTCGTGTCCCAAGAAATTGCGACCATGAATTGGTCTTTGAAGACAAGTGAAATAATCTATTCGCATAATAGATTATAATTCTTCTTCTTCCTGCCCTAATCCCATATAACTTGGGGTCGGCGCAACACGTTTTTTTCTTTTATTCCAATTTTTTTCACATAATCATCATCTACCTAGCCTTTTCCCAAATATATTGGGATCGACTTCCAGTCAAGCCGGATTTAGCTGAATACCAGTATTTTACGAGGAGCGGCTGCCTACCAGACCTCCACAACCCATTGACTGGGGTAATACGGTACTTCATGGCAAGACTGGAGTCAGATTAACTGGCTTCTCACTATCCGTAACGACTGCCAAAGATCTACAAATGACATAATATGGGTAAATATATTAATATACTCATAATGGCCTTTAATATGGGGCGTTAGTTCATAAATACACTTTTTTATAAAAGGTTGGGGAACTATGCTTTAGAGACTATACAAATATTTGTTTCGTGCGACAATCTAATCCACGACACACACCGCAGCGGCCAATCGCTAAATCGTCCGTACCGTTGTAATAGGGGAATATATTTTCTGTCACCAAACTTTATATTTGTCATCAAGTTGTATTACCTAATTAATAGATCTATCGCCACGAAATATTTTTGTTCTCAGATAAACAAAAGTGTATCCAGGTATGAATTATCAAAAAATAAGAGATGGATCACCAATAAAATAAAACTTCGTTCTTACAATAATAGTTTTATTACAAAATTAATAGCTTTGTGCTCAGAATGGTAGATCTGTCGCCAAACTGGTAGATCTGTCGCCAAAATGGTAGATCTGTCGCCAAAATGGTAGATCTGTCGCCAAATAAATCAATTAATTAAATTATCAATCCCTGACTGTAACTCCTTTTTATTTGTTATTTTGTCACCAATAAAGTAGTTACATTTTATTTCGGTAGGTTATTAAAATAATAGTATTCCTTACCAATTTAATACATCAATTTATAATTTTGTTGAAAATATGTTCAAAGAGGCGGAGACAAATTGGCGCGCTTTCCATCCTCATCGATGTGTCATAGGTACTCGTAACTACCTACGATGATCATACGATGCTACGAGATGTCAGCAAACTGTAGGGGCCCGGTAGGACCGAAGCCTCTGGGGAACAAGGAAAATTCAAAAGGTTGTCACCGTGTCCCCCAGACCGAAGGCAACGAAGGAACAGGGTAGGGGTTTAGTCAGTAAGAGTCTGACACGCCTTCCCGCTCCGCCCTAGAGTGGGGGAAGTCATTCTGATGATTCCCCTAACGAAAGAAAAAAAAAACCATAACGACCGGCGCCCGGGAAGGCGCTGCTGGTCTTTCTTGAGGAGCTGGGGTGGATCGAATAACACTTTTGTCCCACCCATACGCAAAATACGCGCTTTAGTCGTGGAGTTGTGGATACCAGCCCGTTATAATACCTATACGACAACAATTATTTTTTTTGAACTTTATTAAATTTTGTAGTAACACACTTGGTGATCTCTTTCAATTAGTTTGCTTAAATGCTTATTAGGACAAACCTATTATAATATGTACAAAAACAATTATTTGGTACTAGATCCTATATCTCCATGATTTTAGATGATTTATAGGAGAATTGATTTTACATTGTTTGGTGACTACATTTTGGCGACAAATCTACTATTTTGAGGACAAAGCTATTATTTAGGAAACACAAAACGAATTAAATTGGCGACAGCTTAAATGATACCCGTTGTAATAACTGGGATAAAGAATATAGGTACTAAAATTAGATCAAGGATAGTTATGCAACAGCTATATTCCATTTGGGAGACCCTTCTGATGGGAGCGACGTGATTGAGGTCATGTAACCCTAAAATAGGGTTAGACAGATCGATGGCTTACTTTTGCTACATTCGGCACTCGGTGTAAGGCTGAGGCTACATTAGACCGCGACGCGATTGGCGATTCATGAGCGATTAAAACAAATAATGGAAATTCATGATTACGGCTACACTGTACGCCAAATTTTATTAGATATTTGATTCGCTCTTCCAGTCGCATCGCAAATCGCTGGCCACTGAATCCTCAGCCTAAGTCAGTATGCATTTAAGCGGAAGTTGCGGATTTTTTTTCTCCTTTTATAGTAAAATCGTCTCCAAAACTTTCCTTTGCTATAAATGAATATAAGAAGTTCTATGTTCGTTTATTTTAACTATTATACGTAAAGTTTTTACTCTTGTTTTCTAAATAAAATTTTCGTTTTTATGCACCTACCATTTATTATTGTCTCCTCATCGCCCTAGAGCACAGATTAATAAATTGTTACTTCGTAACTAGAGGCCTACATGACTGGTAGAGAATGCCTAATGCTTTAAATCCGCCTTTGTAACTTTGTTTTGCATGAAGATCAAAATAAATAAATAAATTCATGAGCCAAGAAAGATCACTATTATCACGACTTAATCTCATTCAAATTATATCATTTTGTTTGTCCTTGAGTTTGCTTTTTTCAATAACATCGTCTGCTGTTTAGCATAGTGTTAAAAACAAACATAATTACATTTACACGAGTTTTTCGGTTAAAGATACAGATGACACTAACTGTTTCTAATTATATCTGCCTAAATGCCACTAAAATATACGAAATTTTTTCCTATCCGGTTTTATCGGCAGTTTCACGTGACCGTCCGTACAGATTGTTCACCTTCTGCATGTTAATTGTTTGTTCAATGTTTACAGCACTTAGGTACCACCTTTGAGTTATGCTTGCCTAGTACTTTCGTGGAAAGTTTCAAGTCTAAATGTACTGTTACGCCGTGGAACTTGAGTACGCTATATCTTCGACGGAACCAAGGGTAGCATCAAATAATTAAAACGCATTGATGTGCGAAGCTTCGAGAATAGGAGTACATACTCAGGCCTGGCAAATTCCAGAAAAGTCCGACATACCCGATTATTATTAGCTAAGATTCAGTAGGTAGTTATGTGGGTGGATAAGGGAATTTGTACCTTCCGGTATTAGCAATAGAGTCGAAATTCGCATGTAAGGTGGTAGATAAGTACCTACTTACGAGAGTAATAATAATGATTTATGGCCTCCCGATGCGACTATTTTGTGCTAGAATGTCCTTGAAACGTCGGTATCGAGAAACTTCGATGACTTCGCATATAAATACGGGCCCCTGGCTAGAAGCAGTTCAGTTTGATTTCGTCAGCGATACAGAGCGAACTACCTAAGTGTGTGAAGTGATACCTAGCGACCTAAGCGATACTAAACGGAACTCTGAGTGTTTATAGTGATTGGTTATTTGTTGATTGGACTAATTTGTCATTGTTTGTGGTGAATAAAGTTATCTGCTAGTAAACCGGCATTTAATTACTCACGTTCGTAACAACTGGTGTCAGAAGTGAGATGCCATTACTACAGAGGGACGACGAACAGGGACCACGAACAAGGAGGCAAGTGGAGATGGATGCTGCACGTCAACGTCTGGAAGCGGAAGATCGGGCTGGTATGGGAGCAACGGCAGCTGCTGAGGCGCCAACAGGGCCAGCCTCGGAAATGAACCTCGCCGCAGTGTTGGCCGCCATGCAAGCTAGTATGGAAGCTGCCCGCCGCGAACAGGAAGCTGCCCGCCGCGAACAAGAGGCTAACCAACGTAAGCTCCAGGATCTAATCGCGGCTAACCAGGAAGAAGCCCGCCGCGAACAAGAGGCTAACCAACGTAAGCTCCAGGACCTAATCGCGGCTAACCAGGAAGAAGCCCGCCGCGAACAGGAAGCTGCCCGCCGCGAACAGGAAGCAGCCCGCCGCGAACAGGAGGAAGCCCGCCGGGATCAAGAGGCTAAGCAGAACCTGATCCTCAAAAAAATCGATCACGGCCTCGTCACGTTGGGCGAGAAAGTGAAAAATCTCACCTTAGAGGTCAAGGAGGTTTCCGCCCGAGCTGATAGCCTCGAAACCAGAATTGATGGCCACGAAGATCGCCTGCTGGACATGAACAAAAAAATCGTCAAGCTCGAAGCACGCGAACCCGTTGCTGTTAGCGCACCATCGCACACCCACTGTGCATCAGCCGCAAAATTTGATATGCCGCGTTTTGATGGCACTTCGTCCTGGACGGCTTTTAAGTACCAATTCCAAACACTGGTCAAGACGAACCGCTGGGATGATGACCAGTCTTTCGCGGCGTTAACTTTGGCCCTACGAGGCGACGCTCTGCTGGTCCTAGAGAACCTTCCTTCAGACGGCAGGACGTTGGAGCGTCTAATGGAGGGACTAGACACTCGCTATGGTGACAAGCACCTCGAACATGTTTTCCGCGCGCAACTTCGCGAGAGAACGCAGAGGTCGAACGAGAGCCTTCAGCAGTGGGGAGTAGAGGTTGAACGGCTGGTCCGGCGGGCATACATGTCGATGACACCGGAGATGGTGGAAGTAAATCTGGTGCAAGCATTTATCGACGGTCTACGGGATACTGAAGTCAGGGCTACGGTGCGACTCGGACACCACCAAACTCTGAAGAGTGCGATGGCCCACGCTTTGGAAGTGGAAGCCGTACGACAAGACTCACGTACGCACAGAGTTCGGGAAGTGGTGGTCTCACCTTCAGTGCAACCACGTCATCGAGAAGTGGCTTCGTCGGCAAAGTCCCGCTATATTCCGACGTGTTATGGATGTGGAGAAAAAGGGCACATTCGTACCGAATGCCCCAAGAGGAAGAGGGGAAGTGTGGACTCCGGAACTCAAGTTAACGAGGAGTCGTTAAAACTAAATGTCGCCAGGGCCGCGGGGCGGGTGCTGGCTGGTCAACTGAAGGCCCCAACCATCACCATCAATCAAGTCCACAACGGAAATAGTTTGATCATCGAGGGAACGCTGAATCAACGTGCTTGCAATTTCACCGTTGACACCGGGGCGTCACGGACTATTGTAAGACCTGAGTTGCTGAAACGCACCATCTTGTGGCAAACAAAAACCCCAGCCTACCGACTTCAGACTGCCACTGGCCAGCCAGTCTCCGTCCTCGGTGATACAGAAATCGAGTTTAAAATCGGTGATCAAGTGTACACCCATTCAGCGTTAATTGCGAATATTACCGACGATTGCATACTGGGTCTCGACTTCCTGCGGAATTACCGATGTGTTTTAGATATCGATAAAGGAGTATTGAAATTCCCAGACCAAGAAGTCTTCCTGCAAGGAATTAACACATGCAACCTCTATTGCTTAAAGGATACCACATTGGCTCCAAGAACGGAAACCTTAGTCGAAGTTAAATTTCCTAAGAAAATTAGGCAACGCAGATGTGTTATGGTTGAAGACATTGGCTGGCACCCGGAACTTATCACCGCAAGGACATTAGTTATGACGAAAGGAAGATCCAAGGTCAGGATTGTAAATCTTGGGAAAAAGGAGATCCAGTTAAAGAAAAACAGTGTTGTTGGAAGATGTGAAGAAGTGAAGTATCTCCGCCGAATCAACACATCTTCAGTAAAACAAGACGCAATAAAAGGTGAACCTGATCACATCCAGCAACTTCTGGAAAATTCTAAGACCAATTTGTCAGTTTCGGAACTACAGCAAGCCAAGGAATTTCTGCTACGGTTCCAGGATATCTTTGCAACGGGAAAAGATTGCGGAAGAACAGGTCTCGTCAAGCATGAGATAGATACAGGTGATGCTAGACCAATTAAACAGAGACCGCGCCGCATACCCTGGGCTAAAGAAACTGAGGTAGCAGAAATGGTAAAGGATATGGCTAATAGCGGAATAATTGAACCTTCTACGAGCCCATGGTCTTCTCCTGTCGTTCTGGTGAAGAAGAAGGACGGCAGTACCAGATTCTGTGTAGACTACAGAAGGCTGAATGATGTAACGAAGAAGGACAGTTATCCCTTGCCTAGGATAGACGACACACTGGATATGCTCAGTGGTATGAAGTGGTTTTCAACCATTGACTTGAAAAGTGGCTACTGGCAAGTGGAAATTAGCGAGAAAGATAAGGAAAAGACAGCGTTCAGTACAGGAATTGGCAACGGCCTGTGGCAATTTAAAGTCATGCCTTTTGGGTTGTGCAACGCTCCAGCGACGTTTGAACGCCTCATGGATAGAGTCATGGTGGGCCTTCTTGGTGACGTCTGTCTGGTATATTTGGATGACGTCATTATAATGGGCCGCACTTTTAAGGAACACCTGAGAAATATGGAGAAAGTATTCACCAGGATACGGGGGGCTAACCTAAAACTAAGCCCAAAGAAGTGTGCCCTGTTCAAGAAGGAGGTCAGCTACCTAGGACATGTCATCTGCGCCGATGGAGTGAGAACCGATCCTGAGAAGATAAAGGCTGTCCAACAGTGGCCGGCTCCAAAGAACAAAACAGAAGTACGTGCATTTCTAGGGTTGTGCACATACTACAGACGGTTTGTTATGGGTTTTTCGGACATTGCAAAACCTTTACATCAGCTGACTGAGGATAAACGAGATTTTATCTGGGACAAGAACTGTGAGTCAGCATTCAACGAACTAAAGCAACGGCTATGTGAAGCGCCTATACTGGGGTATCCGAGCAGAGATGGAAGATTTGTCGTCGATACCGACGCCAGCAACACAGGAATTGGTGGAGTGCTGTCGCAGGTGCAAGAAGATAGGCAAGTCGTGATCGCTTACTTCAGTAAGGCACTTTCAAAACCAGAAAGGAACTACTGCGTGACTCGACGAGAACTACTGGCTGTTGTAAAAACTTTGCAACATTTCCACAAGTACCTCATAGGGAGACAGTTTACGTTGAGGACGGACCACGCTGCATTGAAATGGCTTCTACAATTCAAAAACCCTGAGGGTCAAGTTGCAAGATGGCTAGAGCAGCTGCAGGAGTTCAACTTTGTGACGGAACATCGTAGTGGAAAAGGGCATAACAATGCTGACGCCCTGTCGCGACGTCCATGTAATGAGGACTGTAGACATTGCCAGCAAAATGAAGCCCGGGAACACGTGAACTTAATTAGGGCTGAAGGCAACTTTAAGAAGTCCCAGGAAGAAGATGACGATATTCGACCTATACTGGACTGGAAGCGTAGTGGAACTAGGCCTCAGTGGAATGAAGTATCGTCACATAGTCCTGTCACAAAGAGCTACTGGGCACAGTGGGACAGTTTAGTCCTAGAAAATGACGTGCTTTGTAGGAAATGGGAATCGAACGATGGCAAGGAGGTGACCACACAAGTGATAGTACCACGACGTGAAGTGGTCCCCCTGCTTCAGGAGATACACGATGGCGCTTCTGGTGGACACCTGGGAATCAAGAAAACTCTACTGAAAGTGAGACAGCGGTATTACTGGCTCAATTGTAGAGAAGACATAGAGCAATGGTGTCGGAAATGTACAGCGTGCGCATCCGTGAAAGGACCACAGACTAGGAGCAGGGGCAAGCTTCAGTTGTACAATGTAGGAGCACCATGGGAACGCATTGCCATCGACGTTGCTGGACCTTTCCCAGTGACAGATGACGGAAACAAATACATTGTGGTGATACAGGACTATTTCACAAAGTGGCCTGAAGTTTTCGCCATACCCAATCAGGAAGCGACGACAGTGGCGAAAAAGGTGGTCGAAGAAGTAGTATGTCGGTATGGCACACCTTTGGAGATCCATTCCGATCAAGGCCGCAACTTCGAATCTGCGCTGTTCCAGGAAATGTGCACTCTTCTGGGGATCTACAAGACACGCACAACACCTGCGCACCCACAGTCGGACGGAATGGTGGAGAGGTTTAACCAGACCCTGGAGAATCACCTGGCTAAGGTTGTCGATGACCATCAGAAAGATTGGGACCGGTATATTCCACTATTTCTGATGTCTTATCGATCAGCAGTGCATGATAGCACGGGCCATACCCCAGCAAGAGTGAATTTCGGCAGGGAGATGAGACTTCCAGTCGAAACCATAACCGGCGTGCCACCTGACAAGATTAAGCCAGTCACGGACTTCGTAAGTGACCTCCAAGATCAATTGGATGAAGTGCATAAACGAGTGCGTGAGAATAGCCTGCACACCAGCGTTAAAATGAAAACTAGATACGACCGCAATGCCAACGCCAAGGGATTTGAGGAAGGTGCACTGGTTTGGCTCCACAACCCACTTCGACGAAAAGGGAAGTCGCCGAAACTTCAAGCTCGATGGGAGGGACCCTACACCGTGATAAAAAGGATCAACGACGTTACCTACCGCATCAAGAAAGGGTTACGAGGGAAACCTAAGGTAGTCCACGTGGATAGATTGGCGCCGTATCACGGATCTAATAATGCTCGGGACGAGCATGACTAAGAGGGGGGCACTGTTACGCCGTGGAACTTGAGTACGCTATATCTTCGACGGAACCAAGGGTAGCATCAAATAATTAAAACGCATTGATGTGCGAAGCTTCGAGAATAGGAGTACATACTCAGGCCTGGCAAATTCCAGAAAAGTCCGACATACCCGATTATTATTAGCTAAGATTCAGTAGGTAGTTATGTGGGTGGATAAGGGAATTTGTACCTTCCGGTATTAGCAATAGAGTCGAAATTCGCATGTAAGGTGGTAGATAAGTACCTACTTACGAGAGTAATAATAATGATTTATGGCCTCCCGATGCGACTATTTTGTGCTAGAATGTCCTTGAAACGTCGGTATCGAGAAACTTCGATGACTTCGCATATAAATACGGGCCCCTGGCTAGAAGCAGTTCAGTTTGATTTCGTCAGCGATACAGAGCGAACTACCTAAGTGTGTGAAGTGATACCTAGCGACCTAAGCGATACTAAACGGAACTCTGAGTGTTTATAGTGATTGGTTATTTGTTGATTGGACTAATTTGTCATTGTTTGTGGTGAATAAAGTTATCTGCTAGTAAACCGGCATTTAATTACTCACGTTCGTAACAGTACCTACTCGAGTTAATCAGTGTTCTAATTTAACAGTAATTACTTGTTTTTTCCGTATGTTAATTGGACATTTTTATGTAAATGAAGCAACAGAATTGTATTTATTTCGAGTTTTCGGACCATTTGTTTTCTGCAACACGTGCCACTAACATCTCGACAGTGTGGTTCAAAGAATGAGAACTGAACACTGATTTATTGCTGAAGACAGACACATTATTCTTTCATTTGTATCGAAATAGAGACGATCGTTATTAACCTATCAATACCCGCGAAACGAGACATAATAGTAAGACAATAACAGCGCGGTCCCATGCGACTGGTCGAGGATTCACGAATAAATAGAATAGTTATAAGCATTTTATTCTCCACTTTTGGTAGACGATTGATGATAGCTGTTGTAGACACGTGGAAATGCAAAGACCTTGTATGTGCTACCTATATACTCAGCTGTTTATTGCCCTGACTTAGTGCTCGTGCAATGAATAGCAAAAAGGGACACACTTGGGCAATTTGAACCTATATTCTTTGAGTATTGCGAAAAATCTTTTTTCCTGCAAGTAAATACTATGAATTCTATACAAATTAAATCCGTGCAGATTTGCAGATCCTCCTCGCAACGCAATGCCCTGAATGTCATTGAGTGTGTTTATCTGCATCAACCTTCGTTGAAGTGACACAATGAACTGTTGTTATCAGCCATTAATGTTCCACTTTGCGGTAACGTGAGATAGACGTGTCGACTTGATAGATTAGAGAGAAATGCGAGAACTGCTCGCGAGTTATGTAATCCTGGTACTTGGCCGGTAGTTTAATGGACTTAGGATATGAGTATTTGGCTGTTTGCATTAATGTATTTGTCTCTAGGTACTTCAAGTTATGTCATGACTTCATGAGGCATGCGTTCTACACGTTTATAGTATAATTAAAATTTAATACATTGTTTCAACAATTAAAACTAGTTCTTTGCAAATCCACTACAGGGTGCTGCTGGCCCGCATAGACTTCGAAATCATCAAACCAATCTGCTGCAAACCGGTTTCATTAAAAAGCAATAATTTCGGAAGTCGTTTTAGACCAATAAAACAATGAATTAAAAACCATGTAGGTATTTCTTTTTTTAGTAAGTATATTAATTAGTACACGCTGGTTATAAGCTCCGAAGACCTAACAGTCCTATCTCAATGAGGAATTTCAATAGAGATATTATGTTGCAGTTACATTACTAAGGAAATATTAATTATCTGTCGTGTGAACAAAAGGTCAAGGTGAGATATGCGTCCATATCAACGGCAATATGATACGAGTATCTATTTGTGGCGTAGGCAATTGACTGCAAGTGATATTTATTACAGTCCCGTGCCTTTCCATTTTTTTCTTCAGCAGGCCAAATTGTTTATCGGCGGCGGCGATCTTTCGCGTCTGTTCCCCTGGTACCTACAGAGCGAGAGGGAACGGAAGGCGGACACCTTATCATCTTTCCTTCTTATGCGAAGCAGTAATTCGAGCTAAGAAGTTTTCCGATGTCTAAAGGCGAGGCCTACAATCCGGGCTTCAGGAGTCGCAAGGTGATTTGCCGATAAGTGCTGTTCACTAGAACCACTAGTGATTCAGGTTTATAAATTAAACAACCACATTGTCAGTATGCAGTTCTCTAGGATGTATACGGGATTGTGAATGGGACTGTATATCTCTTGAATTACCAGTTAATGTGAAACCTAAAAGAGAGATGTCAGTAAGATTGTCAGGGCCAGTTAGGGTCGATACTAGGGCTGCAGATTGTTCGAAGAGGTTCCGTAATCCTTGCAAAGGACAACTGAGGGGACACTGTAGGTTTTAGTCAGAAAAAGTCTGAAATACCTCATATAGGAGTGAGAGGGCTCACTCCTATACGAGGTGGAGTCGATCAAACATTTTTAAAAGACGTCTATGCTTCCGTAAAAGCATTTAATATTAAATCACACTAACAGCGTTTTATCATAATGATGTTTGCGTAATGTCATATAATTAGTAACAATGTTTTGCCTAGCAATACCTTCCAATAGTGAAGTTGACACAAATGATATTGGTCATTATATGACGAGATATAACGGCATAATATACGAGTATTATCTTATAGATAATAGAAACATGATAAGGTAGAAATGAAAACGTGGTTACATCGAAAGTACCTGATGTTTGTTTGGACCTATTCTTTATCTTTTTTATTTATTTAGGATAAGCCTAGGGTTAACCACTATCTCACCTGATGGTAAGCGATGATGTGGCCGACCATAGTACACGCTTACTACTACTTAGAAGTTTACTACCTGTTCACTCTTAGCCAAGTACCACCGTAAAATTGTAAATACCGTTATTAAACCACCGAAAGATCGAAGTATTCCCGTTTTGGCACCCAGATTTTCGGCATCCAAGCTATTCCCGACTCGGCACCAATAGGTATGTTGGATGGTAGTAACCAATACAAAATCCCAATTCAAAATACCTTTTGGTGCCAAAACAGAAATAGCTTAGAGAAATAAATAGCGCCGAAAATATTGTATTTCGAAAGATCAGCTTACGATTTTACGCATTATTTTTCGTTAGTTTGTAATCTCGCGGGATAGATTGTAATATTTACAGTTGCAATTGCGGTATTTACAATATTACTTTATATTATGTAAGAAATTATAAGGATATAAGGACATGTAGTCACTTAAAACTGGCCTCGGTTTGTGGAGGATCATTCGCCTTTTATCGATTTGACCCAAAACTGAAATGAATGAAATGGATGGTAATGGTCGAGTCTATGTATTTAGGTCATTCTGACTTGTCACATATAGCATATTTTCGACGACTGTGTTGTTACAGAGTTTTAAGCGATACGTTATGGTTATTTTCTTTTTTTATACAGTATCTACTAGCTTTTCCTGGTGACTTTGTTCACGTGATGATCGCACCTACTTAATCTTGGAACACCACAAAGGATATTTTTTATCTATAGAGCATGTTCCCTAGGGATAATTTTCTACTAACACGCGGAAACCGATGGTATTGTAATATAATAAACCACAATTCATTCGATTTATGTAGAGAGATGTATATAACATAAATTTGAACGAATAATAAAAACAGAGTACCGCAATCCAAGCCAATCTTATCTCGCACAGCAGCTTGTCAAAAACATTACCTATCTTATTCACAATCTCTGCGTTTTCTTGTTACCCTGGTACCATTCTGGCAATTTGTTTTGCTTGAATCTGTTATTTTGAGCACATCTTTATTTTATCTTTGTTATTGTTCGATAGCATTCACAAATATTATGAAAATTTATAGATACAATCCAGTCACATTAACTTGACGAATCTCTGGAATACGAGATTTCCTCCTGCTTCCCTGGACTGCATTCCCTTAGCTCGACCGGCAAGTGGTCAGCATCTTTGTTACCGATATGCTCGTCGATAGTTTGGCTAGTTCTCTGTTGTTGTTATATTATTTTTGGACATAATTCATCGACGCTAAGCGTTAAGTTAATGTGACCTAGTTGTACATAGCTTAATCAATTTTTAATTTGATGCATTGAATGACGCACAAGACTGGTTACTGCGGCGATACTTGGGGGAAGGCCTATGTCCAATAATTGACGTATTTCGAATGAAACGATGATAATTGAATGATGCGTAATGGCTGCAATCTGTATTTCTGAATCTATAAAAATGTTTGTGTTTTTGGTTCGCGATCACTATCCCTCCAGATGATAAGCGATGATGTAGTCGACGATGGAGCATGCATGCCTAGAAATACCTATTCTTCTTTAAGTCCATAATGAATAGGTGTGTTTCCTGGTAGCTACAAGTACAATACAGGTTGTAGCTATCAGGAAACAGACTCTAGCAGGGACTTTTACTCTTTAGCTGTACGCACAATGAATGTGTACCCAGGACGATATTTTTGTGTTTATGGATGGCATGTCCACAATGTACAGGTGCCGCATCAATGATATATAATATCTTTATTATCATAAACATACAGAGTTTAAGGTTTCAGTATGATAGCTACAGTCTAGGGCTCTCTAGGTCAAAATAGAATACTTAGAATGCTTTTTGCATGCTCTATCGTCGACCACACCATCGCTTACCCAGGTGAGAAAATAGTCAAGGGCGAACTATATCAACACAAACTAGAAAAAAAGTTGCAAATGCAATGACGTTCATAAAGTCCTCAAACGAGACGATGTACATAATTATGTGCAGTTCATTATATGGGTCATGTTTAGAACAGCGTCTGTTACAGGCACGACACACAAATAGCTGATCATACGGCTCTTTATAACCCCATTTTAGGCCACACATTGAAAGTCTAGTTAAAAGAGTGCGCAAATTAATCTGTGTTTTTAAGAAATTGCGAGCGATCGCAGACTCAAAATTGGTGAGACAGATTTATTTAGCCTTAGGTCAATCTGTCAACCAATACTGTGTCACTTTCTGGGGTGGAGCACTTAAATCTAGATGATGACTGCCTTTTGAAAGAGTTCAGAGAGCCATTTTAAAAGTTGCCAATATTATTTAATTTTATTTTGTAAATAGAACACTGTTCGTTCCGGACACTGCTCAAATTGGTGATCAGACGGGTGAACAAAACCTCATTTCGCAAAGTGAAGAATGAACAGCAGTGTTACCTGACGGCGGACTTGGGTATGGATCCATAGATGAGCACGCTGAGTCCTCTGTAGAGGCCGAGCACTCCATGTGACTTGACGGTCTTCTTGACGCAGTCGCCAATGCCGGTGTACTTCTTGGCGCCTCCTGGAAAAATATGAGGCGTTTGGTTATGGTAATCAGTCCATAGGTTTTTGTTTTAGGTGGGAAAAAATGTAATGACTTCTCTCGCTCTTCGTGTCAGACTTAAACCCACTCCAGAGTTTTTTTGACCGAATGAATCCAGAAAGGTAAGATGTGGGAAAGAATCAACATTGGCAAATAACGTGTTTGTTAACGTTGTACGCAGTAAACGAGCATTCATCTCAACTAGCTTAAATTGGCAAATGTTTTTCTAAAGTTTTAATAAGCATTTAAATATATTTACATCATCTTCCTGTCAAAGTCCCTTGTTCTTAAATTTATTTACATATAATACTTTATTCTAAAATCGGCAAATGCGATTCCGTATCGTCCATAGCAAAAAAATCACTATTGTTATACGCAGGCAGCCCTATTTTAATATTTATTTTATTCTGTTTTTAAACATAGAATAAACACAGAATAAAATAAATTATAAAGTAGGGCTGCGTGCGTATTGTCATAGCGGCAACAAAAATTCATCACTTATGATAATTTCCACTACTGGCTGCTGGTAGCGATTTCGTCCATGTGATAGGAGAAAATTATCCCGAAGGAACATAATCCCGGAATAAAAGTAACCTATTCCAGGACATGATTTATGATTGAAAAAAGAATATATGAAGCGCTAACTTCAATTAAATTGGGTAAAGGAATCCTCATAGATTAAGATTCTTCTTCTTTCTGCCCTTATCCCATGATATCTTGGGGTCGGTGCAACAACATGACTTTCTCTTACATTCTGTCCTGTCACCCGTCATAACATCACTTTAACGCCCGTTTTCAATAACCTACCGCAGTTCATAGATAGATAGCTATCCCCGAGGAACAGCAAGATTCTATCTATCCATCCACAACTTTGTTAGGAAATGCTATCCGTCGGTAGGTTATAGGAAAGTAAGTAAGGGCAAAAGGATAGATTTGTTTATCTTTAATAGCTGCAACTGTAGAAAGATAGCTTATTGAAAATAGGCATAACTCTTTCAGTCCTCACACAGATTATGATTTATCTATGGTTTCCTCAAGAGGTATTTCTTTACTATCATTTTTGAGTAACTCATGTATAACAGAAATATTGTATAATTCAAGGACGTGTTTATAATTAGCACCGTGACTCATTTTTAAACGACATGTAAATGAAAAACGATGCTGCAGTTTTCCTGTATGCATACCAAATATTTTCGGCTTTTGTACAAACTCCCTCGTGAGAAGAGTATAAAAATAAGTATACGTGGGATGGAAATAAAAATCTTACGAGATGCATGTTTTTAAAACGTCCCGGTTTAGATTTTGTTTAGTGACGTACGATTGCACCGAGGAGGAGATTTCACACTCAACCTACATTTTTCAGTTTTTAAAATTGAACTGGAAAATTATTGTTACAGGGTAGGCCGGTTGATTTTTTTTTCGTTGTTTTCTGTAGTTTAATGGCGGATAGTTAGATTTGATTTTTTGTTTGTTTCGATGTAACTCGAAATTCAAGGCTAAGCTACTTTTTCACTGATATATCATAGACTATTATTTAAAAAAAATGTTAATAAGACACAAGTACACAACTATAATAGTTAGACATTTTTGTCGCGAGACTTTTTGTATAGGTAATAATGATGTCTACTGTTTATAGATGTTACAGTAAAAATATATTTTTTGTGGAAACAAAGATAAAATTGCAGCATTTTAATAGAAACAGGTATATTGTTGATAATAATGACGTAACAATCGCTAGAATAACACGTAACACGACTAATGCGTAGATCGTGCTGACCATGAATTTTATGGGTCAAGTTGTACTACAACTTACTAACGGTAAGTGTTTTACTTATTGACAACGATTAAGACGATAGGTTGTTCACTTTTGATTTCGGCTAACGTGAAAGCGTCTGGGTAGCCCGCGAAATTCAAATTTTCTTACGTTTTTTGCAATTTACAGGCCAGTGGTAGGTTGTATGAAGTTAAAAATATAGTTACATAATTATACCCATAAAAAACATCAATACAAGCCTCCAAGCTCACTTAAGTCTAGGAACGGGATATAATACTTTTGATTTGATTTACAGGGATAATGGTTTACTAAGGGATAAGGGTTTACTTCATTGTATTACGGCTACAACGCAAAATAAATAAATAACAAGCAATGTCAAAGAACTTTTAGGTGTTAGGAACTAACATACTATCGAACACAGAACTTTTTTCTGTTCTAACTAATAAATTACTGAACTAATGATCAATAGCTATAAGGTTTTTCACAGCAGGATTCTCGAAAGAATCGATGTAATAAAATATCGTAAAACTGAATTATCGACACACCGTGTTCGATTAATAAAATTCGATCCATCAAGTTTCGAAGACATGTAGGGACGTACTAACAGCAGGTTTTCATCAATATAAGGTTAAGATAATGATGGGTTTATTACATTTAATTGCGGCTTACGGGTTTAATCCGTAGAATGAACGTTAACCCAGGCACCTTATTCAGATTAACTTCGTTAGGTAAGGTGCTGATAGATAAAGCAAATATCTATAATATTATCGTCAATGTAAGTGATCTAAACGGACAGTTGGGTAGGTCTTTCTTCGAGAAAGAGTTCAATCGTCGAATCCGATCCGGCTGGGCCGCGTTCAGCAAGCTGTGCGTTATTTTCTGGTCCAAGATAAAGTCTCAAGACGAAAGTTTATGACCCCAAGCGAATTGTCGATCATTGGCTTCAATTTTGACAAGTTTGGTGGTACTAAACTGGGGGAGGCTTATGTGGACGTCTTTCGGCCGAGATGATGATGATGGAGTTATGTTTCTCGTCTTTTTGTTTTGGGTGGAAAGGTTGACTACCGACTAAACCCTACCTGTGTTATTTCAGTTGCCCTTTGCGTTCCAGGGTCACGGTAAACCTGTCAACCAATCCAAAGTCCTGGTAGAGCATCGACCCCAACTGGTCCAATCAATCTTGCTGACTGACACATAACTCTCACTCATAAGCACAATTTCTTCGGCCCCCCTTTGAGTGAACGCACACAGATAAAATGTTGTTTGTTACCATGGGCATGGATCATGCTATCAGGAATCGATACTGGCTTAACATGACAACGACTGATAAGGAGATCAAAATGCATGTTTACGTGTTTGTGTCCAAAGTGCCGCTAAGTTGCTATAGAACAACATATTTTTTTACCTCTCTCTGTTATGTCCGTTATGGAAAAGTAGGTAAATATTCCTGTTACGGCACCAGGTTTTTTGGCACCCAAGCTATTCCAGTTTCGACACCAGTAGGTATTTTGGATGGCATTAACCAATACAAAATCCCAACCTAAAATACCTATTGGTGCCGAAACAGGAATAGGTACTTCGTTATGGAGCAATGCGTGTTATTCCGTATAGATTAAGCATGTTAAATTAATTAAAACCTATCGCCTAACATTGCTGTGCCCTAGCAGGGTTCATTGTTTGGAACTATCATAATGTAACAACCTGTAAACAACATGAAATGCAATAAATGAATCTAATCTAATCTAGATTTAGTTGTGTGACTCTCTACAGTGGCGTAACTATAGGGTGGTAAGGCTGGCGTAACGCCACCTTAGAGCATTTAACGTATAGGTATGCTCTAAGAACGTCACGGGACACGAATACGACGGGTATTTTAAAAAAAATTGTTAAAATTAAAAATTACAATGTGACGACTTTTTTGAGGCGCCATAAAAATAAATTATGTTTCCTTTTACTGCTTTTTTTAAAGAAATATTTAAAAATGTACAAAATATGTAAATAAGAATGAGTAAATGCAATAATAATAATACGTTTTTATATGTAGTACTTCTCCAACTTATTTATTACAAAAAAAAAACTTTGCAATTGATTTTGATAAAATATGCTTAGCTTTGAATACAATTTGAACGAATTGTCATGCAACATTTCATACAAGTTGCACTTTGTACTGTAAGATAATAACCTTCTAAGATTATAACTAAGTAACTAATAGTAGTCTAATCAGATACAATTTAATAAAATATCCAATAAGAAAATTAATACATTCCAGTAGTAATGGAGCCCCATAAACGAAAGGTGGACTGATGACCTGGGGAGGGTCATGGGAATCCGATGGACGTCTTTCGGCTGAGATGATGTTGATCTATCATCAAAAACCCATATAAAAAGTTCATAATATGGTTTCGGATAAAAGCAGACTAAATGACAGTGTGCAATAGGTTTTTGTTTGTTTTGCCTGGTCAAATGTAATAATTGCTATTTATAAATATTTTACGTTTATAATTTTTAAATGGTAATAAAGGAAACTAGTATGTAGATAAACTGAAATAATTAAATAACTGTAGGTAAAATAATTATTCCTTTATATATCCATATCCAAAATTACACATTCGTTATCGCCTGTACTCCTGGTACATTCTTTCTTATGAGACTCAACACTAATTAGGTTACTGAATGCAATCTAATAGTTATAACATGGTATCAGTACCATAATATTAATTTTAACTTGTGAAATCCTCCGAACGCGCTTTGCAATTCGCTATTTATTTGAAAAGAGCAGGTGCATAAACATTGATACATTAATATAGGTATAATGTTATACTTTAGCTGCTGTTGCTAGGCAGAATTTGACTGTTACATTATCAGGATATCAATATTATTGTATACCTACTTGAAAAATATGATACAAATGTGTTAGTTTTATAAAAACATTGTGAACATAAATAAATTAATGTAGCCACAGTAAGTTACAATATCACTTGTTCAGAGGGGTTGTACTCTTCCCTTAGGAAGAAGTTGAACAATGTTAAAGTCTACCTTTTTTTTTATTACTATTTACACAAGCCATATACAAATTAATTTAAATTCCCATTCATACACAAGATTTCCAATTAGAATTTTGGGCTCACAATTAATTGTGTAATCTCAGATCAGGTTAAGTAGTAATCTGTGTAGAAAATAATTAATTAGACTTTTGTTTACTCATTGAACTGAAGTTGTTTAGTTAGTGAACTAAATTGAGATTTAATTTATAAATTGTCAATCTAATAAGTATACAATAATCAAGAACTTTGACTTCATATAATAAGAACTACAAATAATAAATATTCATTGAGTGATAATTACATATTCTCATAGGAAACTCGAAGTGTCGCTCGGAAGGCAAAGACCTTGAATTATATTTTTATTTGTCTGTTCTCTGACATAACAGAGGTACCGGACCAAAGTCCATTTCTTTGAGGTGTACTAAATACTTCATACGTTTGTTAGATATCAAGCGAAAGACCGCTTCCCAAAAGTCCAAGGTTAACTAACCTAGAATAATTTATTTAATTTGCAGTCCAATTAGAATCTTGTTAGCAGCTTGTGTTTGAAAGAAAGTTAACTCCCAGACAAATGAATATCGAGCCGATTTTAAAATATAAATAGTGAATGACGTCCGAACAGCATTATTTATAGCGAATGGTTTTTTTAAGTGCGATGTTTACAAATACGATACGAAAGCGACACGGGTTATATCGATTGGTGAATGAAACCGAGATTATAGTTGAAAGAGGAGACTAGTTAACTGACCTTTTTCGTCTAATTGCAGCTGTGTTTTCACGTATTCCGTCGGGAATGTTATACAAATTTCAATGCCACCAGTTATTCCGCCGGCCACAACACCTTTCAAACCTTTAGTTTTCTCGCCAGCCGCAGCCGCTGCGCCTGTTTCCGACATCCATGGCCTAGGGAATGGATTTTTAAATGCTAATGGTCTATTAGACATTTTAATATCTTTTTTAGGCACTTGCCGTTATATTACTAATTTTTTTAGGCACTTGTCGCTAACGACAGCGGCTGCGTCGACTTCCCTCTTTGACAATGATTTTGAAACTGATGGGAAGTTGGGAAGTGTTTTGAAATATCTTGGGAAACAGGGTAATTAGACCAGAGTTGCCAGCAATAATTTAAAAACTTCCCATGACATAAGTGATATTTAAAAAATCAACCAACTCGAGTAGAGCAGTCGACTAAATTAAATTTTTAACTATGGCAACTTTGCAATAGACGCCATTGATCTGACAGCTTTATAATCATTTATGTCAATAACTTGTCGATAACGTAGCAAATGGTTTTACCAATTTAGTGAAAATATACAGTGTTGTTTAGTTTATTTTTAGTTAAGCTAAGAAAAGCAGTGAAAATGGCGTTGAGAACTTACGGCGATAAGCCGATAAGCTTTCAAATTGAAGAAGGAGGGGAATTTTATTGTGTCGGCTCAGAGGTTGGTGGCATTCATTTTGTTTATTATTTTATATTCAACAGGAGTTTAATTTTTGTTAGCAATTACTCAAATAATCGAGTTTACTTGAGCCAGAGCTATGGACGCTCTGACGTCGGATATTCAGGAAAAGGCTCCCTGGTGTATGCTGTTTTCCGATGACATTATGCTGGTTGCTGAGAGTGGCCTAGAGGTGCAGAGTAGATTGGAGGTGTTGTTGCACAGACTGGAGAGTGTTGGCCAATAATAAAGCAGAATCAAAACGGAATACCCGTTCTGCGATTTCGGCGGTCTCTCCATTCCTGTGCCTTTAGCTCTCACCAGAACGCCCATACCAATCTGTTTTTGACATCTGGTACTCCGGGTCTCTTGTTCAAGGCGACAGTGAGGTAGACCAGATGACAACAGGTAACTTGAACAACTTGTGACCCACAGATGTCCTCAATAAGGGCAGGAAGAAGAATAAACTAACCCAAAGATTGTTTGCTGTTGTAATTTCATACAGCAACTCTATACATACCGCTTTTCCTAAATTGTACACAATTACATTGTCTAATATACATTATATTTTAGATTTCAACATTACTTTGAATTTCAGGTTGGCAACTACCTACGGTTATTCCGTGGGTCTCTCTACAAGAAGTACCCGGGTATGGCCCGGCGTACCCTCACCAATGATGAAAGGAAACGTCTCATTGACAACGGACTAGGAGCTCATGTGCTCTCCAGTTCGGTATCACTACTCAAGGCTTCAGAGGTGGAAGATATTATTGAGGGCAACGATGATAAGTATGTGTACGTTTTACAATAATTACTTTCTATTTTAGGTTAATTGAGTGATCAGTAATCTTGATGTTAAAGAAAACATTGGTAAGTGAAAATTGGAGATGGTCACATATCATTGCGTATCATTACTCTGCTTTGTCAAGATCTCTCATGATTTTAATTTGGGAAACATTAGAGTATAACAACAACCTGCTTTTTCTTACAGTACGGTCAAAATACGTAACCCCTCTGAAGTTTGCGTCCTGAACTATGGCACATACTCAAAAAAATATGCAAGACATGTTCAACAAATGATTCTTAAAAATAATTAATCAGATATTTTGACCATACTGTACTAAACATTAAAACATGGTTCTGTTTGGTTATGCATCCAAGGTTGTGGATTCTAATCATTATTATTTTATTTTTTCATGGTTTTTTAATCATTTATCGGTTTAACCTTTGGTTACTGGCCATTTAAACTTCAATATTAACTCATATTGGTGTATTGGTGTCCAGTCTTTCACCACTAACATGCCAGCTACAGTACGGCCAATGTAAGTTGGTGAGTCTGAAGTTAGGCTCTGTGAATTTTGACGCTTCAAAACTCATACAAAAATAAAGGTTTTAAAAAAATAATTGCCTATAACAGTTTTTAACAGCAATAACAACTGTGAATAGCATTTTTTTTAAACCTTTATATTAGTACGAGTTTTCAAGCGCCAAAATTCGCAGAGCCTAACTTCATACTCGCCAACTTATAATGGCCGTATTGTACTACTTTAACTGTCAAACTGACATGATGGTCTTGATATAGGTACAAAGCAGTGTCGGTGAGCCAAGAGCTGGCAACACCGCGGGAGAGCAAGAGTAAGAAGCCCCACAACCAGTCCTGGCTGCCGGTTATGCCCAACTCCTCACACTTGGATGCAGTGCCGCAAGCTACCCAGATTAGTAGGACTAGAGTGCATAATAAGAAGGTAAATAAATAAATTTCGCCAGACTTTCGCAAACCAGTAAAGTACTACAACTAGAAGTTTTTTGGACCTTGTTTACTATCAAGTAATATCTTCCTAAAGAACAACATCGTCATAGCACAGGAGAAAAATGTGCCAGTTCCCCTTGCTAGCTTCCTGAGTATACACGGACACCTGAGTATACAATAAGTACGACTGCTGACCTTTAGGCCTCTTGTACACGGCACGTTTTTGCACCACGGATAATTCGCCGTGCATACTTACTTGTACATGGTCCGTTTTATTACGTACGTACCTACAGTACGGCCGTTATACTTATAACTTGGCGAGTTTGAAGTTAGGCTCAGCGAATTTTGGCGCTTGAAAACTCGTACTAATATAAAGGTTTAAAAAAATAAATGCAATTTGTAGTTGTTATTGCTGTTAAAAACATTACTCACATGAAAACAGTACACTTTATTTTTGTACGATATTTCAAGCGCTAAAATTCGCAGAGCCTAACTTCAGACTCGCCAAGTTATAACGGCCGTACTGTACGACGTACGTACGTACGTAATAAAACGTACCGTGTATTCAATTAAGTCAACAAGCTCTCACAGTGATCCATACAACACTGCGCGCCGTGCTTACTGACGGAGAATTGACCGGACCTACGTACGGAGGGAACCGTGCCGCGTACAAGAGTGCTTACTCCTTTATTTTTTCATACATACCTACCTAAATAGAAAAATTGCCTGTAATACAGAAAAAAACTAAATTATAATTCCTTTTTTGTCATCTATATTGATTTAAAAGTTTTTTAGTAACTCATTTATCTCAGATGTGATTACAACTTTCAATTTCTTTCTTTTTTACTTTGTAATGATGAATTCATTTTATATAGTTTTTTTTAACGTGGGTAATCATCAGAATGACTTCTTCCGCTCTTGGCCGGAGCGGGAGGGCGTGTCAGACTTTAACTGACTAAACAAAAAGTCTCCCATATTCTCATTGGTTATTAACCACTTTGGGACACACACACTTTGGGACACTGCTGTGTTTCAAATGGTTAACAAAATTGAGCTAATTCATAAACAATGAGGTCGGCTTTTTGGACCAAAATTATCATCATCCAATTTTTTTTTTAAGATGGCTTGTCATCAAAATGACTTCTCCCGCTCTGGGCGTGTCTAATTCTGACAATAAACCCACTCCTGTTTCTTCTTTGCCCAAATTCTAGGATCCCCGGGTTCTCTTTCGTCGTCGGCTTTCGGCTTTTTGGTCCTATCGTCTGTTTTTCATACCCCGAGACTAAAATTACATTACAACACAAAAAAACTGGCCTCATTCGTATAGTAAGTTTGACATTACCTGTGTCAATTTTGTCTCAGGGTATAAAAAACGGGCTATATATCTCAGAACCAAACTCATCATCATTCTTCATTTCTGTTTGTGTTGTAGTCTAATGTATTTTTGGTTTGTTATCAAGGATTCAGTTTTTATCCTTGTTAATTTCGCAGGTCCGCACGTTCCCTCTATGTTTTGACGACACGGACATGACAGCAATGCTGGAGAACTCCTCGCAGAAGCAGATCCTGGTGCCCATCAGACTGGACATGGAGATCGAGGGACAGAAACTGAGAGACACATTTACTTGGAATAAGAACGGTAACAAAATCAAAATAAAAAATCGTTTTATTTTACATAGGCCTACATCGGCATTTATAAAACGTCAGAAGCTAGTGCATGGTTCCATTTGGTCGTTTTCTATGGAGAAGAACCGGCAATAAACTCCATGGTTACTCTTTCCAAAAAATAATTAGGTTTACAATATTTCCATATTACAATACAGACACTTATGTGAGGACAGTGTAGACCAGTCAATATTGTACCCAAAATCACACTAAAAAAAAATATATCAATCAAAAACTATGGCCCTAAATACATAGGCTGTTTTGAAACAGTAGGTATTTTAGCTGCAAAATTGCAGTTGAAGTCGAGTAGACTGAATAGGTTACTTTTAGGTAAGCATGCTCTGCTACATCGTCGATCACTTCGTCGCGTTCCATCAGGTGCGATAGTGGGCAAGCGCGAACCCCATCATCATCACTATTATTTCAGCCGAAAACCTTCCACCGTTCTCAATTGTCGCCACAATAAACAGTCCTGTGCGTCTTACATCCATTGAATTCGTATGATTCTCGCCATTCCCTTTCTACCATCGGACAAACCTTAGTAAGGCGAATATTCATTCTTACGTTGTCGAAACCTCTACGGTCCAGACTAAGCGCTTTGCCTTGTCATTTATACGGCGTACATCGAAGGACTGGAACAATTTGCTTCTGTCTCGTCCGATTATACTTTGAGTGTCTTCAAGGCTAGCCTGAATAGGCTCTTAATAAACTAGTGCGCTTCACCATCAACGATAGCATCACTGCTTACCATCAGACCATCATTTTTGAGTGTCTGTTTTTTATAATAACCCATTTTCTGCAATGTTTCAGAGTCAATAATAACTCCGGAGCAATTCGCGGAGGTGTTATGCGATGACCTAGAACTGAACACTAGTACTTTCATCCCGGCGATCGCTTCGTCCATCCGGCAGCAGATAGACGCGTTCCCCAGCGAGCCGCCCGCGATACTAGAGGAGCAGCCGGACCAGAGGGTGGTCATCAAACTCAACATACATGTGGGGAACACTTCGCTAGTTGATCAGGTTAGTGAGATAACTGTGAGTGATATAGACGCGTTCCCAGCGAGCTGTCCATGATACTAGAGGAGCAGCCGGACCAGAGGGTGGTCATCAAACTCAACATACACGTAGGAAACACCTCGCTAGTTGATCAGGTTAGTCATGATAAAAAATATTTATTTTGTTAATAGGTTTTCACAAACACTTTTACACGTAAATTTTTTTTTCGTCATTTTTAACTGGATGGGGCCGTTGTTTCCTAGCTGACTACCCTAAGAAGAAACATTGAAACAAACTCAGAGGTAAAAAGTCAGGTCGATGTCTTCAGGCAATGAGTCGATAACCGCAGGGATCAGTTATTCGATTACCGACTTAATTACTCGGACAAAAAGTCGGTAATTGAAAAATTTATCCCTGCGATTTCGAACTTATTGCCTGGAGCCGTCGATATGCAGATGTGTTTTTATATAGTGGGTTCTATTTACCAACTAGCCAGCTGAGAGGCAACTTAATATTATCAATTTCATCAGGTTTTGAACTACAATTTTAGTACATAAGTGGTAACATAGATGACGCTGTTATCTAAACAAATTACGATAAAAAAATCCACAGATAAACAAAGATCGTGATAAGCAAACCAGTTGGAAGCGTTTATCACGGCTTCAATAATCGCCATTTTCGCCACCCATGCTCTGCATTCTCACCATAATAAAATTCGTGAATAGTGAAGTGAACGAGACACAATAGTTAAACAATAACACCGCGGTTTCATATGACCGGTCGGGGATTCATGAATTAATAAACTAGTTCGCCTCACCATCGACGATTGCGTCACTACTTACCATCAGGTGGGATCGCGTTTAAGCACTAGTTTATTATTATTATAAGCCCGTTGTGTCCCACTGCAGGGCAAAGGCCTCCCTTCCATTTTCCATTTTTTTCGGTCTTGAACTAGTTTATAACAATTTTTTTTTAATCCTAAAAATGAATATTTGCAGGTGGAATGGGACATGTCGGAAAAGGAGAACAACCCAGAACAGTTCGCGATGAAGCTGTGCGCGGAACTGGGGCTGGGCGGCGAGTTCGTGACCGGCATCGCCTACAGCGTGCGCGGACAGCTCTCCTGGCACCAGCGCACCTACGCCTTCAGCGAGGCGCCCCTGCCCGTCGTCGAGGTAAGACGGGACAGACATACCAACTGGGCGGCGAGTTCGTGACCGGCATCGCCTACAGCGTGCGCGGACAGCTCTCCTGGCACCAGCGCACCTACGCCTTCAGCGAGGCGCCCCTGCCCGTCGTCGAGGTAAGACGGGACAGACATACCAACTGGGCGGCGAGTTCGTGACCGGCATCGCCTACAGCGTGCGCGGACAGCTCTCCTGGCACCAGCGCACCTACGCCTTCAGCGAGGCGCCCCTGCCCGTCGTCGAGGTAAGACGGGACAGACATACCAACTGGGCGGCGAGTTCGTGACCGGCATCGCCTACAGCGTGCGCGGACAGCTCTCCTGGCACCAGCGCACCTACGCCTTCAGCGAGGCGCCCCTGCCCGTCGTCGAGGTAAGACGGGACAGACATACCAACTGGGCGGCGAGTTCGTGACCGGCATCGCCTACAGCGTGCGCGGACAGCTCTCCTGGCACCAGCGCACCTACGCCTTCAGCGAGGCGCCCCTGCCCGTCGTCGAGGTAAGACGGGACAGACATACCAACTGGGCGGCGAGTTCGTGACCGGCATCGCCTACAGCGTGCGCGGACAGCTCTCCTGGCACCAGCGCACCTACGCCTTCAGCGAGGCGCCCCTGCCCGTCGTCGAGGTAAGACGGGACAGACATACCAACTGGGCGGCGAGTTCGTGACCGGCATCGCCTACAGCGTGCGCGGACAGCTCTCCTGGCACCAGCGCACCTACGCCTTCAGCGAGGCGCCCCTGCCCGTCGTCGAGGTAAGACGGGACAGACATACCAACTGGGCGGCGAGTTCGTGACCGGCATCGCCTACAGCGTGCGCGGACAGCTCTCCTGGCACCAGCGCACCTACGCCTTCAGCGAGGCGCCCCTGCCCGTCGTCGAGGTAAGACGGGACAGACATACCAACTGGGCGGCGAGTTCGTGACCGGCATCGCCTACAGCGTGCGCGGACAGCTCTCCTGGCACCAGCGCACCTACGCCTTCAGCGAGGCGCCCCTGCCCGTCGTCGAGGTAAGACGGGACAGACATACCAACTGGGCGGCGAGTTCGTGACCGGCATCGCCTACAGCGTGCGCGGACAGCTCTCCTGGCACCAGCGCACCTACGCCTTCAGCGAGGCGCCCCTGCCCGTCGTCGAGGTAAGACGGGACAGACATACCAACTGGGCGGCGAGTTCGTGACCGGCATCGCCTACAGCGTGCGCGGACAGCTCTCCTGGCACCAGCGCACCTACGCCTTCAGCGAGGCGCCCCTGCCCGTCGTCGAGGTAAGACGGGACAGACATACCAACTGGGCGGCGAGTTCGTGACCGGCATCGCCTACAGCGTGCGCGGACAGCTCTCCTGGCACCAGCGCACCTACGCCTTCAGCGAGGCGCCCCTTCCCGTCGTTGAGGTAAGACGGGACAGACATACCAACTGGGCGGCGAGTTCGTGACCGGCATCGCCTACAGCGTGCGCGGACAGCTCTCCTGGCACCAGCGCACCTACGCCTTCAGCGAGGCGCCCCTGCCCGTCGTCGAGGTAAGACGGGACAGACATACCAACTGGGCGGCGAGTTCGTGACCGGCATCGCCTACAGCGTGCGCGGACAGCTCTCCTGGCACCAGCGCACCTACGCCTTCAGCGAGGCGCCCCTGCCCGTCGTCGAGGTAAGACGGGACAGACATACCAACTGGGCGGCGAGTTCGTGACCGGCATCGCCTACAGCGTGCGCGGACAGCTCTCCTGGCACCAGCGCACCTACGCCTTCAGCGAGGCGCCCCTGCCCGTCGTCGAGGTAAGACGGGACAGACATACCAACTGGGCGGCGAGTTCGTGACCGGCATCGCCTACAGCGTGCGCGGACAGCTCTCCTGGCACCAGCGCACCTACGCCTTCAGCGAGGCGCCCCTGCCCGTCGTCGAGGTAAGACGGGACAGACATACCAACTGGGCGGCGAGTTCGTGACCGGCATCGCCTACAGCGTGCGCGGACAGCTCTCCTGGCACCAGCGCACCTACGCCTTCAGCGAGGCGCCCCTTCCCGTCGTTGAGGTAAGACGGGACAGACATACCAACTGGGCGGCGAGTTCGTGACCGGCATCGCCTACAGCGTGCGCGGACAGCTCTCCTGGCACCAGCGCACCTACGCCTTCAGCGAGGCGCCCCTTCCCGTCGTTGAGGTAAGGGGCGAGACAGAAGTGTGCAGCATTGGACTGTATTATTAAAACTTCTCACAAACGCGCAAAAAAAATATTGTAACACATAGCAACTAGACTTACGATCGACTACGGCGCGTATTGCCAAGGTAGGTCTTTTATACGCATAGATTTGAGGGGAGCGCGAATCGATCATATTCCATCCGGCCAATTGCAATACGCGAAGCGACTGACCGGCGTGAGCTGGTTCATCCTTGTCGCCGGGAACGCAGCTCATTTTCGTGTTTTTTATTCTCTGAGACTAATTCGACATTATATGGGTTGTCACACTTGTTACGACACAAATGGTATCATTCTTATTGTAAGTTTGACATTTGTCTGTATCAATTTACTCTCAGGGATTAAAAAACAGTCTTTAGAAAGAAAAACATTTATTTGAGATTCTTTTGAGAATATTTTTGGCTTTCATACTAGATCTTAAATTTTTTGAGAGTCGTACAGGATTCAGTCAGTAATATCTGTCCTTTCCCCCTTTCGCAGACGCCGTACCGCCAGCCGTCCGAGGCGGAGCAGTGGGCGCCGCACCTGGAGACGCTGACCAACGCCGAGATGGAGAAGAAGATCCGCGACCAGGACCGCAACACCAGGCGCATGAGGCGCCTCGCCAACACCACGCCCGGTTGGTAACCACACACACACACACACAGTACACACGACGCGACACTAGCGATCGCCGATTCAGAGAGGTTTTAACAATCGAAAAAATCGGTTTCATAATCGAATTAATCGGTTTAACAAGCAAAAGAATCGGATTCACAATCGAGAAAATCGGTTTAACAATAGAAAAAAATGGTTTCACAATTGAAATAATCGGTTTCACAGTTGAAAATATCGGAGTCGTTAAAATAAACCATCAAGTCAACCATCGACTCGCCGTTCTACAAAGTAATCTAAATTTTTTCGATTGTTTCGAGTCAACCATCGACTCGCCGTTCTATAAAATAATCGAGATGTTTATCGATTGTTTCGAGTCAAAGGAATCGACCGCTCTTCGATTTATCAAATCAGTCATTCTCTCTTGACACTAAACCATCCACGAACAACTCGCGAATGAACGCGCCATACGCCAGTCGCAATAACAAACCGAGTCGCAATCGAGTCAAAGTCGACACAATCGAAAATCATCGAGATGTTCGAATAATCGAATAAAACCTGTCGACATCGTGCATCGCTAATATACACACTACATTCATTTTATATCACAACGTTAGCTGTCTAAGAGACCAAGCTTTTTACAAGAAATTAATTTTATTTGAATAAACCGAAAATAAAAATAGAATAAATGTAAAGAGTTACATGTCATGCTTTAGAAATGTGAAATTCCCCCTCCTCCTCGCGTCGTATTCCTCAATGCTGAGGGTCGTGACCTCCCTGCTTTATCACCTTAACCCTTGTGATGTTCCTCCATCTGTTCCTATCTTTGGCGGTTTGGAGAAATGTGGAATTGGTAAACTTAAAATCAATAGTGTACAAAAATATGCCAAATTACTGCAATGGCGCCTTTATCAACGTCCAAAAGAGCTAAAAAATGATGCGTGTTCAATGTTCTTACAGCAAAAGTAAAAACTTCTCCAAAGTGAGGTTTTTTTCGCCCAAACGAGGGTTACAACTCAGTATCATTCAATTCTCACAAGATAACATGCTCAGTACGGTACGGCACGTACCGGAAGACGCAGCGTTGGCACGGCCTCCCACAAGGTGGACTGCCGACCTGGCGGGGGCAGCGGGAAGCCGATGGATGCGAGACGCACAGGCCCGGTCGCTGTGGCAACGCTTGGGGGAGGCCTATGTCCAACAGTGGACGTCTTTCGGCTGAGATGATGATGATGATGAACATGCTCAGTATGGTTAAATAAGTTTTCACTTGAAAAACTTGAACTATCGGTTGTCTTTCTGCATTGCATATAAAGTCCTTGAAGTTATTTAAGGACCGTTTGAATGTGATGTCAATCTTCTTCTTCTTCCTGCCCTTATCCCATATTACTTGGGGTCGGCGCAACACGCTTTTTTCTTCCATTCTGTGCTGTCACCCATTTTACTATCACTAACTCCCTTTTCTTTCATATCAGTCCTCACACTATCCATCCATCATGACGTTAATCACAGTAATAATATAATTGTAGTAAGCTTGGTTTCTTAGATAATAATCTATTTATTGAATCTTTTGTGCAAGTAACTCGCACGCCTTACGATGACTGACTGGCTGCGCAGTGTAATGGATGCAGTATAATTAATATAGAATAAAATAAAACTTTAATTGTACAACAAAAAAGGTAACACAATTGATAAAACTTATATATCTATGGGTACAAATGTGGTCCTATCGCTGATAGCGATATCTACCAGACAACCTTAGGATGGGTTAAGTTGATTTAAGTCCTCTTCATCTCCTATTATTTAACTCGGCGAAATGTCGAGTATTACACATTTTTTTATTTTTTATACGAAAAGGCAACTTGTATTTGTCATTTTCGATAGACAATTAGAAAGAATTTTCCAAATCCTTTCAAAATAATGCAATCCGGTGAATAAGGATACTGTCGAGTAACAGAAAAGTAATGCACACTGAAATTTGACGTCATGCCCTATACTGCATCATTACTTTACGAAGACGATCACCAACTTATCGAGTAAAAACCATTTATGCTTCACCTGGCGTATCCAGTTTAACCAGATACGTGTTAAGTGGTATGCAAGTTACTTGCTCAATCAAAACACACATCAAATTCTAAATTATAACTTATATTTCACGAACGCACGTATTTAATACAAATAACGAGTTTTCGCGAAATACAATACTTACATACACAAGTATACTACCCATTAAAGCCAGAAATATACTATGTATGTCCAGTATATCTTGACATATGGCGACGTAGAATACTAAAATTAAAATTACTGAATTATTGGTTTGTAATTAATTGTGTTTGCAAGCAGCGCTGTGAGGACCAAAATATACTGGACGTCTTGTGATTGTTGCATTTCACGAAATTGAACCTTATGTCGGTGTAGTAGGGGGTGTTATCGTGAAATGCAACAATTATATCTGTGGGTAAGCAGAGGTCTTCTGCATAGTTGTATGGAATGGGTAAATATTTTGAATAAGGGTCTTTCCGTATACTTCAGGGTCAAAACTTTTGGGATAATGTCAAATGTAAGAAAAATATTGCTATTATTTATTTTATTAGAACTTATGTACCAGGGCTGCAGTATTCTAGAGGAGTAGTACTGACGTATAAAGCAATGTTTGCAGTTAGCTCAGAAAGTTTTGACCAAGAACTGTGTGGAAGGATCGTAGCGTAAGTCAGTTATAGGTACTAGGAATGCATCACGTACAGCATGCGATGATATAACACGTGGGTAGGGAGGCATACAAATATACAAGTACATAAAGTATACAATTTATACATTGACGTGACAGCTGGGGCCCAAAATCTCGCTAGATGGCGCTGAAATAAACATTTTTATTCTATCTGGTTTTTAGTCTATGAAAGCATTATTAAATCATAAAAATAGTATTCACAAAAATTACACATTTTGCTTTATTGAACTTAGTTAAATTATTAGCTCAAAATCCTCCTAATTTTTACTGTCAATAATTTGACTTACCTATTCGTCAAATTATTGATTGTAAAAATTAGTAGGTCCTACCTACCTAGTAGTAAACGAAAAATGTTAAGTTTAACGCCATCTAGCGAGCTACGGCGATGTTTAGGTTCCTAGCTTTCGTTTTATGGAAAGGTAGGTGTGTCAGATACTATGTTTATCCTACTCCATATTTTGAAAATACAAAGCAAGCAAAAGATCATTAATTCTTTGTTTAGATAGTGAACTTTTTTGTCCGATTTATTAGGATCATCATCAAATAACTTCGCCCTCCCTCTCAGGGTGGAGTGAGAGGGAGTGTCGGACTATTACTGACTAAAAACCTATTGACCACTGTTGAGGTAGTTGCCCTTTGCGATCCAGCGCTGGGTTGATAGGCTGACATTATTATGGACGCTAATCGTATGATTTTTAGAATAAAATTGAAGGTTTATTCTTTTATACTTTCAAAAAGAAATGTAACTATAAATAGTCTCTTGAATAGTCTTCCCGTCCGATTATAATTTAGGTGTTTTTAAGTTGAGTGAATAGGCTCTTAATAAACTAGTGCGCCTCACCATCTACGATTGTATCACTGCTTACCATCAGATGGGATCGCAGTCAAGCACTAGTTTATAACAATAAAAAAATACAAGAGAACTAGTAACTTATAATAAAATTATTTATTTACAGTATATCAAGGTATTCAGCTAAATCCAGCTTGACTGGAAGCCGACCCCAATATAGTTGGGAAAAGGGCTAGGTATATGAGTTACAGTATATCAAATACCATTTTACTAATATCTGACACATCTACACTTTCTCGAAGAATCTAAATAATCAAAACGCTACTATACACATTTTTACATAAATCAAATAATGATGATGATGAGAATATATTTAATAACAAATTAGTAGAATTCGCAAACATTATACATTTATACACGTTTCGGTAGGATTTCTGTTTGTTAGGTGTTGTTATTATTTTAAACAAATATTTTTGCGTATGGTACTTAAAAACATAATATAGTTAGTATGGCTGTAAGTTGCAGAATTTTTGTTGCACGATAACTAATTGGCACTGAGGCTTTCTTATTTATTTTTTAGGCCGAATTATATTCGGAGGATGTGCGTACTTACAATTATTTAAATACTGTTAGGTAATCCAACTATCAACCGATAAAAAATCTGCAATTTGCAATGTTAAGGTGCCTATAGATATGAGGGATTACGCCAATCGGAATTAAAGCTCAATAATCCATTTTATTCTTTGTTGATAGATATTATTCGATTGTCGAAATCAATCAAATCTGTAAGCACCTTTAGTGTTAAGGATCTTGATAAACAAAGCTGCCTCCATAGTCAAATTAATAAAAAAATAATACGCTGGTCTTCCTAAAGAGATATACTTAGTGTTGCCAATGCGGAACCAATGAATTCGATGTTGTCATTACAAAGTGAATAGTCGAGTTGAATTTGAAATAGTCGATTAATCGGTTTGTAACGTGTATCGGCAGCTTTTATCATATTGTTATTTAAAATGGCTGCATTAATTTTGTTATAATAAATTACTAATCTAACTTTGAAGTGACAATATACAATTTCATTGACCGCATGTCAGTAATGGAATGAAAATAAATTAATAAAATAAATAGCTTATGAAACAGATTATTAAATGAAAAAATAATATATTAGAATACGCGTTTGTGAGGCTAACTTTGTTTGCAAGTTACAGTCAAATCAGTTTTAAAATATTTAATTAGTTATAAGTATTATAATATTACAATAATGGACTGAGGTATTAAAACTTTGAACATTTTGATTGCTTTGAAAGTTCATTCGAATATGACTGATCGAAAGATATTTTTAACTAGAACTTATTTTGCAAACTATTACGTACTGTCTTACTCAAAAATCAAAACCAGTTTTTACTTATTAATCACATTTAAAATGGGTTGCACCTAGAGTTTTTTTGAGTCTTCAGCGTGGAGCGAGCAGGTCTGTTATACTTTTCTGACTAAAACCCACCTGTTTCCTTTGCTTACCCTTTCCGTTCCAGGGCCATGGTACTTTTTTCCTTCAAAGTAAATTTTGACAATAACATCAACCATGACCATTAAACTTCACCATCTGTTTAACAGATTCTGTTGATCTTGGAATCGTCATTATTTGCTGCTTTAGCCCCAATTTTTTGGATTGACCCCGTGGCTTTTGGGTTGTGCATGCCAAACCCATAGATTTTCTAAAATTCACAATCATTATAGCTAATACGTTCAAAATATTACTACTACTACTATTTAGAGACTTTCAAAATTCAATTCAATGTCCATAGTTAAAGACTGACCTGATATCTCCTTTTCAAAGCAATCAAAGTGTTCGCACAGATTCAAAAAGTCACGACTACAGTTATATCTCAAGTACTTTCTAGTTAATTTTACAATTTACAACATTGTTTAGTAAAATAAATTAATGAAAACGTATTGATGCCTTTCATGAGTACAATTTCATAATAGATGCAATATAGATAAGATTTTTTAGTAAAATGTGCACGGAAAAATGAAGTACAACCAAGTATAGTCACTGCCAAAAAACAAAGTGAATATTTAATTTTACATTATTTATTTGTGCGATATTTTTTTCGTGCAGTTTTTACGTGTTTATGTAATGTATTAAGAAAGTAAGTGGACTGTTAAAATTCTATCACATTAAAGAGGAATTTTCCAAATTAATTTTGTTTCATTTTAACCTCACTAAAACTAACCTAATTATTTTGTTCGCAATGGGTGATTCAATTGACACAATCTGCTTACCATTACTAGAATATTTGAATATGGCAATACTATGTGATGTAATAATTTGCTTACTCTTTGATTGTTATATTGCAAAATAGTGTTTCATAAAAAAAAATCTAAAAATTGAATTTACAGTATTTAGTTAAATATATTTTTAAACATTAATTTTTGGTCGGTTGAGCTGTGCCTTCTTTTTGTTACTCATAAGTTTCTACATTAGTTTTTTTTAATTCTCTGCAACTATGAAATGTACTCAATTTAAAATTGGAAGACACCAACATATTTTCCCGCGTCCTATCAAAAAACTGCCAACACAAAACATAGTATTGCCATGCTTAAAAAAACAAAATGATACTAAATGAAAAATCGACTAAATGGGTTGATATGTTGTTTCTGGTGACAGATGTGTCGTTGAGTCGCGCCGTCAACCGGCTGATCCGCGCAGACGAAGCCCTCTTCCAGACTACTCCGGAAAAGAGGAGGAAAAAGATTTAAGGACCCAGCGCCGGAGGGAGAGACAGCTGTGTCCTCTAGCTATAGACAATAGATGTAAGCTGTTTTATAACCCAGTTCTATCGCCTGTTTTTTATAAAACTCAAACTTACAATAGGAATGATGCCAGTTCTTTTGTGTTGTAATGTCATTTTAGTCTCAGGGTATAAAAAACAGACCGTAATGAATACAGCAATTTTAAAATTTCCTATACTCAATTTGATGACATATTTTGTAATAGGCTAAATTAAAATGTAATGTTTTTGGTTGTGTGAAGCATCGCCTTGAAGTTATGCATCCCTGGTACTGAGAGGTGATTCGTTTGTTTCCAAAATAATCATATATTAGTCAGTTATAATTATATGAAATAGTCATAAAATACCTCTGATTTCCCTGCATTTTGTAAAATCTGTGTATGTTTGATTTTAATTTGAACGCCTTCTAAATAAGAGAATTGGTCTTCTGGTGTTTTTTTGGGATACTAAAGGTTAACCCTAGGTTTATCAAAACCCGAGAGTAGCGTTGCCAGGCGTCGATAAAGCCGGACGCGGTCAGGCTTTTTGGTTGTGAGTCCGGCCAAATTAGGCGGAGTCCGGCCTGTCCGGCTTTTGTTAGGCTTTTTAAATTTGTCAATTTTTTTAGATTATCATGCATTCTTGCAATTGAAAGCGTTTGCAGACCAGTAATGACTTGTAATTTCATTAGAACATAAAAAGTAAAACTTCCACGCAGGGCATAAAAAAATTGTCGGCCTTTTTACTCAAATGTCCGGCTAAACTGGCTGGTTTGTCCGGCTTTTCGGTTTAAAGATCTGGCAACCCTACCTGAGAGAATAATCGTTTCAAGACAACATTCATACTCACACACATAGTGGTCAAACGAGAGTCTTATAATAAAAATAAAGAAATAATTTAGATAAGTATAAAATTTTAGTTGTATAGTGAGATATTATCATCTTGCCAATACATGACACCTGCTAGTGGACACAGCTATTTACTTTTAATGTATTTTAAAACTTCATGTACGGCTAAAGTTCCGAAGCTCACCTTAAGGACGATAATTGCATAGCAAGGCTCACGGCTCGATCACTCGATTCGTGTTCTCTCACTAGCTGCGCCTGCACAGGAATATTTACTTAACTGAGCACGCGGAATTTTTGTCGACCGTACCTATTTGTAAGATTTCAATACGTAGTTATATTAATGTCACTTTAGCAAAGCGCCTTATCCACGAGATACAAGATTTTTTACATATCTTATTTTGTAATAAAAAAATAAGGCCCACAAAATATTTAATAGTTGCTTCTCAGCAAGTGTTTTGAAATAGCATAGCATCAGCCTTACAGGTTCCTACTGCTGGGACTCAGACCTCCTCTCTAGGAGAGGGAATGGGCCGTACTTCACCACGCGGGCCCAGTGCGGGTTGGTATCCACCACTCGGGCCCAGCATTGCCCGTAATAGCATTAACATTAAATTAAATAATTTATGAATAAAATCGAATTCTCAGGAAGCCACGTTTGTTTACAAAATGAGATCAGTAAAATATAACTTCTAAGTATCGCTCCAGCTGCTAGCTGGGGCTTCAACTACAGAGCCCCACCTAGCGTGGCGTAGGTTGTCTCTGCCAAACAAATATCGAACTTTCTGTCTTTCAGATAAAGATATTATTGCACTACCCTGAAATAAGTAGTTTTATCTGCTTTATGGACTACTAAAACTAAATCTATTTCATCAAACATTAGTTCGAAATTAGTTTGACATTGACAGCCATGTTTTTCGTTGGGAAAATCTTTTGACAGCCACGTCAAAAAAGCAAAAGTATGCTCTTAGCGCCAAGCTACGATTTCGTAGTTCAATCTGTCATGTATTCGTGACCGTGGCGCGTAGCGGGGCACATTTTACTTTATCATTTACATTTGACTGGCCTTTTTCCTTTTTTCCTGGTTATTCGTATGTTTCCTTAGTTCTATTTAATCGTGGATGAGGCGCGGATATCAGGCCTAAGGCATACATTTATAGGTAAGTAGTAAGGGACCGCAGGCCTATGAGACCGCGTTTAAGTGGAATTTAGCTATTATATTAGATACCTATTCTTTTGATGACTTGTGGGGCACATCGCGAAAATTTTATTATTATGATGGAAAATTGCAGGTCAGTTTTCTTTACAGACTCTTGATCCTAAAATAGGATATTAAATATTAGATAAAGAAAGAATTACTCAAAGTTAAACCTTTATTGACGAACACAACAACAACACACAATATACAAAAACGCCACAACAACACAACGTAACGTCAACATCCACATGTCCACATGTTTTTAACATTCATGTTGTATATCTAACTTGTAACGCTAACGCGCAACATTCTGAAAATAGTATGTTTAGAAAGGGCTGTATCGATTTTAACAATTTTTTAAATAGGCCCCTACGATTTTTGATTCGAGCGATGTATTCCAAGATTGTCAAGAGATTAGGATGTAGAAAATTAGTGACGTAAACATTCAGCAATTCAATTAATAAAAAAAAGTGAGATTACTCATTATTATTCCATTTGCATTTTTATTCGAATTTAATAAGATTACAATAAAATATATTTGGATAGTGAAGAAGTTAAGTGAACCAACTAAGATGCATTTTTACTTTTAGAAATACGACATCTAAAGAATACAAACATTTAAAAAATAAACATGGTTAGTTCAGACCGTTTTCACATTATCCGATCCGATATCGGTATCGGACGCCGATCCGATATCGGGGTAAGTAAAATGTATGAAATGCCGTGCTCCGATATCCGATATCGGGTCGGACAATATGAAAGACAGGTACATATTTCATACATTTTACTTACCCCGATATCGGATCGGCGTCCGATACCGATATCGGATCGGATAATGTGAAAACGGTCTCATTGTAGATCTTTGTCAGTCGTTACGGACAGTCAAAGGCCAGTAAACCTGATTCCAGTCTTGCCATAAAATACCGTTAATGGGTTGTGGAGGTCTGGTAGGCAGCCGCTCCTCGTAAAATACTCTGGTATTCACCTAAATCCGGCCCCAATATAGTTGGGAAAAGGCTAGGCCGATGACATCATAAGAAGTCAGTTGGAGCACTTGACTACTACACTATTCATTTATAGAAATTCTTTTTACTATTGTTTCGTTTCAGTTAATTAAATATAAGACTCTGGTTGTTAAAAACTTTCTGTGATTAATAATTAGAGACATACTTCTCCGTAAGGTTTTATTTGAAATAAGTTAGAATAGGTTTTGCTATTTCCTTTTTTTAGGTATTTTTTTAAATTAAGAATTGTCGATCGTACAATCAACCTCTTGTGGGAAGAAGTGATAATTAAAAAAAAAAAACATTTTTATGTAATAGAGGTTTTTAATTAGATCTGAATTATTATTTTTCTTTTCTAGGCATTAGTTGTTCTCCATTTCAGAGAAATAATAATAATAATAACAATTATTATTGACTGCGTTGATCGCAAGCTTGACTGTTGATCGGGAGACTTCAGGCCTTGAGTGCGAGTTGTTTTAACGTCAACGTTTACTGCGTTTGGCTCTCTAGTGTGATTAACTTAAGAGCTTGGAGCAGGTTAATCGGTGTGAACGTCACAAACGTGTCGATCGCGTAACATGTAACACGTAACGTGAAACTCACAGTAGGGCCGATCTTTCAATAGTTTGATAACTTTTATCAGGAGAATAAATATGGCCATTTGACATATTTTCTATGCAAAAGTTGTCAAACCACCATTTTTATTCTGCAATTAAAAGTTATCTATACTCCGTTTACTGTAAGATTAGAAATTTAAAGATACATGTTTTACCGTCCGTTCAAGCGATTTTGACTTATATTGCATTGATGACATGACAAATGACGATTGCAGAAAAAGTTGGTATTGTAACCACTTTTTTTGCTTTTAATGTCATCCTTATGTCTATGGAATGGAAGTCAAAATCGGTTGAACGGACAGTAACACAAGTTTCTTTTGTTTTCTAATCTTATAGTAAATAGAGTATAACTATTGAAAAATTGGCCCTTAGTTACTCAGAGAGCTTAGTGCGAGTTTTTTAAACGTTTGTGTTTTTTTACTATCGACAACTGCCTACAATAAAGTGTGACGAAGGTTTATTTCCTTCACAATAAAAAAATAATGCATGCTTTGACACGTAATATTTCTCAGTAAACGTTGGATATAGCAATAATATCTTCTGTAGATCCTAATCTCCTAGTATTTCAGTGCTGTGATGATAATGCAGCCTGGCCTTCATATCTCTGTCTAGAATGTATCTTTTAAATAATAAAGGCCTGTCTATAAAATAGTTGTGTTTTTTTCTATTACCTTCGGATACTCCCTGTTTCGTCAGTGAATCAAATATTGCAGACCAGAAAGGAGATGGCGGGACGACTTGAATGTCTTCCTTAAGAATTAGCAAGAAGTGGCTCAACGCCGGGAATTTATTATTAGTAGTCCTGTCAAAATAGACATTCCAGTTTGCATTAATTTCCAACAAGCTGGATTTTTGTGCAAGCCTTGAATACGTCATTACGAATGATATGTTAAAAGTCCCCATCGATCCCGCTTGTGCGTTGTTTTTTATTCGAGGTCAAAGGTCACAAATCAGCGTTTTTTGCGTATATCTCCGAAACAACGAGAGTAATCGAAAAATGGTTCAGGCAAAGTTTGTAGATGGTAAAATTGTCTACAAATAAGATCTTACACTTTTTCTTCTACGGTGCACTGTTCACGAATTATGGCTATTTTAAACATAGAAAATGCGAATATGCACTCATAGTAAGGGATGATGGGTTCGATGAATATTTGAAGGACAAACCATCTGTAACGATACATAAGCAGTGTCGTAAAGCATACACCTGGATGAGCAGCATCGCTGCAGCTAAAAGACAGCGTGAGGCGGAGATAGCTTCCACATCTGGGATTAGTCCTCCTCGTTCTGGAGCACGAGGTAATGAATCGTCTTTTTGACGAAATACTGTTTGTTCTGTGGCAATGAAGCAGATAAAACGGCTGAAATGAAAAAAGCGCAGCATCTTCGACCAAGAGTGTCCTCAACTTTCAACCCTTGACTTCAGAAAACCATCTTTAAGGAAGCTCAGACTCGTTCTCATGAGCTAGCAAGTAGTGTCATTGTCCACATTCAGTATGAATATGACTTAGTTGCTGCTGAGGCTAAGTACTACAGTGATTGTTACACTTAAAATACGACTTTCCTGCGGTCTAAAGTCACGATATCTCGAAAGCGATGCTTTATAGAAGAAAAGTGTCGAGATCTTTTTTGTAGACAATTTTACGATCTACAAACTTTGCCTGAACCATTTTTCGATAGCTCTCGTTGTTTCAGAGATATACGCAAAATACGCAAATTTGTGACCTTTGACCTCGAATAAAAAACAACGCACAAGCGGGATCGATGGGGACTTTTGACATATCATTCGTAATGACGTATTCAAGGCCTGCACAAAAATCCAGCTAGTTGGGAATTAATGCAAACTTGAATAATAATTTAGTCTATTTTGACTGGACTATAGACTTACATACAGCATATGTATATCTATACATATATCATTACAGATTGACCCAATGCGATAGTGTAGTAAAAAAAATAATTATAATAACATGTCAAACCAAATCCAATTTATAATGTCAACAAAAATATAAAAAATTAAATATATTTAAAAGAATAATACAAATTGTAATCACATGTCAAACCAAATCCAATTAAAAAATGTCAACAAAAAATTATGATCAAACTCGTTTAAACTTAAGTGGCAGTGGGTAGGTCAAATAGTTCCCAGGACAGATGGTCTCTCCAAAGGCAATCGAGAGGTTCTGGAGTGGCGACCACGAACCTGAAGACGCCGCTTTTGGATTGCCTTTCAGCAGGTGGACCGATAACCAGAGGTATCCCTCTGAGACTTATCAGTCTGCTATTAGAATTGTATCGAAATTGACGATCATTAGCTTCATAATTGTAGATTTTGACAAGTTAACAATACCAAACTTGTCAAAATACTTGTCAAAATTGTCATTACCTTCATAATTGTAGATTTTGACAAGTTAACAATACCAAACTTGTCAAAATTGTCATTAGCTTCATAATTGTAGATTTTGACAAGTTAACAATACCAAACTTGTCAAAATTGTCATTAGCTTCATAATTGTAGATTTTGACAAGTTAACAATACCAAACTTGTCAAAATTGTCATTAGCTTCATAATTGTAGATTTTGACAAGTTAACAATACCAAACTTGTCAAAATTGTCATTAGCTTCATAATTGTAGATTTTGACAAGTTAACAATACCAAACTTGTCAAAATTGTCATTAGCTTCATAATTGTAGATTTTGACAAGTTAACAATACCAAACATGTCAAAATCAACAATTATGAAGTCAATGGTCTACAATTCAGATACAAGTCTAATAGCAGACTTGAGGTCCTGGTGACGGTTGCGGACAATCTCATGGATGCCAGACGCACAGGGTCGGTCGTTATGGCGGCGCTTGGGAGAGGCCTATGTCAAGCAGTGGATATATAACGCGCTCCGCTTAGGGGTAGCTATTATTTTTAAAGGAGAGCGATTCTTGAATCGATTCGATCAAAGTCTAATGAAATGGGTATCGATTCTGTAATAAACTGATTTCTAATGGATTGATTCACTAAAGATCGAACTATTGGTTACCCCGTAGGTGTATTGAGTCATAAAAAACACGTTACAGATGACCTTCAATGTGCATGTGTTTCATGACTGTTAAGTAATAGGGTGTGCAACATTCACATTCGATTGACAAAAATATGAGCTTTGAACGTTTTTAAATAATGATGTGATTGCATTCCCAAATATACATTTCCCAAGTCCGTCGATTGACGCAGACTTTTGAGAAGACCCGGTAAAGCAAGAATTTTAAAAGTTTCTGTTTCAGCCAGTTTTAACAAAAAACTACCAGTTTATTCTAGTAACGATTAATGCAAAGGGCGCTGCGGGGGATGAAGAGAGAGTGAAGGCGTTTGATGTGTCGTGGTTGGCGATTGCGAAAACAAAATGGTAAAAATTCGTTTCGAATATTTGTTTTGTTAACGATTGCAGGTAAGTTGTTTTTGAAAATAAGGGGCTATGCATTACTTCTGCACTACAGGTGATGAATAGCTCCTTATCTTCAATTTTTTATTCTCCTGTCCTAGGAATGACTTCTGTGTGCGTGTGTGCGTTCACAAACATGTAAGCTCACATACACAAGACACCCAGACCCAGAACGTCCAGGAATTGAACCCGCGACAATCAGAGCAGCAGCCACTCGCTGAACATCCGCGGCAACCATGCCATGAAATCTTAATTAAGCGATTAACACACGGTACCGCGCACCGCTGCGGAGAGCGGTGACTGTAAAGGGAATTTCGTCCGCCCGACCGTGCGGCCGGCGGTGTACGTGTGTTAGGTATCGACGGATTTATTGTAGGCCAATGCGATATGAGATCCGCTTCATCGTCAACCGTGGCGCTGCGCGGTGCCGTGTGTTAATCTCCTTACCTGGGTTTTCATGTTCATTCCAAAACATTAAGAATGTACCTACTCTCCTGGTTTAACTATACCTACGTCCGTCGTACCTATTCATTTCGTTGCAAACATACCAAACACACATCTTTTGATGGCAACCCCCATAAGGCATGACATGAATAAAGACGCCACAAACCCATGTCTTATCTCGCAGATCCCGTGCGAAAGCAAATTGTCGCAGGAACCTATAGATCCACCTTAGAGCCGTATCACACTAGCGGCTTGCGAGCGCCGAGCGGGCGAGTAAGGCCGGGACTCCACCAAAGCAGAGATGTGTGCCGTATGCTGTGTTGTGCGAGAAGAGATGTTTTTTAGCTCGGGGGACTCCACCAAAGCGGAGATGTGTGCAATACTGTTACATCTGTCGTCTCCACTACGCGTCGTCTGCGTACAGCTCACATCTCCGTTTCCATCGCGCCATACAAATATTACACATCTCCGCACAGCGATCTTCATTGAAGCTGAGCGGAGAGGAGATGTATTTAATAACATAATTCTATTGGTTGTTTAAAAAACATCTCCTCTCCGCTTGTCTCGTCTCCGCTTTAGTGGAGTCCCGGCCTCACGAATGCGTCGCGAATAAGCCGCGACTGATGAATGACGTCGCGGGCGCGTGGCGCACTCGTTTGTAGGCGTTGGGTTTGGGTAGTGGTTGGCGTTTTACGAGACAATACACAAAGGCGTCCAAGCTGCTATTGATAAACGTTTTTTTTTTTTGCAAATAGGTTTTCACAAACATTTTTACACGTAAATTTTTTATTGGACTTTTTTTACTAGATGAGGCCGGTGTTTCCTAACTGACTACCCTGAGAAGAAACACCGAAACAAACTCAGGGGTCACAGTATTGTAATCAAGTATTGTGTTTTTCTCATGATTCATGGTGTGCCAAATAAACGTGTTTTCCTTTTTTCCTTTCTATTCGCGGCGGTCTCGTCGCGCGTCCGTAACAAATTCGCTGTGCTTGCGCGGCGTGTTCGTTGCGTACGTGTACGCCCGTAGCACACCTCCGCTGCGAAATACGAGTAGCGCAACCGCTGGATTAATTCCACTGCGATCAAGTTTCAGCCGGAGCGCGGAAGTGTGGCTGGCATTCGGAGCAGATCGACGAAACCGCACGGGGAAAGAGATAGAAATAGTCAAATCTAAGCGTTAGGCCTGAAACTGCGTTAAGTGGGCGCCCGCGACGGGCAGCCGTCGCGTAACAAAGCGCGTGTGTTCATACCGACGGTCCTCGTCGTAGAAACCAAATTATTATCCTCGCAATGGAGCTTGTTCAACTTGAACGGTGTGCATGTAGTCTTGTCGATGGATAAATTAATGTATTATTACGTAGCAAAACAAATGTGGGGCGCGCCTCCCCGTGACGGACACCCGCGTTGGTCCCCGCGACGGAGCACTTTTGTATGAAACCGCGCGGGTGCCCGCTTAACGCAGTTTCAGGCCTTAGAACAGGCAGTTTCGCTTGTATTCCGCCTCTCATACATACGGACAAGACATGGAGAAATTGTTGTGGTTCCGCTGTTATCGTTTCGCAGCGGAGATGTGCTACGGGCGGTGACGTATTCGTCGCGCACCCGCTCCGTTTTGAGCACGCTCGCAATCCACTAGTGTGATGACACCCTTAGTGCGCTCCAATAGGCCGCCATCAATCACTTAGGAAGCGACGCGGAGGTAATGGACAAGAAATTATTACGAGCGATGACAATTTCGGGTAACAGGATCTTACGAGATCACAATTATATGGGTGAAAATAGATTTGAGACGTTTAGCTAAGTGTGAGGGTCAGGATTTTGGTTTGGGGTTTATCTTTGTATATACATATAGTAGGTACATTCAATAAAATTGGAGTCTTTATTAATAATATCAAAATAACGTTTTTTTTTTACATTTAGTAAGAGCATAAGAAAGTATATATATTCGAAACTTAAAAAAAAATATTTATTAAAGTTTTGTGTCTGTTCCGGTTAATCTCCGAAAAGGCTGGACCGACTTTGACAGGATTTTCACTGGCAGAAAGCTGATGTTGTAAGGAGTACATTGAGCTATTTAAACTTTAAAATTAATTAGGGTATAGCGCAAACTTTTTAAAATTGTAACCAAAAAGCATTATGCTGTCTCGATTCACGTAGTGTAACCTAATACAATCGCTACAAGCGATCATCTCACCACTCTTTTATTCAGATGTGAAATCATTAAATGACTTCTACTTCACTTGGCTGGAGCGAGAGGGTGCGTCAGACTCTTACCTACTGATTAAAACCCAACTGTGTCCTTCATTTGCCCTTTTGCGTTCCAAGATCTACATATTTTAGAAAATTTCGTGACCCTAGTGAGTATTGGCCCTGCTAAGACCCAACGGTATTACCTACTGACAACTTTTTGAGGCGCACGTAGAACACTACGCGCCGTCGATGACTTGGGCTTAGTTCCTAGGTACTGGGAGGCCGGACGACGAGTAAGGGTGTGTTTTAGTCAGTCTGACACACCTTGCTGCTCCACCTAGACCCTTCGCCCAACCTACGCATAGCTGTGCAGTAGTGAACTTACAAAGAATTTCGTTTACAGAAAAAGTTACTTTTATCAAAGACCCATTTCCTGTTTTATAAATTCAGCTTAAATCCTCGAGTTGGAAACGTCATAGTAAATCACACAAGCGTGAAGAAAGAACACAAAGCTAGACACTTCCCGCTTCTTATTACAATATGTAAATTCTCGACATAAATCCACGTTCCACCACAAACAATCAGCAACGTTTAGTATTTTTTTCTTTGTCTTTGTTTTCGTAGAAGCTTAAGAACTAAATCTAAATCTATATTATAGCGAGCAACTTTGAAGAAAATTGCAATAGGTATCCATCTAGCATAGCATAGCATTATGATGTGTTCCCACTACTGGGAGTCAGGCCTCCTCTCTAGAAGAGGGAATGGACCGTAATCCACTACGCAGGCCCAGTGCTGGTTTGTAATATCCATGTTACTGGACAAATTACCGCACTGGCAAATTATTACAATTATTGCTTTTATATTGTTACCGGTCTAGGTTCCGAACTAGATTGATAAAATAACTGAGTAAGCTTAGGCTGGGTTCACAAGAGCGCGCGGCACCGCGCGCTGCCGCGCGGCGTGAGTGTTCACATGACGAGCGCCAGTGTCAAGGTTTGCGCGCGGTACCGCGCGGTTCCGCGCGGTAATGTAAACGATAATAATAGTTTCCTTTGGTCTTGTACCGCGCGGTTCGTATTTCCGCGTGGCCATGTGAACTTAGCCTAAGGCTGGGTTCACATTCCAATAATTTTTCACCATGTTATATTTTTTCCCAAAAATATTTTAAAGTTGGACACTGAGTCACTGAGTGACATTATACCTACCTACGGCGCGCGTTAATTGCGAGCGCGCGCCGGAGCATTCTCTCTACTCTCAGTCGACAAAAGGCTCCAGACGATTCACACGTGCGTGCACATGCGTTCCGCGCTAGCTACGTCGTAGCTCGTAGATTTGACAGTGTTAGTGGGTGAACCTGCTTACCTATTATCGTATGCAAAAACTATCGCGTAACTGAGTAGTGAGTGATGTTTATAAGACGTTGTTAGTAGTGATTAAGTGAATTATTGTGAATAGGGATGATTAATATTTTTAAACACGCCAAGATGGTTAATTGTAGAAAGTTATTATTTGTACTTTCAACCTACTATGGGTATCTATATAACACCTATCATAAATTTTAAACTTTGTTTAGACTAATGTGCAACTAATCGCATTGACTTCATTTTATCTTTTACGGCTGCTTTTACGAATAAGGTACCTACATAGTAATATCTACCTACACTTGACCACAGACACGGCAGTCCAAATTTTGCAAGTGTGCTGGGAATTGTTATCACTAGTTGTTTACGGACTTAGACGCAGGGTTTAGACGGCGCGCGACGGGTAGCGCGGACGCACTGCGCGGTGAACATGTATTTCTACAGACAACCAGGTAACATAACAAGCTTATAACTTTGTGATTTTATAAGATAACACGGTTTTAAAATTTTGTGCTGGGATTCTTTACATAAAAATGATAATGAATAATGTATAATACGCAAGTAATAGTACCGAGACGAGACACAATGCGATGCTATATAATTATGTTAGTAAGTGACGGAAGTTACCGAATGCCAACCTAGCGTTCGAAGGTAGGTTCTAGAGGAGTGTCACCCTGAACTTCGACAGAATTATTTCGACACAGTCTGAATTTCGAAAAGCAGTACTTCGACTACTCACTGCTTAGATAGAACATTTATTTGACAAGCATTAGTCCGACAGAATATACTTCGACAATACCTACACCACTTCAAAACCCACTACTTCGACAGATCCCTTCTTCGACATGCACTAGTTTGACGGATCACTATTTCGACGGAACATACGTTCGACAACATACTATCGTCAGATAATAATTAAATTCTGTTTTATGGTCTTAGGTTAGGTAAGTACAGAAAAACAACAAAAATAATAATTAATTAGGATTTTAACACACCATAATAAATCTGTGTCAATCTAAAATTCAATAATTACTTCGATACTTTTTAATTACATAATAATAAAGTTTTTTTGACTATTTATTGGACATATTATTATGAGTAACGTATGCTTCCGCTTCGGGTCTCAGGGTCGTGGGGACTGTAGGGCTTAGTAGGTTCTCCTAACTTATCTTAGTTTCATGTGCAGTAGCAGCGGTAACGTCATTCTAAGGCGATGGATCGGATTCTGAAATGAAAGCTTGGTGACCCCAGATTGAAGGCAACGAATGAATGAGGTGAAGTTTAGTCAGTAAATGTCTGACACGCCCTCCCGCTCCGCCCAATAGCGGGAGAAGTCATTCTGATGATTCCCCATTTGAAAAAAAAACCGGTAACATCATTGCTTTACAGTCACTCAGTGATAAAGTACTCGTACCCCTATACCAGTTAAAGAATTTTAAAAATACACATACATACGATCTTATTCCACGACATTTAATTTATAATGTGGGCCTATAACTGCTGCTCCTTATTCTGTAGTTAAATAAAGATAATTTAAATAAATAAAGGCATATTATTCTAAAGCTCTTTAGTAAGAAAGAAACTGATAAACTAATGGAATTATAATATTCCGCTGATAGCAGCGTAGACATTTGCTCGTAGACCTACGTGCTACGACGGCCTACGCGCTACGACAGCCTACGCACTACGACGGCCAACGCGCTACGACGGCCTACGCACTACGACGGCCAACGCGCTACGACGGCCAACGCGCTACGACGGCCTACGCACTACGACAGTCTACGTACGTGACTACTAAATACGGCTAATTTAAAAAAAAAAACGGGCAGTTGTGAGTCAGACTCGCGCACTGAGGGTTTCGTACGAACTTACCCATAAAAACAGTGCAATTCCCGAATTTTCGAAGATTTTTACTAATTACAATATTTTTTTTTTGTTAAGTGTATCTACAAATTTTCAGTTCAGACTTTTTCCTATAGTTATGCCATAATACCTTGCTTTATGTCAAATTTCAGAATTCTAGATCATCCGGAAGTACCCTATGAAATTTGATTCCCTTGAGAGTGTCGAAATGTACTTTTTATTTGCGACATAAACGGCCGTATATTTTTTTCTAATTTATAAGTTTGATTTTTGCGTAGCTTCAAGGAACAACAGACCTGCGGTTTTAATTTGATTAAATAGGAATAACAAACAGTTATATTATGCAATATTAAAAACATAATTGACTAGCCTGTTGGACTAGTGGTAAGTCTGCGTCCGTAGGAGAATACCCGAAGCGAGTCCCTACACGTGGTCCCCGGGTGGTGCTAATCAGGTGACATTAACTGGTGGTAGGTTTCGGCCGTTGGCTTGCGACCACCCACTGAGCAAAGGCATACCGCCAAGCGGCCTAGCCGTGTTCCGGTGTGATGCTCAGTGTAGCCAAGCTAGAGGAGTTGGGTCGAAGTAGTTGTTCCAACGCATGCAGACCAACCTGGCTCGTACCGATATGGTCGTATTTGGAGACTAGTCGCGGAGGGTAGCGGGATCCGAGGCACGGTGCACCGCTGGCCGACCGCAGTTAGTTGGGGGCCCAAGTAATATGCCAGCCACACATGAAAGGCTGCCCCGCCAACTAGCGAAAAATCCCGGAATGCGCCATCATGCTGGTTGGCGACCAGACGAGAGGGCCCGATGGACATTCCCGGGGGGGCTCGGGCGTCCCCGCAGTCTCCAGACTAGTCCCCTAATGATATCGTCCTTTCGGTGCGAGCCTGAAGGTTAGCAGCTTGGAACCTTACTTCACTTCCTTCTCCTCTCACCCATTCACTTCACACATACACACATGAAAAGGAATAAAAAGAGTTTTGCAAAACAGCGGCTGCACTCCCTCTCTCACAAAGTGTACCTCACTAACATACGAGGTCTGCACTCAAATATCGTCGCAGTCCACCACCATCTTGAGACGAAAAAACCAGCTCTCTTATTCCTTTCGGAGACGCAGATCAGATGTCCGTCCGACCTTTTATACCCAGGGTTTACCTTGGAGCACAACTTTAAACCACGTGCGGGTGTATGTATGTACGTCCGGGACGACATCTGCTATCGGCGTCTCCGTAACCTTGAGGACTCCAGGTTCTCTACGCTTTGGGCCTTAGTGGACACAGGCCTAGATAAAATTATCTACGCTTATGTCTACCGCTCGCACAGCGGAGATCAGGAGATAACCGGGCTCACACAGCATCTAAGTGAGGCGGCGGAAGCGGCTCAGCAGCGGTACCCCTCCACCCAATTAGTGTTACTGGGGGATTTCAATGCCCACCATCAAGAGTGGCTTTTCCCGTTCCAGTGCACAGACCATGCTGGTAGAGAAATGAGAAAGCTAGCTTTAGCATTAAATCTTACCCAGCTGGTCCAGGGGGCAACAAGGGTACCGGATGTTGATTCGCACACGCCCAATTGCCTGGACCTTCTGCTGACAACAGATCCAGACCGCTACTCAGTGTCGATATCGGCACCTTTAGGTAGCTCCGACCACTGTCTGGTGAAATCTGTATCCGTCTACTCCCCGCCCGATCCCAGCCCCAGAGGCACCCGGCGGATGTGGCGATACAGGTCGGCAGATTGGGATGGCATGCGATCTTTCTTCGCGTGTTATCCTTGGCAGCCCACTTGCTTTTCTTCTGAAGATGCTTCGTCGTGCGCAGATGCCGTGACGGATGTATTGCGGCAGGGGATGGAGTACTATATTCCATTCTCTGACGTATCAGTGTCTGGCGGGGCTCGACCATGGTTTAGCGCCGAGTGTGGTCGCGCTAATGCGCTCAAACGCGCGGCGTACCGAGCTTGGGTCGACTCTCGTACGCGCAACTCGCTCGACGTTAGTGAAAAGAAGAAAGCCTTCAATAGGGCTGCCAAGTCCTGCAAGAAGGTGATGCAGAGGGCTCGGTTTGACCACATCAGCCGAATAGGGAACAAACTTGCATCATACCCAGCAGGTAGTAAAGCTTTTTGGTCCCTGGCAAAGTCGGTTGAATCGAACTTCTGTCGCCCCTCACTGCCTCCATTGCTGAGACCAGATGGGTCGCTGGCCCACACCGCAGAAGAAAAAGCGAACTTGTTTGCTTCCCTTTTTGCGGAATCTTCGCGTCTAGATTCTGGTGATGCGTCGCCCCCGGCGGCTCCTGATGGTGGAGAGACGAGTATGTCGGACATTCGTATCCATCAGAAGGACGTCCGTAGGGTACTACGTAACCTTGACGTGAATAAAGCTAGTGGCCCGGATGGGATACCAGCAATTGTGCTTAAAACTTGTGCGCCTGAATTGTCTCCGATCTTGACACGCCTCTCATATGAGACTGGAAAAGTGCCGAATGCTTGGAAGCTGGCTAACGTGCAACCAGTGCCCAAAAAGGGCAGTCGAGCTGACCCAGCAAATTATAGACCCATCTCTGTAACGTCCATCCTATGTAAGAGTATGGAACGTGTGATAAATAAGAAGCTCCTGGCATACCTAGAAGCTAACGACATTCTAAGTGACCGACAATACGGTAAATCGGTCTACTGGGGTTCTTCTAGCGTATGCCATTCATATCTGGAGCGAGGCCATCGAAAGGCATGGGGAAGCACTTGCTGTCTCCCTTGACATCTCGAAGGCCTTTCACAGGGTCTGGCACGAAAGTCTTATAGCTAAGCTTCCTTCCTTCGGTTTACCCACTGGTCTGTGTAATTGGATTGCGGACTTTCTGAGGGATAGGTCCATTCGAGTGGTCATCGACGGCTGCTCGTCCGGTCAACTGGGTATCAATGCCGGAGTCCCCCAGGGGTCGGTGCTCTCGGCCACTCTGTTCTTGCTGCATATTAATGACCTTCTTAAGCCCGGTACCTTTGGGTATGCAGACGACAGCACTGTGGCTGAGAGATACGTATACGCACGTGCTAGTGGGTCACAGGTCCAGTCTCTCCGAGACGCTATGGTTGAGCGCTTGAACTTGTCCTTGCAGGCGGTCTCCGATTGGGGCGATGCCAATCTGGTCAAGTTCAATGCTGCTAAAACTCAGGCGTGTCTTTTCTCTGCTAAACGGAGCCAATTCCACCCAGCTCCATCTTTTCGGGATGTGACCGTACCGATTACCGACCATCTTGAGCTTCTTGGCGTAACACTATCATCCACTCTCAATTTCGGTTGCTATATAGAGGCGAAAGCTCAACTGGCTGCCAAAAAACTGGGGATTCTGGCTAAGGTGAGACAGTACTTCACGCCGGAACAGTTGCTCAACCTCTATAAAGCACAAGTTCGATCATGTATGGAGTACTGCTGTCATCTTTGGGACGGATCTGCCAAGTACCAGCTTGAGGCGCTAGAGTTGATTGAGTGGCGAGCCAAGAAGATCATAGGTAATGATGCACTCTTCGAGTCGAAGCTTCAAAGTCTGGAGCATCGACGACGAGTTGCTAGCCTATCGGTTTTCTATCGGTTGCATTTCGGAGAGTGTGCACAGGAACTGCACAACTTGATTCCTTCAAGCCCGTTTCATCATCGGACCACTAGACGTACGGCAATGCGCCACCGGTACATGGTGAACATCCCACCCATACGTACAAAGCGTTTTGGTAGTACATTTATTATGCGCACAGCTAAAGAGTGGAATTCCCTGCCGGGGTCTGTGTTTCCTGATAGCTACAACCTAGGGGTCTTTAAGTCAAGAGTGAATAGGTTGCTTCTAGGCAAGCGTGCTCCATCGTCGACCACATGATCGCTTACCATCAGGTGAAATGTGGTCAAGCGCAAGCCTATCAATAATAAAAAAAAAAAAAAGTGGGCCTGACTGCTACGCTAGGGAGGGGTTCGATTCCCACCCAGGACAAATCGATGGTCCCTAGGTAAAGTATCGAAAGTGAAAATCGCTACTTTGCAAGAAAGCGATTTAAAGTTTATTTTTTGCATAATTTTGTCACGGGTGATTAAATCTTTATAAAAATTAGGTCTCTAACTATCGGGAAACGAAGTTGTATTAAAAAATATCCTTTAAAAAGAGCTCAAAACAGTAATAATAAAAAATTGCTATTTTTTTGATTCGATACTTTACGTAGGGACCATCGAAATATTTGTCTGATGAGCACGATCATTTGTTCTGTGCCTGGGTGTAATTTATCTATAATATGTATTTAGAAATATATAAACTGTATGTTTATCAGTTGTCTAGTAATTATAATTACAAAACTTATTTATAAAACAAAAAAATCGAAGTGCCCGAGTATTTAATATAAAAGGTTTAGAAACGTTTTTATGAAGTATGTAAATATTTCTATGTATTTTAATTCATTTGTTTTATAAATATAACTAGCGACCCAGGTAATGTCAAATTTACTATAGAAATGACGCCAGTTCTTTTGAGTTGTAATGTCATTTTAGTCTCAGGGTATAAATAACAGACGCTAGTAATATGCAATTTTTATAATATTTCGTAAGCTTGATAATACTTATCTGCAGTCAACTATTAATAAACAGCCCGGGGCTACGCCGTAGCACGGCTACGAGCTACGAGCTACGCCACGTAAATAATGCTACGCGAAGCTGATAGTCTGCTGGTTAATTTATTTACTGTTTTTGCTAAGGATAGTAAGTTTTAACTTTTCTATCTTATTTATATACACTGTGTCTACATCTCTCATCCAACTCTCGAGTCGCAGATCTGCTGGAAGAAATTTGATTAGAAATAAGCAGTACCTTTGAACTCTTTTGTTTGTATTTTGTTCTTTTCATTTTAAAGTTTTCATTGTGTGGCCATACATAATAGTCCGGTCAAAATAGACTAATTAATTGGGGTAAGGTTACAATAATTCGCACTTGGCTGAAAATTGGTAGGTTTGTTCAATACACTATTATACAGGAAATGTGAAAAGTCCTCATCGATCCGGCACGTGCAAAAAAATATACACGCGGTCAAAGGTCACAAAAATGGGTTTTTCGCGTTATTAAGCAAAATGGTAAGTTTTATCATAAAATTAGCTCAGACAAAAATTATAGATCAGACAATTATCTATAAATATGTCTAAATACTTTTTTCCTAAGAGCCACCGTTTTTGAGATATAACGATTCAAAATATTGAAAGAGTTGTAATCGTCAAAATATGAATAAGTACACCACGTATATACTCGTACATCACTGAAGTCGTAATACAAGCAAAAATATCGTTCTATCGGTCAGTGTGACTAACACATATAAAATATGAAAATTTGGGGTAAAAAAAAAACCATTCCCTTATCTTCTACGCCAGTGTAACCTTCAGCAACATCTGCCTCCCATTCAATTGTCTGCGTGGCTAGGGTCGTATACCTGCTTTATTTTACTATGCCGAATACATTCAATGCTATTAGAGTGCGTCTAATGATAGAACGACCTGGAGTTTTTGATTTAATGGGCCACATTATTCAGCCACAATTGTCCGAAATAAAAAAAGTTGTGAAGTGTCAAGACATGATTCTTCATGTCTTGACACTTCACAACTACTAGTTAGTAATACCACATACAAAATTTTTGGATTCAACCTCTTTTTCTCAGGTTGCGCTTGCTACTGTTTCAACTTTTTGAATCGTTATATCTCAAAAACGGTGGCTCTTAGGAAAAAAAGTAGTTAGACATTTTTATAGATAATTGTCCGATCTACAATTTTTGTCTGAGCTAATTTTATGATAAAACTTACCATTTTGCTGAAAATCGCGAAAAACCCATTTTTGTGACCTTTGACCACGTGTATTTTTTTTTGCACGTGCCGGATCGATGAGGACTTTTCACATTTCCTTTATAATAGTGTATTGAACAATCCTACCAATTTTCAGCCAAGTGCGAATTATTGTAACCTTGGATGTCTAAATTGACCGGACTATAAATAAATAAAAAAATATACTCGCTAGGAAATCAAAACCTAAACCTAGGGTAATTCCCGTTGGCCTACAATCTTGACATTCTAACTAAAACCTATTATAAATGTGAAAGTGTGGATGTTTGTAACTTAATCACGCAAAAACGGATGAACGGATTTGGATGAAATTTGGCATGCCTATCAGCCTATGGCCTTTGACATGGAAAAGAACATCGACTTCTTTTTATCCCGATTCTTTGTTGTTAAATAATAACTCGCAGACGATGTCGCGGGTAGAAGCTAGTATGACATAAAACTTAGTACAAGTATAGGAAAAAGTCTGAAACTGTATAGTAAGGTAACATCAATAAAAAAAAATTTTGCTATTCCAAAAAGTCTTCAAGCCGGTAATTGAACTATTTACACGATGTGTAAGTTTGTAGGCAACCCTTAATGCAAGACTCAGACTTGCACTTGGCCAGTTCATTTTTATTGCGTAACCCTACTTCCCACAAAGTGGACTGACGACCTGGCGAGGGTCGCGGAAATCTGATGGATGCGAGACGCACAGGACCGGTGGCTGTGGCGACGCTTGGGGGAGGCCTATGTCCAGCAGTGGACGTCTTTCCGAAGTGGACGATGATGATCATGATGAACAATCCATTCTCAATACGAAACGAGCAATTGAAACCGCGACGATAATTTTCAAGATTTTTGAATTTGAACCACAATGATAAAATATCGGTCATCAGACAAACGGAAAAAAAAATAGAAATTGCAAACAAAAAATATGAATCTACATAAAAATCTAATCTATATAAAAATGTTGATGCCACGTAAGTTTATTTACTTTTAGGGCTAAATAGAATAAGTCGTAATCATTGATTGGAAGAGAAAGAGATTAGGTGAGCGCAGTTTTGATGGCAGGTAGAAGAAAATTGCGCAACCTTCTTAAATTGCCTGCAGACACAAACGACTTCCCCAGGAACCTGGAATTAGGGCAAAGAAGGAACGGGAGTGGGTTTTAGTCAGCAGAAGTCTGCCGCGTCCTCCCGCTTCGCCCGGAGCGGGAGAAGTAATTTTGATGATCTCCCACCTTAAAAAAGACGTAAACAAGTTATGACTAACAATCTCACTTTACAAGTTAAAAAAAACCCAATCAATAAAACAACTTTCAAAATACTAAAAAAACAAAAAATATTTAAAACAAACTAATAGTCATTAAAAACTTTTAACACAAAAACAACAACACAATTTTCATTGAACCACGACAAACTCAGGGCCGTTCAACTCCATAGTCGAACTGAACTTATGTAGATGTTTACTGAAACCTGTGATCTTCGCAAATGGGCCTTCTTCTCGTCCCCAAGATTTATAGGCCGTATGCAGACGAACGGATCTCAAGTAGAGTTGAGAAAAACAGGCACGGCGCATGCGCGATCTCGACCAATGTTGTTCCCGAACCATGGACAGTGCGTGACGGTCGCTCGAGACGACGTAGGGAGGGGACGGTATCGATACTATCGAGTTGTTTAGTGATAAGGTTATTTTTTTTTTTGGTGTGTGATATTTTGGTTTTTTTTTTTTGATGTTGTATGTGATGGGGTGATCTAGAGGCGCGGATGTTTTAGTAAACTTTATGTAGAAGTTTAGCTTGGTGTTACGATATATCAAAGGATTTTATAGAAAAAAAGGTCTTTGATGAGCAAAAAAGGGTTAAATGCCCAGCGCGATAATATTCCTATCAATGATAAATTTATGATAGATGAGACTCGTAATAAAAAACATTTCAAGAAGATTGTAAAACTGTTGTTGTCTTGCCAAATCGCTCACCAATTCATGACTAAAACATAAACCCTCCATAAGACAGCCCTTCCATTTTACTACACACTTTTTCAGCTATAAAAAAAGCGTTACATTCGTAAAAAACACTGCAAGGCGTTTATTGCAGTGTTTATTTGTTCCGCGCGATCCTAAGATATTGTTTTCGATAGCGAACATTATTGTGAACAATAAAAGTCGAGATCTCGGTACGTCCCTAATGGCAGATTTCACGAATGTTCAGTCTGATAAAATGTTCGGGACGGACGGACCGGAGCGCGCGCTTTCCGACCAAAGCCCGCCAAAGATAAATTCAAATTTCAATCTTTTAAAAAAAGAATTACATTTGTGCCAGTAATAAAAAATGTGTAACTAAAATTTAAAAAAAGTAAGGTTTTATTTTTTCGTGAGTTTTAGGGCTGTGTTTAGTAAGTTTTTTGCAAACAATTTTCAGAATAAAAAACACTGTTCGGTGGTTTTTTTTTTGAGAAAACAATTGTGAAAGTTACTGTAAAAGAACTGTATTTCATTGTGTTTGTTGGTCGTTATGGAAGTTTCGCATAAGGTAAGTCGGATTTATTTTCAGGTATGTTTCCTTCCTGCTATGGAAAAGTTACGAAACTTTTGACTTCCTGCTTCCGAAATTGAATTTATACGGTTTTGATTTGTACAGGTTTCTTTAAGAGAACTTTTAAACTTTGTAGATTTACGTTATTTTCGATAAACGAAACAACATTTTATATTCATTTTATTTATCCCTACTTTTTTTTTGTGTTATATAAAAATATTGGAACATCTCTACATAACTTAGGTAGGTATTTACATACGATCCAGTACTACTAAAAATTCCTAACTTTATGTGTAGAAATAATAAAGGTTGGTTTTTTGATAAAATAAATTGAACCGTTACACTTCTGTACAAATAAATTAAACCTTAAAAAAACCCACAATTTACTTCATCATCCCCGTCGTATTTAACACGACAATTTCCCATTTAAACGTGCTATAACCAAATTTAATTTGTAAGAGAAAATAATTAACAAAACCATTTGAGAGTCTCTTCATTTAAATTGACGCTATTAGATAGATACTCCTCGGAATAAGAACCGTTGATTGCGATTGATGATCGTTCTAATTTTGAATAAATTCACTGTTGAATGGAGAAGAATATTGTCATTACGGATAGTCAGAAGCCAGTAAATCCGACTCCAGTCTTGCCATGAAGTACCATGTTACCCCAGTTAATGGGTTGTGGAGGTCTGGTAGGCAGTCGCTCCTCGTAAAATACTGGTATTCAGCTAAATCCGGCTTGACTGGAAGCCGACCCCAATATAGTTGGGAAAAGGCTTGGTAGATGATGATGAATGTAGAAGAATATTTTATACAGGAACAGCGTTTTTTATTACTAATAGGCTCGCGTTTGCCCACTATCTCATCTGATGGTAAGCGATGATGTGGTCGACGATAGAGCATGCTAACGTAGAAGACACATTTTAACTTTTGACTCTTCTCTTCTTTTCGAATCGAAGGCAAACTCTTCAAATTGTTTGGGCCCAGTAGGTAGCTACATTAATTGCAGCATCGGTGGCACTCATTAGATCCTCCAAAGTGCAGATGTTTGGGCACTTTTGACTTAAAGACCCCTAGTTACAACTAAGAGGATATACAGACTACAGCAGGGATTTCCATTCTTTAGCTGTACGTATAATAAATGCGTTCCCAAATACATATACTGGGTGTAAGGGACAGCCCTCCACAAACTTTAACGGCATTTCAGCCACACCATATAAAATTATAAATATTATCGGACAGTTTGTATGCAATGGGGAGGTCAATTTTTTTTTTCGTGTCCTGAAAAAATTTGTTGTGGGAAGATGTTCAGATTCGTCTACTGAGCAAGTCCTTAAAGTTTGTGGAGGGCTGTCCCTTACACCCAGTATGAAGCTTGATTTAAGTTGATTATCACTATAGAATGGAGGAAGAATATTTAATACATGAACAGCTTTATCTAAGCTGATTCAGAAAGAAGCTGTCGGCGCCTCACGAAGTCTTAAGCACGACTTAAGCGAGGATTACTCTCTCGTCTAAACGTTCCCGTCAACCATCATTCATGTCTTCATTAACTATTTGTATTTAATTTGTAAAGCTTCTTAAGTATATTGGTTTTTATTGGTGATCGTAAAAGAGTGACCATGGAGTTTCTTGCCGGTTCTTCTCCATAGGAAACGAGCAATTGGAACCGTGCACTAGTTTTTTGACGTTTTATAAGTGTACATGTAGGCCTATGTGAAATAAAACGTTTTGAATTTGGAATTGTCGAGAAGTGCTTGTTACGTCACAACTCACATTTTAAATTCTTGAATAAAATGAGTGAATTAAATTGCTGCAATGAGTATGTAGATGTTGACATGCAGATGTATTATCATGTTCGTTTGAACTTTAATTATCACAATACGGTTTAAAAAAACTACAATCTAGGGGTTTTTCAGTCAAGAGTGAATAGGTTACTTCTAGGCAAGCGTATTCCATTGTGAGCCACATCATCGTTTACCATCAGGTAGGTCAGATAGTGGTCAAACATGAGCTTCTCCATAGTAACAATTAAAAAATTAAACTACATTTTGATTTACAAGAATACTTTCCTCATCTCCATTATCAATGGAGGCATGGGTTAAGTGATAGAGAAACCCGGGTCCCTGGAACGAAGGCAAAGAAGGAACAGGATTGTGTTTCACTCAGAAAAAGTTTGACACACCCTCTCGCTCCACTCAGAGCAGGAGAAGTGATTGAATAAATTTACACCTAAAAAAACATTTTCATGATCAAAATCTAAAAATGGAATAGAATGTGGAAGAATATTGAATACATGAACAGCTTGATCTAAGCTGCTTCAGAAAGAAGCTGTCGGCGCCTCACGAAGTCTTAAACACGACTTAAGCGAGGATTACTCTCTCGTCTAAACGTTCGCCGTCAACCATCAATAATGTCTTCATTAGTTCATGAATCCCCGACCGGTCCTATCAGACCGCGCTGTTATTGTTTTACTATTGTGTCTCGTTTTACGGGTATGTGATAGGTTAAGTATTCGTATTTAATTTATAAAGCTGTTTAAATACATTCGTTTTTATTGGTGATCGTAAAAGAGTGACCATGGACTTTCTTGCCGGTTCTTCTTCATAGGAAACGGAAAATTGGAACCAGGCACTAGTTTCTGACGTATTATAAGTGCCCATGTAGAGTGCGTCGAATGAAAACGCGACCTGGAGTTTTTTTTTTAAATTTAATTGGCAAAATTATTCAGCCGCAATTGTAGGAAATAAAAAAAAATTGTGGAGTGTCAAGACATGATTCTCCTGCTAGTTAGTAATACCACATACAGAATTTTTGGATTTAACCTCTTTTTCTCAGGTCGCGGTTTCATTAGACGGAAGTAGGCCTATTGTGACATAATAGTACATTATGATACAAGTGTGTAATGTGGGTCATTATCGTCGCGGTGGTATTAAGACCCGAGCCATGGCGAGGGTCTTAAGAGAACCAAGAACGATAATGACCAATTACTCACGTGTATCATACGACGTTTTTCGACACACTTGTGAAGAAAATAAATTAAAAATAAACTTTATTTTGTAGGTATATGAAAAGTTTATCTAAAGAAACAGTTCGTAAATGTGTAGTCAGTAAAGTTATAATTAACTATTTTGACTGTATAGTGGTCCCATGACATAGATTTTCTTGCGCACAAATCATTTTCCTCATAAATTGTTGTTGTCGATATATTTATAAAATCTGTATTTTATTTTTAAATATGGCGGCAAAAAATTGACTTTTCTTAAACGCGCGCAGTGCAAAAAATGGCGGCCATAGACTAGCTACTCTAGCTGTTAGTTTAGAAAAAATAAGAATGAGGTTGCATATAAACAGAAAATACAAATTTGATAAAAGATTTAATTAATTAAATATGTAAAATTTTAAATAGTTTATTTAAACACGAAATTGCATGAAATAAGTAAGTAAAACACTCATTTATGCTATTAAACGCAATAACAAATTTTATTCTTTTTTGTCCTAAAACAAAAAAGAGGTTAAACAAAAAGGTTCTAACTACATTACCGCACATGTGCATAATAGTAATCAAAATGTCACAGTTTGGTAACGAGCCCCTTTATATACCTAAGTGCAGTGCAATAACAGCCACTTTATGAGCAAGTGTGTCGAAAAAACATTTTGAATTTGGAATTGTCGAGAAGTGCTTGTTAAGTCATAACACACAATTTAAATTCTTGAATTGAATGAATTTTCTGTAATCGATATTGAGGTTTGATTTGATTGGTTAAAGATTATATAGTTATGAGAATTTTGTATGAATTTCGATCGTATTTCAACAACCATCACTACCTATCTTCGAAATATTAGCTATAATTTTGAACCCCGGGTTGGATTTCAGTCAGTAAAATTCTGACATCCCCTCCTGCTCCGCCCTGAGCGGGAGAATTCTAATTAGATGATTTCGATGATAAAAAAAAATAGATGATTTACAAACAAAAAAAAAAAATTCAATATAAAAATTTGAAAAGAATCACTATTGAATGAGAAGAATATTAAATACATGAACAGCTTGATCTAAGCTGCTTCAGTAAGAAGCTGTCGGCGCCTCACGAAGTCTTAAGCACGAGTTAAGCGAGGATTACTCTCTCGTCTAAACGTTCGCCGTCATCCATCATCAATGTCTTCATTAAGTATTTGTATTTAATTTGTAAAGCTGTTTAAGTATATTCGTTTATAGAAAAGAGTTTGGTGTATACCATCTTAACATATCGAGTTTCCTCCGTGCCTCGGAAAGCACGTTAAGCCGTAGGTTCCGTTCCGTAGTAAAGTTTCTTCCAGGAAAAAATTTCAAAATAAATTCATACTTCTATTTTAAACCAGTATTATGCTAGCTATCAATAACATAAAAAATACCAAGAAAAACTAAATAAGTGGGAGAATTTTATAACTTCGTAATAACAAGAGAGAGAAAAATAACTCAAGGGCTGAAACGTAAGTCCGTCCCACGTAGGTAAGAGCCCTTCGTACATCAGAGGCCATCAGATCAGGTAGACAGTTTGAGCCGTTTGGGGTTGAAACATTAGGGCCGTGGGGTCCGAGTGCTCATCGAGTTGTTCGGGATATTAGCAAGCAGCTAGTCGACTCTTCACGTGACCAGAGGGCTGGGCTGTTTTTCGGCCAACGAATCAGCATTGCCATCCAACGTGGCAATGCTGCCAGCGTTCTGGGCACTATTCCTATTGACATCGACGTGGATGAGTTTTTTGATGCCCAGTAAATCCCCTTTTTTTTGTATATATATAGGTTTGTAAATACTTTTATCTTTAGTTTGTATATATATCTATTAAGTCATTTATTAGTTTAATATGTATATATAATTTATAGTATTCAGATTTTATGAAATAAAATAAGTTTTTTGGTAGACAGTTGCTCCATATAAAATACTAATATCCAGTTGTATCTGGTTTTAAAGCCGGCTCCGATATAGTTTAAAAAAGGCTAGTTGGTTCTGTATCTACAATATGTAACTGGGACACGCCCATAAACCAGTTAGTAAACCCCAATTAATAAACTAGTACGAACGATTGTATCAAGCAATAATCAATATTATTTCAAAAATAAATCTTCATCATCATCACCTCAGCCGAAAGACGTCCACTCCTGGACATAAGCCTCCCTCAAATGTCACCACAACGACAACCCAAAAAGTTAATAATTAACTAATAAAAAAATTGAGATATGAAATTATCCAATGACTTCTTCCGCTTTAGGGTGGAATGGTAGGGCTGGTCACTTAAACCACACCTGTGTCTTCCAGTTACTCTCATTCTACGAGGTTGAATTAGCTTCAGTAGCTGATTCGGAACGCACTACTTTTAAGATGCGCGTTTATTTGTCTAGACATGTTGTAAAAAACCTTTAAAATAGTTGTACAACATGTACTGCACATGTAGTATAAATAATTCGCATGAATCTAATACCGTCACTAAACGAAATTCTTCAAAAAACCACTTTTTAACGCTACCATGTTTTCGGACCGCTAACTTGATAGGTTGCTTCGATTCCGATATTTTAATGACATAATAAAATAATTGAGGAGCTCGTGGTTAGATAATACAGCTGCACGGGTCGATCTTCACATACAGAGTTTCCCTCGTGCCTCGGAATGCACGTTAAGCCGTAGGTTCCGGCTGTCATTTGTAGATCATTGGCAGGCGTTACGGATAGTCAGAAGCCAGTAAATCTAACTCCAGTCTTGCCATGAAGTACCGTGTTACCCCAGTTAATGAGTTGTAGAGGTCTGGTAGGCAGCCGCTCCTCGTAAAATACTGGTATTCAGCTAAATCCAGCTTGACTGGAAGCCGACCCCAATATAGTTGGGAAAAGGCTAGACAGATGATGTTAAGTATATTCGTTTATATAAAAGAGTTTGGTGAACGACTAACCAATGTTCTTACTTCTTACGTTACAACTTACGTTCTTGAATGAAATGAATGAATGATTCCTATGAATTTTGATTCCCATGAGAGTGTTGAAATATATGTATGTTTTTTTGTGACATACGAGTAAATGGCCAAATTTTTTCGTTTCCTTAGAAGTTTGATTTTTACAACTTCAAGGGACCGCAGAACTGAGTATCATCATCATTATTTGGCAGTAGTTCGCTATTATTCACTAAATTCATAACAGGCAAATACTCTTATTAGGTTAATAACTGCATATTCTATTACTTCAAAACTCCTTCAGATCGCTACCCAGAAGTTAAGTCAAGTAGGTACTTTACAACTAGCCGTCTAGAACGGTATAAGTTAACGTTACCCAGGGGGGAAATACTAGCATTACCCACTACTGCTTTCGAGTCAGAATCAGCGGTTCTGTAAGATTTTCAACTAAAGCGAGTCGTTTGCAAAGTTAGACTTGTGTAATGTCTGCTGAATAGTTAAGTTTTCGTTTAATATTAAGTGGGAAATTAAATAAAAAGGATTTATTTAATGTTCCTACGTAAGGTAGGTATGTTCCTCCATGCCTCGGAAAGCACGTTAAGCCGTAGGACCCGGCTGTCATTTGTAGATCTTTGGCAGTCATTACGGATAGTCAGAAGCCAGTAAATCTGACTCCAGTCTTGCCATGAAGTACCGTGTTACCCCAGTTAATGGGTTGTGGAGGTCTAATAGGCAGCCGCTCCTCGTAAAATACTCGTATTCAGCTAAATCCGGCTTGACTGGAAGCCGACCCCAATATAGTTGGGAAAAGGCTAGGTAGATGATGAAGGTAGGTATGTTATCAGTACTATGCTGTAGGTCCCTCATTGCACCGCTTAATACTGAGTAGGAGCCTACTGGTCACTGTCAAAACGCATGTGCAATTGTGCATCTACCTATAGATTATTATTGTTCATTCGTTTTCGTGTGCCCATATTTAAGGATAGCTCAGATGCCTCAGTGATAACAGTCCAGACTTACAATTTGTAAGTCGCGGGTTCAAACCCAGAAAGGCGCTTTACTTTGTGTAATTTATTTCATCACTACTGCTCTTAAAACGGCGAAGGAATCATCGTGAGGAAATCGATATGCCCTAGAACTAAAAATGCAAAGATAGAGTGCGTCTAATGAAAGCACGACCTGGAGTTTTTTTTTAAATTTAATTGGCAACATTATTCAGCCGAAATTATAGGAAATAAAAAAAATTGTGAAGTAGAAGAGCTCGTGGCTAAATAATAACAGCCACACAGGTCGATCTTCAAGGTTAAGCGACGCTTGCCTAGGTTGGTCTGTGGATGGGTGACCATCTTAACATAACGAGTTTCCTCCGTGCCTCGGAAAGCACGTTAAGCCGTAGGTCCCGGCTGCCATTTGTAGATCTTTGGCAGTCGTTACGGATAGTCAGAAGCCAGTAAATCTGACTCCAGTCTTGCCATGAAGTACCGTGTTACCCCTGTTAATGGGTTGTGGAGGTCTGGTAGGCAGCCGCTCCTCGTAAAATACTGGTATTCAGCTAAATCCGGCTTGACTGGAAGCCGACCCCAATACCTATAGTTGGGAAAAGGCTAGACAGATGATGAAAAAAAATTGTGAAGTGTCAAGACATGCTTCTCCTACTAGTTAGTAATACCACATACCATTTTTTTTGGATTTAGCCTCTTATTCTCAGGTCGCGTTTTCATTAGACGGACTATATGTGACATGCACCAATCGGCATTGGGCCCGAGTCAGGACATGGTTTACCCGTGCACCAAGTTTCATCGAAATCCATTGAATAGTTTACGCGTGAAAGAGTAACAAACATCCAAACATAAAAATTTTCGCGTTTACAATCTTCTTCTTCCTGTCCTTATCCCATATTAATTGTGGTCTGCGCAACATGTTTTCTTCTTCCATTCTGTCCTGTCGTCCGTCACACGATCACTAACTATCTTTTCTTTCATGTCAGTCGTTACACAATCCATCCATCTTTTCTATTTATACATATTTTCAGCGTTTACATTATTATTAGAATTTAATAAATAAATAAAATCACCGTTAATGTTTGAATCCCCGACCGGTCCTATGAGACCGCGCTGTTATTGTTTTACTATTGTGTCTCGTTTCGCAGGTATGTGATTTATTTAAGTAATTTACATGTAATTCAACGGCACTTTTTATGAGAATACCTAACTCAAAATGTGGTTTTGTCAGCGGCAAAACTACAAGCGGCATTTTGGCGTGAACGGCAGACGTGGTGATCAATCGTGAACTGGAATCTGTCCCTAGACGTCAGCTTGACGTGAAGTGTAATCACGTCAATTGCTTTCATTAGCTCTCACAAGTTTTAACTTAAAGCAAGAACATCAGGGATCATCCATAAGAGTTACTGCAGGATTTTACCGTTAAATAAAAAGAAAAAGTTATACACGATGCCTCGTCTAGCACAACAACAGATCTCTTGGTGATTATGGTATCCTAGTAGTATTTTTCATCTTAACCTGCTCGGGATAGTTCGAGAGAGTTCATTACCCTGGAACGCAAAGGACAACTGGAGGAACACGTGTCAATTTTAGTCAGCTAAAGTCTGACACACCCTTTGGTCATCCTCCATTCTTTACATTGTTCCTCGCTCTAAGGCACTTCTTAGCAATTCTTAAAGAAGGCATTTAAGTCTTCCCACTATCATCTCCTTCATGGTCTGGCGCGACCACTAGAATGCGTCTAATGAAAGCATGACCAGGAGTTTTTTTTAAATTTATTGGCAACATTATTCAGCCGCGATTGTAGGAAATAAAAAAAAATGTGAAGAGTCAAAACGTGATTCTCTTACTAGTTAGTAATACCACATACAACATTTTTGGATATAACCTCTTTTTCTCAGGTCGCGCTTCATTAGACGGACTATAACTCTCTTTTCTTTCATATCCATCCATCTTTTCGTGGATTTATGTAATCATCAATAAAGACCACAATAAAATCTTAATTAATATCAGTCGTTCCTAGCTCGCGTGACAATATGTAGGTGTTGGCACGTCGTAGGCGTAATACAAATATAGGCATAGACATTATATTTATACCTTTTTATTAGGTGGAAATCTATGGGTCTCGATATTTTTACTGTTTCGTATTATTGTTGTTCAAAAAGGTACGAGGAGAATTGGAAATAACGTGTTTTTTTTTACAATTCACTATAAAGCTATATTTTTTACCGTCTAATTGGCAGATTACCACGGTATACTTTGCTGTAAAGGATCTATAAATAACTTGTTTTTTAATGTTTTCTAATGGGGGCAATTATTTTGTTGAAGGAAGATTATTTAATGCTAAATATAACCTGTTTTCGTAGTGGATTATAATGTTTTTATTTTATTTTATTATAAGCTTCTGTAGCATTCGCGTGAGAGTAGGGAATATACTCCTACCCTTGTGTCAGTTTCATCCTAATCTGTTCAGCTGTTCGAGATTGAACGAGTAACAAATATACACATACATACAAACTTTTGCCTTTATGATATTAGTGTGGTATTTGTAAAATTTCGTTGTAAAGGAGAAGAGAACACAGAAAAAAGAATACAAAAATATTAATAAAGCCCTTTTAAAAGTTCAGTTTAGGTCGTCAAATAAATCGCATTATAATAATAGGTCGTGTTCGGGCATTTGGTTATTTTATGACGATTCAAACTCCAGTTAGCATTATTGGTGACGTTTTTCGTAAAGTTTCTTTGTGTAAAACGGTTGAGAATCATTTTCAAATCCAAAAATAAAGGTAAACCAACTAATATTATTTTATCTCCTACCAACATCTTAACTCCTAGTACCTATTGGTTTTAAAATCGCGTAGGTTGGTTCAGTTCCGTTGCCAAATTTGAAATTAGTTTTCGTAACTCCCATTAAAGACTTTGTCATTCTCTAAAACCGTTTACTGCTAATTGTTTTCAGTCAGTTTATAGATAGGTAGGTACTCTTACTATATTTTACTTTTAAAGTAGAGCGAATCTTATTCTGACTATTAACCCTATGGCGCGTTGCATTCCACGTGCGTCTTAAAAATATATCACTAAAGCTGAAGGGGCCTAACAGAGCCGAAGCCTGCTAGGACTGAATATCTACACTAATATTATAAAGAGGAAAACTTTGTTTGTTTGGTTGTAATGAATAGGCTTAAAAACTACTGGACCGTTTTAATAATTTTTTACATCATTCGAAAGCTACATTATCCACGAGTAACATAGGCTAAATTTTATTTTGGAAAAAAATAGGGTTTTGTAAATATCTGGGTTTTTCGGACCTAAGGTTTAAAAAATCACGTTAAGTATATATAATTTATATGGCAGAACAACGTTTGCCGAGTCAGCTAGTGTTTGATAAAGTTACTGTGGCCCTGGAACACAAAGAGCAACTGAAAGACACAGGTGTGGATTTAGTCAGTAAAAGTCTGACACGCCCTTCTGTTCCGCCCTGAGCGGAATAAGTCATTAGATGCTCCACCTTTGAAAAAAAAAAGGCCTAGCGGGTTAAGATGGAAAATACTACCAGGAGACCATAATCACCAGAAGATCTGTTTATCTGCTGGGTAAGGCAAAGGGCACTGTTTAATAACTGTTAATTTTTGAGCTAGGAAATCATCAAATATCTTCTTCCGCTTTGAGTGTGTTAGACTATTACTGACTAAAATCCACCTATGTTCCTTCAGTGCCCCTTACGTTTCAGAGCAACGGTAACTCTCTCGAACAATCCCTGTATCCTGGCAGGCATGGGCCTTAGCGGGCACAGTTGATCAGGCTGACATCTCGCGGGCAAGTTTTTTATTGGACGTCGAACTACCCATTGCCCACCATCCGCAAGCCCGGGAGTCGAATTCGAATGACTTACGACGGCTATTAGTTCAATTAATCGAGTTTCTACTATATGACAAAGTTCAACTTTGAAAAATTTGTCATTTGTCACATTTGTCAAAGTTACCAATACCTTTTATTTGAGAGTGACTATTCCGTCTAAAAGCCAATTAATTAAAATCCATCTTGAGTTCATTAAATACCAGATGGCTTAAATTATCGGAATAGTTCAGTTAACTTGTTGGAATACCTATAATATTACGTCACTCACCAGATTACTTGAAGTGAGCTTTATCCCCAAGATCAGCCGTTTGGGTACTAGGAAGTCATGTCCCTAAGGAGGTAGCGCCAGAAACTCATAGTAAGTTGAAATTGAACTAGTGTGCCCTTTGTCAGTTGTCTATTATGTTATAACGATCTGTTAGATTTGTTCTGTAAAAGAAAATGATATATGAAAGGTGGTGCGAGTATGTTTCTTATTCTAAGGACGTATTTTTTCAATGAAACTGAACGTCTTCTGTAGGTCTAAATTACGTTTAAGAGATCATCATCTGCCTAGCCTTTTTCCCAACTATGTTGGGGTCGGCTTCCAGTCAAGCCGGATTTAGCTGAATACCAGTATTTTACGAGGAGCGGCTGCCTTCCAGACCTCCACAACCCATTAACTGGGGTAACAAATTGCGTTTAAGAGATGTTAGCCGATAACGAAGATATTAACAGCCATAGAACGCAGTTAAAAAAAAAAAATGTTTTTATTTTACATAGGCCTACATGGGGCACTTATAAAAAGTCGAAGCTAGTGCACGGTTCCAAATTGGTCGTTTCCTATGGAGAAGAACCGGCAAGAAACTCCATGGTTACTCTTTTAAAAAAAAATGATTATGAGATAAAAAAAAATCAAAGCTATCAACAAATTAGTTTTTATCAAAGTGAAACCACGACTTAATGAAATTAAGGTGATATCCAAATACATAATATAAAAATATTTCAAAAGCAACGTTTTAAGTAAAAAATAAATTTATAAGTAATAATATTTTATGAAATAAAACAAACATGGAGCAGTTAATAGATAAATTTACACAATAATGTTACCAGGGGGCCACATGTGCAGAAGCAGTTATTTCCAAACAAGCGCGTCTTCGATATACCTTGTAATATGCTTTATTGGTTAGGACACGCTTAATATGGGTTTTGAACTTTCCCTCGCTAAGTTCAATAACCGAATTGGGCAACTTATTATAAAAGCGTATACTATTGACAAGGAATGACTTGCTGGTCTTAGCTAGTCTCCATTTAGGTAATACGATTTGGTGTTTGCTACGCGTATTTTTGTCATGTAAATCGCTTCTAATTTTAAAAAGTCCTAGGTTTTTGCGTAGTACATACAATATACTTTGCAGAATATAAAGCGAGGGCAGAGTTATTATATCAATTTCTCCGAATGTATTTCTAAGGGACTCACGGGGACCCATTTTATAGAAAAGTTTAAGACTGAGTTTTCATTAGTCAAATATTATTGTCTAATCGGAGATTAAATATGGCTGGCTATGGATATTACCGACTTGGCTATTGGAAACGGTCAACTTGACTATGTTTATGGTTGACCTGGCTTACTTGCCTATTGTAATAGTTAACTTGGCTATGGATATGGTTAACTTGACTCTAGATATGGCTTACTTGGCTATGGATTTGAGTAACTGGGCTATGGAAATGGTAAACTAGGCGGTTTGATTAATTATTTTGTATTATACTGTAGTTTTTTTTGCTTTTAATTGATTTTTAACATATTTTTTAACGTTCAAGAAATGTGAAACTTCAATAATCAAATAGCAATAGCCACTTACCAAAAAACTCGACATGACTTATAAAACACACAACACTTGTCAAATAACCTATATATCTTACGCGAACAAACAGTGGTCCTCGTAATTGACCAGTACCGTAATAACAGTCAGTCCGCGAGATCGATAGCACACACAGAGAATAGAAACACTTTAATATTTTATTCATTTCTCTGTTACGTGCTCGGTTGGTGTTGCCTTGACGAAGTGTGTCATTGTTATTGCTTACTGTTACGAGATGGGGCGAGATTTATTTATTTATTTATTTCAGTATAGCCAAATAGCCATTAAAATTACAATTACCATTATTGGCCTAGTAATGTCAAACTGCACTGGGCCCGCGTGGTGAATTACGTCCTATTCCTTCTCCTAGATGACAGAATACTTCCTTAGCAAATACAAGGCACTCACAGCAAAGATAACGTCTAATAGCAAAGAAGAGGTCTCACACAGTAAGAAAAAGGTCTCGTATCAAAAAAAGGTCTCATAGCATGGGACTGCTGTCAACAGCTTGCAGCGTCCCCTGGTAAACAGCCGCCAGCTGTAACTTAGCTGCGACGAACGTGACGAGAAATATAATGGTGTTCATTAGTTTAGTTTTTCAGTCACGTGTGAAAAACTTAAAAATATTGCTAAAACAGAATTCGTAGTTCAACACAGCACTTTTTCCGGCCTGGGGGAAACTAAAGACAGTATCAGCCTTCAGAATCAGAAATGTTGATATCCGTAGGGAAACCTTTGTTAGCAACATAGCCTGTCGAATCGTGTAAATAAAATAGCATAGTAAATAATAGGTTTTATAGCAAAGAAAAGGTATTACAGTAAAGAAACGTCTAATAGCAAATAAAAAGTCTCACAGCAAACAAGGGCTCATAGCAAACAAAAGGGCTCATAGCGAAGAATAGGTTCCAAAACAAAGAAAAAGTATCAAAACAAGGTTAGGATTCCAAAGCAAGCCAAAACAAAGCTAAGCTCTTTATTATCGTGAATATATTAACGGGGTGAAGTGATAAATTAGTGTTTTACAAATAATTCTGTTTAGTTTCAGCAATGGATTTGTCTAACGTCCATTTAGATCACAGTGTATAGCTAGGTATCCCGTGGGTCTGCTGTCAACAGCTTGCAGCGCCCCCTGGTAAACAGACGCCAGCTGTAACTTAGCTGCGACGAACGTGACGAGAAAGATAATGCTGTTCATTAGTTTAGTTTTTCAGACACGTGTGAAAAAATAAAAATACGGTCAAAACAAAATTCGTAGTTTATTATATACAATTTTTTTCCGCTCTGGGGGTAGTTAGATGGAGAGTCAGAATCAACTATGAAGATATTTGTAGGGAAACCAAGGTTACCGACATAACCTGTCGAATCGTTTAAATCAAGTAGCATAGCAAAGAAAAGGTCTTACAGCAAAAAAAAAAGGTTTCATAAGCTATAGGTCTCATAGCAAATAAAAGATCTAACAGCACTAAAAAAGTTTTTATAGCTAATAGAAGGCCTCATAAGAAAAGGTCTAGCGTCAAAACCAAGTACAACCCGAGCTAAGCTATTTATAATCATGAACACATTTATCCCCTGAAGTAATAATTAATGTTTGTTGTTCAACGAGGCCAATGCCAAAGCCATACAGGTTGCCAAATACTGGGCAGAAAAAGTTTGAGAGCATCGATACGAAAAGAAGAAGATAATTAATGTTTTACAAACAGCCCTGTTTAGTTTCAGCAATGGATTTATCTAACGTCCACCCAGTTCACAGTGTATAGCTAGATATCCCGTGGGACTGCTGTCAGCAGCTCGCAGCGTCCCCTGGTAAACAGCCGCCAGCTGTAACTTAGCTGCGACGAACGTGACGAGAAAGATAATGGTGTTCATTAGTTTAGTTTTTCAGTCACGTGTGAAAAACTTATAAATATTGCTAAAACAGAATTCATAGTTCAACACAGCACTTTTTCCGGCTTGGGGGAAGCTAGAGGGAGTGTCAGACTTCAGAAATCAAGAATAAAGATGTTCGTAGCGAAATTACGGTTACCGACATAGTCTATCGAATCGTCTAAATTAAGTAGTATAGCAACGAAAAGGTTTCATAGCAACGAAAAGGTCTCATAGTAAAGAAAAATCTCAAAGCAAACAAAGGTCTCCTAGCAAAGAAATAGTATCATAGCAAAAGAAAGGTCTTATAGCACAGATTAGATCTCATCTTCTAGGGAAGGTCAGGAGACAAAAACTAAGCAATGCTTTTTATGTTCGTGATTACATTGACCCCTTGAAGTAATAGTTAGTGCTTAAGAAATTACCTTGTTTAGTTCCAGCAATGGATTTGGTTAATGTCCAAGCAGCAGTAAACTTACTGTGTATTGTTAGGTATCCCGTGGGACTGCTGTCACCAGCTTGCAGCGTCCCCTGGTAAACAGCCGCCAGCTGTAACTTAGCTGCGACGAACGTGACGAGAAAGATAATGGTGTTCATTAGTTTCGTTTTTCAGTTACGTGTGAAAATATAAAAATATACCTAGCTGAAAAGAATTCATACTTCATCACGCACAGTGTGATAAGATGCCGGTTTTTGTGTCATCGTGTTTTTATTGAATAAATCGATAGAGTCTACAATTCTGAGGATTAGAGTAAAACTCCGGGTTCGCTAGGACTTGTATTTTTTTTTATAAAAAATGTCAAAGTTTCCGAATATCCGACAAGAGAAGAACGAAAAAAAAATCATTATAATTTAACGGAAGTACTTATTCCAGAATTTATTTATTCTATCGAAAAAAGAAATAATAGCCGATCCTTCCACCAAATTCTGTTGCTTTATTATGAATGGGTCGCGAGAAAAAAAAATATTTCTCATTTTTCGTTTTAATTTTTTTATTCATCTAAACCGCCGTAGTAGGTGGCCATTCCTACATCAAAAAATGCTGATACTTTCTATTATGTGTAGTATTTTTTTAAAACCTAACTCGTTGGTTTCCAGGAGTTATTGGAAATTTTAGTAATATCCGAAATATCCGTACTTAGGGCTGCCACTTTAACCAAAACTTTTTGTTTATTTGTATTGTTTTAGCTTTCTTATCACGACCATAAAAAGATGTCATTGTTTTGTGGCTTAAAGTGGCACACATTATGTATTTTATAACAGAAATTAAAAAACAAATGGATAAATAATTTTTATATTTTACAATTCTATAAAAATCAATTTTATTACACCTTTTGTGTTAACGTTTTGTGTAAAATAACATCTTTTTTAGCTAACTCCAGATTAATTATTAGAAAGTATATAAAATGCCTTATTTTTTTCAAATAAATTATACTTTTCTTGTTTATTTTTCGGATACTTGAGAGTGAAAACCCTAAGGAAAATATTGAATTTTCAATAACTCCTGGAAACCAACGAGTTCGGTTTTGGAAAAAATACTACACATAATAGAAAGTATTAGCAATTTTTTGATGTAGGAATGACCACCTACTACGACGGTTTAGATGAATAAAAAAATTAAAACGAAAAATGAGAAAAAAAATCATGTCTCGCGACCCATTTATAATAAAGCAACAGAAATTGGTGGAAGGATCGGCTATTATTTCTTTTTTCGATAGAATAAATAAATTCTGGAATAAGTTCTTCCGTTACATTATAATGATTTTTTTTTCTTTCTTCTCAAGTCGGATATTCGGAAACTTTGACATTTTTTATAAAAAAAAGTACAAGTCTTAGCGAACCCGGAGTTTTACTCTAACCCTCAGAATTGTAGACTCTATCGATTTATTCAATAAAAACATGATGACACAAAAAGCGGCATCTTATCACACTGTGTCACGCAACTATTTCGGCTTTGAGGGAAAAGGAGTGTCAGACTTCAGGAATGAAGATATCTGTAGGGAAACCAAGGTTACCGACATAGCCTCTCGAATCGTCTAAATCAAGTTGCAGTGGGTTGGGCACGTAGCTAGCAAAATAGATGGTCGATGGGTCTGAAAGGTAAGACGCAGCGTTGGAAGTCCTGCCACAAGGTGAACCGATGACGTCTTGAGGGTCGCGGGAATTTAATGGATGCGACGTGGACAGCACCGGTCGTTACGGCGACACTTGGGGGAGGCATCTAGGGAACGCTAACATTGGTCGTTATTCAGCTGAAATAATGATATTTATTTTATTTACTCAGGTTTTCAGTCAGACACCTTCAGTGTTTAGAAAAATTCACGCGACCAGCAAGTGCTACTTAGCCGTCAGGTCTTTTTCTTCTGAAAACGTACATTTACCGAATATCATCAACTTTTTGACAGGTGCCTGATTCTGACAGCTCAGTGCTGCCACCTAGTGAACGTCATTTTAGAACACTCTCATTATTTTAACATCAAATTATTTTCTCTGCGTCAAAAACTGTCAGAATTTATCCTTTAGCTAATCATATTTTCTATATACATTTTTAAACCGAGTTCGCATACGTTTCGGCACTCAGGAAACCACATTTCAAATCTAAATTACTTCACAAAGGGTGACGAAATACCGTCATGTCAAAACTTATGATAAAACAGCTACAGTTTTTTCGAAAACATCTTGTTTTCAAAGTTGGAAATGCAATATTCTACGCGGAGACATGGTAATCAGTGTCATGAACTCATGATGTCCTAGTCACTTTGTGTCGAGCAACTCGTTATTATAACTCTTTGTGTGACTTTGTGTTTGAAGTTCATGTTTCTGTATGTAGGGTTATTATATTAATTTGTACCAGTGTTCTGAGTTTTAATGTTATTTGGGGAGACCATGATGAGTTTTGAGGCTTTGATTTAAAATTTGTGTTGCCATAGCCGTCAGTTTGTTTAAATCAAATGATATTAATTATACACACATATATTTCATTAAGGTACCTTTTTAAAGATATTTGTTACGGAAGTAAAGTTAGAGTTTAAAACATTTCTAATGTCGTAAAAGTATTTCATTATCCATCGTAATAATGTTTTGTTTGGAAAAAATAACTAGGACCAGTACCAGTAGACTAAGTTTCAACCAAAAAAAAAATGAAGAATCTCGTTGTACACCACCTGCCCTTTTGCAGGCCACACAACCTTCACCCAAAGCTTGTCATTCTGGCCCTAGTTATTGGTGAACAATTCATTCATCACAATAAGTTATTACTAAATAGTATCTTTTTTTTTGGGCCTTTTTCAGTAAATGTTATTTGATACATGTGGAATTTTATAGTGCAGTCCCAGAGACTGCTTAATAATTTATTTATTTATTTATTCTTCATGCACAAAATACATAGGCGGACTTAAATGCCTTAGGCATTCTCTACCAGTCAACCTTAGCTGGTGAAGAGATAATATGGTAGGTGCATAATAGTACATTACGATATTAGTGCGTAATGATGGTTATAACATGCGAGGCGGAATTTCAGCCCGAGCCGAAGGCGAGGGCGTAACTGAGCCGAGCATGTTATAACCAATACGCACGTATATCGTACGACGTTTTTTAACACATTTGCGAGGAAACAGAAAAAAAAAACATTTAACATCTTAGTGTTTGGCGCCAAAGAAATCGAACGCAAATATTGTTTGGTAAAATGACAAAAATTACAAAAAATGACGAAAATGACTAAAAATGACTGAAATGACAAAGAGTGACAAAAAATGACAAAAAATGACAGAAAATCACAAAAAATGACAAAAAGTAACAAAAAATTACAAAAAGTGACAAAAAATGACAGAAAATCACAACAAATCACAAAAATGACAAAAAGTGACAAAAATGACACAAAGTAACAAAACATGACAAAAAGTGACAAAACATGACAAAAAATGACAAAAAATGACAAAAGTGACAAAAATGACAAAAAGTAACAAAAAATGACAAAAAGTGCCAAAAAATGACAGAAAATCACAACAAATCACAAAAATGACACAAAGTAACAAAAAATGACAAAAAGTGACAAAAATGACACAAAGTAACAAAAAATGACTGAAAAGACAATAAATCACAAAAAGTGACAAAACATGACAAAAAATGACAAAATATGACAAAAAATGACAAAACATGACAAAAAATGACAAAAGTGACAAAAAGTGACGAAAAATGATAAAAAGTGACAAAAAATGACCGAAATGACAATAAATCACAAAAAACGACAAAAAATCACAAACGTTGACAAAAAATCACAAAAAGTGACAAAAAATGAGAAAAAGTGACAAAAAATTACAAATGTCACAAAAAATGACTAAAAACCACAAATAATCACAAAAAATTACAAATATCACAAAAAATTACAAAAAGTAACAAAAAATTACAAATATCACAAAAAATGACAAAAAATGACAAAAAAGACAAAAAATGACAAAAAATTACAAAAAGTTACAAAAAATTACAAAAAATGCCAAAAAAAGACAAAAAGTGACAAAAAGTGACAAAAAATTACAAGAAATGTCAAAAAGTGACAAAAAGTTACAAGAAATGATAAAATATGATAAAATGATGAGGCTATTCAAATTTCGAACTAATCGCCGCGCACGAAATGGCAAATAATGCTGTTATGGAATTTGTATGAACTATAACTTAACTATTTGCTTTGGTATAACACACGCGTTTTTTATGACCCGCTTTACATATCTAAAACCGGTGGAATTACATCAGCTTTACGAGCAACTGTGTTAAAAAAGAGAAATACCTTACTATCTTCGGCTCGGGCGTATATACCTCTACAACTACAACGTTTGCCCACTTGTAACAAAATGTTACTACTTTACTACACAACTTATTAACGGTCAAATACATTGTCATTACACGCTTTAGTAAGCAATGATGATTAACTAAATTAAGTGTTTGATCGGATTAATGGCCAACTGTAATTTGTAGGCAGAACAACAGCTGTTCAAATTGTTAACTGCATAGTGTATGCTTTGTTATGCTACCCTGGTACACCGAGTAATACTAATTAGAGTTTAGATTGCTAGTTAATCATAATTGATCATGATTTTACACCGATTAGATCTGATTTGTCAATGATAAAATATGGGGTTTATTTTGCAAATTAGTTCTTAATAATCATTATTTTTTCGTTTTGCTGAGTAAAATACACTTGTGTCCCTGTTACTCTTTTACACACTGTAATAAGCCTTAAGTGTTTGATCGGACTAATGGTCAACTGTAATTTGTAGGACAACAGCTGTTTAACTTGTTAACTGCATAGTTTATGCTTTGTTATGCTACCCTAGTACACCGAGTAACACTAATTAGAGTTTAGATTGCTAGCTAATCATAATTTTATTATCTTGATGTTAAACCGATTTAAATCTGATTTCATCATCTGCCTAGCCTTTTCCCAACTATATTGGGGTCGGCTTCCAGTCAAGCCGGATTTAGCTGAATACCAGTATTTTACGTGGAGCGGCTGCCTACCAGACCTCCACAACCCATTAACTGGGGTAACACAGTACTTCATGGCAAGACTGGAGTCAGATTTACTGGCTTCTGACTATCCGTAACGACTGCCAAAGATCTAAAAATGACAGCCGGGACCAACGGCTTAACGTGCTTTCCGAGGCACGGAGGAAACTCGTTATGTTAAGATGGTCACCCATCCACAGACCAACCTTGGCAAGCGTTGCTTAACCTTGAAGATCGACCTGTGCGGCTGTTATTATTTAGCCACGAGCTCCTCTTTAGCCACGAGCTCCTCATGCTATGCTACCCTGGTACACCGAGTAATACTAATTAGAGTTTAGATTGCTAGTTAATCATAATTGATCATGATTTTACACCGATTTAAATCTGATTTGTCAATGATAAATTGTGTTTATTTTGCAAATCGGTTCTTAGTAATCAATTTCTTTTCGTTTTACTGAGTAAAATACACTTGTATCCTTTTGCGTTTACACGCTGTAGTAAGCTTTTAAGTGTTTGATCGGACTAATGGTCAACTGTAATTTGTAGGCAGAACAACAGCTGATTGACTTGTTAACTGTATAGTGTGTGTCTTGTTATGCTACCCTGGTACAACGAGTAACACTAATTAGAGTTTAGATTGCTAGCTAATCATAATTATCTCGATGTTAAACTGATTTGTTAATTTAATGGCGTAGAACTGATTTTTCAATGATAAATGGAGTTTCTTTTGCAAATTGGTTCATTCTTCATAACAGTTTTGAACGTCCATTTTATTTTTAGTTTCCTGACTAAAACCCAGTTAACAGCCATCTCCTTAGATTCTAAAGTGGATAAAGGAGGTTTTTTCTACATTTTAGAAAAATATCCCAGTGGATTTATCATTCCAGAGAGACGAGCAATGTGTAGCTTGCCGTACGGTTTACCAGGCTCAGTCATTGCCCGAGTTGTCGACGGTGTTCCACGCGCGCCTCAAAGAGATGAAAGTTAAAATGTAAGGGTCCAGTAGGGTCGATGCCTACTAGGGCCACGGAGATTTTCTGAAAAGGGAGCTTTTGGTCCTAGAACGCAAAGATCTACTGAAGGACAGTACAGGTGTAGTTTAAGTCAGTCACAAGTCTGACACGCCCTCTTCCTCCAAGAAAGACAGAAATCACTTTAAAAAAATCAAGTAGCGGTTAGATTATGCCTAAATGAATATTAAACAGACATTAATTAATAACTGTTACAAGAATCCTTCCCGAGGAGCTCGTGGCTAAATAATAACAGCCGCACAGGTCGATCTTCAAGGTTAAGCAACGCTTGCCTAGGTTGGTCTGTGGATGGGTGACCATCTTGACATAACGAGTTTCCTCCGTGCCTCGGAAAGCACGTTAAGCCGTAGGTCCTCGGCTGTCATTTGTAGATCTTTGGCAGTCGTTACGGATAGTCAGAAGCCAGTAAATCTGACTCCAGTCTTGCCATGAAATGCCGTGTTACCCCAGTTAATGGGTTGTGGAGGTCTGGTAGGCAGCCGCTCCTCGTAAAACACTGGTATTCAGCTAAATCCGGCTTGACTGGAAGCCGACCCCAATATAGTTGGGAAAAGGCTAGGCAGATGATGATGATGACAAGAATCCTTCCCACAAAAACTGACATACCAAATTCGTGGTCCATTCATCCACCAACAGATAGTAAGTTGGTTCAGAGAGAGTTCATTCAATACGAGATACACATATCGGAGTCTGCTCACGTACCATAGTGCGGCGTGATATGACAGTATATCGTATGTGATATGGATTATGTCGGCGTTAACTTTTGCTCTTCTTTATTTCGGTTATGTATGTATAAAGTTACTGGAAGATTTGCTCGGGAACTTTATATTTGTTTCTGTAAAAGTTTCAACTGGTATGACATGGTTTTCATTACATTCTGATTGGTAATACTGTTGGTATTATTTAGCATTAGAATTATTATTATCAGCCTCGTAATATTCAAACCACTGGGACTCAGGCCACCTCTCTAGGAGAGGGGAATGAGCTGTAATCCACCACGCGGGCCCAGTGCGGATTTGGTGGATGTCACATGTCTTCGAGTTCTTGGTTTGAGGGCGTGCAGGTTTCCTCACGATGTTTTCCTTCAATGATTCGAGAGTAGCGATGATGAAATAAATTACACAAAATAATGCACCTGGTTGGGCTTGAACCCGCGACCTACAACTTGCAAGTCGGGGCAGTTACCACTGGGCTACCACTCTTCATCTGTTGGTATTTACGAACATTAACATAATGAGGTAAAGTCGCAAACCTCCGTTGAAAAGAGAGGCTCACGTACCAATAATAAAAGGAAAGTAGTCCAAGATTGGAAACCAATCTATACTAATATTATGAAGCTGAAGAATTTGTTTGTTTGAACGCACTAATCTTAGGAACTACTGGTCCGATTTGAAAAATTCTTTCAGCGCTAGATAGCCCATTTATCGAGGAAGGGAGTTAATATATCATCACGCTAAGACCAATAGAATCGGAGCACCAATAAATATTCTTTATTTCAAAATCGGGATTCCACGCGGCGCGGACGAAGTTGCGGGCGGCGGAATCTAGTGCATTATAAAAATCTTTTTATTTCAGACATACATATTTGGTCCATTAAATGGGAATTTCGCAACATGGGAAGTTCAGTCACTGTACTATATCTTCTTCTGCCTGGCGTTAATCCCGGCCATTGCCAGGGTCCGCCTTCCGACTAAGTTTTCTCCACTTTGCCCGATCTTTAACATCCTTCTCAGTAAGGTCGGACTTGACGACGTCCAGCCAGCGCTTGCGAGGGCGACCACGGGACCTAGCCCCAAGGACAGCCATATCCATGCATCTCCGACCAACGTACTCCCTAGGGCGGCGCATGATGTGGACATACCATCGCAGTCGACACTCTTGCAGTTTTTCCCCACGTCACGGACACCAAGACTACCTCGGATGAATGAGTTGCGCACGCGATCGGATCGCGTTACGCCGCTCATCCACCGCAGCATCTTCATCTCCGTGACGCGAAGCTCCTGGGTGTGTCTGCTTAGTGCCGGCCAACACTCGCCACCGTACAGGAGGACAGGCCGTATGATGCATTTATATATCTGCCCTTTGAGCTTCGGAGGCATTTATATAAATGCTGTAAATAATATAATAAATAAATTCACTGTACCATATATACCACCTATAAGGCTATAATACCTCAGTACGTTCCCACCAAGTCCGTCTAACCCAAACGCTTCTTATCTTGATAGACATATGTGAGCCCAATTAAACTAGACCTCACAAGGTTCGAGTTAGTATCGTGAAAATAGAAAAAAATTATACCTAAAGGATTTTTTCTGCAATTATTTTCTCAGAATGTTTCCGTGTATAAGTTTATAATGGAATTAGTTACTACTGACAGCGTCGAAAAAAAAAATCTTAAGTAAATATTTAAAGTAATCCCTGGATAAAAAGTATTGTAAAAGTATTGTTTTATTCCATACATGGTCTACTTGTGTGCATTTAAATCCGTCTAAGCTGTTTAAGCTTGTAGTAACATTCGTAAGTGGATACAATCTTTCACCTTTGTAATATTAGTGTGTCTAGTTTTTACCGTGGCTTTGGTCTTGTGGCTTATTCTAAAGGGCTCGTGTGTTTTTTCGAAATGAAAGTTAACAGCATAAGTTTGTTTTAGTATAATTCTATGCATATAAAAGGAGAAACTGAATGACTGACATATCAACGCACAGCCGAAACCACTGGGAGTACGTACTTGAGTACAAAGCTTCATTTTATGATGCAAGCGAGTACTAAGAACAAGTTTAAAAGTCCTATTAAAATTCGTCCGATTATAATTTGGGTATCTTCAAGACTGGAGTGAATAGGCTCTTTATAAACTAGTGCGCCTCACCATCAACGATTGCATCACTGCTTACCATCAGGCAGGTGGTATCAATGGTCAAGCACTAATTTATCTATACTAATATTATAAAGAGGTAAAATTTGTAAGTTTGTAAGTTTGTATGTAGGGGGTAATCTCTGGAACTACTGGTCCGATTTGAAAAATTCTTTCAGTGTTAGATAGCCCATTTATCGAGAAATGCTATAGGCTATATACCATCACGCTACGACCCACGGGAGCGGAGCATTAACGAAAAATGCGGGTGAAACCGCAAGGGACAGCTAGTGTTATATAAAAAAAAATGGGGAAATTGGCTTGTGTTTCATTATTTGTTTTTAAAATGTGCCATCAAAGCATGGCTTATATTTATTAATTATTATATTCTTTATTGTTATACTATAACGCATAAACAAAAAATACTTTCAGGACAATAAGTGTACAACAATGGGCGGTCTTATCGCACAGGAAAATTTCTTCTTCTTACAAATTGCTTTCGGATGGACTGAGTGAAAGGAGATAGATATAGGGCTGTGGTTTAAGGGGTGTTAAAGTTTTTATGAAAAAATCCTTGCGAATAAAGTCGCTGGCAATATGCCAGTCATACGGTCGTATCATCATCATCATCTTAGCCGAAAGACGTCCACTGCTGGACATAGGCCTCCCACAACGGCTGGCATTCATCGGATTCCCGCGACCCTCGCCAGGTCCACCGTGTGGGAGGCCTTCCAACGCTGAGTCTTCCGGTACGTGGCCACCACTACAGAACCTTTCATTCCCATAAAATATCCGTTCTACGAGTAATGTGCCCTGCCCACTGCCAATTAAGTTTGGCGATTCTTCGGGTTATGTTGGTAACCTTGGTTCTCTTGCGGATATCTTCATTTCTGATGTGATCACGCATGAAAACTCCGAGCATAGCCCTTTCCGTTGCTCTTTGGGTGACTGTAAACCTTCTGATGAGGCCCATCGTGACAACCACGTTTTAAAGCCATATGTCATCACTGGCAACACACACTGGCCATAGACTTTTGTCTTGAGATATTGTGCTAAGTTGGACGAGAAAATACCGTTCAACAGTCCTGAACACCGCCCAGCCGAGTCGGGTTCGACGATTGATCTCTTTCTCGAAGTTAGACCTACCCAACTGGACCGTCTGTCCCATGTAGACGTAGTCGTCCACAACTTCGAGTGTAGAGTCTCCGATCTTGATAGGATGGGTGCTACATGGATGTTTACCATGACTTTGGTTTTGTCCATGTCCATTTGAAGTCCCACCCTTTCGGAAGCTCTACACCACACTGCGATCGCCAACCCGCATGCCAAGCGTGGCGATTATGGCAAAACCCTCTTCTGAGTAGCTAGTTGTATACAAACAATTTTGTATCATTCGTTTAGACGCTATAAAATCGGCCTTTCCTAAGAATAAAATAGTTCTCTATTTTGAGGGCCTTTGATATCAGAACTTAACGACAGCTTCGCAATATTTTTACTCCACTACACTACATTTTATACGAGTTCCCGTCACGATTGTCACACATCATATCACAGAGTCGCAGAGCTCAGGGCGACGTACCGTGTGACAAGCCACATCTCTTCCTGAGCGCTATTTGTTCCCGGAAGGATACGGTATTAGCTTCTGTGTATAAATATAAACAAACATTTTGTAGAAGGGAATATCGACAAATCAAAATATTGAGTTGTTATTGGATTGATATCGGATTGTATGCGAGTATCGATATGCGTAATTATTTGTTCAATTGATTGAATATTGATCAATTGCCAAAGTACGGACGCGGCGACATCATTTGCTATTGACGAGAATAACTGTCGTCACACCGTGTAGTCCTAGTAACAAACTAAATCCTTGAAAAAAATATCAGAACCGGAATCAAACTCATTGGTACTGTCTCGAGTTATATTTTCTAAGTCAGAAAATCTGTTATAAACTTTCTGTATCAAAAGAAAAGGGGGTGAGAAATAATATTGTAGCTTTTACCCTTCTCCTGCGTTAAAAGTGGTACTAAGGCGTAAGCACCCTTCTAAGGCTTCCATCTTGGGGGATTAGCACCTCAAAGTTATGCCATCCTAGTACACTTTCGAGAGGTTCTCTTATAATAGTAATAATCGGTTTCTTTTATTTTGGCTATTACACAAATATTTAGGGCCTTTTTTTTAAGGCTGTAATTTTTAAGTGTAAATGTTATTGTTTTGAGGGGTATTAAATTTAAAGTATTTGCAAACTTTGTACCATTTTTTTTATTATGAGAGGGTAAAAAATCACCCGCTTCGCCCACATGGATTAGTATTTTCTCTGTAATCTACTAGCTGTCGAGATGGCGAGAGAGTGTTTCGATTGTTCGCCGGCTCGATGGTTTCCACATGTACTCGAGTGCGACTCGGTTTGTTATTGCGACTGGCGCATTCATTCACAAGTTATTCCTCAATGGTTTACAGTTTCGGGTGAGAGTGTTTCGAGCAGTCGATTCAGTTGACACGAAACAATCGAAAAACATCTCGATTATTTTGCAGAACGGCGAGTCGATGGTTTATTTTAATTACTCAGATACCCGCGAAACGAGACACAATAGTAAAACAATAACAGCGCGGTCTCATAGGACCGGTCGGGGATTCAAACGTTAACGGCTCCGATTCTTTCAATTGTTAAAACATCTTGGAATCACCCATCACTATTAGCGATAACGGCAGACGTTCTCCTACCCGAAAACTGCTTTTCATTAGAACAGAACCCACTACTACCTACCGAGCTCAATTTTTCAGTCCGTTTCCAACTGTCGTCGCGAATACCGTTTCGCGAAGACTGTTATTGTTGCGCATGTGTGTGTATTTTGAATTTCTGATTATTGTGTATAGTGACTATCGTCCGCTAGTTCTGTGTATGTGTTTGTTTTTGTGGTTGTAAATGGTGAATATATACGTTGAAAACCGTGAGTACAATTAATAAGACTTTTAATACCAACTACCTGTAGTCACTCAAAAACAAAATTTCTGTTTGGACTGCGCGAAGGACACAGCTGAGCGCCGCCGCGCCGTGTCTTCGTGGGGGCTATCGGTGGCAATGATCTCTCGCGCTGAATTTATAGACCATGATCCAGAGCCAGGAGCAAGGCAGGCGGTGGCCTTCTTTTGCGAAGCAATAATGCTAGCGAAGGAAGTGGCCGCATGCGTGAAGGAATGGATTTCCTCGACCCCGATTTCTAGTCTCTGTAGGGTTTGCTTATGAAATTATAAACCCCGGGTTTTTGTTCAGTCAGTAAAAGTCTGAGACGCCCTCCTGCTCTGCCCAAGAACGGGAGAAGTCCGGATGATTCGCCACCTAAAAAAAAAAACTTTAGTTACACTCTGCAACCCATACATATAATATGTAGTTATTTCTTTCTTACTAAGGTAAGGTACCCATCTTTTAATATTCATACTTTCCTATACTCCGTCGGTTTAGGTAGTTAACTAAAGGTAAACAATCTTGGCATGTCTTTTTATCTAAAAGTTGTCTATAAATTGTAAGTAAAAATCTTTGCAAATACTTAGGTATTTACCTAAATCGATGTTAGCTAATAAACTAAATTTAAATAATCTTTGTGTATATTATATACGACCTCTTTAATATAAAAAGACATACCAAGACTGTTTACCTTTAGTTAACTACCTAAACAAACGGAGTATAGTAGTCGTGTAGGTTGTACAGCTCAATAAACTGAAACTAATCACATCCTCTACTGAGATGAAGACATTGTATAGACGCAGGAAATACAAAAATGGACGACGTGATATGTCTTGCGATAATATTTCCTGTTTAGTTCACCTGTCTCCATTAGTTAACTGGCGTATATCCGGAAAATACATAAATAATGGCTAAGGATAAATGTCTGTTTGGTAATCATTATATTGACACTTTTTTTGGGAAGGAAATCATGAAAAAATATCTCTGTCTCGCTCTGTGTGGAGCACAAGTCAGACTCATCATGATGTTACACTAACACTGATTAAAGTCCACCCGTGTTCCTCCAGTTGCCGTTTTCAAACAATTTTTTAGCCGTTTCAATGTTTTGATATTTAGTGGCGTCCAGTTTTTTTTTACAATATTGAACTCGTTCACCACTTTAAAATTCCAATGTAAAAGAATTAGGCTACATTTTTTTTTCCACATAACTTTCCTCTCTCTAGAGTGGAGTGTGAGGGCGTATCAGATATTCACTGACTAAAATCCATCTGTGTTATTTAGTTGATCTTTGAGTTCTAGAGCCACGGTCACTCTTTGTGGTGCGCGTGGTACACTTTGCGTCGTTTATTCGGGCTTGGTCCTTACTAGGGCTTGATCGGACGTCGCTACCCATAGATCGTTGTCCAAAAAACGTGCGACGTTGGCTAGAAATCGTCTTGCAACTTCAAATGTGTTCGCCCTGCAACTCAAGCGGTTGTGGCATTATTATCACCCAAAAGAAAATTTTATACTCCTAATTCTTTCTGAAGTCTTGGCCCTGTCGTATGAGAAAACAAAGTGTCTAAAATTGACCAATAAATGAGATAGTAGCCTAATAAATTGCTGATCATTAAACCAAATAGCATTAATCTTCAAAGATTGTACCTTTTACCAAATAATAAATAACTTATATGAACTTTGTAGATGAGGCAATTTCGACGTGCTAGCTAAACAGTGTTTACTTAAAGACAAACTGCATGCGTGGACACTCTTAAACTTTTGTAATAACGTGTACTAACTTATCTCCTTTCAACTTATGTACTTTATTGCTAACAAATCCCACATGTGGAGAAGTTAAGTAGCAGGGCGCTGTTAGCAATCGTGTAGCAACGCTAATTGGTCCTTTGAGAGGCAAGTTTTCTATGTAAATGCAAGTCAAGATAGTATAATAATGCTATGTTTTGATCTTAAGATGAATATGGAGTTTTTAGTCGAATAGACTGATTTAATAGTACATTACGATATTAGTGCGTAATGATGGTTATAACATGCGAGGCGGAATTTCAGCCCGAGCCGAAGGCGAGGGCGTAACTGAGCCGAGCATGTTATAACCAATACGCACGTATATCGTACGACGTTTTTTAACACATTTGCGAGGAAACAGAAAAAAAAAACATTTAACATCTTAGTGTTTGGCGCCAAAGAAATCGAACGCAAATATTGTTTGGTAAAATGACAAAAATTACAAAAAATGACGAAAATGACTAAAAATGACTGAAATGACAAAGAGTGACAAAAAATGACAAAAAGTGACAAAAATAACAGAAAATCACAAAAAATGACAAAAAGTAACAAAAAATGACAAAAAATGACAGAAAATCACAACAAATCACAAAAATGACAAAAAGTGACAAAAATGACACAAAGTAACAAAAAATGACAAAAAGTGACAAAAATGACACAAAGTAACAAAAAATGACTGAAAAGACAATAAATCACCAAAAGTGACAAAACATGACAAAAAATGACAAAACATGACAAAAAATGACAAAAGTGACAAAAAATGACAAAAAGTAACCAAAAATGACAAAAAGTGCCAAAAAATGACAGAAAATCACAACAAATCACAAAAATGACAAAAAGTGACAGAAATGTCACAAAGTAACAAAAAATGACACAAAGTAACAAAAAATGACAAAAAATGACAAAAAATGACAAAAAATGACAAAAAATGACAAAAGTGACAAAAAATGACAAAAAGTGACGAAAAATGACAAAAAGTGACAAAAAATGAGAAAAAGTGACAAAAAATTACAAATGTCACAAAAAATGACTAAAAACCACAAATAATCACAAAAAATGACAAAAAGTGACAAAAAATTACAAAAAGTGACAAAAAATTACAAATATCACAAAAAATGACAAAAAGTTACAAAAAATTACAAAAAATGCCAAAAAAAGACAAAAAGTGACAAAAAATTACAAGAAATGTCAAAAAGTGACAAAAAGTTACAAGAAATGACAAAAAATGATAAAATGATGAGGCTATTCAAATTTCGAACTAATCGCCGCTTCGTGCGCGGCGATATGGCAAATAATGCTGTTATGGAATTTGTATGGACTATAACTTAACTATTTGCTTTGGTATAACACACGCGTTTTTTATGACCCGCTTTACATATCTAAAACCGGTGGAATTACATCAGCTTTACGAGCAACTGTGTTAAAAATGTTATTTATTAGTGTTCAATTTGTTAGTGTCGGGCAGACGCCACAAATCAATAAATTATATGCATGTAATTGCTAGAATCATGTTTCAAACGTGTTTTAGAAAAATAATTCTGCCTCAGTCAACTTCAAATAAATTGTTACAAATAGAATGATAATATTATTTAGTTTACCCCTAAATGCAGTTGGTGAATTGTGGGTATTTTAAAGTTATTCGCAAAGATTTCATTGAGCGAGCAAACCAAACTTTAAACTAAAAATAGTTATCATGCTACTAGGAACTCATGAATCGAAACAACGTTCTGCATTTGAATTGTAACACAGTAATGCAAAGCGTTGCTTAGAGGAACCACAAAAATGTGGACATATAATTTATGTGACAGTCACTCTGTTTTCTAGGACGGTGTTATTTTACCTTAATTCATGAATCCCCGACCGGTCCTATGAGACCGCGCTGTTATTGTTTTACTATTGTGTCTCGTTTTGTGGGTATGTGATAGGTTAATACCGAGTTACAAAGTTAGATACCTAATTTTATTTATTATCTGTTGCTAATGGTAACTTCAGGTTTCTAGATATCGCGTATTTTCTAGACTTTCTAGCTTTGCTTTTTTTGTATGATTTCATTGATAAGTTTTCAGTATACTTCCTTGCTTTCTAACCTGTTTAGATTTTTGTGCATTTTAATGTTGTAAAATTATCAGGAGTCCTACTTCTGTTTAAAATTGGTTAAAAACTAGGTACATGGGTTTTAACAAAAATCCACATTTATAATATTAGTAATATTATAAATGTGAAAGTTTGTGAGAATGGATGTGTGGATTTTTGTTACTCTTTCACGCAAAAACGGCTGGACCGATTTGGTTGAAATTTGGTATGTAGATAGGTTATACCCTGGATTAACCTATAGGCTACGTTTTTTTTCGGGCGAATCCGCAGGCGGAAGCTAGTGTTAAATAATCTGACAAAAATATGATAACGATAAGATGATGAGAATATTGTGTAGATAAACACGAATTTACTTCGATGACTACGAATGTAGATTTATACTATGTATGTTTATCTACACAATATTCTCATCATCTTATCGTTATCATATTTTTGTCAGATTATTTAACACTAGCTTCCGCCTGCGGATTCGCCCGAAAAAAAACGTAGCCTATAGGTTAATCCAGGGTATAACCTATCTACATACCAAATTGCAACCAAATCGGTCCAGCCGTTTCTGCGTGAAAAAGTAACAAACATCTACAAATCCATTCTCACAAACTTTCACATTTATAATATTAGTAGGATTCTTGCATAGTGATTGTTGCTAAATCTAGTCTTCAAATTAGGTTCAACATCATCTATTTTTCAAAATACTACTAAGGCAGCAGCATGCACACAGAGTGGTTGTATTTACCGACGGTTCCCGATAATCTACCCTTTTGTAGCTGGCTCTAGCGCTTGTACACAATGGTCCATGTTGGAGCGTCCGATGAACTTTCAACCAGATAGAGAAGGTTAAATATTGTCTCTGCTAAAGGTTCTTACTAACCAGATGCTATGTCACTATGTAGCGCTAGTATTAAAAACCAATTTTACTTTTAAGCAAAAAAGGTTTTCTTTTAAATCTACACTAATATAATAAAGAGGTAAAGTTTGTTTTTTTGTTTGTATGAGGTAATCAGTGGAAGTATTGGTCCGATTGCTAAAATTTTTTCACCAATAGAAAGCTGCTGTATTCCTGAGTGACATAGACTATATTTTATGTACGCGGGCGAAGCTGCGGGCAAAAGCTAGTACTTAATAAACACGAACTGTAAACCAATAAATATAAACAATTAAAACCTTCTTTTTCTAATAAGTAATCTATTTATATTAATATTGAACAATTTCTTTACAATTGTACCTACATAATATGCTCTACGGGATATCTTTTATTAACTGTATAAAGGAATACGAGTAAAAATCTCTTAAAATAAACTAGATAGTTCACTAATTTTGTATATTTCTCAACTCGGAGGTTATCAGTATAAGCGAAATTGAAGAAACACTAGTGAGCTTTAGTCAGTAAAAACCTGACATTCTCTCTAGCTCCACCCAGAGTGAATGAAGTTATTTGAAGATTACCCAATTCAAAAAAAGTATGCGTGATAAATGATAGGTATTTATTTTGAAACTAGGTTTTCACAAGCACTTTTACACGTCACTATTTTTTTGTCATTTTGTTCTAGATGAGGCCGGTGTTTCCTAACTGACTACCCTGAGAAAAAATATCGAAACAAACTCAGGGGTCACAGTCGTGATGTTTTAAATCAATTTTTTACACCACCTGCTCGATAATGACCCTATTATGTGTCATGTAACCTGCACTTAAAGCAACTCGTTATCACCTAGGGAGATAATACAGTATGGCCGATCCCTAGGGCATAATGGTTTTTTTTTAATTTAGAACGTCAAATACGCCTTCAGTCATTTAAAATGTACGTGCATCAAACAAATTTATTCAAAAATGAAACTGGCCACTAACAAAAAAAAAAGAATAATAAATGTACATATTGAGGAAAAGGTTAAGGAGGTTCTAAAAAAGAGTAAAGTTATAGAGTAATATTGAAGTATTGAATTTTGTTTGCTTCTAATTTGGAGTTGAGATTAACGTGTAAATAATGTTGCATATTTTTTAATTTATTTATAATATATTTTTTAATTAATATATTTGGAGCTCGTGGCTAGATAATAACAGCCGCACAGGTCGATCTTCAAGGTTAAGCAACGCTTGCCTAGGTTGGTCTGTGGATGGGTGACCATCTTGACATAACGAGTTTCCTCCGTGCCTCGGATAGCACGTTAAGCCGTAGGTCCCGGCTGTCATTTGTAGATCTTTGGCAGTCGTTACGGATAGTCAGAAGCCAGTAAATCTGACTCCAGTCTTGCCATGAAGTACCGTGTTACCCCATTTTAATGGGTTGTGGAGGTCTGGTAGGCAGCCGCTCCTCGTAAAATACTGGTATTCAGCTAAATCCGGCTTGACTGGAAGCCGACCCCAATATAGTTGGGAAAAGGCTAGGCAGATGATGATTTTTTAATTTATTTATAATTTGTTTTATACGATTTAGAGTACCTAGTTAATTAATCGTAGTAGACTTGTAATTATCTCACACATGGTGTAAAAAGTAGAGTATCCAACACGGGAGTAAAGCTGTCTTTGTCTTGGGCGGCTTTAATTCCTCACTTCACTCAGGTTTCTCTATTAACTCCCTCGCAATGCTCGGGAGTTAATTATATAAATCCCTCACTAACGTTCGGGATTAAAACTTAGCAACCTTCGTTTTGTTCGGAATTCAACATGCCGCCCTCGCCTTAAAGACACTGCTTTACTCCCTAGTCACATAATCTACTATAATGTTGCTTTCAATAAAATGAACTATTCCTACAGTTCATAATAAGTATCTATCATAATCGCTACCGAAGAAACCTGCAACCCAGAAGAATTGTATGCGATTACCAGGATCCCATAAGTAACGCAGAGATGAATAAAATGTTTCCGATATAGGATTTACTGTATCAGTTCGCACGATCATGATCTAAATCCTTTGATATCCATAATCGTATGTCGGGAGACGCTCACCCGTTCTGATCGTACGCGGAAATCGAGAAAAACGCATTTATACGGATAGAGTTTTCTATCGTCTGGGAATATCTTTATCAAGATTTATGATATGATTTTTAATATCATTATAAAAAAAATTGGTAAAGGTTGGGTTGGACTTACGGTTTGAGGATTTCTGTACAAACTTAATTCATGAATCCCCGACCGGTCTCATGCGACCGCGCTGTTATTGTCTTACGATTGTGTCACGTTTCGCTGGTAGGTATGTGATAGGTTAAGTTTATAATCGTACTTGTAATGATTTTTTAATGCAACTACAACTACAGGATACAGCCCGATTAAAATGTAATACAAAAAAAGGTTTATTTAACTTTTTTTTATAACTGGTGACAAAAAGAAGGCATCTGACTTTTTCAGATTAAAATCAACCTATTTTCCCCCAGTGGTGCTTTGTGCTCTAGGAGCACGAATTCCTTTTTTAGAAATGGGGAATCCATGACCCTAGCGGATTTCGGCCTTGCTGGGTCTCTGTGGTTTTGCTGACATCTCTTTGAGGCGCGCGTGGAAATAGTACGGGCTATCGATGACTGGGGCTTGGTCCTTACCGGTCGCCTGAGTGAACCCTGAATATGTGAGAACGGAACTCATTGTACTTACTCGTATCAGAGGTCTGTTACTGACAAGTATAAGTTCCGGATAATTTTGCCCTGAAATACCTTTGTTACTGACATTAAAAATCCCAAAGACTGAGATATTTTTCTTTCTTTGTATGGATAAGATAAATTTTATTTATCAAAAAATATGTGCAGGTTGAAAATCAGTACGCCCGACAAAAATAAAAAAGTTTCAATCTGTTTTGCCTATCGTCTGTCTTATACCCTGAGACTAACGGCCGAAATTAATAATCAATCCATCACATATCGGAGATTGAAAAACAAATGAAACAACAGAAAAAATGTAAATTTTTGTATGGTATCATTTGTTTTTCGATCTCCGATATGTGATGGATTGATTATTAATTTCGGCCATAAATTGACACAAGTAATGTCAAACTTACTATAGGAATGACGCCAGTTCTTTTGTGTTGAAATGTCATTTTAGTCTCCGGACAGACGATAGAAAGGTGTATTGATAAAATTTTCCAATAATAATACAATTCAAAGTTCAAAAATCATAAAATTACGTTAAATTAATAAAAATATTAATAAACAATATCTAAATAATTGCATTATATAATCAGCTACAAAGTATTGTGCATATTGCCTTAATCTATCACATACCCGCGAAACGAGACACAATAGTAAAACAATAACAGCGCGGTCTCATAGGACCGGTCGGGGATTCAAACATTAAATAGGTAGGGACATGTCGTTTGCAAATTATAAATTTTATTTGCAGACAACGGATTTGTCAAAGAAATAATGGAAACCTTTTTAGGTTAATAGAAATCCTAGGTCTCATGAGCTCCTAGTAATCCAGATTTCACTGTACAAGTTATCACGTACATCTGAACTTGACAGTAAAACTGAGTAATAAAACTAAGACAATTTAGGTTTTCCAGATAAAAAAAAACAATAATCTTCAGCTGTCGTAAAATGTAGCCCAATATCGCTTTTTCTCTTACATAAAATATTCACACATAATAATGTGCCTACGTATCATGCGTACGTATTTTCCTAAGAATTTATTTCTAAGATACAAGTGTCAAGCTTTCAAATCCAGAATGAAACGGTTCAAATGAGAAACATATCGGATTCCAGTAGCGAACACAAATTGTATCGTGTTTTATCGTATCACGCGATCGCGATCGCCGACGTACGTTATTGGCTCGGCTCACATCTACGTGGTTTATGATATCCTGGTATCTCCTTCAGAATTATTAGTGTGACTACGTGTCAATTTCATAAAAAAAAATTGTTTTTAAGATTCCGTACCTCAAAAGGAATAAACGGATCCCTTATAGGGGGTTACTTTGCTGTCGCACTTGCCCAGTTTTTTGACATATTCTACTAATATTATAAATGTGAAAGTGTGGATGTTTGTTACTTAATCACGCAAAAACAGCTGAACGGATTTGGAAAAAAGGCATGCATATGGCCTTTGACATAGAAAAGAATATAGGCTACCTTTTATCTCGATTCTTGAACACGTAGACGATGTCGCGGGCGGAAGCTAGTAATTTATAGTGACATCAGATAATCAAAGTTTATAATAAAATTTTAATATTTTTCTGTGTTCATGTGAAAAGTGTGATCAATTCTTCTCATTTTAAGTAGAAAGGTTGTCATACTGACACAATCTCGTAATCAAATCTTAATTAACTAAGGGATGAACATACAAAACATAAATGATAGTTAAAATCTACTTTTAATGCTTCCATAAACGCAACTCAATGAAGAGATAAGAAAAAAAGGGATAATGACAACATTCGCAAGGATTTTCACATGAATAAAATGTTAAATTTCTGAAAAAGATAGAATTGCGGAAACAATATTTTAAATAGCATTAATATTGAATAGCTTTAAACTTTATTAAATATTTCGTCGAAAACATTTGCAAAATTGACACGAATTTATTGCCCTTGTTCAGATTCGAAATAACAATAAATTGCCCGTTGTAAGTCAGGCGCAAAGATTTATTGAAACCTAATGAAACTTGTAGAATAATTAAACTTTTATTCAAACAGTCTGTCGAATTAAAAGAAAAACAGAAAGAAATCTTCTTTTTAGGTTCTTTCGGAACTTTGCAATAACTTAAAAAAACTTAAGTTTTTGTAAAGTGAATAAAATAGTAAAACTGAATAATTACTAACTTAGCTAAAATGTATTTTTTTGCCCTTCAGATCATTATTGAAGCCAGGAGTTCTCAATAATAACTAAGCGGTGAGTGCCTTTTAATGTAATAGTCGAATTTTATTTACGACTCTCTTGTAAAAGAAGATACTTATGTGTAACGCTTGATTATTTTATTCAAAGACAAATATGAAAATTCTCCTCTTCTCTTGTAGATTTAGCAACCATTGTATCGATAGCCAATAGTCGTGTTAGCTAGTGGCTTAATAGCCTTCGATTGAGGTATCTAGGAAGGCTCTTAGGAGGCTCTCGTTATGCGACACGGCTAACGGCATTCGGAAAAGGGTAATCAGAAAGCAGTACTTCTGAACACAGTTCGCATTGTTAAGAGATTCCTTTCTCTAGAGTCTGACCTCTTGTGCCTTTTTAAATCTGTTGATATTTTTTATCTTATCTTTCAAGTAAATAAAACAAACACAAGACTCGCGATATTTTATATCCCTGAAATCTTACACGTGCTGCAAGTTGGCGAAACAAACTTGGGAAAACAAAACTGCGTCGAAGTCATGTCAGGTTAGATATAAGAAGACCTACGCGTCCATGTTATCCTAGTACTCTAACCTTCTGACTTTACTTTTCTGTTACGAGGCGGTAGCGAAGCTCATGGAATTACCAAGTTTGAAACTTGGAAGCTATTGTTGAATGGATAGATTTCCTTAGATCCCATGAAGTTGTGATCATTTAAGTGAAATGCATTTGTGTGGTGTAATCTGGTGTTCTTAAATTTGAATTTTGAATTCGGGGTTTGTGTAGGTTTACTCTCGGCTAGTTCTAAGCTACTTATGTCGTGCTAGTACCTCATCGTCATCGTCTGCCTAGCCTTTTTCCCAACTATATTGGGGTCGGCTTTCAGTCAAGTCGGACTTAGCTGAATACCAGTAAGTATTTTTAACCCCCGACGCAAGAACGACGGGGTGTTATAAGTTTGACGTGTCTGAGTGTGTAAATGTATATGTGTCTGTCTGTGGCATCGTAGCTCCCAAACGAATGATCCGATTTTAATGAGGTTTTTTTTGTTTGAAAGGTATATCAGTCGAGAGTGTTCTTAGCTTGTTTGGTGGAAATCGGTTCAGGTCTTCAAAGTCATCAGGACCTGAGAGGTAGAGAGTAGTCGGTGGTTTTATTATTTATTTATTTTTTTATACGAGGAGCGGCTGCCTACCAGACCTCCACAGCCCATTAACTGGGGTAACACGGTACTTCATGGCAAGACTGGAGTTACATTTACTGGCTTCTGACTATTCGTATGTAGTACTAGTACCTACCATATGAATATCGAGGAAAATGATTACTATTTTTCTTTGAATAACGCTGGTTGTTTATTTCGTTTGTTTGTATTCTCATTTATTAACACACAAAGTTAGTTTGATCTTGGTATAATATTGTCAGAAAAGAATAGTCCTGGTTAGCAAGTTCTCTCTCCCCATCTATTATTTTAGTCCTAATTCAAAAATATACAGAAATAATTTCTTAAACTAATCTACTTTATTGTATTCTTAATTGTATTCTTAATTGTATTACATCGCTTAAAAAAATATACAAGACAAATATTAAAAAGTAACAAGTGTACATAGGTCTTATCGCACAGGCCAATTTCTTACAGACAACCTTTATGCAAACACTCTAAAATGGTCTATTTCAAAACATCAAACCTCAAAAATAAAAAGAACTACATCACGCAAAGTATTCGAGCAAGCTGCAACTGGAAGCGGCGCACTGGAGCGTGTGATTCAATCCGACAGTCGTATTGCGGTCGAGCCAGGCAATCCGACGCGCCGACGACTGCGCTGCGGCCGGCCCGGCTAACCACTGCTGGACTGACTTAGTTTCGCCTGCAAGTGGTTGCAGGAGCCTGGAATGTAGGTAGGTCAGTACTTACCTATGTTGAAGCTTCTGCAACACTGTTGCAAGTACTTAGATATCTAATTGATGGTCTTAGATAGAGCAATGTATTTCGCAAATAGGTTTTGAAAAACACTTTTACGCATCCATTCTTTCCTCAATTTAAGTAGATGAGGCCGGTGTTTCCTAATTGGTTTAAGGTCTAAACAGTTAACGTGTAGCTCAACTCAGGACTACTAAGAAACTAATAACTTAATGAACAATACCAAAGAAAGGTTATTTGGGTAGGTCACAAAAAAAGAGTAATCCACATACACCCCACATTCACAAAAAATAAAATAAAATTTACAAAAATGTAACACTTTACAGTAAATATTACAAATTGTAAAAAATAAAAATACGTAATCGAGAATGATAAATTGTAAAATAAAAAATAATGTATCAAAATTGTAAAATAAAAATAATTGTCAAATATACTACTAAAAAAATTTTGGAACAAACACGATTGTATTGACAAACACAATTTAACAATATAGTGTTTGCAGCTAATTCGTGGGCCAGGATTTTTATAGGTTATCATTATTCGAATCTAAAACAAAGCGAAACATTTTTCTTAGTTTATGTGTTTGTATAAAGCAGTGGTCTACAACCTGCGGGTGGCTAAAATATGCTCCGCGGAAGGTTTCTAATTTCAAACTTTTCTATTGAGTTATACGAGTATTTGCGAATTGAGTTTAAGTTTCTAACAAGCGTTGTGTTTTACATGACCATTCTTGGTACTTTGAAGAATCGGTACAGTTGTACTTACGAGTATATCACACGTTTTGAATGCATCTTTTTCACTCTAATTTCTCTTAGATTAACACAGTATTTTTTGGTTTCTGCAAATAACAAAGAAACTAAAGTCATACCAGGCAAAAAATTGTATTGGATGCTTTATTCCATGCAAAATATCTACGGGTATTCAGTTGCATCTGGTTAGACTAGAAGCCGATAAGCTAGTTGCCTGAGACTTTAGTTTTACCTAAGAATTTAGTTTACCTAAGAGTTTTACCTAAGAGTTTAGTTGCCTTAGACTAGAAGCCTAAGCTAGTTGGAAAAAGGCTAGATATGATGATCTCTCAAACAACAGCCTAGATATAATTTTTGTAGTACCTAAATCAAAGTGATTTCATTGTAGACGCTCTTTTTGACGTTAATCATATCTTGAAACTTGCAGTAACGCCTCAGCAGTTTCATAAAATTTTCTTGAACAATAGCTTCTCTAAGACCCCGGCTTTTGGCTTCGACCTTGCGGGGACTTGCCCAGCAGGGTCGAAGCGTACTGGAACATAGTAGTATATACAAAAGGAACATAGGAGTGTATTAGTCAGTAAAAGTCTGTCATCCCAACCCGCTCCGCCCAGAGTGAGGCTTTGAATGAATTCAAACCTAAAAACAAATTTCTTTACGACTTACAAAAAAACTTACCTTTCACAATCGAACAATTTGCAGTAAACCTCAGTCCAATAAAAACACACACTTTCCTTTCGAACCCGCTCGCTTCCCAATCTATGTAATTTCGAAGTTGATCACGATCTTAAGCCTAAAAACACATTCCGTTGACCGCAAGATTGAATCCTCCACTCTACGGTCATAAAGGAGGATTAATTAAACCTCTAAACGACCTTTGGGGACCAAATGCGCACTAAATCAGACACTCTGTCACTAAAATTGAGAACATTCTTTTTCTTTGTACTTAGTACTGTCTATTAATGAGTTGTGTTCTTTTTTCAACTCTATCTTCCAATTTTATATATGTCGCAGGTTTTTCATAAAATTAGGTTTTTGATCAAAAACCTAGGTTTTTGATCAAAAACCGGAAGATGACACATATTAAACTCAATTTCATCATAAACCTGCATCAATCCAGATTTTTGATCAAAAACCTGAACTAGTTTGGGTTTATGATAAAGTTCCTCTTCCGTAATAAGTTTCTCTAATAAGTCTGTTGGAATGTGTGTTTTCAGTCCTATTTTAGACTCTGTGCCAAACGAAGCCTTATATGGTGTTCTTTGAATGGTCCTATGAAAGGAAGATTTTTTTTAAATTGGACAAAGTAACATCCCATAGACGATTTTTGATAAATAAATAATTGTTTTCTTTCTACTAAGTTGCAAATGGTGTTGCAAAAGGTGATGGATTGTTTTATTTATTTCATTTAAATTGATTTATTTGTCATAAAACTTAGCTAAACCGTGGTTTTGACAACAACTTTATCATAAACCCAAACTTGTTCAGATTTTTTATCAAAAATCTGGATTGCTACAGGTTTATGATGAAATTGAGTTTAATATGCGTCATCTTCCGGTTTTTGATCAAAAACCTAGGTTTTTGATCAAAAACCTAATTTTATGAAAAACCTGCGACATATATATAACATTTCAGCTAAAAGTCGTTGGACTTAGGCCTCCCTGTCGCCACAATGACCGGTCCTGCGCGTCTCTATCCATCGGATTCCCGCGACCCTTACCAGGTCGTCGGACTACATCTTGTGGAAGGTCTTCCAACGCTGCGTCTACGGTACGCGGTCGCTTATCTAGAACATTTTGTCCCCATCGACCATCTGTTCTGCAAGTAATGTGTCCTGCCCGCCACAACAATTCGTTTGATTGAATATTAATTTACAATTGACTGCGTGCAATTTTGAATGTAAAATTCAAAATGAAACTAAAAACTATTCAACGCCATCATCATTATTGTGATATATTCATTTATTAATGAAAAGTTTATGCACAAGTAAGAAACACTGCACAAAGGCGGATATAATTCTTTAGGCATAGCTTGTCCTAAGCATAAGCTGTTATTATTATACCTAGCCTATGCTGTCCCACAGCTGGGCAAAGGCCTCTCTTCATTCACTCCATCTTTACCGGCTTTGAGCCACATATTGCCAATTTTTAAGGAAGACATTCAAGGGGGATATAGTTTTTACAAAAATGAACAACCCGCGCATCTCCCATATTACCCATGCACGCACTTGTAACACACCATATTGTCTTCTTACATACTACATGTCGAATTAACCTATCACATACCCACAAAATGAGACACAATAGTAAAACAATAACAGCGCGGTCTCATAGGACCGGTCGGGGATTCATGAATTAAATCGCGATTGCAACGTGCTGTCAAGATAGCTAACTGAATTCCTACAGTAATCCTAATTGTGTTTCAGGTAATCACAAGCTGCTTGCGTCGTGACGGCTCGGGTATTACTGGCACTGGCAGTTAAACAAGGTAAGTTAGATTTATCAGAAGTAAGATATTATTAACTCGTAGTATTATAGTAAACACATTCGCTTTCCGATTTTTTTGTTTGTCCCACTCGTTTCTCGGACGGAATTTGATGCAGTTTTCATTAATAGAAAGGAAACAGGAAAGATTTGTGTCATTGGCACCCGAGCAATACTGGTGTGGGTAACTAGTTAAATATTAAAAACATAAAGCTTTGGAATGGGGTACGTTCTATTGCTCGCAGAACAAATATGTGTTCTCGACAAATGGACGGGCGATTAACGTGGTCACTAACTTATTTCCAATACACGCTTGTGCGACTCACTGAAGCTTGAAATCACGGAGGTGTAACAAACGATTGTGCGACAGTAAGGTTACCGAGCATTGTGCTGAGCTCTTCCGTAATCTCAGTCATAACGAATACCTTCATATACTATGATTAGTCAAAAGAAAATTGTATACCTGTATGAATGTTAAAATTATACAGGTATACAATTTTCTTTTGACTTGGAGAGGGAGGAAAAAGAAAAGATGGATGGATTGTGTGAGAAGTGATATGGAAGAAAAGGGAGTTAGTGATAGCGTGACGAGTGACAGGACAGAATGGAAGAAAAAGACGTGTTGCGCCGACCCTAAATAAAACGGGACAAGGGCAGGAAGATGATGATGAATGTTAAAATTATATGATATAGATTTTATTTATAGTCTCCATTTTTTTATTGGCTCGGGCTTTTATACTTAAAACGCCACTAATATTTGCTCGTCGATAGAGGTGCATTTTTCTTCTTCTCCTCTTTGCTAGTCTTTATTATAATGCCACATGAACACCCATAGGGTACAGTAACAAAATTAGCGCGACCCTTCTTTTCGTCTTGTCATGTCGTCACAATGGTGACACCTGGGCGCTTCTTCCACCTAAATTCGATGCAGGACCCTCCCAAACTTGTGCGCCCCTTGTTGGGCGTTTAGACCCAGGTTTTTCGCATCGAGATTCAAGATCATTCCAATACATTTTGTGACAAATATTTTCACAAAACAAATGAGAAACGTAAGCTTTGTAATACTTCAAGGGAAATACCAAAAAGAGCAATAACAATCTATACTTGTAAACTACAAAAGCAATATCTTGGCATTTGTACCGTTCAATATAGCTGCGGCCCATATGTTTTTTCTGCGATTAGAATTTGTTTCGCGACGATTCTTTTTACGGTAGCTTTTTTTTGTTTTTAAATATGGAATTATAAAAATGAAAAATCATAGTGTTATGTTTTATTAGGTTGGTTAACTTATTTTCACAGCTTTATGTTGGTACCTTGACTGTGACTTGACTTAGTTCATGAATCCCCGACCGGTCCTATGAGACCGCGCTGTTATTGTTTTACTATTGTGTCTCGTTTTGTGGGTATGTGATAGGTTAAAGCTACGGTTTTTTTAAGAACCAAAGATACTTCGTATTTTTATTTTCAGACATACCAAAGTCTGCTGTGTAAAGAAATATGAACTTTCAGTGCTATGATACAGAATTATAAGATAGATTTATTTTATAAAAACCTAGTGTACGTCATATTTTTATTTTCGAATGTAGCCCGGTTTGTTGTAAAGAAAAATATAAGTAGACCTACATTTCATAGTTTGCATCGGCCGTAAAAAGAATCTACAGAACACCATACCTGGCATACACCATGACCGGGCGAGAAACGTATCAGCCAAAAAATGCGTGTATCGAAACGGATGAGACTATGTATGTACAGTTATATGCAAAATTGCATGGATAGTGCAGGAAAAAAATCGTGTGAAGCGAAAAATGACGCGATGAGTATTTATCGAACATTAGAACTCAAACGTTCACGGGAAAATAGACATTAACGTTTGAATCCCCAACCGGTCCTATGAGACCGCGCTGTTATTGTTTTACTATTGTGTCTCGTTTCGCGGGTATCTGAGTAACTACGGTATCCATGCTATTTTGCATTGTACCTTACACTATGCCGTTTCATCACCGACCAACATTGCAGTGTTGTAGATATTTTGAGAGAGCCGATACACTCCCCACGGTACGCGTCATTACCAAACCGGTGAGAATTGGTACAGGGTATAAACGCGTATGATGAACGTTCCGAGCCCGTTAAATGACATTGTATAAAAGTAGCTACATTTATGCCAACGTACTTATATTGTAGGTAAAGAAAATTATTTTCTCTATACAAATATTCACTCGCTCTTTTTGTCGTGTTTGCGTCATGTGAAAATATTTCTAAACTACTAGGTATAATCGAGAGAACGGAAAAAAACTCGCGGATGATACGCGTATGTTACACGGATGCCACGTTCTAATGGGCATTGTAGATCGTGTTTAGTTATTTTCTGTACATTATACGTTCCTAGTACAATACGGTGTAGTGGGTAGAATCTTTACCACATTGTGCATTTTCATTCATTTGCAATTTCCAATAAATTACTTGCATTAAATTAATAATAATATGCAGATTAAAAACAATAAGCAAATAACGTCGAGTGTGATTGTGAATGCCTCACAGAGTATTCATAAACCGCGGAATAAATGTTGTTTACGTTTCTTTTACAAGCTCATACAATTCACCGTTCGTTTTCATTATAAACCACAGTGTAAAGGGATCAGAGGGCTAGTTGTTGCTTTGTACCTCCGGCTTTTTTATGAACGCCTGGTACATTATTTTTTATGACGATGTTAAACTTTTTTCTGTTGCGTACAATGGACTATCTAAATATTAAAATTCAATGGGATCGATCACACTAATATTATATGCCTATTTCCAACGGTGGACGTTTTTCAGCTGAAATGATGATGATGATGTTTATCTCTACTTGTATAGTCTGTCTAAAAGGTCAACCGACTCGGGTAATTACTAGGGTACAGTGCAATGGCAACCTTTCAATAAGTTTTGATTTTTCAGCCAGTATTTATTATTAAACTAAGTCTGTTGACTTTTTAGACAGACTATACAATCTGTATTTTTTGATATCCCATAACTCTAGGGTTATATTCTGTAGGTAAAAATAATTCTAAAACTCCTAGAATAGGTGGTCCAAAAATGCATCGTTTCGGAGATATCATATATCTAAGTTTCATTAACAAATACAAGTAATTCATTTTTATCCAAACCAATAATTAATATTTAAAGCTAAGAAAATGCGACGCTGTCATATTTCACGTATAGACCGGGGTCAAAGCCTACAAAAATGGTAAAAAATGAAAGAAAATCACAGTAGGATGAAACCCATTAGAAAAGCAAGGGAATATGATCAAAATGAAAGGAAAAATAAATTACGGTCGATCCGAGTTCGGGAAGTGGGAGGGGGAGGTTTTTAAGGGTAAAAAATGGTTTATCTTGATTTCCGGCAAAACTACAAGTCCTATGGAAAAAGTTAAATGGCAAAGTTGTAGGCAATAAAAAAATCTACAACTTTTGTATTTGCAGATTTTTCACATAACCTCAAAATTTAGGTGAAAAATTCAAAAAACCAAGTATTTGCTTTTTTATTTATATCTTTTTCAAATAAAATATTTTTTTCAACGAAGTTTGGTGAAAACTTACCTTATTATGTCCCAAATACACTGTAATTTATTTGACTAAAAATATTTATTTTTTCGCTTCATTTTAATTTAATATCAAAAAAGCACCCTAATTTTCAATCAAAAATTCTGACGTCAAAATATCAGCTTTTTGCAAAAAGTTTGGGGGCTTTTTGTTCGTTGAAATATCTACTTTCTGATGGTGTAAAGAAAAATATACATTACTATAGGAAATATTCTTAGAAAATGCAAAAAATTGAAAAAACCTCAAATTCGAAAAAAATTTTTTAATCATTATGTACAATTTTCAGGTATTTATTAAAATTTACACTTTAATTACTCAAAAAACGTAAGATTTCATGTTTTATTGATAAACGAAAAAATTACAAAGTAAAATATACTTCTATAATTAACAAACAAATAAGTTAATAAAGTTAATATTTAATAAGACATCTACAATATTTTGAAAAAGTTGTAGAATCTTCTTTAAATAATATTTGTAGATGCCTATTTATTGCTGTTTTAAAAATAATTTATATACCTGAGTGACCTTCGGTGAATTTAAGCCCATTGTAAGTTATTTAATTGAGAAGTGGGGACGGACCTAGGAGAGTCTGGGCCTTACTACATACCTGCTATTTCATAGCAGCTGTAAAGACCGTTAGTCAGTATTTGAGATACAGAGTAGTGTACAACATCTGCATCGTTTTTAAAAATACACGTGCAGGCTGAGTTATTCTAAGTGATTTGTGAGAAATTTACTTTACGTACTTTACGTTTGGAATCTGCATAGCAAGGTAAATACTATCTGTATTTTAATCTATATTAATCAGCTTCAAAATAAAAATAGTAATATTTTCTTTTATAAATAGTATGTTTAAAAAAACATAACCTAAAAAATTGAAATTGAATGATATTTCAGTACAAGAATAAAAAAATAGTAACTTCGTTTATTTTATACAAACAGATTTAGTTATACTCATGATAAAACTTTGAAGGCATTATTAATTTGATTTTGTCTTTTCAGATTACCAGTATGGAAGAATCTGTTTGTATAATCTGCAATAAGTCAGACGACAAGCAAGTGTATGAAATAAAAAAAACAGCTTTGAATCGTTTAGTGGCGTCTAGCAAGAAGAGAATCGACAATAGATACAAAAAAATTGAAACTTTAACATCAGCTCTTATTCATCGAACTTGTCAAAGTCATTATAATGATGAGACTGCAATAGCTACATTCTGTAGCTCAAGACGTAAGAAATCACAGGAAGGAAAACAAATAAATAAGGACGCTCTTATATTTAATTTTCAATCTCATTGCTTTCTCTGCGGTGGGTTTTTCGGTAATATTTCTAAAGATAAAATTTCATCAGTTCAAAATAACGATACAAGAGAAAATATATATTACAGCATATTAAAAAACAAAACACAATGAATGATTTCGATAAAAACATGTTAGCTCGTTTAAGAAATGTGCCTGATTTAGTCGCAATAGAAGCTCATTATCACACTGTTTGTTATTTTGTATGAGATTTTCTATGACATGAATGTAATTCGAGTAAAATAAATAAACTTTTTAACTAAAAAAAATTGCAGCAATCACATTTTTTTGATGAAATTGTACATAATGATTAAAAAAAAATTTTCGAATTTGAGATTTTTTCAATTTTTTGCATTTTCTAAGAATATTTCCTATAGTAATGTATATTTTTCTTTACACCATCAGAAAGTAGATATTTCAATGAACAAAAAGCCCCCAAACTTTTTGAAAAAAGCTGATATTTTGACGTCAGAATTTTTGATTGAAAATTAGGGTGCTTTTTTGATATTAAATTAAAATGAAGCGAAAAAATAAATATTTTTAATCAAATAAATTACAGTGTATTTGAGACATAATAAGGTAAGTTTTCACCAAATTTCGTAGAAAAAAAAATGTTTTTGAAAAAGATATAAATAAAAAACCAAAAACTTGGTTTTTTGAATTTTTCACCTAAATTTTGAGGTTATGTGAAAAATCTGCAAATACAAAAGTTGTAGATCTTTTTATTGCCTACAACTTTGCCATTTAACTTTTTTCCATAGGACTTGTAGTTTTGCCGGAAATCAAGATAAACCATTTTTTACCCTTAAAAACCTCCCCCTCCCACTTCCCGAACTCGGATCGACCGTAATTTATTTTTCCTTTCAATTTGATCATATTCCCCTCCTTTTCTAATGGGTTTCATCCTACTGTATTTTTTTTTGGTTTCAAAAATTATCTACCCTGGTCTAGTAAGGGTGTTTTACATTAATATTCGTGACTTAGCCGAATTATTTTGTATGAAAAATTTAAAAAAAGTAGTTTTTTTTTAATTTGGAACATAACTCATAAGCCAGTTGATTCTTTGATATGGCCTCAATCATAACCCTAGAGTTATGGGATATCAAAAAAAACACGTTGTATATTGTTAAATGCATTATTATTATCGGCCTTGTAATGTTCTCACTGTTGGGACTCGGGCCATCTCTAAGAGAGGGAATAGTCCGTAATCCACCACGCGGGCCCAGTACGTGTAGGTGGATAAATATTAAATAAATGGAGCATTTACCTGCTGTATATTTTACGCTGTGTCCCACAGTAATAACACTTGTCGAACGAGACGATTTACTTTTATTGAAAGCGTTAATCAAGTGTCTGGTGCGAACTGGCCTATAGGCCGACAATTTTACGGCGCCCTAAAACAGGCTGATCTGTTTTGTTAACAAGAGAGGCTTCAAGATGTCCCCCAATGGTTATAGATTGTCACATGATTTTTTTCTAAATAATTTCTCAGAAATTATGTTGGGCTGATTTTTTAATACTTCCTTAAAAAATATTTTTTTCTTTCTTTACAAAAGCATTAATAATCGAATTAACAACAACAATACAAAATATTTATTTTTAATGCCATGGTCTGACACGAGGAGAAATGGCGAGCGGACATCTTCTTCTGACCCCGACCTCGACCTCGACACTGTAGGCGTGGGCTTGGGGACGACGAGCAATGGGTAGCTTGCCCTCCGGCCGTCCGGTAACCGTTCAGACCAAGCCTCAGTCGTTGACGGCGCGTAGTGTTCCACGTGCGCTTCAAAGAGATCTTAGCAAAACCGTAGGAGCCGAAGCCTACTGGGGCCATAGGTTGATAAAAGAAAGGGAAACCCAGGATTCTGGAACGCTAGGCAAAGAAGAAACAAAAGTTCGGTTTTAGTTAATCAAAGTCTGACACGCCCTCGCGCTGCGCCCTAGAACAGGAGTCATTGGGTGATTTCCCACCTTAAAAAACCCTCTTTATAATATTAACGTAAGAAGGCTTGACCGTAAGCGATGATGTGGTCAAACATAAAGTTCTTAAAGGTTGACTGGTAGGAAATGCCTTGATGCATTATGTCTGCCTATGTACCACCACTGTACATGAAGTTTAAATAAATAAATAAAAAGATAGACTACAGAATTCCACTCCTTAGCTGCACACATACAAATAGAAATCATTATAACATGACGTTGCATTTGCCCTTTTGCAAAAAAGATCTGCTGACGCCTCCGCTAGTTGTAAAGCCCAGCGCTGTGTTACTAAATCTTTTGCTGTTCATGTATATTTCTCAAAGAAATTCATTTTATGAAAATTGGTTTCGTATCTTCAAAGTTTTTTTTTACTGGTTCTTAGATGAGACGTGATCTAGTAAGTTTATCTTGTTTATAATACTTTGGTAAATAAGATACTTTGGGCCTTTAAACTTTTTAAGAGGTTTTTATGTCAGACTATCGAAGAAACTGAGATTGTGATATTTATTTGCAGATAGTATAAAAAATTATAAGAACTTAAAACACACATTTTAAAGTAGTCACTTCTCAGTAAAACTAGTGTCAAATTTTCTGGTTTTTGACGACCGTAAAAATGCTCAAAGTTCTACAAAAGATACAGAGACCAACGGGTTAGCGTGTTTCCCTGCTTTTGAAGGTATCTTATAACAGTTAGTTACCCATCCACGAACCAATTTCGGTAAACGATACTAACTTATAATTTCTATCCGTATGTTTGTCATTAGCCACTACCTCCTCAATCAATTGATAAAAATAAATATTTATACAACTCAATCCAACAAACACATGCGGAATCCCACGCCTAGAAACCCTCCCACACAATCCGCCTTACAAGAAACAAACATGAACCCGTGATCGATAGTACAAACTCGTGTCTAAGGAACTCGCACCTGCCGATAATTGTCGCCATATACGGCTTCGGCGTAATCGTGTTACGACCAGACTGCGTCTACAAGCCTCTAATTACGACCATTCACCCAACGCTGCATGGGCCTGATAATCTGTTACAGGGTGTTACAGTTACAACCTCTTGCGTAATATGGGCTCCTGGTGATTGAATGTGATTGCTAGTCTAAGACAATCTGCAATTTGGTGAAAGTTAGATTTGGAGTCAATTTTTCAAACTATTTTAAATGAATAATTCTAGTATTTCACCCAAAAGTGCATGGGTTTGATAATCTGTTACACGGTATTACAGTTACAACCTCCTACGTAATATGCGCTCCTGGTCATTGAATGTGATTGCTGGTCCTTCTGTTGAAAGGTGAAAGTTAGATTTCGGATTTTATTATTTCCAAAACGATTAAAAAATTCAATATTTCATTCACCCAATTCTGCATGCTGTTACACGGTGTTACCGTTACAAGCTCCTACGTAATATGTGCTCCTGGTGATTGAATGTGATTGTAGGCCCTTGTGAAGCCAATTTACAATTTGTTAGATTTTGCAGACCAGTTTTCAAAACGATTAATGAATTCAATATTTCATCCAACGCTGCATGGGCCTGACAATTTGTTACAGTTAGAATCTCCTACGTAATATGGGCTCCTAGTGATTGAATGGGATTGCTGGTCCTTGTGAAGACAATTTGAAAGGTTAAAAGTTACATTTCAGAACTATTTTTCAAAACAATGAATAAATTCAACATTCCATTCATCCAACGCTGCATGGGCCTGATAATCTGTTACACGGTGTTACAGTTACAACCTCTTGCGTAATATGGGCTCCTTGTAATTGAATGTGATTGCTGGTCCGTAAGACAATTTGCAATTTGGTGAAAGTTAGATTTATTTTTAATTTTTAATGGTGATAGGTTCGCGCTTGACCGCAAAAAAGATTTGAAGACAACTTTTCAAAACGATTCAATATTTCTCCCAACACGGCATGGGTCTACACTTTACACGGTGTTACAGTTATAACCTCTCACGTAATTTGTGCTCCTGGTGATCGAATGTGATTGCTTGTCCTTGACAAGACAATTTCCAAGATTAGGCCATTATTTTTCAAGACGCCTAGCCATGTTGGGTGGGTACACCGATGATATTAAATTAATATCACTTTAATTTAATCTGTTACACAGTGATAAAGTTAAACCTCCTACAATATTTGTGTTCCTGGTGATTGAATGTGATTGCAGACCCTTGTAACAGCATTTTCAATTTGAAGATGGAATGAATCGGAATTTGACTTCAACGACAGTTATTTGAAAAGAGAAGAAAATATTTTAATTGAAATCGACGGAATGCAGTTTATCTTGTAAACCGTGACAGCAGGCCCCTATACTACCAAAAAGGAATTAGTTATTTAATTCGGGCTGTTGAAAAATATCTTTAAAAATATTGGATAACATTAGGTAATGTTTCCATAAAACAACGATTTAGTTTATGACTGAGTTAAAATAAAGCAAACTTTGTTCTATTTTATGATAAAATTGAAAAAGTTTAACAGAAGTAGTAAAATTTGGAATTTTACGGATAACCTCGTGACTTTGAAACTGAAAAGTAAATATCTTCGATCTTACAGTCCGTGCCTAAGGACCATCTTCTTGAGAATGGAGATCCTTTGATAATATTTTTAAAGTACGCTCCAACTGGCAAACTGAAAAGTGGAGACGGAGGTCAAGTTATTTTAAATTTTAAGCTGACATGTGACCGGGTACACGTGTTTCAACCATAAAACATTAATTTACGAGTTTCGTTATCTATGGAATAAATGATGGCTTACCTAGTACTAGGCTGTTATAAAAGCCGAAGAGTAAAGCTTAGCGATTTGTACCATGTCACCTTGACCTGCCCTTTACATCATCCGCCCTGCAATTGATAATGGTAAGGTCCCAGTGTATCGCGTGTTGCACTGACGATTGTTGTTTGATTGAATAATGTATCAAGATAGCAATTTCAGTGGTAAAGGTTATATTCTTCTGCCGTCAGGGCGATACGACCTAGACAGGATTGCGTGTTGAAAAGAATGGTTAGTTAAGGTTCCGTATGCATGCACCCCGTCTTGTTTCGATTTTTGAAACTACATAAATCTCTCGTACATACTCGTACATGAAACTACATATCGTCTGGTGTTCTGGTACAGAAAAAAGATACGTGTGGGTTTTTGCATATTTTTGGGGGCGATTGTTTATTTTTTGTTTACGTTATATTTATTGTAAGCTTTCTTTATTCATCAATTTCCTTGCAAAGACAGCTCATTTAACAAGAAAGTTGAGACAAAGAATCATGAATATGAATAATGGTGGTTAGTTTTAAGCACATTACATTTCTTTTGCCAACTTTCGATATAAAACAATCGTTATGACTCTTCTCCACAGCGGCAAGCAAGTTATCCGTCAAAATAAAATTATGAAGATCTTTTGGGATAAAGTTCGTTCTTGTTTAGTAGGTATGAAAATTAAAATAACGACCTCGTACCCTCAAAGGTGGAGGTAAAAACATTTACCTCTCCTTTTTCTGAGGCAGCGGGGTGAAAAGGTGATGTATAGTACACTCAAAATTGATTGAATGCGTAAGTAATGCGGCAGCCATTCCTAATTTACCGGAAAATCCTGGGCTGCTGTAAACAATAAAAATAGGCTTTCCTTACCTTATAATTAAAACCCAAGATAACTTAAAAAGCCCGTACCTGTTGTGTTTGTCTTATTATTTTGTAGGTATATTATTTCCATAACATTAATATTATAAAGGCGAAAGCCTTTTTACACGGTTAGATAATATCCTGGATATAGAATAAGTGGCAGAAACTAGTAGTGAAATTAAATTATACGTGTATCGAGTACACTGTTCCATAAAATCTAACCACCAAAAGTAAGATGAAGTGAGCTTGAAGTTTGATACGGTTTTTCAACTCAGTTTTCACTATGAGTTTTTGTAGCAAAGTTGGTGTTGCTGGTATTAGGCAAAGAGATACAATATGTCTGATATTTTAAAAAGTAACTAATCTAATACACTAATCTAAGTAACAAAGTAAAATCTCCTAAATAGGACTATAGGATTGTTCGAAAGAGTTAGCGCGCTCCTACAACGCATTGGGAAACTGAAGGAACACAGGTGGATTTTTCGTCCGTAAAAATTGTAGTCTCTCGTTCCACCCAAAGTGGGAGAATAAAAAGTCTACGAGTATCAAGAAATTATTACCAAAAATAACAAATTGCAGTTTTCGTGGCCAAAGTAGGTACTAGGACTTCATGAACGTCAAGAACTAAACGAGCACCAACTCTCGTTTGATCGAGTTTTATGTCGACACCTATTTCAAATTTCGAACGAATCGAAAGTTGTGAACATATGGGTGACGGGCTTAATTATTTAAACCGAACTAAAGGCTGAAAGCTGAAGTGTAATTAACGATTTGGCATTGATTCGCGTCATTTTGTTTGTTACGGATGCTGAACCACCGCAGGCGTAGGCTTGCGGATGACGAGCACTGGGTTAGTTAGCCGTTTGGCCGTCTGATAGCCGTCCAGACCTAGCTCGATTCGTTGACTGCGCGTAATGTTCCACGCGCGTGTCTCAATGAGATGTTAGCGAAACCATCCTAGAACATAAAGGGTAACCCTCTCATTCAGCCCAGAGCGGTAAATGTCATTGGATGATATCCCACCTCAAAAAAAGTCTCTCCTAAACATTTCAGTGAATTGATTACACGATTTAATAAGTAGAGGTTTGGTAGGCAGCCGCTCCTCGTAAAATATTGGTATTCGGCTAAATCCGGCTTGACTTGAAGCCGACCCCAATATAGTTGGGAAAAGGCTAGGTAGATGATGATGATACACAATTTAGTAAGTAGGTGTCTAATTATAGGTTTACTTTACTAGGTTTCCTATTCAAATTATCTTTTGCTTTGTGCCGCCAGTGGGCGTTGTAACCAGGACTTCAGAAGCATGTAGGCGTTTGCCACAATTATGAATGTAACTCGGCAGGAAGGTATAAATATGGATGAAGGGTCTTCTTTCATTACTCATTAAGAAATGTATTTAAATATAAATACATTCGTTGTTAGAAGAGATAAATTAGGTTTAGAACACGAATATGATGATTATAGCTGAACCTAATATTAATAATTGTGGGTTTTTGATTACAACTTAAAAGCTCCCTAAATGTGAGATTTTAAATGAACATGAAACTTGAATTTAAAAAACCGCCTGCCTAAATTTAATGTACAAATCATGATGCCCTTTCACTTCTAGATATAACTTTTAAAATAACAAACCGCTTTTCATTACTACAGTTTTGTAATCATTCATTTGACCCCTTCCCCATTTCCACTATTAGCCCCACATCTCTGTGTCTATACGATAGCTGGACAAGTTTGCTCCGCAAACATGGTCAGAAAGTCATTTTCAAAATAATATGCTTACAAATAAAAAAACAGAGCATCCAAATCAGTTCACCCGTTTAAGAGCAACGGTGGCATACAAACAGACACACTCACATCATCTGCCTAGCCTTTTCCCAACTATTTTGGGGTCGGCTTCTAGTCAAGCCGGATTTAGCTGAATACCAGTATTTTACGAGGAGCTGCTGCCTCCCAGACCTCCACAAGCCATTAACTGGGGTAACCCGGTACTTAATAGCAAGACTGGAGTCAGATATACTGGCTTCTGACTATCCGTAACGACTGCCAAAGACAGACACACTCACATAACAGTTAAACTTATAACACTATTTTTGAGTCGGGAGTTAAAAATTATTCTACAACGCAACTAAAAAGTTCTGTTTGTTTTGATGTTCACAACTAAATTATAGTGAAATGGCATAATAACTTTTGATAGAAGCACACAGACTATACCCTGGGAAATAACAGAATACTGTACTTTTAATAACAACGAAAATGAAAGTCCTTGTGGACAAAACCGGTGGCAAAACTAGTACGACGATATGATATTCATAAAACAGATTGCTCCGTTGTTTACGCATATAAAACTTTATTTTCCGTCGGTTTTGTTGTCCGATGTGTCAGTTTTTGAAGCCCGCACGTGGAAATATGCTCAACTTTGATTCATTTGTAGTTTGCTATGTGGGAGGGAAAAAATGAACTGTGGGATATGTTAGAAGGATTTTTTTGATGCCTATGCGTTTGTAAGTTAGGGCGTAAGTTATTAAAGTAGTTTTGTTTTTATTTAGTGTTGAATTTATTTGGGTATCATTTAAGCTGTCGCCAATTTAATTCGTTTTATGTTTTCTAAATAATAGCTTTGTCCTCAAAATAGTAGATTTGTCGCCAAAATGTAGTCACCAAACAATGTAAAATCAATTCTCCAATAAATCATCTAAAATCATGGAGATATAGGATCTAGTACCAAATAATTGTTTTTTGTACATATTATAATAGGTTTGTCCTAATAAGCATTTAAGCAAACTAATTGAAAGAGATCACCAATAAGTTACCATATATTGTGTTACCTACTAGAAAATTTAATAAAGTTCCAAAAAAATGAATTGTTGTTTCAACCAAAAGAGTTTACTAATTAGTATAGTATTACGGGCTGGTATCCGCAACTCCACGACTAAAGCGCGTATTTTGCGTATGGGTGGGACAAAAGTGTTATTCGATCCACCCCAGCTCCTCAAGAAAGACCAGCAGCGCCTTCCCGGGCGCCGGTCGTTATGGTTTTTTTTTTTCGTTAGGGGAATCATCAGAATGACTTCTCCCACTCTAGGGCGGAGCGGGAAGGCGTGTCAGACTCTTACTGACTAAACCCCAACCCTGTTCCTTCTTTGCCTTCGATCTGGGAGACACGGTGACAACCTTTTGGATTTTCCGTGTTCCCCAGAGGCTTTAGTCCTACCGGGCCCCTACAGTTTGCATCAGTTGGCATCGTTAAGGATGGAAAGCGCGCCAATTTGCCTCTTTAAACATATTTTCAACAAAATTATAAATTGATGTATTAAATTGGTAAGGAATACTATTATTTCAATAACCGAACGAAATAAAATGTAACTACTTTATTGGTGACAAAATAACAAATAAAAAGGAGTTGCAGTCAGGGATTGATAATTAATCGATTTATTTGGCGACAGATCTACCATTTTGGCAACAGATCTACCATTTTGGCGACAGATCTATCATTCTGAGCATAAAGCTATTAATTTTGTAATAAAACTATTATTATAAGAACGAAGTTTTATTTTATTGGTGATCCATCTCTTATTTTTTGATAATTCATACCTGGATACACTTTTTGTTTATCTGAGAACGAAAATATTTCGTGGCGATAGATCTATTAATTAGGTAATACAACTTGATGACAAATATAAAGTTTGGTGACAGAAAATATAATCCCCAATTTATTTGAACAATACAGACTTTACTATGGAAAATTTAACCATACACTGCGGACAAAGATGAATCATAATTTTTTTTTAAACATTTGAATATGTATTAAAAAACCGTTTCATACATATGTTTATGTATATTTTATTAGTATCTGCCACTTTTCGAAAAGCAGGTTAGGAAGTTCCCTTTAATTGTGTTTTATGTTTTTTGTTGACAGTAAAAAATCTCAATTTCACAATCAATCATTTGCTTTACAGTACCAGGGGCGCATAGCCCGCAGTAGTTCGGTGATAGCTCGGTAGATTTTCTCATTTTCCAACGTCCCCCTGAGATTGCCTCGACGACTGCACCACGGAAATAGATTATTTGCTATTGATTGAATTGACGACTTACTTCTCTCTTGACATAAACAACGTACCAGTTTCTCCAGCTCTTGGACTTTTCTATTGACCTAGTACTTTAATTTTGATGAGTTGGAGAGGTGGATTCGATTTCTGATATTGTTTTCACTGGTTTTCACAATATGTATTTCGCGGAAAAATATCCGCTATTTTATTACGAGCTACCGTTTCTTTGGCCCATTATTTTAAGTACATAGTCACATTAAAAGCAGCTTATGTCGTTTTCTGCGTGTATAAGGTTTCATCTTGTAGTATATTTCCATCTAAGTACGTAACACGATAAACAAATAATCACCCATGCAAATGGCTACTAACTTCATAATATTTATTAACTGGAAATAACTCTTGATATAGATATACCAAAACGATTCTTCGACGATTTTTCTACCAGGGCATAGGATATCATAATCTCCAGGAGCAAAGTAGCCGCTTATACAAATTTCATAGCCACTATCGACGCATGTGAATGGATTAATTTTACTGGAAAATGATCCTCTTATCTGCTATAATAGTAAATCGTATATTAAATACGTGAGGCTAAACGCGCCCTGTAGGGTTCCGTAATAGGATTTGTAACTTGTTTTAGTATGTTTTTATACACTGTAATAAAGTAAACGAGCGTGTGAGTGGCTCGAAGCGACGGTACACGATATAAATACGTGTGTAGGTACATGATGATGTATATGTTTATCTTGCCGTTGTTGTTTTATGTAGCCTTGGTACATGTTATTTTTTACTACGTGAAAATGGAAGATGGATGGACTCTTCCTTTTTGGCACAACGTAAAAATCAGTTGTGGCAGCAACCTTTTAGTTTTTAAATACGAGTAAGTAATATTTTTTTGTGGTAGTAAATCTTGCAGGGTCAATTGTTAGTACATTTCTATTAAAAAACAAGCTAAAAAAACTATCAGCTGTGTTGCGGTGGTCGACTCGAAGTTGAAAAGTTTTGAGAATCGATGCCGAATTGCTAACTTGTCGGTTTTCTATCGATAACGTTTCTGGGAGTGTGCATCGGAAATATATAATTTGATTCCGTCAAACCCGCTCTATTATCGGACCTCTAGACGTATTGTTAACTCCGGTACATGGTGAACCCCCACACATACTCGCAAGTAACATTGACAATATATTTTCCATTTTGCTCAGGAGTGCAATTCCCTGCCGGAGTTTGCGTTCCGTGATACCTCCAATCTGGCGATATTAAGATATCTTGTACCTAACTTTATAATTATAAATTAAAAAGAAACTGACTTCTAGGCAAGCGTGCTTCAACGTCAACCACATCATTGCTTACCATCAGGTGATAATGGTTTTGCATTAACTTAGTGCTCTTAGCTTTTGCGTTGTCAGAATTTTAATTTAAAGATAGTATCTATATTTTGCTGGAGGTACAAATACATTACCACTGCAGTATACAAATTTAAATATTGACAGTTTCTTGGCTTCGTATCGCTAAGATAATCAGTAATGCAAAATGTTCTGATATAAACTTTCTAAAAGAAACAACAAAGCATTGTGTTTTATACATGACAGGAATGTATAAATATTTCCTAGTTCTTGGCAAGAGAACGAGCCGGATGCAATGCTTTAGGTCGAGGAATAGCGCATCTCAGGAAAGTTATTTGAATATTGGTGTGAACGTAGGAATTTATTCAAAGTTTGTCTTTGTAAAGAAATCATTCACTGATAAATAATCCGGATTTGATGTTAGTTAAAGTTTCTTGAAAACTCAAATCGGAAACATTTTCTGGTCTTGTCGTTTGAAAATACTTTGAAAGTAATTTAACTTCTTAAGAGAGGAAAGTGTATCTAAGTTATGACATTAGATCGTTGACAGTCGTATCCAATAAAAATAAGAATTGGTAAAAATACTAAAACTTACGTTCTACTTACTCGTAATAGATAGATAGACGTCAAACATGTCCCACTCTTGATCCCATGTTTACCAGGACAACATGACTATCAAGAGCTATCTATACGAAGGTCCATCCCTTATAAGTGTGATGTAAGAATTCGCGAGCCGTCACGTTCGCACGATAAATTACAGAAGTTCTCGACTTGGCCCATTACTCATCGCCCCATCCGGCACATACTTCGTATCGGCGTTTAATTACTAAACTGATTAACTCGTACCACTGGGACACAGATAAATTTTATTAAGAATTCAGGCTTTAATGGAGGCATGAAATGAGGATAAATATTGTCGGAAATATTGACTTAATTTATTATTAAAAATAACATTATTGGGGATATGAATTACTGTACCCAAACATCAAATTAAACTTTTGATTGCACGGATGAAACACAAATGAGAGGGAAAATTCTACTCTGACAAAAACCCCGCATTGCTTTATAGAGCTTTGATCTAATTGCGTATAAACAGAAATTGGAGAAAATTAAATTAAGTGACTCTCCAAAAAGGCAAGAAAGAAAACGGTAAGTTGAATCACGTAATTCCGTTCCTTCATAAGCTGATTAGGAGGGAAATGGGCTGCCACGCTGCGTTGCTCGTATAAATAGACTAGTGATTTCTCGGCGATGTATGCGGTGTGAATTTGTAACTCTAATACATTCATGCAGTCCTGGTACCTAATATTACAAAAAATACTATAAAGTACCAAAAATTTAAAAAATTTCTCCGGAAAAATATCTTAATTATTTACGAATATTTTTCAAAAAATAATTAACGTCTATTAATTTTCTCTCAGCGTATTTCCTGTTGGTTACAATATTGTTCCCTACGAAGCGGTTAAGACAAAACAACAAATTGTAAAATAATTAGGTTTGGTTTCATTCTTCCGAGAGGGGGAGCTTAACGTGCCCGTCAAAAAGCCAAGGGTTGAGCAATAATTTAACTTTATTAACAACAACTTAGTAAAATCGGGTTAATATAGGCCAGTTTATTAATTTTATGAATAGACTAACTGCGTTCTCGGTTAGCTAATTATTATTATGAAGAAAGTTTTCTGTAAAACTATTGTAGGTATCAATGTCAGTTGTTTTATTAATGTCATTGCCATTTTATTTTAGCACCTAGAAGTCTACAGCTGGAGTTAGACTGCCCGAAAACAACACCATATTGGCCTATGCTGTGCTTCTAACAGCCATTGGACGCCCTCTTATTCTTCTTCTTCCTGCCCTTATCCCATATTACTTGGGATCGGTGCTGTTCTGTCACCCGTCATGCTATCATCAACTCCCTTTTCTTTCATATCAGTCCTCACACAATCCATCCATCTTTTCTTTGGTCTCCCTCTTCCTCTCCATCCCTGATGGATTCTCAAAAATAATTAAGTATCATCAGTCAAATTACTGATAGACGATGTATGAAACATTCAATTTTAGCGAAACTCGCAAAAATAAGGGATTTTGTTAGCTTAATAGTAAAATATAATTCAATGAACATCTGTGTCTGAACTAGATAACTTAATATCTGTGTCTCAGACAGCAGCGTTCATTTAAGAGCTTTAAACTGGATATTAATATTCTATTATTTTATATTTTAAAATATTACTAAGAATATAAGAAATAGTTTTCTGCCAGTATTGGGATCAAGCTACCGATTGTTACGGCTTTAAAGGCAGGAACAGCATGACTATTTATGAAAAAAGACGATCATCAAAAACTAGAATTGTACTAAAATGATTGCTAACTAAAATAAATTAATATTGGGAAATCATTTAAATGTTAAGTCGTGGGTCCCGGCTGTCATTTTGCAGTCGTTACGGATAGTCGTTACGGATAGTACCTTGAAATACCATGTTACCCCAGGGTATAAGTAGTCAGTGGCCTGGTAGGCAGCCGCTCCTCGTAAAATACTGGTATTCAGCTAAATCCGGCTTGACTGGAAGCCGACCCCAATATATGTAGTTGGGAAAAGGCTAGGCAGATGATGATTTTAACAACACATTTAATGCGGAGCCTAAATTCTACTAATTTGCTACTAAATGTACAAAAAGCCACGATGGACTAGAGAGCGTCGAAGAATATTAGTACCCCAAATAGGAAATCCGAATCTGGAATATCAATAAAAGTACTTACTCGGTTTCCAGTGTTTTACCCTGATCTGAGTCTATAAAGATCATCATCATCTGCCTAGCCTTTTCCCAACTATGTTGGGGTCGGCTTCCAGTCAAGCCGGATTTAGCTGAATACCAGTATTTTACGAGGAGCGGCTGCCTACCAGACCTCCACAACCCATTAACTGGGGTAACACGGTACTTCATGGCAAGACTGGAGTCAGATTTACTGGCTTCTGACTATCCGTAACGACTGCCAAAGATCTCCAAATGACAGCCGGGACAAACGGCTTAACGTGCTTTCCGAGGCACGGAGGAAACTTGTTATGTTAAGATGGTCACCCATCCACAGACCAACCTAGGCAAGCGTTGCTTAACCTTGAATCGACCTGTGCGGCTGTTATTATTTAGCCACGAGCTCCTCGTGATCTGAGTCTATAAAGATGATATCATAAAATGGTAGAAAACTTTGATAGTTCTGCTCAATGGGACAAACAGTCTTAATCATGGGTAAGGAAGCTCCATACCCGTAATTGAAACTATCGGATATCCGAAATAAAAAATATCCGTAACCGTAACCGAAACCGATGTAAAAGTTTCGGATAGTTCCCGATAAAGTGGAGTCTAAATGACAGGTTACAAGAGATTTTTGGTGTGTTTGCACGACGAAACTAATGGTAATCTATACCAGAAAATAAAAGACAAACCTTGCTACATTGTATTTTACTTTTATTACGTAAAATTCTAATATCCGTAACCGATAAATTTAGTATGGCACTTACTTTTTTAACCGCATTCCTAATTTCATATAAGGGGCACGGGAACAATTTTTGCTACTAGTCTGTATCGGATTTACTAGCTGATAAATTTTATTTGTACATCAATGTTTACATGCCAAAATGGTAGAATGTACAAGGATACTTTATTATTATTTTTATTATCTTTTTTTAAATATTATAAACTAGTGCCTAACTGCGATCCCACCTCATGCTAAGCAGTGATGCAATCGTTGATATTAAGGCACATTCGTTTATTAAGAGCCTATATTCACTCTACTCTTGAAGAAGCCCAAATTATAATCAGACGGGAAGACCGCAGCAACCCAATTGTTCCAGGCCTTTGATGTACGCGGTGTAAACGACGAAGCGAAACACTTAATCCGGTCTGTGGAAGTTTCAACAACACCCCTTCGTTGTAATATTCGCCGTACGTCGGAATGTAAACTTTAATCAATATAAAAAATGGATCTTAGTGTAAATAAATGGATATTCTATTCTATTTTAATATAATCCGAAATAATTTTATATCCGTAACCGTATCTGAAACCAGTATACCTCTTATATCTATATTCGTTTCCAGATCCGAAACTTGATATCAAACACATCTCTGGTCTCAATGCTTAAAGATTCTTTTTACCGCGATGGTAAAACCTTCTTTTTGTGCTGTTAAAGATAAAGTTTGGCAGTATCTTGTTTTATGTGTGCAATTTTATGTTATGGTGAACAATTTGCGGAACCGATTATGATTCATGATATTGTTACATTTTATTCTTACGTTGATCTCGTAATCGTTACTTCTGGGGCAGACAGGCGTGCCTGATTTTTACGCGCGACACAAATGATTTCCCTGATGTGGCGAATGCTCTCAGTATTTCTGATAGCCTGGTAGCTATTGTGACCGAAATGATCAGCCTGATGATGTGGCACTGTGTGACGAGTGTGACGAATCATTAGGCGTCATTTAGATTATGGCCTGTAGTGTCCTTTTTTAGGTGGGGTAAGACTTCTCCCGCTTTTGGGCGGAGCGGGAGGGCGTAGACTTTGACTTACTAAAACCTTTGCCTTTTTTTAAATTGTTATAAACTAATGCTTGACTGCGATCCCACCTGATGCGCACTAGCTCATTAAGAGCCTATTCACTCTAGCCTTGAAGACACCTAAATTATAATCGGACGGAAAAACCGCAGCAGGCAAATTGTTCTAGTCACTCGATGCACGCGGTATAAACGACGAAACGAAACTCTTAGTCTGCCTTTGTTCCAGGGCCCCGGGTTTTCCTTACAGAAGTCAAACCATGGCCACAGAGCCCCTTATGAGGATGGGCTTTATTTCTCTATGGTAGGAGCCAGATAAAGCCATAGCAGTTAATGATCCTCTTACATTTATTGACAATCTTATTTAAGAAATGGAAATAAAGACATAACGCTGTCTCGAATCGACAACTATCGTGATCTTCTACTTTTCTTGGAATTAAAAATATAATATAGTTTATGGTTTTCGGGCACTTACGCAGAGATATTAGGAAAAGGTCAATTTCTTTCAAGGGGCAATTTTATGTGGCGTAAAATCCTGAGGAAATGCATGTCCTTGTACTAAAAATTGGAAGTTATTTGAGATCCACCAAATAAGGTGGAAAAAAAAAGAGTTTTCTACGAGTTATAGGCTCTTAATAAACTAGTGCGCCTCACCATCAATGATTGCATCACTGCTTACCATCAGTTGGGATCACGGTCAAGCTCAACAATAACAATAAAATAAATAAATAAAAGTTTTATAAGTTCTGAATTATCGGGAAACAGAATCAAATAAAAGCTTGTGAATATTACGCTTATGCTTTGTGGATTTACAGTATTGCACAGTTCCTGTTAAAAGCTCTTCAAAGGAAGCTGCCACATCAAAAGCTTTTCAGGTTCCGAGTTGAATATTTAAATAATATATTATACAAACTTCTACCGACGGATTGGTCCGCGTGAAACTAGAAAATTGTCCCAAGTCTCAAAACAAGTAATCAAAACTAGTTTCCAAATACTATTAGAGTGGGTCATACAATTGATTTTAATGAACATATTTGATTTACCTGGTTTTCAATTTAGTGCAACTAACGGCTCATAAAATAAAAATAAACATTCAATGGAGCTGCCAAAGTTTGAAAAGGAAGAACACATTGGATGCCCTTATTTCTTAGTTTTTTGTGAAAATATGTAATTCTTTTTGTAAACCTACAGAGTGACATATTCGCACTAGCGAAAAAGCTCTTTAAATAAAGATTCAAAAAAATAGTCCCAAGTAGGGAATGCAAATCCGTCGTGTTTTAAAAATCCGGATTTTTTAAAACGGATTTTGGGTCCAATCCGGATTATCCGGATTTTACGGATTTTTCATGAAAATCAAACAAACCTACTTATATTAGTTTATTAACATGATGTTTCCCTTCATACGATTCCCCTTCGACGTTTCGAGAGCAGTAGCTCTCAAAACGGCGAGGGGAAACATCGTGAGGAAACCGGCAAGTCCTAGAACCAAAACTTTTAGGACATGTAGCATCCACAAACCCACACTGGGCCCACCTGGTGGATTACGGCCTCTCCAAGAAGCCGTTTTCCCAACATGTAAAGTCAAAGAATGTATATTTCTTCCATTTTTGGGTTGGAAATTATCCAATGACTTCTCCCGTTCTGGGCAGAGTTTAGTGTCTAAAATCCACTCCTCTTCCTTCTTCTTTTTCTTTGTCTTCGTTCTAGGGCCCCGGGGTTCACTTTCACATAAGTCACGGCAACAGTAGGTTTCGACCCAGCTGGGCCACTACGATTTGTACACACTACGCGCCGTGGCGGGGTCGATGAGCTATCCATTGCTCGCCATTCGCAAGCCTGAGCTTACGGTAGCTCGAAATCGGGGTCTGGATCCGGGAGCTGGAGCGTGAGGATCATTCCCTCGCACGTGCAGCCGCCTCCTTTGCTAGCATTACGGCTTCGCAGAAGCAGGCGACCGTCTGTCACATTCCTTTGCGCTCCGGTCCATGGGCCGTACCAAGACCCGGCGTGAGTGGTCATTGCCCAAACGGAGCATACTTTTAATAATAGTCCTCCAGACCGAATTTTGATCACGGTGGCCTGATGCCTACTGAAACCTGGAAGCCTGATGCATACTGCAGATTTTACAGTGCACAAGTGTGTACACAGACACTGGCGCACTCTCTGTTCTTTTAATCTTATAGTCAGATGGGAAGGCAATTCAACACGACCGGAGAGAGATCAGGTGTAGGACCCACAGCTTTACGTGCTTTTCGAGGCACGGGGGTATCATACCACCAACTTCCAAACTCCGGAGAGCTATAGAGTAATTCCTAATGGAAAAACCCAATAGCACTATTTGCTTGACCTCTAGTTCAAGCTCAGTACCCACGCTCAGCATTCGCCCTTACAAACCTAGTGTTCGTCCGACAAGACAGTTAAACGTCACACCTTAACCATAAGCTCCACCGTGTCCTCCAGGCGATCGATCCGCACAATAATGACACCTGGGCATTTCTTTCGCACAAATCCGGCGCAGAAACCTCTCGAACTTACCACGTCCGGTGAGGACCTGTGTCATGTGGAAGGTGAGGACGCAGAGACGTCTTTCCAACCACTTCTCAAAGAGGGGACTTATAGTCATAATTATGGCGTGCCCAAAGAATGTAGTAGGGTTGGTAATTAGTTCATACTTTTTTCTGTCAGCATGATGACGCTTGGTGCCTTAAAAGACATTCATTCTTTTTTGGGCACGCATGCATTGCAACTTGTTATACGGGTAGACCACGAATTATATTGCACCCACGTTACGATATTTTTTTTCTGAATTTACTTGGTTATCCGTCTTCCACGCGGGTGAAGCCACGGGCAAAAGCTATTGCTATAAAAATAAAAGATAATATCATCGCGAATTAAAATTTCTTATTATTCAGAAAATCCGCGGATTTGATTTTCAAATCCGGATTTAAAAGTTGAGTAAAAATTTGCGGATATCCGGATTTTTCGGATTACGGATAGTCCGGATTGCATTCCCTAGTCCCAAGTCTCGGGATTAAAAGTTTTCTATTTATAGGTTTTGTTTTTAGATGGGAAATAATTTAACTACTTCTCCTACTCTTGGACGGAGCTGGATGGCGTCAGACTTTTACTGACTAAACTCCACTCCTATGTTAATTCTTTACTTTGCATTCAGGACCCCGGGCGGTCCCCTTTTCAGACAACCAAAGAATATGGGTTGTCCGAAAGGGAACACCACACTTCAAACACTCCTGGAATAGCCTAAAGTTTGGGCTATTCCAAAAGTGTGTCAATATTTTTTTTCAATTTCGTTCTACCTTTCGAGCGTGAAGAAGTAAGAAGCATACACACTTTCAATCTTGCACCTTTATTATATTAGTGTTATAAAATGTGATAGGTAGCTACAGCGCATGGTTTCGTCCTCGTGAAACTCCCAGTATCCATATTTCCAGAATACTATTTCCGTATTCGACTAAATTATCAGTAAATGCGTTTGTAAAGGTATAAATTACAGATCAGATTTCATATTCCATGGAAATATCCGTAATAACTGTTTTCATCGAAATTATTCTGAGTACTATGAGTACTATAGGATCATGAAATTAACGGAACTCGTAATTATATTTTGTTTGTATCAGTGGTTTCCAATCTTTAATAGTGGGGGACCACTCTGGATATTTTGTTGTTAGCAGGGATCAGAAGCCTAGAAGAAAATTTGACTACGTATGGCAAAATAGTAATACGTAAGTACATTCGATTATAAAAAAAATGAAAGGACGCAGTTGCGCTACAGCGGGAATTACAGGTTCATAATATTAATAGTCCATCTTAACATAACGAGTTTCCTCCGTGCCTCGGAAAGCACGTTAAGCCGTTGGTCCCGGCTGTCATTTGGAGATCTTTGGCAGTCGTTACGGATAGTCAGAAGCCGGTAAATCTGACTCCAGTCTTGCCATGAAGTACCGTGTTACCCCAGGTTGTGGAGGTCTGGTAGGCAGCCGCTCCTCGTAAAATACTGGTATTCAGCTAAATCCAGCTTGACTGGAAGCCGACCCCAATATAGTTGGGAAAAGGCTAGGCAGATGATGATGAATATTAATAGTATTGAAAAAAAAACTATGATGTACTTAAGTTTTTATTAGATTAATTTAATGAAAGTTATAAAATTTTAGCACAACAATGTAATTTATAAATAAAATCCATAGAAATTGACATTATCATTGAAGCCACAATATTTTATAAGATTTAAAATTTGATTGCATCATCGCTCTTTTCAATTGGATAGTTTGAAAATAAACCTTTCGCAAATTATCCTTTCAAAAATCCGGTTTCCTGGAACGCAAGGCAAAGAAGGAACATAGGCGAGGAGTTTTATAAGTAAAAGTCTGACACGCCCACCCGCTTCGCCAAAGAGCGGGAGCAGCAATTAGATTTAATTTCCCACCAAAAAAAACCTTCAGGACCACCCATGACCATGACTACAAGTTGAGAACCACTGGTTTATAGTAACGATAGTAGAGGAATATTTAATAGAACTGTATTGGTTATATTGAAATTCTGTACGAAAATTGGAAAATGATTTAGTTTGAGTGTGTTAAAGATCATTTTACGAAATACCCCGATTTCTGATTTAAGCATTTGATGTTGAAGTATTTCTTAGAGAATCCTTTAGTCTAAAAACCTGTCAAAATTTAGCATTAAAGTACAGTTTGTGCCTTACTCGAAATACCTAATTCAGAAACCTGCTTTAGCCCCCGATTTCTGATTAAAGCATTTGAAGTTGAGTACCTATTTCTCAAAGTCTACTTTACCCTGAAAACCTGTCATGGTGGCTTTAAGTAGAGTTTGAGACGTTCTCAACCTAAAATACTCAATTCAGAAACCCGTCCTGATTACTAATTACAGTAGTTTAAGACATTAATTTAATCCCCTTCTTAAAACTCTTGAAAATCTTAACACCGTGACTCAAAAAGCAACAAAATTGTTGTACACCATCTATCGGCTTGCGTGGGAAGCTAGCGGATAAACACATGATGACCTGGTGGTGAGAAGACGAGAATATTTAACATCCACCAACCCGTATTGCAGCTGTGAGTTGAGCGTGGATGTCTGTAGCCCAATTTGAGGACACCTTTGACGCAGTTCGATTCCCGCACGTAACAAATATTTGTATGGCCTACATATAGTTGTTCAGTTTGTGTGTTTTGTGTATGTGAGTTTATATTATGTTTGTGGACGCACCCACGATACAGGAGTAATTTCTAGAGTGGGTTTTGGTTTATAACCAATTTACTTATTCGTTTTTGCTCCATTGGATTGGCACAATAACGCTAAGAAAAGAAATAATTTAAAGAGCCTTCAGTAATAAATATTTGTGTCAATCGAAGAGATAAAAAATATGATGTGGAAATTATTCAATGGCAGGCTTTCGTTATATGGTGGAGCTAAGAGGGTGTGTCAGACTTTTACCGACTTAAACAATACATGTGTATTTCAGTTGATCTTTGCGTCCTAGGACCACAGGTTTCCTTTTCAGAAAATGCCTACTATCCTAGAGGGCTTTGCCCCTTCTGGCTTCGGTTACAATTTGGCTAGGCCCCTACAATTTGGTCTACTAACGGGTGTGGGTTAGATCCGAAATGCTAAGAATTAACTGATATTGTACTCGCATTTGACCCTTGTTACAAACGATTTCTCGTGAAATCTGCCTGACTTGAGTCCCTTCATTGGCATTTAAGCCTAGTATTAGATTAAAATGTTTACAAAGTCGAGTTGCCCTTTTGATTTTCCGAGAATGTAGTCTATATTTTTATTTTTAGCTTTTTGCGGATATCCCAGCGTATGCTACTGCACTAAAAAAATAAACATATTATTTGTTGAACATTTTTTTTGTGTTCTATATAGGTATGTAGCCACATCTAGAATGTCACGTAGGAACTAAGCAATTAGAGTTTTCTGTGCGATTTGTAGATATACAGCAGCCCAATTATTGGAAACTTGTTCAAACCAGACATGACACTCATTTGATCGGAGTATCCTTCCTTCGGAGGTTTGCGGGACTACTTTTTGTTCCACTTGCCTGTAAAGGTATATAGATGGGGTCTCACGAAGCAGAAAACTAAATTTATTCGTTTTGCTGCAAGTAACCTGAGAAAACCCAGTAATGATCAAGTTGATTAAGAAAAACAGTCTGAAATACTGAGTAAGGACATCATAGTTGAAGTTGGTTGCGAATAAGACTGACCCCATTGTGTGTGAGAGACATATTTAAGGCAGTTTTTTTTTACAAGCCCTTATTATCTCACTGCTTGGCAAAATCGTTCTTTCATTACATCTGATGATTTCATGCCTCTTATCTATACTAATATTATAAAGAGGTAAAATTTGTAAGTTTGTAGGTTTGTAAGTTTGTATGTAGGGGGTAATCTCTGGAACTACTGGTCCGATTTGAAAAATTCTTTCAGTGTTAGATAGCCCATTTATCGAGAAATGCTATAGGCTATATACCATCACGCTACGATCCACGGGAGTGTAGCAGTAACGAAAAATGTGGGTGAAACCGCAGGGGACCGCTAGTTTTAAATACTTACGGAAAAAATCCAGGTCATCCAGCAATCTCTTTCGTGGTCTGCGTCCCTGAGTCGCTGTGTCAGGGCACCAATTCTCGCAATTAACCAAATTCTGGATGTTGACGGATGTTCTATTCTAATTTTCAAGCCTAAATCAAATAAAAATTTCCCAGGTTTCACGGAACTCAATAATGACATAGGTATAGTACGTTGGTTAAATTCGTTAATCTGTTAAAACAAGGTAGTGTCTCGTTTTGCATGACAATTAACCACGAACGATGATACCTGACCTGAATCCGTTAAAACAAACAATGTGTACATTACCTTGGTGACATACGGGGTACCAGGTTTGCATACAATGCTAGAGGTATGATCTTTAATGGTAATCATGAACGTCTCAAACAGACGATGTCCGCTAGGCCCACAGGAATTGTCTGAAAAAGGACTCATGGTTCTAAAACGAAAGAAATCTACAAGAGAGAAATCTTTTCGCAAATAAGTACGATTATGGAAACGTCAAACGTCTTATTCAATACTCAATTCATTATTAAAAGCAACAAATCTGTTAAATTCCAAGTTCGTAGAAATATGAAAATGTTTCTCTCGTTCCTGCTTAAGTTTCTTATGATGCTACTTCGTGGAACCTGCGTATTGCTCCTAGTTCCTAATAACAATATCTTATAACATGTAATAACAGTATATGTAATGCCTACCAGGGCTGCAGCTGTTATAAAGAGTTATCGCAGCCACGGAGCGCAAAGAGCACTTAAGGTAAATAACACAGGTGGGTTTTAGTCAGTACGTCTGACACTCCCTCTCATTTCAGCCAGAGCGGGAGAGGACTTATTCGATGATTTCCCACAAAAAAAAAATACAGTGCATTAGGGATGGTCGCGGAGTCAGAGGTGCATGATTCAAAGTCAAAGTCAAATATTTTTATTTCACATAGGCCTACATGGGCACTTATAAAACGTCGAAAACTAGTGCACGGTTCCAAATTGGTCGTTTCCTATGGAGAAGAACCGGCAAGAAACTCCATGGTTACTCTTTTCAAAAAACTATTGAGTTTACAACATTTTCACATTACAACACAGATTTTTGACTGTATTGCGGATGCGAATGTCTTGCCTGATGAGGCGAATGCTCGGTATCTCTGACAGCCTGGTAGCTATTGTGACCAAAAGGATGGTAAACCTGATGATCTGGCACTGTGTGACGAGTGTGACGACTCATTGTGCGTCATTTAGGTAATAATATGTCCTTTATTATAAAGTTTTTTTTTAGTATAAAGAATTTCATCTAATGACTTCATCCGCTCTTGGACGTAGCGGAAGGACGTGTCAGAATTTTACTGACTTAAAACCAATCCTATGTTACTTCATGGTCTTCTGTTCCAGGGCCCTGGGTTTTCCTTTCAGAAGCCAACCCATGGCTTCAGTAAGTTTCAACCCAGCTGGACCCCCTATATACTCAATACTAGGTATATTCTCTTCATTTCAACTCAATTTTATTTACAACTACAATAATACAACAACTATTATTTGTCTATTCTATTCGCAACCAATCGACACCGCGCCAGTATAAATCGTTTGGTCACAAAGAAGGCATTGCAATCAGTGTCCCATACAATACCGAACAGTTTCTATACAAAGATATCTGTCACAGGTCCCCCGGGTACCGTACAAAGACTAATCGCACTGAGCCTTGAAAAAAGTCAACGTGAAAGGTTTTTCAAAGCTCGTTGATGTTACGGGAAAGATTGAAATATTGGTATTATTAATTGTTTCAAATATTGAACTTATTTTTTTTGAGGGTTCGTTTTGCGAACCAATCTTTTTACGGGGTTAGTTAGATTATCTGCAAGCAATTATACCAGCAATTTAATTTTAAAATAATTTAGTTCTTAGCGCGCTGGGTCTTGGTTGAAGCCATAGTCTGGAGCGAGAGGGAATGGCAGGTGGTCGCCTCCTTATGTGAAGCAGTAATGCTAGCGTAGGAAACGGCTTTACGCGTGGGGGAACAAATATGTGCACTCCTCAGCCGCCTCGACTCCGACCCCTACTGTCAGCTAGGGTAGGCGTAGGCTTTCGGAAGACGAGCTGTGGACTGCTAGCCGTCTGGCCAACTAGTATCCGGGTCAAGCCCAAGTCGTCAACAGCGCGTAGTGTACCATGCGGTTCTGAAACAAATGTCAGCAACCGTAGGACCCGCAGGGATTTTCTGAAAAGAAAACCAGTGGTCCTACAACGAAAAGAGCAACAGAAACCACACCTATGAGGCTATGACGGTGTGGTTTTAGTCAGTAAAAAAATCTGATAGGCCCTCCCGCTCCACCGTAGAGCAAAAGAAATCATTAGATAAGTCAAAAAAGTTCTAGATATGAAAACACTAAAATTATTTTAATTGAGTCGTTTTGCTGGTCCAAAGTTTAAAACATTTATAGGACTGATTTTTCTACTAATTAAATTTCCTATTCATAAGGAGATAAGTAATGTAATTGATTTATAAACGATCGCTATAAGGTAAAATTAAGAAGATAATTTTTCTTTTCATGCTACGGGAAGCCTAAAAAATGAAAGGAGAAAATTAAAAATTATTCAAAAGTCGGGGTGGGACGGAATTATCAAATCCGGCTTCTTTTTAATTTCCTGTTAAAAATCAAACGTTGGAAATTTCAATAGAGTACTTAGCATGATAAGCTATTGATAAATTAAAAAAGTAAAAAGAAAGCCTTTTCAATACCTCGAACATTCTAATGAGATACTAGGATCTCATAAACTTCAAAGAGTAAAACAAAATGGAACGCCTTTTAAATTGTGACGTGAGACTGCATGGAGCCATAAAAAGTGCGGCATCGGTAGGGTATCTCCGATCAGTATTGTGGCGAGATGACGAGACGCCATTGTGGGCCATACAAAGAATAGAATAGAATAGAATAGAATAAACTTAATGAAATACTTTAGTGGACAACTACCTGTGACGTCCGTCCTAGTAGCGTAACACGGTAAAAAAGTTGACGGTTCGGGCTTTTAACTTTTAATACGCGCTTAATATTTTAGTGGTTTTAAACCAAACTAAAAGTTAGACCTTTTTAATTAATTAATAGAGGCAAACACACCTGGTGTTAAAAGTGACACTTAAATATTATGGCCAGAATAAAATGAACTCTGAATTACGGTAAATACAGATTATATGGAAGCACAAAAAGATGATAACAGTTTTTTAGGTTGGTCGCTTATTAGTAGCCGTTTTCGAGTAAATTAGTTAATTTTATATTTAAGTTTGATGGCTAATATGATTTTAATTGTGAAATTTGGTAGATGTAAATATTTTTATACTTAATTATGTTATGCATCTATTGTTTAAACTTTTGGAATATGTAGCTAAATAACATAACAACATAGTATATGTATATGGATGGGGCCAGCGGGGCTAATACCCGCTAGGGCCATGGCAATTTTTTGAAACGAAATCTCTGGTCCTAAAACGCGAAGGGCACCTTAAGGACACATGTATGTATAGCTTTAATAAGTTAAAGGCTGATACGCCCTCCCTCTCTACCATAGAGCGCTTGGAGTAATTGGATGATTTGTATACTCAAAAAAAATATACCAATACCAATACAGGAATAAAAAAAACTGAATATCATATTGGCCAGCGCCCTTTGTACTAGGCAAGCATATCACATAAGATAGTGCTAGATAGACTGTGGTTTGCGGATTTGGAAACGAATAAACCGTTTTAAAATGAAGTTTCATTATACGATTTGGCACGGTTCTCTATGTAAAAAGTTTTCAAAATCTATCCAATAGGCTTTGGCAACTGAATCGGTTTCATTATTTCTTTAAATTGTCTTTGTTAAATGAGTATTTGTTATAACTAACTAGTTTAGAACAAGGTACTGCTTGGCAAAGGAATCTTTGCGTGTTTAAAAATGGAAATCAGTTTTCCTGGCTAAGATTTCTTCTATGCTGCACAAGTTTTTGGTACAACTATTGACAAATTAAGAAATAATTGTTCTATCTTAAGTTGTCCCATTGATTACTAAGCTAATTTATGGTTCCCTACCGAAACAATTGGTCAACTTACAAACATTATCATGCACGTCAAAAAAAAAACTTGAAAAGAGGGAAATAGTTACATTACAATTGACAAGTGTCATTATTTTCTATCGTGACACGCTTTGAAAATAAACAAGTGCGTGTGCTTACCATCAGGTTTTTTATTTCTGGTAGGGGAATCATCATCATGACTTCCCCCGCTCTTGGGCGGAGCGGGAGGGCAGACTCTTACTGACTAAACCCCTACCCCGTTCCTTCGTTGCCTTCGTTCTGGGGGGGACTCGGTGTCAACTTTTTTAGGAATACCACGTGTTCCCCCCAGAGGCTTCGGCCCTACCGGGCCCCTACAGTTTGCTGACATCTCTTTGAGGCGCGCGTGGAACAGAACGCGCCGTTGACGACTGGGCTCGGTCCAGATTATTTCCAGACTGCCGGACAGCGAGCTACCCAGTGCTCGCCGTCCGCGAACCCGCGCCTACGGTGGTCGGAAATCGGGATCGGGATCTCGGCGGCGGCGGCGTGAGGACCGTTCCCTCACGCGCTCGCGGTTAGCAGCCTCCTTCACGAGCATTACTACTTCGCAGAAGGAGGCGACCGCATGCCAACCCTCCTCGCTCCAGACCATAGCCTGAACCAGGGCCCGGTGCTTACCATCAGGTGGGATCGCCATCAGGCACTGCGTAGTAAAAATTATTTAAAACAATAAAAACAATTCCATCTTTATCAACTCCGGTCCGCCAATAGTGCGAAATATGTTTCACCAAAACGTTTAACGCTAATCGAGTCATGATGTCCTAGTACACCTATCTCTGTACAATAGTACGTTGAGCCATTGTTCAAAGAGATTTGAGGCGTCTGTCTACAGTAGACGATGTTGACCACACTTGAGCGTCCATTGATAGATTAATAGCTACTGTAATGGATCGCTTGTTATACGCGTAGAGTGGGGAATAGGCAAGTTAGTTTCTGTTAGATGGTGTGGATTTGTATCTAGGGTTTCTAGAATAGGTCATAATTTTGTATTGTGACACCCTTTGACAATAAACTAGTGCGCCTCACCATCGATGATTGCATCACTGTACACCATCAGGTGGGATCGCATAAGGATGGCGATCTGAGATCGATTAATCGAAGAATCGATTTTTCGAGCAGAAAATATCGATTTTTTAAATCGATATGAAGTACTGTGTCGATTCACTGAATCGATATATCACCCTTGAAAATCGACATTCGATTTTTTCTGTTTTGGTATAAACCATACAATTATTTGCATTTAGTTGAATGTGCCTGAATTATAAGAGTGCTGCCGGTTAAAGAGTTAACTACTCATAAACTCGCGAGATGGCTGTATGTTTAGTATCCTTTACTCGCCTCTCTTTAATAAAAAAGTTACGTTTGTAGTCTTTGACTTTATGTATTTATAATCTGTGACGATTGATATTGCATAAAATTGCATTATTCATTTGTTGTTGTCGTTTAATGAATACTGTTATTAGCGTAATATAAGTATTTTCATGATTGATTTTCATCAGATTTTCATGTAGTGTTTGTTGCGAAATAATAACTAATTGAGAGTAGGTAAGTAAATAAGTAAAGCGCTTCTTATTTTTTACTTTGACGCTATTATTTTCAGTTTGTTCTGTTAGTTGTGATTATCATTTAAATTTACTTTTACACAGGAATAATCAGCATTGAAATAACTAATAAGTAATATGTGGAATTCTTATTGATGGAAGTGTTCATACTTCATTCACGATTACTTTATGTCCAATTATCTATTTAACGTCAAAGCATCAAATTATTCATCTTGTTTACAGAAAAAATAGTAAAGCTCCCATTATCATTTTAAAAATAAACTATCGCTTTTACTCTAATTTTATTTTAATCAAGTAATCGCCAGGCTAGGGATGGCGATTCTTTCCGAAAAATATCAATTTTTAAAGCAATTCGTATCTTAATTAATCGATTCACATTTGGTGCTATTTTTATATAAAGGTTACTTTTTTATAAAATGTTAAACTATTCTTTCATATAAAATATTCTTAATTCATTAAGAAATTATGCTAACTAATCCTAATAGGATTTTGAATATTACTCGAAACTAGTGACTAATTACTTAAAATATCATTGTTTATCAAGTTTAATACATATAATAAATGAGGAATAAATATATTTTTTCAGCATGTCGGGTAGAAGTGATTTATGGAATCATTTTATTAAAAAAGACTTCGGAGGCACATGCAAATATTGTCACCAGGACGTAAAAACTAAGGGAAACACAACAAACTTGCGCAATCATTTATTAAGACGTCATCCAACAATTCAGACCGTAAGTCTCAAAAAGAAGAGTGAAAGTGGTGGTGGTAAATGTGGTAATGCACGAAATGATAATGGAAATGATCAAGTTAGTGAAACCATTTCCTAAGTCACATTATTTGTTTTCCAATGTACTGAGTTCGAAAAAAATAAAAATCGATATTAAATAAATCGAAGTATCAAGTAACTATGTTTTTTCGTTTTAGGTTGTTGATGACATGACTTTAGACATCGTTCCAGTTCCAGATTTGCAAAATGTTGATAATTCGGATGCTGAAAGCGTGGCTTCTTCTTCTACCAATGTATCAGTCTTAAAACAGCAAACATTGACATCTTGCTTAACAAATATAAAATCATTTGGAGGTAAGGCATGAAACTAAAATCTTTTGAATATTTTTTTATGAAAGTGAGATGCATACAGGATCAATAATTAAGACTTTATTTTATTTATTTTCAGATACTGGTATTAAGCGTGGTCAAATAACCAATGCAATAGTCTTCATGATCGCAAAAGATGGGTTGCCTTTAAATACTGTGGAAAAAACAGGATTTCGATATTTAATGAAAGTAGTGGCACCACTTTATAAAGTTCCAGCCAGAAAAACAATGACCCACATGATTGACGATAAATATTACATTCTTTCGACACAACTGAAACTAAAAATACAAGAAGTAGAAGCACTATCTTTAACTGCAGATGTTTGGACTGACTCGCATAATAGTCAAAGCTACTTAGGCTTAACTGGTCATTGTATATATGAAAGTAAATTATTGAGCATAGTTTTTGGTGTAACTGCTCTAACAGAACCACACAATGCTGACTACTTAGCACAAGTTATTATCAATATGACGGAAAAATGGGGCATCACAAGTAACAAAGTGGTAGCGTTTATCACGGACAATGGCGCTAATATCGTTAAAGCTGTCACAAATGTTTATGGCAAAAATAAACACATGCCATGTTTTGCCCATACATTAAACCTAGTAGCATCAAAACCATTTGACAATAAGGATGGACTGGAAGAAGCCAAGAATTTACTAACAGCTGTCAAAGATATTACCACATATTTTAAACATAATACAAATGCTGCTGATTCTTTAAAGAAAGCTCAGGGTCATCAAACAAAGCCTTTGGGGCTTGTTCAGTCTGTGTGTACCAGATGGAATTCTGTTTTTTATCAATTGGAACGATTTGTTGAGTTATCCGAAATAATTGCGCCAATATTACTCAAGTATCCTAAAGCGCCAACAATGCTAACTGCACAGCAGTTAGAATTTATAAAAGATCTTATAAATATATTGAGACCATTAGAAGTAATAACTAAAGAAATATCGGGAGAAGACTACGTTACAGCCAGTAAAATTATACCCATCGTGTCTTGTCTGACTGAAACATATAATACAATGAAAAATTCAACGGATATTGGTGTTAAAACAAGGACTTTAATTGTGGACGGCTTGAAGAAAAGATTTGGAAATGTTGAACAAGTTCATTTGTTAGCTGCTGCGACCATTTTAGATCCTAGATTTAAAAAAAATCATTTTACTGACCATGTAGCCTGTTCTCGAGCGATAAATAAAATAAACACTTCAATTTTGGATATTACACGACAATCACTTCCACAAAATAATAGTGAGGAAGTCGACGCAATAGAAAGCGCTGATAAGGATATGAAAAACGGAATATGGGATTTTCATAAGTTGCTTGTGAAAAAGCAACTCTCTTTATGCAATGCACTTGCACAGGAAAATCAAGGCTTAAATGAAGAATTCAAACATTATTTATCGCAGGCAGTTGTGCACCTGAAGTATGATCCTGTACTTTACTGGCAAGAACAAAAGAGCTCCATTTATCATCACGTTCACCCAATCGCCATGATGTATATGAGTATCGTTGGATCATCCGTTCCTTGTGAGCGCCTGTTTTCAATTGCTGGAAACATCGCAAGTGATGAGCGTAACCGCTTGGATCCCAAAAGGCTTGACAGACTGTTGTTTTTAAAAAGTTTAGATATTGAGCATTGGGAACTATAGTTCCCAGTTATAATTCCCAATGCTTAATATTTAAACTTTTAACTCTTACCTTATTTTTTACTTTTTTGCAATCAATAAAAACATTCAGTATATAAATACTTATTTTTTTTTTATAGTTGATCTTATAGTTTGATACGGTAATAAAAATAATTGTTATTTTTGAATTCCCTGATTTTATTGATAAGATATCGTTAATTGCAATATTAATCTTGTTTTTAGTAAAATTGATACAAAACATTATAAACGCAAACTTGAAAAAAAGATCGATTTTTTAAGAATCGATTTTGTAGGCCTCGATTTTTTCGTGAATCGATTCATTAGACTACGATTCGAATCGATTTAAAAATCGATCTTTTTCGTAAAGAATCGCCATCCCTAGGATCGCATTCCAGCACTTGTTTATGCTTATTTAAATAAAAAAAAAAAACTATTGCATCTCTTTCAACTCTGATTCGCCAAACGTGCAAAGTATGTTTCACCAAAACGTTTTTAACTCCAATGGAGTCATGCTGTCCTAGTACACCCAGTACTAGGACATCATGACTCGATTGCCGTTGACTGTACAATAGTACGTTGAGCCATTGTTCAAAGAGATTTGAGGCGTCTGTCTACAGTAGACGATGTTGACCACACTTGAGCGTCCATTGATAGATTAATAGCTACTGTAATGGATCGCTTGTTATATGCCTAGAATGGAGGATAGTCAAGTTTGTTTCTGTAAGATGGTGTGAATTTAAAACTATTGGGGCAATTTAGAAATTGACCACTGACCACTTGGGCGACACCTGAGTTGTACTCAGAACCACGTCGCGTAGCATAGGTATATTGGTTTACAAGTCTAGTTGCCATATAAAATGTATGGAGATCCGTGGCCCCAATGTGGTTCTATCTTAAGACATTTAATGACGTTCAGAATTTTCAAAACGAGAGCAGGAATTTTAGGTACCTAAATATCTAAAAAGAGCGCTACATTATTTTTCTTTCGCTACAAAACAATAATAAAAACAAAAAACAAAAGCTAACAGCCAATACAATGGACAAAAAACATACTCTGAATAAAACTCCGTATAAAACAAGCCAGTAACAAAATAAAATTGTGTTTAAAATTAGAACAATAATTGGAGTGACGCGTTCCGAAACAGAATAGATGTCTTGTGTGTTGTAGCTACATGACGTGTAGATGAGAAAGGAGATTGGAATTCACAATAATATGTTAAAGTTACAATTTCGATGGTAATTTGTATTAAAACAATTTTCATGGAGCGAGGCAATGTTTGGCAATTGAGAGAATTGGGTATGTTCCTGTGTATATTTTTGTATAATATTTAAAATAAACAAGGAACCGTGTTACCCCAGTTAATGGGTTGTGGAGGTCTGGTAGGCAGCCGCTCCACGTAAAATTTTGGTATTCAGCTAAATCCAGCTTGGCTGGAAGCCTACCCCAATATAGTTGGGAAAAGGCTAGGCAGATGATGATTTAAAATAAACAATGAAAGATATCTTCTGAAAACAGCAACAAAATTGGTTATTAAATGAAGCACCATTTTAAATATTGCAATGATAATGAGTGGGAACTTTGGGAAGAGTAGTGGCTTTTCTACACGTGTAACCTACTGGCGGTTACGTCACATGTCAGTGTGTGCGCACCCTTTTTCTGTTACTTGACAGATTCCCCTTACACTATATTTGAGAGATTCTAACTTGCACCATTTTTAACAGACTAGAACTTTGAACGACCGGTTTGTGCGTCTCGCATCCATTTGATTGCAACTTAAGTTTGGTGATTCTTCGCACTATGTCAGTAACCTTGACATGAAAACCAATATAATTACAACAAAAGTGTCATCCATAACCTATAAAATTTAATGACACGTATAAAATACAAAGTGACGAAGGCGACGTTTAAAAAATCAATGTCGAATGAATCGTTAATTACACTTCAGCCTTCAGACTTTAGTTCGGTTTAAATAATTAAGCTCGTCACCCAATACGTTCACAACTTTCGATTTGTTCGAAATTTGAAATAGGCTTCGACATAAAACTCGATCAAATAAAAGTTGGTTGCTCGTTTAGTTTTTGACGTTCTATTGCCTCATGAAGTCCTAGTACTTTGGTTGCGAAAACTGCAATTACTACGACCGATAAATCGGGGAACGATTTTTTGAAGGTGAAAAATAGAACACAGGGATAGCGAGTGCAACGCAAATGTCCTACAAAAAATCTGACGTGGCGGGCAGCGTTAATGATTTCTTGATAGCAGCCAAAAAAACCCTCTAGTATTTTTCGGTGGTTCTCGTCAAATGACGTCTCCTGCTCTGGATTGAGCGAGGGGCCGTTCTGTCAGTTGCCCTGTGCGTTACAAGACCATGGTATGTCTTTCGATTAATACTGTCTTAGCAGGTATCGACCTTACTGGGGTCGCTTCAGTTTTGCTGAAATCTCTTTGGCGCGCGCTCGACTCGGGCTTGGTCCTTACTGGACGGCTGGACGGCGATCTACCCATTGCGCGTCGTCCGCAACCATGGCTAGATTTCTGAGCAAGTTATTGGCCAATAAGACTATCAAAACTAAAATATAATGGATGAAATCATACATGTAATTTAAATATACATACATACCAAACAAAGTAAGCGAAATATACGTAGATCATATTTAGGAAGCTGATAGCCTACGTTTACTTACCTAAGCCTTTTGCAAAGTAAATAATACAGTCGCTATGTTATTCGTCTAAACAATATGTGTGTAAATTCCATTGTATTTAATACTAAATGGTTCTTAAGCCGTTGCGCCCTTTGCGAGTGTTGACTTAGGCTTGTTACCATAGGGTATACAATATACATGCCTCTTGAACTCCGGGAGTAGTACATATAAGTTGACAGCTTAAGGCGATGACCTACTGACATACTTAGTTTCGTAGATATTGTATGAATTCTCTACTTATGAAATTGAGATTAGCAACAGTGTTCCAGAGTACTTTTGGCTACGATATGTCATTGACGAATTTAAGTAACTAATGTTTTTTAATTCGACGGCATCGTTGGTGCAGTGGTTGAGTGATTTGCTGCTGTGCGACGTGTCGCAGGCTCGTTTCCTGCATGTAACAATTATTTAAATTGCAACAATATGTGTTCTGGAAGACTTTTCGACATTGTGAGATTTGGTTTGAGAATAATTACATGATATTTTGGTAGTGCGATGGCTCAACCTTACATGGCGGTAAAAAAGTCTGACACTCTTTCTCATTCCACTTAGAGTGGGCGAAGTTTTCTTTATTTAAGAAATAAAGGATCTACTAAACACTTCGGAAATATCGTTACGACAAAATAGTTTTCTTTATTTAAGAAATAAAGGATCTACTAAACACTTCGGTAGTATCGTCACGACAAATGTTACTTTAATAATTAATTACTAATTTAATAGCTATACATTCTTTAAATCAATACTAAACTTCGCCAGAAAGTAACTTTCTCCTCTGATATGATTTCCTAGTAGCTCGATATAATTCCTCAAGTCTTCAAGATGACAAAAGTTTTTTCTATGTCGGAGGCGGCTAACTTTGCCAATCATCGAGATATCCACGCTTTCACTTCGAGTGTTTGATCCTTGGGCTTAGGGTAGGAATGAGCTGTAGATGTTCTTAGAAACACTTTAAAACACGTTTACGATTATAATTAGTTGTGATTAGAATAAAGTTTAATTTTAGTGGTTGTGTGTCTTGTTACCAGCTAGCTTCTGCCAGCAGCTTCGAAAAATTATCCTATGTACTGTTTCAGGATATGGTCTATCTGTTTGCTTTTTGTCTAAAGCCATTTAGCTGTTTGAGCGTGAAAGAGTAACAAACAAACATACACGCACTTACATACAAACTTTCGTCTTTGCAATTTGTATTTTCTTTAAATTTATATTAAACTTTTTCTAATTTAAAAAGACATTTTGTAGCTAGTACAATAATGTGTGATATTTTGTAGCTGTAACTATAATTTTTCAGACTCCAGAAAAATCCCAGATGTAAAAATCCCTAATAATACTTTTCTCGATACTAGGGCGACATGTTTAGTAGGAGCTCTAGCGGTCACAATTCAATTCCACTATACTCCGTCGGTTTAGGTAGTTAACTAAAAGTAAAAGCACGCCCCGTTGTCGGCTACATCATCGTTTACCATCAGGTGCGATAGTGGTCAAACGTGAGCCTGAGTTTTATATAAAAAAAAGTTTTCTCGATCACATTTTTATTAGGAGCTCTAGCGGTAATTAGACTGAACAGGAGGCAGTAATGCTGGAAGCTTGTCTTATTCATACTCTTTGATCATGGAGGTATTAGACTAACTTTTAATAAGGTCGCTATCATAATGTTTACAGTATGAAATCGTGTTTATTCAATCGTATGTAACCTTCGATGTAATTGGTGGCTTGTTTTCATATTTAACCGCTTAATCTAGGTTTTTATTTATATTTGTGTAATGGAATGTTTTTGTGCGTTTCCTGTTACATTAATCTGTTTATTTCGTTTTAACTGAAATTATTAATGATATCTATGTATATAAAGGTGGGAGTAACTCTGTCTGTAAATCCTAAGATATCCTTATAGGCTACTTTTTTATTTGGCTTTGACTTCTATTTCGCGTCCGCAATATCTGACATTTATGCGGACGAAGCCACTGACAGAAGCTAGTATTATTATAAATACGAAATTAGCTCTGTTTGTTACGTTTTCTCGCCTTAACCACTGAACCGATTCAGATGAATTTTGGTGTTAACTTTTAAGAAACCTTCAAATAGTAATAACTTATTCAATTTTGGGCAAGGTTTATCAAACTTTTATTGAATAAAAATCCACTATTTGACTGGTCTGTAGACTCTTTAGTTGGTGTTAGAAGTCCTGACTGCCATACCGGAAGGCGTGACTTTGATTCCCACCTAAGACAAATGTTAATTAAATAAATATTATACGTAAAAAAACACTCTTTTTTAGTAATAATCTATTCTCGCTTACAAAGTAAAAAAAATAAACGAAAGTATCTACAATACACACAAATGAAACAAACTTCATGAATAAAATATGCAAGCAAAGTAATTACTTTTTAACACAAAATAATTAGTCAGTACACACGTATAAAATGTTTGAACAAATTACATGCTTAATAGAAAGGAGACTTAACTTAAAAAATAAGGTATTTGAATTTAAAACATATGTTATTATAATAAAGTCCAATTTTGAAATTCCCTTTTTGTAGTTAGGTCTATTTTTATTAAGTGTGTGAAATTAAGTTTTAAAATGATTTTAAACGCAGTCTTCCTAATTGACTTTTACGCCAAAATTAATGGCGATAAATTATTTTCAGTACACTTGCTGTAAGCTTAATTAGGGCACTTTTAGATTATTACTGGTGCTATCAATTTTGTAGGTTGTGTATGGTTTTTTTTATCATCAAATGACATCTCCCGCTCATGGGTGGAGTGGGAGGGTGTGTCAGACTTACTGACTAAACTCCATCCCGTTCCTTCATTGCCTTCGATTAGGAGTCATCGAGCTTCCCTTTCGGAATCCGCGATCCATGTCTCCAGAGGCTTTGACCCTGCTCCTGCAGTTTGCTGACAACTCCTTGAGGCGCGCGTGGAACATCGACAGAAGATGCTGAGCTGCCCATCCTGCACAACCACCTGTTCGGGATCTATGCGAGGCCAATGATAGAGCCGTACGGGTTGCTAAATACTGGTCAGAAACAAATTAGTTGAAGACATCGACACGATAAGAAGAAGAAGATGTGTCTTACACCAGAGGCCTACTCACCTTCCACGGTATTGGTATCGTGAAAGCCATGTCCTCGGGTCTCTTTCCATCATCACGTGCCAAGTCTCTTAGTTCTAATGTGGCAGGTATACCATCGGTGACAATGCCTCAATAATGACAATCTACACTAATATACCTAATAAAGAAGTAAAGTTTGTTTTTTTGTTTGTATGAGGTAATCTGTGGAAGATCTAACTAACTAATAACTGATCCGATTACTAAATTTTTTCACCAATAGAAAGCTGCTGTATTCCTGAGTAACATAGGCTATATTTTATGTACGTGGGCAAAGCTGCGGGCTAAAGCTAGTATTCTATAGGCAGCGACGTCCTTCAGATTCAAGCAACCTTGTTCATAAATATTGGCCATCAATGGCCAATCCCATTACAGCGTGCTCACACATCAATGAATTGTTATGTTTACCGGATCGTGATGTAATACGACTCTTTTTTATTTTGTCAGTGGCAGTTAAACTTCTAAAGCTATATTCACACCCGCACAAATCGTGAAAATCACGAATATGTAGGTCGATACTTACTCGTAAAATACGAATTGTACGAATCTTTTCACCGATCGTTCTTATTTCTTTTAACTTGCACAAGCACAAAATTGAATTCATAATAACGTTTTTTAATAAAAATTACAATTTTTGTTTTATAAGTAAGTCCAGTAGGTACTGAGTAAAATTCATAATTGTCGAGTCAGTTAATACATATTAACGCTATACACGTCTTCAACGGACCGTAATTAATTCCGAATTGTCAATGGCCGACGCTTATATGAACAAACCATCACAAAAAGATAGCCACCGACTCTTAATGACATATTCCCCTAGTATAAAGCCTCGCACCAATTGGGGTAGATAATAATATAGATTTTTCGTCCCGAAAAGAGAGGTTTAATTTGGCCCCGCATTCATTTTGTCGTCGTGTCGCGCCTAAATTGAGTATGTGCCTTAATACCGCCCCTTTGAGAGCCCGTTATTTGTGACTCAATATAAAAAAGAGTACGATGTTTACCGTCATTGTTTGCTGTGCGCCTGGTACTAAACGTGAAAAATAATGATGACATGAATGAAGAAAAGGCTTAGTTTATGAACTGTTATTTTTTTTAAAAACCTTAGAAGTTATTTTTGATAAAAATTAATAAAAGTAATAGATATTCATAATTTTGAAAAAAAAACAACTGTAATGTCCAAAGTATACAAGGTACTTAGAATCAATCATTTGTATCCCTTTTACTTCAATTGGCGAGCCTCCATTCATTACTTAGCTCTATGTCATATAAATTGGGTGCTAATGCTTCTTTTGTTTTTAGTGGCCTTAGGTTATTTGACCTTCTTTTCAGGTAGAAAATGGTTAGTTTTAAACACAGAAATCTAAATATAGACTTTCTGTATACTAAATAACAATACATAAATTCTAAAACACGCACAATGCCAATTGGTCGACTAGGGGAGAAGAACTGGCAAGAAATATCACGTTTATACTTCAAAATAAAAATGTAATTGATGTTTATCAGTGAACAGATCTACTAACTAACTTGTGAGTAAATTATTAAGAGCAACAGAGATGTTGCTGTCTACATTATCATCACACCAATTAAGAGACATATAAACCAAGAAATAAGGTACCTTTTTGACCATCACACACCGTTGTAAAGATAAAATTCCTCCGTAAAAATGGCCTGAAAAGCGTCAAAGAAAGCCCAACTCTTTGATTAATTCTAAACCAATAAATCTTCATTGAAAAAGAGGCAAAATCTTTTATAAACAGGTGATATACGACTATACATTTGGACAGGTATAAATTGTACTATATTTCGCCACCACCTAAGGCCTCTTTTACACGGCACGTTTTTGGCCGTCTGTTGGCACGGTTAATAAAACGTACCGTGTACAAGAGGCTACAGACGGTTATACAACACTGATGAAACACGGCAGTGGTGCCGTGCCGTAGCGTCACGGGCGGCGGCGGCTCACCGCCGTGTATGTCAACAAGCTCCCCTAGTGATTCATACAACATTGACCTCCATGCTTACGCACGGCGAAATAACTGTTCCTACTTACGGTGGAAAAACGCGCCGTGTACAAGTGTTGTCATCGCAGTCTATAATCTCTAGTATACGCTACGTTTTATTAACCATGCCTACGTACGGCGAAAAACGTGCCAAGTACAAGGGACCTAAGGCTTCTTGTATACGGCACGGTTTTCTCCGTGCGTAGTCACGGATAATTCTCCGTACCTACGTAGGCATAGCGTGGAGCTCGTGGCTAGATAATAACATCCGCACAGGTCGATCTTCAAGGTTAAGCAACGCTTGCCTAGGTTGGTCTGTGGATGGGTGGCCATCTTAACATAACGAGTTTCCTCCGTGCCTCGGAAAGCACGTTAAGCCGTTGGTCCCGGTTGTCATTTGGAGATCTTTGGCAGTCGTTACGGATAGTCAGAAGCCAGAAAATCTGACTCCAGTCTTGCCATGAAGTACCGTGTTACCCCAGTTAATGGGTTGTGGAGGTCTGGTGGGCAGCCGCTCTTCGTAAAATACTGGTATTCAGCTAAATCCGGCTTGACTGGAAGCCGACCCCAATATAGTTGGGAAAAGGCTAGGCAGATGATGAAACGTAGGCATAGCGTGCAGTGTTGTATGGTTTACTGAGAGAGGTTGTTGACATAAACGGCGGCGGTTGTTGACTCACGGCAGCGGCACGGCACGGTGCCGCTGCCGTGTGCCATCAGCGTTGTATCGCAGTCCATTCCCTCTTGTATACGCTACGTTTTATTAACCGTACCTACATACGGCGAAAAACGTACCGTGTACAACAGACCTAAGTTCGGCAGATAGCTATAGCAAAATTAATTGCCTTAAGGCTGGTTCTCAAACAAGTACCTAATTTAGTGACGCGTAAAAAATCTCCGCAGGGGATTGCTTAAAAATGCCGGAGATACGCCAATAAATGGGTCGTGAGGGTCGCTTTGATGTATGTACAATGTAATCGCTGGTAGAAGGCGCATTTGGATATAGGATCCGTTGATGTATAGTCAGATTACGTTTTATAGATGGTAGTTGTAATATACATCAAAGTATGGTAAGTATGGTATTTAGGGATTGCAATCCAGCAGCGTTTTCAATCCAGCTGGATTTTTGCTGGATTGACCTGAATCCACCTGGATCCAGCGCGGATCCAGCAAAATGTGGAACGCAAATAAAAAGGTGACATTAATATGTTTTTTATTAAGTAATCTATACATATAATAAAACAGTAAAATTGTGCATCGTTTGCCGCAAATGGCGCCAAAACTACTGAACCGATCCTGTTCAAATTTTGCATACATAATCCTTATAGGACCCTTAATGATTTAGGCTATATTTTTTCACGCTATTTGCTATGGGGGGTGAGCAATATTGCATTTTGTCGGTTTTGAACGAGTTGCCCCGAGTTCGAATCCCACCTACAATTTATATTTCTGTCAATGTTTTATCTTATTGTTTTTGGAAAAAAAAATACTTTTACCATTTTTTCATAAAAAAATCAACATTCCTATTTGATTTTTCCCAAATATTTTGTAAAAACTAATCAAAACACGTTATAAAATCCAAACGTCCACGAAATTCACATACTACAATGTTACATTAGTCCATTTAGCTGCAAATTTATCTACTGAAATGAAAATCATCACGCTATCATCGACCAAGAGCGGGGCAGTCATTTATGACATTTATATGAGAACGTCTATTTTGCTTGGTTTTCATCGAACACTGCAGCGTGATTGATTAATGACTAGACTGGGACGTAACACGGTGGTGGTTCGAATCCCAGGAGGTGTTTTAGAAAAAGCTTTTTTTTATTTTTGTATATTTTTTTTTCACATATTTTTGCATTCTCACAATTTTTTTAACAAAAATATTACCTAAAAATATTATTATTATTGTTTAACCAAAAAAAAACCATGGTGACAAATTTTACAACTGCGGAGTTGCACCCCGTTTTCAAAATACAAACAATGACATCCTTCTTCTTCTTCCTGCTCTTATCCCGTATTACTTGGGGTCGGCGCAACACGTTTTCTTCCATTCTGTCATGTCGTCCGTCACACTATCATCTGCCCTTTTCTTTCATATCAGTCCTTACTACACAATCCATCCATCTTTTCTTTGGCCTTCCTCTCCTTCTCCATTTATCCACATGTAAATTCAGAACTCTTTTGGTAACGTGCTTTTAATCCCTCCTCTTCACATGACCATACTAAGACAAACGATTTCCTTTCAAAATACAAACATCCATTTATTTATTTTTAACTAAAGGCGATTTATATTTTAGGTGATTTCTTCCACTTTAGGAAGGAGCACGAGGGGATGTCAGACTTTCACTGACCAAAACCCACACCTTTGTATGTTCCTTCTTCACCTTGCATTCCAGGACTCCGGGTGGAGGTGATCAGCAGTAACGACCTCTCACGTCCGGTCCTGGTACAGAGAGAGAAGGTATGGAAAGCAGTCATCACTTCCTTCCGCTAATGAAGCGAAGAAGGTAGCAGAAAGCGCAAAGATGATGCCCTTGGCATTACGAGTCGCAGGGCGATTCCATGATACCGTTAGCGCAGAGTTTTGGACGGTGCACTATTGGCATTTCGCTGTTGAATAAAGACTGGTCTTAGTCGACTGACGTTGCGTTATGTGCCACGCGCACCTAAAAGAGATACGCATAAGAGAACGGCCCTAACGGGCTTCGATAGCTGGAAAATTGTTCATATTCTAAAGGAACAAAGTGGGTATTTTTGACTGCTCTGCATGCTCTACCCGTAAAAATCGAGAGTTTACAGACTGCGTTCGATCATCAGCATGTGAAGTCGACTAGGTGAAAATACTCGCACACAAGAATTCGTTTATTATTCTCACTAAAGAAAAACATTTATTTGGTGTATTAGGGTGTCAGTCAAATACCGCACCAGAAAATTCCTGCCTGAATAAACAGGTAATATAAACACAAAAAAATGATGGTGATCGGTAAACGCCCTATACATATGACACCTGGGAAGTGTCCAAGTGGCGATGGGAGGGGTCTAAGGATGTCCTGTTTCGCACGGTTTCAGCCACGTTGCTTCACTCTAGGAGGTGACTGCTTTCCATTCCTCCTCCCAGCTCATACCATGATCTGAACTAGGGTAGGAGGATTCTGATTTTGACCCACAAACAGTACGGCGGTAATCCGCCCTAGCGGGGTAACTTCGATCGTAAGGTCCACCGTGTCTTCCCGCCGAATCCAAAACATCTACCTCCCGAAACACTCATGTTCGGTTAGGACCTGCGTAAAGCGCTTGCGCTTAGAGTGAATTTATAATAGTAATAATCATGGTGTGCCAATATTAGTCGCCCTAGAATGTAAATTGCAACTAAAAGAACACTGTGGAATTTAGTTGGTAAAAGTCTGATACTTTCTCTCAGTCCACCTAGAGTGGGAGAAGGTATTTGGTGGTTACCCAACAAAAAAAGAGGCAAATACTAAAGGCAATTATCGGCCCTAATTTGGTTTTTTTAAGAACAAATCATTTTCATTTTGGTTTTATCGCAATATGAAGTAAACTAACGACTTTACCCATAGAGTAGGCAATTAACTATTTAGAACGTGAACTCTGCGGCTCTGTGCTTCGTTGATGTTGATGTCGTGCGGAAGAAAAACCCGGGTGTTACCATTGGGTGGATCGCCCGGAGGACACGTTAGATCATAAAGTACTGGTGGGCCACGCTTAGGCGGAGCACCACCGTGTCCTTGTGGGGACGATCGGTGACAGCAACCTCTCGCGCTGGGCACTGGTACAGGCCATGATCCAGAGCGAGGAGTAGTGGCAAATAGTCCTCACGCCCCAGTCGCTGGGATTCCGGCCCCGATTTAGAGCCACCGTAGGAGTGGCTTGCGAATGGCGAGCAATGGGTAGTTTACCATCTGGCTGTCCGGTAATGATCCAGACGGTCAACCGTGGGTATTGTTCCACGCGTGCTTCAAAGAGATGTCAGCAAACTGTAGGTGCCCAGCAGGTTCGAAGCCTCTGGGGCCATGGGTGAGCTTCCGAAAGGAAAACCCGGGACCCTGGAACGAAGGCAAAGAAGGAACGGGGTGAGGTTTATTCAGTAAAAGTCTAACTCACCCTCTGAGAAGTCATTCTGATGATTTTCCACCTAAACAAGAAACCTGGGCACGCCGTCATTGCGGCGGTAAGTTCCCTCTTTGAGAAGTAGTTGGAAAGAGGTCCTCACGTTCCGTATGCCGCAGGTCCTCACCAGACACGGTAAGTTCGGGAGGCTCCTGCATCGGATTCAGGGGTAAAGGGCGCCCCAGCCAGACTTGGGCGCACTATCTGGACCGCCCGGAGGACACGGTAGAGGTATTGCGGTCGCCTTCTTCTGCGAAGCAGTAATGGCAGCCAAGGAGGCGGCCGGCCGCGAGCGCGAAAGGGAACGACCCTCACGCCCCCGCTGTCAGGATCACGAGAACGATTTCCGACCACCGTAGGCGCAAGCTTGCGGACGGCGAACACTGGGTAGCTTGCCGTCCAGCAGTTCGGTAATAACCCGGACCGAGTCAAGTCGTCAACTGTTCCACGAGCGCCTCAAGGAGATGTCAGCAAACCGTAGGGCGCGGCAGGGCCGAAGCCTCTGAGCACGTGGATCTGTATTCCGAAAGATAAGTTCGGTGTCCCAAAATTGAAGGCAACACAGGAACGGGGGTGGCGTTTAGTCAGAAAAAGTCTGACATGCCCTCCCGCTCCATTTAAGAGCGGGAGAAGTCATTCTGATGATTACCCATCTGAATAAAAAAACCTAAACAAGAAACCTACTGGGGCTATGGTTTCGCTTCTGAAAAGGAGACCCTGGAACGTAAGGCAAGGAAGGAATATAGAAGTGAGTCTTAGGCAGTAATAATCTGACACGCACTTCCGCTTCACACAAGAGCAAAAGTCATTAGATGATTTCCCAACTAAAAAAAGTACTAATTGGAGTTTTAACTTAAACAGTTTTATGTAAAATTAATTAATAAGATCTTTTCGGAAGTATAGGATTAGATACTTAGATTACTTTTGTGCAGTTTTACGAACTTAACGCGGACGAAGTCGCGGGCAGCAGCTAGTTTGTATAATAACTTCTAACGATAATCTATGAAACCTTTCACTAATTTGCTTTCGTTTCTTAGCCATTTGAGATCAAAATAAACTACTTAAAATTAAATAACATATACCCTTGTAGTGACATCTGACGTCACAGAATCCTGCATCACGCAAGCTAAGTTCTCAGCGCGATTTGAATAGATACAACAGCCCGAAATCATCTATCGGGCAGTTGCCATTACACAGTTGTCATCACATATAACAATTACGGATGCAATTCGAAACTAAACAATAGAAATTAATACGTTTGCGGATCCAGCACTATATGCTGGATGCAGCAGATTTAAAAATGTGCTGGATCGAGCTGGATTGCTGTATGCTGGATCCAGCAATTGCAATCCCTAATGGTATTACATCATTTCAGACGAAAGACGTCCATTGTTGGGCATAGGCCTCCCCTGAGCGTCATCACAATGACTGAAAGAGAAATCAGCAAAACCGTCGCGACCCAGCAGAGTCAAACTGATTAATCCTTCGGGCCCTAGAACGAAAGCAAGAAGTCATTGGATGATTTCCTATCTAAAAAAAAGTGACATTCTACATCATGTGTACTTAAAAGAAGCTACAACGTGATCCAAGCTATTTTATCGTCCATTAAGCTTTTTCGGTCTTTGAACGTAACACATACAGGAAAAGTTTTTAACCACTGCGTAATTTTTTTTTGGTGGCTCAGTGTAAGTAATAGAACACAAGTCGACTTCAAAGTTAATGTTTGAATCCCCAACCGGTCCAATGAGACCGCGCTGTTATTGTTTTACTATTGTGTCTCGTTTCGCGGGTATCTGAGTAACTACGCAACGCTTGCCAAGGTTGGTCTGTGGATGGGTGACCATCTTAACATAACGAGTTTCCTCCGTGCATCTGACTCCAGTCTTGCTATGAAGTACCCTGTTACCCCAGTTATTAGGTTGTGGAAATCTGGTAGGCAGTCTATGCTTTCCGAGGCACGGAGGAAACTCGTTATGTTAAGATGGTCACCCAACCACAGACCAACCTTAGCAAGCGTTGCTTAACTTTGAAGATCGATCTGTGTTCTATTACTTACACTGAGCCACCAAAAAAAAATTACGCAGTGGTTAAAAACTTTTCCTGTATAACCAAATGTTTGAACACTCAATGTAAAAAATACGCGGACTATTCTCTCACATAACAATAAATCATAGCCAATTCACGAATCAAATGAACAATTTGTTTCTTTTTTCAAAATTTCCAACGACAAATGTTTTTATTCTAAAAGACTTGCGAATGTCCGGTCAGATAGCCAGTGACCAATTATTTTGACGTGTCATCTATCAGGTTCGTTCCACAATTGCAAATGTTACCGGCCATTGCTTAATCGGATTTGAACAAGACGAAATGCTGCGTTATTTTAAAATAGATTCTCGTTATTTATAAAAAGGGCCTTGATAGGCAGACAGATGGAAAACAAAATGATCCTATAAGGGTTCCGTTTTTTTCTCTTTGAGGTACGGAACCCCAAAGACTGCATTATTTAGGTATATTATGATTCTGAACAAAGGGATAAAAGGTTTATCAAAGTGGTATAACAATTATTTATTTATGCAAAATTATCTCGTCATTATACTCGTAGAAAGGTTTTGTAATGTCTTCATTTTTTTGGTGGGCCCATCATCTGATGACTTGTGCATTTTGGCGGTGCGTGGCTGACTTTTGCTGACTAAAACCCACTCTGTTATGATGTATGTTTCTTCTTTGCCTTGCGGGTAGTCCTTTCAGAAGCGAACACATGGCCCCAGGTTATAATGTCCTGAAAGCAAATTTCACATCTTTTACAGGTTATAAATCCAAAGGGCTTCCGAACGCTGTGACCGGAATGGGTACATTGACCTAAACCTGATCTTAGTGCGGCCTAAGTCTTCCCCATTTATTCAAATACTACATCTTTGAACAAGCAATTATTTCTAAAACGTTCTACTTCCTTCAACATACTGCATACCTAGTACATCTTCGCCAACAAACGAGGACGTGGCGATTGACGCCTTATAGAGCTTAGACGTAGTACTAATAGTTGCAGTAATTGCTCGGGCGCTGTAAAATACTCGTTCCGTTCGTGATCGAAGATAAAGCGTTTCGCTTGGCTTGCGATTGTTACGGTTCAACAATTTCTTCGGATTAAGTACCAGGAAAACATGTGTGGGGAGGAACGTTGATCAATATTGTAGGAAGTTAGTGATGTTGACAATGAAGTACCTATATTATTTGAATTATTAATATGAAATACCAACTCAAGTTTCCACTTTTAAATTGATTTATAATTGACCATAACTGACTATGGACTACAAAGGAATTTAAACTTTGTTACGTATAGCATTGAGTTTGTTGTTTCAAAATTTGATACTCATAATTCCGTTTCCACCACTACATTAAATTGAGTTATTCTGAAACTGGATAAAAACACTTGGTTTGTTGTATAGCGGAATCCGGCTTCCGAATTGACAACTCAAGTTTGAGAAGTTCGGTTTCGTAAAGTTCAGAGTTAATTTTCCGCCCAGGCATCGTCATCATTTCAGCCGAAAAACTTCCACTGCTAGATATAGGCCTCGTCTAAGTTCCACCACAACGACCGGCTCTATTCATCTCACGATCCTTACCAGGTCATCTGTGCGTCTTCCGTCGTACGCGATCGCTACTTCAGAGCCTGTCAGCCCCACTGACCATCAGTTCTGCGAGTACTGGCCCTGCTTACTTCACTTTTTGTTAATTTTTTCGGGCTGTGTCGGTAAACTTGGTTTCTCCTGCGGATATTTTCATTCTTGATTCGATCACGCCAGGTAACAATCATAGACCACTTCATTACCCTAAGGGTGACTTTAAGCCTGATGAGACACAGGCAATATATAATGTAAAACACATCACAGTCTGAACAAACAAATGGGAAAGTCACGCAACAGCAATGAATATTCAAAATGTCCTTCCATCTTACGTAAATTGCGTTTCCATGCCGCGCGAACAAAACAACTTCAAATAAAAATCACCAGGCAAACATACAATACAACATATGTCATAATAAGGCAGTGTACACACGATTCGGCAATTGACGTGTGCTCCATAATCGCCGTTCGGATCAATCGTTTTCGCATGTCGGCACTTGACAGCTACCGTCGCTGGTAATGACGTGGAATATTGCGCACAAAAATGTCTACATACACATCGATTACGACTCTTGAACACGGAATTATGACCTTATGAATCAGACGTGTTTGCTTGGAAGTGATTTGAACGAGTCCTATGTCAATTGTTCGTGATTTTACGAGAAATGTTCGCAACAAAAATAGTCTTCAGGGAAAAGTTTTGCTGAATACACTCCGGAGACAATCGCTTATCAGTTCTGGAGTTGAATTCTTAAGCATAATAAATCATTTAATTCGGTTGACAGCGCTAAACCGAACCGCAGCAGCGCTGCAGCGCTACAAATAACGCTGGGTAGGTGCCAGGGATCGCGATTGCCAATATGTACACAAACTATAACCTCCTCATACCTATGCATCACTGGTGGTAAGACTACGGGGTGAGGAACAGTTTCCAAATAAATGGAGCGAAGACAATTTAGTAATGTTTTCTACAATTTATTGAATCAGTTTTTGCTGGACTCAGCTCAATGCTTACTGTCTGAATTTTGTGACCTCTTCCAATTTATGCACCATTGGTACTAAGAATAATCTTGGAGAAAAGTTATAGAGTGAACTTCAGTGAACTAAAAGAATTTCAAGAAAACTTCTTGGAAATCATTTTCGATTGCTTCATAACTTGAGAGATTAACTTTCCATGAAAGTGGCTGTAATTATTTTTTGAGTGCAACTTTTTAGTCCATGCGCCATACTAATCATTAACTAGGGTTGCCAATAACACAAGTAAAACCTAACTATTTCATTTTTGATTCATTTATTTTATTGTAGTTTAAAAAAAAAGAGAATAGAAAGAGAAATAACAAAACATGTTTATTGGGCGCACAGACCCACATAATGAACAAATAAGTGTGTAAACAAAACAGAAAAAAACATTGTGTATTTCACGGCTGCGCCAAATAGGTCTAGTTCAGTACAATATCAGAAAACTATCTAACAGTTTACTGATGCTGGTTTACGTTTTTATTTTTTCTTCCGAGACGCGCAGGACCGGTCGCTGTGGCGACGCTTGGGGGAGGTCTATGTCCAGCAGTGGACGTCTTTCAGTTGAGATGATGATGATGATTTAATAAGTCTTCGTGAGGAGCAATATAAAGAAAATGGAGTCAGTGGTAGCGTGATGGTTGAAGGGATAGAAGGGAAAATACGTGGAACAAGGGCGAGAAGATTATGATAATTTGTTAAGTCTCTAACAAGGTTGGTGCATAGATATTCATAGGTCACGAGGTAAGGAGGAATAGAATAGAATAAACTTTATTGTACTCTAAATAGTAACAGTACAATTAAACCCAAGCACCCACTCCCAACGACCTGGTGAGGGTCGCGGGAATCCGATGGATGCGAGACGCACAGGACCGGTCGCTGTGGCGACGCTTGGGGGAGGCCTATGTCCAGCAGTGGACGTCTTTCGGCTGAGATCATGTTGATGATGATGACCCACCCTCAACCCAAACCCATAGTTCGGAAACGCAAAGCGCAGCTGAAGGAGACTGGTGTGGTTTTAGTCAGTAAAATGTGACATTCCTTCCTACACTACCCTATAGCGAAAAAAAAAAATCTAATAAGAATATTTCTACATATTTGTTATACAAATACAATTACCGGCCTCATCTACTTAGATTAATAATTATGACAAAAAAAAAACTTACGTGTAAAAGTGTTTTGTGAAACCTATTTGCAAAATAAATATCATTTATCATTAAAATTTAATTGTGCATATAAATCAAGCTTCAGTGACACGAAATGTGTAAAACAAAATCCAGTGAAAAGAAAAATAAAGTATCAGTTCACGAGTAGATAGGTACAACTTTTATTCAATGCACATGTATCTTCACGAGAAATACATACGCCATTAAGCGAGGTTCCTCAACGAAGGACGCGTATAGCCCGCGTCTTTCCGCTAAAATGTCTCTCCTTATAAAGAGATTCAATTACTCCTATTTGTCAATTCCTTTCCACAGATTGTTTCTAAGTATACTCGTGTGGCAACACTGACAACCCTAATTTTCCCGCCTCGGGCAATGTTTCTATCTCTCTCACACATGTGGAAAGTTTTCTCGCTTTCTCATTCACTACCGTGTGACTCTTTAATTGCACAGTCAAGAGCCTTTACATCTTCAATTGGATGAAACAGTTCAAGACGCTTTGAGGAGCTCGTGGCTAGATAACAACAGCCGCACAGGTCGATCTTCAAGGTTAAGCAACGCTTGCCTAGGTTGGTCTGTGGATGGGTGACCATCTTAACATAACGAGTTTCCTCCGTGCCTCGGAAAGCACGTTAAGCCGTTGGTCCCGGCTGTCATTTGGAGATCTTTGGCAGTCGTTACGGATAGTCAGAAGCCAGTAAATCTGACTCCAGTCTTGCCATGAAGTACCGTGTTACCCCAGTTAATGGGTTGTGGAGGTCTGGTAGGCAGCCGCTCCTCGTAAAATACTGGTATTCAGCTAAATCCGGCTTGACTGGAAGCCGACCCCAATATAGTTGGGAAAAGGCTAGGCAGATGAGTTCAAGACGCTTTGAGTTTAAAATAAAACTTGTTTTGAAAACATTAAATACTAACTTGTGTCAATATAAAATGAAACTATTTTCAATTAAAGGAATCGATAAACGAGTTCAAAACTATTCGAGAAAACAATCGAACGTTCGAATAATTTAAAAAGAGAACTGATATTTTTTTTTTGCTCTCAGCGGCGCTGGCTACTTATTTGACTGTTTATTTCTTACACTCTTTTTAAATTTTGAATTTGGAACAAAAACGTAATTGGCGAGTTCAGCTAGGTATATTGTTATCTCTTTTACTCATACCTACTATCTCTTTTTAAATTTTGACGTATCACTTTGCTCCCTGGTGCCCTAGTATCTTAATACCATATTTACTATATACGATATCCATTGTCTATTTATTACACCCCCTTAGGCGCCGTCGGTTAATTGTGTGCGCGAAGCCCGCATGTGGTAAAACAAAGATAAACGGAATTAATATGAGATACTATCAAAGTCAGGTGCTCGGGGCTCTCCAGGGTATTGTTCAAACTCCTGGAAATTACTTGCTTCAGGACTTCCAATCTTGAAACTATCGATATTGGCCGTCAATAATTCCATAGGGTCTATCAATATACTTACTTTAGCGTCTTTTCTATGTACTTTTCAGATGTAACTTTTATTAAAGAATTTAATTCCATTATTGGCTTAAACCATGACGTGAACTAACTCTAAACACACTGTTTTATCTTTAGCCCATCAAGTAAGATGTGTGCTAAAGTTCCGCTGCTTTTGTATGACTTTCATTCGCATATAAGCTTCGCGGAATAAACTTTGAGTTTTCCTTATAAGAATATTACGCTGAACAAGAGCAGACAGAACTTGCATCCTCGTATCGGGTTATTGAAAGTTTATTATAATGTGCTGTACAGTTTATGAAGTCCTGGTACCGTTCAGGGACTATTTTCGTTGGAAACAGGTCAGTTGTGAATACAGACAATCATAATAGAACAAATTAATATGGATTTTTTTTAATGTCCACACGGTTCTAATGGCTTTTTCCACTCTAGGGAGGAGTGAGAGGGCGTGTCAGACTTTTACTGACTAAAACCTTGCCTATGTTCCTTTGCCTTTACGTTATAGGACTACGGGTTTCCCTTTTGGAAATAATGCATGGCCCTAGTAGGCTTTTGCCCTGCTGGGGCCCCAATTAATTTTCTGACATCTTCTTGAGGCGCGTGGAACGAACACCACGCGCCATCGACAACTCGAACTCGGTCCGGATGGTGAGCTTCCCATTGCTTGTCGTCCGTAAACTAAAGCTTAGGCCTCCTTCGCTTGTATTGTTTCGCAGAAGTAGTCGGGTATAGATGTATAGTTTTTGTTTGTCCGTAATCGCTTTCGCAGAAGAAATCGGGTATAGGTGTATAGATTTTGTTTGCACATTTACCTTTTGCCAATGACTAGTAAAATATTTTTGAAGTGAAAACTTGTAGGGGCGCGAGTACTTTATTTTATTGAATTTGAGTGATACTGAGCTGTCACGCTTGGCTATGTAATGTTCGGGTAAGGTTGGTTCGAGACGGACGACCTTTGTATGGTCGATGACCTTACCCAAAGGATTAGGTACGATTTTGTAATATAAACCTTGTCTTGATGGAATTTTCACATAGGTCTTTAGCATACATAGTTTTTATTACGATTTTTTACTTCATTTAGTCTTCTGTATAATAAAGTTTACAAAGTTTTTTTTTATAATTTCTTGTATCACTAACTAGCGTCACCATCGGAAGAAGCATAAATCTTAATGTATCTTTTGTGATCGGGTGATGTAACGTAACTTTTACGCTTTCAAAAGTCATGTCTTTTATTGTAACCGAACACCAAATATAACATGCTTCTCAAGAACATAAACGCTGACAATGATCAAAGGGAACTCCGAAATAAATATCATTGAAATCTCCTTCAATGTAAAAGGTTTCCTCCCTCCCACTTGCCAGACAGAGTGACGCCAAACGCCATTGGTGGAGCGAAAATACGAGTATTTATTAATCTATACAACCTACGAAGAATCTATTTTCAGCTGCATAGTCAATACAATATTATTATTAATGGGTGTAGGTTGAACAACGCCTACTGTAAGCTTAACTGGATATTATTTCCCTGTATGAAATCGATTTATTTTTAAATGTCCTTTGTGATAAGCGTGTGGGTTTTGCAATATGGCGAGTGTTATACAACATAATTTTTGCTCTTACATGGCACCCACTCCTGGAATACATTTTGTTAGGGTTATTAAAAATGATATAATAAAACTGACATGAAATATCTGAAGGGTAAGTATCTGTATATTTCTTCTTGAAATACAACTCAACGCATTCGTGTTCGATGCTCATTCCCGTCAAACTCACCGACCCGCCTCTGTCATTTGTTTATGACCGTTGTTTTTTTTAATTAGAGCAGTGTAACAAATAAAATGTGCCAGATTTATCGATTAAAACTTAATATTGATGTACTAATATAGGAAAACCTAACAATTTTGTAGGTAGTTTTTTTGATAGGACACTAGAAGCTCTACAAGGTAATTTTTAGGATTTCATACGTTAGTCAGCAGAAACGAAACCCTTATAGGATCGCTTCCTTGTCCGTCGGTTAAGATTCTTTTTCTGAGGAACGATGATAATGATAATAATAAATCAAGTCTGCTTTTGATTTTCGTAAAGACAGTAAAAAAAACAAATGGCAATCTGAAGATACCGTTTAGGGTTTATTACATATGGGTTTATTACATATTATGACACTCGTAAAGAAATAAAAACGGATAGGGAGGTACTTTAGCGCCCATTTTCAATAAGCTATCTATCTAAAGTTGCAGCTACTAAAGATAAACAAATCTATCCTTTTGCTCTTACTTGCTTTCCTATAACCTACCGACTGAAAGGATTTCCTACCAAAATTGTGACATTGACAACTAGAATCTTACTGTTTATCGGAGATAGCTATCTATTTATGAACTGCGGTAGGTTATTGAAAACGGGCGTAAGTCAACACCTAAAATCTTGAAAATTCATCCTATAGAACTTACACAGTTGTACTGTTTTTTTTTTATTTACTACTTTAATAATTAATATCTGTTAATTAAAAAAAGTCCTAATTCCTACTCATCAATTCCTACTAAACTAGCAAAAAATCTGTCTGGATTACTTTGTCTAAAAACCATTTATTTAAACAGTTATCGGTCGGCATAATCCAATACGGGTACCAGGATAACAGAAAAGAGAAGTAATGTGATTACGCACTACGTTGGGATCAGTCCCGGATTACGAGATGACATAGTACATCACTCAAGCGGGTAGGGATGGGAAACGGGAGTCGTTTGTAGAATGTCTACGGTTTGTTTATAATTATCTAGAAGTAGGTATGCACCAGTTTTCTTGTTGTTACAGCGAAATGTGGTTGCAGGATATTATTAGATTATACTGGAATACTAGTGAGGGCAAAAAATAAAATAAAACATACTATGAAGTTAATAAAACAAATTTTATTGTGAAAAGCTTTTATTTTACAATCCATTTTAACTGTTTTATGTACCTACCCATACTCGACATTGCCGGTTAGTTTAACTTTGACCTATTTCTGGGTTGTGCTAGTTTTATTATGCTTATGTATTCCTGGTCATGTATCTTTGCTCAAATCCTTCCAGATATACTTTTCTCGCGCCACCTTTTAACTATAGTACTTATACAAAAAAAAGTACGTAAATAGTTCAATCCCCGAATCAAGCCTCGAAGATTTTCCTGAATTATAAAGAAGTAAAGTTTTTTTTGACGTGACTACAAATTTTCCGATTTCAGATTATAGAAATTTCAGGCTTCGGTCAACGGGAAGTAGGTTTTGATTTCCTAGCGAGTGTCAAAATATGCGCCTAAACAATGTAAAACCCGCACTATCTTTAGATTGCGACTTAGAAATTTTTTTTTTGCTTTTTACTGCTTCTTCTGAGTATTTATACTTGAAAAACGGTCAAATTTACGAAAGTTTCCGTTTATGCAACCCTAAAAAACTAGTAAATACACATAAAATTTAATTTAACGACATTCCCAACCAGGGTCGGTTTAAGGCGGATGGTTTCCGGTAAAAAACCGATATCGGAGATTTTATCTACGGTGATTCTATTCACCGTAGATTGCGGTAATTGGATGAGCCGTCTATTGTGTTCTGTCGTACTTCTGGTACCCTGGTAACCCATTTTAGGATAGTATAGTTTAGTAATTGGAATGGGATCAAAGAACTACAATAGTTGACGTAACTGTAAATATATTGACAAATTTAATGTGCTACCATAATGTGACCATAATGTACCAGAACCATGGAGTTTCTTGCCGGTTCTTCTCCATAGGAAACGACCAATTGGAACCGTGCAGTAGCTTCTAACATTTTATAAGTGCCCATGTAGACCTATGTGAAATAAAAAGATTTTGACTTTGACTTTGAGAATTTATAGAGAACTAGCTGTTGCCTGTATCTTCGCCCGCTTCACAGTAAAACAATATCCTTCGTGCTATGCCAGCACATATTCTACCGTGTGCCAAATTTCATCGAATCCATTCAGCAGTTCGAGCGTGAAGTCACAAACCGACCAATTCACCGATTTTAAAATGATATTAAGAATGATAAACTAGTTTATCGGTGACGTTGGTTAGGGACAAAGTAGTAATAAAAACCAGTAGATTATAAAACTCAATGTGGTACATAGAGGATAGGTTGCCCAGAGTTTACCAGATATATAGTTAAAGAAAGAGAAGGTCACCTATTTCTACATTTATTATTATTTTTTATCGGTGAAGTCAGTTAGCGACAAAATAGCAATAAAAACCTGTAGATGTACTCAAAACTCAATGTAGCACATCATAGAGTATGGGTTGCCTAGACTTTACCAAATGTATAAAGAAAGATAAGGTCGATAGCCCTGAGCAACCACTGTCCCAGTGTAACAGCCTCAATTTACAATTGCCATGTGTCACCACTGCCAACGATAGACCAATTGGAAACGTTCGCTAGCTTCTGACGTTTTATAAAGGTAGCATTCGGTTGCTAGCAACCGCGACAGGGTCGGGCGACTCACTGCTTAGTATGGATTTGTATGGCACCGGACACACTGTCACCTATATGAAATAAATAAAATTGAGTTTGGAGTTTGAGGGAATGTGTACTGCTCATAGACTATGTACTATAACTATTTTATGTATATTCAACTTCTGTAGAAGCGTACTTAATAGAATTTCAATTTTTTTAAGACTTGTTCTTCCTGCCCTTGTCCTAAATTACTTAGGGTCGGAGCAACACGTTTTTTTCTTCCAATGTGTGCTTTCATCCATCATACTATCACTAACTCCCTTTTCTTTCATATCAGTCCTCACACAATCCATCCATCTTTTCTTTGGCCTCCCTCTTCCTCTCCATCGGTCTACATGTAAACTCATAACTCTTTTAGTAATATGCGTTAAAGTTTCTTTGTACTTCATATGACCATACCGAAACAAACGATTTCCTTTGAACTTTTTAGTCACTAGCGCCACTTTCACATTACTCAATTTTGTAAACGATCACATTAAAATCAGTATTTTTTACTGCTCCACAAAACACGGACGGAAAGTACTTGACAAACTATATTCAACATATTGCAAAAAACATGGGCGGGTCCCACTTCCCTTAGCATAATGCTTACGAGACTACTTGGCATTCCACTGACCGGATGTGCCCGACCCGTTGTCCCCTAGTTTTATAGTTTTGTCTAGTTTTTTGCTAAAAAGGGATTTGGTTAATCTCATTTCTGATATCACATTTTGCGTTTGGTATTGCGTATTATATGTAGATGGATGAAAAGGGAGAATATATCCTACTAATATTATAAACGAGAATATAAGCGAGAATGGATGTATGGATGTTTGTTACTCTTTCACGCAAAAACGGCTGGACTGATTTGGTTGGGTATATAGATAGGTTATACAGAAAAGGAAAAGGCTAGGCAGATGATGATACCCTGGATTAACATATAGGCTACATTTTTTTTCAGGCGAAGCTTCGGGCGGAAGCTAGTATAACAATACATCCATTTTTATCTGGCCTCCCTTCAGAGAAAAATGGATGTATTGTGTGAGGATTGATCTGAAAGAAAAGTGAGTCAGTGATAGCGTGACGCGTGACGTGACAATTTCTATCATTCTGGTGAAAATTGCTCCGATTCTAAGTTTACATTACACTAAATGATCATTCAATTGCCCTTTTGCGTTCCAGGATCGCGACTATTCTTAAAAAAATGCTGTAGCTGCAGAGATCATTTATATGGGTTTTAGGATTGTGTCGAACCATTGAATCCATCCCACTTTATGCGTATGGGAGGAATCGTATTAAAATATTTTTTCCAGATACTTAATAATATACATATACAGGGTGTAAGGAACAGCCCTCCACAAACTTTAAGGGCTTGCTCAGTAGACGAATCTGAACATCCTCCCACAATTTTTTTCCCTTGTCCCTTACACCCTTTATTAATGTCAAAATAAGATACTTCATTAAACCTCTTTGTTTACTCTAAAGAGGAGCTCGTGGCTAAATAATAACAGCCGCACAGATCGATCTACAAGGTTAAGCAACGCTTGCCTAGGTTGGTCTGTGGATGGGTGACCATCTTAACATAACGAGCTTCCTCCGTGCCTCGGAAAGCACGTTAAGCCGTTGGTCCCGGCTGTCATTTGAAGATCTTTGGCAGTCGTTACGGATAGTCAGAAGCCAGTAAATCTGACTCCAGTCTTGCCATGAAGTACCGTGTTACCCAGTTAATGGGTTGTGGAGGTCTGGTAGCAAGCCGCTCCTCGTAAAATACTGGTATTCAGCTAAATCCGGCTTGACTGGAAGCCGACCCCAATTTAGTTGGGAAAAGGCTAGGCAGATGATGATGATGATGTTTACTCTAAACAAAGACATATTTAACCACAGTTGTCTCTCACTGACATCCTGAATTACTGCTATAATTAGATTACTAACCGAATTCCTACAATAATCATAATTGCGTTTGTTCCAGGTAATGATGTCTACTTGCATCGTGACAGTTCGTGTATTAACACTGACAGTTCAACAAGGTAACGTAGATATAATTATCTCTGGAGTGGAAATGGCCCCGATTTACAAGATACGTACGGTATAGGTCACGGGTTCAAACTCAGTTAAGGCATTACTTTATGTACCTAATTTTTTCATCACTACTCCTCCCAACAATTCAAAATTTAGGGAGCATCGGTGGCCCAGTGGTAACGGCCCCGACTTTCAAGTTGTAGGTCACCAGTTCAAACCCAGTCAGGCTGTATTTTATTCCATTACCACTCGTACTGAAATAGTGAAGGAAAACATCGTGAAGAAACCTAGGATATATTAGAACCAAAAATTCGGAATCAATAAAAAAAAATTGACTAAAAAAAAATAACTTATGACTTACCTATGTGTCTATTTTCTTCGTGCTTCTGCGTAAAGGTACAAGTTGGTAGCGGACGACATGAAGCTGCAGCAAACGACGTGTCGCAGCGACACTACTGGTTTCTACGTATTTCCATGGAATTTCCTCCGTAGTTAGCGACATGTCGTCTGCTGCTGCTGCTGCTTGCAGTCGGCTACCAACTTGTACCTTAAATGACCGTTCGCTTCATGAAATGAAAAAGTGACCAAGTGAGATTGATCTGCAAAATGCAAAAATATTAAGGAAGTTTGAATTTTGTGAAATCTTTTCGTCCTCACTCGTCACTGTTAGCATGGATTAAAAGCTTGTTGATCTATCCAACGCAATTTTGGAAATATAGATAACGCCTGAACGCTCCGTTGGGTATTCGGCAATTTCGTAACTAGCACAAATATTTCACTAAACTTGTTTTACAAGATGCACATTTTTTTGAACCTAATTTTTTGGATACAATTTTCGCTCTCTAGAATCCGAAGGTCAGTGGGTCATCTTAGGGGCAGATTTTTAGGAGTTGGAGTATACGCTTAGGGGCACTATGAGCAGCAAAGAAAGTAAAAAAAAAATTGATAAAAAAAATTTTCGTGACTTCAATTTTGTTATTATTTATTATAACTAAAAAAAATAGTAATATGTTTTTTACTGTTTTAAAACTATAAGTTAAATGTCTCGAAAAAGAAAATAAATAAAGAGAAAAAAATTATAAGTTAATTATAGGTACTTACCTACTTTCATTCTGGCCGAGCCACTTAGTCTACACTATATCTATATACCCCATGAGATCCAAAATAATCCTGAAGACAGTTCCATCCAAGGGCCAAAGCTTGCAATACTCCGTTCTAATGTTACCAGGGTCTGTGGCGGAATGGGCTAGATAAAGTGCGTTATCTGCTGACCCAGATATATCTTGAGCCACGACGGATATTGATTGCAAACGTTCACCATTTCTTCGAATCTGAGTATCGGGAGATAGGATGTGATTCGATAAGGATGGGATAGGTTTTTGTTTATATTTGTGTCTTACTAGTAACTTTCCATGATTTGGACAGTTACTGTGGCTCTGTAGTGCAATGTAAAGTGCAACTGTAGGAACACTGGTGGATTTCAGTCAGCTAAAGAGCGGAACTCCTTGCCGGAGATTGTTTTGTTGATATCTACATCATACCTGTCTTTAAGTCGAGAGTGAATAATTAGTTACTTCTAGATAGAGAAGCGTACGCCATCGTCGGCCACATCGTCGCTTAACATCAGGTGAGACAGTAGACAAAACGCAACACTATGCATAATTAAAAAAATGACAGTAAATGTTTGAATTTCGCTCCACCCCGTAATGGAAGAAGACATTACATAGGCAAAATCTTACTATCATTTCTATAAGGAGTGCGTGGAATACTACGCGCCGTCGACGTCATTACTGGAAGGCTAGACAACGGGCTACCTATTGCTCATCGTCCACAAGCCCGGACAAGATTAACCCGTCCGCCTTTTATCGTAAAAATCTACAAAAGCTACAAATTCAGTAAACATAATATCAATATTCAAACCAAACAATAGGTTAACATAACATCACAGAGATCTATTTCAAAACAGCCCTTCAACCTTTTAGCTATATTAGATTTGTTAGAAAAGGGCCCATTCGTATGGTCGATCACGCGAATCATATTGTTGGCATAACTTCCAACAAGTTCTGCTCCCCTGGTACCAATGTTTGGGACTACTGGATCGGCGATAATGAGTTACGGGTCACTTGTGCTGTTAAATTGTTATTGTTGCTAATTCTATTTTACTACGGCGGGTTGGTTTGTGGAATTGTTTTGAAGAGTTACCGTGGATTTAGAACGTAAAGGTTAATTGAAGGAATACAGGTCGGTTGTAGATAATAGAGAAATAGTGTAAGGGCTTGTTTCACAATGTCCGAGTAGGCACTACTCACTGAATAAATTCAAAAATGTGACAGAATTCGTATGAAATTATCTGCCAAGTAAGATACTCGAAACTTAATCATAGGTGGTGAAATAGGCCCTTAGTACACTATTTCTTTGGTTACGTAAGCAATAGTGGCTACAATGTACATGTGTCCAACGCACACATCCAAGACCATTTTTTTGAGCTTTTCAAATAACTCCTCCCGCTCTGAGTGGTGCGAGAGGGAAGCTCTTACTGCCCCACCTATGTTCCTTCAAATGCCTTTTGCGTTCAAGGGCTGTGGTGACTCTTCCGAAAAATTGGGCAGCACAAGCACCTTTAATCACCTCTTTTGGCAGTGTTGTAGGTCACAGGTACAAACCCAGCTAGGACCACCGCAATGTACACACATCAAAAGTGTCTAGGGATCAAGCATTTTTACGCGGATTTCTTGAGATTGAGATGTGGCTTTGTAATAAATTTATGATTTTATAAATTTATATGGATCCTTTTTGGTGCATTTCATAATTTGAATCAGGAACTGTGAATCAAATTCGAGTAAAAGATGAAAATCAGCTGTCAATATTTTCCCTATAAAAACATACAACGCATTGAAGACATTATTAGTGCTACTGTTTCCCTACTACTGATTAAAACCAACGTTATTATGGAGCGGCGACGTCATTTAAGCAGGGAAGAAATGCTCAGAGCCGTGGGAATGATAGAAGCTGGTTCCCGGCAACGTACTGTGGCTTTAGCTCTGAATACAAGTCAGAGTGTTATCAGTCGACTTTGGACACGTTACCGAAGCACTGGTACCGTGGCTGAGCGCCATGGAGGACGGTATCGCTGCACCACACGGAGACAAGATCGATACATTCAAATCTTAACTCGAAGAGCTCCAACAATAACCGCCATGATGTTAGCCGTGAGGCTTCATCACTCTTCAGGGAACTTAATTAGCGACCAAACAGTCAGAAACCGCTTGCATGAAGTGAACCTTCATTCCCGAAGACCGCTACGGGTACCACCTATAGCAATGCACAATCGTAGGATTCGATATCAATGGGCTCTTGAACACAGAAATTGGGCAGAAGAACAATGGCGTTTCGTGTGCTTTTCTGATGAGTCTCGTTTTGGTATGAGACCGGATACAAGACGTATACGACACTGGAGAACCCCTGGACGCCAACAGCGATTAAAATCCTGCCAGGAAGTCCATCCTTATAGTGGTGGAACCATCATGGTATGGGCGGGTATTTGGATCGGCGGAAGAACTGAGTTGATTTGGATCAGAGGCAACCTCAACGCTCAAATTTATGCTGAGACGATTGTATCAGACGTCATCGTTCCTCTACAAGTGCAAATCGGTCCCTTATTTCAGTTAATGCATGATAATGCACGACCGCACACCGCAAGAGTTGTAAGACAGACTCTCGCCGCAGCTAACATCAATGTCCTGCCCTGGCCAGCTCAGTCGCCAGACTTGAACCCGATTGAGCATGCATGGGATATGCTACAGAGAAGAGCTCTGCCGAATATGGAGGGTATCCAGTCGCAAGAAGACCTTTTTTTGTTGTTGCAACGAACATGGGCGGCCATTCCACAGCGTGATTTGGATGAACTCATTTTGAGTATGCCAAACCGATGTTCTTGTGTTGTTAGTGTTCGCGGTAGAAACACGGATTATTAATTGTTTAAGTTACCCAATAAAATTTTAAAGAAAACTGTTATTTCAGTCTTTTTTTCGAACTTTAATGTTAGTGGTTCAAATGTCAAAAATCCCTTTATTAGGAAAATGGCAAATTTCTTTATTAATGCAAAGGTGACTTGGTTTATCGTTACTGTGACAAACGAAACCACTTTATTTGATGAATCCTTAAAGAAAATTTTAATTAATATCAATCAGGAGAAAAGTTATTGCAAAAATATATGTTGATCCCTAGACACTTTTGATGTGTGTACTAGAACCAAAAATTTTAAGACGTGTGACATCCACCAATCCGCAATGGCCTGTGAAGTAGGTTACGGCCCTTTCCCTCACCTAGAGAGGAGGCTTGGGTCCCAGCAGTGGGATCATTATAAGGCTGATTATGCTTATACTTCATCGTGACTATTACTCTCTACCTTAGAGAGCAAGGTAGTGTCATATCAATGTATCCATTACAGGATGCTTCACTTGGATTAGACGGTTTAATGCCTATTACGTTAAATGGTTTTGGCAAGCTGACATTGTCTACGAGTATACCTATACTTTACTACATCACTGTCATCAGTATCACTACATAGTATAAAACGTAGATTCCCAACGGGAGCGGTATCAGCCCCTAGTGGAGCGCTACCAGCCCCTAGTCTGTGGATGCTGGAGTTTTTTTGAAGGGCAGCAGCGGGTCGAAACACAAATAGGGGCGTTAGAAATAATAATTGTAATCACCACCACGAGTAGTACGATTACAGAGAGATTTAATTATTTTTTAATTTGTGATTAGATTGGTTTGTGATAATAGACAGACATATAAAATTGGTGTAATTAAATAATAGGTACAGGGGGGCGTTGGATTTCTTTTTTCCTTTTAAAGGGGGTGTTACTTCATAAAAGGTTGGGAAGCTATGGTATAAAACAAATTCGCTTCCTGCTGTCTGTCCTTATGTATGCTTAGATCTTTAAAACTACCTAACGGATTTTGATGTGATATTTTAAACAGATGGAGTGATTCAAGAGGAAGGTTTATATGTATAATACATGCAGAATATAGCCCTGTAGGAAGCCGGGGGCGGTCGCTAGTAATATAATATAGTAAACTAGTTTTCCTTTGCGGCTTCGCCCACTTTTGGTTACTCTTCCTCTTCTGTTGGTCGTAGTCATCATCATCTGCCTAGCCTTTTCCCAACTATATTGGGGTCGGCTTCCAGTCGAGCCGGATTTAGCTGAATACCAGTATTTTACGAGGAGCGGCTGCCTACCAGACCTCCACAACCCATTAACTGGGGTAACACGGTACTTTATGGCAAGACTGGAGTCAGATTTACTGGCTTCTGACTATCCGTAACGACTGCCAAAGATCTCCAAATGACAGCCGGGACTAACGGCTTAGCGTGCTTTCCGAGGCACGGAGGAAACTCGTTATGTTAAGATGGTCACCCATCCACAGACCAACCTAGGCAAGCGTTGCTTAACCTAGAAGATCGACCCGTGCGGCTGTTATTATCAAGCCACGAGCTCCTCCTGTTGGTCGTAGTGTGATATTATATAGCCTGCGTCATGAATCTAGCACAAATTAATCTCAGAAAGATTTTTTTTACTGCACTTACTCGAAACTCGGCTTTTGTCTCTACCACTTTTAGGCACGCGATTTACTGTTTTTCGCACTAGTACAGAAAAGAAAACCCCTGAAGCTCGCCCTCGTTACAACATTTGTGTCGTATTAGGCTGGGCGCTAAATAGATAAACACTCATATAGTGACGTCACAAGACAGGAAGAGACAACACGTATAACGTCACCATTAAACATGAGACTATGGGCCTGTTTCACAATGTCCGAGTAGCCACTACTTCCCGAATAAATTCAAAAATTTGAGAGAATTTCTATGAAAATATCTGCCAACTAAGATATTGGCAACTTAATCATAGGTGGTGAAATAGGCCCTATGTGGCATTACTAATTGTCGACCAAAGAAGGAAAACATTGTGAGGAAACCTAGGCTAGGACATGCTGCATAACTAAAAATTCTAAGCCATGTGACATCCACCAATCTGCACTAGGCCTGTTTTCTTCGTAAATTTATTTGCAAAATGCAAAAAACTTGATAAAGTTTGATTTTTGCAGGCTACCTTGGCGCTTTCACGTGCTTAAGAAAGCTCTTACCGTCCCGTCTATCGTCAATATGAGCATAGGTTTAATTACTCAGATACCCGCGAAACGAGACACAATAGTAAAACAATAACAGCGCGGTCTCATAGGACCGGTTGGGGATTCAAACGTTAAACGCACCTCCATGTTACCTCCCTTAGACACGCAATTAGCTGTTTTCCACACTAGTGCAGGAAAGAACGCGAGCTCGCCCTAGCCGTAACTGTTTGTATGTATACGCTTAATAGATACAGAACACTTGTAGGTATAATGTCGTCACAAGGCAGGAAGACACAACACGTTTAACGTCGCCATTAAACATGAGACTATGTGGCATTACTAATTGTCGCCCACACTACATAATGTCAGACAATAGTAGCTGGCGTCTAGTCATTAACGAGGGACCAATTAATTGGTTAAGTCAAGTTTACAGCGTCTAATTATAACTTAGGGCAATATTTGTGGTTTCGTGATTGTGATTACTTGAAGATAAAATAGTACATTATGATACAAGTTCGTAATGTGAGTCATTATCGTCGCGGTGGTATTAAGACCCGAGCCATGGCGAGGGTCTTAAGAGAGCCAAGAACGATAATGAATAATTACTCACGTGTATCATACGACGTTTTTCGACACACTTGTGAAGAAAATAAATTAAAAATCAACTTTATTTAGTAGGTATATGAAAAGTTTATCTAGAGAAACAGTTCGTAAATGTGAAGTCAGTAAAGTTATAATTAACTATTTTGACTGTATAGTGGTCCCATGACATAGATTTTCTACTTGAAGGCGTACAGCACAAATCATTTTCCTTATAAATATTTGTTGTAGACATTTTTGTAAAATCTGTATTTTATTTTTAAATATGGCGGCTAAAAAATTGTCGTTTCTTAAACGCGCGCATGCGCGAAAAATGGCGGCCATAGACTAGCTACTCTAGCTCTTGGTTTAGAAAAAATAAGAATGAGGTTGCATATAAACAGAAAATACAAATTCGATGAAAGATTGAATTAATTAAATATGTAAAATTTTAAACAGTTTATTTAAACACGAAATTGCATGAAATAAGTAAGTAAAACACTAATTTATGCTATTGAACGCAATAACAATTTTTTTTTATTTTTTGTCTTAAAACTCTTTTTGACAAAAAAGAGGTTAAACAAAAAGGTTCTAACTATATTACCGCACATGTGCATAATAGTAATCAAAATGTCACAGTTTGGTAACGAGCCCCTTTATATACCTAAGTGCAGTGCAATAACAGCCACTTTATGAGCAAGTGTGTCGAAAATGTTTTTTAAAGGGTCATCATCATCTTTCTGCCCTTGTCTGGTTTTATTTGGGGTCGGTGCAACACGTTTCTTTCTTCCATTGTCCTGTCACCCGTCACACTATCACTAGCTCACTTTTCTTTAATATCACTACTCACGCAATCCATCCATCTTTTGTTTAACCTCTCTCTTCCTTCCATCCATCCCATATGTATATTCACAACTCTTTTACTAACATGAGTTCCTTACTTCCTTTTCACGTGACTATACCAAGACAAACGATTCCCTTTCCAGTTTTCAGACACTGGCGCCACTTATTTTTTTTTATAGGTTAACAATAAATTGAAAAATTGTCTTCCTGTCACCCAGGGGTCTTCTGCAAAAGATCACTTACACCTGATTTCCGAATTAAGAATACGATATTAAGTATTTCTTAAACACTACTTTCACCTAAAAATCTGTAATAACTAGATCTTTCACGGTCACTGCGGATTGTCAAAAGCCAGGATATCTTACACAATGTTCCCACTGTTGTAACTCAGGCTTCCTCTCTAGGAGAGGAAGAAAAAGGAAAAGAAAGAAAGAAAATAAGTTTATTTTACCCGAATGGACACACAATTAAAGGGAGGAGCTCGTGGCTAGATAATAACAGCCGCATGGGTCGATCTTCAAGGTTAAGCTACGCTTGCCAAGGTTGGTCTGTGGATGGGTGACCAATGACCATCTTAACATACCGAGTTTCCTCCGTGCCTCGGATAGCACGTTAAGCCGTAGGTCCCGGCTGTCATTGGTATATCTTTGGCAGTCGTTACGGATAGTCAGAAACCAGTCAAATTCTGACTCCAGTCTTGCGATGAAGTACCGTGTTACCCCAGTTAATGGGTTGTGGAGGTCTGGTAGGCAGCCGCTCTTTGTAAAATACTGGTGGCCGAAGTCTCTGGGGAACATGGGTATTCCGAAAGGTTGACACCGAGTCCCCCCCAGATCATAGGCAACCAAGGAACGGGGTAGGGGTTTAGTCAGTAAGAGTCTGATACACCCTCCCGCTCCGCCCCAGAGCGGGAGAAGTCATTCTGATGATTCCCTACCAGAAAAAAAACAAGAGTATATGTGTTGCCTAATGAATGGGTTGTTTAGATCAGATATCCAGGTTATCAGGATAACTGAAAGCCAAGCCCGAAACAATTGGGCCAATTCTAGGCAGAAGATATGGCCTAAACTATTTGGCGTCATGTACGAGTATTTCTATGTTCCAATATTACACAATCCCTATAGTCTCCCCTCCAACTACACTCAAATTGCTCTCAAAGGCTATTGTCCGCCTTGCTATCGGCTTTCACGACATATTGCCCATCATCCGTTTGTAAAGGTAATACGGGTTTCCTGAGGGGTTCTACTATGGGACTGTTAAGTAAAAATATACCTTCTGAATATTTATGCTGCCTTGGTATTATTGAGCGTTTTAGACGACATGGTTTGTGTAGTGACTGAGCGATACGGGGTTTTATTAATAAAATAAAAATGTTTAGTAAGGCTTACAAAAATTTGTTAATAATGCCCCTAAAGAAAAAAAGAACCAGAAACCAAAATATTTTATTTGAACATACACGGTGTAGAGACAACATACATATTATCTTGACAATTAAGATAAAAAAGAAAACTAACACTTTGTGTTTGGCGGCTGCGCCAAATAGGTCCAGTTCAGCAAAAATGCCTGTTCAAAAAATGGTCACAACTATGTCATCTAGTGTCGATACGATGATACGACGATAATGAAGTAAAACGCGCACTTTGGAGTAAGTTTCTCCAACTAATTTTAATAATAACTACCGTTAAAGCCAAATACGGGTTGCACCAATTTATAGTTATAATAAATAGTATATAAGTTTGAAGAAAAAGCCTCTTTCCGACAAGATTGCGAATTCTAAAGGAAGACTCGTCAAGACCACTTTTCGTTAATCATCTTTCATGTCTCCCAAGTCACAGTATAAAAGAACGGCCACCTAGTCTAAAAAACTTAGCCTTTCAACGTTTCAAATTAGGAATTTGTGGACCAAAACCTATTTTTCCCAAGCTGTTTTTGAAAACTGAGGTGTGATGGAAAACTTTTAATAGTTAACTTCGTTTGTAAGAAATAATAAAAACATATTATGGAAACAGATAATTTCGTGATTTTGAAGTAATTAGGTAATTAGTTTTACATTTTCTTATTCTTTTAACTGACGTACGTAGTAGTAAAACGGGAAAAAAAATTAAAAAGTGGTAAGTTTGACGATAATTATTATAGAGTTTTTTTTTTAAATGAGTTTCGAAAACTACCAGGCCCTCAGAAGTATAGTTGAGATAACATACATTTTTCTGCAGATTCAAACTAAACAGATTCGCCAAGTTTTTCCAAACATCAGTTATTGAATTTTTGCGAATTGTTGAACTTTAAAATTAATTATACTTAGGGCCTGTTTCACAATGTCCGAGTAGCCACTACTTCCCGGATAAATTAAAAAATGGAACAGAATTTGTATGAAATTATCTGCCAAGTAAGATACTTGAAACTTAATCATAGGTGGTGAAACAGGCCCTTATTATAACAATAACTGTGTAGTGGATATTTAGTGCAATAGTTTCAAGTAAAACCTTTTCACTTGCATTAAATGAACACCGGTACTAGGGTATCATAAATCTCAAGCGCTAAATCCGAACACACGTGGGCTCAGTTTCGAGTATGTGTAGTGAAGCACGTTTATGTAGTGTGGTTATTTCTGTGGTATCAAACTCTTGCTAGCTGGGATATACCCAACTAAGTTATTGTTGGGTTTTAGTCTAAACGTAGTATCTAAACATTTACTCAGTTTTGTATGACGTACCTAGAAATAGAGATCCAGTAATTGGGTTTAGAATTCTAGCTGCTGTTTAAAAATTTCAGACGGAAAAGCTAATAAAACAATTCGTCCGATTAAGAACTACACAGTAGGTACCTACTTACTTACATATTTTCTAATCCGATCGAAAACATTAAGGATTATCGTTTGTTCCAAAAAAAAACTCTATTTACAAAAAGAGATTAAAATAACATTTTCTAAACACGTAGAAACTCATTTAACACGATCAAAGAAATAAAATATTCAGTTTCATATAACGGTATCGCGACGTGAAGCCTCCTCCAAAGTTCGTTATTAAAAATTCAATATAAAAGTTGGATTGAGTTCGTGTATTATACGTTCGAGTCGACAGTCGAACAGTGACGATTGACACTCCACGTTTCGCTTTTTAAAATTTTAAAGTACATATTTAGTTTTTTTTTATATTGGCTTCTGTATTTTTTGTAGGTGCTTTGGACGTAGCTTGGTTAGACATAATTGATACCTCTACGTGCTTGCTGGTTGCCTGGTAATATGTTGTTAAGGTGGATACTTCAGGATCCAGAGGCTGGGTAAACTTCTGAAAGGGAAACTCGTGGTCCTAAAACACAATGAGCAACTGAAGAAACATAGGTGTGGTTTTAGTCAGTGAAAGTTTGGCAAGCTCTCTCAGCTCTATCCTAGATCGGAACAAGTTGATCGAATTTTCATAAGCTTTCTGCAATTTGCAGGTCAGTATCAGATTTTATGTCCATTAAAATATGATTTGCAAACAATGTATATTGTACTTATTTACGGAATTATACCCATTAAAATCGTCAATACAACCATCACATTTCGTTTAACTTTATTGAATACCTATTTCATGGAAACGTCAATGAACTGAAAGGATTGTATTGATGATTTCATGAACTCAGTAAAACCATATTTGATACGGTCATTAATCATCAACATTTACATTATAAAGAGGTAAAGTTTTATTAAAAAACAAACTCTAAAAGTACTGATCCAATTGCAAAGACTTTTCACCGAGAAAGCTGCTTTATTCCAGAGTGACTAACATAGGGTATACTTTTTGTGCGTACCTACGCCGTATTTTGAAGCCGCGGGAAAAAGCTAGTATTATAATGGACATGGAGCCTGAAAATGACTTGCAAAATGCAAAAAAATTGAGGTTTTAAATACCACGGACTATCCCGTGGCTTCATCCTTAGTGAATCTCCTATAGATTTTTTCAGTGCCTCTGGTTTGGAAGTTGTGATAATCCAATGAATCTCTTTGAAAGCACGTTAAGCCGCTGGTCATATGCATGATGTGTCCTCGCTCGTGTCCATAGGACTGCCTCGTCAGACTGTGAGGAAATAGGAATAAAGTGCACCTGTACTCTTTTTGTATCTTCACATGCGCTGGAAAATCTTTTTATGGTTCCGTAGCCAAATGGCAAAAAGGGAACCCTTATAGTTTCGCCATGTCTTTCCGTCCGTCCGTCCGTCCTCGCTTAATCTCTGAGACCGTCAGCACTAGAAAGCTGAAAATTGGTACCAATAAATATTATATCTATTATGGAAATAATCGCTCCAAAAGTAAAAAAAACAATGTGTCCCTCTAACTTTTGAACCATAAGTTTAGAAAATATGAAAAAAATCTGGAAAGTAGAACTTTATACAGACTTTCTAGGAAAATTGTTTAGAACTTGATGGGATAAACGGTTTCTGAAAAGTTGGGGACACTTATTGTGACGGGGACACTACGGAACCCTACACTGAGCTTGGGCCCGACATGTTCTTGGCCGGTTTTTATTTGTAGTTAGGTCGGCTGATATTTGGTAAGAGCGATATTGATACAGGATTGGCCGAGAAGCTTCAGCAAAGGGCAATCTTGATTCTGTACAGCACCATCAAATCAATTTTTTTTTTATTTTACATAGCTACATGGGCACTTATAAAACGTCAGAAGCTAGTGCTCGGTTCCAATTGGTCGTTTCCTATGGAGAAGAACCGGCAAGAAACTCCATGGTTACTCTTTTCAAAAAAATATTGGGATTCCAATATTTCCATATTACAATACAGACACATATGCGAGGACAGTGTAAAAAAATATATTCATCAAAAACTGGATGAAATAGGTATTTACACATTCACACTATAAGAGAGAGGCTATATAAATCATCATCATCATCTACCTAGCCTTTTGCCCAACTATATTGGGGTCGGCTTCCAGTCAAGTCGAGAGGCTAGAGGCTATATAAATATAAGAAGGAAAAATCCGGATGAATGCTTGCGAGACCCCGACTGTCACTCGGAGAAGGCGTCATTGAAGCAACCACCTCTTTGCCTAAAACGCCAAAACTTCACTTCTTCAGTTTGTTGTGAACGGGATTCTGATTTGCGGACATTCAAATATTTAACCTCCTCTATCTGGTCGAAAGTTCATCGGACGCTCCAACATGGACCATTGTGTACAAGCGCTTAGTAGTATTTTTGAAAAATACGTGCCTATTTAATGTGAAGTCACTTTAAATCTCTACGCAAAATTTTTAGTATGAAAAATAACGGAAGTGACAAAACTAAGAACGAAACACCGACTTCCGAAATTATAGTTATTTTACACTCTTTAGGGTTTTTTAAACTTTGAAGATGGTTATTTGGTAAAAATAATTAGCAAATAGCTTCTCCCGCCTTAGACGGAACAAGAAGGTGTGTTAGACTTTTACTGACTAAAACCCACCCGTGTTCTTTCAGTTACCCCTTGCGCTCCAAGGCGGTAACTATTTCGAATAATCCAGCTCTTTGGGATGGGTTGAAATAAGTGTATTTTTATAATCGAGTGTCTAGCCGCTAAGGCATCGGCTCTACTGGACCACGTAAATTTTCTCATAAACTTATACCCAAAGTTTAAACAAAACGTTAGAGATACCTAGTAATATTAGATGTTTAATCAATATACGTTTAATAGTACCGGTTCGTAACCCGAGCACTATTTAGTACAAATTCACTGCATTTCCATTCGAACTACTTCGTTTAAGGACTAAAACAAATGCACTCGAATACTCTCAAATTGTCGAGCTCATGTTACCGCTACTTCCTATAGTGTTCTAGTCTCCTGGTACTTTAAAGGTAATTTGTATTTTTAGTGCTAAAGAATTAGACGTTTGGGAGTAATAGAGCAGAACTTTTCTATCTTGTTTTGTAGATAATTTTATTGTTGTAGCACTACTATGCCAGCTTTCTAAAATTTTCAGAAATAATAGAGACTTGGGTGTAAATTACAGTAGTCTGTCTGTATGGAATGCACTCAAAATATGGTTGCGCGCCTAGGTAGTCCGCCGCAAAAACGACTTTTCTAATTGGGGTTTCATATACCTATGGAGTTATTCGGAACAGAATATAAAATCCGACTAACCTCCGTTTTAAGGGAAGGGTCCTTCGATCAGACGGATGTTTTGTCTGATATGGGCAACTGCCCGAGAAATGAACTCAGGCTGTTGTCCCGACTCGAGATGCTTGAAATTGAATTGAATAACTCTGTCCATTCGTAAAAGCACAGTAAAGCCGTATAAAACACCGTTCAATCGTTTTTAAGTTTATCGCGACCAGACAGCCGCTTTGAAATATTTTGTTTTATAATAATGTTTGTTTATAAGAAAGGTAATCATGGATTTATCAAAATATGAAGGAGGAGACTGTCTTTGCCTAACCTAAATAATATTACAATTAAAAGAATTGTACAGAAACTTTACAGCTCAATTTTCGCAATAACAAGCTTCTAATAAAACAACAGAATAAGTCCGTAAGAAATTTGTTTCTCCAAATTAATTTGCATGGCTTCCGTGTATTACTCGCTAATATTGTTGGGCAAAATTAATTAAACAAACATCTCGTACATAATAAAGTTAATACCGGTATGTAGCGGTCATCTAATAAACTTTTTATTGGTGTGTTCCGTAGAAATTACTTTTATTAGAATGCCTAAATGTGTTTCGCCCTCGGCGCTAAACAATTTCGCCCTTGAGACTTTTTGGGATATTCTGTGATATTCTCGTCCTTCATTTTGAGTTATTGCTAAGATGGACGGAGGGAATATCAATGTAGGCCAAGTCCATTTACTATGAGGCCCCGTTTTGCCGAAATAAACGACTTGAGCTGCGAGTACTTCGCGCTTGATCTCAGTTAAGTTACCACGAGTGTGTTTTGAATCTTGTTTTTGATTATTCTTTGCCTATTACTATTCTTCTATGGAATTTTTGAGACTTCGTATTTTGACACGACGCCAAACCTTAGACCGTTTCCACATTATCCGATCCGATATCGGTATCGGACTCCGATACGATATCGGGGTAAGTAAAATGTATGAAATATGTACCTATCTTTCATATTGTCCGACCCGATATCGGGTATCGGAGCACGGAGTTTCATACATTTTACCTACCCCGATATCGGATCGGCGTCCGATACCGATATCGGATCGGATAATGTGAAAACGGTCTTACGTTTTTAAAACCGTTCTTAATTTGACTTAGAACCGATTGGAAGTAAATTGCTGCTTATTGGCTATAAATTGAATACAGTTAGGTACTTTGCAGCTATTTAAGTGAGTTTGCCATCTTCAATACGATACTAAATACTCTCAACAGCGAGAGGCAGACTAAACAATGACTAGGGAGTTAAGAAACTGCAGGAGATATATTTTAATCCAAACTTTTCGGCAGTGCAGCGGTAACAGTTCTCGAGTGTGTTCCGCTTAGGAACACAATGCAATTTGGCACAGCTTTAGATAGTGTTTTAAATCTGTTTTACTTCCCTTTATGTACATTTGTCTTCATTTTCATTTCATTTATGTCCATACAGTTTGTCTTTATAAAATTTGGTATGGCAACAAAAATACCGAATTATACTCAAATCTCCGACCGACATCCTAAGGACAGTTTATCCAATTTAGTTGCCTAGTACTAGGGCGTCATATGTCCTTGACACTGCGATCGAGTCTCGGGAGACATTATCAATATTTTTTCGCCGGGAAACCCGCCGAGTGCTGTCCTCATCATGATGGATGTGTTGAAGGGACGGCCTTACGTAATGTCTCCTTAGGTTGCGTACACATGTTGGTGTGTGTACTAATGGTTCTTCACACGTGTACATAGGAACAAAGTTTGTCATCTTATAGCCTTATTTGGTCTATTAGTGACGATAAAGTTGGCTATGAAACACGTTCCTCAATATAATTCTCATTATCTCACAACTTAGCTCATCGTAGATTGTAATTACCAGGAGCCCAGATCCAGTAAGGAGCTACTTTGATTGAAGTACGTAATAAATGTGGAGGCGAAACGCTTCGTGCGACTGCACCGCGCGTTAATTTAAGTCTCTGGTGCTGCAATGAATGATACACGTGCGGAATTACCCACGAGACTAGAGCGCCAGCCAGCGTGTGCATTTAATGTAGTGCAAACACGGCTTATCCTATCTACAGCTAGTGAAATAGCAAGTCACAGCGAAGTTGTGGAAAATCGCCCGTGTTTTTGGAGCGTTCGTTGCGTCTTTAATACTAGTTGTTAATGTTAATTAATTATTAATGATACACTATTTTTGGAAGATTTAGCTTGTTATTGATTTAGATGGGTATTATTTTATTATTACATTTTTTTCATTTTGCTAGTGTTTAGAACAATGATTTAATAACAATTTTTAATTAATGTGTCTCTGATATAATTTGAATTACGTGATTATTATGATTTTATTGAATTGTGTTGCATAATAATTGACATTATACTACTCGTGTTTTTTAAATTGATATTTTTTTAATTGTGATTGGCTAGATTTTTTGTACGGGGTTCTGCAAAACATAGTGCAATTATTTTTTATTATACTACCTACCCGTAAACCCACCATATCTTTTTTACAAAATAAATAATTAATTACATTAATCAATGATTCTTCAAAGATTTCCAGTTATTTCACTTTCTCTCCGTAGATGTATCCGCTCCTTTAGCGAGCCCTAATATCTCCGATTCTTAATGTCCACCACATTCTTTAACGTCAACGGGACTTGATTACTCCCTAGGGAACAAAATTCCCGAAATCAACTACATCTTACTTACTGTGAATCATTGGTCTTTCGTACTTTTTATGGCAGTTTTGTAACTTTTATTGTTACGTCATTCAGAAATATGAATTGTGAAGAAAAATGCTGTGAGATTTCTCATTCGTGTCAGTCTGAAATAATGTTTTACTGTTCCATTTTGGCTGTAGTATTCGGGTCTTAGCAACGTCGACGCCGACCCGCGAGTGCCACTGGGTCGCGCTTAGTATGGATTTGTATGGAGTACTAAACAAACCAGGCGACCATCATCTACCTAGCCTTTTCCCAACTATATTGGGGCCGGCTTCCAGTTAAGCCGGATTTAGCTGAATACCAGTATTTTATTACTGAATACGAGGAGCGGCTGCATACCAGACCTCCACAACCCATTAACTGGGGTAACACGGTACTTTATGGCAAGACTGGAGTCAGATTTACTGGCTTATGACTATCCGTAACGACTGCCAAAGATCTACAAATGACGGCTTAACGTGCTTTCCGAGGCACGGAAGACATTCGGTATGTTACGATAGTCACCCATCCACATCCACACATCCACGACGCGGCCGGCCGTGCGTCGCGGTCGCGCGTCGGGGTCGCTCGTCGCGGTCGTTAAGAACCGAATGCTACCTTTAGAAAGCTCGTATTATTGGTTAGCGTTTGGTGTCAGAGATATTATTTATAGTCCAGAAGTACGCCTGGCTTCTTTCTAAAGGATTGCGCTGATTTATTGCCATTAGCCTGGAAGGATGAGTTGCTTTTCTCATGTAAAACGGACGAATACCTTATGATAATGTCTTTCTAGTAAGGGCCGATATTTTTGGGTATTTTTTATTCGTAGTAGATATTTTTGGTCATAGGTTTGAAAAGGGGGATTTGGACTATAGTCTATCACGCTAGTTCAAAATGGGGCAAACTTGGCCTGAGATCTCCCTAGACGGATAGGTTTGGAAGGAGAAAGGAAAGGGACACAATGTAGGCTATAAAAAAAAATGTGGGTATAAATCTGGAGGTTCGTCGGGGTTGTTTGGTCGTGATTTTTTCAAGTAAAGTTCATTGGCTATTTTAATCATTCGCAAATTGATCCGTAGTCGATATTATACAGAAAAGTAGGTTTAGTTTTGTGTCTCAAGTGTCCTAACGTCTGGAAAATATGTGAAATCATTGACCAAGGCACGTTCTCTGCAAAATGGAGCAGAAGGAAGATTTTACAGTAATTTTGACTACTTCACCGAACCCGATACACTTGCTGCCTAAAACAGCAAAAACATTAAAATGCGAGTGCCATTAAAAGAATCGTTTCGACGCTTGAGGGACGCCTATGTTCAGCAGTGCACGTCTTTCGGCTAACGCTCGTTTTTAATAAGCTGTCTACCTACAGTTGCAGCTACTAAACATAAACAAATTTATCCTTTTGCCCTTACTTGCTTTCCTATAACCTATCGACGCATAGCATTTCCTACCAAAGTTGTGGATGGATATACAGAATCTTACTGTTTATCGGGGATCTATCTATGAACTGCGGTAGTTTATTGAAAACGGGCGTAAAATGATGATGTTGAAAAGTTGTCTGAAAGATAGGTACTGAAAACAAAAACCCAGAAATTGTCATCATTAAGCGAATAGAGCAAACATTTTGTTTGTAATGAACGCCCAGTATTTCAATACCAAAAGACGTATAGCAAATGAGGCAATAAATATCAGGTCTTATTATATACAGAAACATTCCCAAAACTACACTACAATTAAGGCTCAAGAGACGGAATTTTATGATCATAAATCTCACATAAGTACCGCGGAGTACTTCTAATTTGCGGTAAACACAAGAGCCGTAACATACGACACGAGTGAATGATAAAATAGTCACAAAAAGTGCTGGGATCCTGGTGGAAGCAGTCGGAACGTTGCCAAGGGGACAGAGATTAAGTTGCTCATTACGTAGTGGGGACAATCAAGTTGGCACCGGGATCTTAATAAGCAGAGAGATACAGAAGGCTCAGGTGACGCTGTCTTTTTGCTTTCGTACTTTGTGTAAGTTTTTGGGCAAATATGTATGACTAGCATTGCCCCGCAGCTTCGCCGACGTACATAAAATATAGCCTATGTCACTCAGGAATACAGCAGCTTTATATTGGTGAAAAAATTTTAGCAATCGGACCAGTACTTCCACAGATTACCTCATACAAACAAAAAAACAAACTTTACCTCTTTCTTATATTAGTATAGATGGTTCAAAGATTCTCCTGTTGTAATAATGCAGTCAAAATAACTATATGTAAGTGTATTGTACGTCACTGTAGGTACACGGGAAGTTTCTGGGCTGACAACAATGCGGGTCCAATTTAACAATGCCTTCAACGCGCTTTGTGCATTCCACGTTTCTGCAGCCCATCAGCATGAACTATCATTCCATAGTCTTTGAGAGAGAGAATTTGAAGTTGAGAGCTTTTTTTATGGTGAAAATCGGTTCTAGGGGGAAGTGGGTGTGTCAGACTTACTGACTAAACCAAACCTATGTTCCATCCTTTGCATCTCAGGACCGCGTAGATGAAAGAAACGAATCCAAAATCAAACAGCAAGCTACAACTTAGGAGTCTTCAAGTCAAGAGTGAATAAGTTTCTTCTAGGTAGGCGTGTTCCACCGTCGGCCACAACATCGCTTACCACCAGGTGAGATAGTGGTCAAACGCGAGCCTGTGCGTAATAAAAAAAAAGTCTTGGACTATAATGCCTTATAGAGTTTAACATTTTTTAATAGAAATCTTTAATTTTTGTTAGAATTAATGCAAAACATGCCAGACTGTTGTTTCAGACCAGAATATCCCGCGTAAGTAGATTTTCTGACTTATTTACTGACTAACATAGTACATGCCGCCTTAATAGGATTGAGAATGTAATTTCATAGTGTTTGGAAAAAAATGTCCCGCAGGAGATTGCGGCGTCAGCAGTGAAAGTGATATTTCTTGAGTGAGAGACTGCTGTGCAATTATGTGGCCCTAGTATCATTGACGGGAAGTAAGATGTTTGAATGAAATAGAAAGACTATTTCTGTTTCACTTTCTTTCTGTTTTTATAGTTTTTTATTGGCGAAATAGAATTAGAACTTTTTTTACTAGCTGTGCCCCATGGCTTCACCCTTATATTTGGTTACTACTTCGCACCTTTTGGTCGTAACGCGGTAAATAATTACCTATAAAAAACAGAATAATATAAAAAAAGAAACTACTTTATTCAAAAATTAAAATGGCCGCTAACAATAAATTATGGTTACAGACGATTCTCTAAAAAAAGTAAAGAAATTTAATTAATTCATGAATCCCCGATCGGTCTCATAGGACCGCACTGCTATAATGTCTTACTATTGTGTCTCGTTTCGCGGGTATTGATAGGTTAACAAGACTTTATTTACAAGAACCGAGATATTTGATAATTTAATAGAATGTCCATGGAGTTTCTTGCACATTCTTCTTCATCTGTTTTTTGGAATATGCAATTAGCATTATTTTTCTGACTGACTTTTTGACAATTTAAAAGTAATGTAAATTGTTTATCTATAGTAAAATTATAAAGAGGTAAAATTTGTAAGTATTTAAGTTTGTATGGGGGGGGGGGTAATCTCTGGAACTACTGAAAAATTATTTCAGTGTTAGATAGCCCATTTATCGAGGAATGCTATAGGCTATATACCATCACGCTACGACCTACGGGAGCGGAGCAGTAACGAAAAATGCGTGTGAAACCGCAGGGGACAGCTAGTCTGAAATAAACACTTTGGTTCTTGATTCTTGACATATATGTACTAGGAATACATAGGTATAAAGTTCATTAAACCAACATATTATTACATCTCGTCACCGAAATGGCTGAACCGATTTGGACAAATTGCTGACATTAAAACGAAACGGCACCCCATACGTTCAAACGGATCTCATTGGTTTTAAATACGAACAATTTGACATTTACCCATAAAAAAATTTAACGTAGCATTGAGAAAGGCTTCAGTTTAATCACTGTAAGCTTTTTATTTCTGGTAAAGTCATAGATTACCTTTTTATTTACGCTTAATTAATTAATTTTCCTCTTAAAAAGTTCTAAGGGGAAAATTCATTATTTATGTTCACATCAAATTAGGTGTACGAAATTTTGATACCTTTTCAAATCAATTAAGCTGCCTTTTTAGTATGTTATATTTATTACTCGCTAGGTGCCGCTAGCGACATTTCCCGCGTGCTAGTAGAAAATTATCTCAAGGGAACATTCTTCCGGGATAGAACGTATCCTATGTGTTAGTTGAGGAATTGGTAGCTACCAAGTTTCAATTGTCCGGATGTCCGGTAACAATTTGGACAAAGAGATGAGAATTCAAATAGAGATTGGCAAACTGTAGGGGTCCGGCCCGGCTCTCATTTCATATTTTTCAAATTAACGTTTGAATCCCCAACCGGTCCTATGAGACCGCGCTGTTATTGTTTTACTATTGTGTCTCGTTTCGCGGGTATCTGAGAAATTAAATCATCACTACAACCATATCAGTTCGTCTATCCATAATAAATGGCCGTTTCATGAAAAAGTCTTTCAATAGGGTTAGTTATAACAATAAATAGGAATGCATTCCTGTTCGCGTCATAGTTTTCTGGCGCTATTTCAACTAATCATCTAACACTCTGCTTTCACTCACCAGCCAAGCCGATTGCAGATTAAAGTAGAGTAGGTTCTTATTTACCTAGTAACTGCCAAAGATTAAACATAATAATATGTTGTTGTGTACAGTCCGAGCGAAAAAAGGTTGAATACATTAAGTTATACATTTATTGTGAAGGACGGTATGGCCCACATCTTTCGAGCAGGTCACCGTCCGGGAGAATCAATTCGCTAGATTTTAAAATAACGTAACAAAATCAAAGTACGTTTTGCTTAACGTTTGAATCCCCAACCGGTCCTATGAGACCGCGCTGTTATTGTTTTACTATTGTGTCTCGTTTCGCGGGTATCTGAGTAACTACGTTAATAAAGCAAGCAATATTAACAAAATAATTGACCTTCAGTTTTTATCTTCCTGCTACTTGGTTAGTAGTTTCAGCAATAGAGAAACAAAATTGAAGTAATATATCGACGATATTTTGAAGGTTGAAGATCATAAAAGTGACTTACGTACCTCACGCGTATAATTTATTAAAACAACATCATCTACCTAGCCTTTTCCCGACTATATTGGGGTCGGCTTCCAGTCTAGCCGGATTTAGCTGAATACCAGTATTTTACGAGGAGCGGCTGCCTACTAGACCTCCACAACATGATAATTATTATTAAAACAACATGATGAAATTTTTACTGAATGCTAATGAAAATGTTTTAAAGAAACAAAAATGCGATTTTTTAAATTTTTCTTTACCTCTCGGCAAATTTTCAAAAATTCTGGAACGATTTTGACGGGGAGGGACGGATATATCTCCGAAATGGATAAACAGATTTGATGAGACCTCCAACAACAGATAGGTTAGATGTGTTATATCCTTGGGATCGTCTTTTTTTAATTGTAAATCTTTACAGTATTTATTTACAGTATAATAAAAACTCTAAACTAATTGGACTAACTAAAAACTAACTAAAGTATGGCGTCAAAAACTTTTTCCGCATCGCTGTCGACCGGTAATGTGTCCAAAAGACTGGCGGCATTGCCACGCTATATGGCAATGTCTATCTTCTGTCCGAGGTAAAAGCCAGAAATATTATGTGTTATATTATGAAAACGAACGAGTAATGAATTAACTCATCACTCACAAGTTGAAAGTGTGAGCGATATCTGAATTTTTGTTTTCTATGTTGTGGAATATGATATTTAATGTAAATTACTGCAATTGTTAGAAAAAAAATGCTAAATTGAACTTCAGTGCACCTGTCGTAACAATAAATGCAACTAAGGTACTAGGAACACATGAATGTGCTTGGATTTATTTTGAACTTTTCTTTTTTTTCAACGCAATTATTTTATATAGCGCCAATTTTTTTATATAAGTGTCTAGCTAAATAGTTTCTGATCGCTTACTGCAGCCATTTCTACTATAAGAAAGTACCCAAGTTTCTAGTGCATTGCCTACGAGTATAAGCATTAGACTCCCATTTAGGAAAATAGATTAGATACTTGGTACTTCTAGTTCACTTATAGTGCTTACTCGAAGAGTCATTTAGCTGATCTGATAGATACTTAAGCAGTTTCCTAGCTAGTGGTGGAGCATACTTGGATTAAATGATCGTGGATAACATTTGGGTTGAATCGTACCATAGTTAGAGATGAAGATAATGATGATTCTGATGATGGCACGGTTGGTGCGGTAGCTAAACGGAACAAATAATTATATTGCCTACAGATAGTTGTTCCAGGTATACGTTTGTGAATACAACCTACAATACCGAAGTAATTTCTAGTGTGGGACCACAGAACAGTTGAAAGAAGTTAGAATGGCCTTGTAGGCGGGGCAGGCGTGCCTCAATGTACGCCAAATTGTCATAGTTCAATTTTGGTTCAACCGAAATTTGATTGACACCGGTCGTCAATCGCGATCTTACTGTTATTGTGTATGAAGCTCCGTGAAAAATATCAGTTATGCCGACTTGCGCTATCGCAACGTGTCGTAAAAAATACCAAGTGCGTAGTGTAGCCCAAGAAGGGATTTCTTTTCACCGATTAGTCTAAAAACCTTTAAATACAATTGATATTTATAATTATAATGATAATATTATGGAATTGGTACATTATAACGATAAAATCGCAATGACATGCAAAATTATACATTGTGTGCAATTCATTGGTACAATCTTGTACTGAGTAAACAAGCGCGCAATGTAATGTGTTCATTGCGATATCACGTGTGGAGAACTATGTCTTGAATTTGACAACTTCACTCCATGGACATAGTGTTGTACCAAGTTGTAACTGTAACCATTATCGATCTATTAAAATAACTTGGTTTCTTGTAGCAGTTATTATTTTTTAAATATTTTATTATTAGTGCTATAATGTAGTGTAGTTAAAACGGTTTTGTTTCACCTATTCGTCCTCGAACAGAGTTTTAATACTAATCAATAGGTTAAGTATTTTTCATTCAATAGTATAAATTAGTGTCTTATTTGTAAAATTTGTTTTACTTTGTGGTCTATGGCCGCCATTTAAGAATGCCCGTGATTTTTGGCGTGATATATTTGAGCGAAGTTTGGCGGCTGTATTAATTAACCTATCACATACCCACAAAACGAGACACAATAGTAAAACAATAACAGCGCGGTCTCATAGGACCGGTCGGGGATTCATGAATTAAATTGAATTATATACAACAAAAAACTAGTGCGCCTCACCATCAACGATTGCATCACTGCTTACCATGAGGTGAGATTGCAGTCAAGCACTAGTTTATGGTATGTAAAAAAAAATACATAGAAAATGAATTTTATTCTATTGTCACTCTGAAAGACGTTAGGTATCATAAAAACTTTTTACGCAAGTATAAACATAAGACTAGGTAATATAATCAAAAGACTATATCTTAATTTTGATGTACGCATAAGAAAACAAATTTCATTTTTTACCGCTATGTTACAATTCTTTATACTAGTTTTACTGTTGTGTAATGTAATAGTTAGCTAAATTGTTTTTTTCTCACAAATGTGTTGAAAAACGTCGTATGATACATGTGAGTAATTGGTGATGGCCGTTCTTGGCTCTCTTGTGGTATTCAACAGTATTGTATTCAACACACTTGTATTTTTAGCAAAAAATATGTTTATCTGTTAATATACTACCTATAGGCTATAACTTGTTTGACATAAAAAAGGAATGGTAATTGAGAGTTTGTTATGCTCACTCAAATGTCTCGGAGAGTGACTGGATCATTCCATTGCTTTAAAAAGGTTGAACAGAGTGTGCCTGAGCATGCGTCTTTTACTTTTTTTAAATTATTTATTTACATAATAAAAACCATAAAAGAGAGTAACCGAGATTACGGAGATACGGAGTCTTGCACGTTCTTCTCCATAGAAATCTACGCTTTGGAATATGTAATTAGCATCACTTCTCTGACTGAACAATTTTTTGATAAATAATTCAAAAGTAGGCGTAAGAGGTTTTTCGGAACCAAATGTTTTAATTTTATAGTTTTGTTTTATTTTATTTTTTATTCTTAATATAACATTTATATTACTTTTTTATATATCCAGGTGTACCAATAAATCCATCGTATTGGTACACCACCTTAAATTATAACGATAACTAGTCGACAATACTATCCGTTATTTTTGAATTTCATCGATATGAATTATCGACCTTTTAGTCGCCCTAAATTGCTTTTTTGCATGTGTGATACAACCAATAGCAAAGTTGGGATCTAAGTGTGCGTTGTCTACTAGTGTGCGTAATGCGCGTCCGTATAGGTTTCTTGCCTGTATATTCTGTTCAATAAACCCGGAGACTAAATTGACATAAGTAATGTCAAAATTTCTATAGGAATGACGCCAGTTCTTTGGTGTTGAAATGTCATTTTAGTCTCCGGAATTATTGAACAGAATTTAGTGGAGTTAAAGAGTGGGAGACAAACGGCGACACGCGTTCCGATACAAATCAGGAACTATTTCCTTTCTAACTTCCTTTATATGTTCAGTGTGTGGGACAATGTAAAAATATACTTCCCTAATTCGAATTCCATGGTGATTTACTTTCCCTTATTTTTTGCCTACTAATCCAACATACTCCCTTGTCTTGGTGAATATTATTCAAAGATTTAGCGACTTACTCGGCAGTAAAATGCTACCAGGGTAGCAGAAAATGCGGGAGACAAATGAGTTTGATCTCAGGATAAACAACGCGCAAGATAGAGTACCTACTGTGGACGTGTTAAGTTAGTGTAAATGCGACTGAATTTTGTTACTATTTGTTTTAGAAAGAGAATTATTGTGTAGTATTTTTAAAGAATTCAAAGTTTTAGCTGCATTTTTGGGATGGTTAAATTGTCTTTCTCGTTTTTGTTCTCCATATGATATTGACAAAGAACTAAGTAAGATTTTTGAGTGAAAGTTGTGTTTAAAACTTTTATAACCTCTCTTGCCTCACTCTCTAATTCGCGCCTCAAAAAGATATCAGAAAAATAGAAGGGGCCCAGCGAGGCCGATGCCTACTAGGGCTGCAGGAACGTTTAGAAGTAAACGCAAAGGGGTAACTGCAGAACGTGTGAGTTAGAGTCCGTAAAGAAAAATGTTCAGAGTCGGAGAAGATAATTAATGTTTTCCCAATCAAAAAAGATATGATTTAGCTACAAGCAATATACAACCGAACAAAAAACTTTATCTTAAGTAATATCAATACGTATCGGCAATGACACTGTACTAAATAACGCAATGTGTATTGATAAATCGATGCTCATTTTAGGGAATGTTTCATAAAAGTTTATGTTACGGCGCGAATTCTTCCGATTTATTCGCAGTACAGGAAAAGTTCGGAGCATAAAATATTTCTGGTTCTTATATTAAGGTTTTGGTGGTGAACTAAGTTTTTCTTGGAGAGAGGTAATGTCGGAAAGAACTTACCTGACATGTTTACCTTTTTGAAAGGTTTATGAATCGAAAAATTGGAGAAATATACTATTCCTACTTCGTGAGGGCCCAGGGCCTAATACTTTGTTTTGAACTAAGATTGGGTAATTTATTTCTATTTTATTTTATCGCGCTTTCTCTTCTTTCTCTCATCATGAAAAAGTGCCTTTTCTTGGCTACAAAGGCCGGAGAGAGAGGTAGACAACTTATAACCTTGATGACAATTGTTCGCCAGGATATGTAAAAGCTTAGCCTTACAGACGATACGGCGCGTTCTTTTCCACTGAGATGTCAGCAAACTCTAGGGACCCGGTAAGGCCGAAGCATCTGGGGAACACGGAAAACCCGAAAGGTGCTCCGTGTCCCCCAGATCGAAGGCAACGAAGAAACGGGGTGGGGTTTAGTCAGTAAGAGTCTGACATGCCCTCCCGCTCTGCCTAAGAGCGGGAGAAGTCTGTTTCCTCACCTGCCATTCCCCTTCGCTTTGGACCAAGGCCTGGCGCGAAAGGTCGCTATCGATGATCCTCATGAGAATACGGTGGTGCTCCGCCCAAGCGGGGCACACCTCCACTGGATATGATTGCTACGCCATTGTAAATGGAAATTACTATAATACGGTCTATGTACTTTCCGTGCAGTTAAGTAAAATTCATCCTACTTATAATATTATAAATGCGAAAGTTTGTGAGGATGGATGTATGTTTGTTACTCTTTCACGCAAAAACGGCTGGACCGATTTGGTTGTTATTTGGTATGTAGATAGGTTATACCCTGAATTAACATATAGGCTACTTTTTATCCAGGTCAGAAAAAAAAGAATTGGAACGTAATCTTATTTATTCTTCAATTTTGTTATTTTTGCTATAGGCTGCTTTTTATCAACACACCACGCGGGCGAAGCCGCGGGCGGAAGCTAGTTTTGAATATTTCTAAAATACATTTTATACATAAATATTTTTTCTACGTTGTGTAATAAGACCCATGTAACACGGGATTACGTAAAGTTTTTTTTTACCCTTTTTAGGGATAAATGAGCTTGACCAAGTGACCGTAGGCGTGACGTCATTATTAGTTTATCCAGGGTTCCGTAGGTTCCGTAGTTACGTGACGCATGTGTTGTATGCGTAGGTACTAGGGACACATACGAGTAAGGATGTGTCGCTCACAAAATTAAATTAAGACTTGTTTCCGCGTCATAGTATATCCGATTAGGGCAATAATCGATGAGTAAACGTTAAGCCGGTAATAGAGTAGAATCGGAAGATTAAACAATCTATATTAATTTAGCGACATCAATTATATAGGAACTAAAATTCAAAATCCTGTATCGTGGTATACAGTTGGCAATTTTTTTTTAATCAGGTAGTAGGCCCGAACCAGACACAACACCTGTCTGGTCGGAGGATCCCTTTTCAACGGAGGTATATCTTTGTGACTTTATAGCCGTTTTCTTTACCTCTCAGGTAATTTCATGAAGCTAAAGACTTTGTTTATTTGAACGTACTAATCTCAGGAATCATTAATTTGTTAAAGATGTTTATATGATTGTAACTTCTTCACGCTCAAACGGCTGAACAGATTAGAAATGTATGTAATGAAATTTGAGAAACGGGTAGACCATGTCCAAATACCACATAGAATACTTTTGAAGGTGAGCCCGTGTCCCCCCAGATCGAAGGCAACGAAGAAACGTAGTGGGGTTTAGTCAGTAAGAGTCTGATACACCCTCCCGCTCCGCCCAAGAACGGGAGAAGGCATTCTGAATATTCCCCACTTGAAAAAAAAACATAGGATACTTTTTATCTCAGGCGAATGCTGACTTAGTATAATTTTTATATCATGCGGGCAAATCCGAGAATTGGCAGCTGCTACTTATATACAAATATACTTACGAGTATAAAATAAAAATTAATACAAACCTATAATTTTAACATATACTTATAAAATAAAAATAAACACAACATACCTATAATTGTAACAGATCCAGTAACTCAATCCCAATTTTTCACGCTCCGTCGATTTGAAAAATGATTTTCGTCTGAAACGTCATAATGTTGAAGACATAATTATCTGGGGTCGACGACCTCTGACCGTAACGTTGCTCATTATAGCCAATTAACTTTACGGACTTCATTATTTTCTTGACTTCAGTTTTGCCAAGAAATTTTCTACGTTTTACAGGTAGACTTAATTTTTTTGCGTTGAAGAAGAAAAGTGTTTAAGCGTTTAATGTTTTGTTTCAAAAGTGATGAAAACGTTAAGTTAAATTCTTTTAGACTATCTTATTCCCCCGAGTGCGTTCGCGTTGCCTGTCCCGTATAGGCACAGTTCATAAGCAACTAGGAGCGTTCTTTTTTTCACAGACATTCACTTGTACCTCGAAATATTATGTACTTTTGGAGGTACGCGGTTGTAACAGAAGCTAGCGTGTTTAAATCACGTCGAGGCCCCCAATTTGGAGGTATGTGGAACAGAGTGCCAAGGCAGCAAAGCAGGGAATTTCACTCCTTATCTACACATAACCATGAACGAGTTCCCAAAACGTTTAGTGCATATACACATTTTTGTACTGACCAATTGTCAGAATAAAAATAACGTGTTATTAGTGAAATGTCACAAGAAACGACCTTCAATATTGTACCGAAATAGAAATAGAATATGTTATTAACGTTTTTGCTATTCCTTTGACACTTCTACATATATCCTGTGTGTTATAGGAAAAATATATTTAAATATAAGAGAGAAATAATTTTTATTTAGCACACTGACAAAACTCATAAGAAAAAAACAATCTATGTTATACCCACCACCGTAGGCGCGGGCTTGCGGACGGCGAGCATTGGGTAGCTTGCCGTCCGGAAGTCCGGTAATAACCCGGATCGAGCTAAGTCGTCAACGGTGCGTTCTAGATGTTTCACGCGCGCCTCAAGGAGTTGTCAACAAACTGTAGGGCCGAAGCCTCTGGGAACATGGATCGTAATTCCGAAACGTAAGCTTGGTGTCCCCAGATCGAAGGCAACGAAGGAACGAGGTGGGCTTTAGTAAGTAAAAGTCTGACATCCGCTCCGCCCAAGATTTCTGATGACTCTGCACCTGAAAAAAAATTGTGCCCTAAAATCTATTTAGAAACAAAAATTTAAAAAGGACAAAAGGTTCAGAACCTCAATTCTGCTATTATAATTGTATGACAATTGTCTATGTAATTATCGTGTGTACATCACTTGTCCTATTTTCTTATTAATGTTAATATTTGTGTACAATAAAGAACAAAGAACTAAAGTCTATCATTGCTTCATAATTGGTAATTTTGACAATTGACAAGTATTACCAAACTGTGCCGTGCCGGAAGATGCAGAGGTCTCCCAGAAGGTGGACCGATTGACTGGTGAGGGTCGCCAAAATCCGATAGATCCGAGATTCACAGGACCGGTCGTTGTAGCGACGCTTGGTGCAGGCAAGTCCAGCAGTGGACGTCTTTCGGCTGAAATGATGATGATGACTAAGTGAATCATTGCTCATACGATTGACTATCAAAATCTATTGGCCAATATCTGTCACCTACTTTTCATAAAAGGACTCATCGTCCCATTCATGTAAGATGCGGGTTCCTGTAACAGAATATGTCTTCATTGTACGGAAGACATTGTCCTACCTCTCATATCTCTTGACCTGATTTGCGTCTTGAGAGCGTAAGTAATAAAATGTCTTAACTTTTCGTTATGTTACCAGGAGAACATGTCGATAAGGAATTTAGTTATCTGGTAGGCTTTAAATTTTTAGGTGATTTTGTTGAAATAAGCCACTATCACACCAAATGCATTTAGAAAAAAGAAGTTTCTTTATGATTTCCAATAATAAATAAGTATTTTAATATTTAGGGCCTATTTCACCACCTATGATTAAGTTTCGAGTATCTTACTTGGCAGATAATTTCATACAAAATCTGTCAAATTTTTGAATTTATTTAGTGAGTAGTGCCTACTCGGACATTGTGAAACAGGCCCTTAGTGTCAAAAACATAAATCCCAAAAGGTTTTATAAAAATCCATTCAGTGGAAAAAGGTCCGAGTATAATACTGCCGTTCACAAGCTATAATGCTGTTATCTGACAATATCACATTTTGAGTTACTCGGAAAAAATTGTGTTGAATTATATAGAAATCTAGGAAACTAAACGGTGGTGTTATTTTATTGATTTCTTTCTATCAAAACTACTGCTTAAACACATATTTTTTTAAGCAGATTATTTTATTTTTTGGCAGATTATTGTGGCTTTAAAAATAAGTGGCATCAAATAACAAACGCTCACCAAATATCTACTTGTACGGGCCTATTTCACCACCTATGATTAAGTTTTGAGTATCTTACTTGGCAGATAATTTCATACAAATTCTGTTCCATTTTTGAATTTATTCAGCGAGTAGTGGCTGCTCGGACATTGTGAAACAGGCCAACTCAAAAACGGCAAAATAAACCTTACGGCCACTCCACTAGTGATGTATAAATAAACTCTTAATTTCCATTTCTGTGCGAAAGTACTAGGAATCCATACTCGAGGAGCGCTTTCAAGATGGTGCTCACGAAACAACTGAAGGATGCAATTATAGAGCGCGCAGAAAACAAAGAGATGCCACGTCGTGTGTAGTTAGTAGCTACTCCACAGGCCAGAAAATAGTACCAGGCAAGCAGAATTTATGAGAGCTAATACTTAAATACTTGGAGGTGTTGGAAATTCTGTAAATTACACACTTTCGAGGCGTTAAAGTGTAATTTAAACGTTTCCTAAATGAAGAAAATGAGGTGAAGTAGCATTTAATTTGAATGATTAAAATAAGGGCTTAATAGCCAAGGTTTTATATTTTTGTTCTGTGTAACCGTTTAATTTATGATGTGTATTTTAATCCATATGAATATATTAGGCTTACGACAAAGATTTTTATTAATTGTTCTCGAGGTATTTACAATCTATTTTCGGACTCGCACTCGAAGAGTTTTGTATCCATTATCTATCTTTAAACGGCAAAACTCTCGTTTGTTCTATGAGAACTGTTGGTTGTACATAAATATATATTTATTTGTTTTTAGTATAAATTGTTGTTATAGCGGCAAGCCATCTGTGATAATTTCAACTGTTTAGCTATCACACAGTTCACGAGATACAGCCGTTGACAGACATATGTATAGACAAACGGAGGGACAACCGAATCTTAGTAATAGGGTGGGTTCCTATTTTACCCTTTACTGAACCGTACAAAAAATAACCATCTAAATCTGACCCCCAGTGTATCCTACAAAGCGTGCCGCTCTCTAGATAAGGCGCCACAATTAATTACGGAGGCATTATCCGCGCTTCAATTAAAAGAAAACTGTTTGAAAACTAGTTTTAAAGCGCCGCTTCTTCTTATTTACCAGGGCACTATGAAACGGTGGAGCTTAAAGAGGTGGCTGTATTGTGGGACGCGATCTGTTGGCATAGGGATTTGGTTTCAAAGAGTAGGGGCTCAGAAAAGTAGGGGTATTGTGTTTTGAAAAGCGGCAATTTTAGCGAAAATGTCTCATGGATTTTTATTAAATCTGGCCTTCTTTCACACTTACTTTTTTTTTTTAGTATTCTGACTTAAATCGGATTTTTGAACAATTGCGAAATATGCACTTAGATGTGGATTTGAGTATTGTAGTTGACAAAAACGAAAAGGCTCGATTTGACAAATGAGAAAGACCCCACAAATGAGAACTTAATATTTCATTCGATAAAGTGTTTTAAAAAAATATATACTTACCTACATTTTTTTGGCGCATTAAATGATAAGATGGAGTATACAGTGAGATTCTTTATAATGTGCACATATCGAAATGAGGGGGAATCTATGCTTAATTTTATCGACGGCAAAAATATTTACAAAAAACTCACACTGTATTACGAGTTTTCTAGTATTCTATTTCTTCACTAGTTACGATGACAAAAGTCAAAACGAGCTTTTTATTTTTTGACAATGTTACTTAGTTAGTGATTAGTTACACATTAAAAAAAATACCAATGTTTGTAATATCGAAATATCGTTTTATTACTTACATGTTTGTTAAATTGGTCAAAGTTTGCAAGCAAAATATCGTTTCAGGTATTTTATCGTTATAAACAAACAAACGCTCGCGATGTTTACATATCATGTGAAAAAGATTGATTGCAGCCTCTTCAAACTTTTTCCCATGTGGAAACTTTTGGTGTTTCCTCGTAGGAACATTTATTACTTGTATGTTCTTTTAAGAGGTAAGCATAAATCTAAGGGACGCCGAAATGTGTGTATATTTTGGCGTCCCTTATATCACATCTTAATAAAATACTTTATTTAGCTTCGTGAAAGTTAGGTTAGGTTAGGCTAAGCATTCAAGGCTATATTTATACCATTACGCTATGAAAAGGAAAAAAAATTTCTTTGGGCCTTCTTCCACGTTACATCAATTATTTTACTAAGAAACCTTAAAACACTTTTATACAATGTGGATATGACAATAAATGAAAACACTGGCAATACTCATCAATAGGAATACCTTAGTATGGGACCAACCCGGAAATCACGAAAAAAAATTCAGGTGTTCCATACATTTACGTTTACATACTCGTAAGTCGACAAAATGTACGGGACAGCTGAATTTTTTTTCGTGATTTCAGGGTTGGTCCCATACTAAAAGTTATTTATAATGATGAGTATTGCCAGAGTTTTCATTAAAATTTATTGTCGAATTGTCATATTCCGCCTCGTATATTTCTTCACAATAATGTCATCGAAGCTACAGTTTTAACTGGTCTAGCAGTGATACCTCGCATACATACAGTACCAATGGATTTGCCTTACAAAAGAATATGATTTCCCGAAAAGATAACTTTTGCGGTAACAATTTAATAAACCTGAGGGGTAAATACGCACGCAAAAATCGAATGAGATGATGATTTTTTGTACGGGCAACTATTTTCAACAATTATGTTGCTATATTTTTTTTTATTAAGGTGGTAAATCATCATAATGACTTCTCCCGCTCTGAGCGGAGTGGGAGGGCGGATCAGACTTTTACTGACGAAAACCCACTCCTGTTCCTTCTTTGCCCTAATTCCGGGGTGTTGCTAAATTGAGTGCTGGTTTCGAAAAAATCTTTTACGCGGACTTCGTAGTCGAAGTCGCAAATCTTAGTACTATAGTAAAAAGAGACAAAAGGAGGTTAGCAGTAGTGTAACTTATATCTGGGCTATATGAATATTTTAAATTAACTACTCTATAACCTAGCGTAGTAACAATAAGAAAGATTTAGTTCAGTATTGTAACCCAGAAGTACATTATCATCATCATTAGCTTCCAGTCAAGCCGGATTTAGCTGAATACCAGTATTGTACGAGGAGCGGCTGCCTACCAGATCTCCACAACCCATTAACTGGGGTAACACGGTACTTCATGGCAAGACTGGAGTCAGATTTACTGGCTTCTGACTATCCGTAACGACAGCCAAAGATCTACCTAACTATCAAAGATAACTGGGGTAACACGGTACTGAAGAAGTACATTAAATACCAGTTAAACTATCACAAAAATAGCTTCAATTATTGAATATTCTAGAACAAGTTATAGATTACTAATGAACTTGTTTAAAACAGTTGTAGCAACTCGCTTTAAACATTTTACTAACAAAACAAACCATTTGGAAATGTAGACAGGGTTGTTTAATTCAGTTTTCTGTTGTTTCAATTGGGGTGGCGATAAACGGGTGATACGATTTATTTATTCAACATTTTAGGGTCATTTTCGTGATGGAGGGTTGAAAGTGTTGTTTGTTGAACTAGTTTTATGTCTTTGTATTTTGGAGGATCCTGGGATCCTGCACCTTTGAAAAGCGTACAAGAGACCGAAAAGCGTACAAGAGAGAGAAGAGATGCTAACCCGCAAAGGCCACAATTTTTGGTGTTTTTTTAGGGTTGCGTATATGGCTGTTGATGTCGCAAAAGACGTACATTTTGAGAGTCTCAAAGGAATCAAAATTCATAGGGTACTTCCCGTTGACTTAGAATCTTGAAACTTGGAATAAAGCAAGGCCTCGTAGCACAAATATAGGAAACAGTCTGTAAACTGAAAATTTGTAGTTCTGTCACAAGATTTTTTTTTTGCGTTTCGATAAAATCTTCAAGACTCAGTTAGGGAATTGAACTGTTTCCATAGGTAAATTCGTACGGAACCCTCAGTGCGCGAGTTCGAATAGCACTTGCCCGGTTTTTTTTTGTAACGCTTGAAAATTTCGACATCAGGCAGGCTAGTCGAAAAACAGCAACTATGCTGGGATAATGAAAAAATTTTTTTTTCTTTGGCATGCCTATTTTCTTGAAACTGATTTTGAATACGTTAATGCTTTTTGACTTCCATAGACTGCATAGTTCAGATTTACCTTGGATTGTATGTAAAGAAATATCAATATTTTATTTTTATTATTTTATTAGTTTCACGCACATATTTACATAAATATTATCGAGTTTTAAATCTTCAAAATCAGGTTTAACCTGTGTGGTACAAAATATCGTACTGTCGTTGAAGTTCAGACAACATGTACGTTAAAATTAGGAACTTTTCTGGAGAATAGATTCTATAAACTATTTAGCTGTACCTACGTAACTCAGTTTATTTAAAACAACTGAGTTACGCGCTGAGTTGACTGAGTTGTGTTATTTTGTTGTGGCTTGTTTTACAAGACGTATACGTATTGTTTCTTGTGCTTAAATGTAAGTCATCATTGCATAGAATTCTTGTATATCATGTCCAGCAGTGGACGTATTTCGGCTGAGATGATGATGATGATGATGATGATTAGTCAAAGATAACATCTTGCGATTCCCTAACGAATCGTAATGTATTTTGAAAAAAAATAATATCAATGTGTTCAAACTCAAAATTATTTATTTCACATACGCCTACATCGGCACTTATAAATCGTCAGAAACTAGCGCGCAGTTCCAATTGGTCGTTTCTTATGGAAAAGAACCTTGACATGTTATAATCATCATCTACCTAGCCTTTGGCCGAAGCCTTTGGGAAGTAATTCTGATGATACCGCTTCCAAAAAAAAAACTATATATTTGGGTCGGCTTCCAGTTAAGCCGGATTCAGCTGAATACCAGTATCTCATATATTCTTATATCTTAAGCGATATGTATTTTCAAGATAAACATTATTAGACGATATACAGAATCACCCTTATCGATTTTTAATAATAAGAGTTTCAGCGAAAGATTGATTAAATGGAATTAAACTGAAAATAATGACGATCAACCATCAACTAACACCGCGTAGCTAGCATAGCCACTGCTACGCCGTAGCACATTCGTAGCACTCTTGTAGCACCGCTAACGTCCTTCATTCTAAAAACACTTGAAACATTGTCATTCAAATACCGTACTATAAAATTAATCTTACAACGTACTCGCCATAAAATAACCCCCAGTCCTCCATTCATCATCATTTATATTTGGCAAACAAGCCAGGAAGAGTTTATTATGTAGATATTTTTTTCAAAATTAAAATCTCTGCGATGTTATGTGACCCTGGTACCTTCGCGTCCGCTGAGGGTACGATATGAGATGACAAATGGCGTTAAGGTGAAAGCGATGCGGGACAACATGTTTACCTCTGGTGTTTATTTTTGGAGTGAAATTAGAATCATTCTAAAAAATATTTCGAGTTGTTTGTTAAAAATTATGTTAGTTCATGAATCCCCGACCGGTCCTATGAGACCGAGCTGTTATTGTTTTACTATTGTGTCTCGTTTTGTGGGTATGTGATAGGTTAAAAATCATGGTTTCAGTGGTCTAGTAGTCCATGATAATAAACGATAATGTACGTTTTCATTAAAAAATATAACTACAATTTACGTATAAACAGCTAAACATTATTAAAGAACTTAATTAACTTAAACACAGACTCTTAACTAAATTACCTTAAAACTGGCTTCAAAAAATTCTTCCACATTCGCTTGTCGACTGAAATGCTAATTTTAAAAAGAAACTTCCAACAGAAGGGAAAATTTAGAAGAAAGGTAGATAATAGTGTGTAGAAATAAGAAAATAAGAGTTTGTAAAATCTTAACGCGATTTTGTTTCTTGTATAATTTTATTTCGCAATGAGTATCACTCTTGTCATACTGTATGGATCAGAATATTGGGCTGTGAAAAAGATGGATGAAAAAAGATTGCATGCAGCGGAGATGAAGATGTTGAGATGGATGTGTGGTGTGACGAGAATGGGTATTGTGAGAAATGGGTATACTAGAGGAAGTTTGAAAGTGGCATCAGCGTCAGAAATTTTTCGTCTATTATTTCTGGGGTCCTAATTTTTTTATAATTATTGATATGCTTGAGTTTGACCACTATCTCACCTGATGGTAAGCGATGCTGTGGCCGACGATGGAGCACGATTGCCAAGAAGTAACCTATTCACACTTGACTTGAAGACTCCTAAGTTGTAGCTATCAGGAAACTCAGACTCCGGCAGGGAATGCCTCTCCTTAGTTATTTATTGTCATGTTGAAGTGGAGAATATATTTCAAAAAAGCTCTCATCATCATTTACCTAGCCTTTTTCCCAACTATATTCGGGTCGGCTTCCAGTCAAGCCGGATTTAGCTGAATAACAGTATTTTACGAGGAGCGGCTGCTTGCCGGACCTCCACAACCCATTAACTGGGGTAACATGGTACTTCATGGCAACACTGGAGTCAGATTTACTGGCTTCTGACTATCCGTAACGACTGCCAAAGATCTACAAATGACAGCCGGGACCAACGGCTTAACGTGCTTTCCAAGGCGCGGAGGAAACTCGGTATGTTAAGATAGTCACCCGTCCCCACCCCAACCTTGGCCAGCGTTGCTTAACCTTGAAGATCGACCCGTGCGGCGGTTATTATCTAGCCACGAGTTCCTCTCTCCTATTTCAGAAAAGCTCTACGTAAAAAAAATATTTTTAATCAAACTCGCTAGTTCCTCTAACTTGTACCAAAGCCACGGTTATGACGACAAACCCTTTATGGTTTAGGACTCTTGATGTGTGCCCTCACATGGACAGATTAAATTATTAATTGGAATTTAACATAATAACACAAAAGACCTTTGTTTTGGGTCCTATAAAGTGTTTTGGTAGAGGCTTATTAAGTTAGAAACTACTTTACTTGTTCACATACCCCCAAACGAGACACAATAGTAAAACAATAACAGCGCGGTCTCATAGGACCGGTCGGGGATTCATGAAATTATTTCCTTTATTTAACTCCTTACCAAGGTTGGTCTGTGGATGGGTGACCATTTTAACATAAAGAGTTTCCTTCGTGCCTCGGAAAGCACGTTAAGCCGTGGGTCCCGGCCGTCATTTGTGGATCTTTGGCAGTCGTAACGGATAGTCAGAATATAGTAAATCTGACTCCAGTCTTGCCATGAAGTACCGTGTTGCCCCAGTTAATGGGTTGTGGAGGTCTGGTAGGCAACCGCTCCTCGTAAAATACTGGTATTTAGCTAAATCCGGCTTGACTGGAAGCCAACCCCAATATAGCTGGGAAAAGGCTAGGCAGATGATCATTTTACTTTTTAATATATTCCAATATTATTTTTAAATATTACAATAACAAAAAAAAACATTTAAAAATATAAAAAACAGTGTCCCATCGGTATCGGGAACAGGGTACCGGCAGTCAGGGCTTCAGGAAAGGAACCTCCTGACAATGCGAGCCAGGACTACCGCTTTCTGAATCAGGCCCTTGATCCAGCCGCCTAACTTTATTATTATTATTGAGCGTGTCGTGTTCCACTATAAAATAAAGGCATTTTTTAAATTGGTTTAAAATAGTGCTTCACCGCGACCCCACTTTATGGTAAGCAGTGATGCAATCGTTGATGGTGAGGCACACTAGTTTATTAAGAGCCTATTCACTCTAGCTTTCAAGACTTCTTTCCCATTCTTCCACTCTTTTCTGTTATTATGTATTTCTGGCCAGTACTTGAGATAGAAGTTCCACTACTTACGTAATCTTCTTCTTCTTACAAACGCCGTTTAAATATTAAGCGTGTTTTTTTCGGCGCATTCTTCGCGCTGAATGCGAGTCGTTGCTACTTTCATCATCATTATCATCATCTCTGCCGAAAGACGTTCACTGCTGGACATAGGCCTCTCCCAAGCGTCGCCACAACGACCGGTCCTGTGCGTCTGGCATCCATCTGATTTTGAACGCGAGCGAAACGTTTTCCGCGTTTGGCTCTCTCATTGGTTAGGAGCGTGGGCTAATCGGAGCGCTAAACGTCATAAACGTGTCGATTAGTATATCGTAAAAACAACTCACACTAGGCTTGCGGACGGCGAGCAATGGGTAGCTTGCCGTCTGGCAGTCCAGTAATAATTCGGACCGAGCCCAAGTCGTCAACGGCGCGCACTGTTCCACGCGCGCTTCAAAGAGTTGTTAGCAAGCTGTAGGGGCCCGGTAGGGTCGAAGTATCTGGAGCTTAGATTCTGAAAGGCAAACCCGAGATCTTGGATCGAAGGCAAAGAAGAAATGGGGTAAGATTTAGTCAGTAGATGTCTGAAATGCCCTCCCGCTCCGCCCAAGCGCGGGAGAAGTCTTTTGGATGACTCCCAACCTTAAGAAAAGGCCCTCTGTACTTTTCCGTTGTTATCTTTTACTTTGTGTATGTCGTGTCTATCTTGAATAAAAGCTTATTCTGTTCTATTCTTCTTTAAAAAGTGTTAAATTTATATGGCGACATAAAAAGTGTTTCTGCCAAATTGTAAAGCAGTTTGTTTGTAGCTCTCATATACAATATTAAAATGTTCAATTCATTAAGTGTATCATTTGTGCCTTTTCATTAAAAACTAAGTATACTTTAAACGAAGAATCGCCAAACTTAAGTAGCAGTGGGCAGGACACATTGCTCGTAGAACAGATGGTCGATGGGGACGGAAGGTTCTAGAGTGGCGGCCACGTACCGGAAGACGCAGCGTCGGAAGGCCTCCCACAAGGTGGACCGACGACCTGGCGAGGGACGCAGGAATCCGAGGGATGCGAGACGCGCAGGACCGGTCGCTGTGGCGACGCTTGGGGGAGGCCTATGTCCAGCAATGGACGTCTTTCGGCTGAGATGATGATGATGATGATGATACTTTAAACATGACTTATTACTTTATATTATGTACATCAAAATATTGCGGTACAATGGCAGATAACCATTTTAATTGATGCTAGTGAATTTTCAAATATAAGTAGGATACCAAATAACTGAAGTATGTCTTCTATCTTGAGAGAGAGATATTGATTGACATATCAATGCATACCCAAATCTACAGGGGCTAGGAATGTGAAATTTGTACAAAGTTTAATGATATATGTGAGCATACATATGTATGTTTATTTTATTTATATATATTTGAACCCTTGTTTCCTTATTAATCTTTTTTTTAGTATCTTCCTTGTCTCCACCACTCTAGATTGACTGGTAGAGAATGCCTACGCAGTCCGCCTGAGTGCCTTTATGTTGTTTAGTTTAATCTATACTAATATTATAAAGAGGTAAAATTTGTAAGTTTGTAGGTTTGTATGTAGGGGGTAATCTCTGGAACTATTGGTCCGATTTGAAAAATTCTTTCAGTGTTAGATAGCCCATTTATCGATGAGTGCTATAGGCTATATACCATCACGCTACAACCCACGGGAGCGGAGCAGTAACGAAAAATGCGGGTGAAGCCGCAGGGGCTAGTAAATAAATAAAGGTTGAATGAGAGAATCTAATTCCATGGGTTCATATTGGTACAAATTCTACTCACAATTAAAGATAAAGATTGTCACTATTAGTTTTTCAAAACTACCCTCACGGTATGGTTTAGGAAGTTTTTATGAAAACATTATCACAAACGGACTCTGGCAAAGTGCTAGTATGTAATAAACCTTACACTGAACAACAAAAGTGGAGAGAATACAGAGTAATTATTTGAATAAAGTCATTAGCGACGATACGCTTGTGGCGGCGAGCGTACTCCCACGGAATATAGAGTAGGAGCATGTTCTGTACATATGTACACAGTGTGTAGCCGTATGTATGCACGCCAGTGTACGGTTGGAAAAGAGCGTCACGGGTTTGGCGTTTGGTGGTGCCTTAAGTCATGAGAGCAGTGGTGGCCCAGTTGTAACTGCCCCGACTTGCAAGTTGTAGGTCACGGGTTCAAAGCGCATTACTTTGTGTAATTTATTTCATCACCACTGCTCCCAAATGGTGAAGAAAAACATCGTGAGGAAACCAGCATGTCCTAGAACTAAAAATTTGAAGACATGTAACATCCACCAATCCGCAATGGGCCCAGCCCGTAGTGGATTATAGCCCATTCCTTCTGTAAGAGAGAGGAGGCCTGAGTCCCAGCAGTGGGAAAATTATAAGGCCGATAATGCTAAGTCATGAAGAGATAGATGTGAGAATTTATGGCAAGGCAAATGTTTTCGTTTACGGCCGAAATTAATAATCAATTCATCACATATCGGAGATTGAAAAACAAATGATACCATACAAAAATTTACATGTTTTCTGTTGTTTCATTTGTTTTTCAATCTCCGATATGTGATGGATTGATTATAATTATTAATTTCGGCCGTAAATCTATCACATACCCGCGAAACGAGACACAATAGTAAAACAATAACAGCGCGGTCTCATAGGACCGGTCGGGGATTCAAACATTAAGGAAAGCACTGTCATGGCTGGCCTAGAAAGAGGTAGTGAGAAGATCTAGACGCATGCCACGAGAACTAGCTTAGGATAGCGTAGGAGGAAAATGTCTGGATAGACTTGGTCCCTAGATCCTTTGGGTCTTCGTCCAATAATGACCGGCCTCATCTAGTATAAAATTATGAAAAAAAAAATTTACGTGTTAAAGTGTTTGTGAAAACCTGTGCTGAAAACTTACTTACAAAATAAATATCATTTATCAATGAGACAATTATTAATGCCTGGAAAGATAAATGTCAAAATACGCACGATTTTTTTCACTTCAATAAGTTCTTCATCTTAATTTTTATTGTTAGTTTATTGATAAATGGAAAATCATGATAAATGATGTGTAGTTTTGCAAATAAGTTTTTAACAAAAATCTTTTACACGTCATTTTTTTTGTCAATTTAAAGTAGATGAACACCGGGTTCATCTAGTTTTAAGAAACAAACTTAGCGGTTAAAATTTCTATTAGTTTCAATTAATGCTTTACGTATTGTAGTATGTGTATTTCTTCTTAAAACGAATTAAAAAATAATAATAAAATTGGTTTTACTTTTATGGTGATTTTATAAGAGCAATCGTTAATTACAGAGTTGCTATAAGAGTTGGAGATATTATTCAATTTTGGGTTACATGTCTTATTTTCACCTATTTTAATAAGTGTGTCATTAACCTATCACATACCCACAAAACGAGACACAATAGTAAAACAATAACACCGCGGTCTCATAGGACCGGTCGGGGATTCATGAACTAATGGCTCTTCTTTGTCCTAGTCCATCTCGGTCCTGCTCAATCTCCGTGTTTATCATAATATATCAGAATAACAAAAACCCATTATTTTTATTTGTGAACGAATGGTAATGGCCATTATTTTACACACGAGGATGAGGAGTATTAGAGTTTACTAACTAAAACCCACTCCTTTGTTCCTACTTTACCTTCCAGAACCGAACCCAGAGCCTCAGAGGCTTCGGCCCGGTTGGGCCTTGGGCTTTTGATGACGAAACACAAATTATCGCAAAAAAAACTTACGCGTGATTCATGGCGAGCCGATAGTATATGTATATTTACTGGGGGTTAAAGAGCCGTACTATTATTATGTATAGAATTCAAAACTTATCTCTAAAACAAATTCGACATAACCTCACGATCTCGACATAGTATGTCACTCGTTACTGTGGCTTGAGGCCACAGTTTGGCTTTGCTGAGAACATTTCTGTGAGCTCCTCCCAGCTAATAGAACCCTGGTACTCTCACTGAATACTAAACAGACGCGAAACTTATATAATACGAGTAGTTATCATACATAGAAGACGAATGTTTGAGCAATTTGGGGGAATCATGAGTTTCGACATGATTGGATCGAAAGATTATAATACGGCTTGAATAGAAATTAATACTGACATGCAGTTGATAGAGATGTGTAAAAGATAGCGAAGTAATTACAGTTGTTGGGCAAAGGCACTGACATACTCAATCAGATAGGTAGATACTCAACGTAAAATACCCCAACAAATGTGGTTAGAAAAAAGGCCATTATAGCCTGGCTGAATTTCAAGGCTGAAGTTATGGCTTCCGATTTAAAAACCATACAAAAAGATAGATGTGACACGGCTACAGAGAAATCAGAGGAAGATCAGGAGTGAGAAGAGTTAGGAAGCGTCTAAGGAATTATATTATTAATGGAAAAACCCAATAACACTTTGCGTGACCTCGTGACCAAACCCAGAACCCTACGGTCAATGTCGTTGGCACTGTGTGTCCCTAATTTAGGTAAAAGGGTAGATTGATGATCAATTGCTTGTATGTTATGAGCTACCCTTTGCTGGAACGCTTGCAACGAAGTTACATACATGAAAAATGATGCCGCCTAAGGCAGTAGTCCGACCGCCGCGCGCCGCCGCCGGTAAGAAAACGACTAAGTATCGGCGATTTTCTCTCTCAAGAAACGTACAATAAATGTACAGTCCGAGTAAACGAAAGAGATGCATATATTAAAAGTTGCTCTCTGACTCGCTTTACTAGTTTTGCCGCTGAGCGACGAGCTTTCAAAATAAACTTGCTCAGCGATACTCGTTGATACTCGTCGTTAAACCAAAAATCATTAAATGACTTCTCCCTGTCCAGGGTATCCTTCACCTTACGAGAGGGCGTGAAAGTCGTCAGTAAGAGTCTGACATGCCATCCCGCTCCGCCCAAGAGCGGGAAAAGTCATTCTGATGAATCCCCTTCCTAAAAAAACCCTCCGAGAGGGCGTGTCAGACTTTGCTATTCCCATTACTTACCAAGAAAAATGTGGTAAGAAAACTTAATGAAAAGGCGCCAAAACTTGGGCTGGGAATAACGAAATCTTCAAATTAAAGAAGATTGAAACTATAATTTCGCAGAAGCGGACAGTAAACATAATAGATGGCGGAAAAACACAATTAAATGAAAAAAATCGTGTTTTTTTAATAACATAAAGTAGTGCTTGACTGCGATCCCTCCTGATGGTAAGCAGTGATGCAATCGTTAATGGTGAGGCGCATTAGTTTATTAAGAGCTTATTCACTCTAGCCTTGAAGACACCCAAATTATAATCGGACGGGAAGACTGCAGCAGCCAAATTGTTTCAAAAGAATGTTCATCCTAATGTAAGAAGTCAGTTTTGTCTTCAATTCATTCCAATATTCATTTTTTTTAATTATTTGTTACAAAAAAGTAAAAATAACTTTAATTTTAGATGCCGGTTTTTTTAGGTGGGGAATCATCAGAATGACTTCTCCCACTTCTGGGCTGAGCGGGAGGGCGTGTCAGACTTTTACTGACAAAACCCCACCTCGTTCCTTCTTTGCCTTCGTTCCAGGGTCCCGGATTTAGTTTTCGAAAGCACACCCATGACCCCAGATGTTTCGACCGTGCTGGGTCCCTACAGTATGCTGACATCTCTTTGAGGTGCGCGTGGATACACCTTAGGTTTATATTGTCCATTTAGAAGCACATGAGAGTTGACGCTTTTGACGCACATGCCGTTGACAGGGACGTAGGAGCGGTTGAAGGGCTGGTGCTCCGAGAAGACGCGCATGCGACCCTCGCGAAGTGCATCCACGTTGTACGCGCCGTTGACGACTTGTATCTGGTTTTATTTCTTTGTAATTAGCACCGACTTGTGGAGTTAGCGCTATTTGTATTTTTTTGTGAAATACAAATCGGTCACTTTTTTTGATATTATATAGTAAGTAGTAGTAGAAGTAATAAAATAATCAGAAATTAGTAACGTTTATTGAATACTGTGCCACAAAAGTTCTTACCTTCTTTTTCCCGTTTCTACCATCGGACAAAACGCCGTACGGCGAGTATCATCCCTTACGTTGTCGAAACCTCTGCGGTCCGGACTAAGCGTTTCGCCTCGTCGTTTATACCGCGTAAATCGAAGGACTGGAATAATTTGCCTGCTGTGGTCTTTACGTCCGATTATAATTTGGGTGTCTTCAAGGCTAGAGTGAATAGGCTATTAATAAACTAGTGCGCCACACCATCTACGATTACATCACTGCTTACCATCACTTTTTTATATCAATAAAAAAAAACAAGTTTTTTTCGTGAATAGAATTATGATAGTACTATATTTGTAAATGAAAGCATTCAGGAAAGAGAATATTTTGTTATGTTATTCTAGAAACCATTGTTTGTGATAGCATAAAGCATTTTTCTTTCTTTTTATAGTTTGTTGTGTAAACTTCGGATCTTGGTTTAGTTTTATGTTCGAAGTGGAGAGGAAAGTTTCAGAACAGTGCAGTAACGTGGTTTAGATAAGGTTTAGTTTCAGACGGTAGGTGTTATTTTCTTTGATTTAGTTTCTTACCTTTCTCACAATATTTCATTGGCGATTTCGATCGCTTATTTTAAAAATAAAATTGATAAGTGTAACTAATGTATTATATGTACTAGATAATAACAGCCGCACGGGTCGATCTTTAAGGTTAAGCAACGCTTGCCAAGGTTGGTCTGTGGATGGGTAACCATCTTAACATACCGAGTTTCCTCCGTGCCTCGGAAAGCACGTTAGCCGGTTGTCATTGTAGATCTTTGGCAGTCGTTAGTGAAGTTAGTAAATCTGAGTCCAGTCTTGCCATGCAGTACCGTGTTACCCCAGTTAATGGGTTGTGGAGGTCTGGTAGGCAGCCGCTCCTCGTAAAATACAGGTATTAGCCGATCCCAATGTAGTTGGGAAAAGGCTAGGCAGATGATGATGATGATGATGAACTATTAATCACTGAAAATAATCTGTAACTTCGGGTGAGGATCCGAATTTACAGATCCTTTTTCCTAAGGGGTAGGAACCAAGGACCCGAATCTCTGGAGAGATTCCAGTTTTAGGCTTCAGTACACAAAAGCGAGAATGGGAACCTTTTACTAAGACTCCGCTGTCTGTTCGTTTGTCTCTCTGTCCGTCCGTCACCAGGCTGTATGTAACGATAGTTAGACAATTGATATTTTCACAGATGATGTATTTATTTTGCATTGCATTTTGGGGCATAAACATAATTATGTAAAAGTATTCTGTTACTTTTTATCTATCAATCACACAATGTTGTAAAAATAGTATAAACTGCTTTTGCTTTTTTACTTTGCTTTTTAAGCTCGAACCGCTGAATGAACGGATTTCAGTGAAAAGTTTCGTGGGCAGGATACTTTTTTTTCCGGGAATATTATAATCCCTTGGGATATTTTTGTTACTTTCATGCGGGTGAAGCCGCTTGCAGCAGCTTTTATCATACATATTTTATTCGTCGACTGATTGATAAATTGCGTGACCAGAGGGATTCCTCGTTATTTGGCAATTAGTATTGCCACTCAATGTGGCAATGAAGCCTGTCGGTTGTACGTACGTACGTATCTTATAAATTAAATATTCGAAGTTACTACATATTAAAGTCATTTATGTAAGCTCTCATACACAAATATTCCCGCAACAATTGTCGGAAGGCCATACAAATAAAATTGTCCAGTGCGGGAATCGAACCCAAGATACGCAGCGCAGCAGCCAATCACTCAACTAATGTGTCAACCAGCCTATTCTACACAGTTTACTCAATATTAAATACTAGCTTCCGCCCGCGACTTCGTCCCGTCCGCGTGGAATCCCGATTTTGAAACATTCTTCATTGGTGCTCCACTCCTATTGATCTAGCGTGATGATATATATCCTATAGCCTTTCTATAAATGGGCTATGTAACACTGAAATAATTTTTCAAATCGGACCAGTAGTTCCTGAGATTAGCATATTCAAATTGCCAAACTCTTCAGCTTTATAATATAAGTATAGATTACCTAATAAACTACTCCTTCTTCTTTCTGCCCATGTCTCATATGACTTGGAGTCGGCGGAACACGTCATTTTCTTTTTCTTCCATTCTGTTCTGTCACCCATAACACTATCACTAACTTCCTTTTCTTTCATAATTATCAGTTCTCAAACAATCCATTCATCTTTTCTCCCTTTCCATCTATCTACATGTATGTTCAGATTTTTTTTATTTATTTATAATCTAGTGCTTGACCGTCATCCCACCTGATGGTAAGCATCAAGGAGATGTCAGCAAACTGTAGGAGCCCAGCAGAGTCGATGCCTCTGGGGCCATGGATTGGAATTTGAAAGAGAAGCTCGTGACCCCAGAACGAAGGCAAAAAAAAAAACGGGGTAAAATTCCGTGTAGTGCACAAACGCCCAAAGTCTGACACGACCTCTCGCTCCGCTCAAGGAGAAGTAATTCTGATGATTCTCCACTTGAAAAAAAATCTCGATGGTAAGCAGTGATGCAATCGTCGATGTTGAGGAGCACTAGTTTATTAAGAACTTATTCACTCTAGCCTTGAAGATTATTACTGAACATGTCTATTATCGTAGGTCCCGGCTGTCATTTGTAAATCTTTGGCAGTCGTTAAGGAGTAGTAGTCAGAAGCTAGTAAATCTAAATCCAGTCTTGCCATGAAGTACCGTGTTACCCCAGTCAATGGGTTGTGGTAGGCAGCCGCTCCTTGTAAAAATACTGGTATTCAGCTAAATCCGGCTTGACTGGAAGCCGACCCTAAAACAGTTGGGAAAAGGCTAGGTCGATGATGATGATGATGCTAATGATGATGATATATTATATACTAAAACACTGTAAAATCAAAAAGTCGCGAAGTTGAAATCAAAAACAAAATTAATTTAAATCGTAATGTTACCAAGTTTGGTAACGGTTTCAAAAGTTTTCAGCACGAGTTGGCAATTTTCACTTTAATATTTTCCGTTCAGCTGCCGCCTGGTGATAATTGGTGATAACTGCTTTTAATAGGTAGATTATAATAAAGAATATGCAAGTTTCATATTTACTTAATATTTTTTTATGAACTAGTAAAGAAGTAGGGCACGCACAGTCGTAGCTCCACCCCGTCGACTCGGCTACAGCTAGGCGAAGCCGCGCTTACGGCTCGCCGACCGCTGTTAGACGGCTAGACGTTGTAAGTTCAATCATTTTTTCAAAGTTTTTATTCGTATTTTGGTTTAAAATTTAATGAATTACACTTTTTTTACGAGTGTTCATGCGCGAACGTTCGCATAGGCTGACTTCACGGTCGCCTCTCGTGAATCGTACAGCACGTGCGGCTACGCAGACCGCGGGCGGAGAGTGGACGAAGATACGTAAGCTAGCGTACGGAGAGCCCTAGCCGTAAGCGAGGGTACGGAAAGCCGACCGCTAGTCGACCGCGCACTGCACCGCAGTTCGTGAGCTTGTCCGAGGCGATGCGATTACGTTACGATTCCGATTAGTGTGCGTTGCAGTAAGGAGTTTCATACAAATAATACTGAACGGCTCGAGTTGATACGATGACGATCCCTTTCCGTTTTGATATGTTTGCTACGACTCATAACGAGGACTCGATGAAACGATTGGTGGTGCAAGGGAAAGTTGAGCGGACGCTCTCCAACACGGTGGATTAACCTCATCAAGTCGGTTATACACTGTAGTATAAACTACAACTTCAAGCCGCCAAAGACAGAGCTGCATGGCGTCGTATGGCGAGAGAGGCGGTGGCGCAGGACTCGACCGACACATGACCACGACCACTCTGTCAAGAGTGCACGTATCGCACTATATGTGTGCCTACAGCATTATGCTGAGCGTTCGGCCGACATGCACGGATATTTCTTGCTGTTTTTTTTTTAATTTTTGCAAATTTTCCACTGTTCCTGTTCTGTTGTTCTCTCTTTCTTCTTCTTTTACGACTGCAAAGAAATAAGTATGAAGGTATTACTAAAATATCTTCATCAAGAACTAAGTCATAAAGCTTCAAAGCTACTAGTAAAAATGAGTAGATTCCGCTATCAACCTTACGTTGTCGAAAGCGTTTCGCCTCGTTTGTATCGCGTACATCGAAGTACTAGAACAATTTGCCTGCTGTGATTATCCCGTCTGATTATAGTTTAGGTGTCTTCAAGGTTAGAGTGAATAGGCTCTTAATTCATGAATCCCCGACCGGTCCTATGAGACCGCGCTGTTATTGTTTTACTATTGTGTCTCGTTTTGTGGGTATGTGATAGGTTAATAAACTAGTGCGCCTCACCATCAACGATCGCATCAATACTTACTTGATAGTAAGTAGGGTGGGGTCGCAGTCAAGCACTGGTTGATATTAGTTTTTTTTTAAAGAGCCCCCCCTCTCTAACCTCTTTTTTTAAGGTTCATCAAAATGACTTCTGCCGCTCTGGGAGACCGCTCAGACTTCTACCGATTAGAACCCACTCCTGTTGCTTCTTTGCCCTAATTCCAGGGTCCCGTGGTTCGTGTTATAAACCTCTCAAGTATCTTCAATTCTCTATATCAAGTCATGCAAGCTACCTAAGTGAACGGTCAACGGCTTCACACAATAATAGTCTTTAATATTATAAGCAATAATGTTCACAGTAGCTTGCAACTCTGACTAGGACGTCGAAAACATATACAGTTCGGTATTTTCTAAGTCATTGAACTGATGAATGAATGTATTGGACATTATCGCTGTGTGACCCAATGAATCCTTTTTTTTGAAGAGTTGTTGGATATTATATTTTTGGCAGAAATAACCAAGGGATGAAAAAAATCATTGATTTATTTGGAAAGTTACGTAGTTTTTGTTTGAAAGTATTCGGAACAAAGTGTAAATATGCACAAACCTCCATGGAAAAGGCAAGATCCTCCGATCAGGCAGATGTATTGCCTGATCTGGGCAACTGCCTGATGGATGGTTTCGAGCCATTGTACCTATATTATGTTCATATAGAATGAATCAAAGCGAGGAGCTCGTGGCTAAATAATAATAGCCGCACAGGTCGATCTTCAAGGTTAAGCAACGCTTGCCAAGGTTGGTCTGTGGATGGTTGATCATCTTAACATAACGAGTTTCCTCCTTGCCTCGGAAAACACGTTAAACCGTTGGTCCCGGCTGTCATTTGGAGATCTTTGGCAGTCGTTACGGATAGTCAGAAGCCAGTAAATCTGACTCCAGTCTTGCCATGAAGTACCGTGTTACCCCAGTTAATGGGTTGTGGAGGTCTGGTAGACAGCCGCTCCTCGTAAAAGTACTGGTATTCAGCTAAATCCGGCTTGACTGGAAGCCGACCCCAACATAGTTGGGAAAAGGCTAGGTAGATGAGATGAGAATGAATCAAAGCGGTGAAAGAAAAGAAAAAGAATTTGAGCCAAACATGGCGTGTACCATTAAAATAAACAAAGTCAATACAAAAAGAGTTTGGGAAGATATGCATCACATCTGCACAAAAGGGCCAGCGCTCAGCAAGATGCTGGGACTCGTGTGCGAGACAGAGCCACAGCGCTGATTTTCAGCGCCAGCCGAAAAGCGGTGAAAGTGCTTGTAAAGTTCAAATGGAATCGTTTGGTCTTGGGGTGGTCATGTGAAGATGACAGATTAAACGCATCTTACTAACGACCATTTTCAATAAGCTATCTATCTAAAGTTGCAGCAAAGATAAACAAATCTATCCTTTAGCCCTTACTAGCTTTCCTATAACCTACCGACGGTTAGCATTTCCTACCAAAAGTTGTGACATTGACAGCTAGAATCTTTTTTTTTATTTTTAATCCTTATAAACTGCGATCCCACCTGATGGTAAGCAGTGATGCAATCGTCGATGGTGAGGCGCACTAGTTTATTAAGAGCCTATTCTATATCTTACTGTTTATCGGAGATAGCTATCTATTTATGAACTGCGGTAGGTAATTGAAAACGGGCGTTAAAGAGTTATGAGTATAGATATATTTCGGTCGTTAGTAACAGCGTGTAGGGAGACATGATTTTGTACCCCCAAATAAAATGGGATAAAAGCGGGAAGATGATGATCTGAATGATATTAATATTTAACATTTTCAAACTAATTAAAATACGAATATTCGAATCTTGCGACAAGCTTTTAAATCATATAAATTGTGTAATGACGTTATAAGTTGATAGTAAAAGTTTATTCTTTTTAGCACATTTAATTGGATGTTAAAAAAATACTTTAAGTTATTTCTTTATATATTTATTATATTACTACAAGAGCACTTCTGTGTCTTCATATGATTTTAGATGGATAATAACCTAATGACTTCTCTCGTTCTTGAGCGGAGCGGAAGGGCGTGTCGCTTTACTGACTAAAACCGTTGTATGCATGGCAATCGCACCTATCCAGCTATAAAGTGTTCGTCTGAGTCAGTTTATGAATAAAAATCCTGTAATTATTTAACTTAAATCAAAACATAACTAACTAAAGTCATTTTATCTGTTTCGGAAATACAAACTTCCCACACAATAGATAAAATAATGTTTATCATAAAAAACATAATAATGGCTTTACTTCCACTGATGTGGTGATGTATTTTTTAAACCTTATCTTTTTATAAAAAAAAGTATTGATGTCTAAATAACAGAACGAGCGCAATATGTACAGTTTTTTTATATAAGTAGGTGTATAATATAGACTTTAATTCACTTAACAAGAAGGTACAGTTTTGAGTAAGAGAATTGAAAAGCCCGTGTCAGTCTACACCTCGATATTAAATTTCAACAGTTAAATACATTTTTGAGGAAGATTTTCGCCAAATAGAGAATAAATTAGCTAGAGTCTGGTTTCTTTTCGCTGCGTCGTACTCAGGAATGATGGCACTTATGTCAGCTTCACATCTCGAACCCTTGTGGTTACCATCACACTGGCAGACAGGTTCCTCCTTCTCGTTTAGGGAACAGTCACCGTTATTCAGACAGTATCCTCGACACGCGTTGACTTCGCACCTGTCCCCGGAATAACCGGCATTACAGCTGAAACGGAGAATATGTTAAACACCAGTATTTTGTCAAGAAATCCATCAAAAGCAGAATAAAATATTCTACCTGCATTGAGGAAATCCGTCATTTTTGACACTACAGTTGCCTTGAAAGCAATAGTTCAAACAGGGTGATACCTCGTATCTATCGCCTTCAAATTGACCTTTGTATTGACAGATTGGTTCGTTCTTTTCGTTTAAGGAGCAAGAACCGTTGTTTGGGCAATATCCGTGGCATAAATTTACTTGACATTTGTTGCCAGAATAACCGGCGTTACAGCTGGAATAATAATGTTATGGCTTTAGGGTCAGTTCATACCGAGACGCGACGCGACGCTGCGCGAAGAGCGACTCAAAATGTTACTTTTTTTACTTCACGAAAAAATACCTCGTAGCGCAGCGCTGGGTGGTGCAAAATATTGTGGATTCTCACAATGAAATATGTATCAAACTCATTTTTTTTTAGTTTTACACAGGCCTATATGGGTACTTATAAAACGTCAAGAGCTAGCGCATGGTTTCAATTGGTCGTTTTCTATGGAGAAGAACCGGCAAGAAACTACATGGTCACTCTTTTAAAAAACACATTGTTTCTACAATATTTCTGTATTACAATATTAATAAATATAAGAGGATAATGTAGACTTGTTAGCGTTGTACCTTTTGTGTAGTAATTATAAAGTTATACTTTTAGTCGCTCTTCGCATAGCGTCGATTCGCATCGCGTCTCGGTGTATACTGCCCCTTTTGGTGTTAACTCACCACAAGATTTGATGGTGGCTTAATCTAAATATCTCAAATGCAATATTTCTTGGAGTAGAATGTTTACCTGCACTTCGGCAATCCGTCATCATTGAAACTGCAGTTACCATGCAGACAATAGTTTTCACAGAGTGAGGCATTGGTGCGCACACTGGTGTTACCTGAAGCTACAGTGGTTGTTGCTATCAGACGTGACAGAGAATCGCAACCCTGAACACCGTTGATTTGTTCTACGATTTTATAGTTAGCTACGATACCAAACGATGTTTCATAGTTCAACTTAGTTATTTCTTTAGGTTCATAGAGCGTTGCGTTCTTTGGTATTTGCCATACGGTGTCGTAGTTTGCTAAGATGCTGCGTTTTGTAAAATAGATGTAATCCTTTGAGGTGGTCAATACTTTCGTTAGATCACCCAAGGAATATTTTAATAAAATATTATCATGAATTCCTCTTAACTCATCTCTAGTTAGATATCTGGACGATACCATCCTGATGTTTCTATCAGAATAGTAACCGAAATATAACATCTTCTGTATTTGAGGGTCAATAGTCAAGCTGAATAATTTAAAATATTTTTTTGAAAACACTTGTCTATCAGTACCATTAAATCGACATCGGGAAATTTCCCAAAAGTTACTAAATTTCACTGTGATCCAGTAAATGTATCTGTAAATAAAATAGTGGTAGTTAACTATTGAACATTATAAAAAAAAACGATTTTATTTATTAGCATAGCACTGCATAATTTTATAATATTCCCACTGCTGGGACTCATGCTTTTTCTATAGGAGAGAGAACGGGTAGTAATACACTAAGCGGGCCCAGTGCAGATTTGTGAATGTTACATGTTTTAGAGTTTTGAATTAAACTATCATAATTTACCCATGGCAACTATCCACGGCGATATCAGTCGGGATTCCCTGTCCATTCAACTCAAACAAAAGATTTCCGTACACATTATCATTATATCCAGGTTTCAATGGAATGTAATTAATACTCCTTTCATATTTGTCTGTAAAGAAAATGGTTGCTGTGACTGGGTCGAAGGCGAAACCGGGAATGTCACGACCGTTTCTCTTGATGAAACATTTGTAATCTTCGGTAGATAAACTACATCCACATATAGTGTCGTCACCACTACCTTTATCGATGTATAGAATCGATTGTTGAATGTCATCGTAAGCCAATGCTGTCGGGTTTTGAGAAGTTAAATTTATAGTTCTTGTTTTGATGCCGTTTGTATAAAACACAAGTTTCTCTTTTTGGCTTACGACAAAGTCTGAAACAAAAAAAAACACTCAATTAATTGTTTTGAATATTTACGTCATCATCATCATCATCTCAGCCGAAAGACGTCCACTGCTGGAAATAGGTCTCCCCCTAGCGTGGTCACAATGACTTGTCCTGTGCGTCTCGTACCCACTGGATTCCCGTGACCTTCACCAGTCTCTCGTAGTACGTAGTACGTACTCTGAGGTAATTAATTATTATAATAGATAACAGAGGGAATTGATTTTGATTTATCCCTCTCCTAGAGAGGAGGCCTGAGTGTCAACAGTGGGAACATTATAAGGCCGATAATGATTAATAAAAAAAAAACGTAACAAAGTCACGAGAAGGGCCATGGAAAGGACTCTGCTCAGTGTTTCTTTGCGTGATCGCATCACCATCACCAAGGTTACCGTCTTAACCCGATGAATCGCCAAATTTAGGTGGCATTGGTCAGAGCACATTACTCGCAAAATGTATGGTTGGTGGAGCCGAAAGGTTTTGGAGCGGTAACTGCACCGGCGGACACAGCGTTGCAAGGCCTCCTTGAAGGTGGACCGATGACCTGGTGAGAGCTGTGGAAATCCGATGGATACGAGACGCCAGGACCGTTCATTGTGGCGACGTTTGGGGGAAGCCTATAGTCAACAGTGAACGTCTTTCGGCTGAAATAAAATGATGCTGATACAACATAACAGCCATACGCAAAATACGCGCTTTAGTCGTGGAGTTGCGGATACCAGCTCGTTTTACTATACTTACTACAACATAACAGTGAAGTAGGTTGTTACAAATCAACTTTGAACCCCCTTTGTCCGCACCCCCCCCCCGACCTCCCCGGGGGAGGGGGGGTGATTTTGGACAATCCTCTCTTATTGCTCGCCTAAGTCATAAAAGGAATCCTTGTGCCAAAATGGCTAATTTCGCACTCTTAGTTGATGTGTCAGTCAGTGAGGAGCTCGTGGCTAGATAATAACAGCCGCACAGGTCGATCTTCAAGGTTAAGCAACGCTTGCCTAGGTTGGTCTGTGGATGGGTGACCATCTTAACATAACGAGTTTCCTCCGTGCCTCGGAAAGCACGTTAAGCCGTTGGTCCCGGCTGTCATTTGGAGATCTTTGGCAGTCGTTACGGATAGTCAGAAGCCAGTAAATCTGACTCCAGTCTTGCCATGAAGTACCGTGTTACCCCAGTTAATGGGTTGTGGAGGTCTGGTAGGCAGCCGCTCCTCGTAAAATACTGGTATTCAGCTATTTCTGGCTTGACTGGAAGCCGACCCCAATATAGTTGGGAAAAGGCTAGGTAGATGATGAGTTGATGTGTCAGTCAGTCATTTTCTTCATTTATGTAGATATCAAGATGTTGATACAAGCCAACGTCTTGTTATAATGTTGTTACAATGCAATAAAATTAAGAAATAAACTATCGTCTGTTTTTTATACCCTGAGACTAAATTGACACATGTAATGTCAAAATTACCATAGGAATTATGCCAGTTATTTTGTGTTGTAATGTCATTTTAGTCTCAGGGTATAAAAACAGACCATAGTCCATTTGTACTTACCCCAGCATTGTGCCATCCCCACATAACAAACCACGAAGAATAACACACACACCGCTTTACACATTTTAGTCTTTGGAATTCAAAAATGTTTCTACAGAAGTACGACTGCTTCAGATAACCACTCTTGTGCTACTAAACAAAATACATTCATTCACATACATAAAGGAAACCTCCTGATAACAGTTCTCGTTGATACAATGTGCTTCCTCTTACACTGATAATTCCGTATTTATGCAAAATGGAGTCATACGACAAATATTGTTTTTCATTTTTTTGAAGCATACTAATTTAAAAGTGGTCTAAATTTTTATACAAAAAAGAACCACATGACTTTTCCCTTGGAAACTAGAAATACTAAAAGCAGAATAGAACCAACAGCAAAAATAAACACTACATAAATTGTAAAACCAGATCACAGCACAATAGAACTCGATTGATCAAACAAATAAACGATTATTACCAGGTCCTTTTATACAAAACAGATCCACACATACATACATGGTACTATTATACATTACACACATTTCTATTATTAACAATAATTTTTAAAACACTAAATGGAACCAAGTTCTGTTGTATCGTTACGCGTAAATTAACCTAACAATACCCGCAAAACGAGAAACAATAGTAAGACAATAACAGCGCGGTCCTATGAGACCGGTCCGGGATTCATGAATTAAATTCATAATAATTGCTAATATTTTTTTTGCAAAATGGAACCACAAGTATTGATACCCGGACATAGTTACCTACCCAATCACAGAGATTTTTCCCACATTTAAACGGCAATGAAGAAATATCCGAGATTATACACTCCCGATGATTATGTGCAGGTTATGAAAAAATGATTATTAACAAAAAACGTGGCGTTAATAAAGAATGGGCTACAAACTCGGGAAATATGCCTGAAAAAAGACTCACCAAATTCAATTTATTTTAAAACAGATTTTCTTGGTGACGATGTCGAAGTAAATATAGGGAGAGCACCTGTTCGTGGCAGACCAGCTGTAATCTTGTCGGAACATTTAGTTCCACTGTGGCCTTTTGGGAAGACATTTGATGGTAACGTTGAATAAACGCTCTCTATAATATGTATTATAATATAATTATAGATTTTATATTTTTGGTTAATTAAAGCTTTATTACGATACTGTCAATACATAGTTTCATTTTTAGGAGTAAATCCCTGGGTTGTGGTTCTTTTTTGTATAAAAGAAAACCTGTCATTTACTAAACGTTAAAAGGAACCACATGCACATTTTGTTAAATATCTAGAAAGTTGAAGAGTATTCAGAGGAATTTTATATGCACATATTAAAATAAGTATTTTATCCACAAATTAAAATAACATAAATAGGCATTCTACTTCATCTAACAGAGCTGCACATGTTTTTGTAAATCCTTTGATATCTCAGAAGTGTATATTTGCGGGGTGGTTCCTTTTTGCATAAATACGGACTAACTCTGTGACCTGTAGCTAACAAGACACCGAGTTGTCAGTATAAGCGCCTATTTCACCACCTATGATTAAGTTTCGAGTATCTTACTTGGCAGATAATTTCATACAAAATCTGTTCCTTTTTTAAATTCATTCAGTGAGTAGTGCCTACTCGGACATTGTGAAACAGGCCCTAATTGAAATAAATAGAATATTGTTTATAATCTGATTAAAAATATTTGACATGTAATTTAATGGAAAAAAATTAAACACAATGGTGCTTATTAGTTGTAACCGCATTTTGTCCTGTATCTTCGGGATCGATTACAACCTATTTCTATTATCTTTTCTTACTTCATTCTTAGCGGCAAAAGCGAGCGGTTTTTACAATGCAAAAATAAATGCAAATATTATTTAAAATCACGTGAGTCAGAAACCTGCTTTTCTTCAGCTTCCTGCCCTTATCCCATATTACTTGGGTTCGGCGCAACACGTTTTTTTCTTCCATTCTGTCCTGTCATCCGTCATATACTATCTCTAACTCCCTTGTCTTTCATATCAGTCCTCACACAGTAAATCCATCTTTTCTTTGGTCTTCTAAATTACCTGCTTTTACTGATTATTATTTAAAGTTGGCAAAAAATAAAAGGCCTGTTTTGACATTTGAGACAGACCCTAGAATAACCTTTTTTTTTGTTGTTCGGGGGGAAACCTTCAAAAGGCGCCTGGACTTTTGGGGAAAAAGACAAGGGAGTGTGGGATTCTTACCTCACTAAAACCATCTCGGTGATCACCATCTGTACATCGGAGAGGGCCCCTTGTCCTCTTAAAAGACCACCCCGGAACCACCTCTGTACAACGCCTTTAAGGGCACATCCCTGAGAAGCCCTTGAAGGGTCTCCCTTGTACCTTGTTGGGCACGGCAGCACGTGATCACTGTGCCACCGTCCTTCCCGAAGTCATTCACTGGGCGGACAGAGTCGGTCTCTGAGAGCCCGTGACCTCGGTGTCCCGCCTAACTTAAGCAATGTAAGCGGGGTTTCGGCGTTTTAGGCGCCGTGCGATTGGCACTCCGACGCCTTCTTCGGCGAGTGGGCTCGGTCCGCTCGCGATCCCGCTCGGCGGCCTCCTTCTGTACCATCACAGACCCTAGAATAACCTAGTAACTTGAAACGAAATTGAAAGGAACAATAAAAAAATAAGGGTTTTAAAAAAATACATACATTTTTATGACGCGTTAAAAATAATACATAATATTATGGAATATGTTGCGAGTAAAGAGATCTACTCGTATTTCTTCATTAGTTACGTCGCGTTGACATTGTGTCAATACGGGCATTTTATTTCTTGACAACTCTAAGTGTTCTATGATCAGAGTCTATACTCTCGAGAGAGGGTCGTTTGCTTGTGGATCGGCTGAAATGGACTAATTACTTCTCAAGGTCTTCTAATATCTGCCAGTTAGAAGCACTTGAAGCCTGTCGTCGACGGCGCTTATTGTTCTACGCGCATCTGAAAGAGATATCAGCAAACCGTAGAGGCCCGACTACTGGGGTCCTGGGTTGTCGAAAGATACCATGACCATGAAATTAGGGCAAATAAGGAACAGGAGTGGGTTTTAGTCACTAGAAGTCTGACACGCCCTCGCGCTCCACCCAGTAAGCGATGATGCGGTTGACGATGGAGTAGGCTTGTCTAGAACTAATCTATTCACTCTTGACTTAAAGACCTCAAGGTTGTAGCTATCAGAAAACACAGACCGGCAGAGAATTCTATTTCTTAGTTGTTTAGTCACCAGACTGTGGTAAAATCATGCCTGTGGCGACAATCAGCAGCAATTCCAGAAGATCATCATCATCATCTACCAAGCCTTTTCCCTACTATATTAGGGTCGGCTTTCAGTCAAGCTGGATTTAGCTGAATAAAACTATTTTACGAGGAGCGGTTGCCTACCAGACCTCCACAACCCATTAACTGGGGTAACACGGTAATTCATAGCAACTGGAGTCAGATTTACTGGCTTCTTACTATCCGTAAAGACTGCCAAAGATCTATAAATGACAGCCGGGACCTACAGCTTAACGTGCTTTCCGAGGCACGAAGGAAACCCGGTATGTTAAGATGGTTACCCATCCACAGACCAACCTTTGCAAGCGTTCCTTAACTTTGAAGATCGACTAGTGATGACCAACCAGCAATTCCAGAAGATGCAATGATGAAAAGCCAACATGGTGGACTGATGTGGTGAGGGTCACAGTAATTTGATGGATGTGAGATGCAAAGGGCTTTTGGTTGAGACGACATTTAGTGGAGACCTATGTCCAACAGTGGACGTCTTTCGACTATTGAAGGCGACAATATTTTACAAATATTATTTTCTATGTAGTTCAGTATTTGGGTATAAAAACAGCCATATCACACAAATAGCAATAAATCGCCTATATCCCACTAGCGCTATTAAACTACCCTCGGAATGGCTGTTTTCTTAAATTGCCTCCATAGCTTATACGAGATGATAGGCAGATTAAATGCCTTATTTCATTCCTAACTTAGTTATATACGTTTTTTGAAGTAGGGAATCATCAAATGATTGCAAAGGGCGTCAGATTTTTGCTGATTAAAACCACCCAGTGTTTTTTGAGCTGCCTTTTGTTTTCTAAGGCCGAGGTTACTCTTTCAAACAATTCTTCAGCCCTGGTAGGCATCTGCAGTAACAAAAGCCCACCATAATATCTTATTAATTCATGAATCCCCGACCGGTCCTATCGTCACCCTCCCGGCTAACTGTCCTAACTAGCAATTGATGTTTTTCCAGGGCAACTGTTTTTCGGTCGGCCGTTACAGTCAAATTACTGTAGTTGCGATAGTTGTGGCTTTATCAATTATTTAAAAAGTTTTTTATATAGCTCTTGGCTTATTCTTTAAGTTAGTAGTCGCCCTAAAGCCCTAAGGTATCTATTTATTTATTCATATTAATTTGAAGCAGATACGTCTCGCAAAACCAAATACGTGATTATCTCCTAAACGGTAAACGATACAGATACGACGATTAAAGAGAACTTATTCGAAATATAGCTAAGAACGCGTAGGTAATGTTAGTGCAGATACGTCAGTTTGTGAGATACGACAGTTAGCGGGGAGGGCGACGCTATGAGGCCGCGCTGTTATTGTTTTACTATAGTGTCTCGTTTTGTGGGTATGTGATAGGTTAAATTTCGCAAATACAGCTAATACAAAATTTCTGGGGCCTGGGTTGACGAAAGAGAACCCGCCGGCTGCCCGGTTTTTTTAACATTGAAGTCGGTTGTATTTTTTTTTGTAAAACGTCCTTCCCCTTCCTCCTTCGGTCAGCCATCGATTCCACGTGTATACAAAGCAATTTGACTTGTCACGACATTTATGCTTTCATCCTATGAGGAGTTCCGTTCCATAACTTCGAAGTTCATCATCAGATCATAACAATATTTCTATGGGACCAATTCGGGATTATAACATAAAAACCAAAAACAAAAACAATTTGATCCACAGTTGACCGAAAAGTCGGTGAAAAAAAAATACATACAGCCGAAAATAGAATGTTCGGCTGTATGTATTTTTTGAAGTCCATCTTTTTGAAGTAAATTAAAAATTAAGTAAGGAAAGATGATAGAAATAGGTTGCAAAGGGGGATATTTTGCAACCTATATCTATCTATCTATATATTAATCTGCAGGATTTTGTACAAATAAATACTGTAATTACAATATTATTATTTTTATTAAGTGACAAGTCAAATATTTTTAACCAGGACGTTTTAAACAATATTCTATTCTTTTATATTAGACTGATGACTCAGTGTCCTGTTAGCCAGGGTTATCTGTGTAAGAGGAAGCCCGTATCAACGAGAACAGGATCCCTTTTGTATCACAATAAACACTTTTAGATGCGAAACTATTTTTACTTGGTTTTAGTACCACAAGAGCGGTCATCTGAAGCAGTCGCATTTCTGTGAAAACAAATTTGAATTCTATAGTAAATAATGTATAAAGCGGTGTGTGTGTTATGCTTCCTGCTATTTTATGTGGGGAAGACACAATCCTGGGGTGAGTACAAATGGACTAATTTATTTCCTCATTATCAATAGTATCCGAGGAGCTCATAGCTAGATAATAACAGCAGCACAAGTCGATCTTCAAGGTTAAGCAACGCTTGCCAAGATTGGTCTGTGGATGGGTGACCATCTTAACATAACCAGTTTCCTCCGTGCCTCGGAAAGCACGTTGAGCCGTAGGTCCCGGCTGTCATTTGTAGATCTTTGGCAGTCGTTACAGATAGTCAGAAGCCAGTAAATCTGACTCCAGTCTTGCCTTGAAGTACCGTGTTACCTCAGTTAATGGGTTGTGGAGGTCTGGTAGGCAGCCACTCCTCGTTAAATACTGGTATTCAGCTAAATCCAGCTTGACTGGAAGCTGACCCCAATATAGTTGGGAAAAAGGCTAGGCAGATGATGATTATCAATGGTATCCGTTATAACAAGACCATATGAAATAATGCCGGGTTCACATAGCCTGACAGTTTTTGTATTGTTACTATTGTACTGTGCGTCCATTTGGGCAAAATAAATTCATTTTCTTTCTTTCTTTTATATGTATATATAAAAAACGAAACCGACTTACTGACAGATATCAACGCACAGCGGTACTTAACTGGCATTTTGGCACAATGTTTTCTTTTATGAGTTAGCATTAAGAGAGAATTTTCCAAATTCACCCCTTATGAAACGATGGTCCAAAGTTTGTATGGTAAAACCTACTTTCACTCGGGAAAAGCCGCTGTCAACACTGATTTAATAGATATTCATACATATTTACTTTTATTTCCTACAAGTTTTTCTTTCAAGTTATATAATTAAGAAGCATTGCCGCGTTGTTTGGCAGCATTGCCATACAACGTGGCAATGCTGCCAGTCTTTTGGGCACACTTCCAGTCGACAGCGATGCGAAAGAATTTTGTGACGCCATATTTTAAGTTAGAGAAAGATTAGTGTATGTATATGTATATGTAGTTTTAATTAGTTAAGTGTTTTTATTTTTCAATTTATTAAGTTAGACAGAAGTCTAACCTAAATTATTTTTTTTAAGTTAAATTAAAGATAATAATATATATATATATTTTATAAACACTTTCATTGTGATGATGATGAAGATGTGAACTTTTCTGTTCTATCTGACTAAGACAGATTAGTTTTAAATGTGTATTCCTATCAATTCACGTGAATATTGTCTGTGTACGTAAACTCAATTCATCATACTCGCTGTAAAAGCGCCAAGATGGACGCATCCCAGAGGGTCATGACCATCCGGATGGTGCGGGGATACCGCACGGTCTCCCGCGAAGCGGCGAGTGTCCTTGCTCGTCTGCCACCATTGATTTGGAGGCAATAGTCCTTGCACGCATGCTTGCATGGTAGACCAAGTTCCGGCGGGATCCCATGGTGGAATGGCGACGACGACTGTTGCACGTAGATGTCTTTTGGCTGAAACAATCATTGTTTCAGCCGAAAGACATCTACGTGCTGACGTAACTATTCTCAACAATTAATGGAGCGTTCAGGATTTTACGTCAATATTTCTTTTTCTGTTTCAGATTTTGCCATAAGCCTAAACGAGCGACTTGAGTTTTATACAAACGGCATCAAAACAAGAACTATAAATTTATCTTCTCAAAACCCGACAGCACTGGCTTACGATGACATTCAACAATCGATTCTATACATCGATAAAGGTAGTAGTGACGACACTATATGTGGATGTAGTTTATCTACCGAAGATTACAAATGTTTCATCAAGAGAAACGGTCGTGACATTCCCGGTTTCGCCTTCGACCCAGTCACAGCAACCATTTTCTTTACCGACAAAAATGAAAGGAGTATTAATTTCATTCCATTGAAACCAGGATACAATGATAATGTGTACGGAAATCTTTTGTTTGAGCTGGATGACGAGCAAACCCCGACTGATATCGCCGTGGATAGTTGCTATGGGTATAATATTATTTATGATAGTTTAATAATAAAAACTCGAAATCATATGACATTCACAAATCTCCACTAAGCCAGCGTGGTGGATTTCTGCTCCTAAAGAGGAGGCGTGAGTCGCAGCAGTGGGAACGTTATATGGCTTTTTTAAGGTTGGAGATTATCAAAAGGACTTCTCCCGCTCTGGGTGGAGCGGGAGGACGTATCAGACTTCTACTGACTAAAATCCACTCCTGTTCCTACTTTATTATTATATTAGTTATCACCATTTTATTTACAGATACATTTACTGGATCACAGTGGAATACAATGAATATTGGAAAATTTCCCGATGTCGCTTTAATGGTACTGGGAGCCAAGAACTTTTAAACAAACATTTTGAATTATTCAGCTTGACCATTGACCCTCAAATACAGAAGATGTTATATTTCGGTAATTATCCTGATGACAACATTAGGATGGTATCATCCGGATATGGACCTAGAAATAATTTAAGAGGTATCCGTGATAATATTTTATTAAAATATTCCTCTTTAAGTACTGATAAAATGAAAGTATTGACCGCCTCAAAGGATTATATCTATTTTATTAAAAGCGACGAGTTTATGGCGTACCCCAGCATTTGGCAAATGACAAAGAAGGCAACGCTCTATGAACCTACGGAAATAACTACGTTGAACTATGTAATATCGTTTGGTATCGTAGCTAACTATAAAATCGTTGACCAAATCAACGGTGTTCAGGGTTGCGATTCTCTGTCACGTCTGATAGCAACAATCACTGTAGCTTCAGGTAACACAAGTGTGCGCACCAATGCCTCACTCTGTGACCACTATTGTCTGCGTGGTAACTGCAGCTTCAACGATGACGGATTGCCGAAGTGCAGGTAAACATTCTACGGTTCTATTAAAAGAAATATTTCGTTTGAGATAGAATAGAATAAACTTTATTGTACAGTACAGTTTACAAAAACTTAAATCTATGGTTACAATGGCAGTCTTATCGCTGACAGCGATATCTACCAGACAACTTTAGACAACTTAAATATTACTAAGCCTACGTCCCCCTAAATCCTGTGGGCAGTTAACACAGTGAGGGTCAGTTCACACCGAGACGCGACGCGACGCTGCGCGTAGAGCGACTCAAAATAAAACTTTATTTTCTACATAAAAAGATGCTTTTCGGCGCGGTGCCCATGTATTCTAGATTCTCACAATGAAATGTGTATCAAACTCATGCACATTTTTTTATTTCACTTTGGTCTACATGAGCAATTACATACATTATTATTCCAGCTGTGACGCCGGTTATTCTGGAAACAAATGCCAATTCGATTTGTGCCACGGGTATTGCTCAAACAACGGTACTTGTTTCTTAAATGAAAAGAACGAAACGATCTGTCAATGCAAAGGACAATTTGTAGGCGACAGGTGCGAGGTATCACCCTGTATGAACTATTGCTTTCAAGGCAACTGTAGTGTCAACGATGACGGACTCCCTCATTGCAGGTAAAATTATATTAAATAAAATAGAGTAAACTTTATTGTACAACAACAAAAGTAACAATTTATATAAAAAAAAACCGGCCAAGTGCGAGTCGGACTCGCGCACCGAGGGTTCCGTACAAACCTGCAAGGTTTACAAAGTTCGTTCATTACGACAATCGAGTCATAACTATGGTATTTTTATTGCAAAAGCTATTGCTTCTTACCAAATTTCGAGATTCTATGTCAACGGGAAGTGGTCTTTAAGTTTTAATTCCCTTGCGTGTAGTTGCGAGTTTCAAAATATGCGGTATCAATGGTTGTACTTTTGCGTTTTGCGTTTTTGCGTTGACTTAGAATTTTTTTTTTTCACGGGTTAAAGGCAATTAGATCTAAGTATTTGATATGAATTTCAACTTGATAGCTCTACGCGTTCATGAGGAAAAAAGTAATAAGTTTATATTTATTAAAAAATAAATATATATTTTGTAATGTAACTAAAAATTTAAGGTTTTCGGAATTTTTCCTTTATGTGTGCTATAAAACGTTGCTTCATGCCAAATTTCAAGATTCTAGGTCGACTGGAAGTACCCTTTAGGTTTTGATTCCCTTGCGAGTACCTGCGAGTTTCAAAATATGCAGCTTAAATTGCTGTTTCTTTTGATTGCGTTGACATAGAAGTTTGATTTTGTTACAGCTTAAAGGTATTATAGACCTGAGTATTTGGTATGAATTTCAATTTAATACCTCTACGCGTTTATGAGGAAATGGGTAGTAAGTTTAAAATTATTAAAAAAAAATATATTATGTGATGTAACTAAAAATTTATGGTTTTCGTAATTTTTCCTTTATCTATGCTATAAGACGTTGCTTCGTACCAAATTTCAAGATTCTGAGTTCACGGGAAGCACCCTGTAGGTTTTGATTCCCTTGCAAGTGTCGAAAATTTGCGGCATAAACGGCTGTATCTTTTGATTGCGTTGGCTTAGAAGTTTGATTTTTTCACAGCTTCAAGGGACAGTAGACCTGAGTAATTGATATAAATTTCAGCTTCATACCTCCACGCGTTCCTGAGAAAAAGGGTCTTGACAGACGGACGGACGGACAGACGGACAACAAAGTGATCCTATAAGGGTTCCGTTTTTTCCTTTTGAGGTACGGAACCCTAAAAACATAATTTGAATTGTCACTTACGGGATATCTTCCGTGATTTTTATTATTTCGAGTTCCCGATATTTAAATTGTGAAACAAACCGTGATAGCCTAAAACAGTGTTTAAAAAAACATATAAATCTATGAGTGCAATGGTGGTCTTATCGCTGACAGCGATAACTACCAGACAATCTTAGGATAGTTCATAAGAACTTAAAATAATACAGGGGTAGTCTGTGGTGTATTGCATATATTGGTGTAACAAATGAACATTATAGATAAGCAAATATATAAAATAATTATATATCACTAGCTCCTATACGCGACTTCGTCTGCGAGGACTATAGAAAAAAAAATCGGGTTAAAAGGTAACCTAAGTTCTTTTCCGTGTCATGCCAAATTTCATCCAAATCAGTTCAGTCGTTTTAGCGTGATTAAGTAAGAAACATCCACATTTATAATATTAGTTAGGATATATAACACACAGTACCTAACACACACACACACATCTTGTCTGAAATATTCTCCGTTTCAGCTGCAATGCCGGTTATTCCGGGGACAGGTGCGAAGTCAACGCGTGTCGAGGATACTGTCTGAATAACGGTGACTGTTCCCTAAACGAGAAGGAGGAACTTGTCTGCCAGTGTGATGCTAACCACAAGGGTTCGAGATGTGAAGCTGACATAAGTGCCATCATTCCTGAGTACGACGCAGCGAAAAGAAACCAAACTCTAGCGGATTTATTATCTATTTGGCGAAAATCTTCCTCAAAAATGTATTTAACTGTTGAAATTTAACTATATCGAGGTGTGGAGTGACACCGCAAAGGTTTTTTCAATTCTCTCACTGAAAACTGTACCTTTTTGTTAAGTGAATTTAAATTCTATGTTATATACCTATACTAAAAAAAATTTACATATTGCGTGCGTTCTATTATTTGGGCATACCCGACCCAGTCCCGGATATCCTTTGTAGATCTTTGGCAGTCGTTACCGATAGTCAGAAATCAGTAAATCTGACTCCAGTCTTGCCATGAAGTACCGTGTTACCCCAGTTAATGGGTTGTGGAGGTCTGGTAGGCAGCCGCTCCTCGTAAAATACTGGCATTCAGCTAAATCCGGCTTGACCGGAAGCCGACCCTGATATAGTTGGGATAAGGCTAGGCAGATGATGATGATCGTGGCCACATTGAAAATGACTATGTAGTCGATCACCATGTACACTTACATAGAAGTAAACTATTTAGTATAGTAATGAAAAAAGTAATTACTTACCTTGTCCCACAGGTAAGTAATTTTTTTTTATTGCTCGTCTCGCGTTTGATCACTATCTCACCTGATGGCAAGCGATGCTGTGGTCGACGATGGAGCAGGCTCGTCTACAGCTAGGTTGTAGCTATCAGAAAACACAGACTGGCACGGAAATCCACTTCTTAGTTGCTTAGTCAACAGACTGTTGTAAAATCATGCCTGTGGCGACAATCAGCAGCAATTCTGCAGTGGCACGTATCAGAAGACGCAGCGATGAAAAGCCTCCCCATGGTGGAGCGATGTCCTGGTGAGGGTCACAGTAATCTGATGGATGTGAGGCGCCTTTTGTTAAGGCGACATTTGGTGGAGACCTATGTTATGTTTTTCTATGTCATCATCATCATCATCTCAGCCGAAAGACGCCCAGTGCTGGACATAGGCCTCCCTCAAGCGTCGCCACAGCGACCGGTCCTGTGCGTCTCGCATCCATATTCTATGTAATTATCTGTGTAGTTATTGTATGTAGTATTTGGGAATAAAACAGCCATATCACACAAATAGCAATAAATAACCGCCTATATCCCACTAGCGCTATTAAACTACCCTCGGAATGGCTGTTTCCTTAAATTGCCTCCATAGCTTATACGAGATGATAGGCAGATTAAATGCCTTATTTCATTCCTAACTTAGCTATATTCGTTTTTTGACGTAGGGAATCATCAAATGATTGCAAAGGGCGTGTCAGATTTTTACTGATTAAAAACCCCCAGTGTTTTTTGAGCTGCCTTTTGCGTTCTAAGGCCGAGGTTACTCTTTCAAACAATTCTTCAGCCCTGGTAGACATTTGTCGTGACAACCCCACCATACCTTATTAATTTCGCAAATGCAGCTAACACAAAATTCCTGGGGCCTGGATTGACGAAAGAAAACCCTGGTGCTCTTGAATTAGGGTAAAGAAGGAACAAGAGTGCGTTTTAATAATTAGAAGTCTGACAAGTGTTTCCGTTTCGCCCAGAGCGGGAGAAGTCATTTTGATGATCTCTCACTTAAAAAAAAGCTAACACAAAATACCAAAAATAGAAAACCCAACACACAAAATCACTGACCCGTAACCCCGATGATAATGATACTGATGACTGAAACCAAAAACAAAAAAACAAAAAAGCGTTCCAAACTCCTCATTATACGAAAACAAAACATCGCCTTATCATAATTATCCGCTTCTCTACCACTCGACTTTTAATATTAACTCACTTCGGGTCTTTGGTTAATGGTGAACCATAAATTATTTCGAGCCACAGCGCTCTTTAAAATACTCTATTGTCATTTTTTATCTGTGAATTTTTTCGTCGTTAAGTTGGCAGTTAAAATGCTAATGTAGGAAAACGGCTGATAGTAATGTTTACGAATATGTTGAGTGCTCTTTATTTTAAGATGGTGATACACAAGCCCCAAGTTCATACAATAGTATTTATTTATTTGGCATAGCATCAAACTTATAATGTTTCCAGTACTGGGGCTCAGGCCTTCTCTCTAGGAGAGGGAATGGGCCGAAATCCATGCGGGCCCAGTGCGGGTTGATGGATGTCACATGCCTTCCAATTTTTGGTTCTAGGACATGCCGGTTTCCTCACGATGTTTTCCTTTACCGTTTTGAGAGCAGCGGTGACGAAATAAATTGTATAAAGTAATTCGCTTGGCGAGGTTTGAACCTGCGACCTACAAATCGTAAGTCGGAGTTGTTACTACTGGGCCGCTCTTTATTTTTTTATTTAAGTTTGTTTCAGTTTACAAGTAGCTTGCATGCCAGAGAGCTATAATAAATTCTGATTGGTCTTTTTTATGCTGAAAATCATCCAATGACTTCACCTGCTCTAGAGTGGGGCAGTCTGTCAGACATTTGGGGACTAAAACCCGCTCCTATATTTCTTTTTTGCCTTGTGTTCTAGGTCCCCGGGTTTCCCTTTCGGAGGTGAACCCATGGCCCTAGTAGGGTTTGGCTCTGCTGGGTTTTGCTGAACTCTCTTTGAGGCTGGAGTGGAACACAACGTTCATGATTCAGGCTTGGTCCAGACGATTACTACCTTTATATAGATAGTTGGACGGCGAGCTACCTTTTGCTCGTCGTTCGCAAGCCCACGCCCCAAGTGAATTTCTGATAGATGTGGCACTATGGCATGCTGGTTACTTGTATACTTTCGTGCATGTGAAAGTCATGTGTGCCTTTGCCACGCGTTTCCGAGATAAAGGGTTTCGACGGACAGACAGAGAGACAGACAACACAGTTATTTTGTAAGGGGTCCGTTTTTTTCTAAAAACGTGGTAAATTATTCACTTATGTCTACGTTCATAAGTCCTACGTCTGTAGACACTTAATAATTTCATCAAAAATTTCCTCGTCGTTGTTGTTGTTTTAAGTTTTGTTCCATTTTGTTTCAGTCTTTCAATCCCGAGAAAAACCTTTTACTTTGTCAGATAAAACCAAGTGTTGCAAAAAAGATAAAACGCGTAATCCTATAGAAAGATCCCTTTTTACTCAGAGGTTTCAGCAATCGCAAGATGGCAAAGTAAGCATAGGTTAATAATAAATTCGATGGTCTATTTCAGTATTAAGAGATACCAGGAATACTCGTATGACAGTTGGTACTAGGAAAACAGAAATGATAGGAGATTAATACTTTCATGAGGAGATTGGTTTTAACGTTATTTAGAGATTAAATAAATTGTTTCTGGAGAACTCCTCCACTCCTAGCTCCTTTACTTGACAGATATTAATTAAAATAGTTTGTTTTCCATAAAAATATTGTAATGGGTGGTACATATTATTAAAATCTCTACTAAATTATTCATTTATACTCGTACATCTTAAGTTTTTTATGAACTATTTTATCCTTTCAACTATTCTGTGACTCCATCTATTGTATATGTGAAAACAGTATGAAAATCCGTTTAGTAGTTTGTTGTGATCAAACGTTGTTAAACCTCTACGGAGCTTCGCTTCGTCGTTTATACCGCGTACATCGAAGGACTGGAATAATTTGTCGGCTGCGATCTTCCCGTCCGATTATAATTTGGGTGTCTTCAAGGCTAGAGTGAATAGGCTCTTAATAAACTAGTGCGCCTCACCATCTACGATTGCATCGCTGCTTACCATCAGGTGGAATCGCAGTCAAGCACTAGTTTATAATATATAATAGAAAAAAAACAGGCAGATGCAGTAGAGAACTTTGTTATAATTTTCTTCTTTTCATGTTTATTAACTTCCACAATTCTTTTTTGTTGCCCAGTATTTGGCAACCTGTATGGCTCTGGCATTGGCCTTGTATAGATCCTGTAAAGAGCAGGCAGTTGTGCAGGAGGGTGCCAATTTGGAACCGTGCACTTTTGACGTTTTATAAGTGCCCATGTAGGCCTATGTAAAATAAAACCCCTTTGACTTTGACTTTGACTTGGGGCAGCATAGCAAGAGCCGCATGTCCCGTGCCGCGGCTCCACACTGGCACTGTGTTAAGGATGGGTCGAGGAAGCCCCATTTGGTTAGATTGTTTTTACAGCGGCCAACCTGGGTCCATAGTTGGTTAAGAGATTGCCAGACTGGCAACTGCAATTCGCGTCCAGGAAGGAAATGTTCAGATGGGGTGATGAAATGTGTATCAAAATCCAAAATGTTTTTATTTTACATAGGCCTACATGAGCATTTACAAAAAGTCGAAGCTAGTGCCCGGTTCCAATTGGTCGTTACCTATGGAGAAGAACTAGTTTTTAAGAAACTCCATGATTATTCCTTTAAAAAAAATGTTTGGGTTTACAATATTTCCACATTACAATACAGACACATATGCAAGGACAAGTCAATATTGTACCCCAAAGCACAATAAAAATAAAATTAATCAAAAATTAAAAATTGGGTTGAAATAATTAGTCATTAAAGTCTACAGTGTTCTCTCATTCACACTATTAGAGAGAATTGTATGAGTTGGGTGTTTCCACAGCGTGCATCTCTCATCTTCTGTACTGTCTATCGAAGAGGTCGTAAAGCGTATAAAACCAAACTTTTTTTTTACAGTCACGAGTTTAGGTATCAGTCACTAATTACCAGTCAGCCTGTATATTGCTTACTGTATATGAGCACTGGGTAGTCGTCCGGCAGTCCGGTAATAACCCGGACCGAGCCTAGTCGTCAACGGCGCGTTCTGTTCCACGCGCGTCTCAAGGAGATGTCAGCAAACTGTAGGGGCCCAGCAGAGCCGAAGCCTCTTGGGAACACGGAAAATTCGAAAGGTGAGCCTATGTCCCCCCAGATCGCAATGAAGGAACGAGATGGGGTTTAGTAAGTAAGAGTCTGGCACGCCCTCCCGCTCCGCCCAAGAGTGGGAGTAGTCATTCACTTAAAAAAAAAGTCACCATGTATATTAAATGTATGTTAAAGTGTGTTAAATACACACAAAAGAGTCGTCCCTTTGTTGAAAACACAAATAAATTAGCTCCAACTTTACATACGAAAGTTCTGAAGAAACAAGTACTTCCACTTGTGTCTTAACCAGAAGTAATAAATATTAACCAACACCTGTAAATTCAATGGGAGGAAATGTTTGTTAACCTTCCTATTGAACGCTAGCTTGGGGTCGCGACTTCATCTGCCTGAAAAGAGTTCGGAATCTTACAACTGACATACTTCGACGTGACGCGGTATGCCGCGGTAAGGCGCTGGTATATCGTGGTGTCTAACGGCCGAACCCAATAACCTATCTATCTCTAGTTTTGGCATACTGGAGATAGTAAAACAAATGATACAATACAAAAATTATCATGTTTTCTGTTGTTTCATTTGTTTTTCTATCTCCGATATGTGAAAGATAGGTTATTGGTTTCGGCTGTAAGTGGCTAGTATGCGCCTACTGACAGCAAAATCCTGTCTGCGTTGGCCTTAAAAGATCTAATAAAAACTCCAACAATCAATTTTGTTCCAGAAATCTTTTCTTTCGACTTGGTGTTATCGCCGTGAATGACACGGCCGTTCGAATGACAAATGATGTGAGATCCGCTGACTTTACACCCGTAGCTACGAGTTTTTGTGTTCCATTACCGATATTTGTCATAGCAGTGTGATATATCGGTATTTTTATTGTGTGTGATCTTCCGTACTGAGATTTTTTATCGGAGCTAAAAGAAAATTCTTTCATAGTATCTGGATTCAAGGTTGTTGATTTCTGAATTGAGTATCCTACTTTATAAGGGTTTTTCAAACACACTAATAGAAAAAAACATCAATCGGTCGATTGATTGTTGTTGTAGGCGTATATTTTCAACTTTTACACGGATGAAGTTGCTGGCAGAAATAAAATTTATATATTATTATTCGTTTTTTTTATCCAATATTAAATCCATAACCGAGCACATTGCTTGCAGTATAACGACTTAATGTCCTATGTCCCCTAGATGGGGCAGAGGGCGTCCACAGTAATCCTCCATCGCGAACGGTCTTGAGCTTCCCGCTTCACCTCGCTCCACGTCATTCCGTTGCTCGCCGCTTCTGCCAACACGGTGCGACGCCAAGTTTGACGGAGACGACCACGTATTATAAACAGTGCAGCAGCAGTTGCAGTATAATAAGCCTTTATATTTATTTGTTTTCACTAAGTGGAGAGAGTACTTACTTATCTTTCTATCATTTGGGATCACAACACAATACTTTTAATTTCACATGTATGAAAAGCGGAAAGAAAACCGGGGACCCTGGAGTTATATCAAAGAAGCCATAGGAGTGGGTTTTTGTCAGTAGAAGTCTGACACGCCCTCCCGTTCCCCCCCAGAGTGGGAGATGTCATTTTGATAACCTTAAAAAAAAGGATAGAAAACTTATAGTCAGGTCATATGGACCCTGTCGGGCACAGCAGAATAAGTGGGTTAGAAGAGAGCATGTATTTTCAATTATGAAAAATTTTATTTAGCCCATCTACTACTAAATAATATTGATGTTGATAAACAAAACACAATATAAAGTCGAAGTATAACTTATAGTAAATACCTACATCTATTTACATTTTGTTGTTTTTACAAAAGTTGTATGTTTTTGTAGAGTCCTTGAAAACTATTCATATTTTAAGCCCACTAGAAAAAATATTGATAGCGAATTGGAAAAAACAAACAAAAGTAAAATAAACACAAATAGAGTAGTAACAGGATTGCGTAGGTGCTGTCTGTTGCGATGAAAACAATTTCAATGAAATTCTATTAATTTGTGTTTGTTTGTTGTTATGATAGAAGGTATTCGTTTGTTATTTTTAGTTTCAGTATTTAAAAAAAAATGTGAATGTTTTGATATATCTTTGGCGCAGTGGTTAAGTGATTGGCTGCTACGCTGCGTGTTGCTAGTTCGATTCCATTACGGAAAAAATATTTTTGTATGACCTATTGTTGTGTCCGGGTGAACGCACTCACGTTACAGGAGTAGATGCTTTAAGGTAAGGTTTCATTAAACAAAAAAAAAATATAAAAGCATTATGCATCGGTAATTATATTCCTATGTCATTAGCCTACAATTAGGATATCTCTTAAAATTAATACTAACTAGCTAAGTGCGTTTAAGTATAATTCCAGTGCTTTAATTATGATTATTTTAACCTGTGGATCCCCGTGGGGACCGCCATTTTTTATTATTTATTTATTTATTTAATATTAATAAATTAATATAAATAATAATTAATAATATAAACTGTTATTGCTCTGTTTCTGTTGCTTCTGTAATTATACTACTAGAGTACAAATTGAAATCGGTCGGGGTTTGGTGGCACAATTTTTTTCCAGCGGTTCTCAAAGTTAAAAGGTAATTACTTGTTTACTGGCACGTTTTTGTGCCACGGGGTCCTACAGGACCAAATTTTCTATTTGGGTTCTAACATATAAGGCTGAGGCTACAGTTGCCAGCGATTTGCGATGCGATTGGAAGAGCGAATCAAATAACACTGGTAAAATTTGGCGTACAGTGTAGCCGTAATCGTGAATTTCTATTATTTGTTTTAATCGCTCATGAATCGCCAATCGCGTCGCGGTCTAATGTAGCCTCAGCCTAAGGGTGTGCATAAAGCGAGAACTGCATTACGACGCATACGAGGGCCACGCGTGATTCGTACGTAGAACCGCGTCGCGTGGCGTGGATCTAATGCAGCTGTACAAGTCTAGTTGCCATATAAAATGTATAGAAATAAACGCGCCCAGATCGATATACTTAAACCCACGTGTGCGCAATGTAGTTCTACCTTAAAACTTCATAAGTGAACTGGAAGTTTCTAAAACTAGTTAAAAAGGACTGTAAATCGTGGTGTTTCTTGATATGTTCACGTTCCCCCGATTCTCACAGTTGAACTGTCAAACACATAAAGTTGCGTCATAAAACATGATAACAAGAGTAAATAAACAACTTATTTTTCTCATATTCCGAAAGTTCGTAATATCTCTTAACGTTTTTCCTGATAAAATTATGCTGAAGTTTGACTACTGGTGGGAAACGATCGTAATAATAGTTTTATTCAATTGGATTATTTCATTCTAGCTTTTTCTGGTGTTTTTTCTCTCTCGAAAGTGGCATATTGCTAGTAAAACGGATGGTCGATGGGGACGGAAGGTTCTGGAGTAGCGACCACGTACCGGAAGACGCAGCGTTGGAAGGCCTCCCACAAGGTGGACCGACGACTTGGCGAGGGTCGCGTAAATCCGATGGATGCGAGACGCACAGGACCGGTCGTTGTGGCGACGCTTGGGGGAAAATCTATACTAATATTATAAAGAGGTAAAATTTGTAAGTTTGTAAGTTTGTAGGTTTGTAAGTTTGTATGTAGGGGGTAATCTCTGGAACTACTGGTCCGATTTGAAAAATTCTTTCAGTGTTAGATAGCCCATTTTTTGAGGAATGCTATAGGCTATATATCATCACGCTACGACCCACGGGAGCGGAGCAGTAACGAAAAATGCGGGTGAAACCGCAGGGGACAGCTAGTATACAATATTTATAAAGTTTATGACACAGAAAATATAGTCTATGTTACTCAGTGAAGATGAAACTGTCCAATAGTGAAAAAATTGTTGGAATCAGTCAAGTTGTTTTTGAGTAAAATTGTAACATACAATTATACAAAAAATCTTTCCTCTTTATAATATTACATTTATAATATTTTACTTTTTAATATTACATAATATTAGTCTAGACTAGCTGTTACCCGCGCCTTAGTTTGCGTAGAGTTTAAAAACAGTATTTTTCTTTTAAGGGCTGTCATGTAAAACAATATTATTCATTTTGGATATCTCCCTCCGGGAATTAAGTTCCGTTCCCGTGGGAAAATGAAGAGTCGTGCGTGTTGGTAGATATTAGATTTCTTCAAATTTCTTTGATCTGTGACATGCTAGTATTTCCCTTCATCGGTTTGCAAACAGTTTTGGGGAGGGTCACGGGCATCCAATGGGTACGATACGCACAGAACCGGTCGTTATGGCGACGCTTGGTGGAGGCCTAAGTCCAACAGTGGAAGTCTTTTGGCTGAAATTATGATGAATGGCAAAAATGTCTTTCTGGGTTTGAAGCTGCGACCTATAACTCGTAAGTTGGGGCCATTAATACCTACCAGGCCAGCGCTCAATTTTTCCTAATGTGGTTTTTAGCAAATAAAATAGATTTTTTTTGCTCTTTTATATGTAACATAAACCAGTGCTTGACTGCAATCCCACCTGATGGTAAGCAGTGATGCGTTTATGGTGAGGCGCACTAGTTTATGGCTAATGTCATGCTGAACATCTAAATAAGATTTAATCGACAAATTCTTCAAAATCTAAACGACAAATAAAAGCGGTGTGATGGCATAAATCATAATTTGAAATCGTTTCAATATTGGAAGTCGGTAACAATTTCTCATATCGGCGGCAGGCGCTCGATATGAGATCGTCGTCGAGTGCGGAATACAAACTGAATTTCAGCGTCAACGTCGTATTTAGGACGCTAAGTATTGCGACTGAAATACCTGCACACAGCTGCTGAGAATAACTTTTATTAGAATTTGATTTTGCGATAGTATTTCAAGCAGAATTGAGCTCCTTAGTAGTCTGTCTATGTTTTCCAAAATCAGTAATGATTTTTATTTTACATAGGCTTTCATGGGAACTTATAAAACATTAGAAGCTAGTGCACGGTTCTAATTGGTCGTTTCCTCTAGAGAAGGACCGGCAAGAAACTGCATGGTTACTCTCTTAAAAAAATATTAGGTTTACTATATTTCCAAATTACAATACAAACACACACGAGGACAATGTAGACTAGAGGACCGTCCGGCAGTCTGGTAATAACCTGGACCGAGCCTAGTCGTCAACGGTGCGTTCTGTTCCACGCGCTCCTCAAGGAGTTGTCAGCAAACTGTAAGAGCCCGACAGGGCCGAAGCCTCTGAGGAACAATGAAATTCCGAAAGGTAAGTCCATGTCCCTCAGATCGAAGGCAACGGAGGAATGCAATGGGGTGGGATTTAGTCAGTAAGAGTCTGACACGCCCTCCCGCTCCGCCCAAAAGTGGGAGAAGTCATTCTGATGATTCTCTACCGAAAAAAAAAGTGTAGCCTTGTCAATATTGTAGCCAAGTTAATCAAACAGTATAAAAGTTTACAAATGTGACTGTAACTTAATGTTAAAACATTAAAATTTAATACTATTACATTGCTAATTAACAAATAAATTGTGATACCATTCAAGTCGTTCACAAGGACACCGGATCGGCTTAGCTGTTCGATTTAATTGTATTTGTCTTTAGCAATTTTCTAAATTACTTCAGTACTGGTAAACAATTGCTTTAAAATTCGATAAACAAAGTAAAGGTTTAAGTAAATGAAATGGTTATTTTTTATTAGGGTCTAAGTCTATTTCGATGACTTTTTCGTCAATTTACTGGGTGATTTTCAAACGTCATTATTGATTTATTTATTATAGCTTTATGCAGTAGTAAACACTGTTCAAAGGCGCACTTATTGCCTTAGGCATTTTCTACCAGTCAACCTTAGGGTGATGTAGAAATATAACATTATAAGGAGCTGTCTAAATATATGTTTTGAACATAGGAACTTCAAATAGGATCACTTTACATTACGTTGCTCGTGCATTTTGCGTGCGTTGTTCGGTGTAATAATTGTTCTATCTAATTTAAGTTCTCTTATTTATATTGATTTAGTATATATTACACTATTTATTAGTTTATATTATTAGCATATATACGTATTTTATAATAAATTATAATCAAACTTTATCGTTAAAACCTCTATTTTAATTATCTCTTATTTATTTATTGTGCAGACCTACCATAGTGTTTTCTTTTTAACCCTAAGGTTGACTGGTAGAGAATGCTCTGATGCATTAAGTCCGCCTATGTAAGACCACTGTACATAAAGTTTAAATAAATAAATAAATGTCTACCCCATTCTTCAATGGTACTGAGTGTTCTACGCGCTCCTCGAAGAGATGTCAGCAAAACTTAAAGGAATTTCTGAAAAGGAAACCCGTTGTCTTTAACCGCCAAGGGCAACTGAAGAAACATAGGTGGGTTTTAGTCAGTAAAGGTCTGACAAGCCCTCTCACTCCACTCTAAAGTGGGAGAAGTCATTTGTTGAATATCCACCTTCCAAAAAACATCTACAATTTTGAACACTTTGTTTATATTATCTGTTTCCATTGAAACAAAGTCTTTGTTTACCTACGCTAGAATTTATCAATACCTAGAATCTAGAATTATCAAGAGAAAATGTTCTTCTCGATAACCCCTAAGGCCGACTGGTAGAAAATGCCTAAGGCATTAAGTCCGCCTTTGTACTGCTTATTAGTGCATAAAGCTTTTAAAATCTATATATATAAAAATGAAACCCGTTTTTCGTTGTCACGACATCACATGAAAACGGCTTGACCGATTTGGCTGATTCTTTTTTTTAAATGTTCCTTGAAGTTCAGTGATGGTTCTTACGGAGAGAAAAATTCAAAAAAAAAAAAGTTAGGTAAAGTAGGGTAGGTAGGGTAGTGTAGGGTAGTGTAGGGTAGTGTAGGGTAGTGTAGGGTAGTGTAGGGTAGTGTAGGGTAGTGTAGGGTAGTGTAGGGTAGTGTAGGGTAGTGTAGGGTAGTGTAGGGTAGTGTAGGGTAGTGTAGGGTAGTGTAGGGTAGTGTAGGGTAGTGTAGGGTAGTGTAGGGTAGTGTAGGGTAGTGTAGGGTAGTGTAGGGTAGTGTAGGGTAGTGTAGGGTAGTGTAGGGTAGTGTAGGGTAGTGTAGGGTAGTGTAGGGTAGTGTAGGGTAGTGTAGGGTAGTGTAGGGTAGTGTAGGGTAGTGTAGGGTAGTGTAGGGTAGTGTAGGGTAGTGTAGGGTAGTGTAGGGTAGTGTAGGGTAGTGTAGGGTAGGTAGGGTAGTGTAGGGTAGGGTAGCGTAGGATATGTAGGGTTGTCATTTGACGGGAGCGAAGCCGCGGGTAAAAGCTAGTAAATAAATAAAGTTAATTGTTATTTTTCGTCCTAGTACTGTAATTTCTAAAACCGGGCAAGTGCGAGTCGGTCTCGCGCACCGAGGATTCCGTACCAACTTAATTACGGTTTACGATTTATGACGTATTAAAAAAAAACTAGATCTCGTTCAAACCAATTTTGTGCATTACTATGTGTGTGTGTGTTTGTGTATTACTTGTCAGCTTAGAAAAAAATTACCTACATTATAAACATCAAAATCATTTTTGAAGACCTATCGTCTAACGTCCATACGGGTTTGATGAAAAAACAATAAGTTTCAGTTAAAAGTATGGGCAACCCTAAAATTTATTGCTTTTTTTTCTATTTTTGTGTAAAAATCTTAATGCGCTTCACAGAATACATCTACTTCCCAAGTATCAAAAGTATAGCTCTTGTAGTTTCAGAAAAAAATGACTGTGACCTACTAACGGACAGACAGACAGACGTGACGTATCTATAAGGGTTCTGTTTCTTGCCATTTGGCCATGGAACTGTAGCGACCATCTACTACATGTGCCGTCCCAGAATCCTGCATCGCGCAAGGAAAGTTCTCCGCGCGATTTGAATAGATACAACAGCCCGTCATCAATTGGTGGCAGTAGCCCACCGGACACATACCCCATCCGATCGGAGGATCCTCCCCTTTCAGTGGAGGTTTGTGGGATTTTACTTTCTGTCTCACCTACCTCCAAAGAACCCTAAACAGAATGGAGAAAATTAAACAGTAAAAGACTGCTCTCATAGCATACCTTCTATGTAACGTTAAGGTTCATTTCACATAAGTTATGTAAATTATTCAATGTATTCGCTATTTACAATTCAATGTATCTTTTTCTTCCAGCTGTGTGATTGTAGTTTGTTTTATTAGAGGTATTGCCAACGAGCTCCTCCTGTTTTACTGTTTGAATTTAAAGTTTCTATTATAGTAGCTTTGGGTTGGTTAACCCGTATGAGAATTGTCAGTTAGATGAAGAATCTTTTATTACGTATGATATCCTGGTAGCAGTTTTGATCGAAACTTGAAAAATATCCCAAGGGTCAAAAAGTATTTTATAACCTACTAGCAGCCCGTCCCGGCTTCGCACGGGGTAGACAATTATTTATTTTTGGAATTTTTTCTACACCTTCGGTTACATTGTTCAAATTTTACCAAGGATCCCTAATTTTTTTCAAAATGAAATGTAGCCTATGTCAAATTGGAAGAATGTAGCATTCTATTGGTGAAAGAATTTTTTAAATCGGCCCAGTACTTTTTGAGCCTATTCATTACAAACATACAAAAATAGGTACAAATCTTTCCTCTTTATAATATTAGTATAGACAAGCTTCTGCCAGTGGCTTTGCCCGCGTAAAAGTAGGTTTCTCTATACAAACTTGAGACGCCAGTTTCATTCTCTTAGGGAGTGAAAATCCTCGTTTAGAGCTCGGGTATTGCAAAGAGCCACATCATCGCTTACCATCAGGTGAGATAGTAGTCAAACGCGAGCCTATGTATAATAAAAAAAAGGATAACTTGAGTATTTCATGCTCCTGGTCAATCAGTCAAATTATCCATATGTATATGTAGATATAGATTTCAGAATCTATACTAATATTATAAAGAGGTAAAATTTGTAAGTTTGTAAGTTGTATGTAGGGGGTAAGCTCTGGAACTACTGGTCCGATTTAAATATTCTTTCAGTGTTAGATAGCCCATTTATCGAGAAATGCTATAGGCTATATACCATCACGCTACGACCCACGGGAGCGGAGCAGTAACGAAAAATGCGGGTGAAACCGCAGGGGACAGCTAGTATTATATACTCTTCTCACAGTATGTCACACAGACCTGGTGAGAAGAATCGGTTTGCCCTGTGTAAAGCCTTGAAACGTCCCGTATAATGACGCCAGTCCAGAATCTTTCGGCCTCATCAAACATCTGTTCTGCGAACTAAGTGGCCTGCCTACTGATACTAAAGTTTGGCAATTCTTCGAGCAGACATTTCTATAAAATATATGTAGTCAACAAAAAAGCCGGAGTAGTTTTATAGCATTTTAACGCGACACAAACCGTTGTCAAACTAAAACTATATAAATAAAAGTTCAAATAAAAGTGACATTAACTTTACTAACCGTAGTAAATCACAAATTTTTCAACATTCAACTGAAGCAAATTGCATTTGAGCAGCAGTGTTGCCAGACATTTATCCTTCCATGTTAGTTTGAATGGTCGACAAATGGTACGATTTGTCCGCCGGATCCGAATACCTCGGTTTGTTCGTCGTTGTATGTTACCATCATTTGCTTTGGCGGCAAAAAGTTAATGTTGATTCACTGCCACCATTAAGATGTCGATTTTGTTCTCTTCTTTCCGATTTAGCTGGGTTTTTGGTGTAATAAATCAATTTCTTTAGATTATATGAAGAAGAAGAGGTGCTTTTTGTCGAAAACTAAGACATATCAAACTATTTTGGAGTTTTTAGTTGAATTTCTATAATGTGAAAAAAAAACACTTTTACCATGGTTACATAAAAACCATACAATCCTTTTTTTTACCTCTTTTAGAGAAGGACTGATTAGTTCATGAATCCCCGACCGGTCCTATGAGACCGCACTGTTATTGTATTACTATTGTGTCTCGTTTTGTGGGTATGTGATAGGTTAAGGGGTTAACCATTACGAACTCAACTGGCGTCCCTCGGTGAGCAATCAATTTGTTGACATTTCACATCCACTAACTAACATTCACTGTCAATACCATGCTGCGTTAATTGTCCAGATAAGAGCCTTATTGTCTTTTTTTTAAATGTTATTATATTGTATTCTTTTTTCATCACGTTTTCGTTATAAATTAGATTTTTTTTTATTCTATTTTTTGTTGTGTGCAAATCTCACAAAAATATTCTATTTCTTCTGATGCGCGATAGGCCCACGCAGGGTATTATGGCCCACTCCTTCCCACAAATAGGTTACTCGATACCCAGCAGAGAGAACAATGTAAGACTGATTAAACTATTATGCAATGGCATATTTCTATTATTGAAACCTTATATAACAATGCTGAACAATCCCACAAAGCAAAATATCCAGTTTCCAATAGTAATGAATTCAACATAACCAGACAAAAGACGGAAAATTACTATGAAAACAGAATTCATTATGCTGTGGGTAGTTGGTAATTTTTCCTACTTCATTGTTCGGTTACATAATGATGTTGAGTTAATGTCTCAATTGCTCATCTGATGGATGACCGTTCTTTGTGCGCTTTTAGGGTTCTACACGTAAAAATGCACAATTTGGGTTCGATAAAATTTCCAGTGAAAACGAGTATAAGCCTAAAATAAACCTTAACGTTTGAATCCCCAACCGGTCCTATGAGACCGCGCTGTTATTGTTTTACTATTGTGTCTCGTTTCGCGGGTATCTGAGTAATTAATAATTAAAAAATGTATTTATTAAAAAAAACCATTTACAGAATTACGATGCTAATTGCACATTTTAAAGTGTTGATCTGTAAGGAGAAGAACGTGCTAGAAACTGGGCACTCTTTTTCTCGGTAACAAAAAACAAAGTAAATAATCTGTTTACATATCAAAGCCTGATGTGACGTAAGTTTCGTCTTAATCATCATCTACCTAACCTTTTCCCAACCATATTGGGGTCGGCTTCCATTCAAGCTGGATTTAGCTGAATACCAGAATTATACGAGGAGCGGCTGCCTACCAGACCTCCACAACCCATTAACTGGGGTAACACGGTACTTCATGGCAAGACTGGAGTCAGATTTACTGGCTTCTGACTATCCGTAACGACTGCCAAAGGTCTACAAATGACAGCCGGGACCTACCAGTTGGCTTACCGTGCTTTCTGAGGCACGGAGGAAACTCGTTACGTTAAGATGGTCACCCATCCAAGTCGAAGAGATCAACCTTGGCAAGCGTTGCTTAACTTTGAAGATCGACCCGTGTGGCTGTTATTATCTAGCCTCGGAGAGCTCGTTTTAAGGAGCTTGTCTCCTTAAAACCTCCTTAAAACCCCTCCTCCTTAAGTTTCGTCTTAATAATAATAAAAAAATATGTGTTTTAATTCACTTGAATGTAATTTGGCATAAAGGTAGCATGTCATGCCTTTATCACTCAGAAAATAAAGTAGCATTCTTTTGGAGAAATAATTTGTAACGGCACGTCACCGCGTCGGCCCAGATGTAGAAATAAAATTGAGTTATTTCACTTCAAAGAAAAATTTTATAAATCCATAAAATTTTTCATTATAATAGATAAATTATAATGTAGATGCTCGTGAATAGATATTTTAAATGTATATATGGAAAGTCAAACTTTCTTTATAAATTAATCGCTACAACATGACAACACGGTACTATTTGCCAAACAATCTATGTTTCGGCCCTTAAGGAGCGAGTGAAATTGGCAGTGAACACAATAAAGGAGAGGTCAATGACTGGCACGTGATCGACATGAGACGCGTTTACAATGGCTGGTGATGACGTCACACGTGCTGGGAGAAATGTTTTCAAACATACATTTATATACTAACACCTTTTAAGGTTCCGTAGCCAAATGGCAAAAACGGAACCCTTATACTGCCCTCCACTAACTAAAAGGCCGTTAAGCCACAGTTGGTCGTTTTTCACTTTGTAATGTAGTCTTATACAACTTTCGATGCTCTATCTTTTGGTGTAAGAATCATTTTTCTATGATTTATAGTTTAAGAGATTTTTTTTTTTTTTTTTTTTTTTTTCTGGTAGGGGAATCATCAGAATGACTTCCCCCGCTCTTGGGCGGAGCGGGAGGGCGTGTCAGACTCTTACTGACTAAACCCCTACCCCGTTCCTTCGTTGCCTTCGTTCTGGGGGGGACTCGGTATCAACCGTTAGGAATACCACATGTTCCCCCCAGAGGCTTCGGCCCTACCGGGCCCCTACAGTTTGCTGACATCTCCTTGAGGCGCGCGTGGAACAGAACGCGCCGTTGACGACTGGGCTCGGTCCAGATTATTTCCAGACTGCCGGACAGCGAGCTACCCAGTGCTCGCCGTCCGCGAACCCGCGCCTACGGTGGTCGGAAATCGGGATCGGGATCTCGGCGGCGGCGGCGTGAGGACCGTTCCCTCACGCGCTCGCGGTCAGCAGCCTCCTTCACGAGCATCACTGCTTCGCAGAAGGAGGCGACCGCATGCCAACCCTCCTCGCTCCGGACCATGGCCTGAACCAGGGCCCGGCGCGAGAGGTCGCCGCTCCCGATAGTCTCCACGAGGACACGGCGGTGCTCCGCCCAAGCGGGGCACACTTCTACCGTGTGCTCCACCGTGTCCTCCGGGCGGTCCACACAGTGGCGACACCCGGGCGTCCTCTCTTGCTTGATTCGATGCAGGAACCTCCCGAACTTACCGTGTCCGGTGAGGACCTGCGTCACACGGAAAGAGAGGACGCCGTGACCTCTTTCCAACCACTCCTCAAAGGGGGGCCTAACCGCCTCAATGACGGCGTGCCCAGCACTGGGTTGCGACAGTCGCAGTCGCCATGCCACCCATAGTTTAAGAGATACAGAACATTGCTGAGCAGTTAAACCACATAAATTTCGTTACTCCCTTAATTGAAAAGCGGCTAAGCCACAATACTTCTGTAGAAAGACGTTAACATGCTTTAACGGCAAATTGATGTATCATTTTTTTCTAACTTTACTTAACTAAAAGTACGTTATCTAGTCATGCTTGACTAAAAAGTAGTTAAGCGTCTTTAACTACCTTCATGTATTGTGTCATACAAATAACCATCTGAACATCGTGCCTTAGCTATAAAGCAGTTATAAACAAAAACTACACTAGAAAGCAGTTATACCCCAATAGCGGCTTTTAAGTTATGTATTGAAATTAGTATTATCTAAATATCAATTCGCTAGAGAGCAGCTAAACGACAATACTAGACTAAAAAGCAGTTAAACGCTCGTGATTTGCGTTTGCGTTTGACCAGCTCAGGCTATAATTCCTTCCTTTTGAACTGGCGCAAAATAGGCAAAGGTAAGCCGACATTTTTATTTCATTTATTGTAATAAATAGCTATTTGTAATATTATTATAAATACGAAAGTATGTTTTGATGTTTGTAACTGTTTTAAGCAAAAACGAATGAATGGTTTTTAATTTATCTAACTTTATGAATGCCTGTTTTTGTTAAAATACATTTTTCGGTATTCCGCGATACCTGCATAGGTAAAACGCGTGTTGCTAGTTTGCATTATGTACCTACCTATTGCAAGAGCCTTTTAAAGTACCTACTGTTTCTAAGTTCATCGTAATTGTTGTTGTAGGTATCTGTTTCAATTGCTGATTATTTTATACCTACTAGTGCGAAAAAGATGTATCGTATAATTGGTTCATTAGTAACTGATTATATTTTATTGTATTTTAGACGTTTCTGTCTATCATCAAGGATCCAAACTATGATAAATAGTGTGTTTGTGGACCAGGCATTTCCAACTGCACAATGCCTTGACACTAACAGCATGCCATCTATACGCATTTCCACTTGCTCTAATATTAGCCAAAAAGAATCAAACTACCCTGGCGTGAACAATAACAATTTAGTTAATCTTCTCTACCAAGAATCTTACTCAATGACATCACAAGTGTTTCAAAAATTCAATGAAACACAAATCACATATAATTATAGCCGACCGGAAGAAACTCTGAAGCTTACAATAGAAACATTAACTCAACAGCTTCAAACACATTCCATATACTGCTACGAATCAAAGCCTCCCCCTTCCCCGATGCCATCTTCTTCTCACTGCATTATACCAGAAATATTAGATTATGACAGTGATGACTCTGTTAAGGATAAGGACTACCAACCATGTGAAGAAGTTTTTAGTGATGATACTGAATATGGTTATGACATGCAAAGACAAAATACAGTTTCAAACCCTAAAAGTAAACCAATATTGAAAAGGAAAACATCAATAACTAAAACGTTTCCCAAAAAATTTATAGCGCGACGACATACTCAAGAATTTACAAGAACAGAAGAGAAGCAACAACATTTGTAACAACATTTTGTACACTTCATAAATCACAGCCTGTTTTTACATTATACATATTTGCTTCTCGTTCCTTTTCCTTCTCAACTAATCTATCTCTTTCAACCTGGTATCATATTTCGTTCTCTTTGTGGAAGATGATGGTGCTAAATTTACTAAATCTGTAGAAATAGAACAATCAAAAATAGATAAAGATGTACGTCTTTTCTTAGCTAACCAATGTCCAATAATCTCTTCTGTTCTTGTAAATTCTTGAGTATGTCGTCGCGCTATTAATGTTTTAGGAAACGTTTTAGTTATTGATGTTTTCCTTTTCAATATTGGTTTACTTTTAGTATCATCACTAAAAACTTCTTCACATGGTTGGGTAGTCCTCATCCTTAACAGAGTCATCACTGTCATAATCTAATATTTCTGGTATAATGCAGTGAGAAGAAGATGGCATCGGGGAAGGGGGGGGCTTTGATTCGTGGCAGTATATGGAATGTGTTTCAAGCTGTTGAGTTAATGTTTCTATTGTAAGCTTCAGAGTTTCTTCTGGTCGGCTATAATTATTTGTGTTTGATTGAATTTTTGTAACCATCTTAACATAACGAGTTTTCTCCGTGCCTCGGAAAGCACGTTAAGCCGTTGTTCCCAGCTGTCATTTGTAGATCTTTGGCAGTCGTTACGAATAGTCAGAAGCCAGTAAATCTGACTCCAGTCTTGCCATGAAGTACCGTGTTACCCCAGTGAATGGGTTGTGGAGGTCTGGTAGGCAGCCGCTCCTCGTAAAATACAGTTATTCAGCTAAATCCTGCTTGACTGGAAGCCGACCCCAATATAGTTGGGAAAAGGCTAGGCAGATGATGATGATGAATTTTTGAAACACTTGTGATGTCATTGAGTATGATTCTTGGTAGAGAAGATTAAGTAAATCGTTATTGTTCACGCGGGGGTACTTTGATTATTTTTGGCTAATATTAGAGCAAGTGGAAAATGCGTATAGATGGCACGCTGTTAGTGTCAAGGCGTTGTGCAGTTGAAAATTCCTGGTCCACCAACACACTATTTATCATAGTTTGGATCCTTGATGATATACAGGAACGTCTAAAATACAATGAAATGGGTCAGAGCCCATTCGTCCCCTAAAATTCGTCCCCCAGCATAAAAGTTGTGGATTCGGCCCCTATATAGGTGCCCATTGGTCTCCTGGTAGGGGACCAATTAATATTTAATAAAAAATATTATTTTTAAGGTACCCATTCGTCCCCTCTAATATAATACAATATAAGTTAAAGATTCGGCACCTATTCAGGTGCCTATTGGTCCCCTGAGATAAAATAAGCTAAATTTTACACAAGAAACGGTTAACATAGTACACTTGTGAACAGTTTATTAACGGAATTAGTTTAATAAATCATAACAGATCATTGAAAAAAGAGCTATGATGATTGATAATCCGTCATGATAATAATATAACCTGTCGATAGGCTTACGATGTATTGTCTCTCTACGAATGGCTTTTTAAAAAACGGGGTACAAAATAGATAAGGTGTTTTGTTTGTATGTTATGGCTGCCTCGGTGACATATTGGTTCTTGAAAGTGACTGCGAATACGAGACTTCAATGTGTCTTTGGTCTTTTTTATATTAAATGATGTTCGCCTAACGAAATAAACAATATTGTTAATATTATAATAATAATATTTTTAACATAATTGAATCGAATTATCTCATTTGAATCCTGGAATATGATTAGTATTATTATTAAATTTATATTTTTAGATTTAAGTTATTATGATTTTGCATGTAGGTATGTAGTTGGTAAATATACAAAAATATAAGAAGTGATTATTTACTGTTGATATGTGTTCTATTTTTTTTGCATATTTTATATTTAATGTTGATTTATATGATGGTCACTCAAGGCTGATTTCTGTAAAAGAGTTGTATTTTGTTAGTAAAAATGTTGGTTTTACATAGTTGATAAACACTGATTTTATTTTTTACCTACATTTCTTTTATACAAAGTTATTGTGATATTGCAATATTTTGTAGATCTCTTTGACTGTACAAAGTACTAACAATTCATAGTTATTTTTCTTATATTCGTATTGATATTTGGATATTTGTTTGTACTCTGGATTAAATTAATCTAAAATTCAGTTATTACTGGGATTTTATTTAAATAGTTACACAGTTTTATTTTACTGCATAAAGATATTATAGTTGTCACATATTTGCTAAATATTTACAAATGTACAAGACACCAAAAGCTGATAACTTATTTTGTAGAGCCTAGAGGTTATTTATTAAACTTAATCTTAATTGAAATAAACATGATATCTACCAAATTACTATATTTTTCATTTTACCCTTTTCTGCGCGACTGTACCAGGATACCAAGCTGCAGTATACACATATACATGTACTTATATTAGAAGAACGAATAAAAATAAATATTCTTCAGGGGACGAATAGGCCCCTCAAAAGTTCCAGGGGACGAGTGGGCACAGGGTGCGAATCTTGGGGGACGAATGGGCTCTGACCCAATGAAATTTATGAGTTAAGAATAAGATTTGTAAAAGTTTGAATAAACTTATTTTTTTTTATTTCATATTTTTAATTAATAATAAGCTATTTGTTAAGTTCCTACACAATTTAAATAGACGTACTGATTATTATCTATTCTTTTTTATTAATAAACAAAGTTCTGATTTTCATAAAATCGTTTTTAACTTCTCAACTTTTTACCCGCAAGTGCTTATTTAAAAGGCAGTTAATTGCGAGCAAGATATCTTTAACTGCCGTCTAGTTAAGCAATAGGAGAACCAGTATAAAAATATGTTTTACAATACCGAGCTTAAAAGCATTTAAAATCCCATAACTGCTTTCTAAGTAAGCAAAGTTATTCTTCCAAGTATTAGTTACTAGGCTATAAGTCTGTTAAAATCCTTTCACTGCTTTATAACTAAGTATATTTTGATAACTTTTACTATAAGTAAAAGACGTGGCGGCTACAAGAAATTGCTTTACTATAAAGCAGTTAAGGTATGGTTAGCGGCCTTATAGTGCAGTACATTATGTAAAAATAAAAACAATTGCTTAGTTAAAAGTTAGAAAATGAATTTATATAAAACTAGCGACCCGCCCCGGCTTCGCACGGGTGCAATACTTACGTAAATATACCTACTACAAAATGTCCTAATTGCATGGATTACGACATTAAAGTCTGAAGTATCTACTGGAACACTCTCAATAGCAGTTGAATAAAAGATTGAATGTAGCTGTTATGAGAATGTAACATATTCTGGAGAATTCAAGTTGTCACTTACGGGATATCTTCCGTGATTTTTAATTATTTTGAGTTCCCGATATTCTGGAGAGATCTGATCAAATATATATCTATTGGCTGTGCGACAATCGAATACCGCGTTGATGCTTGTGTATCTGGGTCTGCAATAAAATAAATTTGCAGAAATTTGTGATCATCTGGTCGAGGTGGTAGCCCTTGAATTTTAAATGTAGGCATAAAACCGCGCTCAACAACTTGCTTACTTTTGAAAGAGGTAATTTGAAATGCGTTCAGGTGGAGGAAGAATTTCTTCCAAATTTACTTTTCCTTGTAAGCAACACAAACCTTTCGATTCGTCCTTGAATTTTAAAGCCAAACAATGTTCACACACTACTGACATAGTACTTATGGACACAATACGATCGTCCTTGTAAGAAATCGAAGGATCGTAATTCATGGCAGAATTTTCTTTATTTACCCATCTGTGGCTGATCCGTTGTCCGTTTTGTTCAGCGTTACTGTGTCTGTGCTGATTCTCTCGTTCTCTGTATTCGATGTCTATCCTGGCTGAGGCGAGCCTCACGCTCTACAGACGACTCTCTGTTTCTTTGAATTCGATGGCTATCCCTGTTTTGGCTGAGGTGAACCTCATGCTCTACAGAGGATTCTCTGGCTCTCTGAACTCTGTGTCTAACCCGATCCTGGCTGCAGCGAGCCTCATGCTCTATTGAGGATTCTCTTTCACTCTCGACTCTATATCTATCTCGGAGCTGGCTGAGGCGAGCCTCGCGTTCCGTTGACGATTCTTCATCTCTTGCTGAACGTGCTCTTCTGGCATTCACTGTACTACGACCTATGTTCGAACGACGACGTCTTCCAGACATGACTTTATAATTTCTGTTCAAAATTGAATACTTACTCTGTTCTTGATTAAACTCATACCTTAAAACTATACTTAGGTATGATTATGAACAAATTGCACTAATTATTAGTAAGTGCTGGAGTAAATAGTAGATTGTATCATAAGGGAGCGCCACAGGCCGGTGGTCGGAGTTAAGTTTGTGTATTGCTTCTATAGATTGTAACCGGAGGTTGACATTCTTTAGAAGCGCCACATCGAGGACATCAGGGCTATGGTTTGGGTCATGGGGAAAGTGAGTATGACACATCGGGGCGATGATGTCAAAGTTGAGGGAGACACCAATGTTGTACAATACCCTACCTCTATGGTTTTTTTTTTTTTTCTGGTAGGGGAATCATCAGAATGACTTCTCCCGCTCTTGGGCGGAGCGGGAGGGCGTGTCAGACTCTTACTGACTAAACTCCTACCCCGTTCCTTCGTTGCCTTCGTTCTGGGGGGGACTCGGTGTCAACCTTTAGGAATACCACGTGTTCCCCCCAGAGGCTTCGGCCCTGCCGGGCCCCTACAGTTTGCTGACATCTCCTTGAGGCGCGCGTGGAACAGAACGCGCCGTTGACGACTGGGCTCGGTCGGTAATGTTGCTATTCCAGGCAGGGTGCTTGGCATTGAGGTCTCCTGCCAAGATGACAGAGTCGCTCAAGCCAAAGAGAGGTCGCTAGTGATAGCGATGGATTCGTCTGCGATATGAGACAAAGAAGAGGGAGGCGGGTAGTAGGTGGAGATGACGGTGATCGGTTGATGACCGGTCATGCCTACCCGGCAGGCCGAGAACTGCAGGAGAGAAACTGGCGCGGGTGGAGTTTTGGGGACGCAGTACAGTTCCTTCCTGTAGTAGATTAATGTGCTCCCACCATGGCATCGAGTCCTATCATTGCGAACTATACGGTAGTTGGCAAGTTTAGGATCTTTCCGGTGAGGTTTTAGGAGCGTTCCCTGGATTAGGAGAAGGTCTAACTGATGGTCACGGAGGAAGGTGGCGATTTCATCACGCTGGGTGGTAATGCCGTTGGCATTGAAAAAACCTACATTCAGGGATTGAGGCCTGTGGGTACAAATTACCTGTGTTCTATCCATGACAGGGTAATTTGCCCAGCTCCGGTTTCGGGCTGCTTGGGTGCGGAACATGGCGTAATTTTTTAGGAGAATATCACATACCGACTTGGTCATTGTGGGCCTTTTGGGGGCCACGGACGCGGGGGCCAGGGATTGGCGCTTGGATGGGCTTTGCCATCAGCGCTGTGATGGGCGCAGCCACCAAGGCTGGGAAGGCCTTTTGGTGGTTCAGCAGATTCCAAAGTGATGGCCTCTGGCGCGGCGCCGCAACAACTACGTCCCTACATTTTAAATTTGTGATATCTTCGGAAATATTCACTTAAATTACATGCTGTAAAAAGCATATTGATCTATAATCAATGCACAATTTATTTAAAGTACTTAATTGGATAAGGATTAATGCTGTATTGTTTAAAATCACTTCGTAAACAACCATTTCTTAGTAAAGGATAAAAAATGGTTATGGTGGGTTATCTCTAAGAGATAGACATATACCATCGCGGACTTTTTTGTTGAACTTTTTAAGGTGGACAATACTGTAGTACATTATTTTGGTCTATCTCGTAGGGTACAGCCAGCGTTTGCAAAATAAGCGCAAAAAATACGTGCTTATTTACGACATCACATTAGAAACCTCTAAATTTATCAGTGTTTCTCTGCTATATTATGCATGTATTATACTTACAAACCTTCCTTAAGAATCACTCTATCTATTAAAAAAAACCGCATCAAAATCCGTTGCGTAGTTTTAAAGATCTAAGCATACATAGGGACAGACAGACGGCGGATAGCGACTTTGTTTTATACTATGTAGTGATGTGATTAATATAAATGGATGAAATATATCACATATTGTGCAAAAAGACTATCCCTGCGTATATAACTTGCAACCTTGTTCCTAGGTAGCATACTTTTCAAGAGACATCAATTCCCACCTATTTTTGCGTTTTCTCGAAAACTACTTTTTGCACTTAGCTGCCTTTTAGTTAGTGGACGGCAGTATAGTTTCGCCATGTCTGTCCGTCCGTCCTCGCTTAATCTCTGTGACCGTTAGCACTAGAAAACTGAAAGGAGACAATTTCTTTTGTTTGGGGAATAGGCCCACTACAAATTGTGGCGTATAGGAATGAAATGCACGTTAGTTTATTGCTTATAATCTATAGATTACAGTGGTAATATTAGCAAAACTTTATGAAACCGGAATACAGTGAAATACGACAGTCAAAACATGACTCTCATAATAACTTAAAATCTCACAAGAGCTATTGTCTTATGAGTGGATAGGTCTCCTTGGTATTTTAAGTCAAAATACTGCACTTTTCAAAAATATATAGTATAAAACAAAGTCACGTCTGTACTATGTGACAGATTTTGATGTGATTTACACGACTTGATAGACTTATTCATGAAAATGGATTAGCGCTATTTCGAAATGAATCTCATCATAAGGTGATGTGTTATAAGCTGGTTGGGAAAAAAAAACACATTATAGGTACATCACAGGAAATATTATTGCTGTTTATCTCTTAAAAGCAGTATTTCATCTAAAAAACCGGGCAAGTACGAGTCGGACTCGCGCACTGAGGGTTCCGTACTAACTTACCTATGAAAACAATTCAATTCTCGAATAGAGTCTTGAAGATTTTTCAAAAAAAAATCTTGTGATGTAAATACACATTTTCAGTTTTCAGACTTTATTCTATATTTGTGCTAAAATTACCATGCTTCGTACCATAATTTCAAGATTCTAGGTCAACGGGAAGTACCTTATGAATTTTGATTCCTTTGACAGTGTCGAAATGTACGTTTTTTTGCAACATAAACGGGCGTATGTTCTTTTCCCGTCAACTTACAAGTGTGATATTTACACAGTTTCAAGGGAATGCGGACTTGAGTATATAGTTTTAATTTCAACTTGATACCTTTACGCGTTCTCGAGATAAAGGGTCTTGACAGACAGACAGACAGACAGACAGACGGACAACAAAGTGATCCTATAAGGGTTCCGTTTTTTCTTTTTGAGGTACGGAACCCTAAAAAGATGCAGGTGGCTCGTCCTCACCTTGACGCCGTGCCCAAGATAAATACCACACTATACACATCACATGTGCACAGCAACCAACAGCGCGTCTGCCCACTTAACAATTACAACAGTATCCAGCAAGAGCAGCTCTATTGTTAGTAATAGATGGAGTGGTGTCAACTAATATATAAATATAATAAGTTTTCCTACTTGTGTGCCTTGATTGTATCCTATCTTGTAGGAGATAATTATTTGGACCTTAATCATGGACAGGTACCTCGATTTTAAATTGTCCGGAGGCCCTGACATGCTCTCCATAGTATGAACGAGATTGTTTGATTTGATAAATTCCTAGAGAAAATAGAGTTAGGTCCTGGAATGACAATTGAGGAAAATCATCCAGCTCTGGAAGGTTGAAGGCTGCTGCTGGGTGTGGAAACTGGACCACAGAATATCTGCAACGGGCAAATTACGTTTTGTTCCACGGTGATTTTGAAAATAAACCTAAAAACGCTCCTAACAAGCATTTTTTGCCGTAATACTATTTTACTATTATTTGATTATTCCGGTTACGTATCGATATAATTTTTGGTCAGTTAATTATAACAAGATGAACACTTTTTTCATGTGCAATATCATTAATAAACGTTACCGTTTAACAGGGGGCCCAAAAAAAATTGTCTCCTTTGGTACCAATATGTATATCAATCACGCCGACCAAGTAGTAAAATAAAAATTTGAAAAGAATGTTTTATTAGGGTAGCCCCCCTACATGTAAAGTAAAAAGTAGTTTTATTTTTAATTTTAACCCTGACGTGTTGTATATTGTTGGATAGGTATTCAAAAATGAATAGGGGTTTACTAAAATCATTTTTTGATAATATCAATATTTTCGGAAATAATCGCTCCAAAAGTAAAAAACAATGTGTCCCCCCCCCTTTTGACCCATAAGTTTAGAAAATATGTAAAAAATCTGGAAAGTACAGCTTTATAAAGACTTTCTAGAAAAAATATTTTGAACTTGATGGGACGAACAGTTTTTGGATAATTGGGGACACTTATTGTGACGGACGGGAAACTACGGAACCCTACACTGAGCGTGGCCCGACACGGTCTTGGCCGGTTTTGTCATAGGGGTACACAAACATTACTGGCTACGATCATTTACTGATTGGCCTGTTGGTCGTCTAGTGGTTAGTGGTCCTGACTGCTACGTTGGAGGTTGTGGGTTCGATTCCCACACAGGACAAATGTTTGTGTGATGAGCACGAGCATTTGTTCTGTGTCTGGGTGTAATTTATCTATAATATGTATGAATTTAGAAATATATAAGTATGTTTATCAGTTGTCTTGTACAGTTAGTACAGAGTTGTGTGAAAAGTAGTGGAATATATTATTATTATTATTTGGCATTTTAGAATTTTATCATTCATTCGTTTATTTTACCTCGAATTGTGTATAACTTTTGTACTTCGCTGCTAGTAACAATTATTCAATTGCCGTATGTTTATTTACTACTAGCTTCTATTAAAAAAAGTGCCTATATGTTAATCCAGGGTATAACCTATCTACATACCAAATTTAAACCAAACCGGTCCAGCCGTTTTTGCGTGAAAGAGTAACAAATATCCACACATCCATTCTCAAAAACTTTCACATTTATAATATTACTAGCTTCCGCCCGCAGCTTCGCCTGAAAGAAATAAAAATAAAAACTAAGTAGCCTCTATGTTAATCCAGGGTATAACCTATCTACATACCGAATTACAACCAAATCGGTCCAGCCGTTTTTGCGTGAAAGAGTAACAAACATACATCCATCCTCACAAACTTTCGCATTTATAATATTAAGTAGGACATAACCTACATAAGTAGGATATGCGTTTCCGGACCTGACCCCCATTTAATTGGCTAATCCAAAAGAGGGTTAAGAGGGTTGATACAAAAGGCCACCTAGAATGAAACTGTCCGTTCAGGATGCAAGCCTTTAAGCCTCATCTTCGTTGAGATTAGTCACCAAGTTAGATATTTGACCGGAAGGATTAATTTTAATAAATTCTTTTCTTTGATTTCAGGTACAGTATTACCATCAACACACCTTGAAAAATATACACTTGAACAGAGCGACATGGCGTTGAGGAGATAGACCAGGTTAGTTGACTGTGAGTTTCCTCCGTGCCTCGGAAAGCACTCTAAGCCGTAGGTCTCGGCTGTAATTTGTAAATCTTTGGCAGTCGTTATGGATAGTCAGAAACCAGTAAATCTGACTACAATCTTGCCATGAAGTACCGTGTTACCCCAGTTAATGGGTTGTAGAGGTCTACCAGACCTCTACAACCCATTAACAGGCATTAACAGGCAGGCGCTCCTCGTAAAATATTGGTATTCAGCTAAATCCGGCTTGACTGGAAGCCGACCCCAATATAGTTGGGAAAAGGCTAGGTGATATCATTATAATTCTTTTGTTGATTAGAACCCACCCCTGTTCCTTCTTTGCCTTTGCATACCAGGACCACGGGTTTCCCTTTCGGAAGTAAACCTATGGCCCCAGTAGGCTTCGGCTTTGCTTGGCCCCTACGTTCTGCTGACGTTTCCTTTAAGCGCGTAGATCACTACGCGCTGACGAGGATTTGAGCTCGGTCCAAACAGTTACCAGACGGCCAGAGATCAGTAAACCTCTGACATTATCTACAGCTAGGGTTCGATTCTCGCACGGAACACGAATCAAATATTTGTACGGCCTACAGATAGTAAAGCAGTGGTAACTGCCCCGATTTGCAAGTTGTAGGTCGCGGGTTCAAACACAGTCAGGTGCATTACTTTGTGTAATTTATTTCATCACCACTACCCTCAAAACGGTGAAGGTAAACATCGTGAGGAAACCGGCATATTCTAGAACCAAAAAGACATGTGACATCCACCAATCCGCAATGGGCCCGCGCGGTGGATTACGGCCCATTCCCTCTCCAAGAGAGGAGGCCTGAGTCCCAGCAGTGGGAACATTATAAGGCCGATAATGCTAATGCTACAGGTAGTGGTTCCAGGTCTGGGTATCTTGTTTAATTGAGTTTACATGTTGTTACATGTGTACCCACGATTCAGGAGTAATTCTTAGATCAAATTGTAGAAAAAAAAATCTGTCCTTTACACTAAAAAGTTGTACCAGATAATATGTCGTCGAGATGTAACCAATTCATGAAATGGCTGGTCACATCATGGAGTGATCAATTCTAAGATCTGAAAATAGAATAATATTTCTTGTTATATTCTATTCTATTCGAGTGCTTTCGTAGGAACATCTTTAGGTACGCTCGTTATGTATCACTAATACCTTGTTAACGTTTCTTGGTGATACCAGCATACAATTTAATGCTCCGTTGCATTTAAAATGAAGATGTTATAATATTTATTTATCACAGTAGTATTAAAAAACCGTCCTTTTTGATAAAGCTAAACATGTTAGTATAGTATAGTATAATGAGCTGGTATCCGCAACTCCACGACTAAAGCGCGTATTTTCGGACAAAAATGTCATTCGATCGACCCCAGCTCCTCAAGAAAGGCCAGCAGCGCCTTGATGTTACTGACCGTATCACGGAGAGTACCTGGGTCTACGAAGTGCTTTGCCCTGTAACCTGCGACTACTGGACAGCTTAGCAGCAGATGAGCTGCAGTCTCGTCCTCCTAAATGCAAGCTCTGCAGAGTGGGCTATCTGTAACTCCTAATACAGAGAGGTGCTTATTAAGGGTCCCATGTTAAGCATGAACGGATTCGAATGACGTGGCCGACGATGGGGTAGAAGTAACCTATTGACTCTTGACTTAAAGACTCCTAAGCTATCAGGAATCACAGACTCCGGCATAGAATTCCCCTCCTTAGCAGTACGCACAATAAATGTGTTCCCGAAACGCCTTGTGTTTATGGGTGGGATGTTCACCATGAACCGGAGGCGCGACGCCATACGTCTTGTGGTCTGATGGTGGAATGGACTTGGCGGAATTAAATTGAGCAATTAACGGCCGAACACAATAACCTATCTATTTCCAGCTTTAGCATATTGGAGATAGTAGAACAAATGTACTGAGGAGCTCGTGGCTAACTAATAACAGCCGCACAGGTCGATCTTCAAGGTTAAGCAACGCTTGCCTAGGTTGGTCAATGGATGGGTGACCATCTTAACATAACGAGTTTCCTCCGTGTCTCGGAAAGCACGTTAAGCCGTAGGTCCCGGCTGTTATTTGTAGATCTTTGGGAGTCGGTTCGGGACAGTCAGAAGCCAGTTAATCTGACTCCAGTCGTGCCATGAAGTACGTGTTACCCCAGTTAATGGGTTGTGGAGGTCTGATGGCAGCCGCTCCTCGTAAAATATTGGTATTCAGCTAAATCCGGCTTGACTGGAAGCCGACCCCAGATAGTTGGGAAAAGTGTAGGCAGATGATGAGGACAAAATATGATACTGTTGTTTCAGTTGTTTTTCCAACTCCGGTATGTGATAGATAGGTTTTTGGTTCGGCTGTTAATCATCGCTTACTATCAAGTGAAATAAATGACAAGCGCGAAAAAAAGTAATTAGCTATAGAAATACTTGAGACTTTTGACAACGTTTCTTTTTACAACAATAACGATTGTAAAAGTCTACAATATCACGTTGACAATGAGGGATTTTGGTAGCGAATATCATAATATTTTGGACATTTTTACATCGTTATCCCTAATAGGTTGTATTGTGTCTGGGTCCTTTGATCGCTTGTGTTACTGGTGTCAAGTGGTGTCTATAGGCATCTACAATATCATAGACACTTGGGCGTTGTTATCTCTAAGAGAAAACTGAAATAACTATTCGGTCACAATATAATCAAATAGGTGAAAAACTTAGAAACAAACAATAGTAGTCATAAAAAACCTTTATTAGTAAGCTACTAAGTGTACAATCATATAGCTTATTTAATCACACTAATATTATATAGGGCGAAAGTTTGTGTGAGTGTATGTATGTTTATAGCTCTTTCAAGCTCGAACGGCTGTATGGATTTCTATCCAATTTAGTACACGGGTAGGCCATGTCCTGGAATAGCATGTAGATTTGGTTTTTATCCCGGGAGTATTATTTTTACTTTTACGCAAGCAAAGGCACTGGCAGCAGCTAGTTGCCAAAAGATAGGAAAACATAATTCATACAGCAATTTTTCATACTAATTGATTCCGAAGTTGATTATTTATTTATTGAATAGATATTCAATGACTCAAAAGTACTTAAAAACAAGTGAAACACTTAAATAAATATTGAAATCAGCTAAAGCAATTAATTAAAGCAATCTTCTACATTCAATTTAAAATTGCTCAATTAAGCTTTCATAGTCTGTACCTTAATATGTATCTATAGGTCCTTAGACTTCTGTTGTCCTGGTAACTCTGAAAATTCTTGTTGCTTAAATTTTAGATATTATTCGGAGGGAAACAATGCTTGACTGGAAGCCGACCCCAATATAGTTGGGAAAAGGCTAGGCAGGCAGATGATGATGATTCGGAAGGAAACAATGTCCTGTCAATTAATAACATCATCATTATGTTTACTGAGAAAAAAAAGAATTATAAATTTTATTTTACAAGTTAAAAACATATTTATTACGTTAAAAGCTTGATAGTTTAGCCACTTTTTGGAATTACTTAATAGAGCAGCTCTGAGTAGAAAAAACCAAAATTTTATTTGTAAAACTGGCTGGTACTTTGATTTTTTTATCTACGAAATATAAATAAAAAACTCAATTATCCTTATTATAAAGACGTATTTGTAAGTTTGTTTGGTAAGAGTAATCTCTGATACTACTGCCAAATTTCAGCACCTTGAGCGTACAAAACTTATTTAAGTTATTTTTATATGAATTTTCCAATTACATTGTATCTATATTAAGTTTACTGTACTACTTACCTAACACTTTAGTATAAAATCAAATTAAATATACATGCACATATTACCTTAGTCCAATAATATAAGTGGGAATAATATTCATAATTATAAGATGAATTACAAGATGGAGTGGAATTCCCTACTGTAGTCTGTTTCCTGATGGCTACAACCTGGGAATCTTTAATTCAAGACTTAAGAAGTGAATAGGTTACTTTTAGGTAAGCGCGCTGCATCGTCGACCGCATCGTCGCTTTCCATCAGGTGAGATGGCGGTCAAGCGCAAACCTATCAAAGATAAAGAAAATTGTAACCTAAAAACGATGTTTATTTATTTATTATACTCTTTATTGTACACCAAGATTACAATAATAATAATAGGATATCTTACAGTGAACAACATACAATTGGCGGCCTTATCGTACTTGGCGATTTTCTCCAGGCAACCTTGAATGGACAGAGACAGACTTGGACACAAAATGGGGTTGCATTTGGTGCAAAAATAAAAGTTTACAAAACTATAAAGTACTTAATACTAAAATAGAGTTGGTTTATTATTTTTTCTACTAGGATAGAACATATCACAAACTCCAACCTATTAACAAAAGTCTGCGAAACCGATCCGGAATGCGATAGGAAGTTCGCACGAAGTCGCGTCGCCTCTATAAATAGTCCCAATTAATTAGAGTCGGGACTCTTTGAGAGTTTTAGCTGACTCCGGAATACTTCGGATTACCGATATATTATTTATACGGAAGAAAAGGTTGGACTTCTTTAGAAGTTAACTAAGAAAAGGACTGTTATTTTGAAGTGGAAATGTAACTATTTGTAAGTGTATTGTATTGTTTATTAGAGCATTTTACGGGTCACCAATAGAGCGACTGGTAATGTTGAGAATCCGGTTGTTGGTGGGAATAGTCATTCTGATGATTCCCCTTCCAAAAAAAGCTGCAGGGTTCAATTAATGCTATCTAGGGGAGCAATGAAATATACACATAAAATTTCATTTAAATCGGTCAAATCGTTTAAAAAGAATTTGGTGAGAAACACAATTATACCAGAATTAAATGTACAACGAAAATTAGCTGCTATCGGTGGCTTCGACCACGTGATAGCAGAAAGTTATCCTAAGAGAACTTCCGGGACGATAAGTATGTTATACAGGGTGTTTGGTTCATCGTGTGCCAAATTGATATGGTCGACTGGAGGGGTCATCTACTATCCTTTCAGACCCCCAGTGTGGCTGGGGACTCTGAACAGGGACCCATGGGGACGCCCTTACCAGGTGGTGCGGGACAAACTCCGCCCATGGGCTCCCCCTCTGACTCAGAGTCTCCGGCCCCAAGTTGTGGAGGGTGTGGTGGCCAATCTGTTCCCTGAGCGAGGGGAACACTCTCCCCCGCTCATGGCTCCGCCACCTGCGGTACCCGTAGCGGACCACAGCAGCGACGACGAGGACGACGCTCCAGAGGTGACCGAGGTAGAGATGAGGGCGGTGGTACGAAGACTCAGTTTCAAGAACACCGCTCCAGGACCCGACGGCGTGCACGGCAGGGTATGGGTCCTGGCCATGGAGGCTCTCGGGTCTCGATTGCGAGGGCTCTTTAGCGCATGCATGGAGAGAGGACAGTTTCCCCGTCGCTGGAAGACCGGGAAACTGGTCCTCATTGCGAAGCCGGGGCGCCCCGCGGACTCTCCGTCCGCGTACCGGCCCATTGTGCTGCTCGACGAGGTGGGCAAACTCTTTGAAAGAGTAATTGCAGACCGCCTCGTCGGGCATCTTGCGCGGGTGGGGCCGGACCTTTCGGACGGCCAGTTCGGCTTTCGCAGGGGGCGTTCCACGGTGGACGCCATCATGCGCGTGAGGGCTCTCACGACGGGGGATGCGGTGTCTCGGGGCAGGGTCGTCTTGGCGGTGTCTTTGGACATCGCCAATGCCTTCAACTCCCTGCCCTGGAGTTGCATCGGGGCGGCACTTCGGTATCACGAGGTGCCCGCCTACCTCCGTCGTGTGATCGAGGCCTACCTGTCGGATAGGTTCATCATCTATCCCGGTCACCAGGGAGAGTGGAGACGGCGTGCGGTGTTCCGCAGGGATCGGTACTAGGACCGCCCCTGTGGAACATCGGATACGACTACGTGCTGCGCGGCGACCTCCCCGACGGGGTCAGCGTGGTCTGCTACGCAGACGACACGCTGGTCCTGGCGCGGGGAGAGTCGTACCAGGCGGCGGCCGAAACAGCGACACGCGGGGTTGCGACAGTCGTGGAGAGGATCCAGCAACTGGGACTCAAGGTGGCATTGCACAAGTCCGAGGCCATGTGCTTTCATGGCCCTCGGTACGCGCCACCTCTGGGTTCCCAAATAACGGTAGGGGGGGTCCACATCGGCGTCGGGTCGGCGATGAAGTACCTGGGACTCGTCCTCGACAGCCGGTGGACTTTCGAGGAGCATTTCCGACGTTTGGCCCCCAAACTGGACAGGTCTGGGGCCGCTCTGAAGCGGCTCCTGCCCAACCTAGGGGGTCCAGACGCCCCCTGCCGGAGGCTCTACGCGGGGATCGTTCGGTCCATGGCCCTTTACGGGGCGCCGGTTTGGGCGCCGTCGCTAGGTAAGCGACCGGCGGCCAAGCTGAACGCTTGCCAGAGGGTCATGGCCATCCGGATGGTGCGGGGATACCGCACGATCTCCCGCGAAGCGGCGAGCCTCCTCGCTGGCCTGCCACCGTGGGATCTGGAGGCAACAGTCCTTGCACGCATGCACGATTTGCGCGTGGAGATGCAACGCCGGGGCGAAACTCCGCTGCCGCGACAAGTCGCGGCATGGCGGACAGAGTTCCGGCGGGATCTTAGGGTGGCATGGCGACTGCGACTGTCGCAACCCAGTGCTGGGCACGCCGTCATTGAGGCGGTTAGGCACCTCTTTGAGGAGTGGTTGGAAAGAGGTCACGGCGTCCTCTCTTTCCGTGTGACGCAGGTCCTCACCGGACACGGTAAGTTCGGGAGGTTCCTGCATCGAATCAAGCAGGAGAGGACGCCCGGGTGTCGCCACTGTGTGGACCGCCCGGAGGACACGGTGGAGCACACGGTAGAAGTGTGCCCCGCTTGGGCGGAGCACCGCCGTGTCCTCGTGGAGACTATCGGGAGCGGCGACCTCTCGCGCCGGGCCCTGGTTCAGGCCATGGTCCGGAGCGAGGAGGGTTGGCATGCGGTCGCCTCCTTCTGCGAAGCAGTGATGCTCGTGAAGGAGGCTGCTGACCGCGAGCGCGTGAGGGAACGGGCCTCACGCCGCCGCCGCCGAGATCCCGATCCCGATTTCCGACCACCGTAGGCGCGGGTTCGCGGACGGCGAGCACTGGGTAGCTCGCTGTCCGGCAGTCTGGAAATAATCTGGACCGAGCCCAGTCGTCAACGGCGCGTTCTGTTCCACGCGCGCCTCAAGGAGATGTCAGCAAACTGTACGGGCCCGGTAGGGCCGAAGCCTCTGGGGGGAACATGTGGTATTCCTAACGGTTGATACCGAGTCCCCCCCAGAACGAAGGCAACGAAGGAACGGGGTAGGGGTTTAGTCAGTAAGAGTCTGACACGCCCTCCCGCTCCGCCCAAGAGCGGGGGAAGTCATTCTGATGATTCCCCTACCGGAAAAAAAAAAAAAAAACCCATGTCCAGTGGAATTTTTTTCATCGACTTTTTAAAGTTTTTTGAAAAATAGACCCGATTTTTACATTCAAATATAAATATAACAAAATGTATAAGACGTAGAGCCTCAATTTTAATTTTATTAAGACGTATATTGTACAGAGGTACTTTTAAATACAAAATTAGTGATATCAGCCTTCTAGATTTTTTAAAATTTATTCGCAAAGTTTCGGACTTCAATTAACGCTATTTGTGTTACTGCTATTTACATGGCTGCAAAAAAAGAACTAAAAGAGACTGGGATCTTCAAACTCTCTCAATAATTTTCTAGTCTATCCTCTTGCTAGTGATGTGCAACATGTTCTAAAAATCTTATTACAACTATGTGAAATCGATAGTTTTGTGATTCGAGTCACATAAAATTAACATTCAAAATTATGATTTGAAAAATGATTTATGCTTGAATGGTACCTGAAGCACCTATTTAATCTGTTTAATCACTCATATAAAGTAAAACCTGCTTCGTAACACCCTATTTTTGTGGGTTTTACTTGAAATAAAAGAAAAAAAGCGTCTTTTACAATAATTTCATATTTTTTATAAATGTCTCTCAAATTTTGGCCTTTGTTGCAAATGCAGACCCGACACCTGTTCCGTATTTCGACACTTAGTTTTTCTAGGTCTACACTTGTACGCAGGGTCTGGGGAACCTGCCAAAGAGCTGGTATACGCGACGGAGGTTCCAACTAGGGAAGTACTAATTCAAAGCATTGGAACGGCTTTGAATACAATTAAAGAGGGAAAATGACTTCGTACAACAACTAAGTGACGAAATACAAAACAGATGTTGGGCCTGCACTTGCAACAGATGCCAAAATTTGAGCAGTATTTGTAAAAATCATGAAATGGTTGTAAATATGGAATTTTATTTTTTTTATTTCACGTAAAACCAACGAAAAGTGAAATACGAGACAGATTTCACCTTCTAAGAGTGATATAACAGATTAAGTAGGTGTTTCAGATACCATTTTAGCAAAAATAATTTTACAATTAACAATTTTGAATGTTAATTTTATCCGACTCGATTCACAAAACTGGCGATTTTACATAGTTGTAATAAGATTTTTACAACATGTGGCACATCACTAGCAAGAGGATAGACTAGAGAATTATTGAGAGAGTTTGAAGATCCTAGTCTCTTATGGTTCTTTTTTTGCAGCCATGTAAATAGCTGTAACATGAACAGCTTTAATTTAAATCCGAAACTTTGCGGGTAAATTTAAAAAAATCTAGATGTCTAATATCACTAATTTTGTTTTCAAAAGTACCTTTATACAATATACGTCTAAATAAAATTAAAATTGAGGCTCTACGTCTTATACATTTTGTTATATTTGTATTTGAATGTAAAAATCGGGTCTTTTTTTCGAAAAACTTTAAAAAGTCGATGAAAAAAATTCCACTGGACATGGGTAGTGTTTGAGGGTCTGAAAGGATAGCAGATGACCCCTCCAGTCGACCATATCAATTTGGCACACGATGAACCAAACACCCTGTATGTTCTAAACTAGGACTTGGTCTACCCGTACACCAAGATTCATCGAAATCCATTCAGCTGTTTGAGCGTGAAGAAGTAACAAACACACAACCTTTGTGATTGGGGTCGTCAGTATTCTGAATATCAAAATGTTTTTAGGGAACCCCGGGACCCTGGAGTTAGGGCAAAGAAGGAATAAGAGTGGGTTTTATTCAGTAGAAGTCTGACACGTCCTCTGGCTCTATCCAGAGCGGGAGAAGTTATTTTGATGATCTCCAACCTTAAAAATAAATCACGATGTTTTTGTTTATTATTTGATGGTTTCCACCTCCTTATGAAGTACCGTGTTACCCCAGTTAATGGGTTGTAGAGGTCTAGTAGGCAACCGCTCCTCGTAAAATACTGGTATTCAGCTAAATCCGGCTTGACTGGAAGTCGACCCCAATCTAGTTGGGAAAAGGCTAGGTAGATGATGATTTGATGGGTTCCACCTAAAAAAAGGTGGAATGGACCTAACCTTCTGTTCCTACTTATATCGTGTCATAAACTCACAACATCTTGAATCTACATTAAATGTCAATATTATTTGTGGAGACGTCTTCGGAATGCATCTCCATGTATTTCAGTTTAAAATAATACAAACGGCGGGATGCAACGCTTGTTTGAGTTTACGCTTTCCGGGATTGTTGTCGACGTCAGGCTCTAGGAGAGGCACGTTTCTATCTGATCGGCAAGGAAGATGGTGAGGTGCTGTTGTTTTTCTAGTAGTTCAGGATTTTTTTTTATGAAAAGCACTAAATCGGTTGCGCCCCTAGGTAGGCCACTGCAAAATAAAAGAATTTTCTAATTAACGTAACTACCTACTGAGCCCATACTATTTAAGTTAAGTTTCCCATCTATTTGAAAAGAAGAAGAAGGGGTTTTTTTACTCCTAGCATATCAACTGCGCACGGTTTGAGGTTCGCGGCAAACCGAGGTTTTTTTTAAAGATGGGAAATCGACTAATGATTTCTCCCATTTTAGGGTGGAGCTAGAGGGCGTGTCAGACTTTTACAGACCAAACCACACCTATGGTTTTCTTTATGGGTAGCCATTTTAGAAGTGGACCCATGGCCCTAGTAAGCTTCGGCCTTTCTGGACCGCTTTAAGGCCTTTTGGCCTCATATAGTCGAAAATGTCAATAACATTGACATATTTAATAGGTGTTTTAAAAACCTATTTGAAAAACAAATATAACTTCTCAGTAGCTACCATTAACACGTAAAATCTAGATTCTAACGCATTATTTCAACAGCAACTTTATAGACTTAGGAAAAACTCTCTAACATTAAATTGAATAAAGAAAATATATTTTTCAGGTCACTCGATCGCTTTCTTAATGTTCATAAAACTTTAGAAAAAGCTGAAAAGCCTCGTAATGGATATTTCTTGTCTAAAACCTTTTTTATTATTTTAGGGATTCACTGATTTTATCATTGAAACTTTGGTTCATGCTTATTTTTTTATCTTATTTACTTTTTGATGAAAACTGTCAGCCTAGTAATCACATTAATATTATAAAAGCAAAGGTTTGTATATGTTTGTGAGTCTCTGTTTTTTTTTATCACGCTCAAACATTTTAAATATTTTGGATAAACTTTGGCTCATGGGTTTAACCATTTCCTTGAACAGTATAGAGGATACCTTTTATCCAAGAGTATGTTCCCTTGGGAATGCACGTGGGTCAAGTCACGGCCAGACACTTGTATTATACTCGTATTATAAGTAAGGTTAGAAGTTTGTTCATTTGGTGAGAGTTGATAATGATTGCAGTTTTTTTTAAAGTGGGTTGGATCTTAACATTGATCACACCTGTCACATTCCACGTGTCGAGGACCTCGTGTTCTAAGTCGAGATAGTCGAGATTTCATCTTTTACTCTTTCTCAGTTTTCTCGAGATTCATGTCATGTGGAATTTGTTATAAAGAACTAATGATTTATTTAGTAACTAAATATAAATGATAATTTTTGTCGATCTAAATGTAGACTTTAATGTGAAAACCTCAATTTTATTCCGAAACATTGTTTTTTAATTCAATATTGGTTCGCTGTCAACGTCCAATGTCGAGTACGTGTACTAGGAAAATATGAAAATAATAAAAACTCAATGAAAACACGTAGTGTGTTTCCAATCTACAAAGAGCTATTGTTTGGTGCCGCGTCAATGCTGTACATCGATACCAACGAATAATTACATGCAAGCTGCTTATTTTTATGTAATCCTGGTACCTGAATGCTTTGTTGTGGGTTTAACGAGTCGAAAAATGTTTTGTTTTTAACAAAAGGGTATTGGAAATGTATTATTTGGGATATTGTAAAAGTATTCAACTATTTGACTCTCATACGCGTCAAAATATTCTGTATATGGCCTACATGTTAATATGAACTAAATCACTACATTATTTAATTTGGTGATCTCTATTTTAAAGTGAAACAGAGCTTGCGGACGGCAAGCTAATAGGTAGTTTGCTGTCCGGCAGTCCGGTCAACATCCGGACTGAGTGGCACGCCTCAAAGAGATGTCAGTAATTCCGTAGGAGCCCAGCAGGGTCGAAGCCTCTGGGACTATGGGTTTGCTTCTGAAAGGAAAACCCAGTGCCCTGGAACGAAGGCAAAGAAAGAACAAAGTGTGACTGGGTTTTAGTCAAAAAAATCTGACAGTTGCATTCCATCTGAGCGTAAGAAGTCATTCTGATGATTGCCAGTTAAAAAAGAGGGATCTTAAAAACATAAATATTCATTGCAAATGGAAACCACTATGATGTTATCACTACGAATGAACATGCAGTTCATTCGTAGTGATAACATTTCTGATTCCTTCTTCTTATTTCGTAGTTAGGGCAAAATTTTTGTGTGACCAAATATATCTCTGTTATTGTTTAAATAATATCTTTTAGAGTTTTATAGTGTGTAAATAAATCATCTTTCTGGCCTTGTCCCTCTTTGTTTGGGGTCGGCGCAACACGTTTTATTTCATCCATTCTGTCCTGTCACTCGTCACGCTATCACAAACTCCCTTTTCTACCATATCACTTCTCACACAATCCCTCCATTTTTTCTTAGACCTCCCTCTTCATCCATCCACTTGTAAATTCATAACTCTTTTATAAACATCTCTCACAAACAAAACACCAAAGTAACACCTCTTCACAAGATCATACCAAGACAAACGATTTCCTTTCATTTTTTAAGTAACTGGCGCCACTTACAAACGTAATGTATAGATTAATAAATAATCCTTGTAAAACTGAATAAATCAAATCTCGTAAAAGGCTATATAATAAATGGGGTGATAAATAGTTTAGAATTGATTTTCTTTTAAATAAAATAAAGAAACATTTCACTTACATATAAGCCTTATCTATCAGTCGAGATACCAGGAAGACATAAGCGTCGACATGTAAATCAGATACGGTTTCGCATACGGAAGAGGTCAAGCGGGGCCGCTCGGAGTCATGTGTCAAGTGCTGGCCGAATCATTTATATACGTTAAGGAGGAGATAAATGGAGGGAAGGAGGAAGTGCCAACGATCTGTAGTTGTAAATATGTGGATGTGAGTTCTGTGCTATTTGAAAAAGGTCGTAGTTGTTTTAGTTGTAAACTTTGCACAGTTTATCAAACAACTAATACTTGTTTGATAAACTGTGCAAATAGCTACTTTTTGTGGGAAATGGTATTGGCTATGTTTTTAAGAGCGCCTTTCCTCATTCATCTATCGTCAACGCGAGTATTTTTAATTGGATTAGTTCTAGGGCCTGTTTCACAATGTCCAAGTAGGCACTACTCACTGAATAAATTCAAAAATGGAACAGAATTTGTATGAAATTATCTGCCAAGTAAGATACTCGAAACTTAATCATAGGTGGTGAAACAGGCCCTTACACTAATATACGACTTTGTTTTGATTTCAATAGAAATTTACATAATACCTATCCACAAAAAACTTGTTTCCAAAATATTTAGAAAAAGATGTGTAATAATGTCATTGTGTCCAATGGATGCGAGACGCACAGGATCGGTCGCTATGGCGACGCTTGGGGGAGGCCTATGTCCAGCAGTGGACGTCTTTCGGCTGAGATGATGATGATGATAAATGTCATAAACACAAATGAGCTGTTGTTTGAATGTTTTATCTCAAGTTTCTACAAGACAAAGATTAGGCTGACTCAACACTTTTATGGTCATATATTTTCTGCAATAATATTTTATACTCATTCCAGGATTTATTTAAAATTCTAACATAAATCAACATTTAAATTTCACCACTAACTTCTAATTCACTCCCAATCTTCGCCAGCCTACACTAATCAATAGTAGCGCATCTGCTGGATGTGCCAATAAATCAGAACTTGCCAACTCGGTGTCTGCCACATCTGGCATCGACGGCGGTGTCGCCACGAACCACCTCTTTGATGAGTTGCGAGCCTAGTACTCAGATATGTAGGTCGTTTAGGTAAGTGATTATTTAGAGCAAGAGATTGATGTGGATGGCACGGTTGGTGCAGTGGTTCAATGATTAGGTTCTGCGCTGTGTGTCGCTAGTTCGATTCCCGAATGGATCAAATATTTGTTAGTCTTATGCCAATAAATCAGACTTGCAATTGGCTCTCTAATGACTGCTGTTTCTTTTTTTGTGTATTTTTAATAGCTGTAAGTCCTCCATGTACTAAATAAATAAACTTGCCAACTCGGTGTCTGCCACATCTGGCATCGACGGCGGTGTCGCCACGAACCACCTCTTTGATGAGTTGCGAGCCTAGTACTCAGATATGTAGGTCGTTTAGGTAAGTGATTATTTAGAGCAAGAGATTGATGTGGATGGCACGGTTGATGCAGTGGTTAAACGATTAGATCCTACGCTGTGTGTCGTAAGTTCGATTTCTGAATGCATCAACTATTTGTATGGTCTACAGGGAGCTTCAGGGGCTTCTGGCGAACGGGGAGGGTGTGTCAGATTTTTACTGACTCAAACCCAAATGTATTCCTTTAGGTAACTATTTCAAACACTCCATTGTCCTTACATTTAATTATGTAATTACATTAAATTGTGTTATGTATGTAATTTATTTAAAAAACGCGTTTAAACGTCAAATATATCAATAAGATATCAGTCAAATGGAGATGGAGGTATACTTTAACAAAATGGAAACCGTAGTTTCCAATCGGCGGAGGAAACATAACTGGATCGTATTGGTTTATTAACCCCGATTGGTTTCAGCAGTTTTGGAAACTAATACCGTTGAAAGGGTTTACCTTAGTGGTGCTCCCTTTAGACGGGTAGGATTTGGTATGAGCTGGTCTAGTCGGGTGAATTTTATATTGTAAAGCCAAGTTCGTGTCTCCAAGATATTGCAAGTAAATGTTTTAGTAAATGTGTATGCTTACTCATACTCATCATTATCTACCTAGCATTTTTCCCAACTATATTGGGGTCGGCTTCCAGTCAAGCCGAATTTAGCTAGAATACCAGTATTTTAAGAGGAGCGGCTCCCTACCAGATCTCCACAACCCATTAACTGGGGTAACAGGGTACTTCATGGCAAGACTGGAGTCAGATTTACTGATTTCTGACCATCCGTAACGACTACTCATACTCATCATCATCTATACTATATATACTATCTACACTAATATAATAAAGAGGTAAAGTTTGTTTTTTTGGTTGTATGAGGTAATCTGTGGAAGTACTGGTCCGATTGCTAAAAAATTTTCACCAATAGAAAGCTGCTGTATTCCTGAGTGACATAGGCTATATTTTATGTACGCGAGCGAATCTGCGGGCTAAGGCTCTTTCGATCAAAGTGCTACACAAAATCGGTATTCACGTGTTGCTTATTCGGGATTCGATAGAATGTCAATTCAATTGACTTGAAACTAAATAACCTACCAACGGCTTATTGCCAGTTGTATTATTATGTATTCTATCAGAATAATAATATTATTGACAGCTGAATACGAATCAATGTCACTTCAATCAAACGACTTTAAAATCGGTGTCGTTCAAGCTCGATTGATGGAAGTGAATACGATAATCGTATTCACTTCCATCAATCGAGCTTGAACGACACTGACGACACGGTCTAAGCGACTAATGCCCGTTTTCACCAACAGCCCCTAAAATTTAAGTGTCTCTTACGCCAATATAATCACGGTTTTTGCATATTATAAAGTTATTATTCTGAATCAAAGTATGAAATCGAACACTTTTAAAGATGCCATACTTTAATTCAGAATAATAACTTATTAATAACTTGCAAAAACCGTGATTATATTGGCTTAAGAGACACTTAAATTTTAGGGGCTGTTGGTGAAAACGGGCATAAGTCACTACGATATCGTTACGATTTCGATTACGTGAATCGGGCGACTGAAATAGTAAGGGGGCAGCGGGTTATGTCCACGTAAGTGGCATGTTATGAAACCTAAAATGAAAAGCTACAAAAATAAATACAAAGTGAATTAAAAACGTCGCCTGCAGCGCAATACAGCCTCTCCCACCTTAACGCCTTTAATTCAGCAGAAGTTTTCCTAACTGCGGTTCGTACTGGGCAGCGATCCGGACACCCGGACACCCGGACGGGGTAAGTACAGTCAACAGCAGTATTTTAACGCGTGGCTGGAAAGTTGACGATTGCAGTTTGAGAATTTACAGAGAATGCTGTTTTCTTATGAGTGTGACCCCAGTTAATGGGTTGTGGAGGTCTGGTAGGCAGCCGCTCCTCGTAAAATACTGGTATTCAGCTAAATCCGGCTTGACTGGAAGCCGACCCCAACATTATTGGGAAAAGGCTAGGTAGATGATGATGATGTTATTTTCTTATGAGTGCGAGACGAACAGGACCGTTTCCGGAGGAGGCTTATGTCTAGCAGTGGGCGTTTTTCTATGATGATGATAATCATCATCATCTGCCTAGCCTTTTCCCAACTATATTGGGGTCGGCTTCCAGTCAAGCTGGATTTAGCTGAATACCAGTATTTTACGAGGAGCGGCTGCCTACCAGACCTCCACAACCCATTAACTGGGGTAACACGGTACTTCATGGCAAGACTGGAGTCAGATTTACTGGCTTCTGACTATCCGTAACGACTGCCAAAGATCTACAAATGACAGATGATGATGATAATCATTACATTAATTTTATAAAGGTGAAAGTTTTTGTGTCGATGTATATACACATCGTTTGTCAGATATTGACGCACAAACGAATACCATGGATCCAGTACATGATTCTGGACACCCAGTGGTGGAATTTTTCGTTGGCTTTTCCTGTTGACAGTTGGGTTCTTTATGTACCTATAAGCTTCCAATTCACTACTTGTAGACTAGGCTTTAGCAGAGTAAGGCAAAAGTCACACAACAACACTTCAATATAATTATTCTTATAAGTCTATAGTATAAAAAATGGTGCTCACGTCAATTAGTAAACGTTTGTAAAAAAAGTAAGAAAGAAAAAATGATTTACACATATAATGTATATATAAATATAAACACAGTGTAGGAAAAATATAGATGATTATAATTACTTCTAATTTTTTTCGCATCTAGATCGAAAATTTGAGGTTCTTTTGAACCTTAATAAAGCAGAAAGTATAATTATGAAAGAAATTAACAATATTGTCAGATTGTCATCTGTTACCTGTTAGTTTTATTAAGCAGCCTCCAGAATTGCATAACCACTCCTGAAGCCAACTGTACCACCCGCTTTACCGGACACCCTACTGTCCGTGTTCGCCGGATTCTCGCTCGGTATACTAAGCTTTTAACCGTGTTTTGTTTTTTCTTTGCCCAGATTTAGGAGCCTGATATCCGGCGTTGAGTGAACTGCGGTGTGATTCCGAAGTTCTCAAATGTTTTCATTTCGAAATGTTTTTTGTACGTAGTTTTTAATTTTAAGTAAGGGATTTTGAATTTTTAGAAGTCAAGCCTAGCCTTTTCCCAAATATGTAGTAAAGTAGTAAAGTAAAAATTTATTTGTTTAAACATGGTGTACATGATACATTGCATGCAGTATAATAGTTGAATATAATTAAGTTCTAGCATGTTCAGCCGCATAATTCGTGGCGTACAAATTTTTGGTAAGAGAGATAGCGTTTAGACCGTGAATATTATACATCAAAATTATATAGACAAATAGACAAGCATAGTTTCAATTATAATTCAATGTCAAAGTAGTCATTATATAAATTAGTCAATAAAATTATGAATTAATGTCATTAAAATGTCAAATTTAAATTACAATTAATCCAAATTAAAAATACAATACATGTCAAAGAAATAAAAATAAAAATAAAAAATTAAATTAATTTGACATTAATCACCAATTCATCTCAAAACGAGGAAAAAGTATTTTCTTTCATAAACTCTGCTATACTGTAATATGCTCTTTCTATTAGTAAACTCTTCAATTTGCTTTTAAGAGCAGCTACATTTAATGTTTTCTATGATTTGGGCAATTTGTTAAAAATAGTCGGAGCCATGCAAAAGACGCTCTTACGCATAAGAGTTGTTTTAGCACCATGACCACACAGCTTGAAATTATCACGTCTATTTCTAGGGAAAGCATTAGATAAATGTTGGAATAAATGAGGATTTGACTTAATGAACATCACTGTTTCAAGGACATATAATGAAGGCAATGTCAATATCTTATGTTTTAGAAAATAAGGTTTACAGCTGTCCGTAGTTTGGAGTCTAAACATCGATCTAATGCACCTTTTTTGTGCCCGAAACGCGATTTCATTGTCCGTGCTGTTCCCCCAAAAAATGACTCCATATCTAGGTATCGATTCGGTTAATCCATAATAAGCAGTAATGAGTGCATCTGTACGGATAGTCAGAAGCCAGTAAATCTGACTCCAGTCTTGCCATGAAGTACCGTGTTGCCCCAGTTAATGGGTTGTGGAGGTCTGGTAGGCAGCCGCTCCTCGTAAAATACTGGTATTCAGCTAAATCCGGCTTGACTGGAAGCCGACCCCAATAAAGTTGGGAAAAAGGCTAAGCAGATGATGATGATGATGAGTGCATCTGTACTGAGAACATCAGCAAGCTGTTTCAGAGCGTAGGCTGTACTACTCAACTTTTTACTTAGTGTTTCTATTTGTGGTTTCCAATTTAATTTAGAATCTATTATTAGTCCTAAAAATTTTGTTGTGTCAACTTCATTGATATTTATATTATTAAATTGAATATTTAGGTTTTTTATTGTTGGCATTTGTTGTCTAAAATGCATTACGTTAGTCTTTTTTAAATTAATTATTAAATTATTATTATTTAACCAATTTTTTATAGATATTAGAGAATTATTAATGTCAAATTCATATGTGTTTATGTCATTACAAGCTATTGTCAAAGTGCAATCGTCGGCAAAAAGTGTCATCGGTTGTTCAGTTACTTTAGGCAAGTCATTTATGTACAACGTGAAAAACGGAGGCCCCAATACACTGCCTTGAGGTACTCCATATATAACTTGGCGTTCCTCTGATCTTGAAATTTCTTCAAGATTACGTTTTTTTATTTATTTTACATATTTCTGTAACTTTTTTACGGTTACGAAGATAAGATTTCATTAATTCTAGAACATTGCCTCTAAAATCATAGGCTTCAAGTTTCTCTGCCAGGGAATCATAATGGACACAGTCAAATGCCTGTGTCATGTCGCAGAATATGGCACAGACTGGTGTCCTCTTATCTACATTTTGCATGACATTATGTAAAAACTCGTAAATAGCCAAATTTATGTTTTTATTTTTAATATATTGAGGTCGGCTTCCAGTCAAACCGGATTTATCAGAATACCAGTATTTTACGAGGAGCGGCTGCCTACCAGACCTCCACAACCCATTAATTGGGGTAACACGGTATTTCATGGCAAGACTGGAGTCAGATTTACTGAATTTTTAGAAGTAAGAGCACAATTTACCTACTTTAGGGTTCCGTTATTTTCCTTTTAAGGTACGAAACCTTAAAAATGATCACATCAAGGTTCAAACCTTGCCCTAACTCTTGTAAACATATTACAAATCAGGTTTTGATTCCTTTGCGAGTGTTAAAACAAGCATCATAAACAGCTGTATCTTTTTATTGCATTAACTAAAAAGATATTTTCACAGTTATATGGGACTGTAGATTACAGTAATTGGATTAGTTTCAACTTGATATCTCATCTTCTCCTCATATTTTTGTTTCTGAAAAAAAAATCGTTTTGACAGAAAGACAAATGGACAACAAAGTGATTACTCTATAAGAAATTCTTTTTCCTTTTGAGGTGCGGAACCCTAAAAATCAAAAGAAAAAAAGCTAAATTACCGATTTCTCTGACTAAAAATTAGGATCGCTTTCTAAAAAAGGTAAATGTTGTTTTTCTGTTCTGAAAGAGGCTCATTTCAATATTTAATTCGAAGTTAGTTTAGACTTGATTCTTACGATATTCTTGGGTTTATTTGCTTCAAAACTCTGATTTGAAGACCCGTAAGGTCAAATTAGATTAGGGTCAAAGGTATGTTTTAGCATGATGCTGGAGGTATGGAGGTAGATATATAAAAGGTTTTTTTTCAATTTTATTTTCACTGGTACTGGGAATTTTGTTGCTGCATTTTCACGCCATTAAAGTGTTTCAACACTTAAAACACAGAACAGTTGAATTTTCATCTGTTCTGTGACTTAAAAACAATCAGAACATTAAAATAAAACATTTGATAAAACGTTAGTGCGATAGACACGCTTTACTATAAGCGAGCAATTTTATAGAAACTCATTCAGCTGTTTTAGGCTGAAAGAATAACAAACATACAATAAACTTTAACCATGATATGATGATGAGAGTGATAGTATATTAGTTATAGATTTTCCTAATTAAACAGATTAAGATGACCCTCGATAAGATAAAAATTACAGGATTTTGAACCATATTAAAAAGCAATTAAAGTCGTTAAGGAACACAAAATAAAAGGAGAGCTGTTCATCATAATATAAATAATTCTTATAATTGATATTCATTTTCCCGCTCACCTCACCCGTCGAGGCAGTGAAAGACATGTGCCTTCAGCCATCGTCCCTCGTTATTGTTTCACGGTTCACCGGTTCCTCCTGTTTACTCCTACGTTCCCTTAAACTTAAGGGTATTATCAATGTTATAGATGGTGAGTTGAAAGTTGATGTTACTAAAGTGGTTTATAGCTTGTGTTTAAACGACTACAAGTACAGACTAAATTCGAAATTTTTGCCAGAATAAATAAATGCTCATAAAATTGTGCTTCATTTACAACGAAATAGTAACAAAAGTTCGGTATTGTGATTTCGAAGGAGATCGCTGAAGAAACAGCCTTCAAGTGTACTATACTATTCATTATACGTAGCTTCACCGTTTGGCTTGCTAGCAATCGGTCGACGCGACGGTATAAGTATTCAGCCGCCGACTCCAAGCTAGTAGGGAAAATACTTGGAAGATGATGAATATCATAGTGGTGCATTGCATTGACTATCGTCTGTTTTTTATACCCGGAGACTATATTCACAGAAGTAATGCCAAATTTACTATATGAATAGTAGAAATGACGCCAGTTCTTTTGTGTTGAAATGTCATTTTAGTCTCAGAGTTTATAAAATAGACAATAAGTAGTTTGTATTTTTCAATCTTCCAATGGTTATCCATTGGCTATTTAGTATTAATTTCAGCTTGATATCTTAACGCGTTCCTGAGAAAGAGCCTTACCATGACGTGTGTCAGGCGTGCGAGCAAGAGAGAAGGATGGAGCTATTCACCTTATATAGCACCATCCCTTTACAATCTAGGTTGTCAAATAGATCGCGTTAAGAGCTCGTAAGACCCTAAAAAGGTATGATGAAAAATGATAATTTAAAAAATCCAAAATTTGCCTACAACGAGGTAACCCTACAAAAACATTTAGACAACAGCCAGACCTCATAACTCCATAAGTATTTGTCAAGCATTCACTCAGCGATACTCTAGAGCCTCATAATGCAATTTGTGATGTTCCCTGTCGGCGTGTAGTTGTGGTAACTCCATTACAAACTTGTGCCGGCTTATCCCAAGTTTTAATACGCCAGGAGCCTTCTTGATTGTTTTTTTAATCGATAACCTGAACATTATATAGCTTTTTTAATAATAGTTTCGAAGTTGGAGAAGGATATAGTTGGAGGATAAAGTTTCTTTTTCAAGCGTTTTGAGTGGGCGTAAAGTTTTGGCTTGTGGTGGAGAGGTATACTCGTACATTGGCTATCAGTACCTACAATCCTGGTTGTACGGTCAAGATTCTTACAAGTACTTCACTGGATTATACTTTCTTCTCCCGAGCACGTTTGCTCTGGTGAATCTCCACTCAAGCCAGGATAAGCAAAAGAGAGGTGATAGCGCTGTTCCTCATAAGTGTTCACTACTGCCGACCAGTAAAAACAAGCCAGAAATGAGGAACAAGAGTTCATCTGGTAGATAGGTTCCGCTGAAGCCTTATCTTAAGAAAAGGGTGTAAGTAAAGGCCTTAATCCACTACGCGGGCCCAGTTGGAATTGGTGGATGTATCCTACGTGGCCGGTATCCTCACAACGTTTTCCTTAATTGTCTTTAGAACAGTGGGGAAGAAATAAATTACACAAAGTAATGTACGGGTTTGAACTCGCGACCTACAGCTCGTAAGTCAGGTATGTTAATACCAGATCACCACTGCTCAATTTTTTCTCAAGTGGCATAGAATAAATAAAAATTAATAGTGTATGTTGAAAATCTAATTTAGATTTAATCGAGAAATTGTTCAAATTGAAAACTACAAATAAAACAGACCTTAGGGTTTCATCACTGGGCCCACTGCTCCCAAAATGTTGATACTTTGTTTAAAAACATCTAATTTTAACTTTTAATCATGAAACACTTGGTCATTCATGAACAGATTATCTCCCCCAAAGTAAGTCTACGTACCGAAAACTTTATTAACTCGACTAAATATTAACGTGACTAAAATATATTTTGAACTTTAATCCTCGTTTATTTAGCAAAAATTAAAAGCAGTAAACCCCGGCTTTAGTTTTTATAAACTCGTTTATTTTAGATAGGATTTAATTAGATGATAGTTTTACGGCGAATTAAATATTTCAGCTTTTTATTTGGAGTTACCAAAGAGATACAAATATTTTCTGTTTATAATAAGTACTAGTGTAGATATTATAAGTAGGAGAGAACCACCTGTTTTCATTTCGTTTCATTCTATTTTAAATTGAGTATAATAGTACTGGTCTTGTGGTGGACCTACGACCTGCCGAGAGTCGGAATGATATGATGATAATAGTACTGTCTCTATTTTTATTCCTTTCTTCTATCTAACATAATATTAAACAAATAATATTATCTCAGCAAAGAAGTAAGACGTATTATTTTAGATGGTTTTTTGAGGAAAGAACCACACAGGTTTGAGTGGATCTGTCCAGCAATTTTACATTTACTTTTGTGTACATTACTTTTTCGTTCCAACTCGACAGTGGGTATCTACAAAAATTTCAAGCCGCCAGCCGTAGACACTAGATATGGTGACACTCATGACATTCCTGACACTCGGGACACACGACACTCGCCGTCTGACACTGAAAGCCGGAGTTTTGGCTTTAATAATGTACCGGTCTCTTGAATGTCACTCAAATGTCTTGTGATTTTTGTATTTCGTCTGTTAGAACAAAGGGGTTGATAAAAACGATTTTGATATATATGAAGAATTTCTTTGAAGTACGTAATCTTCAAACCATTTTCTCGCTCTAGAGTGGAGCGAGAGGGCATGTCAGATTTTAATTAACTAAAACATACCTGTGTCCTGTAGTTGCCTTTTGCGTTGTCGGGCTCTGGCACTCTTTTATACGTTCCTGCAGCCCTAGCATGCATCGGCCTTGCTCCATCGATTCCTTCAGTTTCATCATCTGATAGCGTATTAAAGCGCATGGAACGCTACGCGCTAAAGAAAATTTTGTGTACCTAGTGGTCACTCTTAGCTAAGCAATTCTTAAGATATATCTTTTTCTGATTAGTAGATCAAATCTGATTACTTACAGTTATCTCTGCCAATTCTTCGCTTAATTCAACAGTATAAAAGTATTACATAAACACCATCTCAGCGTTATGCAGTCCTAGTACCTTGACACATAACATACCCTGTCAGCCCGTGTCACTCGATATCCGGATCCGTCTATGACAATGACGTTTCCTGGATGTCGGATATTACTGCCTATTATAAGAACTCTGCCGGGATCATACATTTATTTTCTTGGATTTATGAATTTGTCTAATACTTTGGCTGAGTAAATTTTTTTTTCAATAATTTTTAATTCTTTTTGGTGGGCGCGACGTTAGAATTATCCATACAAATGTAATACCAAAATCATTTGCAATTTAAGCATATTTACACCATAATATGATGTTATTCGGATTCAGACAATAATTATCTAGGTTCCTACATCGTCTTTTTGTTGAAAAACTTACCCCAAACGAAATTTAAGCGAATTTAAATTTGCACATTTTCACAGCGAAAATGTCATGTTTTTATTTTGTTTTTTCTATATTATAAACAACAATATTTTAAAATATCTTTTCGTTAGAACACAGATATTATTATCAAGTTATAAATACTCGAAACAATATTGGAAATACATTAATATTTCATTCATCATTTTTGGTATTACGGAACCTCTCCCAAATTTCCAATAGTTTGTATTGCTGTCACAGCAAGCAACTGTCAGTGTGCGGATGATGACTTTAGTCCAGTCGGTGTGTCCAAGAATTGTTTATACTATCTGGATTGCTTCCATCAACCTCAAAAACGTATTTTATTTCGTCTCAACTCGAGATAGCGCGCGGTCTCCGCAGGCCTCTTAAGGCTTTCAATGAGTGTGTAGAGGTATGCGGAAGATTGTATGAGGTACTGCAAACTTTATTGAAAATGAAGGATCATCCGAATAGACTAGTTTTTGTGTCAGGGGCTAAACTACCTCTCGCTTCATCGGGCTATTCAACTCCGACGAAGCAAGAGGGAGTGTCAGGCTATTACTGACTAAAACCCACCAGTGTGCTTTTAGGTAGTTGCTCTTTAGGTTCCAGGGTATCATAAATAGTTTTAAACAATTCTGCAACGATCCTTCCACAACCAACGAACGAAAGAAGGAACGATCCACAAGGTGCAGTTTCAAAACTGATTGTTATAAAACTCGTAAATAATCATATCGTATAAAAATACGAATGACATAATAAAAATACGACGAATTGGACGGATTCCGCCAGAACTGGCAAGAGGAAGCGCGGGCTCGCGAAAGTTGGAATGAGTGGAGGGAGGCCTTTGCCCAGGAGTGGGACAGAACAGGCTCATAAAAAAAGTACTACGATACGATAACAAAAGGCAAATAAAGTAACATAACTGTGTGTTTTAGTCAGTAAAAGTCTGTCACACCCCCTCACTCCACCTTAGATCGGGCGAAGTCATTACTAGAATTCGCATTTCTCAAAAAAAAAACTGCGTTTAAAACAGCCAAGTCTGTTAACTTTCATGGCTAGATAAACACAGCAGAAAAGCTGAGCATCGGCTATCAGTTCAATTGCTGTGTCTGCTTCGTATACAGCTCACGTTTCAGATTAACAGTCGATACAATTAGAGCCTCACTGTTGGGTGATTCCGTCGTTTCGTGCAAATTGCGTCGATCCGCGGAATAAAAAAAAAATGTTAGATTTAACATATTTATTTTTTTAATTCGAGTTAGAAACGTCGTCACATTCATAAAAAGTGGAAGGCACTTCTTTATATTATTAATTACTGAAATATGGACAGTTGAAAATCAGTAACAGGATGGTGATGAAAACTGTCTGGATTGTAATGAACTAGGGTAACTGTATGTAACTTACTAACTAATTAATAATTAATTCGAAGTACATATACTAAAAATCGAATCGTCATGTTTCGCAGTGACATAAGGAACCCGAAAAAACATGTCTCATATAGATAATACACTATACATACTGGAACACATTCATTAAAAAAAAAATCTTCATTCCCTTCCAAAATTATTCATTACCTTCCCGCAAAAAAATGGACGGAACGGATGGTAATGCAGAGGAGATGAATGAAAAATTTCACCTTTTTTATTGATAACTTCGTTGCACAAAACATTAAATATTTTATCTTAAAACAGGTCTAATATGACTTTAAGAAATATACATATTACGTATTTATAATAATTTATTTATAACTGTACCTTGAGAAATTGAAGGAAGGTGATGAGCTGATTTACTGACGAAACACCGGTTACAATTAGAGGATCGTAAATATTTTTTTCCACAGTGCGCGCAACATCCACTCGTCTCTGTTACCAGGGCCAACTAACTAGTATAAACGCGTTTGGACGTGAATCGTAACGGAGAACGTCTCATATTCTCTTAAATTAAGAAGTTTGTGTGTACGGATGGTGATGATTTTTTTTTTATGACAATTCGAAAAAGGAGTTTTTTACGTATATAGATTGCAATAAATTGAAAACTAAATTACATAAATTGTAGTTCAGTCCTTTAGCTTTAATATTGGGTTTTATTTAAAGTCATAATTTCGAATTTAGATAAGTAAACATCGAAAGAACTGCCGAAGTCCCTAGTTGGAAACGGAGAGGAATGATTTTACAGGCAGTTTTAGATTTTTTTTTTTAATGTTTAATAAAAAATATGTAATATTAGCGATATTACTTTTAAAATTATTATATCTTTATTCTCTAACCAAAAATCAGTTCACTTTTTCTAATAAATACATGGGTATTTTCGTCTGGAATTGCTTTTTGCACAAAACCACGGAATGACCCTGTTGGTTGAGGGTTCCTTCACTTTATGTGGCTGGCCTCCCACAAGGTGCACCGACGACCTGGCGATGGTCGCGGGAATCCGATGGATGCGAGACGCACAGGACCGGTCGCTGTGGTGACGCTTGGGGGAGGTCCAGCAGTGGACATCTTTCGGCTGAGATGATGATGATAATTAGAACCCCAGTGTTAGTAGAGTGTTCTTTCACTTTGTGTGACTGTAGCAGTGGTGGCCCAGTGGTTACTGCCCCGACTTAACGAGTTATAGGTCGCAGATTCAAATACTGTGAGAGCATCATCATCATCCCAGCCGAAAGACGTCCACTGCTGGACATAGGCCCAAGCGTCGCCACAGCGACCGGTCCTGTGAGAGCATTACTTTGTGTAATTTATTTCATCACAGCTGCTCTCAAAACGGAGAAGAAAAACATCGTGAGGAAATGTCCTAGAACCAAAAATTCGAAGACATAATTATATGTGACATCCACCAACCCGCACTGGGCCCGCGTGGTAGATTACGGCCCATTCCTTCTCCTAGAGAGGAGGCTTATTCCCAGCAGTGGGGACATTATAAGGCTGGCGTTATGCTATGTAGCTATCAGTTCGATTGTTGTGTCTGTTTTGAATACAGCTCACGTTTCAGATTAACAATCGATACAATTAGAGCCTCACTGTTAGTAGACGGTTCCTTGACTTTGTGCTTAGTACGGTTTACAGAATAGTGTAGTATTAAATGTGTTCGCTGGTTTTTACCAGCGGTTTCCTCCGCTTAAAAGTAGAAAATAATCCCTCGAGAGCATTTTCCTAGTATAAAAACTAATCAGGACATGTTCTGCTCGTGTACCAAATCTGTTTAGCCATTTGAGCGTGAAGGAGTGACAAACATACATACATACTCACACATGCGTGAGGGAACAAACGCCCTCATGCCCAGCCACCGGATCCTCACCCCCAATTTCCAGCTACTGCCACCGCAGGGATGGGCTTGCGGACGACAAGCAACGGGTAGTTTATAGTCCAACCGTCCTATGACAGTCCGGTGTTTTTTTCCTTTTTAGGGTTCCGTAGCCAATTGGCAAAAACGGAATCCTTATAGTTTCGCCATGTCTGTCCGTCCGTCCTCGCTTAATCTCTGTGACCGTTAGCTCTAGAAAGCTGAAATTTGGTACCAATATGTATGTCAATCATGCCGACAAAGTGCAAAAATAAAAGTTGGAAAAAAATGTTTTATTAGGGTAGCCCCCCTACATGTAAAGTAAAAAGTGATTTTTTTTTAATTTCAACCCTAACGTGTGGTATATTTTTGGATAGGTATTTAAAAATGAATAGGGGTTTACTACAATCATTTTTTGATAATATCAATAATTACGGAAATAATCGCTCCCAAAGAACAATGCGTCCCCCCTCCTCTAACTTTTGAACCATAAGTTTAGAAAATATGAAAAAAATCTGGAAAGTACAGCTTTATAAAGACTTTCTAGGAAAATTATTTTGAATTTGATGGGACGAACAGTTTTTGAAGTGTTGGGGACACTTATTTTAACGGACGGGAAACTACGGAACCCTACACTGGGCGTGGCCCGACACGCTCTTGGCCGGTTTTTTTAATGTTCATGGACAGTGGTGGTACATAGGCGGACTTAACGCATCAAGGCATTCTCTACCAGTCAAGTTTCGGGTTAAAAAGAGAACTCTGTGGTAGGTCTGCACATTAAATAAATAACAGATATTATTCAAAGAACCTAGGGGTGGTGTTAGTCAGTCAAAATCTGACACGTCTTAGAGCTCCGCCTTAGAGCGAAATAAGTTATTGTATGACTAGCTGTCTCCTGCGGTTTCACCCGCATTTTTCGTTACTGCTCCGGTATATAGCCTATAGCATTCCTCGATAAATGGGCTATCTAACACTGAAAGAATTTTTCAAATCGGACCAGTAGTTCCAGAGGTTACCCCCTACATACAAACTTACAAACATACAAACTTACAAATTTTACCTCTTTATAATATTAGTATAGATTACCCAACTTAAATAAAACACTCACAAACTTTCGTTTGTACAATAACAGTATGATAGATACTTGCAAAGACAGATTTTATGCAATTCCCCATCATAACTCACACTGAAATTTAGACCTGAATTCTCATAAGTTTTATATAAGGACATCCGAGCCTTTGGAACTGACGGCCGTAGGAAATAAACTTCAAGACCCTTCTCAGGTCTGAAGAGAGGTGTAAAAATAGAACATTATATATTCCACTCGAGATATGAAATTCTGATGTTATATGCCGGGATATTGGCGCCGTTTTACTAAGGTCAATGTCCGAGAGTAAGCCGAGGAGCTCGTGGCTAGATAATAACAGCCGCACAGATCGATCTTCAAGGTTAAGCAACGCTTGCCTAGGTTGGTCTGGGAATGGGTGACCATCTTAACATAACGAGTTTCCTCCGTGCCTCGGAAAGCACGTTAAGCCGTTGGTCCCGGCTGTCATTTGGAGATCGTTGGCAGTCGTTACGGATAGTCAGAAGCCAGTAAATCTGACTCCAGTCTTGCCATGAAGTACCGTGTTACCTCAGTTAATGGGTTGTGGAGGTCTGGTAGGCAGCCGCTCCTCGTAAAATACTGGTATTCAGCTAAATCCGGCTTGACTGGAAGCCGACCCCAATATAGTTGGGAAAAGGCTAGGCAGATGATGCAGATGAATGTCCGAGAGTAAGCCGCGAAATTCAAATTTTATGTCAAGATTTTTGAGACACGATACTTTACTGAGAATGTAAGGTGTGCGAGTCCATTAGGCACCAGCTCTAGACCAGTTTATTTTAGTCTGGCTTCTTCTGTCCCACTCTTGGGCAGATCCTCCAGTCTTTCCCCCGTTTTAGTGTTCCTTACACAAAGGGTAAAATGGGACCCTATTACTAAGACTTCGCTCTCCGTCCGTTTGTTTGTCTGCCTGGTCGTTTGTCACCGGGCTGTAACAAACGTGGATTTTGGCCGTTTTTTATAGATGCTAGTACGATACGAAGCCCTCCGTACGGTCGGCGCTACATGTTTTTTTCTTCCATTCTGTCCTGTCAATCATCCCGCTATCACTAATTCCCTTTTCTTTCATACGAGTATTACTGCTCGCACAATTCATTCATCTCTAATATTACGTCTACCGAAATAAATAGGTCAGTAGCAGATTTCTTGTAGATAGCATTGAAACTGATATACTAAGAAAATATTTATTTATCAAACTGTTCTAGATCTTTTCAAATATCTCTCGCACTCTCTGCTTTAAATGAGAAATAGCTGCAGATATTTTATTCGTCTAGGAAATCCGAATGATATCTATTTAATGGATAGCAAATAAAATAAACTGAAATAACCTAGATTTAATACTGCGAAGAAATGCCTACTTGCTTTTCTGATTGAGGGCTCACACAAATCGCTCAAGGAGCATTTTAGTTCAGAAATAAATGTCTGGATGCCTATGTCAGGCTTAGTTCACTAAATAGGGAATGAAATGGTGGAGTGGTATTTTGTTGCATAAGTACACAGTGTATTCTGTGTAATGAACAAATCAGGACTATTTTCTTTATGGTCAATTGTATCTTGTTTATCATAAATCCTATTCGAAGAACCAAAAAAAATTTACTATGATAGTCTGCACTCTTACGGTAAGACTATCATCATCTACCTAACCTTTTCCCAACTATATTAGGGTCGGCTCCCACCAGTATTTTACGAAGTGCGGCAGCCTGGGGTAACACGGTATTTCATGGCAAGACTGGAGTAAGATTTTTTACGAGGAGCTCGTGGCTAGATAATAACAGCCGCACGGGTCGATCTTCAAGGTTAAGCAACGCTTGCCTAGGTTAGTCTGTGGATGGGTGACCATCTTAACATAACGAGTTTCCTCCGTGCCTCGGAAAGCACGTTAAGCCGTTGGTCCCGGCTGTCATTTGAAGATCTTTGGCAGTCGTTACGGATAATCAGAAGCCAGTAAATCTGATTCCAGTCTTGCCATGAAGTACCGTGTCACCCCAGTTAATGGGTTGTGGAGGTCTGGCAGGCAGCCGCTCCTCGTAAAATACTGGTATTCAGCTGAATCCGGCTTGACTGGAAGCCGACCCCAATATAGTTGGGAAAAGGCTAGGCAGATGATGATGATGACTGGAGTAAGATTTTACTGGCTTCTGACTATCCGTAACGACTGTCAAAGATCCACAAATGACAGCCGGGACCTACGGTTTAACGTTCTTTCCGAGGCACGGAGGAAACTCGTTATGTTAAGATGGTCACCCATCCATAGAACAACCTTGGCAAGCGTTGCTTAACCTTGAAGATCGACCCGTGCGGCTGTTATCTAGCCACGAGCTCCTCTACTTACGGTAAAATTATAACCTACTTAATTATACAAAAGTGCAGGTTTACCGTACAATAATTTTATGAGAAGTGCGATGAATCTTTCCAACGATCTCTCAAGCCATTATCAATCTTCAGTAAATTTCATGATGGTTAAACAAAAGTTTCAGTGGTCTATAGTTGCAGCCTTGCTGCTTCATTAAGATAAGCCTGTCAGTATAACAGCCTAATTGCTACCAGGGGAGCAGATGTTCTAGGTCCTTAGTCAAGCACTATAAAAGGTTTTACCTACATATAAACACATATTCAATTCAATTTACGTGTTTCTTTGAAAAAATGTTTTGGCCCGAATCGCCGTTAGGCGTAACAGCAATGCTAGTGTCAATAAGTATGTCGTTTTTACCCAATCCTATATTCCTAATTTGCTTGGCGTTCCAGAGCCTCGGGTTTTCCTTTCAGAAGCAAACCCATGATCATCATCAGTAGGTTTCGATTACGATGAGCTAAGCAGCCGGCATGGTTTTGCAGACATGTCTTTGAGGCGTGCGTGAAACACGATGTTCTGTCGAGCCCAAGCTTCAGTCCGGACTACGCCTACGGTGGCTGGTAATCGAAGTCTGAATCCGAATCTCGTCAGCTGGGGCGTCAGAAAGTCCGTTACTTCACATGTGTGGCTGCCTCTTTCGCTAGCATTACTGCTTCGCAGAATAAGGCAACTGCCTGCTCCGGACCATAGCCCGTACCAGGGCACAGCGCGAGTTGTTGTTGCAGCAGATGGCTCCCTCGAGGATACAGCGGATTAGCGGGGAACACCTTCAAGGGTCAACGATGGAACACGCTTGCCTAGAAATAATCTATTTACTCTTGACTTAAAGACCCTCAAGTTGTAAAGCAGCTATCAGGAAACACAGACTCTGGCAGGGAAATCCACTACTTAGCTGCTCAGCGTTTATTTAAATATTGATTAGTATTATTATTTCTAAACGGTAAACTTCTGAGATTTACCTGTAACAAGAAACAAGGTTGTCAATTAAGTATTATAATATCGCTATTGTGTCGTTAAACTCTCTGCTGAGACATGGCGCCCTGGTTGTGGCAGCTTTGATAACGCGACAATGGAGAAGTAAATAATAGCTCGACAAATTACATTTAATAACGTTTAAGGTCTTTTACCGTAGCCCTGGATAGCAAAGGCTAACTGAAGGAACATGGGTGGGTTTTAGTTAGTAAAAGTCTGATACTTCTTCTAGCTTTATACAGGAGGAGTTATTTGATGATTTCTCACATCATCATCATCTTCCTGTCCTTATCCCATATTACTCAGGGTTTACGCAATACGGATTTTTTCTTCCATTCTGCCCTGTCACCCTTCACTATATCAGTAACTCCGTTTTCTTTTAAATCACTCCTGACGCAATAAAATTATCAAAATCCATTTTACCAAGATCGCGCTTGTTTCAATGATTCCACATATTTTCCAACGATATAGACACTGTGATACAAAATTACACAAGTTTATAGACAGACAAACAAAAACAAAAACATGTTTAAAAAGTACAGTGATATTCACAATTTTAATACCAGGAACAAACATAATTTTGTTGTTCCTGCAACCAGGCTCAAAAAAATAGGGGGTTCATTTAGATGTCAATGTATACGCTTTTATAATAAGCTTCCTAGTCATATGCAAGAACTAAGCCTTAAGGCGCCACTTCAGATTAGGGCCCAAATTTTAGTTTTTTAAAACAATCTGAGACAAAAACTACAGTGTTTTAAATAAAAAAAAAAATATATGTTTTAGTTAAGGATCTTATCTAGTTAAAATCGCATTCAGTTGCAAGACCTGATGAACTTCACTCGATAGAAAAAAATCGCAAAGTTACCCCTTTTTAAAACGTTTTTTCAATATTATGACTATATTACTGATTTGTTACGTTTCATTTTTGTACTATAATAAAGAAACTAATTAGTTACAAACAAATTCGCAGAGTTTGAATTGATAAAATGATTTTCTTAATTACTATGTTTTAATAAGAATTAAAAGCGGTCGCGGCGGCTCAGACAGGTCCGTTCAGTCGCGCGCTGGCGCTTGTCGACGACGGACCTGTGTCAATTTCTTCAGCGACAACTACGTGCACCAAATCATCTCTTTTTGAGAATTTGTTGCTTTTCAGTTATAAATTATAATGGACAATAAACAACGCAGGCGAAAAAAGTCGCGTAAAGTGATAAAAGACACAAACAGAAAGAATGCACTCCAAAGATATGTGAAGATAGGGCTGCCATCCGTCCGGGTTTCCCCGGATTTGTCCTAGTTTAGAGGGCGTCCGGGGAGCGTCCGGGCGGGGTTTCAAAAAGTGTCCGGGTGAAACCCGGACGCTTTTAGTGTCAGGGGCATTCCCGATTAATTAAAAGATAAGCGATATCTAAACAAATCTTAGTTAAAAATTCTTGGTAACCGCAACTAAGCTAACTCCGACGGCGACGCTTCAAAATAGCCGATGACGGTCGATAAATAACTAGCAAACAAGCTGCTTAACGTTTGAATCCCCAACCGGTCCTCATAGGACCGGTTGGGGATTGCCGCGCTGTTATTGTTTTACTATTGTGTCTCGTTTCGCGGGTATCTGAGTAATTAATTGAATACATTTTATTTTTATTGTAATATTTTTTTTCAAGGTGTCCGGGGAAAAACTGAATTTCATCATTTTTACAGTCTATGAACGTGTTCTGTGTTTTCCACCATATCAGTTAAGCTACTGAAATGAATGAGTTGTTGTTGTTGTTAGTGAGTTGTTGTTGGCTGTTGTGTAGTTGACTGGATTGTGTTGGCTGTAGAGTAGTAGGTGACTGTTGTTTAGTTGTAGTTGGTTAATATTGAGTTACTGTTGGATGTTGTTGTTGTTTGTTGTTGGTTATTATTAATTTTTTATTGGTTTTTATTGACTTGTAGTAGGTGTTGTTGTTGCATAGTGTTGGTGTTTTCTGCGTTGTGAGCTGTTATTGGTTGTTACAGAGTAGTTTTTGGTTATTCCAGTTTTTGCAATTTTCAGCAAAACGGTAAGTTTTATCATATACATTATATATCAAATTAGTGATAAGAATTACAATTCTTTCAACTTTTGAAATCGTTATATCTCAAAAACTTTTTTTTTGTTGTCATTATAACTACATACATGAGGAAGCTTGTAATTAAGCAATGTAATTACCTACTATAGTCATTATGTTGTTATTAGTCTGTAAGGCGGCCCCTAGACCTGCAATAACATTGTACAATACTTTATATTGTACAATAAGATTGAAAGGCGCTCTGAATCCAAACGAGCAATTATATTGCACAATACACACAACTGCACAATGTTTTCGTGTTCAGTCGGAGTGCGTATATTCCTCGTGATGACGAACAACAGACTGAAAAATATTGCGCAATACTGACCCTACACGTTGCAATGAAAAACTATGGTGCAATAAAAATTAGACTCGCTCAAACTTTCGGTCAATCATTGCGCATTCTTCAATATTAGCCCTAGACGATGAGTTATATTGCACAATTCACAATATTGCGCAATATAATTGATCGTCTAGGAGCCGCCTAAGCCTTCCTAAAATGTGTAAAATAAAATAAAACGCGGCACTTAGGAAAAATGTTTTTAGACGTTTTTGTAGATAATTATCTGTAGTGTGTAATTTTTGTATGTACTTACTAATTTTATGTAAAACTTGCCGATTTGATGAAAATCGCGTACAAAAATTCAGTTTTTAGTGTTCCGTATGACTTTGTTGTCCGTCTGTCTGTCAAGAAGTCTGTCTGTCAAGTCACACAAGAACTTCCAAAAAAGCAAAAACCACTTTGCGATAACAATCAAGAGACACCACATCAATCAAATGATTCTGTGTGTGTGACAGTGCTCAATTTTAAGGATTTTTAAATACACAGTAGTTTGAACAAAAGCCGTGTTATTTACAGAAAATGGCTATTAATTCAATTTATAAATTAAGTCCCGGATACTCCCTCACAGATAAATTTAAGGAAATTAATGTGATTTGACCATTAGGTACATTTTGTATGGACTTTATAAGAGACTGTGACCCCTTAGTTTGTTTCGGTGTTCCTTCTCAGGGTAGTTAGCTAGGAAACACCGGCCTCATCTAGTACATATAAACTGACAAAAAACAATGACGTGAAAAGTGGAAAAACCAACTTGCAAAATAAATATCATTTATTAGTAGTAGAAAATTAGTTTATGACTCTGATTATATGTTATTTAAAAAAAAAACAATAGGGTTCCGTACAAAAGCTGTGATAAGATAAAGTGTAAATAAATTACCTTTAAATCTCCTTACATCGTGTGATAAAAATATTGTTGATAAAAAAAAAAATATACTATAACTTTGCACATCATTTTTTTATGTCACAATAACTATTTTTTGTCTAAAACCTGAATCTAAGCAAAAGTCATTTAGCCTCTAGATTGAGCCATTTTTTGTACCTTTATACTCTTAACAAAATAAATTATTTCATATTGAAGTCTGTTTTACTGCCTGTATATTTTCATTGCCTTTTTAGACTGTCGCAACCCAGTGCTGCAAACGTGTGAACGGCACTCACGCTACCGACGCCTAGATCCCGATTCCGATTTCCAACCAGGATACCAGGAACCAGGTAGACGCGGGCTCGCAGACGGTGAGCACTAGGTAGCTCGCCATCCGGCAGTCTGGTAATAACCTGGACCGAGCCTTGTCGTCAACGGCGCGTTTTGTTCCACGCGCGCCTCAAGGAGATGTCATCAAACTGTAGGGGCACGTAGGGCCAAAAGCGTCTGGGGAATACGGTAATTCCGAAAGGTGAGCCCGTGTCCCCCAGATCAAAGGCAACGAAGGAACGGGGTGCGTTTTAGTCGATAAGAGTCCGACACGCCCTCCCGCTCCGCCCAAGAGTGGGGAAGTCATTCTGATGATTAATCACTTGAAAAAAAAAACTCTTATTCCTTCTTTGCCTTCGATCCAGGGCTCCGGGGTTCATTTTAACATAACCCCAGTAAACTTCGACCCTGCTGGGCAACTACGGTTTTGTGGTCCAACAGTGGACGTCTGTTGGGTGAAATGATGATGAATAATTATGATGATAATGATTCTTAGTAGCAGTCTGGAGTATGGAAGTTGGGAATGTGACATCCCATGGGGTTTTAACGAGGCATGCTTTGTAAAGCTATAAGTGGTATATAAAATGAACTTTATCCCGATAACACTGCTACTACTTATTTTGGTGTAAGTACAATAAAGTTTATTCTATTCTATTTTAACACTGCGAATATTTCGTCAAGTCAAGTCCCAGCATTACGATCCTTACGTACCTACTAATTTTACTTTTTTTAAGTAATTGCACTTGAAACACACAATTTTGGTTTTAAACTACTCCGTATTTTAGAGGTAAATAATAAAATATAATTATGTATATATTTTTTAGGTTTTAACTTATTATTATGAGATATTATTTACTTGTAAAAATATGTAACTAAGAAAATAAGTAGATTATAAAAAAATGTTAGGTAGCTATAAAAAATCCGGCAGTAAATTCCTTTCTATTTGAAACGGATGGTTACCCTACGAAACTGACGAAACGAGCGTACGAAGAGGGGTGCATGCGCGGTCGCGGGACGCGGGTGCTAGCTACGGCCCGATCGCGCAAGGTCGCTGGCAAATAGTATCGCCTTAAGGTGAATGCTTCAGCTAGCCCGCGAAATTCAAATTTTCTTACGTTTTTTTGCAATTTGTAAGCCAGTGGTAGGTAGTATGAAGTTAAAAATACTTTAGCGACTGTAAAACGTAACTAGTTACATTATTATAATCATAAAAATCATCAATACAAGCCTCCAAGCTCACTTAGTTGCAGGAACGTTTTTGACCTCGAAAAAATCGTTCCTGCATTTAGGTGGGCTTGGAGGCTTGTATTAATGATTTTTATGTTTATAATTATGTAAATAGTTACGTTTTACAGCCGCTTAAGTATTTTTAACTTTATACAACTTATCACTGGCTTTCAAATAGCAAAAAACGTAAGAAAATTTGAATTTCGCGGGCTAAGCTGGAACATCCCCCTTAATAAGTTCAAATCTTTTGTTAAGCGAAAACTTTGCGAAAAGGCTTATTACACTGTAAAGGACTACGTTGAGGACGTAAAGGCTTGGGATTGACCCGCTCCAGTGCGCACTACAACAGCTGTTGTCTTATCTTCTTACTTAATTTTGTTTTCGATTGTACTTTTTTACAATTTGAAATTTATTTATTACAATTTGACATTGTAAAATAATTTTTACTTTACAATTTGACATTGTAAAATAATTTTTACTTTACAATTTGACATTTTTTAATTATTATTTTTTTTATTTATGTTTGACATTAATGCTTACTTTGTTAAGTATTACACTTTGTATTATTTTTTTCTCTTTTTTAGTCATTTTAACTTGTGTCTGGCAATTTGAGTGTTTTCTGTGGCCTAACCATTATACTGTCCTCTCTTTGGTATTGTTCGTCAAGTCGTTGAGCTCCTTAGTAGTCCTGAGTTGAGCTTTGCGAATAATGACAAATGCTTGCACTGACTGGACAGGTCCACTCAAATTTGCATGGTTCTTTCTTCAAAAGGCCATCTCAGACACTAATCCGCATGGTTCGCATATGATTTACTTACATGTTGTATGGACTTTAAAAGAGACTGTGACCCCTGAGTTTGTTTCGGTGTTTCTTCTCAGGGTAGTCAGTTAGGAAACACCGGCCTCATCTAGTAACAAAAAAAAAAGTCCAAAAAATAAACAAAAATTGACGTGTAAAAGAGTTTGAAAAAACCTATTTACAAAATAAATATCATTTATCATTTTTTTTCTATTTCATTTAGTATAATTTGTAAATAATTTGTAACATATTAAAGTTTATCAGTCAGTAAAAAAAAAAAAAAAAAAATTATCATTTAACAACAAATTGTACCAGTTTTACCAACTGAAGTACGGAACCATAAAAATTGCATATTTTCAGACATAAGATAAATGGGACCTAAACAAATACAATAGAACCTACATTAATAACACGAAAAGCTGAAATAACACATAAGTTTTTCTCAATCAGGAAAAATTCTCAGACGAAAAACGGCCTACATTTGTCTGCCTACGTTCCTTACCTACTCTAGCCTAGGCTGGGAAAATACTTAGATGAAAAGGGAGAAAAAATTATTGTAATAAATCATAATGGATGCTGATTACTTTATCGATATTGTTCTAGAACATTTTCGTCACGGAACACCGTTTAATATCTTCGGTTTTCGTTAATAACCTACTTTGGGACTTGAAAAATGTCAGGGTCAAGGACCAGAGGTATAGGAGTGGTGAGGTGTTTCGCAATCAAGTAGCGTAATTTCTTCACCGACAAAAAATAATTAAGTGTGGTTTGTTGCAAAGAAAAAAGTTATCATTTGACAAGCCTGTGATACAGGTTTATCCTAGTACAGGCACATAACATAGCTATACCTTTTTAATTATTCTTAAGATTTGATGTAACTATTTTACCAAATTTAACTCTGAATAATATTATTATTATGTAATTGCTACATTCGTGTGTAGCGACAGTTATGGCATCATACGTAGTAACTACCAAATCCTGCATCAATTAATTAAAGTTCTCCGCGTGGTTTGAATAGGTACGACAGTCCGAAGTCATCTTGACGATTTTTTTTTTATTATACACAGGCTTGCGTTTGACCACTATCTCACCTGATGGTAAGCGATGATGTGCCCGACGAAAATTTGTCAGATACAACACCCGTCTGGTCCTCTCTTCACAACGGAGGTATAGTTATGTTAAATATTTTATACATCCAATTGTAGGTTTTAATTTCAGCTTCATACCTCTACGTGTTCCTTACAGAAAGGGTTTTGACAAATGGACAGATACAGAACAAAGTAATTTCATAAGAATTCAGTTTCTGCCGGCTTAGGTACGGAATCCTAAAAACTACAAGTTTTACTGTGAATGATTAATGAATCCGCTTTTATTGAAAGTGGTCTTAGAAAAACTAAACTTTATAGTAAGATGAGCGAGAAACTTTGATATCTTCATCTAATGAGGCGGAAGAAAACTTGGGGCTTGGAGCTAAGGCCTTTTACCTATGAAATAGAAAAAAACATTTTTTTAGCATTATAGGCCTTATAATGTTCGCACTGTTGGGACTCAGGCCTCATCTCTAGGAGAGGGATGGGCCGTAATCCAACACTCGGGCCTAATGCGGATTGGTGGATGTCACATGTCTTCGAATTTTTGGTATTAGGACATGTCAGTTTCCTCACGATAGTTTCCTTCACTGTTTTGAGAGCAGTGGTGATGAAATAAATTACCTACACTAAGTACTGGGCCTGGTTGAGTTTGAATCCGAACCCGAATTATTTTTTAGGTATTTAATTTAATAAGAGACAAGGGTAGGAGGCAGAATATAACTAGGCGTGCGTGAAACACTATGCGTCGCCTTAAAGAGGTGTCAGCACAACCGTAGGCCGAAGCCTAGTGGGGCCGTAGGTTGACTTCCGAAAGGAAAACCCGAACGTTTTGGAACGCATGGCAGAGAAGAAACATAGGTGTAGGTTTTAGTCAGTAAAAGTCAGACATGCCTTCTCGCACCACCGAGAGATTTCATAAAATGAAACTGGTGACTTTAAAAAAAGTGAGAAACTGATTTTAAACTGGGCTGCAGTTGTTGACTTTTTACTCTTTGCTCTGAAGCTGGTGTCAAGTCAGTGGCCACTTGGAAAACTTGCAGTAAGAGCAAAAACTTTTGTTTATATCGAACTTACCGCGTTTTTGAACTGTAATGAGATTTTTTGTACTTTGTTTAGGCATCAAGACTGGGCAAAGGAAGTGCTCAATACTTTCGTCTAAAAAGAAATAGAAAATCTCTGCTAAAGAGGCAGTAGAGCGGAAGAGGGGAGCAGTGAGAATATTATAAGCATATGATGATGGTGAAAACTAATAGTTTTACTGCCCTAGTAGACTGCTTTTAAGAGAAGTCGCTACATCTTAATATATATAAATCTCGTGTCCCAATGTTTGTCCTCAATGGACTCCTAAACCACTTAACCGATTATAATAAAATTCGCACACCATGTGCAGTTCGATCCAACTTGAGAGATAGGATAGTTTAAATCTAAAAAAAAAAAGTTGGGTAAAGTAAGGTAGTGTAGGGTAGTGTAGAGTAGTGTAGGGTAGTGTAGTGTAGGGTAGTGTAGGGTAGTGTAGTGTAGGGTAGTGTAGGGTAGTGTAGGGTAGTGTAGTGTGATACGAGACGTGTTAAATGAAACAACGTTTGAGTTACACTGAATATATTGAGAATAAACACGAGTAGTTATATGCAATGGTGGACTACTACACCATCCACCCTGAGAAAAAAAAATACATTTGTACTTACTAACTAGATTAAAATGTGTTTTTTTTTTGAGTTTTTTTTTTTTTTTTTTTACGTAATAAATTCATATTTCATACATAATAAAATGCTAGATTGTTACGCTTCAAAATACACGATAAAATAAACATACTCTTATTCTATAAATAGCATTGTTATTTTAATTACATTACAGTATAATGTTTAGAACAGGCCTCCGAACATAGTACGTTCAACTGGACTTTGTTTACATTCCATACTTAGGTGTCATGTATATCATTACGCTGCTTAGATACTGGGTAGGCACAACAGTACATGCAAATCACCGTTGTAAACAAATCATTGAGAAAGAATAAGTATATAATCACATATGTGGGTTAGTAAGTAATGGGTTCATAACATAATTTTTCTTCGAATGTAACAATGGCAATATTTACGACTTATATAGCTTTGTACGATTTTTGTGTACAATATCTTCCTTATTGTTACGTAATATTTTGACATTACAACCTAAGTCTTCTAATACTAAAAATGGGCCCAAATAAATACTATCCATTTTATTTCCTGACGGATTTTGCAATAAAATGCGATTACCTTTACTATAATTTATTGAGTTGACATGAAGGTCATAATTACCTTTTCTTTTTAATTTACTTAAAATTAAATTATTTTTAGCTTCATTTTGTGCTACTTGAAGCCTATATTTTAATTCTAGGGGGTAACTATTGAGGTTGTATAAAGGATCAACGCCGCTACGCAAATTACTTGGTAAATTACATAACTTACCGAATACCAGCTCATGGGGCGTATATTTAGTTTCCGAGTGTACGGTATTATTGTAAGAAAAACACCAATATGGTAACCATTCACTCCATGAGCTAGGATGACTTAAGCAATTAATCCGTAAATAAGCCATTAGATGCTTATGTGAGTTTTCCAATGCACCTAGACTCTCGTGATGGTATGCCGTGGATGCCAAATGGCTTATATTTAAGAGTTTAAATACCTCTGTCATCGTGGAGGACATGAACTCCGTTCCTCTGTCTGTACCGATCTCTCGTGGTATTCCATAGCGTAACACGAAATTGTTGACGAACGATTTTGCTACACTTACCGTATCTTTATTATGTAGTGGGTAAGCTTCCACGAACTTAGTTAACTCACATTGCAATGTGAGAATATAGCAATAATTATTGTAATCTTTCGGTATTGGCCCCACCAAATCAAGGTAAACCTTCTCGAATGCCGAATTTGCGGTAGTTGTTATTGTCATCGGTTGTTTAGTATTAATTGAATATTTTTGTTTCTGACTGGATTCGCACTTAGAAACGAAGTCTCTTATGTCACGATCCATACTTGGCCAATAATAATACCTTTTAATGTTATTAGACATTCGATTAACCCCCGCATGCCCGCTTGTGGGTAACAGGTGAAAATCGTTAAGGATAACGCGCCTATTGTCAATGTTGTTTATCTTTTGTACTCCCCTTAGCAAACAAATACGTGGGCCAGACCAATAACAATCATTGCTTATGCTCTCTACTAAACTTATAGCAAACTCTTTGTTTTTATCATTTTTAATTATGCAAAGCTCATTAATGTTGTATCTTTTGCACAATAGCCGCAAGTCTCTCATCATTCCGTCTCGCGTGAACGACGATCGAGATCTTGGGTTTAAATAAATAATAGATTTACTTGGCACGTAAATAAAATAATCAGAAAATTCTAATAAAGTCTTATTACTTAATCTTTTTATTTCTTTATCCGTAGTTAACGATAATTCGACCAAGTTATTGGGTTTCTTAATTATTTCCACCACTTTAGCTTGTTCGAGATTATTAGATGAACTGTCATGTGATGACTTGGATTCCGTAAAATCCGCATTTTTACTTAAGGCCCTTTGTTTACTCTGTGCTCTTGTTATAACGTTTAGTACACTTATCTTTTTTAAATCATCTGAGCTTAACATTATGCGCGATAAAGCATCAGCTGCTGCATTTTTACTACCTTTTAAATATTCAACGCTATAATTATACTCTTCTAATTGCAAACGGAATTTTAGCAATCTGCTAGACGGATCTCGCATTCCGAACAGATATACTAACGGTCGATGGTCGGTCTGTATCCTAAACTGTCTACCATATAAATAAGGCCGAAAGTGTTTTACACTCCAAACTATTGCAAGGAGCTCCTTTTCAATAGTTGGGTATCTCCTTTCGGCTTCATTTAAACCACGACTAGCGTAGGCTACTGGCCGACCATCCCCGTTGCAGAGAACCGATCCTATCGCCGTTCCTGACGCGTCGGTTTGCAAAATAAACGTATGGTTTCCTGAAAAATTTGGGTATTGAAGTACTGGTGGGTTTATTAAACTCTTTTTTAGATACTGGAATGAATTTTCGCAATGGTCTGTCCAAGCAAACGCCACATTTTTACAACAAAGTTTATTCAATGGATAGGCATACTCTGCAAAATTAGGAATAAATTTCCTGTAATAATTTACAAAGGCGACGAAACGTTTTACTTCCTGTGGGTTTTGTGGCCTTGGATAATTTTGAACTACCTTTGTTTTTTGAGGATCGGGCAAGATGCCCTTTTCCGAAACAATGTGTCCCAGATATAGTATTTCCTTTTGTAAAAATTTGCATTTTTCAGGATTAAGTTTTAAGTTAACCTTACGAAGTCGGCTAAACACATCAATTAAATTTTGATTATGGTTATTTAAATTCCTTCCAAATACGGCCAAGTCATCTTGATAAACTAAACATTTCTCGTAATTTAGACCTGTCATTGCCAGGGTCATCATACGGGAGAATGCATTTGGGCTAGTTTTTAGACCCATCGGTAACCTAGTCATTTGGTACTGATTCTTAGAAGTAGTAAATGCTGTATAAGGCCTGCTATCAGGATTTAAATTGTTTTGATAAAATCCTTGATAGAGATCTAAATGTGAGTAATACATAGAACCGGATAACGAGTCTAAAATGTCAGAAATATTGGGTAACGGGAATTTATCGTCTTGAATTTGATTATTTAGTTTTCTATAATCTATTACAATTCGCCACTTCTTCAAGCCATTAGAATCTTGTTTTTTGGGTACCAATAGCAAGGGACTCGACCATGGACTTCTACTTTCCTCTATTATTCCGTCGTCTAACATTTTTTGTATTTGTTTATCGACCTCTGCCTTTTGTGCATACGGCAGTCGATAAGGCTTAGTATATACCGGAGTCGCGTGTGCTTTCAGTTCAATAGCTTGCTGACATAAGGGAGTAGTAGATAATTTGTCACCCGGTAGGTGAAAAACATCGGGGAATTTCGCACAAATATTTTCTATTGATTTTATTTCTTCTTCATTCAACCCATTCAATTTTAATAATGAAAATAGATTTTTAACCCTGTCGGCATTCATGACAGGTTTACTAAAGTGACAAATTCGATAGTCGCTCAATTTGGTCTTATTCAATGTAATATTGTACAGATTAACATCTTCGTCCCTAGTATTTAAAATTTGTAGAGGAACTTTACCGTTTGTGGGCTTTACAATTGAATTAGCGGCGAATACGCCCTCACATAATTCCTGACATTCAATCACCGATTCCTCCAAAATATCTGTTTCGATAAAGTGAATAGACTCACTTCGCGCGCCGACTGTTAAGAACGTGTTGCCGTTATCTATCTCTGTAAAGGGCACTGTTATCATTTTCCCACAGACTGAAGTTAGTTGTAAAGACTTCAACTCAAAATTTAATATAGCCTTAAATGCTTGAAAAAAATCCTGCCCTAAGATACCGTTCACTTTGGACGGCAATGATTTTAGTACGTAAAATTTATGCTTAAAATCTACATTATTACGACGCAAGTTAATATAAACATAGCCTGTAGAAATGACATCACCTCCTATTCCTTTAATTCTAAGTCTCTGTGAATGGAAAGGTATTTTTAAACAAGCTAGCATCGCCGAGTTTATGACCGAAATTGATGCGCCCGTATCGATGAGCCATTTATGGTTGTGCTGACAACTGATATCAAATGAAACTTTGTTCAACGAATTGAAACTAAAGATAATATTAGGATCGAAAAAAATGATTCAGAGACTCTGTTACTACCTGACCTTCTGATTCCGCTGGCTCGCGGTCCGCCTCGGCTTCTATGACATGGGCACCTTCAGCCCCCGCTCTTCCTCTATTGCTAGAAACTTGACCACGGCTACCTGTATAGTTACCTCGGCGGTTTGGTCTTGTATTGGACCCTGAGTTATTATTATTATATTGTGAGGAATGCGTTGACTGACCACGCCAATAGTTCCTTGAGTAGTATCCACGTTGGCGACTATTTCGCCCTCGACCTCTATAAAATCTATTCGGGGTTTTTTCTGAGGTATTTGCCTTATCTTGATACATACCCAAAACCTCTGTCGAGTCAGCTGATGTAGAAACCTCTTCGTCCTGGGCTGCTTGTACCGCATCTTTTAGCGATGTAAAGTTACGCGCTGCTATAATTGTACTTAACCGATCATTTCCCAAGCCGTCCGCAAATCGTTTTATAGCATATTTCTCATTGATTGGTTTTAACACATTATATTTCGTAGAATCGCCCTCAGCTTGGGAAATGGTAAGTTCCACAAATAATTCAGTTATCTCCTTACCAAAATCCGCTACAGATTTATTCTTCTGCGTTGCCCTTTGTAGCTTAGTCTGAAGAGCTGTAGGTGATTTCCTTGGGAGAAGTAGCTGACGCATATCCTTAATCAGACCCTCAATAGAACTGTAATCGGAAGATAATTTCAGTTTGGCGTTTTGAGAAAGCCTACTTTTTAAAACGAACAAAATTAATTTTTTCTTGCATTCGGATTTGTCTAGGATAGAGTCGTAATATTCAATGTTTTCTATTAGTTTTTTAGTAACATCATCGTCATCGTTCATGACGGGTAAGAGATTCAGAGCGATCTTCAAATCAAAGTATGTTTCGCTATTCATCGTGATAGTCCTTTCTTTATCCTTTGAACACAAGTCAATGATTTCGTTATACAAACACAAAAATTCAGAACTGTATCTATTAATTACTTCCACTGATTTGTCGTCAATATTGCCCTTTTTAATGTCGGTTTGTATCTTACTTATTAATGAAGTATACTGACTATACAAGCTGTTTGCCGCTGCTAATTTTAAAACACTTATATTTCCTTGACGACGTTCAGGGCCTATTTTAATTAAGTATTTTCTTATTTCTTTCAAATCCTTATGTAGACATTCTAAAATATCAGCCATCACTTATATTAAAAACCTGTTTAAAAAAAAACCCATTACTATGTACACTCTGTTACTTATTTCGCGTAGCACCCCCACACTAACGTAATAAATGTGTGTGTTTAAACGCAAGCGCGTGAAACACAACAGGTATTATCGTTGTGTGCTACAAATTAACTCGTCTGCGCATCGTCATCCCAGCGAGCGGCTACGATTGGTCGGCCCAGAGGGGAAGTGCGGGGCTTAGTTCCGTTTTCTTACGCGCGCGCCGCCACTGTCATTCCGCCGTGGCGCAATGCGTATGATACATGTCTGACGAGTAAGAGGTCCCAAGTTCGATTCCTATCGTCTGATGTAATAGAAAGATTGCTTGTTTTTGTTTTCTATTTGATTTACCCGTTTTTAATAGTAATGTTATAGTTACTCCCATAATAATTAATTATCTGTTATTTTCTTTTTGTTTTACTCATGCTTTTTTTTAATAGTAATGTTATGGTTACTCTCTTGTAATAATTAAAATATTCGAAATATAATTTTGTAATTTTATACATATAAACTATGTATATTTACGAAATTAATTAACGAAATTTTTGTATATAACTTGTAATATAAATAATTTTATAATATATATATATAATACATATATTATTTACGTAATATAATAATAGATACGTTATTATTATAATTATTGTTAGTTGACAATACTTTCATTGTCAACTTTTTTTTTATTTTCGCAAACATTCACTTATGAAATTATTATAGTTATTTAAAATAACATCAAACACTTACACTTAATCTTTGGAAAGTATATTTTTATGATATGGGTAGGTAATCAGTAATAATGTTCACAATAATCAAGTAGCTGTGGGTATAAATCAAAAATAAAGTAAAACCATACCACCAACCAATTCACCTATTCAAGTATTATTATGTAGCCAGCTCAACTCGTAAACAAAATAAAACTCGTTTACTACTCGATATACACACACACATATATATGTGTTTGCTACGAATCAGATAAACAAATTCGCTTCATTCATTAGATGGTAATTTAGCACTGATTATTAAGTGCTTGCTTGCCGTTAAAGGTGTATCGAGTTCGATCCTAGCCATTGACAAAACATTTTTTTTCTACTTTATTGTAGTATAATGATAACGAAGTTTAATAAAACTAAAACTTAGAATATTTGCTTTAGCGTTTGAATCCCCAACCGGTCCTATGAGACCGCGCTGTTATTGTTATACTATCGTGTCTCGTTTCGCGGGTATCTGAGTAATTAAAAACTAAGTGTATGAATATTATCATCTACCCACTTTATTAGTTATTTACTAAGAAATGAGTCGGATAATAAGTTAACCTGGCATAACGCTTTTGCCTATCACGATCGTGTGTTCTACAACTTACTCCGAGACAAAAAATAATTAATCGTTGTGGAAAGTGATACTTTTTACAAATAATAAACAACATGTCTCATTATTTTGTCTACACTTTTGAGGGCTGAGATAATAGTATTACATAAACAAAATGTATCCATAAGTGAAATTTCGAGGAGATTAATGCTACCGGTAAGTAACAAATCCAAACTTAAAATAGGTAATGCAAAATAATTTAACATTGTTGATATTTGTAAGGTTTTAACGTAATTTTGTGATTGTTTACAGAGGAAAACTGTGCAGTTTTGGGTGCAAATATTGTTGCTACGTATAACGCTGACGGCTTTGCTACAACAAGAAACACTGCAATTATGCACGACGTGTCTATGACAATTGTTCGGCGCCACTTACTTAAAATTAAATGTCGCAAGCCCGCGAAAAAAATTTTACTGACGGCGTTGCATAAGGAAGAAAGGATGCGGTTTGCAAGAAAATTTATAGATTTCGATTGGTGCAATAACATAGTTATATTTAGTGATGAAAAGTGTTTTAAGTCAGATAAGGATGGGCGTAAAATATTATGCAGAAAAAATGGAGAACGTTACCATCACAAAAATATTCTCCCATGCGGGTCTAGTGGTCGCATTACGTTAGGGGGGATGCTTCAGGTCAGCCCGCGAAATTCAAATTTTCTTACGTTTTTTGCATTTTGTAAGCCAGTGATAGGTTGTATGAAGTTAAAAATACTTACGCGACTGTAAAACGTAACTAGTTATATAATTATAACCATAAAAATCGTTACGTAAGAAAATTTGAATTTCGCGGGCTGACCTGAAGCATTCACCTTAGTTATTGAGGCTGGATGTCATCGATGGGTCCCGGTGAGTTAGTGGAGGTAGGGGGTCGCAATACCAGTCAAGGTTACTTGGACATCAAGAGTTACGATACCTATCATAGTTCATTTTTTAAAACATGTTGATTGATAACTTTGATAAGTAAAAAAAAAGACTAAGAAGTAAGCTGTAGGTAATTATACTGTTGTTGTATTATGTGACATGATGTTATTGTTATTGAGATCAAGAGTTGCGATATCTATCATAATTCATTCTTGATAACATGTTGATTTATGTCACTAATAAAAAACTTAAAAAAAAGTGACGTCCATCCTGGTCTGACTAACGGCCCGACTCAGGGACATTCATTAACGTTAATCATCACTTAAGAAATTGTCACATTGACAGTTTTACACAGTTCTTCAGTGAAGGTTTGACAATACTTAACTTTAATGGACGCTAATGAACCATTAGCTGGACTATGCGTTCGGCCGTTAGAATATTTTCACTTTATATATTGTATTAAGGATAATCATGAACAGATTCGTTAATTGTGACCATTCCGTTTAATGTATGTAATTAATAAGTTGTAATAAACATAATTGGATCGTTATCGCAGTTTTCTTTGTCACAATATTTTCAAAATATTTTAATTATTATGAGAGTAACTATAACATTACTATTAAAAAAAAGGTCAAATAGAAAATAAAAACAAGCAAACTTTCTGTTACACCAGACGATTGGAATCGAACTTGGGACCTCTTACTCGTCAGTCACGTATCATACGCATTGCGCCAGGGCGCCGATAACAACAGTAGCCAATTCTTGCTGTAGGTACTTTCATAGTGGTATACGGCTACTAATTGCTTTTTGCAAGATTGTGAGTGTAGAAACGACGAGTTACTTTGTAGCACACAACGATAATACCTGTTGTGTTTCACGCGGTACACGGCGCACACATTTATAACCTGCTACGCAATCTCCGCCGCCGTGTGTACTATGTTGAAAAGGGTACATAAATAAACTTAGCTCTGATATATTGAGCGCTGCCCTTGTTTATAAGTAATATCCTAATAATTAATCTTAATGTCCATAATAATTAGCCATTGCAGAAGAGAATAAAAAAACACGAAGAATGATGATGAAGATCGCGAAATAACTCTTTACGCACTTAGTAATCGCACTAATTATACCTGTAAATCACTACACTGGTTCACCTTTATCCAATTGCCGGCGCTCTCGGCGAAAGATACTTGCATATCGCTGCAGCGCGAATTCGTTTATTCGCCGTTCCACCAGTCGTTCATGACACCTCTTGTAAATGCGCCAAATGATGAAGATTCCCCCCAGCGCCAGAAGAATACAGATCACCAGTAGAGTGTAACTAATGGCTCCAGCGTGATTTTTCAGCGTTTCCAAATGCGCTATGTTGTCTGCGCCACCAGCCGCGGTTTGCGCCAACACAATTTCTTCAGTTTTTGTTTGAGAACCGCCCATTTTGGCAACGATTAAGAACGAAGTTTATAGACACGTAAGTTAACTTTCCACACAAGTTGGTCGAACAAAGTTCAATTATGAAGTACATCATTATGTTATTACTTAGTTCATGTGTTCACTTAGCCAACCCGAATATGGTCATGGAATGTGCACCCGCGGCTGACCCATAGGCAGGGTCGCCATGTGATACGAGACGTGTTAAATGAAACAACGTTTGAGTTACACTGAATATATTGAGAATAAACACGAGTAGTTATATGCAATGGTGGACTACTACAGTAGGGTAGTGTAGGGTAGTGTAGGGTAGTGTAGGGTAGTGTAGGGTAGTGTAGGGTAGTGGAGGGTAGTGTAGGGTAGTGTAGGGTAGTGTAGGGTAGTGTAGGGTAGTGTAGCGTAGTGTAGTGTAGTGTAGTGTAGGGTAGTGTAGTGTAGCGTAGTGTAGTGTAGGGTAGTCATTTGACGGGAAAAATTCCAAAAATAAATAATTGTCTACCCCGTGCGAAGCCGGGACGGGTTGCTAGTATGTATATAAGCTTTATGAAGTTTTTTTGTGAGACGCCTATTGTTATACCTAATTATAAACTCAAAACATAAGACACAAATGGCATATTGTTACACTTTTTTTCAAGTGGGGAATTATCAGAATGATTTCTTTCCGCTCTTGGGCGGAGTGGATCAGGAGCGGACATGTCAAACGTTTACTGGCTTAACTCCACCCCGTTCCTTCTTTGCCTTCGTTCCGGGGACACGAGCGTCCCTTTCGGAATCCAATCCATGACCCCAGAGGCTTCGGCTCTGCTGGGCCTTTATAGTTTGCTGACATCTCATAATCAGATTGACTTTATTTGCCTGCCCCAAAAAAAGTTATGAGTTCCATAACTCATTTTCCGTTATCAAAGACCTGGTTTTCCGGTATCAGAAGAAACTAATTCTTTCATAAATAATTAGGGTAGGAAGATCCGTTATAATCAGATTTAGCGACCCATATCATATCATACACGAATACATAGATATGTATTACTATGTGTACTTACTACGTCTATGTCATTTATATTATATCGGTAATTTATTCCCTGGAGACGGCTAGCCAGCAAATTAATTAGTATTTTGAATACATGGCTTTTGCGATATTTTTAGCGTTCCATTCCCAAAGAGTAAAATGGGAGCCTATTATTAAGACTCCGTTGTCCGTCTATCTATCAGTCTGTTTATTTGTCTGACTGTCCGTCTGCCACCCTGACTGTATCTTATGAACTGTGATAGTAACCGACTGTAGTAATTTTCAAAGATGGTGTATTCTTTTGTCATTAAAACAAAAAATACAAAAAATAGAATGTAATAAATATATTTAAGGGAGCTCCCATACAGCAAACATAAATTGTTTTGCTACGGATGATACTGAACCCTTCGTGTGCGATTCCAACTCTGGCTTGGCCAGTTTTTACTCAATTTTGTTCTTCAAATGTCGTTCATGTACTACTTTGATTGGTCTGTCCAAGGATCAAGTCAAAAAGTCATCATTGACGTGAAGTAGTACAGCTGGATATGCTATCAACGCTACAGTTTCAGTGTTTCTCTTAATGTCGTTATAATTATTATTGCTACTCTCCCACGGGTATGCTCTCCTAGTACCAACGGTTCAATACATCGCTTTATCAGAATCATATCTGGCGTTGACAGGGTGACAAAAGCTGGTATCAGTACATCTTTACCGATTAATTCTGTAGGCAATTAATCAAGGTCCCTTCCTGTCTCCACTGAAACGAAATTGATGATACCATTTCAGTCGACGACTTTTTTGTATTTATTAATTTTATAAAATGATCATTGTTTGTTTCAGGTACTAGGAGTTCATATATTTTGGTGGTTGGAAAGAGAGTGAGTATTTCAACGCTTTGTGCCTTAGACTTCAACCTAGGATACTACTTAGGATACCACAATATTCTAGGATACTATCCTAGGATGCTATATTTTTCTTTAGACTTTCTTTTAAATGATCTATTAAGTGAAGTACGTTTAAATTTTACAGTTCTGTACCATAATAATTACGTACTTATTAGAAAACAAATTCTCTTACCGTATCGGTCTATTTGTTTTACGTGCAATTTCATACTTAAAAACTTCTAAACCGATTTTCATGGGGTTTTGACTAAAAATAGTGTTGAATAAGAAAGATTTAAATGCGTAATACACGCAAGTCATAGTCGAGAAAAGCCAGGAACTCAAAGTTTTCTAACACTGTGCTATGCTTGGGTAAGTCGCACAGGGCCATGACGTGTTAAAATGTCAACCATACGATTGAGAAAGAGAACTATACGAGTATACCTACCCTACCTACCTTATGTAGCTCCATTCCTTTAAAAGCTCAGTTTAGGTCGTCAAGTAGAACGCGTAAAGAACTCATGGTAGAATAGAGACCCTAATACAAGTTCTGAGAGGAACACAGCGACACATAAGCTTGTCCTAATAAAAAGCAGAGTACACACTACAGAAAAAAAAAACATTCTTAGCCCACAAAATCGTCGCATAAGCAAGGCAGCCACTCTTATGAAGCGTGCTATCCGAGGCACGGAGAAAATCGGTATGTTAAGATGGTCACCCATCCACAGACCAACCTTGGCATGCGTTGCTTGACCTTTGAAGATTGACCCGTGCGGCTGTTATGATCTAGCCACGAGCTCAAATTTTAAGCTTTCAAGCGAGAAAAACGGATAGAGCAATTTGAGTATACCTTATATAGCTCCATTCCTTTAGTAATTCAGTATAGGTCGTCAAATAGAACGTGTAAAGAACTCATGGTAGGGTAGACACCCTACTAAGTGCTCAGACGAACACAGTGTCACATAAGCTTGTCCTAATAAAAAGCAGAGTACACACTACAGAAAAAAAACATCCTTAGCCAACAAAATCGTGACATAAGCAAGGCAGCCACTCTTATGAAGCGTTCTTGGTGGCAGGGTTCATTAGTGTTAAGGTACCTGACAAGGCTCGAGATGTGTCTAGAGTATCTCTTGTATCCGCAGCCTAACGTTGAGCAAACAAACCTTTAAAGTTGGCTTCTTATTTGTGTTTTTTTTTGTAGTGTGTGTATGTGTGTGTGGTTGCAAAACTTATGCACCCTAATAATTTAATTACTGAATTTTTAAGCAATAATATTTCCGTAATATGCACCAATGTTTTTTAAAGAAATTATTTATCCTATATCAACGCACGCATATGCAAACACGCTAGAGACGTAATACGTAGAAGTTAGTGGGTTTGATTAATAGGAAATAACTTTGTACGAGTATTTATAGGTGTGCTTTGTTTAATTGTTAAGTTTTACTTCGGCCAGAGATTTTGAGACATTGCCATACTCGTACATCGTGGCAATGCCACCAGCCAGTCGACAGCGATGCGGAAAATTTTGACGTCATATTTTAAGATGTTTATTTACTAGTATTTTATTGGCTTAATATTTTAATAGGTACCTAATCAATACATAAGGACCATGCCTATGTAAGTGTCAGATAGGTTGTCAATTTCCTTATAATTTGATTTCCGGGTTCCCGGAAAAGGGAGGAGGTACTTCAATCTGTGAGTGTTGGGAAAGGTCATTTAGGGGTAATATTAATGAGGATGGACAGAAGTGTTCTATTATCTATTAAGAGAGAGAGAGAAAGGTTTCCTAATAGCTATAACTTAAGGATCTTGCTTAAAGAAGAATGTAGGATATTGGCCCTCGTTTGTTCCACGCAACTCATTTACTTAAACTTTTACGATTGATTGCAAATAAATTACACATTCTCAATAATACATTAATTGTGTGTGCAGCTAAGGAGTGGAATTTCCCGCATCTGTGTTTCCTGATAGCAATAACCTTGGGGTCTTTAAGTCAAAAGCGAATAAGTTACTTGTAGGCAAGCGTTCTCCATTGCTGGCCACATCATTGCTTACCATCAGGTGAGGTTGTGGTCAAATGTAAGCCTATGCATAGTAAAAAAAAATATGTAAGTAGTTTGTTTGTTTAGCCAACAATTTACTTGTTGGTTTTGATTCCGTCCAGTAAGAACAAAGTTCAGCCCGAGTCATTTGCGGTGAGCAGTGTTTCACGCTGGCTCCTCAAGGAGGTGCTAGCAAAACCAGGGGAACCAGCAAGGCATGCCAGGGCCACAGGAAATTTCTGAAAAGGAAACCTGAGATCTAAAACGCAAAGGGAAAAAGGACTCTATCGTCTGTTTTTATACACTGAGTCTAACCGCAGTTCATACATAGATTGCTATCCCCGCTAAACAGTAAGATTCTGTCAATCAATATTCTGCGTTTCACAATAAAAGATAAGAGACAGCTATCTTTATTCAATGACAGACAGCTTTTTCCCTCTCATCTATCTAAGCTTCTCGAAACGTTTAGTTCTATGCTAATCACTAAAACATTACATGCTCACAACAAATGTTATTTATTTATTCATAATTAATAAATGTATTTAATTTGTTAACAGCATAAATTTCATTTAAATAAATAAAGAATTAAAACACTTTATCTATATTTTTTTACAGAACGATTACGTTTCGTTCTGTAAAAAAATATAGATAAAGTGACATTTGTGACAAGTGATAAATGTGTTCAATACGTCAAAACTGTAAAAAATTCAGATTGAAACAACAAACCAAAAATGTTAGACGTAATACGTAATAATTATAAAAAAAACGATGACCTACATACAAAGAAAAATTATATAAATACCTATGGACTAAACAAACCAATGGAAGTATCATGATGTTGCACACTCATTTCGCCGGCTTACGAGTTCTCTTTTCTGGCATTGGCTTTGCTGGTACGGCGGAGGACTCAGCAACGGGGAACTGGGCAACAAGTTCTCGATACTCCGAGGTAGACTCGATCGAAGTCAATGTTTACCAAACCTGACTCTTGATATCAATGAAATCCTTGGAAAGGCTGACAATGGTTTTGTGGGAAGCTTCACTACTGGCATTCTTCATGTCTTCCTCATACTGTGTCATTCGTGAGGCAAATGTAGAAGAAAGTTCCTCAACACAGTTTGACAGTTTGGAATAGGTCCATAATAGTGAGATGCAGTGCTGGTAGTATATATGTGTTCCGAAAGAGAGTTGATTTGCAGAGTGTGTACCAGATGTTAACAAAGAACCTTAATCAGAATTCTGCATGTATTTACTGTTTTTAATATTTTTAATTAATAAAAATATAAGATCTCAATTTTTTTGTGTTCAATTAGAGACTATTCTCAAGAAGAAAAGCAATGTTTGTATGTTATATTAAGTGTAAGAGTAGTTTAAGTAATATGAAATAAAAATACAGTTAAAATATTATTATTGTATGTAATTTATATATTAAAGTAATTGTTTATCAGTAATAACTATTCCGATGTCAATTCTGAAGAAGAATTTTCATGAACAGTTACATCATTGTCGTGAGAAGTGTCTGGAATGGATACTTCTGGCTCTATTTCTTCCAGGTTCAGATTTCTGGCAATATTATGCAGTACTGCAGTCACTATAATAACTGCTTGCATATTTTATACTTTTAGCCTACTTTTTAAGGATAATACAGGGAATCGTCTCTTCCAAACTCCAATGCATCTGAAATAAAATAAGTAACTATAATTAATAATTTTATCGTATACTAGCGTTAGCCTGCAGCTTCGCCCGCGTACATAAAATATAGCTTATATCACTCAGGAATACAGCAGCTTTCTATTGGTGTAAAAATATTAGCAATCGGACCAGTACCTCCATAGATTACCTCATACAAACAAAAAAACAAACTTTACCTCTTTATTATATTAAGTATAGATAATATGTTAGATAGCGACCTTTCATCGAGGAAGGGTTTTTAACATCATGCTATGACTAGGTACTAGCAGAGGAATAATAAAGAGAGATGCAGATGAATCCACTTCACAAACTAATGAAAAACAAATTCTAGCTGTTCTTAGGCCCGAAGTCCTCTGTCGCTGATGTCGGTCGCGCGTACCGTTGTGTTCTATGAAGCACCACACTGTGACGCTGACATCAGCGGCGCGCGAGTTGCTACGCGCCGCTGACGACGCGCGTCGGTCTCGCTCATCAGCGCCGCGTTCGTCGGTCGACTGACGCGCTATCATAGTACGCACTAGCATAGTACCCAATGCATAAAATCGTAGAGCCAGAAGTATTTGATGAAGTGGGGATATCCCATGATTCCTGTAAAAAATTAAACTTGATTAAGCTTGATATTAGGTAAAAGCAATAGTGCACTAGCGCGCGCACCTGTGGCCGTTGCGCTGGCCGCGTGCGCCCAGGTGCGCGCGCTATATGGCGATGTCATACTAATGTAGGTATGTATCTCGATGGCCGCCGCGGCCCGCGACCTGGCCGCTAGTGCGCTATTGCTCTAAGAACAGACACTAAAAGAACATTTGTGAACCCATCCAAATTAATACTTAATTTTACGTACCTTTTAGATGTAGCACAATAAGGGTGTATTAAATTAATTACCTGACACACAGTCACTTTATTTAGTCTAAATCTGTAGGCAAATTCGTAATCATATCCTCCTCCCTGCTTCATCACCTTAGCCCTTACGATGTTTCTCCATCTGTTCCTATCTTTAGGCGTTGTGAAGGGCACCGTAAATCGTAGAATTAAGAGCGGCGCGGATCTGGTCGGACCAACATATTGGGCTGCGCTCGCGAGCCCTTTTTCCATCTACTTTACCGGTCACAATGAGCCTTTCGAGGTTGTCACTTTCTTTCCTTGCAATGTGACCGAAGCATTGCAGAATCCTGCGAAGACACTCGGACGACAGCCGTGAGGAGATTTGAAGCTCTTGCAAGATGGATACGTTGGTCCGAAATGCTGTCCAGGGGATACGGAGCATCTTTCTCCAGCACCGTATTTAGTTTAGATAAATAATTCACACGTGGCTTATATTCCTTCTGCAACGGTATGTTATCGGTATCACTGTCTTCATCGCAATCTATTATCATTTGGAATAATTCCATATCACTATCATCACTGCTATAATATTCCATTATTACAAGAAATTCTACAACGCAACAAATATTTTTCAAACGTCAATTCCCGTTACTGACCGATAATGACAGATACGCATATGGCGTTACTAGAGTTAGCTCCGCCTACCGGAGAGTAACTTCAAACTTATATTGAAATGCAAGTAAGGGAGAATTGTATGAGCGTCCTAACTCTAGTAGACTATCCGACCTCCCGAAAATAGATTGACAACTTTGATAGGAACTGCTGTCGGTCGGTAGGTTATAGGAAAGCAAGTAAGGGCAAAATGATAGATTTGTTTATCTTTAGTAGCTCCAACTGAAGTTAGATAGCTTATTGAAAACGGGCGTAAATTGACACAGGTAATGTCAAAGTTACTATAGGAATGTTGCCAGTTCTTTTGTGATGTAATGTCATTTTAGTCTCAGGGTATAAAAAATAGACCCTAAAGAGTAAGAAGTTAAAAAGATAAATTTCAATTGATCTATGTGAAATTCCCGCTTAATTCAGACAGACAGCTTGGCAACAGTCTACAAACATATACTTAAACGAATTCGTATTGTACACAAAATCACGTACGGGCACAATAAATCTCGCGCTGCACCACTTCCATGCTGGATGTATGAGATTTATTTATGAGCAGACAACTGCCACTAAGTAGATAGGTACGGACTTTCGACTTCATACAATGAGCGTAAATGCACGCACACATAAACGCACTACACGTGCATCGAGTGTTGGAGCACCGTGCGTGTTAAAACACATACACGATAGTTTACCCGATGCCGTGGGCTTGCGGGAGCTTTGGGTGGCTCACCGTCCGGCCGTCCAGTAATCATCCGGACCGAACCCAAGTGGATGACGGCGCATAGTGTCCCACACACGCCTCAAGGAGAAGTCACTAACGAAGGCAAAGAAGGAACAGGAGGGGGTTTTAGTCAGTTAAAGTTTGGAACGTCTTATCGCTCCGTTCATAGCGGGAGAAGTCGAAATTGACTTAAAAAGGCTTAAAAAAACCTTTTACATGATATTTATGTGCGTGTGAGCCTCTTTCGCCCATTTATATGTAGCTGGACTTCTGTAATAATATATCTAGTGCAACTAACGTATGGCATAAGATAATAAGACCACGTATGACCGAGTTTCCTTATCTGGGTATTCTTCAATGGAGCAAGAATGATTTAGGTGGGATGAGGAATTAGCTTAGAAGTAGGTATTTTTGGAATTTAACCTCTCAAAATAAAAGCATTGTATGGACATACAGAAATGGTATAACTCGGTCACATTAACTTAACGCTTGGCGTCGATGAAACAATGTCCAAAAACAATATGACAACAACAGAGAACTAATCAAATTATCGACCCGCGTATTGATAACAAAGATGCTAACTATACATCATACTTGCCGAGCGAGCTAAGGGGAAGCGGGGGATAACTGAGGGATGCTCGCATTTCAGAGATGCGTCAAATTAATGTCACCAAATTGTAGCTTGAGAAAAAGTGTCATCATCATTCTACCTAGCCTTTTTCCAACTATATTGGGGTCGGCTTCCAGTCAAGCCGGATTTAGCTGAATACCAGTATTTTTACGAGGAGCGGCTGCCTACTAGACCTCCACAACCCATTAACTGGGGTAACACGGTACTTCATGGCAAGACTGGAGTCAGGTTTACTGGCTTCTGACTATCCGTAACGACTGCCAAAGATCTACAAATGACAGCCGGGACCTTAACGTGCTTTCTGAGGCACGGAGGAAACTCGTTATGTTAAGATGGTCACCCATCCACAGACCAACCTAGGCAAGCGTTGCTTAACCTTGAAAATCGACCTATGCGGCTATTATTATCTAGCCACGAGCTCCTTGAGAGCTTGAGAAAAAGTATAAATTCAAAAAAAATTAATGCCAGCCATTCAAGGTGCGTCCAAACCGAGAAACATTTCCATATAACCGCTCTTACGTTGTCTGTCCAAGAAGGGTTATGTTTTTGTCTGTATATAATATATCTGTCTTTGCCTCCATTTATCACGCCAAAACTGCGTTCATTTTCAATCAGAATCTCAAAATCTCATCAATCCAACAGCACAATATGTAATAAATAATAAATGACTTCTAAAACTATTCTGAAGACCCATTCTTCATTCTGAAGAAAAGAAAGAATATTTCCAAGTACCCGCAGATTGTGCACTGCCATAAATCTTTTAGTGCTTGGTCACACTGGTAGCGGGGAGCGGCGCGGGTGCGGGAGCGGGCGCGATTTGCTTGGCCACACGATAGCGTAGGCGGGGAGCGGCGCGGGTGCGGGAAAGGACGCGATTTGCTTGCCCACACTTTTACCGCGGGCAGGGTGCGGGTAGTCGCTCGCCGCTCGCACACTCACTGTGGCCACTTGTATGGACGAGCAATAGGATGAGATGCCCTTACTAGTCCCGTGTTTAGCACTTGCCGCCGTTTCTCGCACCCACGTGCCCACTATGGACCCTCAAATAAAGTTCTTCTTCGTTTTCTTTTCGTATCGATGCACTCATATCAAACCTTTTCTGACCCGTATTAGGCAACCTGCACGGCTCTGTCTCTGGCCTCGCATAGACCCTGAAAAGTATAGGTGGTAGTGCAGGATGACAGTTTATCAGGTGACGCATGTCCTGTGAAGCGGCTCCACACTGGCACTTTGTTAAAGATGGTTAGATGAAGCCCTATTTGGCCAGATTGCTCTTACAGCGGGCAACCTGGGAATTGATGAAGTTCTTCTGTTTGAGATTGCCGCGCCGCTCCCGCCTCGCGCTTCCAGTGTAGCCGAACACTATGTCAGTGCTCACAATGAGGCTCCTGTCAGAGTGACGTCAATTTATAGCGTCAATATATTGACGGCGATGGCAGATAATGGGCGCGCTTACCCTAGAGGCCGGCTTGTGACGTTGAAGTTGTCTTTACTCGTAGAAGGCAATTATTGGTTTTATTTCATGATTAACCACGGTGAAGAATGATTTCAAAGTAATCTCTTCAATTTTCTTTGCGTATCTTCGGCGAAAATAGTTTCAAACTAGCTGCTATAAAATAATAGCCCTTTCTTATTAAATCAGTCAAATAGTCTTTATAATAAATCGTAATATAAAAATCTTATCTTTTCTCTTTAGAATATTAATTTAGATTAGATTAAAATATAGAGTTTAGATTAAAATCAATCCCTAGCCCAATCCTATGCTTTATTGATTGGCTCTACCAGACAAAGATAACGGACCATATTTTTGTCGCCAAAAACACGAAAATAGTTCAATAATGATATGACGTCATATATTATCAAATACAAACAATCGAACAGCATTTACGTAAGAACACATGGGCTAAAAATATCCCATTGTTTAACTACTATAGACGACATACCTTTAGTTCCTGAATCCCTGACCGGTAGCATGAGACCGCGCTGTTATTGTCTTACAATTGTGTCTCATTTCGCGGGTATGTGCTAGGCGCGTTCCCCCTATGTCGTTAGGCCTTTTATACCACGACACGTTTTTCGCCGTGTGTAGGCATGGTTGTCAGTGTGTATGGATTACTAGGAGAGCATCGCCGCTGTGTTTCATCAGTGTCTATTGTATCGCAGTCTATGGCCTCCTGTACATTTTATTAACCGCGCCTACACATGGCGAAAAACGTACCGTGTACAAGAGGTTTAACAATTAATGTATCATTAAAACACACACACTATCTGCCACCTAACTACCGACTATCGTCTCTAGCTGTTCCTATTATAACAACTGTTTGTCGTGGCTATGACAGATAGTCACATAAACCACACATGATTTACCGTCATGGTTTAGTTGAGACAATTTTTTATCGCTTTACGACTGTCGGGCTAGCCGTTTCCACTGTCATTACAATCTGTTATTATCACCAAAAAATCGTTGACGACTGTTAATCGGATCGTTCTTTATTTGAACACTTTCATTTAAATGTATAAAACACGACACACTGTCTGACGTTACGACCAAGTGGGAATGCGGCCTTATAAGTAAGGTGTTTCATCGATAGCTGTCAATTTATTCCAACCAAATTGACTAACAGCCAAACTCAATAACATATCTATCACATATCGGAGATAGAAAAACAAATGAAACAACAGAAAACATGTACAATTACATATTGCCCCTTCACACCTTTTTATTTTTATAATTATGGACAAGTTTGCGTTTGGTCACTATTTTACTTGATAATGTGGTTTACGGTGGAGCACGCTTACCTAGAAGTAACATAATCAGTCTTGACTTAAAAGACCCCTAAGCTGTAGCTATCAGAAAACACAGACTCCGGCAGGGAATTCCACTCTTTAGATAAACGCACAATAAATGTGTTTCCAAAACCGTTTTGTACGTATGGGTGCGATGTCCACCACGTATCGGTGTCGTATGGTCCGATGATGAAACGAACTATTTACGGATTGTTTGAAAGAGTTACTGTGACCCTCGCAAAGAGCAACTGAAGAAACATAGGTGAGCTTTTAGTCAATAAAAGTCTGACACGCCCCTTCGCTCTACTCTAGAGTAGGTCGAGTTATTACATAATATCCTATCTTAAAAATCTACTCATTTCATAAAACTTGCAAACTTTCTTTAATCAAGCTACACATGCATAATCTTTGTATGAAAAGTACAGGAAACTTACTACTACTTCTGATATCTAGTAAATATGAAAGAAGGTAGGTAATATACCGGGGCGTAGGCAATCTTCTTACTCACAAACTTCCGTATTTTAATCTCATCCTTTTCAGCGCAGTGGCTTCCAATCTGTTACGCAGACCACGGGTAGTTTGCAAATGGCGATATGACTTACTTGACTTAAAATCCTATGTCCCCTAGCTGGGGCAGAGGGCGTCGACAGTAGACACCCATCGCGACCGGTCTTGCGCCTTTCGTTTGACCTCGCTCCACGTCAGTCCGATGGCCTTTGCTTCAGCTAACACGGTTCGTCGCCAGGTCTGTCGAGGACGGCCACGCTTCCTTTTTCCTTGGGGATTCCAATCCAGCGCCTGTTTAGGTATATGATCGGGATCCCTCGTAAGCGTGTGACCAATCCAACCCCACTTGCGACGTTTGATCTGGTGGTCGATCGAGCGAAATCAAATGGCGATATAAGGGCCGCAATAGATCCGAAAATTTCAAAACACTTAAAAGCTTCTTTGATACGAACTGATTTTAAGTTTCAATGAGTTCCATTTTTTTTAAGAAACGATTTTGGCGATTTTTTTATATTTTATATTGTTGGTTTTTATTAATATAGTTAAGTTTTCTTCTGGGCTTCTAGAAGATTTTCACATACCTGCTTTTAAAAATTGTGAGTTGTAGTATGTAAAAATCTGACCCTTCCTCTCGAATCTTGGTCAGCAACAGTCTCACCTGCCTTAGTGCTTTGCCCAAGAGTGGGAGAAGTGAGAGAAGTCAGAGGTACATCACATTAATAATACCAAGACGAAAGTTTGTGATAGTGTGTGTATATGAATGTATGTATGTTTGGTTTTTACTTCTTCACGCTCAAACTGCTGAACGGATTTCTATGTAACTTGGTACACGGATAGACCATGTTCTGGAAGAGTACGTTGTGGCAGCTTTTTATTGCAGGAAGTATGTGTATGTGTGTGTTGTTAAAAAGTTCAGTTGAAAATCAGCGTCAGGCAACTACCATGTAGTTGTCTGGTATCTTTGCTGAACTGGACCTATTTTGCGCAGCCACGACACACACTGATTTTCTTCTTTTTTTATTACTTTTTTTATATTTGATGTTTCTACATTGTGTGTGTCTATGTGTCAAAAAAATATCTTTCCTTCTTTATCTTTCTTTTCTTTCTATATTCCCTCGGGATTATTTTCTATAAAGCTTTAGCTGCCGGCAGCAGCTAGTTAAAATAAACACTAAATAGGTACTTAAAAAGTAAATCCAGAATACTAAGTACTAAAACGGATTGTGTATATAAATAATAAAGCAATCTGGCTCGGGTTCCGCCTCGCTAAATAGATCAGATGTAGATAAAACGCCGCGTCGGATTGCGAGCAAGACTCTATTATTATTTAAAACCGATCCTGTTCTTTATTTAAATTTCTTTGTTCTATTTTTAGATTTTAGGCAGGAAATGAATCAGGTTTTTTAGTAGGTTTACAGTTTTACTTCCAAAAACCCACCGTGTTCCGTGCTTGGATTGAACGAAAGGGAACCACGGGAGCCTGGAATGAAGGCAAAGAATGAAAAGGAGTGGGTTTGCTTCGGTAAAAGTCTGATACACCCTACCGCTCCGCTTAAAGTGGGAGAACTCATATCGATCATATCATAGCGTTCCAGAGTCACGGTCAGTCTTTTGAACAATCCTGAAGTCCTAAGAACAAATAGTAGTAGTCCACAGTTGGACATAAACCTCCCACAAGTTTCACCACAACAAGCGGTTTTATGCGTCCCGCATCCATCGGATTCCCGCAACCCTCACCAGGTCATGGGTCTACCTTATTAAAGTGACGCTGAAATTCAATTTTGAAAATATTGAATGGGAAATGTGAATGTTTTTTTAACGAAATTTCTTAAATAGTGACTAAGAGTATTAACAATCTAAATACTTAACAACATAATTTATAATAAAAAATAAATGCTCCTTTACATCGCTGTCATTTGGACACACTGGAAACGTTTCAAGCATGCCGTGTGCTATCTATGCTGGTAATATTCTGGTCACTCATCCAGAAAAGTGCCAATCATCATGGATGAAGCAAACAGAAATCTGATAGCAACTTTTCTTCACAAATGCTTAAACGAATGGGAATAGCTTTATTCTGATAAGTATTTGAAAATCGTCTTCTAAACCTTTCGATGGCAAAAATAGTAAGTTTTCTTTATTAAATTCCTGGTATGGTCCAGCTTACGGCCACGGTTTACCGTCCACTGACCCTGTAATTAGATCTTTACGTGTACAAGTAACGTAAATAGTAGAGATGCGCCGCACAAACGCTGATGGTGACGTATTTTTACAGATGGAAGTTCCCGTACAGTCTTGCTTCCAATCTTTACTGTTTGAAAATAACATAGAATAATAATAATATACACCTTTTGGTTTAGGTGGTATAGCATCCGATTACTTGAGAGCGGGAGGGCGTGTCAGACCTTTACTGGCTAAAACTCATTCCTGTTCCTTTTATGCCCTCGTTTCAAGGCCCCAGGTTTACTTTCCCATAACCCATGACAATAATACTGCTTACTCTAATTTATAACTGCAGTTAAAAGGGCCTTCCACAACGAGGACCGATGATCTGGTGAGCTTCACGGGATAATGATAGATGCGAGTCGCATAGTACTGGTAGTCGCGGCGGCACTTTGGGAGAGGCCTATGTCAAAATAAATAATGTCACTTGTTCAACTCCAATAATTTTACAGTTCTGACAGTGTGTGATCCTACTGCTGGGTTTTAAACCACTTTTCTAAAAAGGTTTCTTCATGGTGTTTTCCTACATTGTTTTTGGAGTAGTGGTGACGAAATAAATTACACAAATGTGCCTGGCTGGATTTGAATCCACGACCTACAACTCGTACAGTGACCGTTACCACTAGGACACTGCTATTTGTGCTGACAGAGTTAATCGCAAATAAAATATCACATCGTCAAAAGTTCCCAGTTACAATGTTCAGTAATCGTTAACCCAACATCTCGATTATTAATTGTTTACAGGCTGTTGTGCGATTCACGCTTGACTCGGCTCGATCTTGCGCCGAACCTAATGACCCGTGAACCTAAGTGTGCGTCCACACTGAATGCGCGGTGACTGGAGCCTAGGCGGGCGCGGTGAGCGGGGGCGTGCGGTGGCCACAGTGACGCGCGAGCTCTTGTAGCTGTTCGACGTATATCACCGAACTGATCGGCCGAACTGTTTTGATATCACCACTATCCGCGCATTAGGCCGCTTGTTGACTAGGCCCGTAATGCGGCCATAACGCGCGGATAGGAACGTTTGAAAACTACGCGCGCTAACTCGCTCATGACCGTCGCGCTAGGCTCCCGCCTTAGTCACTGCACTATGGACGCAAAGGAGCGTTTCATATGTTTGATATTTCGCACCCGTCATCGCAACCGCGTTAGGCTTGTAGTGTGAACCCCGCCTAAGCCTGTGATGCGGTAATCGAGCACTCGTAACGATTCCATATCGATTCTTGTTTTATCACACGCGAATTTCGAACGTTAAACCTTTATTTCGGTGTCATTATGGATCATTGTCCTGTGACAGGAAATCTGTTGTTCAAGGTTTAGTGAATGAAATGCTTCAGTGGATGTACGGGGTTGATTTGAATTTTGATTTTTTTTTTAATTATTGGGAAATGTTTTTTTTATTTCACTTATTTTGACGTTGTTAAGCGATTGATTTTCAAGGTTGAGCTACCCTTGCCGAGGAAGGTCTATAGATGGGTGTCCATGTGTTACAACCCAAGTCTTCTCCGTATCTTGGAAATTATGTTAAACCGTTAGTCTTAGCAAGTCCCAGTCATCTTTTGCTGATTTTCGACAGTCGTCACAAAACTGACATCAGTGTTGCCTATGAATATTGGTTTGCTTAATTACCGAGTTGTTAAGATCAGATAGGCAATTCGCAGCATGAAAAAACACCCGTTATCCTGGAAGCACATCTTAAGTGCTGCACTGACTTTCCACGTGTATGAAACGAAGTTTACCAAAACGAAGACATAAATAAACCAGGGTCGAGTGCCTAGCTTGATAGGACAAATACAATAAAGCGAGGCGAGCTTGTTTTCTACGTACTAGTGCGGAAAATATTAAATTAAGTGCCTAAAAGAGGTAGGGTTTTCAAGTAAATGTATTCAAAATTAGTATTAACGATTACTAGGTTTGAATTAAGATAGCGTTCACTGTTTAATTAACAGCTCATCTTGCACAAAAGGTGCCTGACAAGCCTCAGCTTGTGTGTAGTGTCCTTAAAATGTTACCACCGGGAGACGAACTGCAGTGGCCAACCTGGAAATCTCTGAACCGACTGCGGGCTCAGGGTGGTCGCTGCAGAGATAATCTGGCCAAATGGGGTTTCCTCGACCCATCGCAAGTATCATGCCAGTGTGGAGCCCCCTCACAGGATATGCGTCATCTTCTTTCCTGCCCAGCATGCCCAACTACCTGCTACTTCAACGACCTATGCGAGGCCAACGATAAAGCTGTCCAGGTGGCTAAATATTGGTCGAACAAAATTTGAGTTCAATCGACACGACAAGAAGAAAGAGAAATGTTTTAGTATAGGCTAGAGCTCACGGCACTAAGTTTTAAGTGCCGACTAGTGTTTGAAATCGAATAAAGATGTTATCCTGTCGGATCACGATTTTCCTTTTAGGCTTCTCACGTCTTTAGCAGAAGGAATAACATTTTCTTATTTGTTGAGCATACTAATCTTTTGCCTCTACCTTTTTCACGATACTTTTTGTACTCCCCTATTTTCCTCTTGATTTATTCAGAACGGGAGAGTTGTTTTTTTGAGGTGGGACATCATCAAATAACTCTTCCTGGTTTTGGTGGAGCAAGAGGACGAGTCAGACTTTTACTGACTTATCGAACCGCCTCATGACGAGCAATCCATTGTTTATAGTTTGCTCGAAGTTTGCAAGACTTACTCGCATCTATTTATTATAAAAGTACGCTTTTGGGTGCTGATGATCCATAGCGTAAGCATAATATAATAAGCCACACAATGTTTCCACTATTGAGGAGCTCGTGGCTAAATAATAACAGCCGCACAGGTTGATCTCCAAGGTTAAGCAACGCTTGCCTAGGTTGGTCTGTGGATGGGTGACCATCTTAACATAACGAGTTTCCTCCGTGCCTCGGAAAGCACGTTAAGCCGTTGGTCCCGGCTGTCATTTGTAGATCTTTGGCAGTCGTTACGGATAGTCAGAAGCCAGTAAATCTGACTCCAGTCTTGCCATGAAGTACCGTGTTACCCCAGTTAATGGGTTGTGGAGGTCTGGTAGGCAGCCGCTCCTCGTAAAATACTGGTATTCAGCTAAATCCGGCTTGACTGGAAGCCGACCCCAATATAGTTGGGAAAAGGCTAGGCAGATGATGACAATGTTTCCACTATTGGGACTAAGGCCTTCTCTCAAAGAGTGGGAATGGGCCGTAATCCACCACGCGGCCCTAGAGCGGATTGATGAAGGTAACATGTCTTCTTTTTAAGTTTAGGACATGCAGGTTTCCTCACGATTTCCTGAACCATTTTGAGAGCATTGGTGATGAAATCAATTATTATAGTAGCTGTATGTATCTGTGTACTCATGTCTCACATTCACACGGACGAAGCTACTGGTAGAACTAAGCTATAGTTATTGTTATACCTGATCGTTACGGATAATAAAAAGACGTCAATAAGATGTAATACGAAAGGTTAGACACGGGAAGTAACAGCCGGTTGCCATGACGACCGGTCGGTAAGTTTTCTGCTTCGTAGCGTTTCTATTTTGTGTTGTTTTGTGGGAGTTAACGATTCAACCAGTATTGTATTAGGGCCGCATGAATTTCTATTTGAGTGGTATTTTTGCTGTATGATTTTTATAAGCAGGCGTTTTTTGTGAATATAACATTGTTTTAATTAGTGTAATAATTGAAAACTATTCTAAATTGAGATTTCGTAAGTACCTAAATCTTTTGAAAAATCTCGAGTTAGTTACCATGACCCTGGAACGCAAGGGTCAACTGATGGAATACAAGTCAGTTTTAGTGGGTGAATCTGACACCCTCTCTCTCTCCACGTACAGCGGAAAAAGTTATTTGATGATTTCCCACAGAAAAAATCTGTTTAATCTGGTGATTTATTTGACGCTATTCTGAGTAAAGTTTCTGGTCTCCTCAACTTTCCTCGTTAAAATTAACTGGTCATTCTTAAAAATAAAATTCAATTTAATTTGACATTCTCATTACCGGGTGTATTTTTATTAACCTATCAATACCCGCGAAACGAGACACATTAGTAAGACAATATCAGCGCGGTCCTATGATGAATTAAAATAATATCAATTTCCATTTTTCAAAATAAACATAAAACAAAGCAATAAAATATTAACAATGATACGTCTTCCAAAATAATCTACCAGGGCGGTATAAACATTAGGAGCTATTACGAGAACGAACGACGACACTAATCTTCGCGGGTTACACTTGAGGTTACACTACAGGATGTCACTTCTCCATAGACATAATAATTTAAAGCTATTCTAAATTGAGAATTTATTCAAAACTTTATATTTTTAAGAAAGAAGGATATTTGACAATATCCCCTAAAAAATGGGTAGCGATTCGTCAAAAACACTTCGAACTTCTCTATATTTTATGAAGTTTGTTATTTAAACTGGAATTGCAACGCTTTTCTATGTTGAGTTTCAGGTCAAACTTTCTCATTAGAAGTCGTCTTTAAAATTAGATTTTAACTTAATTAGAAATTCTCAATACTGAAACCAGGTGTAATTCCATTCAATATAAATTTCTATTTCTAAAACAAAGCAATAAAATATTAACAATGATACATCTTCCAAAATAATCTACCAGGGCGACATAAACATTAGGAGCATACGAGAACAAACGACGACACTAATCTTCGCGGGTTACACTTGAGGTTACACTACAGGATGTCACTTCTCTAACTGTCACGCATCTATCAGAGGTCCCCTCTTATCCGTAAAGCAGGTTTGCGGGAATCACCTTCAATTTATAGCGACACTCACAAATACAGAGTGGTTGCTTTATTTAATTTTAAGTTAGAGTTAATCAAGTTTGAGTTTGACCAATGAGAAAGATTTTCCGATTAGGCACTCCTACCGATTACTTATTTCCGTTAATTCCCCCCCACCTTAAATATTTATTTATACAAATTTGTTAATTTAATATTTAACTATTTTAAATTCATCCTGGTTTGGTTCAGCTTTATAGACAATGTCAAAATACCCAAACGCAAAAAAACCACTTAAAAGTTGGGATCTAAGTCAATTTTTTTTTTTATTATTGATAGGCTCACGTTTGACCACAATCTGACTTGATAGCAAGCGACATTTTAGTAAGTAATACTTTTGAAATCGAATCTACGAGTTCTACATTTTGATACTCTATTATAGTGCCAGGTAGGTATGTTTAAAAAGTGCAATTACAGTAAATGGAAGTAAGTTTTAAAAAAAATCATTCATTCATTTCAGCCGAAAGACGTCCACTGCTGGACATACCCAAGCGTCGCCACAACGACCGGGTCCTTACAAAATAACGCGGAGACCTTAAAAAAATGAATTGACCAATATTATGACAACAATTATGGAATTTCGTTTTTTTTGCTTTTGACTACTCAAGTATGATCAGTAACAGATAGGTATCATCATCTGCCTAGCCTTTTCCCATAGCATAGAGCCCCATTATTTCTTTACTAATTAAAAAATAGTAGCCTACAAACATTATTTCAACAAGTTTTAATACCAACAACAAAGAGCGTGGATCGAAACCCATTCCATGCACCCGGTTGGTAATAGGCGCCTAAATATAGCACTAAGCCTTATTAGATATGTTCGCCGTGACCTAACGGTGTTGTGGCCGGTTCTGGCCTGGCCGAATGCGGCTAAATGTCAATATTTTGTACATGGAGTAGCCAACTGAACTTTGTAACAAAATTACTAAAGCTAGGTACCCAAAGTCTGTTTTTTAATACCTGAGAAATGATGCAACTTCTTTTGTGTTGTGACAAGTATGACAACACACGTAATGTCATTTTAGTCTCAGAGATTAAAAAACAGACTTTATTTATTTATTTAGCCATTAATGTACTATACAGTGTTTTGCAAGTACGGTTAGTCCCCATATGCTCTAGTTCCTCTATGCTTTACTCGAAAAGCACCTACTAAAAAGTTTCGCTATGTAGGTATTAAATTCTTCGATTCTACGTAATCAAGTTCTAAGCTGAAAGACGTCCACTGTAGGACATAAGCCTCCCTCAAACGTCGCCACAACGATCGGTCCTGTGCGTCTCGCATCCATCGGATTCCCGCGGCCATCACTAGGACATCGGTCCATCTTGTGGGAGGCCTTGCAACGCTGCGTCTTCCAGTACATGGTAGCCAAACCACATCAGCACCAACCAGTTTCCTAATTGATATTCAAATACAACTGAATAAAACGGATGAGAGCAGTGGTGTAATTCTGCCCCGACTTACAAGTTGTAGGTCGCGATTCCAAACCCAGCCAGGCGCATTACTTTGTGTAATTTATTTCATCATTACTGCTTTCAAAACGATGAAGGAAAACATCGTGAGGAAACCGGCATGCTCCTAGAACCAAAAATTCGATGACATTGTGACATCCACCAATCCGCACTAGGCCCAATTGGTGAATTGCGGCCTGTTTCCTCTCAGAGAGGAGGCCTGAGTCCCAACAGTGGGAACATTATAAGGCTGGGATTAGGGCCCATTCCCTCTCCTAGAGATGAGACCTGAGTCACAACAGTGGGAACATTACAAGGCTGATAATGCTAAAATGAATAAAACCGAGGAAACCTACCCTGTCAAAAGGCACGTGTCAAAAACTCACTCGTCCAATAAAAGCACATCCTGTACCACAAAGAACACAAAGAAGCTCCACGAAAGCCGCGTTATTAAGCGCCGAGTCTAACAAACTTATTTGCATGTTAAATCTGTCACATACGCCACTGAATTAGTCATGGTATTAGTCATAGACCACGGAACATCGAATTGGCTTAAAAAAAATATTATGAAACTAGTGCCACAGATTACTAAATAGTTACTACGTAACAGATACTTCACTCAGTAGAAAAATTACAATACCTACTGCTATAATAGCCTACTCGTCGCGTCGGCAACCACTGCATGCTAAAATGTGCCTTAATGCTCAAGCGTACAGTTGTGATTGCTTCGCACTGCGCGATCCCGCAGCAATCGCAGGGCTGCCTCTTCGATAAAATTAAATTAACATGACTTTTTGGGTTTATGTTATTGAGAACTGTAAACGTTCTGACTTGTAGTTACAATTTATTTATAATTAAATACAGTTTAAAATTGTATCGTTTATAAAATATTTCTTTCATAAATTTCGTCGTACTTTCGTCATTGTCAGGTAAATGGAAAAATGTTAGGTGTTTATCCTTTCTTTTACTTGATTTGCACCCATCTAAAGCAAGCAAGGCATCATAGGTAGGTACGCGTACGAACGAATAGCACTATTAAAATTGAACGGCGTGCGCGCGCTTCGCTTGCGAAAACCGCACTGAATTTGATCCGCAAGCGGACCGAGAACGCTCGGCTGGGCGGTAGGCACTTATAGCGCGCAAGTACATGGAGTGACGGAGGCCTGCTAGTGCTTGACTACGATCCCGCGGAAGCAGTGATGCGATCGTTGATGGTGAAATGCTAGTACTAGTTTATTAAGAGTCTATTCACTCTAAACTTGAAGACATCTATCTAAATTATGATCAGACGATAAGATATTTTAATATTTTTTTATATACTAGCTACCCGTAATGACAATGGAGACTTTGTTGACGTAATTATTTGTCGCAATAATTCATTTCGTGTATCTTCATAGTTAATAATAGCCGCACAGATCGATCTTCAAGGTTAAGCAACGCTTGCCGAGGTTGGTCTGTGGATGGGTGACCATCTTAACATAACGAGTTTCCTTCGTGACTCGGAAAGCACGTTAAGCTGTAGGTCCCGGCTGTCATTTGAAGATCTTTGGCAGTCATTACGGATAGTCAGCCAGTAAATCTGATTCCAGTCTTGCCATGAAGTACCGTGTTACCCCAGTTAATGGGTTGTGGAGGTCTGGTAGGCAGCCGCTCCTCGTAAAATACTGGTATTCAGCTGAATCCGGCTTGACTGGAAGCCGACCCCAATATAGTTGGGAAAAGGCTAGGCAGATGATGATCAGTAGTATATCTGAACGTAACTAGTATTCAAATAAGACTGCCAGTTCTCGGGTAGTGTTTATTTTCCCCACCTTTACTATTTTAAAGCTCTTATAAAAATTACTTCCCGTCGAGTCCTCGAATTGATGTCAATATTGCCACTTAAAATAAATTCAGCAGTTAAAACCAGATTACGTGGCCCTAGAACTCAAAGGGCAACTGAAGGATAAAGGAGAGCTTTGGTTAGTAAAAATCTAAAATTACCTTATTCCACCCTAGAACGGTAGAAGTTATTGGATGATATCTCAACTTAAAAAGAATAATGCCCGTTTTCACCAACAGCCCCTAAAATTTAAATGTCTTTTATTCTTCCATTCGGTCCAGTCACGAGTCACGCTATCACTACTCTTGTGGTGATTTTAATGTGTCAACGTTGTAGGTGGTCGTAGCGACTCGTTATGACACTTATTGATGAGATTGTTTTATGGGAAGTTTTGACGGTGTCACCTCTAAAGCATGTTTAAAGTCTGTGGTATTAGCTTATTCAAGTGGTATTCATGCAATGTGAACTAATGTAAACTAAACCTCTGCTTTTAGAGAGGAATGTTGAATGAATGGTATTAATTTCGAATAGAGTCGGTTTGTGGTGTAAATTTATTCAGTTTTACTAAGTGGTTTAATTTAGAGGTTTTCAGAATTCTGACCTTAACCAATGAGCAGGTGTCTATTGAAAACTTGTTTGTTAATATTTATGTTGACTAGTTTTATTCAATTTTTTGTAACATGACTTAAACTTTACTTGACTGTGATCCTACCTGGTGGTAAACTTTGGTGCAATCATTGATGGTGAGGCGCTCTACTTTATTAAGAGTCTTGAAGACGCCCATATATTATATCAAGACAGGAAGACCGCAGCAGGCAAGGCAGGTTGGCATAGTGGTTGGGCGTTTGCAAATTGATTTTGAAACAGGCTAACCTAACCGATTGTGCTAATATGTGATGCATCTACATATTATGTAGCTTGGATGACAATGCATTAATATAATACCGAAGAGCTTATCTCATGGACGGCCATCATTTAACCAATGATAAAGTTAATTTAGTGGCCATAAGAACTACTAATCGAACAACTTAACCCCATCGTGTTTGAGCTTTTTGGAATAGTTTTGATGAGTAAAATCGCACGATAAGAGCTACTTTTGTAAAAAAATTCATTAAAAACTAAGGGCCTGTTTCACCACCTATGATTAAGTTTCCAAAATCTTACTTGGCAGATAAATTCATAGAAATTCTGTTCCATTTTTGAAGTTATTCAGAAACTTGTGGCTACTCGGACATTGTGAAACAGGCCAACGCAAAACTAGCAATCTCACAAAATCTCTCACTACCAGGAAAACATACACTACCAGGAATAGTATTGATCTCAACAGACAATAAAATCTACTTTTATAATATTTTTTATTAAAAACTTGTTACTCTTAGGGCCGGTTTCACAATGTCCGAGTGGCCACTACTTTCTGAATAAATTCAAAAATGGAACAAAATGTCTATGAAATTATCTGCCGAGTAAGATATCGGAAACTTAATTATAAGGTGGTGAAATAGGCCCTAAAACTAACAATCGCACAAAGCCTCTCACTACCAGGAAAACATACACTAACAGGAATAGTCTTGGTCATAAAAAACGCGCAATAAAACCTACTAAAGTACCTAAGAATATTTATAAAAAAAAAATCTTACTACCTACTCATAATAAAAACGTAAAACTAACAATCTCACAAAACCTCTGACTACCAGGAAAACATACAAATAACAGAGATAGCCTTCTACCAAGAATATAATATTCCCAGACACAATGGGAGAAATGAATTGAAACGAACGGTAATACCATTCGTCGATATCTTGGAATCTGTATGAGAATATCCTCTCGGATGCGTAAGGCTTCTATCTCATTCTGATCTTATTTTATTTGATAGAGAAATCAATCATCTATTCATGAAGATATTTTCTTCATTACCTTGTTATAGTTGTATGCGTGTGTTGGCTTATTGTGATGATTTTTTTTATTGTTGGTCGTAAATATGTTGCATATTTTATTGTTTAACGTGATAATAGAAGTACTAGAAACATTGTTGACTAATTAGTTTACCTTAAAGCGATAGATGGTGTGCTGAAAATTGTACATAATGATTCAAACATGTTTCGGATTTGAGTTTCGTTTTATGAATTTTCTGAGAACATTAGTATATATTTTTTACACCATCAAAAAGTAGAGATTTTAATGAACAAAAAGGAAGACATTTTTTTTAAAAAAGGAGATATATTTACAAAAATTTATGTTTGGGACATATAAAGGTAAGTGTCCCCAAATTTTGTGATAAAGTTTTTGTATTAGTTAAAAATAAAAAAAAACCAAAAACATGGTTTTTTGTATTTTTCACAAACATTTTAAGGTCTTGTGAAAAAAGTGTAAACGAAAAAGTCTGTCGTTTGTATCTTTATCTTCAAAACAAACAGCCACAAGAAAAATCTGTAGGCCATATGTTACCGAAACGCTTCCCAACTTCATTGTACAAGCATTACATAAACATCTGAATAAAACAACACCGCGGTCGCTATCTCACTTCAAATTCCTCGCGAACTTCAAACTTTAGCGTTCCATTACTCCGTTTGTACCATTGTTATTTTAACGGCCTTTCTTGTTGCTATAGAAACGGAGCAATGGACTGTCAAATAGGGCTTTAGATTGTTGGCGCAGAATTTTCTTTAGAACGTGAACAGACAAAGAATTGGGAAGGCCACAGATACAAATGTATCCACAGTTTCGAGTAAAAATAGGAGAAAATCTGCCTTTTGTTCGCGTGAGAGAATTCCAGTTCAATTTAAGACATTCTCAGTACCTGAGTGTTTCAGGGAACAATTATTTAGACTTTTCATTGCCTGAACGTTTCTAAAAGTAAAATGGTTAGTTTATTTTTTAAAGTGGCCTCTGACTAGTAATTATTTTACTCCTCTACTATAACTGTACAAAAATGTTGTTCCGTGTGGAAATCAAACCTGCAACACGCCTATTCTCTATTTCATGATTTTTTTGGCTTTAAATGAGACTGGAATGTGAACTCTTGTTAAGTTTAGGATTCAACTGAATTTAAAATTCTCAATAGTGAAACCGATTTTAAACAAAAAACGCATTTAATTTATTTTTCTCAAAATAAACGTGAAACCAAGCAATAAAATATTAACAAGGATACATCTTCCAAAATAATCTACTAGGGCGACATAAGCATTTGGAGCTATTTCGAGAACGAACGACGACACTAATCTTAGCGTGATCCTCACACTTGAGGTTACACTACAGAGTGTCATATAACTGTCACGTATCTTTATGATGTTCCCTCTTATTATAAACTAGCTTCTGCCAGCGGCTTCGCCTGCGTGTAGAGTTAGTTTAGTCTCGTGATTATATATAGCCTATAACCTTCCTCGATAAATATGCCCATTTACCGAGGAAGGCTATAGGCTAACACTGAAAGAATTTTTCAAATCGGACCAGTAGTTCCTGAGATTAGCGCGTTAAAACAAACTCTTCATCTTTATAATATTAATAATATAGTTTATAGCCATAATATTTTATAAGTACTGGTATTAATAATAATAATAATAAGACTTATTATTTTTGTAAGAAATATTTAAAAATATATTTAATATGTATTTAAAAAGTAAATAAAGAAATAATAATAATATTCGTTTATTTCAGGCAATAATAAACCCATATACAATCACAAAAAATCACAAAAAATAAATAAATAAACTTGTACATTTAAAATTATGTAGGTATGTATAGGTACCCATAGTCAACAAAAAAAAAAAACATTAAAATTTAATTTATCTCGTAAGTCTTATGTCATTTTTTTGTTCTCGTTCAGGTGTACAGAATTCCAGTGCTTAAATATGGGATTAGCCAAATTGCATGTGACTGCCCTCAAAATACTGTTGCTGGAACGTCTCAAACTTTGCCAAAAAGAAGCCACTCTCGACCTCATGATAGCGTAGAAATCCGGGACCCTCGCTTCAGTAAACATGCTCGAGGCACTGCAGTATCTTGGTAATTTCATAAGGGTTCGGTAAGCATCATTATACTGAACCCTTAAAGAACTGTACATCTTTTTTGTGAAGTTGCACCAAAGTTGGCAAGTGTACATCGTCAGGCAATAAGCTCTAAACAGTGTCTTCTTGACATCATTGGTGCACCTCACAAACCTGCGTGCGAGCAAGTTACTCCTCACTGAGAGGGCCATACATTCTCGTTCAATGTCGCAGTCATCTCGGAGTCTATCCGTCAGAATGTGCCCCAGGTATTTGAACTGCTGTACGACATTTATGATCGCACCGTTCAGTTTCAGTTTCCAGACCTGAAAACCATTGATTCCGTTTTAAGGACGTTGTACCTCAATCCGTGAGCATTAGCATAATGCTCACAGACCGCCAGCAACCTTCTCAACCCTTTGATCGAGGGACTCAGAAGAACCATGTCATCTGCGTAGCTTAAACTATTCACGCAGACATTGCCTAGATGACAGCCGACTCTGGTTCCTCTGAGTTCCGCAATTAGATCGTTCACGTACAGGTTGAAGAGGTCCGGAGAAGTCAACCCCCCTTGGCGAACACCACAATCTAACCTATAGCTGCCAGATAAAGCGTCACCCCATTTTACTTGATTGGTTTGGTTTTCGTACCAGTATCTCAACAGATCTACAAGTTGACTTGACACTTGTGACCTTTTTAATTTATCCCAGAGGATATTATAATTTACAAGGTCAAAGGCTTTGCTAAGGTCTAGAAAGCAAGCGTATACGGAAGTTTTTCTGCTGGTGTAGTATGCTATCGTACTCTTTAGGCTTATTATTGCAGAGTCTGTTGAGAGCCCGGGTCGGAAACCAAACTGAGCATCATCAATTTTAATGTGCCTCTGCAGTACGGGCTGTATGAGATGTTCCAGTATTGGATTAATCGATTTCATTTCCGTTTCTCTCATAAGCTGTGGAATTATTTGAAAGAGTTAAGGTGGCCCTGGAACACAATTCATATCCGCCTCTCTCATAGTCTACGAGATAATCCGAAAGAGTTAGTTACCGCAGCCCTAGAACACATCAAGGAGGAAAGGACGCCCGGGTGTCGCCACTGTGTGGACCGCCCGGAGGACACGGTGGAGTACACGGTAGAGGTGTGGCCCGCTTGGGCGGAGCACCGCCGTGTCCTTGTGGAGGCTATCGGCGGCGGTGACCTCTCGCACCGGGCCCTGGTACAGGCCATGGTCCGGAGCGAGGAGGGGTGGCAGGCAGTCGCCTCCTTCTGCGAAGCAGTAATGTTAGCGAAGGAGGCTGCCGACCGCGTGAGGCAACGGAACTCACGCCGCCGCCGCCGAGATCCCGATCCCGATTTCCGACCACCGTAGGCGCGGGCTCGCGGACAGCGAGCACTGGGTAGCTCGCCGTCCGGCAGTCAGCTAATAATCTGGACCGAGCCTAGTCATCGACGGCGCGTTCTGTACCACGCGCGCCTCAAGGAGATGTCAGCAAACTGTAGGGGCCCGGTAGGGCCGAAGCCTCTGGGGAACACGGTATCCGAAAGGTTGTCACCGTGTCCCCCAGATCGATGGCAACGAAGGAACGGGGTAAGGGTTTAGACAGTAAGAGTCTGACACGCCCTCCCGCTCCGCCCAAAAGTGGGAGAAGTCATTCTGATGATATACCGGGAAAAAAAAAGCCCTAGAACACAAAAGGCACCTAAAATAGCACGGGTGACTTTTAATCAGTAAAAGTTTAGCTCTCCCTCTCACTCCTCCACCCAGATCGGGGGAAGCTATTTGATGATTTCCCACCTCAAACAAAAAACACAATGCTTTCGTACGTAATGGAATTTTGTGAAAACTAAGCCTGCGTACACGTGCCGATGCATTTCATTGAAAACAGATATCCTTCGTTACTCAGTCGAAATTGATTCATTTGCCTCACTGAAAAATATTTTCGGTAAAAATAAGGGATTTTGTTCGTTTCGAGATCATTTTCGTGATACTAACGAAAACACGTACTAACGAGAAACGTTTTTCGTATTTACATATAATTGTAGATTATTTTTTTTATTTGAACTGACAGGAATCTGACCTTGTTGACCCTAGTCCCAATAACCTGGTGAGAGTCACGGGAATGCAACCGTTCTTTGTGGTGACACTTGGGGTAGGTTACCTACGTCGAACTATGGGTGGTTTAGGGCTAAAGTAATGATGATGTTGATGAAAACATGAGTTTAATGATAACAATAATTGTCTTACTTTTTTTCATTAGTAGATGATTTAGACAGTTTAGGTAAAAATACTTTGTGAATCATCATCGTTTACCTGGTATTACATTGGTCTTCCTTTTTGAGGAGCTCGTGGCTAGATAATAACGGCCACATAGGTCGATTTTCAAGGTTAAGCAACGCTTGCCTAGGTTGGTCTGTGGATGGATGACCATCTTAACATAACGAGTTTCCTCCGTGCCTCGGAAAGCACGTTAAGCTGTTGGTCCCGGCTGTCATTTGGAGAACTTTGGCAGTCGTTACGGATAGTCAGAAGCCAGTAAATCTGACTCCAGTCTTGCCATGAAGTACCGTGTTACCCCAGTTAATGGGTTGTGGAGGTCTGGTAGGCAGCCGTTCCTCGTAAAATACTGGTATTCAGCTAAATCCGGCTTGACTGGAAGCCGACCCCAATATAGTTGGGAAAAGGCTAGGCGGATGACATTGGTCTTCCTTATGGGACACCTTCCAACGCTGCGTCTTCTAGTACGTGATCGCCACTCCAGAACTTTTTGTCCTCATTGACAACCTGTTCTACGAGCAATACCTACTGCCATACAGTCTGAAAATTCTCCGGTATATATAGGTAACCTTGATACTCCTGCAGATATCTTCATTCCTGGTACGATCACGTAAGGTTTCGTCACCTGTAAAGTATTGATAGGTAGTCACTGTCTACATCGATCGTTACAGCAATCTGTTACAGTAATCGTGTACTTTTTCGAGGGATTTACTCGACTCACTCTTACTTAATTTCAGTGTGATGTAAGCCAGGTGGATTTTCAAAGGATACGTTGCGAGTTGATCTTGATACGGCATTTTTTCTTAGTGTTTGACGGATAAGTGTGAACTTCACTATCGAAATATGTTTGAAAAGGGCAAAGTAAAAAAAGCTATCTGTAATTTTACGACTTTCTAATACCCCATAAAATATCACATACATAGCAATAACATTTACAGATCATCATCTACCTGGCCTTTTCCCAACTATATTGGGGTCGGCTTGACAACATTTACAGATATTGTAATTTAAATATGTGACAAAAGATTTGACATATTGTGGATAAATATTATTTAGTAAGTTACTTTGCTATATCTTACTAAATAAATAAATAGACTATATATTTTACTGATGAGCAAATCGCAAATCTGCAGTTCCCTTTTTCTCTACCTAACAAAATAATTGGTATGTTGATAGCCATATTACACCTAAAGACTGCAGAGTATTAGCTTATTCCTTTGTTTCATACATCCCTGGTATGTGTAGATCTGAACCAAGCCAGACAAAGTCAGATACTTTCTAGCAGAGATAACTAATTTTTTTTTTTTAAAGTAGGATAACAGTTCTACCAACACTCACGAAAATATACAATCGGTCCTAGCTATGGTCTTTGATAAGAAATCCTCCATCCATGTGGCCATGATTGATGTGACAAAACTTCTACGCTGCTCGATAAATTTATTATACATGAACTGCTTTTAGTCAATGCTTCCCTGGTGTATGATCCTCAATAGCACATCAAAATGATATAAGTGCCCATGTAGGCCTATGTGAAATAAACCACTTTGATCTGCTAACATTTCTATTCAAAACCAAACTTGTTCAAGCTCTTGCAATTGAAAATAGATCTATCTCTGTTGTGTCATGTGTCCCTGGTAGGTGAGCATCTCAATAACTGGCTTTCGTTCTGCATTCGGTCCTTCTACGATGCATTTGTAATCTCTTGCAATAGCTGCGGTATTCTATAATCTTCTTTGTGCTTTGCTCTCCTGGTACTTACTTGGTGTTTAATTTCGGCATTGCCTGATTGATACGAGTATGTTTAAAATGTTGCTGTTGATATCAATTGTTCGTTTTATCCAAATTAAATATTTTTTTTATTTTTTGTAGAATATATTATCTTAAATACTATATACTATTTATAGGGCCAGGGAGCTTACCATGACGTGTTTAAATGTCAGACGTACGAGTAAGAGAGAGGGTTGAAGCTATAATAGGGTGGTGTATAACAGTTCAGTCTAGGTCATCAAATGGATTACGTGGAAAGGCCGCAGGCATCGCCTACTATCTTTGTTAAACTATCCATCAATTAAAGTGATCAGATTTGTAACTGTTCGGCTTTGGAGCTCGAGATGACATAATCGTCTGCCTAATCCTCTAAGATTAGCAAGTAATGGCGTTATTAATTAGGATGCAGAATGACATACCCACAGATTATATTAGTGCCTTCCAATTCTCTATAAATATAAAAGGAGAAACAAACTGATTGACATATTAACGCACAGCTATTACAACAAAATTTTGCATAAGGTTTCCTTTTATGACGTAGGCGGACACTAAAAGAGGTTTCCCAAAATTCATACTATAAGGAGATGAAATGGGATATAAAGTTTGTAAGGAGAAATCTTCTATCATGCTGGCGAAGCCGCTGGCAAATGCTAGTTTTGATATTATATTTATCAAAATATCAAATTTTCCATGCAGATGTAGGTACCTAGTTATAGGAAGCATAGAGTACATTTTTACAGGAAGTAGTTCAAATAATTACATTTAACCGTGTCTATTGTCACTACATAATTGTAAACACCGTCAGTTTACGATACATCGTAAACTGACGGTGTCATCGTAAACAAAGTTATCTCTCAAATATGTACAATGTAAGGCGTATAAGATAAGTTAGGCTTTCTGGCCACGGACGCATAGCTTCATTCCGTCTAATGAAAGCGCGATCTGAGAAAAAGACGTTAAATCCAAAAAAAAAAATGTGGTATTACTAACTAGTAGAAAAATCATGTCTTGACACTTCACATTTTTTTTATTTCCTACAATTTTGCGGCGGAATAATGTTGAAAATTAAATTTAAAAAAAAGCTCCAGGTCGCGCTTTCATTAGACGCACTCAATAGCGCCCTGCACACGTACAGTTCGAACCGCGCATCTTGGACTGCGTTCCAAACCGCGGTTAGATCTGTACGGTTTGGACTGCGGATCAAACTGTTTTACTGATTACGGTTAAAAATGCATTCACGGTTTGGACTGCGGACGAAACTTACATATCTAGACAGACGTTCCGAACTGTGCGTGTAAATTGATTTTCAAGAGTTTGGACTGCAGTTTGGAATGGCGCGTGGAACGTTATAACTTTTAAAAGTTTTTGTTCCGTGTCTCCGTTACTTTCTTCAATTCTTTGCGAAATGCACCTCTTTTTTTATTGTAGGGGAATCATAAGAGGTTTAAAAATTTTATGATCTAAAAATGTGAGTTTTTAGTTCATTTGAAGCTGTTGAAAGATGGTTTTGCTTTATCAAATTATTTCTCCCACTGTGAGTGGAACGAAATTGTCACTCTTTTAAGAAACTCTAATGTGTGTACCTTTAGTTCCCTTTTACGTACCAGAACTGTAGTTTTTTTTTCGGGTAGGGGAATCATCTGAATGACTTCTCCCACTCTTGGGCGGAGCGGGAGGGTGTGTCAGACTCTTACTGACTAAACCCCTACCCAGTGCTCGCTGTCCGCGTCACGTTACTATACTCCTTACTTTTTATCTTCCAGAGACACGGATGTTCACGGAACAAACGAATGAACTCTGTGATAGCTTGGACGCTCCAAACCGCCATTCTTTGTAATTTACGTTTATACGTGATGCGCGCGTAAAACTGTGAGACATGCGTTCGCATCGATGTGCCAGATCGGACTGTTAGACCCGTACATCTACACGTACAGTTCGGAGCGCGGGATGGAACGGCGCGTGGCGTTTCCCGCAGTCCGAACTGTACGTGTGCAGGGCGCTTATGTCATTATACGCTTGCATTACGCCTGCGTGAAGCCTGGATACAAATCTATGAAACTTGTCGACGCGTCTATAAAGCTACCAGTAGGACTAACTTATCAAAATGGAATAAACTTGCTGACAATCGAAGTCAATCTATTAGAGGTTACAAACATTCTAACAATAGTTATTACAATCTGACATTTGTAATTACACCGTGACATAAATAAATATACTATAATTACCGTGTATCTATTGTATTGTTTAATAATAAATGGAAAACGCTTACCATAAAACATTTAATTTATTCAGGTAAAAACAATTACGTTGTTTTATGAAATCTACAGGAAATGAGAATTCCGTACAATTTTCATTTATTTAATTACAATGTATTCGATGAATTAATCTACTGTTAAACGTGACCTACTTTTGAAATACTACTTTAATTATTGTTAAAAAGGAATAACAATGTATGTAGGTAAGTTATCATCTTTTTGTCCATTTTATTTATTTATTTATTTAAACTTTATGTACAGTGGTGGTACTTACACAGGCGGACTTACTGCATCAGGGCATTCTCTACCAGTCAACCTATTATATTTATTATATTTTTTATTGTTTATTTTTTTATTTATTATATTTTTTTTTATTTGGGAAAATAACAATTAACTTTTGATAATAATAAACCTAACTTATTGAAACGAAATATACTCGTATAAATAAATGAATTCATATATACAAAACCTAAAAACCCTCTCTTTTAGAAAAAAATGATTCTTTGTTTAAACTGTTTTTGTTCTCAATAAACAAATAACATACGATTAAAGAGGTTTAGTGGAGTGAGCGAAAGATTGGGTGGAGTAGAAGTCTATTAGGAAGAAATTGCCTAGAAGAGAAATGTTTCAAGAAAAATGTTAGATAATGCACTTTTTGTCTTCTTGTACTTTAAAACAATACTACTTAAACTTAAACAATTATTATAATTTAAGATTGAAAGATTCGTTATAATAATAATATGAGCTGGTAGTAATAATCTGCTACTATTTAATAGGAGAACATGAAACTATGGCAGTTATAGATAATACTATGCCGTGCCAATGGACGTGTTAGCTCCTGGATTAATTCAGAGTGTTATGTCGGCGCTGTCCAGTTCTATGCGAGCCTAGTATCTCAAGATTATTCAGTTATAAGCTTGTATTAAGGAGATGCTTCGAGTATCAGAGATAGCTTGTCAAACCTATCAATACAAACTAAACGTGACATGACACAAAAGACATAGAATCTGACGGAATTGAATTGCGAAAGGTAGAATTGTTTTGGTACTTTAATTAAAATGATATTACTATCGTCTTTTGACGCTTCCTGGGTGATTACTTGATTAGGTATAGAAGGAAAATATAGGATCAAGCTTCAAAAAACTTGCTTATTTATTCGTTTCCAGAAGTTAACTTTGCTGAATTTGTTCTATACTATAATACAAGATTTTGTTAATAACCAATGATTATTTTTTGAATGATAGTAGGAAATCATTAAATAACTCTTAATGTACTGGATGGAACAAGAGGGACTGTTAGATTTATACTGACTAAAACCTACCAGTTTTCTTGTTCTTACAGTTTCTTTGGAGGTATAGCAGTTTTATATTACTGTAAAAAAAAATAACACGATTGATCCACTCGTAAACCATTCCGACCATTAAACGGTATCAATAAAACCAAACGGGAATCACACTAGGATCAACCCATCAGGTTAACTGTGAAATAAATTGACTGGCAACAAGCCAAACTACCAGGTAACCAGACGTTTAAAAGCGGTTATGTTTCGCGTCAATTCTTTGTTAGAGTAACATGGTGTGGTGACCTAAAGGCAGTTGATAGTTATTGTTTTACGCTCTGTGTAGAGTAGGAGGGAGTGTCAGACTTTTACTGACTAAAACTAATACCTGTTCCTTCTTTGCCTTCGTTCTAGGCCCCCTGGGTTCATTTCAGGGACCCGGGAAACTGCTTGGTTGTTACTTTGATGTTGTTTTGTTTTTTTTTTTGTCTTGTCCTAAGTTTGATTGATTTGGGTTTAAAACTGATTTGGGTAGTATAGCAGGAGCTTCCTTCTACAAAGCTAACTGAATATCAAGCATACTCATGTACCTACTCGTAGTATTTATTATACCTACTTATAAGAGTGCCTAGAATTTGATACACACAATTATTTAACTATGTAATTAGTAATTAACCATACATGGTTCATTGTGTTCACTCTGAAAATTTCGAGCAAATCTGTTAAACAATTTTCATTTAAATCAAATCAGGAACCAAAGGCCATTAATTTGTTTTTGGTTATTTTAGGGTATTACTATTTAATTTTACTTGAACTACAGATAGTTAAGTATTTTTGAAAACCCTGAATAAAAAATATTTACACCAATTTACACCAAAGGTGGGAAAAAAGGATAGTGTTATTAATCTGTGTGGTCATCTCTCTCTTATATCGGAATCATGATGATTTTAAGAAGGTCATACCAGGGCCCCAGTAATCTTGAAGCAGTAATAAACCAATGCTAACCGACTACCATTAGGGCACTCGGTTACAACATGCTTGGCTCAATTTCGCAATTTACGAGGAAATTGAAAATTATTTATTCAATAATCAGCCTTTTGAAGCAAATATTAACGGGCCCGCTTTCATTTGTAACAATAGTCAGCTAAATAATAATGATTTCGTGAACAATGTAGAACTCATTCTACACGTTTGAAATGAGAAGAAAATGTTTGTTCAAAATTATTATGGAATTTATAAGTACCTACTACGTGGTTATGTGAGCCTGGTATAACGAAGTTAAATTGGGTACGAAATAATTAACCCAAATCGTTATTATGTTTGAGTTTCTTAAAAATATAAATCTTTATTGTTCCTCGTACTACTTGAATTTCATATTATTAATGTAAGAACGTAGAAAGCATAAAAGTATTATTTAGCTTAAGAATGTACGGGCAACGTAGCAAGATTAAAGTACAGAGATTGTGAAGACAGTACAATTTATTGTGCTGCATTTCATAAGCACTGTGTACGGAGCCATGCATCTTACCAGATAAACCTCTCGACAGACAAAGGAATTGCTTGAAATACAAATAGTTTTATGAAACGTTGCAGTCTTTCAAAAAGTTGTATTTGAGATAGTGGAATATACCAACTAGAGTCATTGTTGAAAAATAAGGTGAAAGGCAAAAATGTTTTGTTTACCAAAAATTCGGTTAATTGAAAAGTTTTTTCTATTGTGTAAAGATGAAAGTACTAACTGATATAATTCTAATGGCCATAAGTTTTTAAATTCAGACAAAATTTATTTTTTGTAATCTAAATTTTTCACATGGTATCGCTGATTTGAAAGTTCTTGAGGACTACCAGGGTAAAAAGGCTTGCTAATGGTGGACCAAGTTTTTTCAAAATACGTAGGGAGCATTGTGACTTGATTGACTAAAAATATCTTAATACAAACGTACAGATGAAATCTTTATCCTTACATTATTAAAACAACATTCCCCACCGCATCTGCCTATTTGTTTGTTCGTAACAGACATAAATGCTACTGATAGAATTTTCATGCGGTTTTCATAAATGACACACATCAACAAAAAGTTTTAAATACATGCATTTTATAGTATCGGTGGTGACAATATTTCGCGCTGCACCCAGATTCAGGCCGTGTTCTGGAGCTAGAGGAAATAGGAAACTGTCGCATCCTTCTGCAAAGCAGTAATGTTAGCTAAGGGCTGCAACCGATGCCTGCCACGACTACGGGTTTGTTCGAAAGAGTTACCCTTGCCCTGAAAAGCAAAAGGACACTTCAATATCACAGGCGTGGTTTTAGTCAGTAAAAGTCAAACACCTACTTGTTCCTTGCATTGTCCTCTCATATTTATTAATATTGTAATACGAAAATATTGTAAAACATTCATTTTTTTTAAAGAGTTACCATGGAGTTTCTTGCCGATTTTTCTCCATTGGAAACGACCAATTGGAACCGTTCGCTAACTTCTGACGTTTTATAAGTGTAAGTAGCCTGTTGGAAATAAAAAAATATTTACTTTTGATTTTTTTTTGCTCCGCCTTAGAGCTGACGAAGTCATTTGATAATTTCCAGCCTCAAAAAATAATTAGTAATATATTAGTAGACCTTACTTAATACTGGTTATTATTGCAGTTAGTATAGAAAATCCAAGAATTTTAAAGACTTTTAACAGCCAAGCGAAGATAGGGTGGATCGCTAGTACTTTCTTTATAATTCTTTCCGAACAAAATAGTTCCCTTGACCGGACTTAACAACGCCGACCAAAAGGCTTTGTTTGCGGAAATCCTAGGACTTTTTTCTGTCCATCCCTTTTAGATTTTGCTGCCTCATGTGCCGTATGTAAAGCCGTTGGCTTGTCGGTTTTGCTTACATAATAGTGCTGTTTCCTTTTATGTTCGCCTAGTACATTTAATTAGCTTCTTCGAGTAGTCTAATGTTGCTTGGATTTATTTATTATAATCAGATAGAGTAAGGTATCTAATTACTGGCGTTTTGACTGTTTTTAGTTCGTTAAAATCTGACACATCCTGTCGTTTCACCCTAGAGCGGGAGAAGTTATTTGGTGATTTCCCACTATAAAAAGCGAGGAGGGGAGGACAAACGTCACGCTATCACTGAGTTATCGTTTTCCTATCCCTTTCTCAACTAATTTGGGGTTTTACATTTTATAACCTTTTACAAACAATAATTTGTATAATTATGTAATGAATTTGTAACTTAAAGACATACCTACACGGCTTAAATCGGAAAATACAAAAAAAAAAAAAAACTTAGTGTTTTAAAATAAACTATTGTTTTACAATGAAAGATATTAAAAAAGTACTTTACAATAATTATTATTATAAATAGAATAAAATAGGATAAACTTGATTGAACACCAAAATAGTAACACAATTTATACCATCAAGAATCATCAAAATAATATATGTATAAAAAAATTAACATTAAATTAATGAATAAATGCTTTGTTTAATTAAGGCTTGAAAAAATTATAATAGACGTGCTCAAAATGTTATTATTATTATTCACAATCTTAAGATTCAAAATATCTGTTCTTAAGGTAAAACGTCAGGGTAGCCCGCGAAATTCAAATTTTCTTACGTTTTTAGGGTTCCGTACCTCAAAAGGAAAAAACGGAACCCTTATAGGATCACTTTGTTGTCCGTCTGTCCGTCCGTCTGTCAAGACCCTTTTTCTCAGGAACGCGTGAAGGTATCAAGTTGAAATTAAAACCATATATTGAAATCCGCGGTCCCTTGAAGTTGTGCAAAAATCAAACTTGTAAGTTGACGGGAAAAAAAGATACGCCCGTTTATGTTGCAAAAAACGTACATTTCGACACTGTCAAAGGAATCAAAACTCATAGGGTGCTTCCCGTTGACCTAGAATCTTGAAATTTGGCACGAAGCAAGGTATTATAGCACTAATATCGGGAAAAGTCTGAAAACTGAAAATTTTTAGTTACGTCACAAGAAAAAAAAATTGAAAAGTCTTCAAGACCCGATTCGAAAATTAAACTGTTTTTATAGGTAGGTCGGTACGAAACCCTCAGTGCGCGAGTCCGACTCGCACTTGCCCGGTTTTTTGCAATTTGCAAGTCAGTGGTAGGTTGTTCGTACGGTACGTTTTTAACTTTAAAAAAATCGTTCCTACAACTAAGTGAGCTTGGAGGCTTGCATTGATGTTTTTTATGGTTATAATTATTTTGTAACTAGTTACGTTTTACAGTCGCTGAAGTATTTTTAACTTCAAACAACCTACCACTGGCCTGCAAATTGCAAAAAAACGTAAAAACAATTGAATTTCGCGGACTACCCTGACGCTTCTCCCTTAAAGCTTGATCACAAGTTCAAAACTACCCATCATGTTTCTCATTCTATTTTACATCGCGTTAAGTTTTACACCCACACTTAAAGGTGTCATGTCATCTTTATCTGTTATCTTCCTACATAGTAACATTCTAATATCTCTGTTTACCGCTTCTTGGCTCGCTATGTTATGTTTTTCACACTAATGCGGAAAAGGGCAGCGGCCAGCCTCTTGTAAAATCTGCTATACCTATGGGCTACGAATGTTTGAGTGACTTATTGTACCGGACAGTTAGCACACGAAAAAAATTCTGTGGTCTAATTTTCACTTTCATTTGTTACTTACAAGTATATGTAAGTATGTTTTACACACTATTTTGCATCGCGTTAAGTTTTATACTCACACTAACGCCCGTTTTCAATAACCTACCATAGTTCATAGATAGATAGCTCCCCGATAAACAGTAAGATTCTATCTATCAATCCACAACTTTTGGTAGGAAATGCTAACCGTCGCTAGGTTATAGGAAAGCAAGTAAGGGCAAAAGTATAGATTTGTTTATTTTTAGTAGCTGCAACTTTAGATAGATAGCTTATTGAAAACGGGCGTTAAAGTGTCATGTCATCTTTATCTGTTACTTGTATCTTTCTACATAGTAACATTTTAACATCTCTGTCTCATACAATGTGAGATATCTTTACGACATGGTCATTGTTTCAAATTGCGAGTTTAGATGAGATTTTATTGGCGAGAGAAGGAGTTAGTTGCAGATCTGTAGTTTAAGTTTTATTATCAGTGTTTTATTACTAGTGATGTGAATCAATTGTTTTATTCATCCTTGAAAATGTCATGTCAAATATGAGTTAAATGCGGTGAAAAAACTATAGTAAGTAGGTTAAAATTACTAGATATAGATTCGTGTTATATTAAAAATATTTTCAATACACATACTCTTCTCCTTCCCTTACCGCTTTTAGGCTTGCAATCATCATCATCTGCTTAGTCTTTTCCCAACTATATTGGGGTCGGCTTCCAGTCAAGCCAGATTTAGCTGAATGCCAGTATTTTACGAGGAGCGGCTGCCTACCAGACCTCTATAACCTATTAACTGGGGTATCACGGTACTTCATGGCAAGACTGGAGTCAGATTTAGTGGCTTCTGATTATCCGTAATGTATTGTACACTACTGCTGCCTGGATAAGTCCGACGGCCAGTATCCTATACAATCAGTCAACGTAAAGCAATATTGTCTGCTGATTATACTCACAGAAAGTGTGTGATTTGTTGTATCGGGCTGGTAGTCGGGCAACATTACTGCTGCAAGCAGTGCAGTTCTTACTAAGACACACGAAAAAAAATCCACTCTCATTTGTTACTAAATATTCAATAGTGTTTAATTTATGTGGGCAAGACTCAACTCCGTCACCGCACGAATGCAATAATAAAGTTTTAGTTCTAAATTATTGTCCGTAAAAAAATAACATTCGTCAAAGACCCTATTATAATCTGTCTCTAAAAATACGTTGATCCTTAAAAAGTACAAGATTTAATAACAATTTTGCTGTATTTATGTCCACTATAAGCCTACTTTTTTCATTCTAAAGCCAGATCTATCTATTACTAAAAGATGGCTAGTAAAAGAAACGTAAGTGTTGCGGCCCAATTTCGTATCTTAGGATAATGGGTCCAGGGGATTGGGGATAAACCATTCGAAGAGCTAATTTTATAAATTAATTATTTTTTAGGACCCAAAGAATTGGGAATGTATTTTTTTTTATCTTCTGTTTCACTTTGAAGGTATTTTAGTACTTACTAGTAAAGCCATCTTGAAGATAATTTGGCATAAATTCTGTTTAATTTTAATTATTTTCCAATACACTTTCTCGAAAACTCGTTGTTATTTCTTTTACCGTTAGGTTCAGAATTCACCACTGTCAGAATCCCAAATAACAATGAAGGTACATAAGTCGACCATGACTGGACCTAGTCTTTGACAGCTGATGGGATTTTGTGGAGTAGTAGGTACCAACTTTTGACTCCCACACTTTTTCAAAATTTTTGATGGGAATATCATCTGTTTCTGTTCTCAAACTTTTGAAATTAAGAAACGTAAATTCCGCGGCTTATGGTGCAGATTGTTTCGTGTGTAAGTCCAATTCACATTCACATTTGACTGGATTTTTATTTCATCGTCATTTTAACGTTTTAATAAATTTTTGATTCAGTTTTACTAATCATTTGTTACATTCATTAGCTACTTAGATATTTTATGACATATTCATAATTATATTCTACTACCAAAACAAATTAATATCTTTGACAAGTAAATGATACGTAATGTTCACCCCGGTGAAAACTATTACGCTAAAAAAAAATTGTGTATCATTTGTATCCATGATTCTACTTAGTAATTTGTGCCCTAATTTGTACTTACCCTAATGTAGTTTCTCGCCTTATTGCTGAGTATGACCCTAGACTGTGACGGCTACAATTTATAAAGCGTGTTCCATTCCTCTAAGATTTATTAAACAGGCGTGGAACACGTTTAAAGTGATATTTGTTTACTCCATCATAATCTCCCTAAACATTTACCAACTGTGTTGGTCAACTTTTGCTGTGTATTTTACATGTAACGACTGTCTATCACTCACGACGTCACAGCGTAACACGATGTCGTCACTTTGTGTGCAATAGTTACATAAGTTGTGTTTATAGTTATTTTTAAATGTATTAAAGGCCTGTTTCACCACCTATGATTAAGTTTCGAGTATCTTACTTGACAGATAATTTCATACGAATTCTGTCACATTTTTGAATTTATTCAGTGAGTAGTGCCTACTCGGACATTGTGAAACAGGCCCTTATGGCGGCCACACACGTAGCGTTATACCTGAACGGTATACCGAAACTGAAGGCTTGTGCAAGTATACCTGACGTCCATAGTGACCACACACGATTCAAGTATGCCTGTACAGTCTCAGTTCTGCGCCTGTGACAAACCGAAGAAGTCGTGTTGTGCTATAAGTATTTTGTGAAATATGCCACCGGCACCCACAAATGATGACGTTTTGGCTATTGTTGGTTTGGTGCTAGCTATTAAGAAAAAAGAGAAGTGTAAGAAGAAACGTTCTGTATGGTGTAAAGAATGGTTACTAAAAAGAAATAAGTATGCAGCGTTCTTTTTGTCGCGAATATGGTATTCTTTACTTTTTATTTGCCATAGACATGGTAACTTTCTGTATAAATCTATAAACTCTTCTAATTTCTCTCTATTACTGCGGCGTGAATCGACAGACATTTTGGCGCGAAAATAACCACACAAACCGACCGAAGCACTGGCGCGCGTGCATGCATGCGCGTCGGACACACACGCTCATGCATACTTGCACAAACTAGACTTGTGCAGGTATAAAGATCGTAGTTTTGATCTGCCTACCAGACTTGTGCAAGTCAGGAAACTTGTGCAAGTTTTGTCACACATACGCTCCGGTATACTTGCACAAGCCTTCAGTTTCGGTATACCGTTCAGGTATAACGCTACGTGTGTGGCCGCCATTAGTCTATTACTTTGTGAGAATTTATTTGTGTATTTTTTTTCTATAGGCCTTAGTTGCCTGATAATAAACGATTTATTATTATTATTATTAAATCATAGTTACTGAGCTATACGATGCTCTTTGGAGAGATGTAACCTGATGGTCTATGGAGAATTTTCCACTATCGCGCGCGGGCGTAGCCACTGGCAGCAGTTAGTAATAAGTATAGCAGAAAGTTTCAGTATGCACTAGATTTACTATATCCATTCAAACTCAGTATTCTCAGATCTGCTCGTTTCCGTTTACACCTTAACTGTTGGACTTAGTTTACCAACACAGTGGTTTAGTAGACTTATTTTACATGGATTCCACAAACGTTTATAAAAAAAACGGATTCATCACAAAAGCAAAATTTATTACAAGAAGACTCAAAAGCATCCCCTTGAGTCCCGAGATCTGAGCGTTGAGCACAACGTATAAGTTTTAACAACCGCACTGAGCCATTTGCGGATAGTTGATCTCCATACGACGTCTGTGTCCCTGGTACCTATGATCCTCCGAAATGTTAGGGGTTTTAGAAAAGGTCTATTTTGGCTGTTTTATTGCTCCAAGTTTACGTAATTTGGGTCACGTATAACATAATTATAATGATGTCTACATTAACTAAAGAGTTAAGTTAAAAGCCCCGCAGATAGGCGTGACAAGATAAGCGACAATTATTTCACTATAACTCAGAAGAATTTTAATGAAAATTGTTGCAGCATAGTTGTGTCATTGTTATACTATGCATGTATTAGCAGCCTTAACATAAAAACAAAGAAAGATACGAGTATATTGTTGGTTCGAAAGTTGAACAGTGATCAACCGGAAATCGGACGGATTTGACATACGAGTTGCCGTGGTTTTAAATCTAGCCACAGACATTACTTCGTATAATTTATTTCATCATCCCTGCTCTCAATATGGTAAAGTATAACATCGTAAGGAAACCGGTATGTCCTAGAACTAAAAAAATTAGAATACGTGGCATCCACCTAACCGCACTGGGCCCATGTGGCAGATTACGGCCTATTCCCTCTCCTGAGAGGAAGGGGTTGGTTACGCTTTATACAATTCGGGAGTAGTTAAATAAATGTAGAGTTAAGTTTTATTGTCCTAAATTAAAATTTATACGCCAATATATGACTTGGCGTATTCTAAAGGCAGAGGCAGGCCAAAGACAAGATAGATGGTTTGTGTGAGGAAAGATATGAAAGAAAAGGGAGTCAGTACTATCGTGATGGTTGACCGGACAGAATGAAAGAAAAATACATGATGCGCCGACCCCAAGTAACAGGGGAACATAGGCTGGGGAATGATGGCGTCAAAATATGACTTGGCTCATTTGTACCGAAACAATATTTCGTTAAAAATTTATGAAATACGACTATTGAGCATGGAGTTATACATTATAAGTAAAAATCTAAAAATAAAAATTTCTTAAAAAAAAATATTATTATTAGGTGCCCGAGCCGCAGGTGACAATTTTTTATTTCTTTCTATACGATAAATACAATACTTTAGTTTGAGTCAGCTCACGTACTTTTCGTGCTAGTGCAGAAAACAGTAAATTGCGTGCTTAAAAGCAGTATAGATAAGAGTAAGTTAAATTACAGAAGACAATTATTAGAATCGTTACTCTCAATTCCACAACCACTTACAACCGTTTATTATAACAACTCGAGTTCTCTTTACATTAATTTGTGCATTCAAAACTCCGCAACTCGTTCCCTAATTAGCATTGTTTAGTTAATTCACCCACCGCGCCGTTCCATATAATTGTTTTAGTTCATTAATGTTACATCTCTTCTGCGGTTTTGCTGTCCTGGTACATTTAGCAGTTGAAATTTAAATTGCTGGTGTGGAAGATTAATTGATATGTGCTACGTTTGTGTTCTAGATAAACTAATCCTTATTATAGGTACTTGTAATTTGTTGCGCTATTTAAAGAGGCATAATGAACATACAGACTAACACATTTTTTACTATCAAAGACTCAATCAGCTTTTGTGGGAATAGTACGCGGACGACATTGGTGCTGTTGAGTGCCTCGGTTTGTGGTCTGTCCAGGTTGCTGGGTATCTGCGAGCCTTAGGCGCGTGATCACGGGTTGCTTTATAACATGAAGAAGAGTGAAAGCATGGTCTTTTGGGCCAGGGGTGGCAGGTGTCCAGATTCTGTACCGGATATAAGCTTGAAGGGTGTAAGTTTAAAAAGAGTTCAGCAGTTTAAATATCTTTGGCATATCGTAACTTCTGACCTGAGGCATGATGTTGATATTGATAGGGAGCGGAGGGCGTTGTCTGTAAGGGCAAATATGATCGCGCGGAGGTTTGTGCGTTGTTCAGGGGCCGTCAAAATAACTCTCTTCAGAGCGTTTTGTACGTCCATGTACACTGCCGGCCTGTGGGTGTCATATACCCAAAAGCAGTACAACGCTCTCCGTGTCTAGTATAATAATGCGTTCAGAGTGTAGTTGGGGCTGCCCCGGCACTGCAGCGCTTCGGGGATGTTCGCTGACGCGCGTGTCGATTGTTTTTACACGACGATGCGCAAGCGGTGCGCGTCTCTGGGGCGCAGGCTGTGGGACTCCTCCAGCACCATTCTGAGCATATTCGTGAACAGGTTTGATTGTCGTTACATTAACCATTGTTATATGGTGAATGTAATGACAAACAAACAAATGACTCAGGGGCAGGCATATTGTTATATAATTTTAAAACTTTATTTTAAATTTTTAAATTGTTTTTATGAGTTTGGTGTTGACATTTTATTTATTAATATGTTCTTTTATTTATGATTTTAATTTTTGACTTAATTTTTATTTGAGATTTGACATGCATTTTATTTTTGAGGTATATTTTGTTTCTATGATTATTATTTTATGAGACACTTTTGTTATATATAATTATGCATCTTATTATTATATTACATATCACATACCCGCAAAACGAGACACAATAGTAAAACAATAACAGCGCGGTCTCATAGGACTGGTCGGGGATTCATGAATTAATTTAGTATGCTTGATAAAATTATGCTGTACTTACTACTTTTATGACCAAAAATGGTTCGAAACAAATGGAATTTGAATTTGTAAAATGTGATTAGAGTGCGTCTAATTAAAGCGCGGACTAGAGTTTAAAAAAAATTAAATAGGCAACAGTATTCAGCCGCAATTGTAGTAAACGAAAAAATACAATATCATGACATGATCCTCCTTTAAATCTATGTAAAATTGAATAAAGAATCTGCTAATCGGTAATGATTAACATGTTTCATAAATACTGCTGTATATTTTTTTATCATTTGGGTACCAGGCTTACATGAAATGAAAGTCAGTTTGCTTACTAAGACAAAAATGTGGCCAACATTTCTTAAACAGAAAAATGCAACAACATTTTCACTCGATTTCGCAATTTCATCAGGACACTTTACACATACAGTCGCGATTCTTAGAAAAATGTACTGCTTGACATTACATTAGTAGCAGCAGTGAAAAATATCCCCTGTAACTTAACTTTTTTTTGTAAAAAAGCACAGGTTCACTGAATAAAAACAGTTTCATTTAAAAATAATAAAAGCATAAATTAATACATTGTGGTTTTTTATTTAAATCTTTGAAGTAAAAAGTTAAGTGACTGGGTTTTAAATATTAAAACCCTCATTCTTTTTAAAAATAAGTCATCCTATAACCGTTTCAACTTAAAAGTTCTCACAAAGAAATAACAGCATCTCACTTTCCATTGCGTTTAATAACCATAAATAAATCGTTCTGTATTCTGTAAAATGTGAAAATTGCCCTCGAAACCGACGATATAATAAAAAATAATGGTGTTTTTATTTAAACACGGCGAAACTCAAGTAGGATGGAATTTTTCGCGCCTACAATTTGTTCTGTCGGCGGGCCGTTTGCACTTTATTTTGTCAAGATTTAGGGGTAATGGAAACGGTAGCGGTACCAGGAATGTAGGTAACGTGAGGAGGTTAAATTATGTTGAAGGGTTATATTGCCGGTAAGTCATGAATGTGCTGAGCTACTTCAAGACAATATTGGTGTCTTACTCGTTATTTAGAATGAAACAAGGCTATATTGGTCTAAATGTCGGTATTGTATTATTTATATTGTATTATTTACTTGTCTACAGCCCTATGCAATAAGCATATTGAATACTTGTTTTTATAAATGTTTTTTCTGTTTTAACCATAAAATATGAAGTAAAGTATAATAATATAATATCAGTGAAATCATTAGCACAGAAGTGTCGGTGAAGTTGATTGTACGGAAATCAGCTTGACAGCGGGACGTCAGTCAATACGTCACACTGCTTGACAGAGTTTGGACTGACGAGGGCCCGAACCATGATGTTTAAAGAAATATCAGGAGTGGGTAAGAGACAGAGCTATACAGGTTGTCTAGCGCCATCTCTTTCCCACTTCTGAATAAGAATAAAACAATTTTACTTTAAACATCATGTTTTCGGGCCCTACTCCCTTTTTCTCTGCTGGCAGCCGCGTGGGTAGAGTTACCACATCTTCAAACCGAAAAGCCAGAACAACCAGTCAGTTTAGCGGGACATTTGATTAAAAAGGCCAACAATTTTTTTTTAAAGCCGTTTTAAAGTTTTTCTTTTTACATTCTAAAGAAACAACAAATCATTGCTGGCCAAATTTAAAAAGCCTAACAAAAGCCGGACAGGCCATACTCCGCCTAATTTGGCCGGACACAACCAAAAAGCCTGACCGTGTCCGGCTTTATCCAGACACCTGGTAACGCTACGCGTGGGCAACACTGCTGTAAAAACTGTCGCACGGCCGGTTGTGAAGTGAATACCTAAAGCTTATATCATAATAAATCACTTGTATAGTCTGAAATACTGATCGCTAACAAAATAGGGTATCTGGAAAGGATTTCCAAAGACCCTATTTTCTATTGTGATTGGTATCCTGAGCTCCGACTTAAACAATAATTAAATAGTTAGAATTTCTAGCTAAAGTCTTGCTTTTTGCAGCCCTAGTATCAATAGGATTTTCTATCGTGAAATTCTAAGTAAATTGGTAACAGAAATCTCTCTTTTCTTGCTTTATGCAGCCTTAGTATCAATAGGGGTTTCTTTTATAAAATTCTAAGTGGTTCAATCACATAAAACTCACTTACCCGTTTCTAAAATAGAGGATGATAAGATAAACTGTGATAGATACACATTTTTTTTAATAGGAAAAATCTAGTGCTTGACCGTGATCCCCACGTGATGGTAAGCAGTGATGCAATCGTTGATGGTCAGGCGCACTAGTTTATTAAGAGATTTGGTGTCCAGGTTTGTCTCTGTCCATTCAAGGTTGCCTGGAAGAAATCGCCAAGTGCGATAAGGCCGCCAATTCTATGTTTTTACTAAAATGTTTCCTATAATGTTATTGTAATATTCTTCTTCTTCTCGTGTCGATTCAACTCAAATTTTGTCCGACCAATATCTAGCCACCTGGACAGCTCTATCGTTGGCCTCCCATAAGTCGTTGAAGGTGCAGGTAGTTGGGCATGCTGGGCAGAAAAGGAGATGGAGAATGTACAATAAATAAATAAGAGCTTTTTCACTCTAGCCTTGAAGACACGTAAATTGTAAACGGACGGGAAGACCGCAGCAGGCGAATACATAACATAGACATAATCGTATATCGATGTTATTATTATAACCCCATCTAGTAACAGCTATATGCCCGTTATTTTGTTTGGCAGCGCCTTCATTCGGAGAGTGTATGTTTTATTCAGCAGTCTCTCTCTCGTCAGCTGATGTTTCGAAATGGAGCGCATACTATTTGCAACTTACTTTATGTAATCGTGACTTAATATAAATATTTACCGTTTTTAGTAGTAAAGCTATTAAAGGGAAAGATTATGATTTGGCTAATGAGTTCTTTGAGTGTGAATTTCTTGCCGGTTATATTAAGTAATGTTAAGAAAAAAAAGAAATAAATGTAAAAGTATGAAAAAAAAAGTGTTGTAACCAGTTTATTAATAAATATACGAAAATAAAATGATAACAATGAAAACAAAGATCAGCCACTTAGTTCGTTCGCAATACTGCTATACAAAAGGAGATGAAAGCCTGGACCAGGGCAGGAAGCGACAGATCCCAGCCGTTGATCACCGACCCGGCAGTGCTCCACCTAAACAGGACAGACGTTCACCGTATGTTCCGCTGTGCTAACCAGGCGATTCACAGGACTAAAATGTTCTGGAGTAATGACTGAAAACCTGAAGACGCAATGGTGAAAGGCCGGTGATCTGGTAACGCCTTATGCCTCTGGCATTCATTGGATACCTACAAGGTAATCTGATGAATGCCAAAAGCACAGGACCGATCATTGTAGTCACACTTGCTGGAACAAAACCATATTTCATTCAGATTTACAATCCCTTGTAAAAAACATTACAGTCCTATTATATAAAAAAATACAGAAAAACCTCCTCCCCTCTAAGTCAGCGAAAGTGTTTGTCTATCTGCCTTGTGTTATCGTTATCTCCGGGAAGGGGTTGGCACCTTGCCACGACACTTTATCTCAGGCTTTACACCTGACATGCTGCTCTCTGCGCTTTAAATATAAAACCAGCTTTAAACGAACAGAATATTGTATCCATTCACTTAGAAATTGTTTAAGAAAAGTTGAAACTAAACTGTATTTATTTATTTAAACTTCATGTACAGTGGTCAAACATACGGACTACGGCCGAAATTAATAATCAATCCATCACATATCGGAGATTGAAAAACAAATGATACAATACAAAAATTTACATGTTTTCTGTTGTTTCATTTGTTTTTCAATCTCCGATATGTGATGGACTGATTATTAATTTCGGCCGTTAATGCATCAAGGCATTGTCTACCAGTCAACCTTAGGGTTAAAAAGACAACACTGTGGTAGGTCTGCATAATAATTAAATAACAGATATTTAAAATAGATGTTTTATCGATAAACTATTTTGTAATTATAAAATACATAATAAATATTTAGTTTCTCTAGGTTTTGTCTAGCTAAAAGGTCTGTCTGTCTTGTGTATGTGAGTTTAAAATGTCATTTCGTTTACCTTCGCCCGTGAGTCACTGCGTGGTGCCAACTGAAACCAGTACTGGGTGTCTCACGCCCAGCAAATGGTGAGCCTAGTGCGGGCAAGCTCGGCGCATTATGTATTTTTTCTACTTTTTTTTTCTTGTTTACTTTGTGTTTGTAATCGTTGCGCTTTGTCTGTACCAAAATAAAGGATTTCTATTCTATTCTATTTATTTATTTAATTACAATAGTTAGACAACCAATTAAGTACAGTTACTAAATAAAGACAATTAAAATTATGAACATCAAGTACATTCATTCCTCTTGCATAATTCCTGACATGCCAATAAAATCATCTTCTGTTCATCCGCAAACAGATGTTATAAATATTTGTGAACGGCACCACGATACAGCAGTCGTTGCTAGTATGGGACAACATTTTCTTTTAAAAATTAAAACATGTTTAAAGTCTGTTTCCCTGAGACTACGTTGACACAGGCAAATGTCAAACTTACAATAATAACGATGCTATAGGGTATTCAACGAGGGTTGAGCCAAAAGGTAAACAAACCATAAAAAGGGTTCTTTATGTGTCACGATTGATGTAATGAACATATAAAAATAAGTATGGAATTAATAACTACACTGACAACATTAGAAATTATATTTTAGAATGATGTCTGTGGAACTTATGTTATCCTTTCAGATTTATTTGAAATCAAACATTATAAATGCCTTAAATTATTTTCTTAATTTTTATTAATTATGCATTAAATAGTTCACATGTCATGTAAAAGAACCTAAAATTACATTTTAATACTACGTCATCGGTCGGGTTATACCCGCCATATTGAAAAAATGTTTTTTTTGTTTACCTTGTGGCTCAAGCTCCGGTGAATACACTGTAGTTCTTTTGCGTTTTGACAAGTGTGACAACCCTCGTAATATCATTTCCCCGCGGACTCTCCGTCCGCGTACCGGCCCATTGTGCTGCTCGACGAGGTGGGCAAACTCTTTGAAAGAGTAATTGCAGACCGCCTCGTCGGGCATCTTGCGCGGGTGGGGCCGGACCTTTCGGACGGCCAGTTCGGCTTTCGCAGGGGGCGTTCCACGGTGGACGCCATCATGCGCGTGAGGGCTCTCACGACGGGGGATGCGGTGTCTCGGGGCAGGGTCGTCTTGGCGGTGTCTTTGGACATCGCCAATGCCTTCAACTCCCTGCCCTGGAGTTGCATCGGGGCGGCACTTCGGTACCACGAGGTGCCCGCCTACCTCCGTCGTGTGATCGAGGCCTACCTGTCGGATAGGTTCATCATCTATCCCGGTCACCAGGGAAAGTGGAGACGGCGAGAGATGTCGTGCGGTGTTCCGCAGGGATCGGTACTAGGACCGCCCCTGTGGAACATCGGATACGACTACGTGCTGCGCGGCAACCTCCCCGACGGGGTCAGCGTGGTCTGCTACGCAGACGACACGCTGGTTCTGGCGCGGGGAGAGTCGTACCAGGCGGCGGCCGAAACAGCGACACGCGAGGTTGCGACAGTCGTGGAGAGGATCCAGCAACTGGGACTCAAGGTGGCATTGCACAAGTCCGAGGCCATGTGCTTCCATGGCCCTCGGTACGCGCCACCTCCGGGTTCCCAAATAACGGTAGGGGGGGTCCACATCGGCGTCGGGTCGGCGATGAAGTACCTGGGACTCGTCCTCGACAGCCGGTGGACTTTCGAGGAGCATTTCCGACGTTTGGCCCCCAAACTGGACAGGTCTGGGGCCGCTCTGAAGCGGCTCCTGCCCAACCTAGGGGGTCCAGACGCCCCCTGCCGGAGGCTCTACGCGGGGATCGTTCGGTCCATGGCCCTTTACGGGGCGCCGGTTTGGGCGCCGTCGCTAGGTAAGCGACCGGCGGCCAAGCTGAACGCTTGCCAGAGGGTCATGGCCATCCGGATGGTGCGGGGATATCGCACGATCTCCCGCGAAGCGGCGAGCCTCCTCGCTGGCCTGCCACCGTGGGATCTGGAGGCAACAGTCCTTGCACGCATGCACGATTTGCGCTTGGAGATGCAACGCCGGGGCGAAACTCCGCTGCCGCGACAAGTCGCGGCATGGCGGACAGAGTTCCGGCGGGATCTTAGGGTGGCATGGCGACTGCGACTGTCGCAACCCAGTGCTGGGCACGCCGTCATTGAGGCGGTTAGGCCCCTCTTTGAGGAGTGGTTGGAAAGAGGTCACGGCGTCCTCTCTTTCCGTGTGACGCAGGTCCTCACCGGACACGGTAAGTTCGGGAGGTTCCTGCATCGAATCAAGCAGGAGAGGACGCCCGGGTGTCGCCACTGTGTGGACCGCCCGGAGGACACGGTGGAGCACACGGTAGAAGTGTGCCCCGCTTGGGCGGAGCACCGCCGTGTCCTCGTGGAGACTATCGGGAGCGGCGACCTCTCGCGCCGGGCCCTGGTTCAGGCCATGGTCCGGAGCGAGGAGGGTTGGCATGCGGTCGCCTCCTTCTGCGAAGCAGTGATGCTCGTGAAGGAGGCTGCTGACCGCGAGCGCGTGAGGGAACGGTCCTCACGCCGCCGCCGCCGAGATCCCGATCCCGATTTCCGACCACCGTAGGCGCGGGTTCGCGGACGGCGAGCACTGGGTAGCTCGCTGTCCGGCAGTCTGGAAATAATCTGGACCGAGCCCAGTCGTCAACGGCGCGTTTTGTTCTACGCGCGCCTCAAGGAGATGTCAGCAAACTGTAGGGGCCCGGTAGGGCCGAAGCCTCTGGGGGGAACATGTGGTATTCCTAACGGTTGATACCGAGTCCCCCCCAGAACGAAGGCAACGAAGGAACGGGGTAGGGGTTTAGTCAGTAAAAGTCTGACACGCCCTCCCGCTCCGCCCAAGAGCGGGGGAAGTCATTCTGATGATTCCCCTACCATAAAAAAAAAAAACCCTCGTAATGTCATTTTAGTCTCAGAGATTAAGAAACAGACTTTTAAGTAGTTTTTGTGTGGTTTTTAATTTAGCCCACTACAAACACAAGTTAAATTCTTCAGGCGTAGCCATGATAAAGTTTCTTCCAGGAAAAAAAAACAAAACAAATTCATACTTCTATTTTAAACCAGTATTATGCTAGCTATCAATAACATAAAAATACCAAGAAAAACTAAATAAGTGGGAGTATTTTCTAACTTTGTAATAACAAGAGAGAGAAAAATAACTCAAGGGCTGAAACGTAAGTCCGTCCCACGTAAGAAGTCTTCCTACATCAGAGGCCATCTTTTTTTCTTAAAGACTTAAAATAGGTCGTGATAATGAGGAGCTTCAATGAAAAGGATCAATTTATGTTATGCAAGAGCTTATTTGAGTAGAATGAAACGATTGTAAATATTTTTATTTTTCATTTATTGACCCAAGGTTACTGATGTTATAGCTGAACAAATCGCTAAACTTAAGTAGTCGTGGGCTAGCATCAGAAGGCTCAAAGTCATCTTACACCCTTTTTCAATAACCTACCGCAGTTCATAGATAGATAGCTATCCCCGATATACACTAAGATTCTAACTATCAATCCACGACTTTCGGTAGGAAATGCTAACCGTCGGTAGGTTATAAGAAAGCAAGTAAGGGCAAAAGGATAGATTTTTTATCTTTAGTAGCTGCAACTTTAGATAGATAGCTTATTGAAAACGGGCGTAAATGGGCAATGGTCACATCAGAAATGAAGATATCCGCAAGATAACCAAGCTTAGCGACATAGCCCGAAGAATCGACAAACTTAAGTGGCAGTGGGCAGGATACATTGCTTGCAGAACAGATGGTCTATGGGGACGAAAGATTCTAGAGTGGCGATCATTTAATGGGAGACGGAGCGTTGGAAAGCCTCCTACAAAGTAGACTGATGAAACGCAGAAATCCCAAAGGATGAATACACAGAACCGGTAATAACGGAGACACTTGGGGGAGGATTTTTTCCAACTGTGGACGAATTTCGGCTGAAATGATGATGATAATGACAATTAGTGAATTTTTCCAAAAAAAAATCCATAAATTACTATGATCTATAATGCAAAGAGCAACTGAAAGACTTAGGTGAGATCTAAACAAACGTAAAAGAAAAAATAAACAATATTTGGCGCAACACAATGCACACTCAACAGTTACCCACACACACACATTATAAGTTATATAAACATAGTTTTCTAAAGAAGGAAAAGACCTCAAAATGAGGTTTAAAACATCAGTAACCCGAACATGTCAATTTCTTAGTAAAACAAGCAGTTTAATAGAAAGTATCTACGCTTGTCTTAAAACTGCAGATCATGCGGTGAAACTACTCCAGTTTATTAATGGTTTTCCACTCACTTCCTCAGTTGAAAAGCTGAGGAATTGCAGTGAGAAAGACGAGTTCTGTACTTGATGTATGGTTGTAAGTCACGAGGCGCTTTTTAGTGGGACTTTTTCGAGTTAAGTTTAGTGGAAGGTATTTTTAGTGAATCTGCCGTCCTTAAGCTATAATGTCGTAATCTGACAAAATCATTTTTAGTCACTCCCAAAAAACAGCGTAAAATTACGTATAAATCAGGGGAATATAACGGCGATTTTATTAATTTATCTTGCTACAACTATTTGGTACTTGGTTTATTTATTTATATTAGAATATTTATAGCATTTAAAAGCAAAAGCCTGCCAAATGTAAGATATTGGTATTTTAGATAAAGAACAGCAAAAAATATTATTCGCAAATCTAAGTCGATATTTTCGTATAGTTTTGTGTCACTGGATCCTAATTGGAATCATGGCAAGAGTTGATCTCGCAAATTAGGTGTTCTAAAATGGTGTTCACAGTGTGTAAAATGAAGCCGTCAGTAACAAGTACCTGTCAAAACGCTTATGTTAATGGCATTAGTTGGTCATCAAAGTCAAACGTTAAATGTCAACGTCATGTATATATGTTTTTTTTTTTAAGTTTTTGATACAGAATATAGCCATTTATATTCTGTATCAAAAACTTAATACGCTTTAGTTATTGGTACGTATTTTACCTAATTAGATAATGGCTAAATGCACAGACCGTGCGAAAGTCCTTAAAAAAAAGTAATAAAAAAATTGTATCAAGTAGACCTTCACACAATGTAATAAAATATATCGTATTATAAAAAATTGGCACCAAAAAATATTATGTGAAGCTAACCGAAGCTAAAAGAGATATTTTTCTCAAGTCTAGACGAAATTCCCCGAATATTCCACTGAACACTTGTACTCGTATCCAATGAAATAGGTAGGTATGTATAGGAATAAAAAAATCTGAAACTAATTCCAATAAAAAGCTACAAATAATTCACAGATCGCCCCTTAGAGCGCTAGAAGTCATTACCTACTTGATTTTCACCTTTTTTTATGAGCCTGTTCTCTCCCACTCTTGGGCAAAGGCCTCCCTCCACTCTTTCCACCTTTCGCGAGCCCGCGCTTCCTATTGCCAGTTCTGGCGGAATCTACTACCTGAAATAAAAAAAAGTGGAAGAATTGACTTCCATTTTTCGCACGTGCTCTGTAAGTCTAGAGTGAATAGGTTACTTCTAGGCTAGCGTGCTTACCATCAGGTGAGATAGAGGCTAACCACAACCCTAAGCATAAACAACATGTATTAGTTCATTATAAGATTCTTTTTTGTATAGTGTTGTATGGGCTTAGTGGCCTGAAATAAATAATAATAATAATTATTATAAAAAAGCCACCGCTTCTTCCATCCAGTTCTGGCGAAATCCAGCCTTTCAAAATCATGACTTAAAAATAATACTGCATCCACGTGAAAAAGAACAATAAACTAGATTTTTCAAGCGAATGCACTCACGTAAAAACTAAAATTTATTGCTTTCCCGGGACCTATACATTTATACAGGATAAAGCAACCCGTTGTTTTTCCTTCCGTCTACGTCTGTGAGAATTTGGACGTTTATTTTAAATATTTATTTGAAACTAGGCGCGGAGCTCGTGGCTAGATAATAACAGCCACACAGGTCGATTTTCAAGGTTAAGCAACGCTTGCTAAGGCTGAACTGTGGATGAGTGACCATCTTAACATACTAAGTTTCCTCCGTGCCTCGGAAAAAAATCTGACTCCAGTCGTGCCATGAATTACTGTGTTACCACAGTTAATGGATTGTGGAGGTCTGGTAGGCAGTTGCTCCTCGTAAAATACTGGTATTCAGCTAAAACTGGCTTGACTGGAAGCCGACCCAAATATAGTTGGGAATAGGCTAGGTAGATAATGATTTAAAACTAAGCAGGTTTGAATTTCGAAAGAATTGCATTATGGTTGCTACGTGAATGGCATAGTCATGTAGTACAAGATAATAACGTATCAAATAGCAGTTACATTTTGTTTTTCCTAGGTGGGAAATCATCAATATCCCTTCTCCCGCTCTGGAGGAAGCGGAAGGTCGTGTCAGACTTCTAACTGACAAAGACCAAGCCTGGTTCCTTCTTTGCCTTTATTCCAGGGTTACGGGGTTCTCTTTCATTCGTAGGGCCCGAGTAGGCTTCGACCCTGCTGGGCCCCTACGCGCCGTCGACGATATGGGCTTGGTCCGGAGTCTTACTGGGTGTTCGGACAGCGAGCTACCCATTGCTCGCCGTCCGCAAACCTGAGCTTGTGGTGGCTAGAAATCTGGGTCGGGATCCCGGCGGCTGGAGCGTAAGAAAGTCCGTTACCTCACACGTTTGGTGCCTCCACAGAATGCAGTACAATTGCTACGGGGATGGCGTAGTCACGTAGCACTAGATTATGACGTCATAACTACTGCTACGGCGTTCAAATAGTGGCTACATTTGAATTCAGAATTTGAGATAGCTTTCAAATGGAACATCTAACGGCCGAAACCAATAACCTATCGATCTCCAGTTTGGCATAGTGGAGATTGTAAAACAAATGATACAATACAAAAATTGACATGTTTTCTGTTGTTTCATTTGTTTTTCAATCTCTGATATGTGATAGATAGGTTATTGGTTTCGGCTGTAAATGTTCTAACTGCTGGGATATAGGTAGGTTATCTCTCTTATTAAGGAGGATCAAGCCCAGTACGGTTTGATAAATAGTTTTTAAAATTACTAGTTCTAAGATACTTTTCTTTGCCTTTTCACAATGCTTTTTTTTTCAGTGGATACAAAGCAAGAGTGATTAAATTACCGGTTAGTACAAACAGTTTTCTTGGGTGGAAATCACGCGACCACCAGCATAGTAGGCAGGACTACTAACCACTAGACAAATAGGCCAATTATGACGTGTAGTATAGGTCATACAATACATGAGCCATGAAAGCAGAGCAATAACTAAAGGAGAAACCACGGGGATCAGCTAGTATATAAGATACTGGTCATCATTCCGTTTTTATAGTCATTTCCGTAAAGAATACCTGTGACTTGCCATATTTTTTCTAAGGAAGCTGATCGTTTATTGATGGATCCTATGTTCGTATATTAAGTTCCGTATTTTCCTCTTACTCGAGAAGAAAATTGCTAAGTTAGTCCGAATTCGATTCACAGCTCATATGTATTTTGTATGTGTATTTTCAAGTCTCAATTATCTTTCTTTTGATCCATGGTCACCGCAGGAGTGGGTTTAGTGGACTATAAACAAATTGGTAGTTTGTTGTTCACCTGTTTGATAAAAACCGAGCTCGAGTCGTTGATAGCACGTAGTGTTCCTTACATATCTCAAATGGCGCAATTTCATTAGTCGATAGGGCCCGCATGCGGGATTTGAGAGATTTCTGGAACGCATGCCATAGGGCCCGCATTCGGGGAACCGTTTTCATTAGTCGATAGGGCCCGCATGCCGGGTGCGAGAGATGTCTGGAACGTGTGGCACAGGGCCCGCATTCGGGGAACCGTAGACGGTATAACGAACATGTATCGACTTGTAACTTTCATTGGTCGTTATCTCGCCTGCGGGGACTCCCCGTATGCGGAGTTAACGACCAGTGAAATTGCGCCAAGAGATGTCAGCAAACCATAGGGGCTCCGCAGAGCCGGAACCTGCTACGGAGAAACGTATTCAAAATAAATTCTAATGTATTTTTAGTATCTGACCGCAAATTTCAAGCTTCAAGTCAACCTTCTCGGTAAACTTCACTGAGGTAACCAAAGATTTTGGGAATTCTCAGCTTCATTTTACCGGGATCGCGCGTTACAATGATTCCACATATTATCTTGTAGCGCAGACACTTGATATATTATACAAACTACATCAACTTTACATAACAATATAATATATTTGAATAATATAGAAATTAATTTATGAATAAAAGAAAACAGCCACTTAGCTTAAGTCAAAGAAATCCCAAACCAAAAAACAAAATAGTAGAGCATAGATTATAAAATTTCATTAAAGTTTTAGCCTTAACCAAGAACTTAAAGTGTAAAGTACACTTGGAAGGATCATTCTTGGAGATGTACGAGTATGTATCCATGTAGTTATTACTGTTTGCCTTTATTTTACGTAATAACAACACTTAAAACAAGGTTTTAAATATCAAATAGCAATATCGCGTTCACTAGAGTATCAGGGTATCAGAAATAATAAGAAGGTCACCCATCAATAGAGTGACCTCTCCAAGTGTTCCTTAACCTTGGAGATCAGTCCAATAAGGCTGTACTTTTTGTTTTTATTAATTTTGTTTTTACGTAATAAACAACTCAAAAATAAAATCCCTGAAAAACCAAAGCTAAATTGCAATATCGCTTTCACTAGAGTACCAGGATATCAGAAACGTGAGAACGTTTTAGAATTTCCCAAAATAACGGTGTAAAATAAAAACGCTCTATTCACCTTTATTTTTCCCGCTATTTCGGCGTCCCGAACAATTTGTTGGCTGTAGATTTTTGTGGGATATCAGTTACTCGAGATAATTTAGGTAAACCGTGTTTTTTTGGGATTTTAGGTAAAATGTTATGACTTGAGATCGTTCGATTGGCTGCGATTCAATCAAAGGTAGGTAAGGAAGGTAAGGATAGGTAGGTGGTAGGCAGTGATGCGGGATTATTTGAAAGAGTTACCGCGATCCGGGAACTCAAAGGAAAACTGAACACAGGTGGGTTTAGTCAGTAAAAGTCTGACTATTCCTCTCACTTTACCACCACCGGTGGAGAAGTTATTTAATGGCCAAAATAAAGTAGTAATAGGTTTGATTAATTAAATATAGGTTATACATAAGTGTCGTCAACTAGACCGAGTCGAGTTATTGATTCAGAAGTCAACGTTTGTATAACGTTAATTGCGGATTTTAATTATGGATCCTTCTTGTTCATCATGTGAAAGAGATTTCCTAGAAAAACTTAAAAATAATTCAAAACAACATGTTTGGTTACAATAATAATAACCACGCTTTTCAATAATATTTATTCAATAGTTATTTTCGTGGGATTACTGGTACTTACGTCCATACTTTCCAGCTCTTTTGTCTCAAAAATAACGCACGAATACACCTCCTTTACTATATGAGCCCCTAATACTATTCATCGGAAAACTCCGCTCAAACAAACTTCAATTGAATTCGTATGAAAAACTCTGAATAAAATAAAATATAAAGGTTACTAATACAGTACAAATCAGCTATATATTTCAGTGGCTATGCGTGTTTGAACACCTGAATGTGTTTATTGAAGAGAAAGGGCATTCCTCGAAGAAAAACCACTGAAGCGAATGCTTTAGGAGTTACAATGTTAATTCAATTACAGAAATGTTGTGTACGGTTTGGAAGTTGATCAAACGTTGTTTAGTTATGCTTCTCCAATAAACTGAGGCAGTTTACTCTTACTGTTGTTTTCCATTCTTCTAAAAGTTTTAGTTTTATTTAAACTTCAAACTCTTTGTAGTCGTGTCATTTTTTGTGACACTTATATTCGCGCATTGTCTCGCAGACCGAAAGTTTGGAACGCTATACAAAGACGCGAGAGAAACCTCGTGGACATCTTGTATATTATATCTACGTAAAGAATCAAGAGGAAGAACACATACTTCAGGAAAATTGATAATGCATAATATCTGTTAGCATTTTCTTTAAGTGCCACTGCACTTCCAATTATAAAATCCTTACATCTAATCGAAAGCCACAAAAATTAAAAAAAAATATACGTTACCTGAAGTTCCTGTTTTCCTGGTACCGTGAGAGAAATCAAGTAATAAATTACTGTAGCAAAAAGAACGCACGTTTGCATTTATTTCAATTAAATTGAGCAATTTGGGTCTGTAACGGTAGCAGATCACGTTACTTTGTTTTTATTTAAAAAAAAACACATCCTGATTGATTGTACCACAAATGTTTACCAGGAGTATCCAGTGGACGAACGTACTCGGAATAAATGAAAAAATTTGATACAATACTCTGATTCCCGTAACAAAATAAAGTGAAGTGTATTCTATGAAATTATAAGCAGAATTGAGGTGTATTTGTTATGGAACAAGTGTTTTTTTTTATGCATAGGCTCTCGTTTGACCATTATTTCACCTGATGGTAAGCGACGACGTGGTCGACGATGGAGCACGCTTGCCTAACCTAACCTACCCAATTCATTTTTGACTTTTGGAGCACGCTTGCCTTGAAGTAACCTATGCACTCTTGACTTAAGAGGGCTGTCACAATTTTTGATGAATTTCAGCGTTTTATCCGATTTTTGACGTGTGACGATGCTTTAGATATAGCAATAAAAAAAAAACAAAAATATGGATAAGAAAGTTTGATAACTTATCTTGGGAGTGCTTTAAATAAATATTTGAATTTGTTTACCTACATCAGTAAAATCCTTGTCTCCGCAAAGGATGTTTTATAAAATGTTGCTTTTGGGTATCTTTTGACGCCTTGGTACACCGAAGATATTAAAGTTTAATCATTTATAAAAATGTCTATGATACAACTGTATCTTCTACATTGGAGTGCTGAAACCACTTTATTACTATTTATACAGTAATACACCAAAAATAATTCTGTAAAACCAAGATCTACTGACAGTTTTCCGTACGAAACTACAATTTGTATCTACGAAATTATAATCCAAACTCAAATAAAAAAATTAACCAACTAAGGTGGTATTTCTATATATCTTGAAAAAAATAAATTAGGCTATTTAAAAGTTAAATAATATTTTTAAATAATTTTTGTAAGCAAAGCCAAAATTGAGCGCGACTGCTGCCGCCCGTCGTTTAATTTACCTATCGTCTGTTTTTTATACCCTGAGACTATATTGACACAGGAAATGTCAAAATTACTATAAGATGATGCCAGTTCTTTTGTGTTGTAATGGTATTTCTGTAAAAACGCTCAAATTTAAGAAAAATTGTAATAGCGCCCTTAAGGCCCCTAAGTTGTAGCTATCAGGAAACACTCCAGGAGGGAATGAAAGTAATTATTAGGACGAGATAAAAGAATCCTACGCGGTTTGAAAAATATCCAATGTAAGAGAGCAATGAAAGAAAAAGAAACATAACACGTTTATCTGGCTTTTATGTGAAAACAATTATTGAAATTATCAAATCATCCAGGCCTTATTACAATGCTTAATTGCTTATCGTCTTTAAGGCCGAGAAATTGGGCGCAAAGTGAACTTAGATTTATAAAAGCATGAGAGAACGATGAAAAAAACATCAAGAGTGAATAGGTTATTTCTAGCAAGCGTCTCTATAATTATAATATTTGTCGTCAATAGAAATCAAACGCAGCATATCAATATTCTAAAAAAACCTAATTTGCTATAGGTAGTTGGTGTCATCATGGGATCTATCGGGTAGGTAAAATTATGAGGGGTAAGGTCTACTGTCTACGGACGTTTAGCTTCATAGACGCGTATTCATCATTATACGCTTGGTGTACACCAGCGTGAAGCTTGCGTACAAAACTATGAAACTGTGTCGATGAAGCGGCAGTAACACGGTGGTATGACGCTGCCGCTTCGTTATTCAAGCGAAAAACTATGAATACGGTCTGTGAGGTATCCTGTACACGGCACGGTTTCACTTCGTACGTAGCCACGGTCAATTCTCCGTCCGTAAGCTCGGCGTACAATGTTGGATTACTGCAGAGAGAGCTTGTTGACACAAACGGTGGCGCTACGGGTTTCATCAGTGTTGTATCGCAGTCTATTGACTGTTGTACACGAAACGTTTTTCTAACCGTACGTACGTACGGAGTCTAAAGCTCCTAATATAAACTTAGATACATAATATGACCAATTTTTAATATTCATTTTAATTAAAATTTAACCCAAGAAATAGAAATCTAAAACCCCTTATATTATTCAAAAGAATTAAAAGCCCCTCATTAGTGGTCACCTACGTCATAAGCGGAAGCTTTGTGAAAATTTTTATGTTCCTAGTCCTAGTAGTTTCGGTTGTGCGTCAGTCAGTCAGTTTTTTTTTCCGCTTCACCCGCGTGAAAGTATGTTTCCCTTACAAACTTTGAAACTCCTTAAAACCTCTCCACACAATTATAATTTTGAAAATCCTCTCATTAGCGGTAACTACATTATACTGATGCACACGTGGGTCATGCCTGATTTGTACGTAGAACCACGTCGCATGGCGCGGATCTAATGTAGCTCTACAATTCTAGTTGCTAATAAAATGTCTGGCACCCGACGCACTCAGATCCGCATACGTGGCCCACGTGTACGCTATTTAGTTCAACCTTTAGTAGGTACTCGCCTAAAAAGAAACAGCAAAGCAAAACTTCACGCTCTTAATCCCAGTATGTTAACTGTGCGTTGATATGTCAGTCAATCACTTTCTCCTTTTATGTTTACAGACAAAATTAGAACTCGTGCAGACTATTACGCTAGACTCGTTAACTCTTTAAGCTTAACTGATACGCCATTACATAATTTCCACTTTAAGCTGGGTTCAGACATTCTCACACATTTACAAACATAAGTTAAAATTCACGGAGATTAACCGGCGAGGCTCTGTCAACTCGTTAGAGTTGTTACATGCGAAACCTTTTGTTAGGACATTCAATTGTACGGCAGCAAAAAAAGTTAGATAAGTATTCACGTGGATGGAATATTGAGCGTTTTGTTAGAATGTTCACGGTTTTATGGTGTCCTTCGGAAAGTTTAAGTGCTCCAATTGTGAGTACGATTAAATGAACGTGGATGAATTAAAAGCAGTGTAATGATCTTACTTCTTATGTCCTTATGGGATCCTAGTAGTAGCATGTGAGATTTTGTAGTTTTATCGAAGTTTAACAACTTTCTTTTTATTATCAAATTACTTCTTCTGCTGTGGTTGAAGCGAGAGGAAATATTAGATTTTTACTGACTAAAATCCATCCGTGTTCGATCAGTTGCCTTTTGCGTTCCAAGGTTGCGGTAACTTTTTCCATAATTTCTGCAGCCCGAGTAGGCATCTGCCCCTTAAGTTTTATTATATTTATTATACAGAAGAAAAAGTAGTAATGGTTTGAGAATAACCATCAGCTTGTACCTATTTTCTGTCCCCTTCTTATTATCTAATTCTTTTGTGTGTGTACAGACTACTGTTAAATAAATAAAATAATTAAAAGTAATATTCACACGTCACACGCGACATGTCTTTCGCTCTATTTAAAAACGGGAGAAGTAAAGGAGTTGAATAAAATCAAACGAGTGTTACACAGCATTGGCAGCTAGTCCCATTTGGATACAAAATGTATAAAGTTTGTTATTAAGACCGAGGTGGGATTCGCCCAAACCGCAGGGTGTTATAGAGCCGAGCGCCGTAGTGACAAATTTCCTAATGGATCAAACGACGTTTTTCAATACATTTACGGATAAATAAATAAACGGGCGTTGACTGGCGATTTAGCGCCCAGTTTGATACGTTTAATATAATAAATTGTGGCGGCTCGAGCTTGTACACTTTTTGCACTAGTGCGGGAAACAGTATATTAAGTGCTTAAAAGCAGTAAGGCTTAAAGCAGGTTTTCGAGTAAGTGTATCAAAAAATAGTTTACTTCCTATTAGCATTCGAAATAAGCATGACCTTAGCCCAACAATGTTGAGATCGATTTTATGTCTAACCCAATTAGGCTGAATGTCAGTACAACAATAGCAAATTGAATGTATCTAGAGAATGCGCAGAACTGAAACGGAATTGACATTTAAAGGTTCGATTCAGATTCACTCGGTTTCCGTTTTCCTGGAATTTAGGTAAAATTATCTCAGTGACTGTGTCTATTGTTCAAGGGAAGGGTAACGTCAAAAGGGTTATTAATATTAGTAGGAAGTGATAGGAAGGGATCAAAGCATTTGATTTATTTATTTATACAGACAATTTAGTAACATTGGGGTGACAAGTGTATTGGAATAGAAAATTTACTAACTCTATTTGCCGAAAGGTTAATCGAAACCCTAGCCAATCTAAAGTCAGCGAAAAAAAATGACAACATAAAGCAAAATGTTAAAAAATCGGTGTTTTTAATATTGGACTTATATTATTTTTTCTATTTTTCAGGTAATTATAACAGCTACGGTGGTAAACAAAAGCAGGCATAATGAGTAAGTACAAGATATGAATAATATACTTTTAATAAACACCTTAAGCCTTAGGAAAAACAAGAAGAAAACTAACTAATGGAAGCCATGTTAAACAACGACAAAGTACCAGGACATCATAAAACACAGAGACATCAATAACTCGTCTAAATCTCTTCCGTTCCGCGAGGTTTCGCCTGACCACAATTGGGTCAAGCCACAGTCCCACAGTCCCTTCAACCAGGGGTGCGTAGTCTGAACCATTTTAACTGATTTACACAACTTGCTTGACATGTCACGTAACTAAAACTTGGTTTAGGTCTTGTTTTGGGTAGATAAGGGCAATTTTATTATTTTAGTGGGCACTGAAACCAAGCCTTTACAAGGGACAAACATTTAATATATTAACTACATTTCTCTGTGTCTCAGGGTTTATATTGTTCTAAAGATTATTCTGCATTTATGAACTGTTTGACATTGTTTGTATCGTAATCCATCAGTTTTTCAATAGTTAGATAATTTTGAACTGAAGGTTAGAAAATCTAGTCCGTCTAAATAAAAGCACAACCGGAGAAATAGAGTTTAAATCCAAAAATGTTGAATTCGGTATTACTAACATAGTAGGAGAATCATATCTTGATACACAGTATTTTTTTTATTACCTACGATTGCGGCTGAATAATGTTCCCAACATAATTTAAAAAAAACAACTCCAGGTCACGCTTTCATTAGACACACTTTATCAATTTTTACACTATTTTTTTAGACAAATACTACTATCAGTCTACTTTATGACGTCATCAATTCTTAAGATAAGATCCATACTTCGTATTGCAAACTGTCATACATCATCGCCCATGATGTACTAGGGTAACATAAACTCAAGGAACATCAATCACTGGTCTTGCAAGTGGCGCGTCCCCACATAATAGATAGTGTGGTGAGCCGGTGACACGTCATAATATCCTATGTTGTTGATCGACCGGTCTAACACCTAACTATTGTTGGTAACTTGGTACTTGGTATCACTTGCGAGTTCCGTCAGTGTAAACATCCTACTAACTAGTTACCTATGTTTTATACCTATATATGTTCTGTCTATTGAATATCATCAACCTTACACGCTTCTGTGATCCTAATAATATGCCTTCTGTATCAGATTCTATATTATAGTGACATAATCGATTAAGCTATAATTATTATCAATCTATCCATATTTATTAGACCAGGAAATTAGGTCTGTATGCTCAATTGTCTCGTTCCAACGCTATGGAACTCAATCCCTTTGATAGGCCTATTATGATCAAAGAGATATAGACAGATATTCTGTAACTAGATATACTCGTACTATATACAAGTGGTTATTTAGTTTTCCAAGCAAATAATGTTTACAATGTGATTAAATGGAGATCTAATACTCAACTGCATCCGAAATAAACAATTTAAAAATAGATTTTGAAACTCTTTAAATAATAAATGCCTGTTAAGTTATTCCAAAAGAGTAAGAATACAATTTTTTTTTGTCTTCTATATCTAGTTTTAGAAAGAGAAATAGACCTCTTTTTTATTGATATAAACTAGTGCTTGACCGCGATCCCACCTGATGGCAAGCAGTGATGCAGTTTTAGATGGTGAGGCGCACGAGTTTATTAAGAGCCTATTCACTCTAGCCTTGAAGACACCAAAATTACCTATGCAAATAATCTCCATCTTTTTCTAGAAATAAAACAAAGATACTAGGATATCATATTCTCTAGGGTTTAAAAAAGCCGCCGTCGGTTTTGATGCTAACTTTATAAACAAAACGTCAGTAGCAGGGAAATTATGCAGAGAACCCCTCCAGGCGTTACTTTGTTCCCCCTCACTGCTTTTTATCGTTCGTAAATATTCTTTACAGAGCTTTTAATTTTCAAACACGTTTTTAATCATTAGGTCGTGTTTTCAGTCTTCAACTTTTGAATTAATTTATTATACTGGGTTTAGAGTACAGTCACTCGTCGTTTAAGATAACAATTTGACATTTAAAAGGACCATTTTTTCGCAGAAAGCAATTTTTGCAGTTGATTGTACGATGTTGGAGATTTATTTTTTCAGTTAGCCCGAAACTCGTGATAAAAATATCCAAGTTTGAAAGTTGTATTTAACTCCTAGTTCTGTATCGAGCAAAACTATCAGAAATTAGTTAGGGCTCATCAAAAAAACCGGGCAAGTGCGAGTCGGACTGGCGCGCTGAGGGTTCTGTACCAACTTAGCTATAAAAATAATTGAATTCCTGAATCTAAACTTGGAGATTTTCTGGATCGCAATTGTTTTTTTTCTTGTTACCAACAAAATATTTGATTTTTACACAACTTCAAGGGACCGCAGACTTCAATTCAATTTTTGAATTTCAATTCGATCCCTCCTCACATTCCCAAGATAAAGGGCCTTGACAGACGGACAACAAAGTGATCCTATACGGGTTCCGTTTTTTCCTTTTGAGGTGCGGAACCCTAAAAAACGAAATCAAAATAATACAATCTATATCCCGTCTCATTTTCCCCAGCCAACAACACGTACTTATAAGAATGATCCTAAAACGGAGTGGTTCCACACTGAGCCCTCAGCTTCTCATCATTTCGGCCGGATCTCAAGCACTTCTTGTATATTTTATCCCTGGACCGTTTTGAGGCCCTTATTCAGATTCGTGGCTCCTACTATGAGAATATATTTTTTGTGAGTGAAAGAAATTAATGTTTATTAATACATACTTTGCTTTTGAGGTAAACCATCAAATAACTTCTTGCAATTTCACTCTGGGTAGAGCAAGTGAGAGGGTTAGATTGTTACTTGACTAAAACATACTTGTATCTTCATTTGCAAGTAAAGTAGATATTTACTAAATCTATAAATATATACTTAAGAAATAAAAAAAAGAATAAGCAAGAATAATAGACTAAATACAAAAAGGCGTGGTATGTATATATGTGAAATATAAAAAATTGTGTAGAATAAAAAATACAGCACTCCAAGACCATTTTTGTCGATGTCATTGACAAACTAGAGCAAGAAGCAGGTGGTCATTTCGTTAGAAACACATTTAATTACGATTGAGTTTTTTTTTATTTTGTTTTTAATTTTAATTTATCGTGAAATCTTTTAAGAGAGGTTCTGTCTCTCTCTGAGTTTCTTTTGGTGTTTTTTCTCAGGGAAGTCAGCTTGGAAACATTTTTATCATACAGTTTTAAGTGAAAAAAAATGACGTCAAAAAGTGTTGATTTTGTTGTAAAGCTCTTCGCATAATAAATATCATGATAAATATCAAGACGATGTAATAGACACAAAACTAATTTATCTAGTGTCTTATGAACAAAACCGTTTTCATTCGATTTTCAATCGAGAACCTGTGTTCAAGTTTCTCTCGGACGCCGAGAGCTTTTCAACATTAATCATTTTCACTAAAATGAGGCATCTGAATTCATTGTAGATTTCACATAAATATACCTTACTTTCTTATTCAGATTCTTCTCCAAGATATATCTTATTTATTTATTTATTTATTATATACTTTATTGTTGACGACCAAGATTACAATAACAATAAGGAAACCTTATGGTAAAACACATACAATTGGCGGCTTAAAGGATTTTTATTGAATACGTCGTAGTTTCACTATGTAATATTATTTTTTTGAGGTGGAACTATATTATCAGTTCATCAACATGTGCCTAGCGTTTTCCCAACTATATTGGGGTCAGCTTTCAGTCAAGCTGGATTGAGCTGAATAATTATACCAGTATTTTACAAAGAGTGGCTGCCTACCAGACCTCCACAACCCATTAACTGGGATAACACAGTCCGTCATGGCAAGACTAGAGTCAGATTTACTGGCTTCTGACTATCCGTAACGACTGCCAAAGATCTACAAATGACAGCGTCCCGGCGCTACGGCTTAACGTGCTTTCCGAGGCACGGAGGAAACTCGTTATGTTAAGATGGTCACCCATCCACAGACCAACCATGGCAAGCGTTGCTTTACCTTGAAGATCGACCTGTGCGGCTGTTATTATCTAGCCACAAGCTCCTTCACCTCAATCAGTTCAATGGATAAATACCTACCGGAATAGTAAATTTTGATAAAACTGGAGGAAGTTTATTATTACGATCGTGGTGAAATTCGCACGAGCCGCAGGCGAGGGTGTTATGGAGCCGAGTGGAGCAGTAACAAATTTCCACGTGTATCAAACGTTTTTCAATACACTCCCAAATAAATAAATTAGCTGCCACTGGAAACGGCACCACAGATTAATAAATAGTTACTTCGACGGCACTATGAAAATAATTTATACAAACTGTGTTAGTGACATCGTTCACTTATGCAAATTGACGATAATTCTAAGTTTGGTTGTGACAGCCAACATTTGTGATCTGTGCACATTGCATAAACAGTGTATTAGTACTTAACAGTGGAGGCCTAGTAGGGCCGATGCCCACTAGGGCCATAGGGAATATCCTAAAAAGAAAACCTTCGTCCTAAAACGCAAACAACAACTAAAGGAAACACAAATTGGTTTAGTAGTTTTTGAGTTTATTTTATATACTAACAAAAATATCTTTCCTCTTCATAGTATTTTTTTAGAAGTATTATTTAATATGAAAACATAATAGTACATTGTTATTTTAACTTAGCTCTAAAACAAAGCAATTTTCAAAGTCCGTTTACTCCAAAATTTCCTCTATCTATAAAAATACTTACTAGTCATGTCTCTCATATTCTCATAGCAATTGAAGGCTAACTTCAGTAATCTATCTGAATTATTTTCTAATGTTATAAAACGGCATTTATCTCTATAAGTGACTTTTACGGTTCTAGAACGGCTATAAAAACGCCTCGTTTTTCTGATACCCTAGTAATCGCGTTACACCCATTCATTCTTCCGAATTACGATAATAGCATTTTTTTGCTAAAATTGACATAGTAGGTAGCCCAAGGGTTTTTAATCAAATATTTTCAGTCTTAAGGCATTTATTTCAATTAGAACCACATTGGCACGTAGTTGTAGTAGTATTTGGATTGTGAATGAATGATTAGTGAGTCACTAATCACACTCGTCACTCAAGAGAAGAATGTGGATGAAACTCCAGGAACTATTTAAATCAAGTCGTTGATAAACTTGGCGTTAAGCTTTGGACTGGCATGCAAAAAGTCGTGAGTTTGATTCCCACGCATTCACATATTCTAGGGTACTTGGAGAGGATAACAGAAACAGTAAGGTCTTTAGGAAAATCGCAAGAATAATTTTGTAATAGCTCCATAATAGGTCAGGTAGCTAAGTTAAGAGGTCTAATTCATGAAGAAAATCTAGACTAGTACAAATTACGAATATCATAGTCCACTTAACTATATAGACGAAACAAATACAAAGCATAATGGTCAGAGAGAGCCATTCCCTTGAGAAATTAGTAGGTGTGCCCTAAAATTGTGTCTGAAACGGCCGCTCGTTTGTAAGATTAGGTACTAGGGCAGCAGAATGGCTAGGTACCTTGTTGACCGACGACTGACGTGAGTGGGCACTATCATTCGAGTCGTTAAATGTCGAATCGTGATTATGTGTCGTTTGGGAAATATTTGGAAGTTTTATTTTGGTGAGTTTTTTTTGTTAATTTAATTAGAGTATTTTTGTACAAGGTTAAAAAATGGCTGCCGATAAGTTTATAGCTGTGTTAAGAAGTCATCACTTACTTAGGGTGAGCATAGTTCAAAATATTATGCATCACTTTTGAAACGCTATAGCTACTCTCTTCAAAACTTGATTGATTGATATATACTTTATTGTACACCATAAATATTATATATATATCATCTGCCTAGCCTTTTCCCAACTATACTGGGGTCGGCTTCCAGTCAAGCCGGATTTAGCTGAATACCAGTATTTTACGAGGAGCGGCTGCCTACCAGACCTCCACAACCCATTAACTGGGGTAATACGGTACTTCATGGCAAGACTGGAGTCAGATTTACTGGCTTCTGACTATCCGTAACGACTGCCAAAGATCTCCAAATGACAGCCGGGACCAACCGCTTAACGTGCTTTCCGAGGCACGGAGGAAACTCGTTATGTTAAGATGGTCACCCATCCACATACCAACCTAGGCAAGCGTTGCTTAACCTCTAAGATCGACCTGTGCGGCTGTTATTATCTAGCCACGAGCTCCTCTAAATATTATATATATAATTTGTATATTATTATTAGTTTTTATTGATCGGGGTTAAAAAAGCTTAAGTAGGACTGGGCTAGATTATTATATCTGTCACATGTTGTTAAAGTTGTGGGCATGTAGCGGAGATGAGAATGTTGAGATGGATGTGTGGTGTGACGAGAATGGATAAAGTGAGAAATGAGTATATTAGAGGAAGTTTGAAAGTGGCACCAGTGACTGAAAAGCTGAAAGGAAATCGTTTGTCTTGGTATGGTCATGTAAAGAGGAGGGATGAAACACATGTTACCAAAGCAGTTATGAATTTACATGTGGACGGATGGAGAGGAAGATGGAGACCAAAGAAAAGATGGATGGATTGTGTGAGGACTGATGTGAAAGAAAAGGGAGTTGATGATGGCATGACGGGTGACAGGACAGAATGGAAGAAAAAGACATGTTGCGCCGACCCCAAATAAATTGGGATAAGGGCAGGAAGAAGAAGAAGTTGTTAAAGTTGTGGGCCCGTAAAATACAACATTAGTTTCCGGAATTTGCATGATGGCAGACCACAAAGGCTGTATTGCAGGCGGGATGTCTTGAATGTCTTCCTTATGCCGCGGCCAGACTATGCTCCTCGCGCTGCTCATCGCTCTGCTCCTCGCGCTGCCGTGATTTGCCGCGATGTTGCCCTTTCTGTCCACACACTGCTCTACTCGCGCAATTAATCGCGACGCTCCTCACTTGTCATTTGCCTTGGTGAGACGATGGACGTTAAAACTGTGGCAGCGTGCGCGCTATGCATTTTTAGTATAGCTAATCCGTGGACAACAAATCAATAAACATAAAAACTTTTTCATTTGACCATTCTACGCTTGGCGACGACATAATTTACAATTTGCGGAATGCGACAGCGCGATTATGTGGCCAGCCACTCGCGCTCGTATTGCCGGTCCTTTGACTCGCGCGCAAAGACCGACAAAATAGGGAGCAGTAGGCAGGACGAGGAGCATGACGAGTGGCATGACGAGTTACGTGGCCACACTATGTCTCTGCCTCCTTTCCTCGTTACTTCCCATACTACTCGTCGGGTGTGTGGCCGCGGCATTAGGGATTGGTAGAAAGTGGCTCAGAGCTAGGAACAATGGATGGAATGCACTTTCTTATTTGTTAACTAAACTAAAACTGAAATTTCAGGTTTTCCAACAATATAATAATAATAGCCTTTTATTAACAATTTTTTAGTTAATATTTATACCTTATGCACACAAAAGTACAGAGGCTTTTTGCATAGGTCTCCCTCATATTCATTCAACGATATATCGGTTTTTTAAAAACAGATCATAATATTATCATAACAAACAATAAATCATATACTATAATATCCATTGAAGAAAATATCTGCAAGCACGTATATGTAGAGTCGATTTAGTTGCTCGCAAATATACCCTTAGTTTTATAATATTCATATCTAGAAATTGCTCTTGTAGATATGACAGAAGACAAGGTATGTTTTATTCCAGGAAATCGAGCCAATTTCGCAGTAAATATACTAGGAACCCACGAACTTTGACAGTTTTACATTTGTGATTGCCAGAAATTGAGCTACGGCAGTGCCAAATAAGTTTGATGGGAAATAAGCGAGCTTGGTGCATTTACTGCAAGGTTTTAAATGTGAACTATTCGTTTACTGGTAACTGATGAGTTTTTTTAGTTATCTTGAAATGGTTTACTCGAGACATGCTGACGGTTTAAGTTTAAATATATCGTTTTCGTTTAAGTTTTTAGGAGTTACTGCAATTTTCTTACATTTTGAAGAAGGTTTTTCGTATACAAATAAAATATAAAATAAAGTGTCTCGGTGTCTGGTTCCAAATAAATATAAATACTAAATGTATATAAAAGTAAATTCGATACCTAAAAAAAAACTCAATTTTTGTGCGTCTGTCTGCCTATTCGTCTGTATATTTGTTCCGGCCAATCTCCAAAACCGTTCTATGCGTCTTGCATCTATCAGGTTTTTGCGACCCTCACCAGATCATCAATCCATCTTGTGAGAGGCCTTCCAAGGCTGCGTTTTCCAAGTACGTGGTCGCTGCTCCAGAACCTTATAAATACAAAAATAATTAATTATGTTTGAGTAATTTATTGACTACTTTTAGAGACAAGAAGAATATTTATCTTATGTAGACTCTTAACAAAATTACTTACAACAAATAACACAAAACCTACTCTCATTTGTACCAGAGAAACATAGCTTACGAGGCAACATTAATTTTTCACTCATATTACATTATCCTGGTCACAATGGTTTCCGGTATATTAATTCGCATACGTCGCCTGGCGTGGGGCCAAATCTTCAGTCCGGCCCGCAATGGGTCAGCCATGATAAAATGTTTTGATTCATGACTCTCAACCGGTTATGTAAGCCTGGTACTAGATTCAGTTAAGAAGTTAAAATGGTTTGAGAGTTCACTTTGAAATTTTCGCAGACGGTTAGCAGAAAAGTATCTCTTACTAACATTAGCAGATAGTTACTTTCATTCTGTAAGGATTACTAAATTCATTTTTATCAGTATCCAGTTGGGTTTGAGATAGATCTAACTCTTTTTACAAAATTCGTACCAGTATCACAGGCCATACCATTGCTACAACATTGTTATTTTTTTAATATCACAGCATCTGCTGTTGAGATCATCCTTGAACGAACCGGTTATATTTCTCTTTTCAAACGTTGTTATTTATTTATTTGTATAATAAGGCACTCTTCAAAGATTTGTTAGCATGTTTATATGAATCACAAATATTTTATTTCAGTTACGCCTTGCTCTTGTCCATTTATTACTGCCTTTTTTTTGGGATGGAAATTCAAATAACTTATCAAAGTTTTTACTGACTACCCTACCAATAACCCTTTGCATTCCAGGGCCACTTACTTAACAGGGCCCTTTAGATCCGTTTAGCAGCTCTAGCAGGCATCGGCACACATCTTCGAGACGTGCGTGGAACACAACACACCATCCTCAGAGTCTGAGCCTTATCAGACGACGAATTATCCATTGCTGGTCATCCGCAAGCCCACCAGTACTAAAGCACCACCCCGCGACTCCATGCCTCCTTTGCTTGCATTTCGGCTTTGTAGAAGATAACCGCCTTTCAGTCTCCCTCACATTCCGTACCAAGACCTAACCTAGGGTCGATTGTCCTCCACAAGGAGACGGTGGTGCCCCACCCAAGCATGAAAAACCTCCAGAGTGTGCTTCGAAAGATCCGTACAACAACTTTACCTCTACATAATATTAGTTAGGTCCCCTTTTGAAAAAGTGACATATTATGTCACGAAAACTTCTTGTAATCTGTTATAAGTAGGATTCTTGCGAAGGCCCCGGCTAGACCTCTTTTTATCGGACCTTATGTAGACCGTCCTCCGGAAAATGAGTAGAAACCATTAATCTTAGGAGACATGTTACTACGTGAAAGATCATTGAATGTTTATGAAAAATGAATTCACAGATGAAGGAAAATCGCAATGAATTTGTATTTTTTTCACACTCTAGCCTCAGATGCATTTGGGCATGCTATAATTATGGTGGTATGTCCCCTCTTTGAGGTGTGGCTGGAATAATGTCGCGTCGTCCTCATGTTTTCCAATAACGACTTCCTATCCGCCACTTAAAATTGCCTTCATACCATAACAAAATGACTTTTCCCGGGGTCCGTTAACGAAGACAAAGAAGGGACAGGAGGTATAAGTTAGTAAAAGTCTGTCACACCCTCCCACTCCGCCTAGAGCAGGAGAATTCATTTTGATGACTTTCCACCTTAAGAAAAAAGACTATCGACTCCATCTGCAAAGCAGTAATTCCCTCCCGGCTCCCGCTTAGCCTAGAGCAGGAGAAATCTTTGGATGATTTCCCACCCCCATCAAAAAAAACAACTTAAGTGATATTTTCTACGAAACATCAAACATATGTATCCATCTACATCCAGTGACTTTAGCTTGAATGTTGTCAGCCCACCATCTTCAAAGTTCAAACAGTTTTATATGTAAAGGAGATTATCTAATAAATACAATTTTACCTCACGCAAAGTACCTATAAACGTAGCTTATCCGGTGAGCCTTTTATCGAAACTGCTAGAAAATTCATAAAGGAAGATAACCTGTTATAAACTAAAGGTTGCAAAAAGGGATATGGATTTTACCATTACACGACTTTCTTGAGAAAAGTTAAGTATATTACAAACCCATAAAAGGAATATATATGTTTAGTCATAACCCGCATATACACTGGGAGACAAAATGTCCCGTAACATGACGCGTAACGTTCAATCTACGTGACGCTGTAACGTTGTCCAGTAGGTATCCAACTTGCTTCTTGACTTGGCTCCGACACTGCTAGATCCCTACGATTTGCTGATATCTTGAGGCACGCGTGGAACACGTCAACGACTTGGGTTTGGTCCGGATAGTTACTAGAGAGCCAGCTAGCCATTGCTCGCCGCCCGCCAGCCCACGCCCACGGTGGCTGGAAATCGGGGTAGGGATCCCGGCGGCTGAGGCGTGGGGGCCATGTCCTTACATGTGCGGCCGGTTCCTTCACCAGAATGACTATTTAGCAAAAACATAAAATTATAATAAAAAAGAGAGAATAGAGGAGCTCGTGGCTAAATAATAACAGCCGTACAGGTCGATCTTCAAGGTTAAGCAACGCTTGCCTAGGTTGGTCTGTGGATGGGTAACCATCTTAACATAACGAGTTTCCTCCGTGCATCGGAAAGCACGTTAAGCCGTTGGTCCCGGCTGTCATTTGGAGATCTTTGGTAGTCGTTACGGATAGTCAGAAGCCAGTAAATCTGACTCCAGTCTTGTCATGAAGTACCGTGTTACCCCAGTTAATGGGTTGTGGAGGTCTGGTAGGCAGCCGCTCCTCGTAAAATACTGGTATTCAGCTAAATCCGGCTTGACTGGAAGCCGACCCCAATATAGTTGGGAAAAGGCTAGGCAGATGATAAAATTATAATAAAAAAATAAAATAACTCACACCTTTATCCAGCTGATCCAAGCATCCCATCCTTACTCTTTCTGCTTGGTTTACGCTAATACTAGGAAATAGTGTCATATTCGCGGCTCGTATCGTAAATACGTTTTACGTTGATGTGGCCATGGGTTGCGTAGCTGTAAATAATCCATTTACCTTCATAAATATTTACATGGGACCCGTAAAGATAAACTTTTACTTAGTTTTTCTTTTTTATTTTACAGGTGGAAATGTTTTAATACCGAAAAACAACACTTGTAGTTGTAACATTGTTTTGTTCACAATTGTTTTGATTTGATTTTTATAATTATACTAGCTGTTGCCCGCGACTTCGTCCGCGTTAAGTTCGTAAAACTGCACAAAAGTTACTTATAACTAATCCTATACTTCCGAAAACATCTGATTAATTAATTTTACATAAAACTGTTTAAGTTAAAACTCCAATTAGTACTTTTTTTAGTTGGGAAATCATCTAATGACTTTCGCTCTTCTGTGAAGCGGAAGTGCGTGTCAGATTATTACTGGCTAAGACTCACTTCTATATTCCTTCCTTGCCTTACGATTCAGGGTCTCCCTTTCAGAAGCGAAACCATAGCTCCAGTAGGTTTCTTGTTTAGGTTTTATAATTCAGATGGGTAAACATCAGAATGACTTCTCCTGCTGTTAAATGGAGCGGGAAGGCATGTCAGACTTTTACTGACTAAACGCCACCCCCGTTCCTGTGTTGCCTTCAATTTTGGGACACCGAGCTTATCTTTCGGAATACCGATCCACGTCCCCAGAGGCTTTGGCCCTGCCACGGGCCCTTACAGTTTGCTGACATCTCCTTAAGGCGCTCGTGGAACAGTTGACGACTTGACTCGGTCCGGGTTATTACCGGACTGCTGGACGGCAAACTACCCAGTGTTCGCCGTCCGCAAGCTTGCACCTACGGTGGTCGGAAATCGTTCTCGTGATCCTGACGGCGGCGGGGGCGTGAGGGTCGTTCCCTTTCGCGCTCGCGGTCGGCCGCCTCCTTGGCTAGCATTACTGCTTCGCAGAAGAAGGCAACCGCCATACCTCTACCGTGTGCTCCACCGTGTCCTCCGGGCGGTCCAGACAGTGCGCCCAAGTCTGGCTGGGGCGCCCTTTTCCCCTGAATCCGATGCAGGAGCCTCCCGAACTTACCGTGTCTGGTGAGGACCTACGGCATACGGAACGTGAGGATCTCTTTCCAACACTCCTCTATGAGGAAACTTACCGCCGCAATGACGGCGTGCCCAGGTTTCTTGTTTAGGTGGAAAATCATCAGAAAGACTTCTCAGAAGGTGAGTCAGACTTTTACTGACTAAACCTTACCTCGTTACTTCTTTGCCTTCGTTCCAGGGTTCCGGGTTTTCCTTTCGGAAGCTCGCCCATGGCCCTAGAGGCTTCGAACCTGCTGGGCACCTATAGTTTGCTAAAATCTCTTTGAAGTGCGCGTGGAACAATACCCACGGTTGACCGTCTGGATTATTACCGGACAGCCAGATGGTAAACTACCCATAGTTCGCCATTCGCAAACCACTCCTACGGTGGCTCTAAATTGGGGTCGGAATCCCAGCGACTGGGGCGTGAGGGGACTACTTGCCACTACTCCTCGCTCTGGATCATGGCCTGTACCAGTGCCCAGCGCGAGAGGTTGCTGTCACCGATCGTCCCCACAAGGACACGGTGGTGCTCCGCCTAAGCGTGGCCCACCAGTACTTTATGCTCTAACGTGTCCTCCGGGCGATCCACCCAATGGTAACACCCGGGTTTTTCTTCCGCACGACGTCAATTGCCTTAAAAACATCAACGAAGTACAAAGCCGCAGAGTTCGCATTCTAAATAGTTGCCTACTCTATGGGTAAAGTCGTTAGTTTAGTTCATATTGCGATAAAATCAAAATTAAAATGATTTGTTCTTCAAAAAACCAAATTAGGGCAGATAACCGCCTTTAGTATTTGCCTCTTTTTTTGTTGGGTAACCACCAAATACCTTCTCCCACTCTAGGTGGACCGAGAGAGAGTATCAGACTTTTACCAACTAAATTCCACAGTGTTCTTTTAGTTGCAATTTACTAATAAAAAATTAATTAAAAAAACTACTAATAAAATTTAATTTTGGCACACCACGATTAGTACTATTAGGTATAAATTCACTCTTTAACGTTTGAATCCCCAACCGGTCCTATGAGACCGCGCTGTTATTGTTTTACTATTGTGTCTCGTTTCGCGGGTATGTGATAGATTAAAGAGAGACTACAGAGTCATGACGTCCTCACCTTGCGCTTTACGCAGGTCCTAACCGAACATGAGTGTTTCGGGAGGTAGATGCTTTAGATTCGGCGGGAAGACACGGTGGACCTTACGATCGAAGTTATCCCGCTAGGGCGGATTACCGCCGTACCTACTGTTTGCGGGTCAAAATCAGAATCCTCCTGCCCTAGTTCAGATCATGGTATGAGCTGGGAGGAGGAATGGAAAGCAGTCACCTCCTAGAGTGAAGCAACGTGGCTGAAACAGGACATCCTTAGGCCCCTCCCATCGCCATTTGGACACTTCCCAGGTGTCATATGTATAGGGCGTTTACCGATCACCATCATTTTTTTGTGTTTATATGACCTGTTTATTGAGGCAGGAATTTTCTGGTGCGGTATTTGACTGACACCCTAATCATCATCATCTCATCTGCCTAGCCTTTTCCCAACTATATTAGGGTCGGCTTCCAGTCAAGCCGGATTTAGCTGAATACCAGTATTTTACGAGGAGCGGCTGCCTACCAGACCTCCACAACCCATTAACTGGGGTAACTCGGTACTTCATGGCAAGACTGGAGTCAGATTTACTGGCTTCTGACTATCCGTAACGACTGCCAAAGATCTACAAATGACAGCCGGGACCAACGGCTTAACGTGCTTTCCGAGGCACGGAGGAAACTCGTTATGTTAAGATGGTCACCCATCCACAGACCAACCTAGGCAAGCGTTGCTTAACCTTGAAGATCGACCTGTGCGGCGGTTATTATTTAGCCACGAGCCACACCCTAACACCCTAATATACCAAATAAATGTTTTTCTTTAGTGAGAATTATAAACGAATTCTTGTGTGCGAGTATTTTCACCTAGACGACTTCACATGCTGATGATCAAACGCAGTCTGTAAACTCTCGATTTTTACGGGTAGAGCATGCAGAGCAGTAAAAAATACCCACTTTGTTCCTTTAGATGCCCTATACGAACAATTTTCCAGCTATCGAAGCCCGTTGGGGCCGTTCGCTTATGGTATCTCTTTTAGGTGCGCGTGGCACATAACGCAACGTCAGTCGACTAAGACCAGTCTTTATTCAACAGCGAAATGCCAATAGTGCACCGTCCAAAACTCCGCGCTAACGGTAGCATGGAATCGCCCTGCGACTCGTAATGCCAAGGGCATCATCTTTGCGCTTTCTGCTACCTTCTTCGCTTTATTTGCGGAAGGAAGTGATGACTGCTTTCCATACCTTCTTTCTCTATACCAGGACCGGACGTGAGAGGTCGTTACTGCTAATCACCTCCACCCGGAGTCCTGGAACGCAAAGCGAAGAAGGAACATACAAAGGTGTGGGTTTTGGTCAGTGAAAGTCTGACATCCCCTCGTGCTCCTTCCTAGAGTGGAAGAAATCACCTAAAATATACATAGCCTTTAGTTAAAAAAAAAAAATGGATGTTTGTATTTTGAAAGGAAATCGTTTGTCTTAGTGTGGTCATGTGAAGAGGAGAAATTAAAAGCACGTTACTAAAAGAGTTCTTGAGAATGGAGAGGGAGAGGAAGGCCAAAGAAAAGATGGATGGATTGTGTAAGGATTGATATGAAAGAAAAGGGCAGATGATAGTGTGACGGACGACAGGACAGAATGGAAGAAGAAAACGTGTTGCACCGACCCCAAGTAATATGGGATAACGGCAGGAAGAAGAAGAAGGATGTCATTGTTTGTATTTTGAAAACGGGGTGCAACTCCGCAGTTGTAAAATTTGTCTCCATTGGTTTTTTTTGTTAAACAATAATAATAATATCTTTTGGTAATATTTTTGTTAAAAAAATTGTGAGAATGCAAAAATATGTGAAAAAAAATGTTACAAAAATAAAAAAAAAGCTTTTTCTAAAACACCTCTTGGGATTCGAACCACCACCGTGTTACGTCCCAGTCTAGTCATTAATCGATCGCGCTGCAATGTTCGATGAAAATTAAGCAAAATAGACGTTCTCATATAAATGTCATAAATGACTGCCCCGCTCTTCGTCCATGATAGCGTGATGATTTTCATTTCAGTAGATAAATTGGCAGCTAAATGGACTAATGTAACATTGTAGTATGTGAATTTCGTGGACGCTTGGATTTTATAACGTGTTTTGATTAGTTTTTACAAAATATTTGGGAAAAATCAAATAAAAATGTTGATTTTCTTATGAAAAAATGGTAAAAGTATTTTTTTTTCCAAAAACAATAAGATAAAACATTGACTGAAATATAAATTGTAGGTTGGATTCGAACTCGGGGCAACACGTTCAAAACCGACAAAATGCAATATTGCTCACCCCCCATAGCAAATAGCGTGATAAAATATAGCCTATATCATTAAGGGTCCTATAAGGATTATGTATGCAAAATTTGAACAGGATCGGTTCAGTGGTTTTTGCGCCAATTAATGCTAACAATGTACAATTTTACTGTTTTATTATATGTAATAATAATATAGATAAACCAATTGGATTTAGCATCATCTCAGCCAAAAGACGTCCACTGCTGGACATAGGCCATAGGTATTGAAATAGTTAATTAATGTGATATTATATACGGACCTATTTTAATAGGTGGTACCTATCTGGCTATCGATAGAACTATGTCAATTTCATATAAACCTAGTAACCGTTCCACGGATTGTTTGTTTATATGTATAGTTGTCAGTTGATCATAAACAGTTCTCAGAATAACACAATAAAATTCATTGTATACGTTATCCTGGTTTCCCTGCTTACACTCTGCTTAAATATTGTGCCCCTACAGTGGTTATGGGCCCAGAACGCATAAATCAGGAGAGATTTAAACGTGATAAAGGAAGAAATTGGAGTGAAAATGAGTTCTGTCAAAATTGATCAACTCCATCAGAGCAACTACGAGACCTGGAAAATCCAAGTGGAAGCCGTTTTAGTTAAGAACGATGCCTGGGGATACGTGAACGGAAGTATCGCACGCCCAGCAGAACCAGCCGAAGCAGTAAAGTGGGACATTGGAGACTCGAAAGCTAAGTCTGATCTCATTTTATCGATAAGTCCGAGCGAATTACGACATCTACGAGGATGTAAGACTTCGCGAGACGTATGGTTAAAGTTACAGAACATTCATGCGTCGAAGGGACCTGCAAAAAAGGCGACATTACTAAAACAGCTGTTGCTCCATAAATTGGAAGAAGGTGGTGATGTAAGAGAACATGTTATGAGATTTTTCGATGTGAAAAGCCAGTTAGCTGACATGGATATCGAAATGCATAATGATCTGACCTCGATAATGCTCCTGTACAGTCTGCCGTCCAGCTTTGACAACTTTAGATGTGCCATAGAATCTCGAGATTCATTGCCGGATCCAGATACGCTCAAGATTAAGATTTTAGAAGAAGATCATTCCAGAAATCGAAAAGAAAGTGTAGATAGAGCATTTCTTGTAAAGGGAAAGAAGTCTTCTAAACCAAAGAGTGGTACTGAGCTGACAAGTTCGAAATTCAGATACAAATGTTTTAAATGTCATCTGTATGGTCATAAAGCCTCTGATTGTACGAAGAAGAACAAAGAACAGTGTAGTGATACCGTAAAGTATGTGTCGAATGATTATGAAGTACCTGATATCGATTCCAATTTTGTAACATTTAATTGTGTTTCAGATGTTAATGCTGTTTGCAACGGGAGTGGAAATTGGATCATCGATAGTGGCTGTACATCACATTTGTGCAATGATGCAAGTAAATTCGACAAAACACTTGTGCCTTTGTTCGGTAAGCTAAACTTAGCAACGAATTCAAGCACAAACGTACAAGGTAAGGGGACAGTCAGATTACTTACATGTGATAATGGTTCTAAAACAATTGTTCAATTGCCCAATACTCTATTTGTTCCGGATTTACGATGTAGCCTAATTTCAGTAAGCAAAATTACTGATCAGGGGTTTAGCGTTACGTTTAAGGATAACATAGCTAGTGTTCAAGATAGTTATGGTAACACTAAACTTGTTGCGAATCGTAGAGGTAATTTATATTACGTTGAGGAACATTTAGATAGTGTGTCAGCCATTTCTGAGCAAAAGGTTGACGTATGGATGTGGCATGAACGTTTAGGACACTTAAATGCAAAGGATCTCGTCCGAATTTTAAATAAATCTGGCATGAATGTTAAGATGACAGATGTGAGTGACTTGTACAATTGTGATATTTGTGCGAAAGGTAAAATGTGTATGTTACCGTTTACTAGTTCAAATGGGCCATGCGATGAAAAGTTAAGAATTATACATTCTGACGTTTGTGGACCCATGCAACATACGTCAATAAATGGCGCGAAATATTTCGTCACTTTTATTGACGATCATACTAGGTGGTGTGAAGTATACTTTCTCAGCAAGAAAAGTGAAGTGTTCACGACATTCAAAGTATACAAAAGTCATGTCGAGAATTTGTTAGGACATAAAATAAAATATCTTCATACAGATAACGGCGGTGAATTCTGTAATCGAGATTTCGACGATTTTTTGAAGAAAGAAGGAATAGCAAGAATGTTGACAGTTCCTGGCGTCCCGCAACAGAATGCTGTTGCTGAGAGGAAGAACAGGACGTTGGTGGAAATGGCGAGGTGTATGCTCATCTCGTCAGGATTATCTCCGGGTTTCTGGGCTGATGCTGTAGCGACAGCATGTCACGTAAGAAATCGTTGTCCAACAAGAAGTCTTGAAGGTGAAATACCGTTTGAGAAATGGTTTGAACGACCTGTCAGATTAGACTACTTACAAAAGTTTGGGTCTAAGGTACACGTGTTGGACAAGACACCCGTTAAAGATAAGTTTGCTCCACGAAGTTTCGAAGGAATCTTCGTAGGTTATCCTAGAGATCGAAAGGGTTATAGAGTATGGATACCAGCGCAACGACAAGTTATCATGTCAAGAGATGTGAAGTTTCAAGAATTGAAGAGTGAAGAAAAAGAAAATTTAAATTTACGATTTGATCCCTTCAAGATTGACCAAGAAGGGCCTGCAAATATTTCGGACCAACCAGCAACGGTGGAAATAGAATTCAATCCTAACCAATCCAGCAGAATCCAAGATAACAAAATTCCAGAGGTGGAAGGTGAAGGCATTTCTGTACCTGTGGAAGGATATGAAGGTCAAGAAACATCCTTTGATGCACCACAACTGACGGACGTTCCAGATATTGCTGTAGGACCATTTCAGCACGATCATCATCGGGATGATGTTCATACTGATGGGGGGAGGGCAATGAAGAGAGGTCCAGGGCGACCACGACTGGAACGAGGTCACGTCGGACGTCCACGGAAAATATACAATATGGTTAACGTAGAGCCAGATATTCCCGTGGAGGAACGCGTCGAATCAACGGAAGAGTTTGTTGATTGTCAGGATTTTGCCGGAGTCGTTGAAATTACTTTAAAGGAAGCTTTATCCAGTAATGAAAGAAAAGGATGGAAAGATGCAATACTTTCAGAAGTGAAGAGTTTAATCAAGAATGACACCTTCGATATAGTCAACAAACCTATGGGACGGAACGTCGTAGGTTGCCGTTATATTTTAACGACAAAGTTAAATGTGGATAAAACTGAGAAGAAGAAGGCCAGGCTGGTGGCAAGAGGTTTTAGTCAACTTTATGGAATAGACTATAAGGATACCTTTGCGCCTGTAGCTAGACTTGACACAGTAAGATTGCTAGTTGCACTTGCAGTTGAACTTGACCTTGAGATTCATCAATTGGACATAAACACGGCCTACCTAAACGGTTTGTTGGATGAGGAAATATATATGAAGGTGCCAGACCTCCTAGAAGAATGCCTGCAAGACCTCATGCGGATAGAACAGCCAGGTTCAGTTATACATGAACGTGCCAGCAAGTTGTTATGCAACCTGAAGTCTGGGGGCGAGGTGTGCCTGCTGAAAAGATCTTTGTACGGTTTACGCCAGTCAGGTCGTCAATGGAACATCAGGCTGGACGAGGAGCTGAAGTCCATGGGGCTACAAGTCTCTTTAAACGAGCCATGCCTTTATTTTAAGGCCGTAGATTCAGAAACGAAACTCTTTGTACTAGTTTACGTAGATGACATTTTAGTCGCATCGCAAAGAGGTGAGTGTATACAAACTTTCAAAAGGGAACTGGCCATGAAGTTTGAATTGAAAGATTATGGCATTGCGAAGTATATGTTAGGCATAGAGTTTGACAGATGTGACAAGAGCATTAAATTGTCACAACGAAAATATATTGACGATTTGTTAAATAAATTTGAATTAAGTGGATGTAATCCGATTTCTACACCCATGGATCCGAAAACTAAGATTACGAAACCTACAAACCAAACAATGTGATACGGGGCAGTATCCGTATCGAGAGTTAGTCGGTTGTTTAATGTATTTATCTACGGGCACAAGATTGGATATTACGAATACTGTGGCAGTATTGAGCCAATTCTTGGATTGTCCTAATCAACAGTGCTGGAATGCAGCAAAACGTGTACTGCGCTACCTAAAACATACGAGAAATCACGGACTTATGTTTACGAAAACAGGTAAAACATTGCATGGTTATTCAGATGCCGACTGGGGTGGATGTTTGATAGATAGACGTTCTTATTCCGGTTATGTTTTTATGTTAGGAGGTGGATGCGTGTCTTGGAAGTCACAAAAGCAGAAATGTGTATCGACTTCGAGCTGCGAAGCCGAGTATATAAGTTTGGCGTCATCTATGAAGGAGGCAATTTACCTGAACAGCTTGCTTACTGAGATTGGGCTATGTAAGTTTGCACCATTATCTTTACATGTAGATAATCAGGGGGCGATTTGCCTTGCCGGTGATCCAATGTTTCATTCTCGGAGTAAGCACATTCACATCAGGTACCACTTTATTAGAAGTGTATTGAAGAACAATACGAGTATTGAGCTAAAGTATTTATCGACAGACTCAATGCTCGCGGACATATTAACGAAAGCTTTGCCCAGAGTAAAGCACTATTCGTGCATGCGTGGTTTAGGCATTGCTTGTTAATTGTTTATTTTGTTATGATTGTTCTTTGATATTACTTTCTTTTGTATGTGTTTTTTCTTGTATTGCTGTTTGTATTTAATATGCGCATTAAGGGGGCGTATTGAAATAGTTAATTAATGTGATATTATATACGGACCTATTTTAATAGGTGGTACCTATCTGGCTATCGATAGAACTATGTCAATTTCATATAAACCTAGTAACCGTTCCACGGATTGTTTGTTTATATGTATAGTTGTCAGTTGATCATAAACAGTTCTCAGAATAACACAATAAAATTCATTGTATACGTTATCCTGGTTTCCCTGCTTACACTCTGCTTAAATATTGTGCCCCTACAATAGGCACCTCCCACAGACGTCACGAAAACGACCGGTTCAGGGCAGGGCACATTACTCGTGGATTATTATCTTAATTAGATAGTTGCTAGGTCTAGGTCATAGTCAGCCATCGCTCAAAACACCACTTCAGACACACAATTCTCGCGACGGGTTCAGGCCATGGTGCAAAGCGAGGAGGGATCCGAGAACTATGGGTAGCTCACCGTACGGCCGTTCGGTAGCCGTCCGGATCGTACCCGAGTTGTCGACGGTGCGTAGTGTTCCACACGCGCCTCAACGAGATGTGTTCGCATCTGAAAGGTAAACCCAGTGTCCTGAAACGCAAGGTAAGTAAGGAACATTAGAGTGGGTTTTTGTAAGTAAAAGTCTGACACGCTCTCTCACTCCACCCGAGAGCAAAAAAATAGTCTTTGGATGATTTACCATAAAAAAAGTCATTGCTTACCATCAGGTAAAACGAGAGGCTAAACATTTACCATCAAATTTTTACTTCTTATTTGGGTAAGTACGTGATCCTCAACGTGTCTGCCATACTTTTCATGTTATTGCTCCGCTATATTATTTCCGGAACGCGTCAACAGAAATGTTTAGAATCGCTAATTTGTTCCCTAAGTGGTGCGGAGGCGTTCGGCCAAGTAACACGGATAAAAACGGGACATGCATGCCAAGGAGATCATTGTGTAGGGCGGGGCTGCCTCGGGGAAAACGTACCGGGAAGTGGGATGGAGTTCTGAATTCTGAAGGTTATTAAATGGAGTTATAAATAGTGGTGGACTTTTATTATGAAGTGGTTTTTACATTGTTGTAAATGTCTAAATGTTTTGCTATAAGCAAAACTTGTGAATGACTGGACTAATTTTAATGAACATTTTTTGATCTGTTAGCGGGTCTTAGAAAAGTTCTTATGATTAAAATTTAAGAAAAATTGCACGGGGAACTGTAAAAAAACAGATATTTCTTTATTCATTCAAACTACACCGAGCTGTCCACTTTAGCTCGAAGAATCATCAAACTTAAGCAGCAGTAGGCATTGTACATTAGGTACGCGTAGTATCGGGATACGCAGCGTTGGAAGGCCTAACACAAGTTGAAGCGGCCACCTGGTGAGCAGAAGCATAAGGATGACAACATCGATAAACAAACATCGGTAAACTCAAACTCAAACATCAATCATAACACCTGCATGAAATTCATTCTGCCACTAACAAGGTATGCTTTAACCGCAGCTATAATTTTAAGTATTTCATAAAAGTTCCAATTCTCTATTAAGTCACTTGACACTTTACAAATCGGTTCCCATGTACTCGCCGATAATGGCTCACACGTAGAAGCCACATTTTAGCGTCTCAGGTGGCCGGACGACGGGACATAAATCTCGGGAAATTCGGACGTCCCGCAGACATTTGACATCACTAGTGCGGAGTATTACTGTTTCGGCACCCAGATTTACGTCACAAAAATTTTTGGCTCTCAAGCTATTCCCCTTCGGCACCAATAGGTATTTTGGATTGGGATTTTGTATAGGTTACTACCATCGAGAATTGGGAGTATTCCCATTTTGGCACCAAAATTTTCGGCATCCAAGCTATTCCCGTTTCGGCGCCAATAGGTATTTTGGATTGGGATTTTGTACAGGTTACTGTACAAAATCCCAATCATCAATTACCATCGGAAATTGAGAGTATTCTATTTTCGGCACCCAGATTTTTGGCACCCAAGCTATCCCGGTTTCGGCACCAATAGGTATTTTGGATTGGGATGTTGTACAGGTTACTACCATCGGAAATTGAGAGTATTCTATTTTCGGCACCCAAGTTATTCCCCTTTCGGCACCAATAGGTATTTTAGATTAACATTTTGTATAGGTTACTACCATCCAAAATACCCATTGGTTTCGAAACGGGAATAGCTTGGGTGCCGAAAAATTTTGTGCCTAAAATCATCATCCTAGCCTAGCCTAGCCTTTTCCCAACTATATTGGGGTCGGCTTCCAGTCAAGCCGGATTTAGCTGAATACCAGTATTTTACGAGGAGCGGCTGCCTACCAGACCTCCACAACCCATTAACTGGGGTAACACGGTACTTCATGGCAAGACTGGAGTCAGATTTACTGGCTTCTGACTATCCGTAATGACTGCCAAAGATCTACAAATGACAGCCGGGACCAACATTTCGGCACCCAGGTTTTTGTGCCCAAAATCTGGGTGCCGAAATGGGAATGCTCTACTAGTTGGCGGTATCGAACATCAGAAAGGATTGAGGGAGACCAAATGGAGCGATATAGTAGTGTTCAAAAGCGTTTTCTTACACTTTTTTCGATTGTATTTGTTTTGAGATAGATAGAAAACGATTTGCTACTAGTCTTAGGAGATGTATGAGTATTGAGCTCGAGGGAATGTGTCGTAGTTTCTCGTCAGTTTTATTTTGTCTAGATTACAGATGTCTCTCTCGATTTGAATGGAAATAATTTGTATGTTTTTTTGGATGCCTTTAGTGATAGGATTATTTGATGTTTTTGTACAAGTGTTTTTATAACAGTTTTTTTTAAGATGGAAAATCATCCAATGACTTCTCCTGGTTAACATTGATACCAAAATCTATTTATTTTACACATTGCTGGTGAACCTACAGGTACTCTTTAGATTCTCTAGGAATTGGAATGGACGCCTAGCCTTTTCCCAACTATATTGGGGTCGGCTTCCAGTCATTTTTATTTTTTCAGCCATTCAGCCAGATTTAGCTGAATACCAGTATTTAACGAGTAGCGGCTGCCTACTAATGAAATGGACACCCAGCATTTTATAAAATACATAAGTTATACACATTGCCGGTCCCAAGTTTACAAAATGACCTGTCCCTAAATCCATTTTAATTTTTTATATAATTTTAATTTCTATGTTTATTAGGCATTTACACTTTCAACAACAACCATTTCAAAATATTCTCAAATCTTGCCAAAATCTTCGCAAATTGTCTCAATTTCCATTAAACAAGGGATATAACAGTACCTGTGTTCGTGCTGGTCAAGAACCGTTGTTACCGTAAGCCTTACATTACAACCAACTATTACAACACGCCCCGGGATTACATTTACATTTTATTACAAGCTTGTTTTACAAATTCGAGGGAGAGTTTGGACATAGGGGCCGAAATAAGCGGGCTCTTTTTAGATTTATTGTTTATTATGCGTAGGCTCGCGTTTGACCACTATCTCATCATCTCAGCCGAAAGACGTCCACTGATGGACATAGGCCTCCCCCAACCGTCGCCACAACGACTTTCAGTATGTCTGTATGTTTGGGGGGTATAATCGTCACGCTTGGCATGCGGGTTGGCGATCGCAATACGGTTGGTACAATGCACAGCGAATGCTGCTGCCCATTTTCTGGTGTGTCCCTTAGTTGCCTCTTACGACAACCACGGGAAGAGATGGGATGGTGATATTCTTTACGTCCGAACACCATACGGACGACCATTATCTCACCTGGTGGTAATCGATGATGTAGCCAATGATGGACCACACTTGCCTAAAGGTAACACTCGTGACTAAAACAATTCCGGTAGGAAATTCCTCTCCTTGGCTGTACGTGCAATAAATGTGTTCCCAAAACGCTTTCTACGCTTGGGTGGAATGTTCACCATGTACCGGTGGTGCAACGTCGTATACGACTAGAGGTCATCAGACCACTTATTCCACCAAGTCCATTCCATCATCGGAAGGAATGGTTTTTTTGTACAATTCTAATACTCACTCCCCGAAGTGTAAACAATAGAAAACCGGTTTTTTTAGTGGTGAAAGTTTTTTAAATTGGGATAGATTCTTTCCTGAAATAACAGTAAGAAATCAGTTCTTTTTATTTGGGTAAGAAATCATCAAATAACTTCTCTCACTCTGTTCCAGTGTCAAACAACAATAACATCTTAATCATAAGTCCAACACTTCGTATCTGGCTAACCTCTTAGTCATAAAGCCTTACCTCATTGTTCATAAAAATTGCAGCACTCATCAAGTTCTAAACAGCACTTCATTACACGGGTCCCATGGGGCAAATTACTGTTATTGCAGTAAGGACCCCTAACGATGTGACCGCCATCTCACTGGAGTCAAGCGGGGGTGCTAATGGTAACAGAATGGTGGGAGATAAAAGGTGGAAAAGTTACAAGGTTAGTGATTGTAGGAAGTTTTAGGATAACTTTTTAATTATATTTATTATTTATTTATTTATTTATTTATTTATTTATTCAATTCTTTATGCACATACAAGTACAGAGGCGGACTTAATGCCTTAGGCATTTTCTACCAGTCAACCTTTGGGTGATGCAGAGAAAAATAGTGGTAGGTGCAATAAGAGAGAGAAAAAGCGAATGCAAGAATAGATAAACTAATAATAATAAACCTAAAATATAATAAAAATATATACTCAAATTTATAAACTACATAATATATACATACACTAATGCAATCAAACAATTGGTTTTAAACAACAATTGGATACCATATCATGGTCACATTTACGTAGATTGAAAACGAATCGAATGCAGTAATTTAGAAGACGGTCAAGTTTGTTGAGGAGATCTGCATTCAGGTCATAGTAGCACACGTCACCATAATCGATGATTGGAAAAATCAAGATCTGCACAAGCATTGCCTTCGTGTTTGATGGTAACAGGTTCTTCAACCGAAACAGAGCCCGCAATGTTCCTGTAACCCTCTGACTAACACTAGCCACTTGATTCCGCCAGTTCAGGGTAGAATCGATGCGCAAGCCTAGATCCTTAACATCGGAACTAAACGGGACGATCGTACCGTTGAAACGAACTGGTGGCAAAGTAGCACTGTCAATTTTAGCGATGCTTCGCGGACTCCCAATTATAATAGCCTGACATTTATTAGGATTAACTGCAACACCAAATCTATCGGACCAGGCCTTTATAGCTATTAAGTCCCTATTTAATTGTTCGATAGCGGCAGATATTTCGTCGACTTTCCCTTGACAGTACAACTGCAAGTCGTCTGCATACAGATGATACGAACACTGAAGTACGGTGGTAATGATATTGATGAAAAAAATCGAATATTTCTAAGGTGATTTCTTCATAGCGATATTTATAATCAAACATGAGAGTTAAGTTGTTAAAATAAAAATTGCAAGGCATGCATATAAGTAGGTACGAGTATTTACCAAAACAATGTAAATCTAGGTTTTTTTTTTAATTTAAATATAAAATAAATATTAATAAATATCATAATAAATCGAACAATTTAAACCGTGAGCAAAAGCGTTCTTTTTTAAACTTCAAAAATGAGGAAAGAAGCAGAAAGGAGGTTCTCAAATTGAATTATGTTTACCTTAGATTTCCGTCATTGATGGACCGATTTGCATATTTTAGTCACTCATTTCTTCATCTACAATGAAAATGTGTGAGCTTGCATACGCCAAATAGTATGTCCAATCGTCCATAAATCAGAAATTCCGACTTATACGTCTATACGAGAAACGAAAATAAAGCTTTCTCTTTTTTAAATCAACTGTACAGTTAACAGACCATTCCAAAAAATAAAATCCCTTTATGAAAAATCTTTGCCCTTGACTTAAGTACAGGCTATACATCCTCTTCCAGAATAAACACTGTAATAAACATAAAAAATAAGGCTATAAACAAACGATAAACAGCTTTCTCAAAGCGTTATGTTGTGCCTAAACGTTTTACTGAAATAAAAATATCTACTAGGTATTACGTATTAGTACTTTTCTTTCATGTGTAAAGTTTATTCGGTCCTTTTTAAGGATCTTGAAGGACCTAAAACCCCACACACAGGATGGATTATATATTTAATCCAAAGTGTGACCTTTTTCTATTCACTTTAATAGGGCAATTTTCTTTTTTCCATAAAAAGTAAATAAACTTTCGAGAGTATGTTTTTGTAAGGTACATTAAAGGAAGTAATTTTTTCATAGAAGATTTGGATACAAAAAGTTTTGATATGTTTAAAACTATATTGAAAACTACTATTGAAAACTAGATTAAACTATATTGTTTGGAGTCAAGAATTGTAGCATGATTTCCAGTCAGCTTAGGCGTAAGCTTGCGGACGGTGAGCAATCCTTAGCTCATAATCCGATAAGAACCAACTTTTATAATGTCAATGTTAGTTTTGTTACCCTCGTTTACAAATTTCTTTTAATGTTTCTAAGGTTTGCTGTAAGAAAACCCAATTGTGGGTTAAGCTCGCCTGTGTACATTTGTTGTTTTGTCCTATTGTATTTTTGTAAATGTTGTGTGTACAATAAAGAATAAAGAACCTACGTCGATTTCACTGCGCGACAAGATGTAAGTTTTAGTCAGTAAAAGCCTGTTTCTCCTTTTCGTTCTACTAATAGTTGAAGGATTTATTGGATGATATCCCACCATAGATCACCTCTTCTGCAATAGTATAAGCATAATCCATTTCTGGTCTCCTCTCTAGGAGAGGGAATGGGCCGTAATCTACCACACGGGCCTAGTTTGGATTGGTGGATGTTACGCGTTTTAGAATTTTTGGTTCTAAGATATACCTACTTACCAGTTTACTCAAAATATTTTTCTTTTCCAAATAATCATAGTTAATAAAAATTATACTTTTCTAGACAATCTTTTTTTCATCGACATTATCCATTAACATAGGTAATTCTAGTGATAATCCCTTAGGATCATAACGGAGCTAAGATACCAAAATAATATAAAAGAAATACCTACTTAGGTACTGAACCTTAAACTCTTCAAAAATAGACTGAAACTTAAGACCTAAAAAAGAAATCACCATTTGTCTAGACTTACCCAACAGCTGGCTGAATCATAAAAAATACGCTCTAATAAAGAAACAGTAAAAATTTCCTCTAAGACATTTTAGGTGAAAACTTAGTATGAATTACGCTCAGGCCTTTAGTGTTTAAGGCTATAGGATTGTTCAAAAGAGTTAAGGTAGAACAGCTTTGGGCCACGTACACCTTTCTGGGTCCGAAGGTCTCCATAAATTTTATACGGCAACCAGACTTCTATACCGACGCCAGGCGACGCGTTTCTTCGTACAACTCAGGCTTTGCCCACGAGTGCGGCTACATGTGTTGTTCCCGCTTTACCGTGGCTCTGGAACGCAAAAGGCACCTGGGTTGAACACAGATGGATTTAAGTAAAAAAAGTTACACTTCCTTTCGCTCCATCCAGAGACCAAAATAAGTAACTAATTTTATGTTTTCCCAAAAATATAAAAGGCCTCTAGTAAGAGGGAACTTTTATTTTATAGCGGAAAATTGCAGATTCGTGTCCGTGTGATTGTAATAAATCTTTATTAGATTATAATGAAACTACAATTCATAATTTTACTTTAAAAAGTGTGTCCAGCTTAAACTGATTAGTTTTATACGTACAAGTAATTATAATATAGGTATATGTTAGGTTGGTACCTATGCCTGGTACTAACGCATTCATACCGCGTTTCGGCCAAAATATAGTAATTAAAACTTAATTGAATGGTTGCTGGTATAAATCTAAAGAGGCAGCGGATACTATACTTGAAAGTTTATTGTTTTTTAGTTAGACATTTATTGTAACTCTTCTTTTCATTCGTAAGCCGAGGTCGTTACCCTTGGGCTACTACTGCGATTCTTACCCAGATAAGAGCATTACTTTGTGAAATTTATTTCATCTCTACTGCTCTCGAAATCATCATCTGCCTAGCCTTTTCCCAACTATATTGGGTTCGGCTTCCAGTCAAGCCGGATTTAGCTGAATACCAGTATTTTACGAGGAGCGGCTGCCTACCAGACCTCCACAACCCATTAATTAACAATACGTACTTCATGGCAAGATTGGAGTCAGATTTACTGGCTTCTGACTATCCGTAACGACTACCAAAGATCTACAAATGACAGCCGGGACCTATGGCTTAACGAGCTTTCCGAGGCATGGAGGAAACTCGTAATGTTAAGATGGTCACCTATCCACAGACCAACCTTGGCAAGCGTTGCTTAACCTTGAAGATCGACCTGTGCGGCTGTTATTATCTAGCCACGAGCTCCTCTACTGCTCTCGAAATGGTGAAGGAAAATAATGAAGATACAGCAGGTCCTAGAATCAAAAGTTGGAAGATAGATGACATGTGCCAATCTGCACTGAGCCCACGTGGTATATTACAGTCTATTGTCTCTCCTAGAGAGGAGGCATGAGTCCCAGTAGTGGGAACATTATAAGGCTTCTAGTTCTGTTTATTTAATTTATTTTAATGTGTGATTTCCCTTACATGTATTGTTTCTTATGACCTAATAAAAATATGACTATACATTAGCAGAAATTAACAAAATACAGTGAAAAGAGGAGATTTTTAAAAGAACAATGAATTAAACTCATAAATTAAACAAATAAGCTAAATAGAATAAAAAACAACCACATTTTTCCTTCAAATATTTATTTTATATAAATAATAGCTGCGGAGAGACAGCTCTCTCTACAGCTTTTTATGTGTTACATCCTCATCCATCACTAAATAAAAAGGCAACGCCATTCTGAAAAAAATAACTTGCCATAAGAGCGCTGAGTCACCATATCTGCCAAAACTTTTACAGAATATATTTTTGTGGTATACAAGAAACAGAAGTTCCTCTCCATACAACGAGTGAAAATGTGCACATACAAAAATACTTTTTGTAATTTGTCACTTTGGGTGTGTCACTCTTCACGTATGTATAGTTTGCGATTCCCGTACATAAGCACCTTAGCGTTTATGCGTGCCTGGTACGTACTTCTGTTGTCAACGTCCGAATTCATGTTAAAGCACGTTTAGCTGGGTACTCACTTAGCAGTGTAGCACGTAACGTATCAGATACGGTATCAAGTGAGTACGTAGGCACGAGCCTGCTGCGAGCCGCTCGCGCGTGGAGCGCTGTAAGCTCGCAGTGAGCCGCCGAGTGGCGGTTTCACTGCGAACACAAAGGCGGCTCGCAGTATGCTCGTGGACGGCGTCACAACCGCTTGTGTAGTGAGTACGTATGCGCGAGCTTCAAACGAAGTATTGAGGTTGTCGGCGTGACGTCGTTGCGAGCACTGCGGATCCGGCAGCTCGTAGCTAGATACGCGGAGGACCGTGGACGAGCCGTACCCACTTGCAGGTTGATAACGTATCTGATACGTTACGTGCTACACTGCTAAGTGAGTACCCAGCTTTTCATGTTTACCATCAGGTGGGATCGCAGTCAAACACTAAAAAAAAAATGTAGGCATAGTGAGTGCAAGCGCAATCATGACTGTCATTATAACATTTTGAGATCTCTGCACGTAAGTAAGTATCTACGCGTTTATGCGTGCCTGGTACCTGCTTCTGTTGTCACCGATTTATTCCGAATTCATCCTAAGCTTCTTTCATGTAGGAATAGCGAGTGCAAGCACACTCACGACTGTCATTTTGATAATTTGCGATTCCCGTACTTAAGCACCTAAGCGTTTATGCGTGCCTGGTACCTGCTTCTATTGTCACCGATTTATTCCGAATTCATCCTAAGCTTCTTTCATGTAGGAATAGCGAGTGCAAGCGCACTCACGACTGTCATTTTGAAAGTTTGATATCTCCGTACATAAGCACCTAAGCGTTTATGCGTGCCTGGTACCTGCTTCTGTTGTCACCGATTTATTTCGACTTCTTCCTAAGCACGTTTCATGTAGGAATAGCGAGTGCAAGCGCACTCACGACGGTCATTTGGTCTCCTACGCGTCTATGCGTGCCCGGTTCACCGATTTTTTCAGAATTCGCCATAATCTTTTCGTCTCACTCTCAAATAGAAGAAATACGGCTTAATATAATCTAATGTGGGTGATTTTGGAAAATAATTGTTGAAATCAACTTGTGGTTACGATAATGTTACGTTGTGGTATGTTGTGTGATGGTATTATTGATTATCATCCTGTCATCCATATGTCTATTTATCATTGGAGCAGATACCAGGCACGTATAGATACATACTTTTACTTACGTCATCATCATCATCTACCTAGCTTTTTACCAACTATATTGGGGTCGGCTTCCAGTCAAGCCGGTTTTAGCTGAATACCAGTATTTTACGAGGAGCGGCTGCCTACCAGACCTCCACAACCTATTAACTTGGGTAACACGTATACATAAACATATACCTACTCATATTTGTGCGTTATTCAAATTCTCAATAAATGTGTAAGTAGGTATCAAAAATATTTATCGAGTCAGTCTTCTCAGGAAACTTAGTTAAAAATTTCATGTCTATTTTCACACTAATTTTATATCACATTATCCACTGGGAATCAATTTTCAAAAGATACTGAAATTCACTTAAAAAAAATCCTATCAAAAACATTGCTGTATCTCTAGTCGATCTCTAGTCGATCTTCTGCACCTATTTTTTCTTTGCATACTTTCATATTTACTAGCACACCATACCGCTCCCTCTTACATACCACAACATCCAATACATCTTTATCAGCAATGATTAATGAGAACTATAAGTTCAGGATCACTGATTCCGAATATACACGAATATTTCCGAGGACCTCCGAACGTTTGACTTATGAAAATTATTGTAATTGATGCCTCAATTTATATTCCGTTGAGGGGTTAGTAATTAATTTTGTCGTGAAATAGATTAATTTAGGTTCGGTTTAGTTGGTTAGAATATTGTTGAAATCTGTGTTTATAGATAGACTAGCCGCCCGTCCCGGCTTCGCACGGGGTAGACAATTATTTATTTTTGGAAATTTGGATATAAAACACTTTTTTAGTGACTTAAGACTCATTTTTCTACACCTTCGGTTACATTGTTCAAATTTTACTAAGGATCCCTAATTTTTTTCAAAATGAAATGTAGCCTATGTCAAATTAGAAGAATGTAGCATTCTATTGGCGAAAGAATTTTTTAAATCGGCCCAGTAATTTTTGAGCCTATTCATTACAAACATACAAAAATAGGTACAAATCTTTCCTCTTTATAATATTAGTATAGATTAGTATAGATATAGATTATACTATTATATATAAGATAGTGAGTATAGTATGAATATGTAAAATTAATTTTCTTTATATAGTGTGCCTGGTATTTAGCGACCGATACTTAAATGCGTGATTGTATTCATGATAACAAAAACTTTTACTATGGGATCAAACCTGAAATCGCGAAAAAAAATCAGCAGATTTTAGAAAAAGTTGTTTGTAATCATGAGTACAATCACGTGTTAAGTATCGGTCACCATTTATACCCATTTTCTTATCAAACAATTTTTTTTTGCATTATCGGCCTTGTAATGTTCCCACTGTTGGGACTCAGGCCTCCTCTCTAGGAGAGGCAATGGGCTGTAATCCACCACGCGGGCCCAGAGCGGATTGGTGGATGTCACATGTCTTCGAATTTTTGGTTCGAGGCCATGCCGGTTTCTTCACGATGTTTTCCTTCACCGTTTTGAGCAGTGGTGATGAAATAAATTACACAAAGTAATGTGCCTCGCTGGGTTTGAACCCGAGACCTACAACTCGTAAGTCGGGGCCGTTACCACTGGGCCATCACTGCTCCACAAACAACTTTTTCTAAAAAATCAGCAGTTTTTAGAAAAAGTTGTTTGTAATCATGAGTACAATCACGTGTAAAGCCGGGTATCCACTTAGGTTCGCCGTGGTTTGCGAACACTGTGTGCTCCGCGAACGTGTACAGTGTACACACTTAGGCTGCAACGTCAGTGCTCCTGTCGGAGCACTAACATTCCGCGCTCCGGTCTCCAGTCGACACACGACAGACGGTCGGTGCAAACATGCCGCCTTCAGAATTAGTAGGAAGTGCAGCTTATATTTTGATACATTATATTGTGATGAAATACAAACTACCTCTTCGATTTTGGCAAGCTAATATGTATGTCCCATAAAACATTATGAGCTGTAGACATTTTTCATCGGAACACTCCATGTTCGCGAACTTAACAAACACTTCGTGACACGCTCGCGTCCACGAACAAACTGCGCTCCCCTTTGAGATCGCGCAAAAAACCGCTTCCCGAGCGCTCCACCGTGCTCCGATCGTGCTCCAGTCGCGCTCCGCGATCACGACGTATCCATTATGTTTGGTTTGCGGAGCGGGCGCGTTCGCAAACGCATTTTCTTATCAAACTATTATTATTAATGTAATATTGTGTTTACATGTTTACTACGAATGTATGGTTAACAAAACCAACCTAAAACCAAAAAAATAAATAAATTATCCTACTACTATTATAAAGGCAAAAGTTTGTAAGTATGGATGTATGTATGGATGTTTGTTACTCTTTCACGAAAAAACTACTCAACGGATTTAGATGAAACTTTACAGTAATATAGGTTATTCATCAGAATAACACATAGGCTACAATTTATAATGATTTTATGTAGTTTTGGTCATAATATAACGATACGTGTCAATTAAGTCGGAAAAAAATCTTCCATCTGAGAGCTATCTTGGCGTGCGCTGTCTAAACCAATGGAGTTACATAAAGATGATGTACCGACGGATTGTTTGTCTTAAGTAGATCTAAAAAAACCTTTTATGTGCAAGCCAGTACAACCAAAATTGTGAACCATAAATCTAATTAAATTTGGTACTATTTTACAATGCACATTTAGTAAATAATTATCAAACTCTTATCAAAATGAATACACTTCTCGCATTAAGTATTTAATGTAGGTAAACTTTGTCTTTCACACTAAGTAATTTGGCCGAATAGTTTAAAAGTTATCACGATATGATTGACTTGAACGGAGCGCCTAACGCCGCGGCGGCGGCCGCAGCACGGGCGGAGCGCGAAAACTTACTTGCTTAATTTACTTTTGGCAAAAATTCGTGGCGGCCATAACGTTGCATTAGCTGTGGCTTCCTCTGGAATTGCTGCTACTTTGCTAAGCGGTGGACGGACAGCACATTCCGTCTTTAAATTACCTCTTAATCTGGCGAGTGAAGAAACTCCATCGTGTAACATCAGCAAAACCAGTGCCCGTGGCCTCCTCTTGCAACAGTGTAAATTAATCGTGTGGGACGAGTACACAATGTCACACAAACGTGCCATCGAAGCTCTTGATCGTTGTTTACAAGACTTACACGGCAAAGAAACAATAATGGGTGGTGTGGTTGTTTTATTGGCTGGGGACTTTCGGCAAACTTTGCCTGTCATCGAGCGAGGCACTGCAGCAGACGAAATTAACGCATGTCTAAAATCCTCATATTTATGGACCAAAGTTGAAAAGCACCTTATAACCAACATGCGTGTCCAGTTATTCAGTGATCTAGAGTTGGGTGCGTACGCTGAAAAACTGCTTGAGATAGGTGAAGGTCGAATCGAAACTGACGAAGAAGGTATGGTTCTATTCACTAACCAATTTTGTCTTTCTAGCTATCACGGTTTATGAAATACAGCCTGGAGACAGACAGACAGACGACGGAGGCTTAGTAATAGGGTCCCGTTTTACCCTTTGGGTACGGAACCCTAGAAACCGCAGCAAAATCCGTTGCGTAGTTTTAAAAAATTTAAGCATTCATAGGGAAAAAGAAAGCTTCTTTGTTTTATACTATGTAGTGATTAAATGTAAGTAACATTGGTCCGACCTGTTTAGTTGTCAGTATTTAGTAATCCGTTTGTGCTGGATAGGATAAGGTTTCCTTTTAAATTTGTAATCTTGGTGTACAATAAAGTGTATATATAAATAAATAAATAATAATCTCAAGCCTACTTTTTATAAACACACCATACAGGTAATAGTAGGGGAGGCCACGATGCTGAATGGGGATTTACTCGAGCGTCGTAGAGACCTATTGGGTTGCAAAGCTTAGATGATAAGAAGAAAAAAATGTTCTATGATTATACCTTTTCATCGGTGGGGGAAGCGGCTATAGATTTTTAAATATGTAAAAAAAAACTGTTGCATGGACATCCTCGAGCGCGTCAGATATTGATAGCATCAATGCCCTACGTATTTTTAATAATGTACGTATGTTAATCTGATCGTTTGCATGATGGGGGTGGTTGTATGGAAGGGTTGAAAATGGAAAAAAAAATAATTTAATCGAGCGCGTCAGATTTTCTAAGGGAGTGTTAAGTGCACCAAAAAAAAAGATCTCATTCACTAATCTGACCATTTCGATGGGACGCAAACTCGTGGCTACTTTCATAAAGTGCAAAAAAATTTCGCCATTTTGAAATACTCAAGCGCGTCAGATTAAGATATATATGGTTCATCTTTATGTTCTAAACGTACTGTCTCATAATCTGACGATTATCTAGAGGGATTCGCCTGATCTGACAAAAAAACCCCTGCAACTTCCAGCTAATTCCATTCCTGGGCGCTTAAAATTGTACTTATATCATTTTTGAGCTCAAAATATATTTTGTGTGATATTTTAAGCTCGCTGAGTTCAAAGAGATAATATTTGAGCTCTCCCAGCTCGAAAGTCTGATAAAAGTTTCATAGAACACTATTTTTGGAATCTTCAAACGGCAATAACTTTTGAACGGATCAAGTAATTTTCACGCGGTTTGCGGCATTCAACGCAGTTTTATCATCCTCATAAGTTATTTTCTAGTTTTTATTTATCGAACCAAAAATTTCGGAGTAATCCCGAAAAATCACTTTTTCGGGTTTCTTTCGTTCACGATATCTCTCGAACGAATCAACCGATTTTGACCAGCTTGGTAGCGATCGACGTGGTTTTTCAAGTTCAAAGGCGGATTAGTTTTTGAAGTTGATCGATAAAGCCGTTTAAAAGTTATTTAAAAAAAACCACTTTCAAAATATAAAACTTATTTTTTTGAGATTTTTCAAAATTTATCAAAATCTAACGGTCCGAATCAGTTCAAATTCCCACGAAATCTAATTTTGAGGGAACTCTTTAGAAAACCGGAGAAGGAAATGTAGCCATCACACAACTGCACGCATTTAGCTTTATCGACGATTTTTTGTTATTTCGGCTTGCGGAAATCGTCAGATTATATATTTTTCATTATTCTTGAATTATTTCCTTCAAAATAAAAAAAAAATTAGCCACGCTCGAGAATGTCAAGATGACGTTTTTTTTTTACAACTTTGCTGCCTTCCCCTTTCTTTACGTCTCTCTCAAATTGTCAGATTAGTGGAATATACACTTTTTAAGATGTAATTAACTCACCCTACCTTAATCTGACGCGCTCGAGAATGTCTGAGGGTAATTTTTTTTTTACTAATCTGATCCTGTATCCTTCACGGGCGGCTTTATATATGGGCCTCATATTTGGTGGAGGTACTTAACTGGGTGCAAGGTATCCCCCTGTATATTAATCTGCCGCGCTTTAGTAAATCCCGAAATCCCTTCTGGGGCTCCCCTACTATAAAGATTGATGAAGAAACCACTGGACTTAGCATTTTGAAATTTGCAGAATTCTATTATAGCTTAAAATAATGAGCACTTAGAAAGGAATTCAGATAATTCCACCCTCAAGAGATACCCTCTAAATATTAGGTATAGGAGTTCAAAGATTGTATGGAAACTAATTTTGAAGTTAGAAATCTGGGATGTACGATGTGAAGGTACATTAAAAAAATATCAGTATTTTTTTAAAAATGTCACGTAACTTAATGTGGCAGACCAAATTCTACGCGAGCGAAGCCGCGGGCAAAAGCTAGTGATTAAATAAATTAAATTAAACACGAATCAAGTGCATTAAAGACAAATATAATCATTGAATAATAAGATAATGTAAGTAGAATCCAGTGTCGACGAGCTTCGGTCCAGCATAATATCGAGCTTAGGGTCGGGGCAGAGAGATTGTAAGCGGATTAATGGCGCGGCCCCGAAGCCAGCGGTTCCAGATGGAATAGCTTTTCAACGCAACTGAAGCTTTCTCTTAAATAAGAGGTGAATTACGTTTTTTTGTTTTGTTTTGATCTTTGAAAGATGAAGTCAGATGTTGAGCATCTTTGGTCTTTTGATCTTTTTTGGCTTTGCACGGTTGTGCGCTCAGCCAGTGTCAAGTTTAAAAAGTATTAATTTTTCAGTCAATTTTACCTAGTTACATTAGATCGTGGATGTTATACATACTAATGTTTTTGGAGTACCTATTTAGCAGCAAATTTATCGAGTCTGCCTTCTCGACAAGCTTCGCATTTTATTATTATTATAGCATTGAATACCACATATTCAATGCTATAATAATCATTACACCAAAAACGCGCCTGTTTCAATGGCGGTTGCATACCGTTTATTATCACAAGGACAGAATAAAGTACAAACGGTTACATGGCAATACCATGTAACCGTTTGCCACATCACCGTTACCACCATCTGTGTCGCCATATATGAACTGAACATGGTCCGAGAAGTGTCCCACAAACCTACGTTGTACAGGCAGGATCTTTGCAACATATGTTTGTGGGACACTCAGTTCCGCAAATCTCCAAAGTATTAAACAATAAGATGGCTACCAATTAAAGCTACCAGTTTCATACTCATCCTTATTTTTCATGAATTCTAAAAACCTCTTACTCTACGGCCCCACGTGATAACCTCTCGATAAGTTATGCATATATAAGTATTCCGCGATAGCTGACAGGTGCGCTCCTGACCCAATTCCAGTGAATCCATCCAGAAATGAAATGGGTAGGACGGATGTTGAGTTTTTACCAATTGACCTCGCTACTTATCTCTGGGGGGTCAATAATTTTGGCTACTGGAATAGCTCTTACGTAAGCATGTTGTCCTGGTAGGTCGTCCCATGAAATTATAAGGAAGCTATGGTTTAAATAGTATTTAAGAAGAAACAATAACTTTCTGTTCGTCAGGATAGGCCGATAATTTTGACTGACATAGCTCTAACGTAAGTATGTAGTCCTGGCGGGTCATCCCATGAAATTTTAAGATAGCTAAAACAATGTCACAAAAGGGGAAAAAACGTGTCAATAACTTAATGACGAAGGTCATTCATTCAATTTTGCTTGCATATCGGCATATGTATTCAAGACTCAGCAAGTATAAATAAAAAAGTTACCGTGGTCCTGAGACGCAAAGAAAAACGGAAGAAACACACCTGTGTCAATCTGACACTCTCAAAAGTTTAAAAACGGCATGGATCATTGGTGTAGTCCAATTCATCCAACATGTTGGAAAATCTTAATTTTATCTACTTATATAAAAAGAGAAACGGACTGACTGACATATCAACGCACAGCCAATACTACTAGGACTGAGAATGTGAAATTTTACACAAGGTTCTCTTTTATGATGTAGGCGAGAATTAAAGAGAATTTTCTGAAAGCAGAAGTCAGCTTTAGGTATACAACAAAACCTACATAAATCAGACAGGCATAAACACCACTTCTGATCTTTTTTTATAGGTGTAAAATCATCAATTTTATTTCTCTCGCTCTGGGGAAAGCCGAAAGGCGTGTCAGACTTCTTCTGACTAAACCCATTCCTGTTCCTTCTTTGCCTTCATTCTAGGTTACCAGAGTTCTCTTTCTTTCAACCCAGGGCCCCAGTAGACTCTGACCTTCGCCACCTGTGATCTGATACACCAAAATAATAAACCACTTAATATGCGTCCCATTAAAAAAGATGAAACGAAACTCATTTGATTTATGAACCATTCTCGATTTTATCCGTATGCAGGTTAAAAAGCCACTTCATTGTGCTTTAATCTCGTTAAAATACAGGCGGCGCCGTGGCACAAAGTAGAGAGGTACAGAAGTCAATGTCATGTATGTATGTACTTCACTTTTCATACCTACGTTCGGCGATCGCGCTAGGGTAGGCACCAGCCGCTCAGACCGCGCCAAGAATTTTTATACTATCTGGATTGATAACGTCCAATCTCAAAGATGTACCCAAAAGTACTATACAATAGGGTATGTTATCTCTTTCTACCTGTGTATCCATAAACTTGTAAGAAAGGGACTCACTACCCTTTTCTCAGTGTCTTGCTGGGTAGTGAGTACATTTTTTATTCAGATGAACTTAACGGCTATGAAAATAAATTGCCTTCTGTATGGTCCTACCTCTTTTGTGCTTAGACTGTGCTTGGACTAAGCGGTCGGCAACTGCCATAACGCGATCGCATGGCGTAGGTATGAAATTGTGAAGAACTTACATGAGTTTGCCTTACGTACCTACTTATCTATTTTGTGGTCTAACCGCGTATGGTCCGAGACTTCGTGTCCGTGAGCGGTGTTTATGCTTGCGTTACTCGAGCGTGCTTTGTATGTAGACTGTCTTCTATACCTACCTCTTTTTTTTAGACTGTGCTCAGACTGAGCGGTCGACGCCTGCCCTATCGCTGGGTATGGGTATGAAAAGTGAAGTATATACATGATATGTTTACCTTCCGTACCTATTTATTTTGTGGTGATAGAGTAGGCGCCGGCCGTTTAGTCCGAGCACAGCCGAAGCGCGTATGGTCCGAGAAATCGTATCTGTGAGCATTATCTATGTGTGCGTTGCTTGAGTAGGTTTTGTGCATAGATAGCCTTCTGTATCTATCTCTATTGTGGCCATGTGGAGTCGTGCCTCGCGAACCAACGTCGAGTTGATTCCAATCGTTTATTTGTATCGATGAAAGTTGATGCATATCGATGCATTTTATAATATCGTCGGATTTGTTATGATTTCTCCGGGGTATTGAAGTATGAATTATGATCCGGATGGAATATTTATGATGGTATACGAGTATTACGACCAATAGGCGGATACTATTTGTTATATTTGTTTTTTGATGGGAAACTATCAAATACTTATTTCCAGGCGTAGCGCAACAGAGTTTTAGACTTTTAACGATTAAAACCTACCTGTGTTATTTCAGGTACCCTTTGCTGTTAGCCCTGGCAGGCATCGGTTCCATTGATCACGTCAGCCTCGTCAATTATGTATGTTATATTGACATCTCTTTGAGACGTGTAGTAGGTACACAATCGACCGGGATTCAAATTCTTCTGGCCCTGATTTTTGTCAACCTAACGATGGTCCGGCGGTTCGGTGACCATCTGGAACGAACCCGACTCATAAACGGTGTGTAGACTTCCACGCGCGCCTCACGGAGATGTCGGCAAAACCGTAGTGGTAGCAGCGTGCTCCATCGTCGACCACATGATCGCTTACCATCAGGTGAAATGTGGTCAAGCGCAAGCCTATCAATAATAAAAAAAAACCTTCTACATCGTGCACACTTAACTTTGCATGTCATCAACTGATTGCTAACATAATCTCATTGGATTCTACGCTTTATGATAAAAGTTATAAAGCTGATAAAGAATTGTTTGAACTGTAAATGTGATGATAAATGATTATGTTATGTGTATTCGACGGAACGATGTCATTTTCATTTGCAAATTGAATGGTGATCGCGGCCATGTTTCATGTTGCGGTTACACGGATAATATGTTAGCTGCAAACGTGCGCCATTTAATGTTAAGTGGCAATTATCGTAGGATTAGCTGTGAGTGTCGGATTTATTTATTAGTTTTATTGATATGAAATTTAACAGAATGAGAGATATAAAAGGGAGTTAGTGATAGTGTGATGGACGACAGGACAGAATGGAAGAAAAAAACGGGTTACGCCGACCCAAAGTAATGTGGGATAAGCGCAGGAAGAAGAAAGACATAACAGTGTCATTTTGACCGTCATTTAATACGAAACTGGCTTCTGCGGGTTTCATCCGCGTGGTCATCATCTACTGCTGGACATAGGCCTATTCCAAGCGTCGCCACAAGGACCGGTCCTGTGCGTCTCGCATCCATCGGATTCCCGCAACCCTCACCAAGTCATCGGCCCACCTCGTTGGAGGCCTCCAAACGCTGCATCTTCCGGTACGTGGTTGCCGCTTCAGAACTTTAAAGAGAAGAAGAAAGTTCTACCAGCAGTGTGTGTGTGTGTCTGAAAACATAAGAAAAACATTGAAAAAGTCCGCCTATGTACCACCATTGTACATAACGTTTAAATAAATAAATAATAAAAAGACAAGAATAAATGACGTCATCAAATTCAGTATAAGTACCTAATACCATTTTTTTTTTGACAACAAAGTTTTTATTATGCAGAGAAAAAACATTAAAAATAAAAACACTTAACTAATTAAAACTAACTCTTACTCTAAACTAAAATATGGCGTCAAAAAATTCCTCCGCATCGCTGTCGACCGGAAGTGTGCCCAAAAGACTGGCAGCATTGCCACGTTGTATGGCAATGCTTAATCTCTGACCGAGGTAAAAGCCAGTAATACCATAAATTGATTATGAAAAATAACATTGATCCCATACAATCAAAGTGCACTACTCTAGTATGGACATAGGCTTTTGCGCCTCAACACCCGGACTTTTCCAACCTTATATGATGAACAAAAAATTGTAATCCATTTAAAACGTTAGACGAATTTTCCGCGGATTAAACTCCTCTTTTATTTGCAGAGCTTTACTGTGGAGTGCCATAACTCACGAGGGGAACGTGATCCTGACAGCTGTATGTTGCATAAAACACCATGTGTGACTCGGGAATTAATCATTTTTAATATATTTTTAACGCTTTTTATTGCAATTAGTTGTGAAAGAGATACAATGAGTAAAAATAAATGTTATAAGTTAGCATTAGCATTATCGGCCTTATAATGTTCCCACTGCTGGGACTCTGAGTCCCAGTCCAAGAGAGGGAATGGGCCATAATCTACCGCGTGGGCCCATGTTATAAATACTACAATGATTTCACTATGTTCGAATGGTCAAAAAGCTAGATTTCCTCGATTGCCTACCTACCTCCGGTTTCCGGGTTCCCGGTAAAGGGAGGTACTTCACTGTCTGTGAGTGTCGGGAAAGGTCATTTAGAGGTAATGTTAATGAGAATGGACAGAAGTGTTGTTTAGCCTATTAAGAGAGAAAGAAAGGTTTCCTGATAGCTTCAATTAGGGGTCTCTAAGTCAAGCGTGAATAGGTTACTTCTAGGCAATCGTGCTCCATCGTCGACTACATCATCGCTTACTATCAGGTATAGTGGTTAAACGCGAGCCTATCAATAATAATAAAAAAAGTTCACTTGCTTATGAAGCCACTTTTCGTAAACTTTTGCAGATTTTACCGCTTTGTCGATGAGCTTAACTTTAGGTCCTGATGGTGGTTACCATTTCTTATATACCAAGGTGATTACGATTTCCATTAGTACCTTGCTTTGAAATATCGTATCGTAGTATGGACCAATGTCCAAAGTGGCATCAGGACTTGTCATATCATCATCTACCTACCCTTATCCAACTACTCGTATATTGTGGTAGGCTTCCAGTCAAGCCGGATTTAGTTGAATAGGTACCAGTTTTTTACGAGGAGCGGCTGCCTACCAGACCTCCACAACCCATTAACTGGGGTAACATTGTACTTCATGGCAAGACTGGAGTCAGATTTACTGGCTTCTAACATATTTATAGTAACATTTTTTTCTGTACGGATAAAGTAGAATTTCTTTCAAACAGCAAATACATTATTTTGAAGCATACGTTGATTGACTTTTTATTTTTTAGTTGTTGACGTATAGTAAAGGAATAATGCAAAAAAAATTATATATCGAGTTTTCATGACACACTTATGTGGATTTTTTTGTTTTAAATGAAAGATGGAAAAGTGAAGTTGGATCACCTAAAAGTTTTCATTTTCGTTAATGCCTTGCACTAAGAATAATTTCTGCATCATGGATGTGTTCACAAACATGTAAACTCACAAACATAAGACAATAGCTATGTCCACACTGTGCCCTTTCATCTTCAACTTTCGTCTTCATCTGTCTATTAAACTGTCGTTAGTTGCTTTCAACAATTGAATGCGTTATGGAACGCATTATCCATCTGACGTGGAATGACATGTATCACTGCGCGCGCAACACTTTCAACTGTCATTGCACTTGCGTCAAAGGCATACCCGACTTGCGCTGATGACTGCGCTATGACGCATGCCCTTGTTGAACAAAAAAGGGCACAGTGTGGACATAGCTAATCAGACCCAATACTTAGATCTGTACGTGAGTGATCTGTGTGTGTCATCCAAACTTGTTGATAATGATAGTTTTCCTGAAATTCCTGGACAATTATCTTCGTGACATGTATGTAGTAAATGAATGATGCAAAAAATTATATAAAGAAAAACAAAAGTGTGGCGTTTTGTAATTTTTTTTCCCAAATAAAAGATAAGAAACTGAAGTTGGATCACCTACAAATTTTTCTTCTTCTTTAGAAAGACGATGCCTTGCACTAGGAACAACTCCTAAATCGTACGTACGTTAAAAACGTAAAACCGTGTAAACTCACATACAGAAGACACTCAAACCTGAAACTTAAATCAGTAGACCATCCAAACTTGTTAGTAATCATAGTTTTCCTTAAACCATCGGACAGTAACAAGACAAACCTTCAGGCAAAAGATGTTTATCTTCAATTTAATTGATAATGAGAGCCCGATAAACAGTCCCCTCAAGATATTTATTTCAAAGAAAACAATTTAGACATCCAATAAGGACAGAGTTGTTTAAACTAAGCTGTCTCAAATACCTCTGAGCCATTAGGGGTTGTTTTGACAAAGCTTTTATTTCTATTAACAGTAAAACAATTAAAATGCGGTTGATTTTTCCTTGAAAGGGATAGATGTTTATTGTTTTTGTGCCTTGTAATAACAATGTCTTTGTTGTTGTTTTTGTTTATTGAATAAAATGTTTTACTTTTAAACTGGTGTTTCGAATTTTTGTAATGGATTGTTAGCAGATGGTTTTTGTTTTGTTATCTGGGGAAAGTTGTGTGGGATTTTTACTTCACTAAAACCACCATAGTGATCACTAGCAGTGCATGATTATTTCTTTTTACTGTTGATAGTCTTGCACCTGACCACTATTTCGGCTGATGGAAAGCAAAGATGTGGTTAGTATTCGATAAGTAGCCCATTATGTCCCACTGTTTAACGTAGTGTTAATGGCCAGGTTTGGGCAAGAGTATAGGGTCGCACACATGTTCAAATCAGTTGTCAGCTGTTTCAGAACCTAAAATACTTTTTATATTTTTATCTTAACGTAACAATTGTTCCAACCTTTGACACCGGCTTTTTCTTTTAAACAAAGTTTTAGAAGTTTCGCTTCAGTTGTTTCTTAGTACTTTCACAATATTGTCGAGGTTCCTCGGAAGTAAAACCGCCGTGGTAAGGTTATTGAATGAGATCTTTGAGTAAGAGCTCAGACAAGCGTGTGTTCTTAATGCTTGGGACACATAATCTAAACTAAAATATAATAACATTATGTAAGCAAACATAAACTGTTGGGGTCACCAGTCGGGGCTGGGTAGAAGTGATGTTCAGATGGCCCAGTGGTTAAGGCATCCGCCTCTCGTGAATGAGGATACAGGTTTAAACCGGGTAAGTAATAATGTGAATTATTGAGTTTATTTAATAATTTATGCATCGGAAATCACTTAAAACCGTTAGTCCCGATTGTAATTTGTAGATCTTTGATAATGGTCTTTGTCAGTCGTCACATGTAGTCAGACGCCAGATCATCAGTCTATTCAGTGAGTATCGTGTTGGCCAGTAACTGGGTTGTAGAAGCCTGAAAGGCAGTAGCTCCATTCAAAACACGGTTATTCAACCGCATCCGGTTAGACTAAAAGCCGACCTTAAGCCAGCTAGGAAAAGGTTACGGAGATGATAAAACATTATTTATTTATAGATGAAATCTCTATTTTAATTATCACTTATTTATTTATTGTGTAGACCTACCACAGTGTTTTCTTTTTAACCCTAAGGTTGACTGGTAGAGAATGCCCTGATGCATTAAGTCCGCCTATGTACCACCACTGAACATAAAGTTTAAATTAATAAATAAAATTAAAACAGTACAGTCCCACTTACATTAATTAACATAGAACTGTGAAAACTACTGTTTGTAAAAAATAACAATTATTCGTGATGTTGGCAATTGTATAGGATTTTAGAACATAATGAATTTGATTATTACAATAGCATTAAGTATTTCAATAACGCATAACTTTAAATTGATCTATACATATCAACGGAGAAACTGACAGAATGTACACACACAGAATGAAACACATCAACGCACAATCGAAAGTACTGGGACTAAGAGTTTACAATTTTATTGAGTTCACAATGTTTATTTTCATGACGTAAGTGAACAATCAAAAAGGATTTTCTATAATTCACCTCCTAAGAGAATGAAACGAGGGACTATAGTTTATATAGAGAAGTCTATTGCAAAAAGATAATATTCGGAAGACAAAATACTTTGATACAATCTAGATCATTCTGAATTGACAAGCATTTATTTTAGAGCTTCATCCTTTACTTTACTACTTCAGCCGTCATATAAAACCCATAAAATTCAAATACGTTTAAGAAAGGTACAATGTTTGTGCAACATTTAGAACTTATTGTACTGTAACACGTCTATACCAAATGTGGTTTCAAGTGCTAGAGCAATGAAAATCGTGATTTTAAGCACGTCTCACGACTTTAAAGTTGGTACCAGTTTAACGGAATAAGTTTAAGTGCATAGAGTGCAACTTTTGAAATTCAATAAGTAATATTGGTCGATTTGTAGGCAGAGTGATTTTAAGTATGCTTAGTTAGTATCGAATCGAAGTTAAATGTTGTGAATAAGTATTTTAGTTTGCCAACTACTATCGTGCCCTGGTTCAGGCAGTTCTGTTCTAGGTCTAGAGCGAAAGGGAATCGGTTTTTTTAGGTGGGAAATCATTCTAAGATTTCTTCCGCTCTAGAGTGAAGCCAGCCAGAGGGCGTGTTATTTTATTTATATACTCTTATTGTACACCATAAAAATACATTTTTCATAAGGAGATTAGTAGGGTGGTACAATGGACGGTCTTATCGCTAACAGCGATTTTTTACAGACAACCTTTGTTAGGCTTTTACTGACTGAAGCCAACTCCCATATTCCTTCTTTGCCTCGCATTCTACTGGGGCCATGAGTTGACATCTGAAAGACAAACTTGTGGTCTTAGAACGCAAATTGCAACAGAAAAAACATAATTGTGATTTTGGGCACGCCATAATTATGGCGATATTATGTCCTTTCTTTGAGGAGTGGTTGAAAAGACTTCACGGCGTCCTCACCTTCGGTATGATGTAGGTCCTCACCGGATATGGTAAGTTCGGGATGTGTCAGCTCCCATCATCTGCCTAGCCTTTTCCCAACTATATTGGGGTCGGCTTCCAGTCAAGCCGGAGTTAGCTGAATACCAGTATTTTACGAGGAGCGGCTGCCTACCAGACCTCCACAACCCATTAACTGGGGTAACACGGTACTTCATGGCAAGACTGGAGTCAGACTTACCACAGACCAACCTTGACAAGCGTTGCTTAACCTTGAAAATTCAGCTCCTGTACAGTGTAAAGCCCCGCACATTTCTGTTGAAAAAGGAGGATCCTCTGACCAGACGGATGTTTTGTCCGATCTAGACAACTACCCGATAGCTGATTGCGGGCTATTGTTATGTTCAAATCGCGCGGAGAATTGTAATTGCGCGATGCAGGATTTCGTAGTTTAATTGTTAAATGTCGCTACAACACACTACACCGTTCCGAAGTCTTTGTGTCGATATCGCGATCGCCACACGTTATAAACCAGCGCTGTGGTCTCGTCGCATTATGCATGGGGCTTTGGCTTTATGCTAAACGTTCAGCCGTTTAGCCCGAATTTGACGCACATTTTCTCTTGATTTGGTACGAGTAAAGTAGTCTTCTTAAGATTACAAATAAATTTTCTTTCTTCTTCTTTTCTTTTTTCCTTTCTTGTTTCCTTCCTTTCTATGAAAAAATTGAATTTTTAGGGGATCACTTTGTTAAAAAAAATGTGATTTGGAAAAATCTTCAAGACTCGATTCGAAAAATTGTTTTCACAGGTAAGTTGTACGTACAGTACAGCACGCGAGTCCGGCTCGCCCTTGCCTGGTTTTTTCTTTCTTCCGCTCGTTTTTCTTCACTTCTTTCTTTATTTCTTCTAGATATCGTTGTAACACTGTTACATCACGCCTGTCTATACGACCTTAAACTCTCTCATGTAACATAGTACGTTAGAATGTAGATAGTAATCACTGATCGTGTTTTATCTTTCCATCACTGATGTAAGGGCGGGCGGCGTGATTAGCACTCAAAGCGGCTTGTGTCAAAGAACTTCATTACTGTATTTTTAATTATTAAGATACAAAAAAGATGTTGATTAACTACCTGTTTCTACACAGGGTCAAATTCTTTTAGCTTATAATATTCTATGAATGTGATGAGACCAATATCTAAGGGGAATGTTTTTTTTGACAGTGTTAAGTGAGAAATCTTTAAGTTACTTCTCCCGCTCTTAGTAAAGCGAGAGGGGCTGTCAGATTTTTACTGATGAGAACTCACCTATGCTCTTTAAGTTGATGTGTGCGTTCCAAGGCCAAAAACCACCCCGTAGCCGTAACATCATTGGGTATTACTTACATAATTATAGTCATATAATAAGACAACCTTAGGATGGATTAAAAAAAAATTAAAGGTTACGAAACCTTTCTCGCGAACGAAAGTCGAGAGCGAAAAGTCACTGGCAAAGTGCTAGTTGACAATCAAATGAGATCACGTAGAGAGCGTGGGTGTTTATTGTTACACTTACATTTAACACGTACAAGAATATTTGCATTACCTATAATCAAATAAAGAATTCGAAAGTTACCGAATTTAATCGCCAAGGCACATTACTTTTAGAACTAAAGGTCGATCGGGCTGAAAGCTCTGAAGAAGCAACCGCCTACTGGAATACGTGGCGTTGGAAGATCTTTCATAAGTGGACTAATGACCTTTTGAATGTCGTGGAAAACCGATGGATGCGAGACTGATAGGAAATGATGCTATCTGTTTTTTAAACCCTGAGACTAAAATGACATTTCAACACAAAAGAACTGGCGTCATTCCTATGGTAAATTTGAAATTACTTGTGTCAATTTAGTCTCAAGGTATAAAAAACAGACGATAGAGTTCTCCGTACGATTAGTGCAAAATTAAATACTGTAGCCCAAAATTAACTAAAAGGCAGTTGCCCAGATGAAACACAAGACAAGGTCAGAGGAGGTCCCTTTTCAATAGAGGTTTGCTTGACTTTATATTGCAGGACAAATATTCTGTTCTGTATAGAACAGAATATTGTCCCGCATCGAAATTGGTGTTTAGAGGTATGCACTTCTAAACACCAATCCCGATGCCATTTCTTGTAATGTCACAAAATCGTCACATATACAAATCATCTGCCTAGCCTTTTCCCAACTATATTGAGGTCGGCTTCCAGTCAAGCCGGATTTAGCTGAATACCAGTATTTTACGAGGAGCGGCTGCTAACCAGACCTCCACAACCGATTAACTGGGGTAACACGGTACTTCATGGCAAGACTGGAGTCAGATATACTGGCTTCTGACTATCCGTAACGACTGTCATATACACAAATATGGAAGCTTATTTTCAGCCTTCCCATTCTAATTTCACACCCCCTACACACGATCAGAACCAAGCTTAACACGCTCCTTACGATTCGTATTCTGTCATTGCATAAGAAATGGTGATTGTATTAGTTAGTTTTCCATGCGATTAGTACAAAATTAAATACAACAGCCCTAAATTTATTAAAAGGCAGTTGCTGAGAACAGACACAACACCTATCTCGTCAGAGGATCCTCCCTTTTCAATAGAGGTTTGCTTGACTTTATATTGCATGACAAATCCTCTGTTCTGCATAGAACAGAGAATTTGTCATATATAATCTGATGTTTTGTTGTTTAGAGGTATGCACTTCCAATCATAAACCCCAATGTCATTTCTTGTTACTTAACAATATTGACATATACACATATGGATTCCCATTCTAATTTCACACCCCATACACACGATCAAAACCAAGCTCAGCACTCTCTTCAGAATTAGTATTCCGTCATCGTTTTCCCGTACAAGTGGCGTACAAGCTCGTCATGTTACTTGGCATAACACGATGTGTTGCTGTTTGTTTACAGAAAGCCGTTAGAGAAAATGTGTTATGTTAAAATTCTTTTATGGTTCTTTGGTAGGTGAAATGGGATGTAGAAAAGAGGTCCTTTTGTGTTATGTTTTGATGTTGTTTTGGGGTACGGATGATATTTTTTTTTTACTATGTAAAGGCTCGCGTTTGTCCACTATCTCACCTGATGGCAAGCGACGATGTGGCTGACGATGGAGCACGCTTACCTAGAAGTCACCTATTCACTCTTGACTTAAAGACCCCTAAGTTGTAGCTATCAGATTTTATAGATTAAATAGGTAAATAGGTAATAAAGATTTGACTAAATCTACACTAATATAATAAAGAGGTAAAGTTTGTTTTTTTGTTTGTATGAAGTAATCTGTGGAAGTACTGCTCCGATTGCTAAAATTTTTCACCAATAGAAAGCTGCTGTATTCCTGAGTGACATACTTAGGCTATATTTTATGTACACGGGCGAAGCAGCGGGCTAAATCTAGTATTAAATAAATCGACGTTAAAATTCGCTCCCAGAATAACTTCTCATTTTAAGACCTTAGGAATAGAAAAAGCGATAGAAGTTATCTTTTGAAATTTTCTACATATATTTTCTGCATATTTTGAACGCTGTAGCATTAAAAGCTACTCGTAATGTAGATAAAATATAGCTCAGCTCGCCCGTGCTACCGCTCCATCTAATTCGTATGGACGTATTCAAAACAGGAGTGCGCCTCGTATATCTACTCAAATCTGATATGTTTGAGCTAAAATATTACGTGTATATTCAATAGCAGCAAACAACATGTTTAAATGCATATTCTGAAAGAAGTAGGAAGATGTTATGTTGATGTATGTTTAAAATCGTGTCATCATCATCATTTCAGCCGAAAGACGTCCACTGCTGGACATAGGCCTCCCCCAAGCGTCGCCACAACGACCGGTCCTATGCGTCTCGCATCCATCGGATTTCCGCAACCCTCGCCAGGTCGTCGGTCCACCTTGTGGGAGGCCTTCCAACGCTACGAAAATCGAGTAATGAATCAGGTTTAATTTTTTCTTTCAAATTGATGATGAATTTACATGTGGAGGGATGGAGAGGAAGAGGGAGACCAAAGAAAAGATGGATGGATTGTGTGAGGACTGATATGAAAGAAAAGGGAGTTGATGATACCATGACGGGTGACAGGACAAAATGGAAGAAAAAAACATGTTGCGCCGACCGCAAATAATAAGGGATAAGGGCAGGAAGAAGAAATTTATGATGATTGATTAAACCAGTGCAGTGCTTCAACGCAATCCCACCTGATGGTAAGCGGTGATGCAATTGTGGATGGTAAATTGCATTCGTTTATTAAGAGCCTATTCACTCTACCTTGAAGATACGCTCATTGAAGAAGAAGACGGCCCATTCTTTGTATTTTTAGTTCCTTTTGTATGTAGGTATTAATGGTGTACTTACAATAAAGAATATAATTAATAAATAAATACCTTAATTATAATCATACGAATTAAATTATAATTACTGGTAGAAATACTGAATTACTGGTATTATTGCTAGAGAATGAAATAAGAATGATATGATGTATTAAGTTCACCTATATACCACTACTGTACTACTACGAAGCTTAATTTAATAAATAATTTAGATATTGTTAGATGGAAAGTAATCGTTAAATTGACTATTGTGTTCGAATATTGAATTTGTCAATGTTTTTATTTATCCGTTTAATTATAAAACTTATCTTATTATAGTAAACCTAAATAATATAAGTAAGGAATTCAAACCTGCCATATTCCCTGCACATCTTGAAAAATCTTAAACTCACGTACAGCATCCATACCTGTATGTGGCTGAGTACTTTGCGGTATACTTTTACTTTCGCAAAAGTAAATGGAGCGAACTGTGGTACGAGTACTTTTCGAGCTGTGTGTGCACTCAAGGCGTTTATACCTTCGTCAGTTTTAAAATCGTTGTTTTATCAGGTCTGTAGATAAAATGTGTATACCTTAAAAGGTACTTCTTAGAAAACTAAATTGATTGACTTGGTAACAAACGTCAAAATAGTATAAAACTTTTAAATAGTTTGGTGTTAATTCAACACACTAACACCAAACTATTAAAAAAATTGCTACTTTTAAAATTACAATTTTAATAATTACGAGTACTTATATTGATATACAAGATTCTGTTAATATCTTCGCCTCTGTGGAATGAGTACTTTCTGTTATCTGTATTAATGTTATAAAGCTGAAGACTTTGTTTGTTTAAACGCGCTAATCTCAGGAACTACTGGTGCGATTTGTTAGATAGCCAATTTATCGAGGCGTGATGCTGCATAGCCTATAGCCTAATAGGCTATCCATCATCACGCTTAGACCAATAGGGGCGGACGAAGTCGTGGGCGGAAGCTGGTTATATATAATAGCCTGCATGTTACCCTAGTGCACAAGCTGTATTACTGTATATTTCTTTGCTAATCCGTTCAGCCATTTAAGCGTGAAGGAATAACAAAGTTACACACTCACATAAATATATATATATACGAACAAATTATGGTCTAATTGCACTAGCGCTTATAGCTGTGACAACTGTGAGTTGACAATGACAGTTCTTCATACATTTGCGTTCGCTGTTTGATGGCTGTCTCGACGTCGAGCTCGTCGCAGCTTACAGCCATGAAAATGACTATTAGAGAATAGCACAGCTGAAACAGAGTCTTTAGGTGACGAACCTATTTTTACCGTGACTTTACGTACTGTAATGTAGGCATACTATATGGGTACGTAGCTCGCACTCTGGTGTTTCAAGTATTGCGTTAAGGTTTTTTGTTTTTGTAGGCACATCTTTTACGAGACAATTTTTCTGTACTGGAAAAAAAATCAAAGGTTTATTTAGTTAGTAGTCCTGAGTTGCACTGTAACAAAAAAATACTGATGAAATGACTCTGTGGTTCTTTTTCCAAAACACCATCTCAGACACTAATCTGCATGATTCTCATATGATTTGACCATGACATTATTTTGCTGTATGGACTATAAAACAGACTTTGACCCCGAAATTGTTTCTCTTCTAGGAAACACCGGTCTCATTTAGTTTACACTGACGAAAAAAGTGACGTGTAAAAGAGTTTATTAAAACCTATTTTCAAAATACTGGAAAATACTGGTTCTGGAGTGGCGGTCACGTACCGGGAGACGCAGCGTTGGAAGACCTCCCACAAGGTGGATAGACGACTTGGCGAGGGTTACGGGAATCCGATGGATGCGAGACGCACAGGACTGGTCGTTGTGGCGACGCTTGGGGGAGGCCTTTATCCAGTAGTGGACGTCTTTCAGCTGAAATGATGATGATGATGATGATTTTCAAAATAAATGTAATTTATTACGAAATTAAATTTGTTAATGGTATAAAACAAAGTCCAATCCACGTCTGTTTTTTCGCTGACATCTACTAAACAACGTAACGGATTTTTTGCGCTTCACTTGTAGAAAGAGCAATAAAAGAGGGAGGTTTATGTACAAATACATTGTATATAAACGGGCGGATCGTCGATACGCCACTTTAAAAGTTTAAGCTCCAATAATTACCAGAAGAGTTGTTCAAACCAAACAAGGCGCACTACTACTACTTTGTGTCATTTAGTTCATCATCACTTACTCTTAAACGGTGAAAGAAACAATTTAGATGAACCAAAAGTGTAAAGATATGTCATCTTTTCTCAACTATATTGGGGTTGGCTTCCAGTCAAGCCAGATTTAGCTGAATACCAGTATTTTACGAGGAGCGGCTGCCTACCAGATCTCCACAACCCATTAACTGCGGTAACACGGCACTTCATGGCAAGACTGGAGTCAAATTTACTAGCTTCTGATTATCCGTAACGACCTACGAACGGACCTACGGCTTAACATGCTTTCCGAGGCACGGAGGAAACTAGTTATGTTAAGATGGTCAAGGAGATGTCAGCAAACTGTAGAGGCCCGGCAGGGCCGAAGCCTCTGGGGGGAACACGTGGTATTCCTAAAGGTTGACACCGAGTCCCCCCCAGAACGAAGGCAACGAAGGAACGGGGTAGGGGTTTAGTCAGTAAGAGTCTGACATGCCCTCCCGCTCCGCCCAAGAGCGGGGGAAGTCATTCTGATGATTCCCCTACCAGAAAAAAAAAACCCATCCGCACACCAACCTCGGCAAGCGTTACTTGAACTTGAAGGTCGACCCGTGCCGCTGTTATTATTTATTTATTTATTTAAGCTTCATGTACAGTGGTGGTACATAGGCGGATTATCTAGCCACAAGCTCCTCAAAAGTGTAAAGACATGTGACATCTACAAATCCACAGTAGCTTCTCGTGGTGAATTGCCGCATGCTCTCTCTCCATGGGTTAGTTTTCCAAAGAGAAACCTTAGATCCTGGAACGCAAGGCAAAGAACCCTTTTTTCAGAGTAGGTTTTACTCAGTAAAAGTCTGATACACCCTTCCGTTCCGCCGTAAAGCAGGAGAAGTCATTTGATGATTTATCTCCTACAAAAATACCAGCCACGTGTAGTCGTCTAGTGTATAATAGAATTTCCTTTTTTAGTTCTTCTTTGATTTTATTTATGTAATACAAAACCTATTTTCCTAGAATCTCCAGTAATTTGTTTACACATAATTCTTACAAGATAAATCGCTGTATCAGTCTTTGAAAGCCCATTAGTGTACTACTTTCTAAACAAAAAGAGATAAAACAACAAAAATTAAGAAGTAACATCGAGGCTATTGTTTCTACGATAATGACCCTTGAATCGAACTCCGACCTATTTTTGGAGTGAAAGCAATCCCTCCTCAACTCTCAGAGTGAACTACTTAAATACATAAATGAATATTGAAAAAACCTGGAAGATTTTACTTCGTAACATAGGGATGCGAATTTATTGAGTTTACAAGGGTATCGATAGTTTACACGTCAGTTGTTATTTTACTTTTAACTAGCTTGTAGTAGTTTCACTGGAAATTATCTCAAAGGAACATTTTCCGGGGATAAGTGCATAATGTGTTTTCCAGTATTTTCTAAAATGATTAGTCTACCTTTGTACCTTTGCCAAAATGTCAGTGCATACAGTTTTCTAGCAGCTAACTTTTTGGTTCACATTAGTGGATATTATTAAGTGCATTCAAATAGTGAGAACTCTAATTAGCCTCCATGAAGATTTTTGGATAATATTCTTTTTTTATCTTTGCTTTCATTTATCATCATTATAGTTTTTATGTAAATAATAGACAGATAGAATTGGGACACTTCTTTATTTAAGACATCTAACTCCATGGCTATCGTCATTGTCCTTGTGCTATATTACTTAAGATCATCTCAACACAAATTTTTCGGTCCAATCTAGCCTGTCAGTAGTCTCGCTATCATTCATGTCAATTCCTTTTACATCATTCTTCATAGAATTCATCTAACTTCACAGTACATTTTGTAAATGATTCTATTCTGATGAAAAACTTCTTATATTGTAACAATGTAATATCATTCCATAATGCTTTTATGGGTTAATACCTGTAATAAGCAAGAAAAATACTAACATTACTAAAAAGTGCTATAACTAACATTCAAAACATCGATACCACCACTACCGACGTAGTTCACATCCCTAGCTGGCGCCAACTAGTCGACAGGAGCCTCAGACAGCGATCCCATCTCACAGGGAAGACGGTATCGATCTCAACGTGTCCCGTCATTACTTAAACGTGTTTTGTTTTGGTTAACGATACATTGCCTCTGAAAACAACACCAGGGAAATATGAGGGTGATGTTCGGAAACTATTTTTGGCTGTGGGAACTGTGGCTTTTTTAGGGTAGGTATTTATTTAGATATATTAAAAATGCTTTTTAGGGTTCCGTAGCCAATTGGCAAAAACGGAACCCTTATCGTTTCGCCATGTCTGTCCGTCCGTCCTCGCTTAATCTCTGTGCCGTTAGCTCTAGAAAGCTGAAATTTGGTACCAATATGTATGTCAATTACGCCGACAAAGTGCAAAAATAAATGTTTTATTAGGGTAGCCCCCCTACATGTAAAGTAAAAAGTTTTTTTTTTTTTAATTTCAACCCTAATTTGTGGTATATTTTTGGATAGGTATTCAAAAATGAATAGGGGTTTACGGAAATCATTTTTTGATAATATCAATAATTTCGGAAATAATCGCTCTGAAAGCAAAAAACAATGCGTCCCCCCCCCCTCTAACTTTTGAACCATAAGTTTAGAAAATATGAATAAAATCTGGAAAGTAGAGCTTTATAAAGACTTTCTAGGAAAATTATTTTAAACTTGATGGGACGAACAGTTTTTGAAGAGTTTGGGACACTTATTTTGACGGACGGGAAACTACGGAACCCTACACTGGGCGTGGCCCGACACGCTCTTGGCCGGTTTTTTTATGTTGCATAACCTCGCATTCGACCAGTACCTTACCTGAAGGTAAACGATGATGTGGCCGACGAATACGTTTGTCTAGGATTAACTTATTCACATTTGACTTAAAGACCCCTTTATAGCTATCAGAAAACATAGACTCCGATAGTGAATTCCACTCCTTAGCTGTTCGCATAATTAATGTATTCTCAAAAGGCTTTTTACGTATCATGGGGGGTTATGGAAATGCCTATTATAGGAATATAAAAGGTACAGGTAATATTTAGTATAAATGTTTTACTGTTTGCCATAACGAAAAGAAATCTACTAAGGATTAGTTCCAGCAGTAATTACTATTCTGTTTTCCTAAACTTGCAGAGTTTCGTTTAAAAAGGATTTTCAATAAACTTGAGTTACCTACAAAGAAGTAAATCTGTACTATAAAGAATAAGGATAATAATAAAAACAAACCGATACGGATTAAAAAAGTCTGTTAGAAAAAGCGAGTTTCATAGAAAAATGTTTTCATTTATTGCTGTTACTAGCAACCCCCTACCAGGCGCCAAGAAGTCGACAAGAGGTCTTGACGAGTGCGATCCCGAGTCAACAGTAACGTGACATTATTGATCTTACTAATGTTGCCTACTTGGGCCCTTCACGAACAAAAATGTGTGTGTATTTTTAACGGAATGTCAAAGAGAGAAGAAAAATTCTAAATAGATTTACTAACACGGTTAGTGGGGAATAGAAAAACATATCTACATAAGAAAATGAGTTGCGAATCTTGCACCTTAACAGTTAATGTGCTCATAAAATTAAGCGTTGTATATGTGTTTCCATTATGCATTGCATTCATATTATAAAGGTGAAAGTTTGTGTAAGTGTGTATGTTTGCAACTTCTTCATGCTCCAACGCTGAACGGATCTTCTTCTTCTTGGGACAATTTTCTATTTCCACGCAGACGATAAGTTCCGATAGTATGATTATAAGTATTCACCTTTTCTCTCTCTTATTGCAGCACTACTATACCACTATTTTTTTCTCCATCACCCAAAGGCTGATCACCTCTGAAGGGAGTTCACCTCTGTACTTGCATGTGCATATAGTGTTTAATAAATAAATTAATAAGTTGTTTATAATGAGATTTGCGCGTGTTGCCTATAAAGTTATATTTTAAGTGTTTCTTCGAGCAGAATCGCGTCGCGTTTCAGTGTGAACTAACCCTTAAGCCTACAAGAATGTGAGAACGTGAGACGGTAGAATGTGTGAAGCATTCTCCGTGAGAAATTCCATGGAGGTCCGAATTACGGACACCCAATTAACTAAGTGTCTCCTCTTGCCACTTAATTGTACTAGTATATTGTGTCTTTGACCTTCTTCCCCATATTAAATTAATGCATAATACAGTGTCTCAAATATTGACGTACTCGTACATACGAAGGAGCCATACGAGTAATATAGCATACATCCTATGAAGAATTCCATTCCATATCTTCGAAGTTTATCAACAGATTAGAACAATGTTTCTATCGGACAATTTGGGAGTATAATCAGTCAATTTTTTTTTTAAATTTGACCAAATTGACCATAAAATCAGTATCGGTCACATAAAAAAAATAAAGAACTACATACTAATAAATTTTACTAATAAAAATAACACATAGAACCGAATATTATCGTCCTCCTTTTTAATGTCCTGTTCTTATATTTTAAAATGAAATTGTTATTCTAATCAGCGTGTGTTCCTCCAATTGTAGTTTGAGTTTCATGGCAGCGGTAAGTTTTTAGAAGAATCCTGCAGACCTCCTGGCGGGCATCGGTCAGAAACAGAAAACGGAATCATTTATTCGTAAAAATGGGTAATTGTGTATATGATCTTAATTTTTTTAAATCTATTTTAACTTTGCCTAATTAGTTAACATCCCTTTGAGGCGTTGGAAATATGACACGCCGTCGACGCGGGCAAAGTTTGACAGTCCTTCTCACTTCATCCTAAGTGGAAGGACTAATTTAATTTAATTTTAAAGCCTCTTTTTTCAGAATAAACACGTGTTATGCCATGTTTCAACAATAGCTACCCAAAATTCTATAAAAGCCAAAACTCAATTTTTTGCTCAACAAAATAGGGACCGAAAATTGTATGGCTTCTAGTGGTTCGCTGTCAGAGACTAACATATTGCCCATAAAGGACACAGATTGCCCTAAGTTATTACTCAGCGGTTATTTATAGTTGTTAAGATAGCTGCTATTCTTTAGGTTTTACACCCGAAATGTTGTGGGTTGGTTACAATTTTTTTTTAATTTGTTATAAACTAGTGCTTGACTGCGATCCCACCTGATGGTAAGCAGTGATGCAATTGTTGATGGTGATGCGCACTAGCTTATTAATAGCCTATTCACTCTAGCCTTGAAGACACCTAAATTGTAGTCGGACAATGTTATTTTGTTACTGTAGCGACTACGACGATCTACTACATATGACGTCACAGAATCCTGCATCGCGCAAGCAAAGTTCTCCGCGCGATTTGAATAGATATAACAGCCCGAAATCATCTATCGGGCGGTAGCCCACCGGATATAACACCTCGTCCGGTCGGAGGATCCTCCCTTTTCAACGGAGGCATGTGGGACTTTACTCTCTGTCCGTCGATCTCCAAACTTCTGCACTAGCTGCATTACTAACACTGGTTACCAGTTTTGACAGGCACTGGTTCAGGCCATTTCCGATCCGAGCTTCGGAAACAGCAGAACGATCTTCGGCCACAGTAGACACGGGTTCACAGATGACGAGCAATGGGTAGCTCACCGTCCACTCGTCCTGTAAAGACCAAGCCCTAGTCGCCGATAGCGCGTAATGTTGTACGCGTGCCTCAAAGAGATGTCAGCACACCGTTGGGGTTCAGTAGGGCCGATGCCTGTTAGGGCCGTGGGGAATAGTACTAAAATAATACCTGTGATCCTAGAGTACAAACAACTGAAGGAGCACGGGTGTGCTTTTACGCAGTAAAAGTTTGATACGTCCTCTCGTTTCATCCAGGAGAAGCCATAAGATGATATTAAACCCTGTGGGGCCCGGTGGCACGACAACGTGTCACTAAAAATGTATTATCTTTTAACTTTGAGAACCGCTGGCAGAAATTTGTGCCACCAAACCCTGACGGATTTAAAACTGTACTCTAGTAGTATAGTTATAGAAACAACAGAAACAGAGCAATGACAATTTATATTTTAGATATTATTTATATTAATTTATTAATATTATTTATATTAAAAAATAAAAATAATTGCGGGCCCCTACAGGTTAAAAAAATGAATTTATAGTTACTAAGGTTTCGTACATCATCATTTGTCGTCATCATTTCAACCGAAACATGTCTACTGTTGGGCAAATGCCTCCCCCCATGCGTCGCCACAACCAGCTGAATTGATACTTATAGACAACCGAATTGAAACCTCCTTTTTTAAGTCCGATCAAAACAAATTCGAATTATATAATTTTTTCACCTTAGACACGCCTCCCACACATAAACACGATACGACGTCGCGTCGTGGAAATCTACGATGAGCATCCTAAAAAAGTAGTTGGCTCTCGTAGATTCTGAATCAAGATTCATATTTGTCGATATTTGAGCATATGGCAAGAAATGTGACTCAACCGTTTACAATAATTTAAAATTGAATGAATTACTTATAAAAGGACCACTTCCTTTACCTTTACGTCGTGTCGTGACGCGTCATCGTTGTACGACGCGACGTCGTATCGTCTTTATGTGTGGGAGCCCTTAATCCAGGTCCATCCACTTCAAAAATATTATATTATCACCGTCATTCTAAAAAGGTTAAAAGAAAAATGTGTTTTTCTAAGTATGCTCAAATAAACAGTTGGCCATTCCCACATACATAACTGAGACAGCTAAGGGTGGCAAGTCTCATAACTCTTATGACATAGTCCTAAGGTTCAATTTAGAATAACAACGGAACATGGCCCGTTAAAGGTTATAGAATTTATGATTAAGTTCTTGGGTTTTTTAAGGTGTTTTCCTTAACCTTTTCGAATTAAGGGAAGAGCCGCTTAGCAGTAAATTCTTAACTTACGAGGGTGTAGCCTTTAAGGGATGCTTCAAGTGTTTGTATTTATGAAGTGTTATTGCTTACGTTACCAGATTTGAATTGAAAAAAAAAAATGCATGGATAAAATAATAAAACTATTTAACACGTTCTCTCTCATTTTCCAGTTTTCAATATACCGTTATAAGAGTAGTTTTAAACACTAACAATGACAGTCTTGTTTATAATTACATACTCGAATATTGTTTATTTATTATTTATACATTCATTTTAAAGAAGAATCCTCCATACTCGACTGCCCTGTTGGTCTAGTGGTCAGTGGCCCTGACTGCTATGCCAGGGGTCGTGGGTTCGATTCCCACCTAGGACAAATGTTTGTGTGATGAGCATGATCATTTGTTCTGTGCCTGGGTGTAATTGATCTATAATATGTATTTATTTAGAAATATATAAGTATGTTTATCAGTTGTCTAGTACCCATAACACAAGCTCTGCTTAGCTTGGGACTAGATGGCGTTGTGTGGAAAGTTGCGGAACATATTATTATTATTATACTCAATCTTAATAACTCTTAAATTGTAAAAACGAATAAATTTAACCTTTTGATTTTCTTAGTTTATTATTTGTGCTAACTTTCAAGTACTCGGAATGAGATTTTTCTTTTCACCCCCTTTAAGGTTGATTGTAGCTCAAACAAAAATTTGTACAACATACTTAAATAAAACACGATATATTATATTATATTAACATTAGATTTTCACAAAGATAACACACACAAATTATCAGCAGTGTCAGCCTTAGTACACAATTAACACCAGGCACAAGATTTACTCTTAATTACATTCTCAAATAATTTATTTCCGTGATAAGTCGTTTAACGCTCTTATAATTTAGGGTATTAAAGGAGATTGGGCAATTCTGCCAGACTTCTAATAATGTTAAGATTTATTAATGTAACAGTCAAAACTGGTACTTACAGTCAGCCACTTGGTTGAAACCATTATTTCTCAGCATTAATTGTTCAGCACTACTTTTGAACCAGGTGAGAAAAAAGTATTTCCACTAAACCCTGGTCGATTGCTTGTAAGGTGTGTTTTTTTTTTGTAACAATGTTATTTTTTTTTAATAATTACCTGATTCTAGATACGTATGGATCAGAAAAGCGTTTTAAAAAAAAAGATAAACCTGTTTTAAAATTTTAGTTCGGTACCATACATTAGGTCCCCTACCATGCGTAAGTCAAAGATCTTGTCTTGTAATCATAATCATCATTTCAACCGATAGACGTCCACTGTTGGATATAGGCCTCCCCCAAGTATTGCCACAAAGAACGGTCCTGCCCGTCTTGCATCCACCATCCCGCGACTCTCCCCAGGTCATGGGCCCACCTTTTGGCAGGCCTTCCAACGCTGTGTCTTCCAGTGGGATAAGATACACTGTAATCACTCGTTATTCATGATTGATGATACTGATTGTTCCATATTTCCACAAAACACACAAAGTAATCACACTAAAACAATCTAGTACATTTCCCAAGAAACAAATCTCGCAGTCGGCTATCAACAGACTCGAAGAGTCTAGTAACCAAGTAAATATAAATGAGAACACCAAGTTTTGGATGAGATATACATTTTATACAATCATTACTTTAACATGAAATAAAATGTACAGAAGCACTAAGAATGAGCCAAAATTGATGTAGGTATATAATTATGTATAATGTTTCGTGGTTTGAAAAAGATCATTAACGTTTGAATCCCCAACCGGTTCTTTAAGACCGCGCTGTTATTGTTTTACTATTGTATTTCGTTTCGCGGGTATCTGAGTAATTAAACAACTTTTAGGGCGTGTCGGACTTTCACAGACTCCACCACAACTGTGTCCTTCAATTATCTCTTGCATTATAGGGGGGAGTTTCCTTTTATAAAATTCCCTGCTGCCCAACGGACATCGGTCCTGCTGAGCCCTACGGTTTTGATGACATCTCTTTGAGACGCGCGTGGAACTTTACGCACAGTCATTTACTCGGATTTGGTCCTTACCGGATTGCCCTGCGACTCCCAACACGTAATTTCCTCTCGTCCCAGACCGTGGCCTGAACTAGGGCGGGCTGCCCTGTATCAAGCATAATAATAATAACCATGCTCCACCATGTCCCATGGGTACTCCGCACAGTAATGACGCCAAGGCAACCGGGGCTTTAGAACGCAAGGTAAAATGGAGAGACACAGGTGGGTTTTAGTCAGTAAAAGTCTCACACATCTTCTCGCTCCACTCAGAATGGGAGGAATACCCGAGACAGTTTGCTGGAGGTACCCACATGATATCCCTTTGGACCATTTGTGACTAACTTTATTTAATACTACACATATACATTATAATATCCATTATTTACTTTTACAACTTTATATATTTGCACAACCACACTATATTATATTACACTATATTACTCACACATCTTCATTACACACTTATCTCACTAAACCAGCTGAGCGTCCGCATGTCACCGCAAGGATCCAGCAGAATACCAGCGTCAGGTACATTTGCCTGACACGTGCTGAGCTGGACTCCCATTTGGTGCAGCACTGAAATGCACACCGCACTATGGCAGATAACTGTGTACTTGTTTGTTTTATTTTTTTTGCGTACCTTCATGTGTCATTATTATTCTTTTTTTTTTTATTTTTATTTTATTTCTGTTGTATTCGTGTTCTTACTTTTTTAAATTTGTTTGTGCTTTGGTGTGTGTTCTGTGTTGTATCAAATAAATGTTTAAAAAAAAAAAAAAAAAAAGAATAATTTGGTAAATCACCAAATTATTCCACATTTAACACTGAAAAAAAGAAGAGGTACCAGGCATACATAAAGATATAGTAACATATGGAGACCTTAATCAGAGCACTTGCACAGTACGTGAACTATATCTATGTGCGCGTGCAGATTTGCTCGTTGTACGGAGTTAATCTACTGTAGCTATCTTTCTCATGCCCCTACTGAGAAAAGACGAGAGAAATGAGTGAAGAAAATAAAGTAGATAGAAGCCGGCTCGTATGGCTGATTGTAAAGCATTCGGTTACATGCTGCGAATGTTTGTATTTGTTTAGGAACGAGATTGGCTGACGAGTTAATCGTGTTAGGATGTATTTTGGTGTGATGGGTTGATTTTTTTTAACTTTTGTTACAAACAAAGTTTTGTGTTTGTCGTTAAAACTAAGCTAAGATGAAATAGAAATAGATGAATGGTTGTACATTGATTATTCTCAAGTAGAATATCCCTCTCATTTTTATAAGGTTTGCTGTAAAAAATAAACCAATTTATTGTCCTGTGTACATCAGCTGTCCTATTTTATTGTTTTATAAGAGTTTTGTAAACAATAAATAATAAAAATAAGAACGAAGTGATCAGTCTACGAGTCCATTTTGGAAGAAAATTAGATCAAATCATGCTGTTATTTGCCCAACAATATTGTTGCATAAAAGCAACTGTATTTCAATGTATTTTTTTTAATCTACCCTCGAAAGTCGATGCCTAGTTTTGTAATGTATCCAACAAATTGTTTTATGTTTAGTTTTAAAATCAAGTAAGAATGTATGTATCGAATTCTTATGAGAGCAAACGATTTTCAACCTCAATCGTAACTGAATTTCAACTGACCTTTTTTTTAAATATAAATGTGACCAAAATTTATTTCACCTCAATCGTATCTCGCTCAACTTTGAGACAGAACCTTGTCGTTAAATTCAGTAATTAGTTGTAATTGAGCCCTCTGGAATTAGGGTTAAGCGCGACCCTTACGCCAGTCATTACGTCAATGCTACCAGGATGGCAGAACAGACAGGAATAAAACTTTTTATTACTCGAGATTTTAGCTCTTCAAAAATAATAAAAACTCAGTTTCTTGATGGGCAATTGTTCACGTTTGAGCGTTTGACCCAACTTCTTGAGTTTTATAGTGGGCTAGGGATTATGTTAGGATGATTGGTAGTAAAATTGGAATTGAAAATTTATTTTTTCCGCTATCTATATCAAAAGGAGAAACTGACTGACTGAGATATCAACGCACAGCCAAAACTACTATGGTCTATCGGTTTAGGTGGTTAACTAAAGGTAAACAATCTTCGTAAGTCTTTTTATATTAAAGAGGTCGTACATAATATAGGTAAATTTAGTTTATTAGCTAACATCGATTTAGGTTAATACCTAGTTGTAAAGATTTTTACATACAATTTTTATACAACTTTTAGATAAAAAGACATGCCAAGATTGTTTACATTTAGTTAATTACCTAAACCGATAGACCATAGGAATAGGAGCGTGAAATTTTGCATTTATAAATGTTTACATGAGAAAATATAAAAAAGGTAGCCCATTGGGCTATTCATCACTATCGGGAACAGGGACCATGCTACCGGTGCGGTGGTTAGAGGTGTGCCCCGCTTGGGCGGAGCACCGCCGTGTCCTTGTGGAGGCTATCGGCGGCGGTGACCTCTCGCGCCGGGCCCTGGTAGAGGCCATGGTCCGGAGCGAGGAGGGGTGGCAGGCAGTCGCCTCCTTCTGCGAAGCAGTAATGTTAGCGAAGGAGGCTGCCGACCGCGTGAGGCAACGGAACTCACGCCGCCGCCGCCGAGATCCCGATCCCGATTTCCGACCACCGTAGGCGCGGGCTCGCGGATAGCGAGCGCTGGGTAGCTCGCCGTCCGGCAGTCTGGTAATAATCTGGACCGAGCCTAGTCGTCGACGGCGCGTTCTGTTCCACGCGCGCCTCAAGGAGATGTCAGCAAACTGTAGGGGCCCGGTAGGGCCGAAGCCTCTAGGGAACACGGTATCCGAAAGGTTGTCACCGTGTCCCCCAGATCGATGGTAACGAAGGAACGGGGTAGGGGTTTAGTCAGTAAGAGTCTGACACGCCCTCCCGCTCCGCCCAAGAGTGGGAGAAGTCATTCTGATGATTCCCCAACCGGAAAAAAAAAAAAAAAAAAAAAAAAACCGGTGCGGTGGTTAAGGTTAAAAAAAAACCGGGCAAGTGCGAGTCGGACTCGCGCACTGAGGGTTTCGTACCAACCTACCTATAAAAACAGTTTAATTCTCGAATCGAGTCTTGAAGACTTTTCAATTTTTTTTTCTTGTGACGTAACTAAAAATTTTCAGTTTTCAGACTTTTCCCAATATTAGTGCTATAATACCTTGCTTCGTGCCAAATTTCAAGATTCTAGGTCAACGGGAAGTACCCTATGAGTTTTGATTCCTTTGACAGTGTCGAAATGTACGTTTTTTTGCAACATAAACGGGCGTATCTTTTTTTCCCGTCAACTTACAAGTTTGATTTTTGCACAACTTCAAGGGACCGCGGATTTCAATATATGGTTTTAATTTCAACTTGATACCTTCACGCGTTCCTGAGAAAAAGGGTCTTGACAGACGGACGGACAGACGGACAACAAAGTGATCCTATAAGGGTTCCGTTTTTTCCTTTTGAGGTACGGAACCCTAAAAAAGAGGAAATTTGTAATAATACGCAGCGTGTTCAGCATTACCTCCTTCTTGGTCAATCCCCCGATCCAACTGCCACACGTGATTCTTGTTCATTAACCAATAGGCCACGTGACACTGTCTTTTCCGTGTTTCTATTGGATAACGAGCTTTTACCGCGGTTATACCTCAAGGCGGAAGAAAACAGACACTATGACCTCTATATTTGATACTAGCTTTTGCCTGCGGCTTCACCCGCGTGTAAGTCGGATAACCAAGTAAATTCAGAAAAAATAATAATATCGTAAGTGGGTCGCATGAAATATAGCCTATAGCACTCAGGAAGAAAGCAGTTTTCTATCAATACCTACATTTTTGTGGTCTGACCAGGATCTTCAGAGATTACCCCCTACAAACAAAAAAACAAACTTTACCTCTTTATTATATTATATTATATAGATTTTGTATCTAACCAATGTTTTTCTTTTGTTACAGATGGGAACATGGGCCAATTCCAAACATCGGTTGTGTGTACAGAATCAAAACAAAAAAACAAATTCGTTTCACAATAGAACGTGCAAGTGACTATGATCGTATTATATTAGTAACAAAACAAGTGCTTACGATACTAAAAAAAAGAAACAAAATTGTAGCAAAAATATAGGTACACAAAAATACAATTGAAAATCGACCATAAGTTTTTAGTGATAAAGTTTAGTATTGTTTGAATAATGAAGTTGAGTGTGAGTGCATATCGTGCGCATGCATCTGCGCATAAGAAGATCCTGACGTCATCGTACCAGCAACACTATGGGAGTACCGCGGCGCCGCCTACCTGCAACCCGCTGCAACCTCACAACTTTACACCTCAGGTTAGTGAGTAGTTTCGGGCTTAAACCTTTTATGCCTTTTGTTATAAAATCAACTGTACATGGACTTGACCAATTGCGTATTTGACGAATTCCATAATTTGGAAAATTCACGATTAGACGAACTATAGCTTTGACCAATTTCATATTTGACGAACTGCGTATTTAAAGAATTATCAACTTGACCAATCTCGTGTAACCCGAAGAAACGGTATTTGTAAATGAAGAAAGCTCAAACAATATACGAGTATATTCATTATTAGCAAAATGATTCAGAACTACTTAACTAAAGAATTCGTTAGAAACTGAATTACCTTAATACGAGTACAAGTGCCGTAACAAAATTTCAGTACAAAAACTAATCAAACTTATATTATTATCTAGAACAGGCGTTTTCAACTTGCAAATACAAACATGGTAACAGACCGGTTTAGCCAAAAGCTTATTGAAAAAATGTATATATTCCAAGTATAAATAAAAATAAAAATGTATTTATATTCCTGTCGGTAGGTAGGTCCTTTTAATCAAATGGCCGGGTGGTCTATCGGTGAGATACGAGTATATGCAGCGAGCCTGCGGAGCCCTGTAACTCTGTCAAATAGTGCGTTCAGTGTATTGTTGGATCTACCGGGACTGTGCAGGGCGTCTGGATTTTTTACTAAAGTGCGCACTAATGGTTTCCAGGCCATCATGAGTTAAAAATGCGTTCCTGCTGGCCAATATACAGAGTAGACGTTTTGACGGTTCCTTTTAAAATCAGTGGATCAAATTCAATCAACATAAATACATAAAATGGTGTATGCCACCCGAAACAAAGTTATTATTATTAAAAAGGTATTTCTCCGCTAACTATAAATGTTGACAATTTTTTTGTGGTAATGATTATAATTAAACATCGAAAAACTACAAAAAATACTTAAAACACTCTCGTACATAGATACTGAGAAAGCTGCGGATCTTTAACTCGTATTAAAACACACACAGTCGACACATACGGTTGTATGTGGTTACACCACACACTTATTGGTTTGAGAAATTGTTTTCTTAATATAAAGAGGCGTTGATTGTTGTCACACAATTTTTAATATTTGCAACTTTCACCATTTTCCAATCAATTATTGTCAACTGCATGTTTTAAGAGTAGTTTCCAAAAATACACCTTTTCAATTTTCAAAAATTATATTTTTCCTAAATAACGTAAAGAAATATTTCACAAGCAATTTCAAGTTCTATGAAACTACCAACATTTTATATTAACCACTGAATAAATCAGTACTGTTTTTAAAATCAGAACTCGTTCACTATTTAGGATTTCAATATAGTGGAAGGTTTCATTTAAATATTTAATTTAAATCGTAATAAGTTTATCCGAGGAAAAGCAAGATTTTTCATCTCCAATTTCCATTTTTTCCATTCCTTCTAGCAGCGTGCGAATAACGTACAACTAATTTATAAACTGAAAAAGTGACTTAGTGATAAATGTGTTTTTTTATCCGGCTGGTCATGTGAAGAAGAGGGCTTTATTCATTTACTTTAACATAACACGGCCAAAGGCCAATTACATTAGTTAAAGACTAATTATGTTTAAAAAAAAATGTTATATAACTATTCTGCAGTCGTACCCTCATCTCACAAAACTTCAAACAAAGAGAAAAGATATCACAGTTAGGTTAAGCATCCAAAAGAGCGTTGAACGCGGAGATTGCACGAAGGATAGAAGATGGGGCTCGGACGACGGTACGATTCCCAGAAACAGCAAATAGTTAGTGCTTTCGATTACGGCTATAGGGATGGCATGTGTTTAAAAGAGTTTAAATATAGAAGGATAGAAAGGGAGAGATAGGCTAGAGGAAAGACGTATGGATTGTGTGAGGAGTGATATCGTCGAGTTGAGGCTTCAGTCAGTACATCATCAATTGACTGGATTAGTTGCTTAACTGCGTATCACGGATTCCATTTCTGCATAGAACAAATGTTAAACTTTAAATAACGAAAACCAACCCGTGTTTTCCAGTCGCCTTTTGCGTTCTAGGGCCACACTCATCCTTTCTACAGTCGTAGTAAGTTTCTGCAGTCCTGAGCTCATTTTGACGGCACTTTTGGCACAGTGGTTGAGGGATACAAATATTTGTATGTCCTATAGATAAATGTTCCGGGTCTAGGTATCTTGTGTATCTGAGTTTACATGTTTGTGAACACAACCACAATACAGGAGTAATTCCTAGTGTGGGGCAATGATTTATATACATATATAAAAAAATACACTAACATTATGCGTCTCTAAAAGCATTAATACTTAACTGAATCCAATAAAACTGAACTACAATTCACAAAATCTTTCCCCACTTCAAAACTATCAACTCCGTCACTGTTTCATATTCTTCTTTGCCAATATCGATAGTCAAGAAGTCTGCAAGGAACTTGCTAAGTGACTCGACTTGTAACTTGTAAGTTGAGGCTGAGTTTTGAATGCCTTGTTCTTCAGTGAACTGTACCCGTGCGATATTGGATTTCCTTACATATTGTGTAAGAGATTTTGAGGTACTATTTGTTCTTGAAGTCGATTCTTGAGGTTAGATAAGTGAGGTTGTAGTGACTTGGGATAAAAGAGAAACCAGTCAAGTACGTAGGTAGGTTTCGTATAAACTTACCACAGAACCGAGTCGCGAAGATTTTTCCCAACCGCAAAAAAGTAATTACTTTGATAGATCATGGATAGACGAACAACAAATTAAGCTTATATGGTTTCTGTTTTTTTTTGACTAATTTAGTCAACAAAAATCTAATTTACTTTACCATAAAAGTAGGATCTTAGAAAAAATAAAGAAATGTTTATTTGTCTGTCTATTAGTTGGTCTGTCTGTTTTTTTTTCTGTCTAAGCTCCGGAACAGTATGACCGATTTTGACGTGATTTTCTCGGTAAGATGACTGATGTTATAGAGAGTGACTAAAGTCACTTTCCATCCCCACTTTTATTATGTAAAAATAATTAGGATTTTGCACAAATATGTGCTGTTTCACGATTCTTCTTTGGACGAACTACATTTATTAGAAAAAAACATTTTTCACTTTACATCCCTCGAAACGCGAGGCTATAAAAACAAAAAACAGCTGGAAAAAAACACCAAAAATTATCAAGATATCCCTATCTTTCTACCATTCACGATATCACCCTTCCCACAAAAGCATTAACTCACCAAAGAATATTTGAATGAAAAGAACCAAAGAGAGCTCATCGTATTGAATGGTAGGCTTTCAGCTTTCAGTCATCTTCAGCGTAGCACTTAGGCGCAGGAGTTTGATAGATCGACGACTCGAGTTTCATGTAGCACTTAGCGAGGCAACATAATAATGTCTGTAATTGTTCTATTTTTCTTTGCTTTTGTTTTTTGTCTGGAGGAGTTGACGAAAGTGTTGAATAACAATAAAACTTTTGAATAAAAATAATAATAAAACTTTGTTTGCCAGAATGTACGAGTAGGTGTACAAATTAGTATGATCTTAATATAAATGAGGCCATTTATGTTCAACCATTACTTTTTTTTTAAGGTGAGAAATCATCAATATTACTTTTCCCGCCTTGGGTGGAGCAGGAACGTGTCAGACTTGTACTAAAAAAAACCCCTTCTGTTCCTTTATTGCCTTCATTCCTGGGTTCTGGAGCATATTCCGGAACAAAAAACCTGAAAGCCAGAGCGACTTTCAGCCTTCAGTCATGGTCCAGCGAAGCAATTAGGCGCAGGAGTTTGATAGATCGACGAGTCAAGTTTCATGTAGCACTTAGTGCTGCCTTAAGAGAGGTTACTTAATAATACTTGTAATTATTCGGTTTTTCTTTGCTTTTGTTTTTTGTCTGGAGGAGTTGACGAAAGTGTTGATGAAAGTAATAATAATATTGATTTATTTGACCAATCCACACTGGACCCACATGGTGGGTTATGACTCATTCTCTCATCTAAAAAGGAGGCCCGAGGCCTAACAGTGGCAACAATACAAGGCCAGTAATGCTAATTGATTTTTGTTTGCCAGAATTTTGGTGTACAAAAGAGTATGATCTTAATACAAATTAAGCCGATTTCCATTCTACCATTACATTGTGGTATTTAATTTCAGTATGCAATAAATTAATGATAATGTTATTATTATAATTGCTCCAAAATGTCTGATGAAATAAATGATTCATTTTACAAATCTTCTCTAGCATGTAACTGTTTTTTGTTCTAAATTCGTAATTTCTCTAGCTATTTTTTGTTCTCAGTCATCATCATTTACTTAGGGCCTGTTTCACAATGTCCGAGTAGGCACTACTCACTGAATAAATTCAAAAATTTGACAGAATTTGTATGAAATTATCTGTCAAGTAAGATACTCGAAACTTAATCATAGGTGGTGAAATAGGCCCTTAGCCTTTTTCCCAACTATTTTGGAGTCGGCTTCCAGTCAAACTAGATTTAGCTGAATACCAGTATTTTACGAGGAGCGGCTGCCTACTAGACCTCCACAACACATTAACTGGGGTAACACGGTACTTCATGGTAAGACTGCAGTCAGATTTACTGGCTTCTGACTATCCGTAATGACTGCCAAAGATCTACTAATGACAACCTTTTTATTTTCGTCCCCAATAAAATAAAAAAATAAAAAGAAAACAGTGATCGGCTTTCAAGAGAAGAAAAACAAACGCCACAACAATGTATCGTTTTGTAGCATTTTTTCCTGCGACGTTATCAGAGGTGATAAATCTCACGTAAGTACGGAGATAAATTGTTCCATACATCACTTCGTAAACAAAACCACTTTCGGATTACATCCCCCAAGACGTTACATGGAAACTTAGTAAGGCGGTTCGTACTTTGATTTGCAATTTCAGATTTATTTATTTTATAATAGCTTCTACCCGCGACTTCGTCTGGGAGGACCTCAAGAAAAAATGGGAATCGGGATAAAAGGTAGCCTATGTTCTTTTCCATGTCAAAGGCCATATGCATGCCAAATTTCATATTAACGTTTGAATCCCCAACCGGTCCTATGAGACCGCGCTGTTATTGTTTTACTATTGTGTCTCGTTTCGCGGGTATCTGAGTAATTAAGCCGTTCAGCCGTTTTTGCGTGATTAAGTAACAAACATCCATCACACTTTCACATTTAAAATATTATCGTCTGTTTTTTTAAACCCGGAGACTAAAATGACATTTGAACACAAAAGAACTGGCATCATTCCTATAGTAAATTTGACATTACTTGTGTCAATTTAGTCTCAGGGTATAAAAAACAGACGATAGTTAAGATTTATGTACACGTGAATATAATTATACAGAAGGAAATATTATTATTAACATTTGTACAAAGGTGCTGCTTATTTTAAAAGAAATTTCTCCCAGTAAACCTGCGAAAGGAGAGATTAAAGGGTTTAGTTATTCTTGTTTACAGTTCCAAGTCGAGGTTATTTTTTTTTAATTACCCATGTAGATGATTTGTCAGCGGTATTGTTTGAAGTAGTTACCGCGGCCCTGAAACCTAAAATAATAATAATACGGTTGGATTTAATCAGTAAATATCTGATCCTCACTTTCGCTCCACTCAGAACGGGAAAAGGTACGATTTTTGATAAATACTGCGAATAAGAACTAGAAATATTTTGTTTGTGTTGCTTTTGTATAACGAGTATAGACAAAAGGCTATACTCGTAATTATTCAAATTACTTTAAAATAACACATTAAGCCAATATGAATGCTGTGCTTTTTTTCAGATAACTTTTCAATTTTTTTGGAAGCAATCACTTTTTTAATTGGTATTTTACAAATAAAATTCCGACGAATCAATGAGAGCATGTGAGACTTGCATGTCACGTTACGTAGCGTTTTAAAGATGAAACGAAAATAAGATTAAAACGTACTGCTTATAATAAACTTATGAAGTCTCGTCGAGCGTAGTGCTACGAGACTGCTACGCCGTAGCACCATGCTACGAGTGCTACGAGATCGCGGAAAATTGAATCACGATTTAATTTCATGCGGCAGCTGTCTAGTTTTTTTCCTTTTTCTCAACATGCATACTCTGTTTTGAACTGATATGGAATAACAGCTCGTATAGATATCGTTTCTATACTAAATAAGGCTGAAATATTTGATTTAGTGCGATATTATTGTCATTTTCTCCTTAATGCGAGCATTTTTGGACAGAGAAGTCCTGAAAGAAAGAAATAAAACATATTTATTCCGCCCTGAATATCATCCCTTCATTCTTTAAATACCTATGTTGCAGCCGTAGGTCCCGGCTGTCATTTGTAGATCTTTGGCAGTCGTTACGGATAGTCAGAAACCAGTAAATCGGACTCCAGTCTTGCCATGAAGTACCGTGTTACCCCAGTTAATGGGTTGTGGAGGTCTGATCGGCAGCCACTCCTCGTAAAATACGGATATTCAGCTAAATCCGGCTTGACTGGAAGCCGACCCCAATATAGTTGGGAAAAGGCTAGGCAGATGATGATGACGTGTCATGTTGGGAGACATTTCGTCCCCTAAAGTTTCTAGAGCTTTAAAGCACAATTCAAAATTAGCTGTAACTGCAAACTTAGTTTAAAAAATAAACAAATATCACTGAGAATTACAGAGAAGTAACGAGCAGAGACTAGAAACAAAACAATCCGAAGGCTTTCCGAAGGGAAAACGAGTGCATTCTATGAAATGACGCTAAATTGCTCCAATTTCGTGCGAGTTCAAAGCAGAGTAAGCTTCAGCCACTAACTGGTACTTTTTGGGATTCCGTATTCGTAAGACAAAAACGGGGACCTCAGAAATCTCAGTAACTAGAGATTTTGTAATGAGACTGTCCCTGGATTGTATCTTGGGAACTGTAGTAGAGCGGACACTATTTTTATAGAATATTTTGTTTGTGATTATGTCTCCATAGTAACAAATAATAAAATAGTTTATTGAGGTTGCCTCACATGTTTTTAACCAATTTTTTGTTACACTGTATTGTGAATTCTTAAGATTTATATGTAAACGTATTGTTTACACTAAAAACTGGTCAAGAGAGATGGACAACATTTCGAAATTTCACACATTCCGAACACGTACAATATCGCAGGGATAATTGGCAAAAAGCAACGGAACCTTGCGTATGCAAGTCCGACTCGCATTTGACTGTTACTTTTTTAGTCTTTTTCTTTAGCATCTGGTTCGTTTCATTTGAAAACTGATGCTATCGCGAAATCTCTTGAGCTGGGATTTTGAAATTCGTTTTTCTTTGTTGGTTGAAGAAAAATACTGCACAGTGCAATATTCCAATTTTGTAAATTGGATACATCGTACAAAAAAATTATTGAAATTTCTTTTTGTAATATTATAAGACTTACAATAAAAATAGACATTTTTTATTACTTAGCTTTTGACTAGCAGTTTTGCCTACGTGGACGGAGAAAATTATATTTAGAAAAAATCTCCTGAAATCCAAAAGTATCTTATGACCATTCCAAAAGTAACACACACACACATTCAATTTTTTTTGCATTTTTCGTGTTGTCCATTTTTTTGACTCGACGTTATATTTTTAAATTGCTTGTCATTAGGTGATGACACGCTTGAGATTCTGTTGCTCGTCTAACGTCTCTATGTCCATCAGTCAACCGTCATAGGTATGCTGGTCGACTGTTGATCATAGAAGCATTTTTACAGAAATTGTTTTACGGCGAAAATATGAAGTAACCAAGAACTATAAAAAGAGTTGTTTTATTTTTTCGGTTGGGCGTCCAGCGGATTGGATGTGAGGACGTCCATTTTGCGATCATATTGTCGCGTCACGACTGTCCTTTTAACTTCTCAAAATATTCGTCTATAACAATAAACTAATCTGTAACCGAAAAATAGCCTTTAACTTTATCCAAAAATCCTTGTCACGATAAATATTTGTTGGCCAGAAATTGTAAAACCGAGTACGTGTCGAGTTAGGTAGCATTATCTGTTTGACGAAGGTTCACGCCTATTGAATAAATAAATAAATAAATCGTAACTTGGACATTACTATAATAAGATTCTTAAGGTAAAAAGAAATGTAATAGAAAAAGAAAATAAAAAGTATTTTTCACTATACTCGTAGTTACTCGAAAATCCACGTTAGAATAAGTTTTCCTACCATTTTCACTCACGAAATTTAATGTTTTCTGCACTAGTGCGGAATAGAATGCGAGCTCACCCCACTCATTTATTGTATTTATCGTATCAGTCAGGGTACTAAGAAATTGCCGCGCTGGTCAATCCCCGCTTATTTATTTTTGCGTAAATGAATTCCGCTTCGGTCGCAATGGAAAACTTTCTCCTCTTGCGTAATCTGTAATCATCATACTATTACGTTTTGATCTATTTTGTCTTATGTCATGTCCATAGCTAGGTTGTATATAGGCCATATTAGTCAGAGTGGTCTAACGATATGTTTTCTTGTCCCATTCGAAAAAAAAACTTTTTTTTTTCAAATAAAGTCAGTCTGGTAAGATTTACCGTTTGCCCAACTGTAATTTTTTTATCCAAATCGTTTCACACGTTAAAGAGCTTACAGTATAACCCACATACAGACATTCATATAGTAGTAAACTTAAAGCACCTTTCTTTTAGCGTCTAGTTTTAAAAAGTAGCTAATGAGTATTCAAAATAGCACCTCCTGTTGAAAAGAAAATATAAAGTAGTTTTTCTATATAAATTCATCGTGCATTTTTTCTGTCCACATTGAAAGGTTGCTTTTAGTGACAAAGCGTAAGTTTTTAACTTCGTTTAGTTGTTAGAAAGTTTATAAAATGCACTACGTTGGTTAAAAGAATTTCAAGCAAGTCGCACTAGTGGATCTTTAGCTTAATTTTAATGCCACTAATTTTGTTTAGGTTTTTATTTAAATAACGCAAAATTAGATGAAATAATCGATTCTTTATTATTGTACACCCAAACAAATTATGATTAATATTACGCTCTTGTAAACATAGGTAAGCTTAAGTTAAATTTCAGTTTTCCTTTCAGCAAATCATTGAGCGATAGAGACAGATCACAACATCAGATAAAAAACATATTGAAAAATGTATGAGAAATTATAAAACATTTTGACTTGATTTTTAATGATTTGACCTTTTCACCGGATTTCATATTTATCATGAACTCAACAAAATATAAATTCAACATGTAGTATTTAAATGCTTTTAGCAGCCAAACTGCATTGGTTAAGCCTCGGTTTGGCGAACAAAAGGTGGGCGGCCATTTTCACCAATACTCAGTAAAACACATATAGATAGGTATGATATGAAGCCATATTTTGGCTACAATCGCTACATTTTGTTCCACATCATTAATTTATTTTCATATGAATCGAACTCTGGGGTTTCAGATAAATTGACATAAAATCAGCGATGATGATGTATTATGTATGAAATTATTTAATTAAAGTGCTTTAAGTTTTGTTGTTAATTTATAATTATCCTGAAGTGCAAAATTTTTCTCTCAAGAGAGATATTTTGCAGATAACACAATTGTGGGTTAAATTTACTTGTGGACATCAGCTGTCCTATTTTAACTGTTTCATAAAAGTTTTGTGTACATTAAAGAATAAAGAAGATTGATGGAAACCGGCCAAGAAACAATATGTAATTATTAATTCATAATTATGTACTTTTCTAAGCAGATGATGATGAATCTTGTACTTTTTTAAGTTGTCATACACCAAAAAGTCCGACACTCAGTCTGCCCAAAGAGTGTCGAAAGTAAAGTATGTGTGTGCACTGGGCCCGCGTGGTAGATCACGGCCCATTCCTTCTCCAATAGAAAAGTCCTAAGTCCCCAATAGTACGAACATTATAAAGCTTATTATGCTACGGGTCAAAAATTTTGACTGTACCAAAAAGACTTCCAAACGGCTTTTAAAATTGTCAGTCCCTTAAGGGACGTTTTGACAATGAATGTCAGCTTAGTCCCGAATTTCGGGAATAAACGATAAATTCAGCAATACAATAGAAGCTCAATGAAGCTTTGGGAAAAATTTGTGGAAGATTTTTTTTCTTAGAAAACTTTTTAAACGTGTTTTTGGTATCTAACCGGTAGTATTTTTTACCTGTTTAATGAATATTTCGAGAGAATTCGAAAAGTTATGTTTCTTTAAAAAAGTTATAGTAAAATGAGTAGCATTTTTACATCCTATCCAATTATGTGTTTGATTTTCTATAAACGTGACAGTCGAGTTAATCTATGTCTACGAATTTTAGAAAAAAATAAATTCCTGTTTTATGTGTGTAATAGGTGAGATAAAATTTCAGATGACATAAAATCTTATTACTTCGCTCTTGGCCATGCATTTTTTTTATATGTTTGCACTTGACGTTTCTATCTCACCTGATGGAAAGCGACGATGCGGTTGACGGCAGACCGCGCTTACCTAGAAGTAAAACCCATTCACACTTGACTTAAAGATTCCCTGATTGTAGCTATCAGGAAATACAGACTATCCAGATTATGAAATAGTTATATAACTTTGTTTTTCTTTTCTGTAACTCACTGACTCTAGGAATTCAATTCAAAGATACAGATGTACCGTAACATACATCCAAACCTCTTATTTCAGTTGAAAATCTATAAAAATATTCTACATCTCACCTTGCACTTTCAAATAAAACAGAGCTTTCAGACCAAGCGAATCCCAACGAAGTATTACAAATCCTACAAAATGAAATCTGTAGAACGATTTTATTTTTGTAGCTCTCAAAGTGGGCGCTCACCTTTTGAACAAATGCATAGTGACGTCATAGAATCTGAGATGACCTTCCATGTGTTATAAATTCTAATAGGGTTCGGTTTCTCATGTGAATCGCATTTTAGATTTTTATTGGCACGTTTTGTAAGATCTGTAGAAAAGGTATTTGTAGGATAGTGTGTGTAGTGATTGCTTCCTTATTGTGAGGTTTATCGATAAATAGTATTGTATTCCTATATCAACATAGTAAAGATGAAAACTACTAGCTAGGTAGTAGTAGAACAAATAAATTATCAAACAAAAAAATGAGGTGGAAGAGGCTAAAAACAGATATAATAGACGATTCATTTATCAGTCCTACCAATACATAAAAAAAATCATAAAAATCGTTCTGTCTGAAAGGAGCTCGATAAGAATGCAGTGACACGACATTTTTAATTAGATTTTTTTTATAAGAATGAAGTAGAAAACTTCTGGACTAAGTTTTCCACTCCTAGTATCGGACATACTCGAAAATTGCTTGTTGTTAAATTTTCACAATAATTTTTGTCTTTTTTCGATACGATGCGAGTAAGTGTCAAATATTTACTGATTAAAATCCACCCGAGCTCTTTTAGTTCCCATTTTTTTTTTAATTTAGCCTATACTTTCCCACTGCTGGACAAAGGCCTCCTCAAACTTCTTCCTTTAGCTTTTCTCGAGCAACCTTGTACCAGCTGTTAGTCAAAATTAGCGGAGTTAAATCATCGAAACTCAAACTAATCGATAGTTTCCCTACAGCACTAGAAATAGGTAGTTACAAAATGCACGACTAGGGTAACTAGTCACTCGAATGGCCACATCTTTGTTTGCCAGGGCCGAGTGATAGTGTTTTATTTGCATTTGCAATTGGATTGGCTGCAGACTCATTGGCTAAGGCTTGAGCTCTAAGCACGTTTTTAACCCATTGAATGCTTAAGTTAATCACAATCGGTTGCCAATATACAAATGTCTTGCTACGTAATTCTTCGTTTTTGTTATCACGCATACAATTTTTGAAAGGTCGCCGTGATACGTAATATTGCGTAGGTGAGACCCACGTACATTTATTTTATTTAAGTTATTTACTACACATGACATATTACGAAATAATGTGTAGTTATTACGAAATAATGTGTAGTGGAGACTTACGTAATGCCATGAAGTACCGTGTTACCCCAGTTAATGGATTGTGGAGGTCTGGTAGGCAGCCGCTCTTCGTAAAATACTGTTATTCAGCTAAATCCGGCTTGACTGGAAGCTGACACGAATATAGTTGGGAAAAGGCTAGGTAGATGATGATGATGATGATAAAGACTTACGTAATATTACGTAGTCGGCACCTTATTTGCGGCTATGTAATATTGCGTAATATTTGATTGGATCTGATTAGACTAAAAGCTAACTCCATAGTTGAGAAAAGGTTAGGTCTATGGATTATAGTTACTACCATCTTTTTGTCCAGTAGTTCTAAAGTTTATTAATTACAAACAAAAAAATCAAATTAAAAATCTTCTCTTTACAATATTAATTAATAATATAGAAGATGCTGAAACTGAAAGGCAATCTAAATAGAAACCACTTCATCAAAAATCGATACTAAATACTCATAAACAGGAACCCAGTAATCGACTAAATTGCTGTTTAAACAAAATACGCTGTGTTCACAACATAGAAAACGGTAACAAATCGGAAGTCTCTACCTCACAACAAATTTTCCCTTTCAGTGCTATTTTGTTGTTAATTCAATTTTCCCTCAAACCTTTGTGCTGAGTTTCCTTGAAAGCCTTTGGCGATCACTACTGACGTTTATGTAACAGGATCAAACAGGTACTTTAGACGAAGACTGTCTTTTATTTATCGTAGTTATATTTAATGGTATACGGTATTATTTGTTGTGTGTTCGAAGAAGATGAAAACGGAGTTCGGCAAAAAAAAAATGTTAACTTTTAAAGGAGCAATTATTATCATCATCTACCTAGCCTTTCCCAACTATATTAGGGTCGGCTTCCAGTCAAGCCGGATTTAGCTGAATACCAGTATTTTACGAGGAGCGGCTGCCTACCAGACCTCCACAACCCATTAACTGGGGTTTGAAGGAGAACATTTATAACAAAATGTATCAATTTATAAAAATGTACTGCACTGTAATTAACTAAAAAAAAATCCAAACACCACTTACAAGACTACATTGGATGAGTTAAATAACTTACGTGCGCAGTAACAACCCCAATTTCTTATAAATAAGGCAAAATGTTGACTTAGCGATTTTTGATAAATAACTATCTTTAAACTTGAATTTTATGATGATTGACACTGCATAGCTATGTTGTATATAATTTTTTTTTGTGTACCGTACCGTACAGGATCGCTTTGTTTACCTGTACGTCTGTCTGTTTAGACTAACAGTACTAGTCGCCAATGATGTGGAAGAGTTTTCTAACGCCATACCTATTTTACAATTAATTTTAACCACAAAAACTGCAACACTTCCTACTCCTTCACCTATAGCGACAAAAGTTAATTATCGGCTTCCTACCCCAGTAAAAAATAAATTCCTAGTAAAGTATCGCCACCTAATGTCAAAGCTATTAGGTGTCCAAACCTCAGCCGTCGGGCAGCCTGCCCGTGACAACGCATAATGAATGACATTTTGTTATAAAACTTACTTCACTAACTTAGTAATTAGTGAGATTTTTAGCATCAGCCTTCCCACTGCTGGGACTCAAGTGTCTTCTCTAGGAGAGCGAATGAGCCGGTATCCACCATGCGGGACTAGTGCGTGTTGGTAAGTAGATGTCATATGTCTTTGATATATGATATACTTTCTGCATTTACTTGTAGATCTTTGGCAGTCGTCACGGATAGTCAGAAGCCAGTAAATCTGCTGCCATGAAGTACCGTGTTACCCCAGTTAATGGGTTGTGGAGGTCTGGTAGGCAGCCGCTCCTCGTAAAACATTGGTATTCAGCTAAATCCGGCTTGACTGGAAGCCGACCCCAATATAGTTGGGAAAAGGCTAGGCAGATGATGATGATGATACTTTATGCACAGAAAGGTACAGAGGCGGACTTAGTTCATGAATCCCCAACCGGTCCTATGAGACCGCGCTGTTAATGTTTTACTATTGTGTCTCGTTTTGCGGGTATGTGATAGGTTAATGCCTTAGGCATTTTCTACCAGTACCACTGGGTCACCATTGTCTGACCCTAGCCGTCGAAAAGCCTGCCCGTCTAATGAACTTAGTTCACTAACTTAGAAATTAGTGAAATGGTTAGCATCAGCCTCATAATATTATTTTCCCACTGCTGGGACTCAGGTGTCTTCTCTAGGAGAGGGAAATTCCCCGCGGTCGTAGCTTACGAGCATCGGCCCTGCTGGGCCCCTACGGTTTGCTGACACCTCTTAGAAGAGCGCGTGGATCTCTACGCGCTGTTGACTACTGGGCTCGGTTTGGTCGAATTTTTGGTTCTAGGACATGCCGGTTTCCTCACGATGTTTTCCTTCACCATCTTGAGAGCAGCGGTGTTGAAATAAATAACACAAAGTAATGCGCCTGGGTTTGAACCCGCGACTTACAACTTGTGAGTCGGGGCAGTTACCACTGGGCCACCACTTCTCTGACCCTAGCCGTCGGGAAGCCTGCTCGTGACAACGCATAATGAACTTAGTTCTAACTTAGTAATTAGTGAAATGTTTAATTACTACTAACTTAACTTGGCCGCCTGAGGGGTGATGTGGATTGGTACTTTTAAGTGAGGGGGATTATTAATGGTGGGGACGTTTGGATTTGAAAGTGATGGAGGGTAATAGAATAATTGTAGTGATATTATAAAGGTGGATGTTCGTGTGTGTGTATTTGTTACTTGTTCACGGTTGAACGGATTTTGATTAAACTGGGTCCATGATTTAAAGTGTTCTAGAATAGCATATTTATAGAATACTTACAATATACTTGAGAATATGTTCCTTTGGAATAATTTTCCATTTTCATGCGGGGGGGATACTCAGTATTAAATGATACTTTAACTACAGAACAACCTTAGAAAAACGCAATTTAATTTAAAAAATCAACCTCTGTTAATAAGTAGTAATATTATCATCATTACTTAATTATGATTAATTACGAGCCCTTACAGCATAGTACTCAATAAAATATTTAGTTATTTGCATGGGTCTGCCATCCATCACTCACAGCTAATCTACGTTACCTAAATCACTCAAGAACTACCAACAGGTAGTTAACAAACCAAATCGCTAAATATCTCCACGAAATTCAACAAATTCCATAGATACACTTAGATACACTTAGACGTGTACCATGTTAAAGTCATAAATCTTAACAGGTTGAAACTAGTTTTCACTGCAAGAATTTACTGTGAATGAAATTCCGTTCAGTACTTTTCGAGTTAATCAGATTTATACAGATAGACAGAAGTGACGAAAACACGTAGGTGAAAGTTCAAAAACGTTTATTTCATTTAAAATCATAAGTACTTAAATTCAATATATCTATGTACTTAAAATCACTAGCAAGATATTTTAAATATTGTGAAAAAGAAATGCAATAGATTTTTTTAAGTAGTTTTAATTAGTTCTTCCAGTCAAAACTAGTTTTGACCAATTAACAGCTTTGCCTGTAACATAATACAAGTGTGCCCCAAAGTGGAATTACAAGGTAAAGTCAAACACATTCGGGTAAAGCCTCTTAGTAGCAGTAACATAGGATGGGATGATCATACATCATTGACACTAGAGATCCACTTAAACTTAGATCTTAAGAGCGTTTACTATCCCTTGCACACTGTTTGGCTCAAAAATTATGGTTGCTATTGAATATAAAACCCGTTTCTATCCTTTAATGACCTATACGAATAAGGCCGGATTTTCGGCAATATAACATATTGGATAATAAGATAATATAGGCTCGCGTTTGACCACTATCTCACCTACCACCTACTAGATTGTAAGCAATGATGAGGCCTACAATAGAGTACGCTTGAAGCTTTTTCCCAGAAGGAAGTAGAAAGTTTGTAGCTATCAGGAAACACAGAGGTCGGCAGGGAATTCCACTCCTTAGCTTGTCTTAACAGTTAGACAGCATGCCTATGGCATTGAGTTCGCCTTTGTACATTGCGTTGCAAAAAGACAAAATAAATAAATTAGACAGCATTTTATTTAAATAAGTAATTCGTTTGTGAACTTTATTCAGGTATGTAACCAATATTTTTAATTTTAGCTTCAGAGTCAATTTCGAAGCTTTCGCTAGTGTGGACTATAGAGGGTTTTAGAATTAAGTTACAAATAGAGTTAAGATCGTGTCAAATCTTGCTTTAATAACTTTGGATTAAACAATAACCTAATTACCTTACTTACCTATTTAAACCTCAGCTTTTGGTAGTTTTATTTATTCTAAACATTGTGAAATAATCTTTGTAAAATAATACTATAGATTTCACCCGGACTTTCCCTCTTCCTTTTTTTTGGGCTAATGCATTTTCTTTGTCAATGCTCGATTGTGATTTTTTATTTGGCAAAGCGGTGCGTTGCCCAAAGTTTGAATATGTAATTTTTTGGTTGCCAATACCTTGCTTTCGACTAATTGTTTCACTTCACTACATTTTGGCGCAAATATTAAAAAGTAGTTTGGCAATTGGCAAAAGCCAATGCTCGAGTAAGAGTCAAGGAGAACAAATATTTTGGATAGGAAAATAAACCAGGATTAGTTGTACGTCTGTACATTATGTATTAAGACTATATAGGCATGTATTAGCAACAACCACGCACATAGTAACTATTTGTTCATGGTCAATTACAAAACAGTTGGAGTTTAAACTCGTGACCTCGAGGTCTCGGGTCCAACGCCCCTAGTTGTGAAACTTTCATCGGTTAAATTATTCCACAACATACGAGCTGTAAATTTCCTTCTCCTAAGTTCACAATACTCTATTGTTTTCGTATTAAGACGGAATCAAATGACAGATTTTTCGTTCATATGTGTTTTCGTTCGGCATTTTCAGAGTTTGTTTAGGTGTTTCTTCGCAGGGTAATCAGCTAGGAAACACCGATCTCATAAACATAAAAAAATTACGTGTAAAAGTTTTTTTAAAACCTATTTGCAAACTCAATATTATTTATCATTTATTCTTTACTCGAAATTAACCATTTATTCATGAAATGAACCAAAAATGAAGAATGATTTGTACAGTGAATTGTTCCAACAATGTTTGATTTTGTCTTTCGACATCATTCACTCCCACTTCGAATGAAATAAAAGTGAACAGTTAGATCACAAGGAGAGCGTTTACTTGAGTTTGCCCACTTCATCTCGAGTACTGTAGCAGACAACTAATTCCAAGACACACTACGTCATTCGAAAACACGACTTATTGAAAGAAAAAAGCAGGTTAATGTTCATTTCTATAATGTCCAGCTAACCCATGTAAACATGGAATAAAATTAATAATAAATTGTTTATACTTTTATATGACGTATTAGTCTATTACTTTGTAAGATTTATTTGTGTACTTTTTTTCTATGGGCCTTAGTTGCCTGTTAATAAACGATTATTATAAAAGAAAAATAAAAGACGCACTTGTGAAAACTCTTTTGAGTAACCCGTCTGATTCTACCTTTATTGACCAACGCTGTCAAGAGTCAAGGAGTCGTGACTTACCCACAGTGATCAGATTTTTGATCATTTTTGTTGTTTGCACAAAGAAGAACGAGGCATCTTTGATGGCTAATGTAGTTCAAAAAATATTTCAGGGATTGTTCAAAAAAGCTATCTTTGCCAGAAACTCAAAAGGCATCTCAAAAAACACAGGTGACTATTAGTCAGTAAACTGACACGTTCGCCTTATCCCGCCAAAGACCATCAAAAAAATTATTTCGTCAATAAAACAACATATAGGCCAAAAACTCATATAAAATTAAACAATCAAAAACAGCAACACACATAAACATGAGCTCAAAACAGCCGTATACTTACACCGGTGTAATCCCGCCCTTACGTAACGCTAACGTCAGTAAAATGCCTCATTGTGTCCGCAATTAAAACTGTGTCTACAAAGTTCCACGAGCCGCTCGTCTGCTCCCGACTTTATGAACTATTCTGCGAGATTGAATTTATTTTGGGGTTTACGTTTCTAGTTTTAATAAAAGTTTGGAGTAGTGGTGACAATTTGAATGGTAACTGGGTTAATCATTACACAAAGAAAGTTATTGATGCCCTCGAGCCAGCCTGAAAACTTAAATTGCAATGGGCTGAGCCCGTGTCCCCTAGATCGAAGGCAAAGAAGGAACGGGGTGGGGTTTAGTCAGTAAGATGTTACATACCCTCCTGCTCCGCTCAAAAGCGGGAAAAGTCATTCTGATGATGTTCCCTTGAAAAATAAATACAAAGACGGTAGGTGGAAAAGGAAGAAGAGAAGACGGATGTCTTCTTTTTCTTCTCGAATCGATCGTTTTCTTCCCCTCAAAGTTTTAGTTTCACAAAGGCGTCAGTGGCATTTTTTAGGCGGATTGATCATTTATCACGAATAACAGGAAATGATTGGCGAAATATTGCAAGTGACAGGCACAAATAGCAGAAACTATAGCAGGCCTTCAACTGTAAAGGATTTTTTTTTCTGGTAGGGGAATCAACAGAATGACTTCTCCCGCTCTTGGGCGGAGTGGGAGGTAGTACAAGAAAAAAAAATCACCAACAAATATTGGCTTTTTTTAATCTGTCCTAAGGTTGACCAGTAAATATCCAGTAAGACCGGCAGTGTACCCATAGATGTAATTCTTTTTTGTAACGTAAACTAGTTCTTGACTGCAATCCCACCTGATGGTAAGCAGTGATAATCGCAATCGTTGATGGTGAGGCGCACTAGTTTATTAAGAGCCTATTCACTCTACGTTTTGAATACACCCAAATTATAATCGAATGGGAAGACCGCACCAATTTCTGAAAATTTCTATTTTCGTGCGCAATAAAGTTTTATTTTTTTCTATTTTCGCCTTAAACAAGTTCATTAGCCTAAGCAAAGTAGATTAGCCAAAGCACACCTTCACTGCATGAGAAGAGGATTGAAACAGAACCGTAGGTTTTACTAGTGTCATAACTACAGTTTTTTGGAGCGTGAAGGCTGCCTGCCTTTGTTACGTAAACTTATTCGTACGGGATAGCGCTGAATACAGTCTTATGTAAGAGTACGAATTACGAGACGTTTCGAGTATTGTTCGCTTTTTAAGGGTTCCGTGCCGAAACAGCAAAATGGGACACTATTAGTAAGAATCTGCTGTCCGCCCATCTGCCTGTCCGTCTGTCAATCATGGGCCTTTCATAAACCGTGATAGACAGTTGAAATTTTCACAGATGATGTATTTCTGTTGCCGCTGTAACATCATCATCATCTGCCTAGCCTTTTCCCAACTATATTGGGGTCGGCTTCCAGTCAAGCCGGATTTAGCTGAATACCAGTATTTTACGAGGAGCGGCTGCCTATCAGACCTCCACAACCCATTAACTGGGGTAACACGGTACTTCATGGCAAGACTGGAGTCAGATTTACAGGCTTCTGACTATCAGCCAAAGATCTACAAATGACAGCCGGGACCAACGGCTTAACGTGCTTTCCGAGGCACGGAGGAAACTCGTTATCTCTCTCGTCGTTAAGATGGTCACCCATCCACAGACCAACCTAGGCAAGCGTTGCTTAACCTTGAAGATCGACCTGTGCGACTGTTATTATTTAGCCACGAGCTCCTCTGCCGCTGTAACATCAAATACTAAAAATGGAATAAAATAAATATTTCAGGGTTGCAGTATTTATTAATAATTTGCAGTATTTAGCAGCAAATGTATCGAGTCAGCCTTTTTGGCAAGCTTCGCTGTATTAGTCAATACTACAGTAACTTTCGGCTCCATTTTAATTCGGCTCTGTTTCAATGACTCTATAATATAATTATTTTTTTGCCTACGCTGACACTTGAGATACAAAACTACACCAATTTTACAACACAATGTGTACTAAGAATCAATTTGCGAATAATTTAAACAACAACGAAACTTCACTCGAAAAAAAATCCCGCAGAAAACTCATGAAGACGAAAACAATTTTACCTGCTACAGTTTTTTTTTGTTTAAACTGTATTTGATTAAAGAAACGCTTTCTACTTCCGAGGGCTTTTTTATTTTCAAGTGGAGAATCATTAGAATGGCTTCTTCCGCTCTTGGGCGGAGAAGGAAAGCGTGTCAGACTTTTACTGACTAAATCCCACCCCATTCCTTCGTTGCCTTCGTTCTGGGGTCATGAGCTTCCTTTCGGAATCCAAAGTATCACCCGTTGTGTCCTATGTAATATTTACTTCGTCGTACTTTTGATTCGTATGTAATATTTACTTAGCCGGATTACGAGACAAAGGCATAAAATTACCTGACTCTAAGACAATGTTGTTTCAAAACTAAGAGATCCCTCTGAACCAATAAAGCTTAAACTAAGATCAACCTAATTTGACGGATCGTATTTGTATAGAACAACTTCTATTAAACTTTAGTAAATCGAAACAAATAACTTTTGACAGGCCTCTGAAAATGTTTTGCTTCGCTTTCTATCAAAATCTTCATCTCAACAGAGAGGAATAGTAGATTGTATCATAAGGGAGCAAAGTAATATTTTTACGGCGAGGGCGTTTTTTGAATCGAGAGCGAAGTGAAGGATTCTTGTGTAGAATCCCGAGCGTAGCGAGAGGTTCTTTTTTGTAGAATCCTGAACGTAGCGAGGGATTCAAAGTACGTCGCCCGAGCCAAAAATATATTTGCGCCCGAGTCATACACTCTACTTTTCATCACCCTCTATGAGGAAATAAATAAATAAATAAAGTAATTTTTGGTCATTTTAATCTATTTTTAGTCATTTTTGTAATTCTTAGTCATTTTAGTCATTTTTGGACAGTTTTGGTCATTTTAATCTATGTTTAGTCATTTAGTCATTTTTTTGTCATTTTAGTCATTTTTTGACATTTATGGTCATTTCAATCTATTTTTAGTCATTTTTGTAATTCTTCGTCATTTTTAATCATTTTAATCTATTTTAGTCTATTTTTAGTCATTTTTGTAATACTTAGTCATTTTTAGTCATTTTAATCTATTTTTGTTTGGTTTTAGACATATTTATAAAATTTAGTCATTTTTGTTGTATTTATCATTCAAACAATATATGCGTTCAATTTCTTAGGCGCTAAACACTAAGATATTCCAAATTCATTGCTGCGCACTTATTTCAGACTAGCTGCTGCCCGCGACGTCGTCTGCGTGAAGGCTCTACAGCACCAAAAATACTTAAGATGTCGCTATAGCATTATAAGTAAACAACTTTTAAAATAGCATTAAAATACATGTTTTTTTTGCAAGCGAAGCAAGTTTAGAGAATTATATGGGAATCCTGCTGAGTTCAGTCATAAGTTGTGACTGAAGGAAATAGAGAAAATGATGTATGTGTGGAATATCAGTCTTGCCATGAAGTACCGTGTTATCCCAGTTAATGGGTTGTAGAGGTCTGGTAGGCAGCCGCTCCTCGTAAAATACTGGTATTCAGCTAAATCCGGCTTGACTGGAAGCCGACCCCAATATAGTTGAGAAAAGGCTAGGCAGGTGATGATGGTGATGTATGTGTGGAATGTATTCCATTCCAGGACACAAAAGTGTAAAAATACGTACAAAGATGTCGTACCTTACAACACTTCCCTATAAATTACGTTGCCAGGTGCCAAAATGTAAAGAGAATCAGGACTGGTGACGCGGGAGCAAGCACCGTACAGTTGCCTTTGCAAGCCTTTGTGAGAAGCAACTCGTCCTGAGAACTGTACGCGCTTGAACTGGAACGGGAAGTTGTACTTGTAAGGTAGCGGGGAAATGCGTGGTATAAATGCTGCCTCGCCGATGCCACAACCATAAGAATTTCTGCTCCAATGGTGTGTCTGTGGAAAGAGACGACTTTAAGGCGAGTCTCGTTACACAGCTCTGGAGGAGATAGGTTCCGAAGAAGCACATTTGGGACACTGACCTTCAGCTGGATGATATGCACTGAAAGTTCACTTGCTGACAGGGTGTTCAGAAATTCCACGGGATAATGTGTAGCGTTATCTTGCTTGACAACAGTGTTTATCGAGGTGTAGACCACATAATTCCCCTCAATTTCCCAGATAATGCATTCGTTAATTGCTGCAGCCTGATCATTTATGGGCATCTAAATAGCCTACTCACACACCCAAGAATTTTACTGGTGCAGTATACGACTGACATCCCCGTACACACAGCGAATGAGTTCTTCTAAGCTGGATACTATTTTTTTGTATCACCCAAAGGTTGACTGGTAGTAAATGCCTAAGGCATTAAGTCCGCTTCTGTACTTCTACCAAGAGAGTGTACCACTCTACCGAGAGACTCTAGCAGCACCACCTGTCCACCTCTCTCTTCTTGTGTGCGTTTGCCATGACTTAGAAGGACATCGTAAAATTCCTGAACACGTGCATTGTCTCCAAGCTGAGCATTAAAAATTAGCATTTCTAATTGAACTTAACTTCAGGTGGAATACGCGAGAGATCAAGTCGTGCCTGTCGTACGAAGCCTATCCTGCAAGGAGTTGAGCTGTTATTTCAGGCTACTTTTGGGTTGGTAGTGATGATAGTGAAGAGGTCCGGGCGACCAAACTTTCGCACGTAACAAAATGCATTTTGGGTCCTCTCGTGCATGTACCACGGACCTTTTGTAAAGGTGGAGAGGAGAATGACCATGAATGAGCATTTGTATTATTCTGCATAGAGATAGACGTAGTTCTCAGCTTTGAGCTTTCTTTGGTTGGACCTTATAAATACCAAACGCTCTGTCTCAATTTTGGCGTACATGTCCTAAGAAACTGAGTTAAGAGCGTACGATAATGGCGGAGATAAGAACCATTGTTTACCCTCAGCTGGATCAAGAAGCTGTAGAAATGCATGGTGGATGGTTTTTTTATGATTTGGGGTGACTGTCTGGGGGTCTACATTATAGTGGGCAAAATGGTAGCCAACCTCTCCGCGACAGAACTGAAATGAGAGGATATTGAAGAGAATCGTACGCACGGTGAGTCTCGCTGATCCTTCGAAGCCGGTCATCATGCGTGCGTGAAATGACGATGTCTCTTTTATCACACTCCTGATCGACTAACACAACAGCTACCTCACTCGTCGTTGGAGCATTATACCACCCTGGATGGGCTGTGATCGGCCTTCTCTTCTGCTCTGATGACAAACTTAAAGTGGTTGCGCTCGTTCTCAGGCACCGACGCGAGGGCCGCTTTGAAGTTGCTAATTTGCGGATTAACGTTTTGCAACATACTTTGCAATCCTTTGAACAGACCAGACCAAATTGAGGTTGTGTCTACTTCAACACTTGCTTGTTGTTCACCAAACGAAGTCATCTGGAAGGCGCTGTTATAAGCTCGAATGTATTTCAAAAAATGGCTGGACTTCGAATGCTCGCCATTTAGTTCCCTTTTCCATTTGCGGACTTGGCAGTGGGTACAAACTTCTTCTAAAGCAACCATATCTCCATGGGCGGCGTAGTTAATCAGGATATTGTAGATAAATCCACTTCCTTCTTTATTTAGCCGTTTGCTCTTCGATATCGTAAACCGTGGATTCATCATCAGATGTCGAAAGTTGATTTATATCACGACACAGGCGATCTTATTCTATTTGTGCCGCACGCTGTTCTCTTGGATTCTGTCACGTTCTTGCGATAAATGAGCTATGTCACTTCATCATCAATGAACATCACTTTTTTGTAATACTTAACACCGCATTTTTTTTAAATTGTCTTCCTCAACTCTGCTCAAGATTTTGAGGGTTTTGTTGGAACTTGTATTTGTCAAACGAACTATACGATACAACTGTCATGAAGAAAATGCAAAATGCCATCTATGAATTTTAAGAATAACTAACTACTAACCTCGCCAACATGATAAAATTTTAATTATAAATTTCCAAAAAGTGTTAATATGTAACTTGATTTGATTTTTATGAAATGTCATAGATGGCGCTGCTTTAAAATTTCCTTTATACTACTAACATTCATTAAATTATGTTTTTCTGCCCAAGTTACTTAAATGGCGTAGTTTTTATATTGTAAAGCTAAATAATAGCATGGCTTACTCAAAAACAACATTTATATATGAGTCGTTAGATTACACGCTGCCACATAATGCGTAAGAAAAATAAAGATTCACAGCTCCTCCCCCGTAGGTGATAGCGTGATAATATGTAGCCTATTTGTTTTCCCGACCTCTCAGTAATATTCATGCAAAATTTGAAGTAAATCCATGCAGTACTTTTTGAGTTTAGCCCGGACATACAGATAAACAGACAAACAGACAAACAGACATGAACTCTAAAAACTATATTTTTGGCTTCGGTATCGATTGTAGATCACGCCCCAAGTATTCTTTAAAAAAAATATTCAATGTACAGTTTTGACTTTCCTACGATTTTATTATATGTATAGATAACGGGGAATAAAAATACTTAACGGGGAGTAAAACATTTAACGGGAAATAAAAATACTTTTATTTCCCGTTAAAAGTTTGATACAGAAAACACTACCTTTGGTCGCACTTAAAGGCGAACAAAGTCGTCCTTTTCGAATAGATGGGATGAAAAATATCTTGTTACATGTATTTTTTTTAAATCGCGATATTTATTTTAAATCTAAGAGTAGGGCGTATGCTACTTTATAGCCTCCTGTCTCCATCCCCCATTATTTTAATCGCGATGGTTATTTGATTATTTGTTTGGTAGAAAAGTTGTAAGAGAAATCTTTTATTTTATGACTTTAAATAATTGGTTATATCTAGTCCAGCTCAAGTTAGCTCTACTGCCTCCTAATCACACTAATATTATTACGGCAATACGTAGATTGTTGTTTTTAAGATGGGAAATCATCTAATGACTTCTCCAGCGAAAAATCACCCTTATGTTCCTTCTTTGCCCTTTGCATTCCAGGACCAAGGGTTTCCCCATCGAAAGTTAACCCACGACCCCTGTAGGCTTCGGCCCTACTGTGCCTCTACGGTGTAGCTGATATATCCTTAGGCGTACGTAGAATACTATGCGCCGTCGACGACTCGGGAACACGGTCGTGTAGCGGGTTTAATTTCCGCGCGAAACAAATATTTGTGTGGCTTACAGATAGTTGTTACGGGTCTGGGTGTCTAGTGCATGTGAGTTTGCATGTTAGTGAAGGCATCTACGATACGCGAGTTGCCTCTCACCAGTATTTACTCCGTTTAGAGTAATTCGATATTTAATTTCGCTATTATATTTAAACGTGGATCACATTTTTCTCTCGTCATAATTATGTTATTCTTATTCCTTTTATTTTGCATTTGCTAATCTATATTTTTTTAGAAGGTATTAAAGAAGAAAATTGACTTCGAAATATATCAAAACACAGCCGAAATTACAGAAACTAGAAGTGTAAAATTTTGCACAAGGTTTACGGACGGCCGGGTGCCAAAAGTTTGTATGGAGCTTAAAGCATGAAGCTTGAACTCGAATGGACATAGGCTACTTTTTAACTGTTTTCGATTCGTGATGCGATTTTACGTCCGCAATAACTAACATTCACATGGACGTTGCCGTTGGCAGAAGGGAGTTCTATATAAATCAAAATTAATAATCTCAGTTTTAGTTCATGAATCCCCGACCGGTCCTATGAGACCGCGCTATTATTGTTTTACTATTGTGTCTCGTTTTGTGGGTATGTGATAGGTTAAATAAACCATTTAAAGGCACTTAAAAATTAAAAAATAAGTCAACCAGTCAGAAAAATCACGCATCTTCCAGTTTTAATATCTACACTTTCCTCACAAAAATAAAACTAGAAACAAACTCAACGAACCTGAAAACTATCTACGAAACCACCCCAAAAATAAAACGTTAACTTCGAAAGGGTAAATGCTGGCTGTATTGAATGTAGGTGCGGAGCCTTAACACCCCTATCACCGTCGGTCCAGTTAGCTTAATCCTCAGGGGTCTTATTGACCCCCTAGCCCCACAAGGCCCCCCAAGGCCCCTCAAGTTATTGAGTTGTACACCCCCGGGTGTAGCCCCAGGATAAGCATTGCTTTGCTTTAGAATGTTTTATCTGATGGCTCGTAGATTATTTTGTTTAAATAAGTTCGTTGTTATTGTTGCTTTCTAAATTAAGTTCGTGCCCTTGTGTTTTGTTTTGTGAGCTTGTTGTGGTCATTGTCTTTTAAGGGTTTGTGGTTTAATAGGCTTGTGGTTGTTGGCTCGGAGGTTGTGCTGCATTTTGTGGACAGGCTGTGAATGGGAAGTTTTTTTTTGTGCTTAAAGTGTTATGCTTGAATCTTGGGAGAAAAAAAAATCAAAGAGCCTAACATAATAAACAGAAGGGCACTGGATTCTGGGTTTGAAGTTTGTTGGAAATTATCTCCATTCTTCTCCATACAAAACTACGAGTATTAGGAATTAAATCTACACAGACATTGTGATTTTTCTGTCACTCACAGGTTGCTAGGCGAAAATTCATTATGAAGTTAAGCTCGCCTTTTTTACATAATTATCAAATCACTGAGTGTGTACTGTATTAAGTACGACTATTTATATATAATTAAGAATTAAGACAATATTGGTTCAATTTACCTGACTAAGACTCTAATTTGACCTAAATTATTGTTGATATACAAAAAAATATAGACTGCTATAATTAATGTAGCTTTATTTAATATAACTCATAGTACCCTCTTATTAAACTTTTCTCCTCACAACTGAGCTTTACTTGAACAAAGGAGCTTATAATATTTAAATATGCGCAATGTGGATTCTCTAAAGCGTGCATTATCCTTTGAGTCTTAAACAGATTGCAAAGCAGATCTTCTTTTTAAACTTCTTACAAAATAGGAGAAAATTTCCATTATTTGTAAAGTACTTTTAAATTCACCACAATTTTGCCGGGATTTCACTGAAATTTTGAAATGAAATACAGCACTTTAATTACACTAATTAATTATTAAAATTTAATTCCCTCATGTATTCTACGAAATATGTAGATGAATTATAGAATATAATTGTTATACGGTGAAATATATTATGAAAGGCAATAATGGTGTTTTATGAAAACTTTATTGTTGTTTAAATTATGTGAATAATGTGCGGTTTTGCTGTAAAATTTATAACAATATAGCAATCTGTATTCTCTGAATGAAATCACTATAAAAATGTTTTATTTGTGTGAATATATTTATTTCAGCCGGATCGACTTAGATATTTCCCGTAGGAATTGGTATGAAGCAGCCCATAGCTGGGAACAAAAGAAGGAATAAAGATTAGGCTATGCCCAAAAGTGAGAAAGGACTGCCTGTTTAATGATTTTTTGTTTTCTTTTTAATTTGTATAAAGACAAATCTAGGAAGTTCCGTTTTTTATCAGGATAATTATGATTACTTTTGAATAATTTATTTTTAACCTATTTTTTATTTGTTTCTCAAATTATAATATCAGTAAACAAGCATTTAATTGAACAATTGGTTTACTTAAACATCATTGACTGCTTTCAATTTTGGTGTTTCATCTGACAGAATTTTGAATTTTAATATATTTATCAATTAATTTACTCAAAAGTGTACGTTATTTATTTGCATTTTTCTTTAATTTTCAACACCAATTTTACAGTTTGTGAAAATATGAAATCAAAGAATGAATTCTTTCAGTGTAATATTTAAACGTGAATGAATAATGAAAAACATGATGATTTCTGGCCACTCAAGTAGCTGCCGTTTCAGCTTGCGAACTAAAACAGAAATTACAGTATTTATATTTACCACTAACTACCAATTATACGCACTCAACTCGATCCCTTAGCAATCACTAAAATAAATCTATGGGCTACCACTCAATAATCGAATCGGAGAATCGAATAACATCGAATCGGAGTCGATACAAATAATCGTCAATGTTATCGGCTTCTTGGAATTGTAATTTATATTTGGAACGCGTAGAGCTGTGCCTTCACATTTATATTGGTTAGAATTGCTTGTTGGATAGTCTGTAAAACAATAGTGTTTGACATGTAGTCGAATTTGTTTTTCGTAGGTATAGTTACAACAGCAACTTCATAAGGTTTCTTTTATTAATAGGGGGCTGTTATATCTAAAATACTTCCTCAGATGTTCTACTTTTGTAGACTTTTTTTTTAGGATGGGGTATCATCAGACAGATCTCCACATCACTCCACGAGGACACGGTGGTGCTCCGTCCAAGCGGGGCACACCTCTACCCTGTGCTCCACCGTGTCCTCCGGGCGGTCCACACAGTGGTGACACCCGGGCGTCCTTTCCTCCTTGATCCGATGGAAGACCTCTCAAACTTACCAAGTCCGGTGAGGACCTGCGTCGTACGGAACGAGAGGACGCCGTGACCTCTTTCCAACCACTCCTCAATGAGGGGACTCACCGCCGCAATGACGGCGTGCCCAACTTTCGTAGACGTACGTTTCGTAGTCTATTCGGGCAAAATAAATATAATTTCTTTCTTTCTTCGTCTTTTTGTTTGTAATCTCTCTTATGTCTACAAGTAGGTACTGATTAATTGATCTTTCATTCCGCAAGTTCCTTATTTGAAAACACATATGACAAATGAAGTCTTTGTTCCTTAAGCAACAGGAGAGGGAAAACTATTTTAAATAAAATTGTATTGACAACAAAAAAAATACAATATTAAAAAAATACCAAAATGAAAACACAACCATTTGTTGATTAACAAATGAAGTCAACAGAATAAAAACTGGATTAATTACCAACAAAATGCGAGTAACTACAGGCATCGAACTACAAAAAGTTTTTAACAGAATTACTTTACATCAACAGAGGCAGCTCACAATTTTCCAAATTTCAAAATAAACTCGTCGGCCAACAGGCAAAGGCTTAATGAATCGAGTAATTGTATAATTACAGTCCACTCCGGTCTGCAAGTACTGTATAAATTACACGAATTACAACATTATTCGGAGGTTCTAGGTGGATTTTCAGAGGGGAAAACGACTGAAAATGTTATGGCGATAGTTCTACAAATTTCACACAACGCCATCTAGTTCTAAACTAAGCTGAGCTTGTGCTATGTGTATTAGACAACTGATAACTATACTTATGTATTTCGTAATAAACTAGAGCGCCTCACCATCTACGACTATATCACTGCTTACCATCAGGTGGGATTGCAGATAAGCACTACTTTATAACAATTAAAAACAAAAAGAGTTAAGACGTTCTTTTATTTGGTTTTGCTAATAAAATGATTAAGGAACTATGTAATGCTATCTTATAAAATATCATTGGCACGACTTCAGTCAAGTTTGCTGTCAATCCCTAGTGTTTTTTGAGGTTTGGTTTTCATCAAATAATTTTTACCGGTTGGAACGAGAAAAAGAGTCAGACTGATTAAAATCCAAATGTTTTTTAACAGTTTGGCGCGGAGCAAGAAAAAATATCAGACTGATTAAAATCCACCCGTGTTAATTCAGTTGCCCTTTGAATTCTTATTTTTGAACATCTACAGTTTTCTAAAAATAAGAATTTAAAGTTCAACTGAATTAACACTGTAGACCCCGCCAATTCATAGATGAAGCGCGTTTTCCAATCATACGTGGAAGTACGCTTTGTACTTATTTTGTACTGTTTAAGTACACTTACATAATATGTAAGTAGTTAACGTCCTTTTACTGTTTAGTTGTGCTTTCAACGCGATGCGCATATAGTTTTAATTACTTTTGTTTGTTTTTAACTCATTTTTACGATAAAATATCTTAAAAATGAGGAAATCTGTGGAGTTGATGAGACTGACAAGCTCTGGCAACGCACGTTAACGTTTAGCATAATAATATAAACTCTTTTTAAATTCGATCGCGTTTGAAGCGCGTTATGTACGCTTTCAAAAAACCTCGCAGTATTTCTGTCCCCATCCTAATATTGAAAGCCAGTTCATTTATTTCATTGGTCAAATATTAGAACGTTCAAAGGGTTAGGATACGGTATTTGAACATTGTAATCAGTGTTCCCAAATTGTTCGGTTTTCGGCGGTCGTGACGAAATCTTCAGGCTATTTGATAAGTTTGTAATGGGAAATGTTTTGTAGGGACAGGGTCTTAGAGACGGTTGTTTATTTTGTATCGTTTGTTTTCACCAATAGAGATTGGTGAAAATTACATCGTCTCTATTGGTGAAAATTGCAGAAAGATTTTTGAAGTAGATCAGTGGTTTATTCGTGCCTCCCTTTAAAAAGAACCCTTGCCTCGCATGTTTTTATGTGGGAAGGCAGCAAAATGGGTTCTCCCGCAATGGGCGGAGCGCGTGATAGACTGTTGCTAACAAAAACCCACTTCCATTTTCCTTCTTTGCCTTGCTTTCCAGGATTCTAGGTTTTACTTTCATAAGCAAACCCTGGTTTTGTTGAAATCACCTTCAGGCGCGCCGTCGACGACTCGGACTCGGTCCATCTAGCAAACCGAATCCACCAAATCTCAGAGATCTCAGAGATACGGGATACCATGTCCTCAGATCGAAGGCAACGAAGGAACGGGGTGGGGTTTAGTCAGTAAGAGTCTGACACGCCCTCCCACTCCGCCCAAGAGCAGAAGAAGTCATTCTAATGATAATAATTCCCATACCTAAAATTAAATAACCAGACGGATTATGAAACATTTTCTTTCCTGGAGAAGAGGTCTGAAAACATTATAAGGCTGATTAGGCTATGCTGTATTACCCGTTGACCCTTCACCCAGTAAACGCGTTTTAATGAACTATTCCTAAGTAAGCTACATAAATAATATAGAACACTAAGCTCGAGCCGAGCGTTGTTATCAGTTAGTGCGGACGGATCTAATTCCTAACTCGCTATCTTGTGGTATAACCTAGTGAATATATAATATCTAAGATGTCCTATAAAAGCAAAAAGCAGTCTACTTCAATACGGGGTCACTTTGACCTCGTACCGCTCTTACGGGGTCTAATAAGCCCCTCATCGCTATAACCATAGTTTTCAAACGAGGTCTTAAACGCCTCGTATCGCAATAAAAATAATACTAAAAAAAGAGAGCCACCGTCTAAATGTTAAAAGGCAATTCCATGTTATAATCTGTTGACCGTTCACCCAGTAAACGCGTTCTAATGAACTATTTCTAAGTAACCCACATAAATAATAGTGAACACTAAGCTCAAGCCGAGCGTTGTTAGTTAGTGCGGACGGATCTAATTCCTAACTCGCTATCTTGTGCTATACTCTAGTGGTGAGCGGGATCCTTCCGCTGTGCAGATGGCGGTGTTACAACTGTAAACGTTACAGTGGCATTAGATCAGTAGATCAAGTGTTTCATGGTTGCGAATGGCAAGAGCCATAAGTAAGAGTACGAAAACGATATTCGTGGTCCTAGAACACAATGTGCAACTGGAAGAGGGGTGTGGTTTTAGTCAGTAAAAGTCTGCAATACCTTCTTGTTTTGCCCTAGAGCGGGAAAATTCCTTACCTTAAAAAACCGTTCAAAATTTGTATGGAGAAACTTACTTTGACGCGGGCAAAGCTGCTGGTAGAAGTTAGTGATTTATTAACCATTCTAAGTAACACATATAAATAATATTGCTCAATAAGCTTGAGCCGAGCGTTGTTATCAGTTAGTGCTTACGGATCTAATTCCTAACTCGCTATCTTGTGCTATAATCTAGTGGCGAGCGGGATCCTTCCGCTGTGCAGATGGCGATGTTACAACTGTAAACGTTACAGTGGCATTGAATCAGTAGGTCAGGTGTGAACAGGTTACTTCTAGGCAAACGAGCTCCATCGTTGACCGCATCGTCGCTTTCCAACAAGTGAGATAGCGGTCAAGCGCGAACCTTTCAACAATAAAAAGTGTGTTATGAGAACAAAATTAAATGATGACTATGCATGCTAGGGCCATGGGCAGGAGTACGAAAATGATACCCGTGGTCCTAGAACGCACCAGTATAAGTCTAACACAGCCTCTCGTTCCACCCTAAAGCGGAGGAGACATTAGATGATTTCCCACCTTAAAAAAATGTTATACCCAGTAACCCATATAAATAATCCTGAACACTAAGCTTGAGCCGAGCGTTGTTATCAGTTAGTGCGGACGGATCTAATTCCTAACTCGCTATCTTGTGCTATAATCTAGTGGCGAGCGGGATCCTTCCGCTGTGCAGACGGCGATGTTACAGCTGTAAACGTCACAGTGGTATGGAATCAGTAGGTCAAGTGTGTAAGAAAAAATGATAAAATACGTCAAAATCTGCAAACCGCAGGTCTGACATGCCAAAATCAACAACTGTAGAACACTGGTCAGTAAAATTTTGTTTCTCTTTCTCTCGCCCCATTAAAAAACTGAAAAAGTTATATAATGATTTTGAAGGGAATAGTATTTTTCTTCATAACAGTGGAAGAATTTTCGTCCGAAAATTAATATCTTCATCGATCTAATACTGCTTAAAATATTTTTAAACAATAATGTATTTTCTCAATTAAATAAGTTTAGTTGGCATTCTACGAGTAGATGAAGGATTAAAAATTATTAAACACCAAATTTTTTCTCAAGTTAACATAAAAGGTGGACCGACGACCTGGCGAAGGTCGCGGGAATCCGATGGATGCGAGACGCGCAGGACCGGTCGCTGTGGCGACGCTTGGGGGAGGCCTATGTCCAGCAGTGGACGTCTTTCGGCTGAGATGATGATGATGATGATGAACATAAAAGAACTATTGACTTGAACCAAACCACTAACTCATTGAGAATTGTTTAGCCCATGGCAGAAGAGTAGGTAATGTCAGTTTACTCATCTATTTCCTATTTACTAAATTGCTCCATATTTTCAAACGTTTATCTAAAAGAGACAATATTTTAGTAATTCATCTTATAATTTAGTGGCTAGCAAGAGGCTTCCGATCACAATCACTATCTAAAAACGTTAATTTGAGTCTTTTACTACCAAATCAAATATCAACTCTATCATTGTGTGGTTTAAGTTGATTTTACAATAACCTATTTTATTTAAAAGGCCCTAAAAAAGTTTAAGTGGCAATGGAATTTGAACTTTGCATTGTACGATTTAAGGTTTGTTATTCTAGATTCAAATATAAATTCTATCTACAATAAACGAGGTATTCTGACCGTGTTGAGTGGACTAATTTGAATTTACAATGTCTGTGCTCAAAAGATGAGATTGAGGTTGATGTTTGTGAAACTTTACGAAGATTTTCGGACGTTGTTTGCTCGGAATTTTGAGTTATGAAAATAAAGAATTATGAGTCTTTAAACCTTTTTTTATACTCTATTCTATCAAGCTTTCGGAAAAAGTTATTTTCCATACTTTTCTAGTGTGTGTGTAGATTAACTAGATTTATGTAGGATTATTTTACTTTTGTAGTTGAAAAAAAAAATGGAGGAAAGACGTAATGGAATGTTGCCCTAGAAATGAGAAAAGGCATAAATAACGACGTGAAATTAAAAGATGGAGGATGATTTGCCGAAATAATCGACAAGGAAAGAGATAAGTGGAAGTTTACGTCCAAAGACAGCTTAACTGGTTGTTAAAAATAATATATTCTTTTTAAAATATAAATATTTAAGAATTTTAACGTTTTAAAGTGTATCCCGGTAAAATAAAACTGTTGAATGGTCAGTAAATAAAGGCTTTTAGGAATTATTATTATATAAATTGTGAAAGTAAGTTATAACTTTCACAATTTAAATGGTATAGTTACACATTTTTTAACAACTGCAATTTTCAAAATGAATTGGGTATTGTTCTTTGTTCTTTTGTTCAATCGATATTATATCATTTACGCGGATACAAGTCATTTTATTTAAATACTCGTAATTTTCCCGAAATAAATGGACACTAGAAAAATTTGAACGACTTCCAACTTAAATGAACTCAATATTCCACTTTCCTACCAAATATTACTCAAACCGTTGACCCACTCCCATTTTTCGCTCACACTCATCAACTTTTCCAATTTGACTAGTTACGTGAGCCTCGTGCAAAGTTGTCGTACTGTTTACACGTGCTCTGTGGCTCCGGATGGGTGGCTTCGACGGAAACGTGCATTGGCAACCGTTCGCCAGCTAGTTGCTGCCGCGTTTAACACGCTGGAGGAAACTATTGCTAGATGATTGGGTTAGGCTTCTGGTTATTTATGTGTGCCTGGTAGTAATAAAAATGTTTTAGATTATATTATCAAAAATATGGGGGAAGTAAAGCAAAAAAGTTTTCTGATGATTGCAGTACCTAATTTAAAAAATAGAAATTAGAATGATCACAAATCATAATCGAAATATTTTTACTTGTAAAATGTTAACTAGCTACCCACGTTTAACACGCAGGAGGAAACTATTGCTAGATGATGATGACTTAGGCTTCTGGCTATTTATGTACTCCTGGTAGAAAATTAATATCATTTCGTTTATTAAAAGATTTTGGACCTGTATTTTCAGAAATTCAAGGAAATATTTAAGCAACTTGTTTGCGATTTTATAATAATTTCAGTAATTTAAAAAAATAAAAGGAATTAATTACAAGATCATAAGTCAATTTACATCGAAATATTTATATTTCACATAGACAACATAGGCGCTTATAAAATATCAACTAGCTGTCATGTTTAACACGCCTGGAGGAAACTATTGCTAGATGTGTGGCTTAGGCTGCTGGTTATTTATGTACGCCTGGTAGTAATAACATAATTTGTTAGACTGTATTATCAAACATCTGGGGAAAAAAGTTGCTTACTTTTTGAGATTTCTTGACTGCAGTAACTTAAAAAAAAAAAAGTAATTGCAATTATCACAAATCAAATAAAGTCATATTTTTTTTAGTTCACATAGAAGGGCACGAAAATTTATAAAAATCAGAAACTAGGAAGCGGTTCCAATTGGTCGTTTCCTATGGAGAAATTAGGAAGAGAAAATGTTTGATTTTGCAATATTTCTTTTTTACAATAGTAATACACAAAAAATACACATAATAGCTAATTTTAAAAGATTTTTATTCCATCAGGCCTAGGACGGGAAAGTTGAATGAAAGATGTAGAAGCACATATTCATATTATACTGAATAGAAAATAACACTTGAATTATTTCCTATTAAGAAAAATAAAATAAAAAATTACGTACAAACTTTACCTGCGTTTACGCAAAAGCATTACAAATAATTCAAAAACTAATATAAAAGTTCTTCCAAAATACTTTCACCACACGTTTAGTTCGCGATCGGAATGCTCGTTCGGCAAACTTCGTGAATGTCCGCATCCCTAAGTCACCGTACATACTTCACGAAGTTTCCAAAATATTCGATGACAGCTATGTATAAGAAGGACGTCAAAGCATAATTTAACGTATTGAATTCCTACTACGAGATATCTCGTAGGTGATTACTTTACAGATGCTACCTACAAGAAAACTCGTATTGTCTTTTCTTATGAATTTTGTCGTATTTCATGTAAAGGCTGTTGGTGGAAAATAATTTCGACTCCTTGAAAATCCTAGCATTTAAAATTTTTGGTACTTAAAGTGTAAATCAGTAAAATCAAGGGCATAAAAGGAAATTTTTGAATGTCATAATTTACGGTAAAGATGGAAATTTTAGTCGATTTTCAGTTTTTACTCTTTGCGTACGAACCCTAAAAAATCTGCAATGTAAAAATATATCTTATACTAGCTTCCGCCCGCGGCTTCGCCCGAAAGAAATAAAAATAAAAACGAAGTAGCCTATATGTTAATCCAGGGTATAACCTATCTACATACCGAATTTCAACCAAATCGGTCCAGCCGTTTTTGCGTGAAAGAGTAACAAACATACATCCATCCTCACAAACTTTCGCATTTATAATATTAGTAGGACTATATTTATATTATTACAGCTTAACTGTTAGTATCTTAATTAACAAAATACTTAAACGGAGTAAAAAAGTACTTTATCATTATTTTTAAATTTCCAAATTAATCAAACTTCAAACCTTCATCTCTAAAGTTAAAACAAACTGCAATCACATACCCCAGTAACAGTAAGTTACATCTGTTTCTCTGGCACCGGTAAGTCTGCGTGAAATTAAACGTTCCGTGACGCGAGACGAAGCGAGTCGTCGCGGCGTCATAACTAGGACATGTGAATACTGCTTTCGGTAGGTATTATTGTCTTTACGTATAATGTATAGCTTTTCTTATGAAGAGAATGGGGTAATTTTTGCAGGAGAGTGTTGGTTCTTTTGGACTTGATCTCTTCTATTCTAAACATTTTAATTGAAATGATTTCCTTTGAAATGAAAATTATTTGCGATCTTGAAATCAATGAAATATTTTAATTTTGTATCAAACCGTTCGAGTATAATATCATCTTATCTTTGCGTTTTGGTTTCCGCACTTAGTCCCGTTGGACTATTGTGCGTGTACAAATCATCTTTATACTGAGTGCTTTTACTTTTCATTATGACATTGAGGTTTTTCTCAAAAATGTGTATTCTTTTTTAAACAATTATTGAAAATTTTTAACAGTATAATTCGCTAAAACAAATTTTGTTTGTACTTTTTGGTCTGAATATAAACATAATAGGCACTATGATTTTTATTTTACTCCTAAAATTAAAACTTCCGAACAACATAATTATTTGAAATCAAAAGCTTCATATTGTAGTATTTGTGTCTGTCTCCACACTCCTATTCACAACAAGAACCAATCCAAATCATTTCAAAATTAGAACTTCCGAACTCCATATTTGAAATCAAAATGTTCATATTCTCGCCTGCCTGTCTCCACAAGTCACGTGACGCAGTCGCTAGTCGTCATTCCACATCAGAGATGTGACACGCCTCGTGTCTTCTACACGGTACGTTTCGTTTCACGCTATGAGCAAGTAAATGTTTAGGAAACCAGCTGCGATTCGTAGTGAGAGATTAAAACAAGAGTATAAACTTTTTTATACACGAAAATAGTAACAATTTTTGTATGAAAATCTATCTTTATTTTCTTTTTGTGATTATATATTCAGAAAAATAATATTTACAAGAAAACGTCTTATAGAAAATTATTTATGTATATGTAATTATTTATGCTATCATTATTTTCATACACAGTTTTCATATTATTATTTTAAATACCGTCATACAATCATATACTAAATTGTTAACATTTATTTCAATATGCTATCCGATAAATTATAATACTTAGGACCTATTTCACCACCTATGATTAAGTTTCGAGTATCTTACTTGGCAGATAATTTCATACAAATTCTGTCAAATTTTTGAATTTATTCAGTGAGTAGTGCCTACTCGGACATTGTGAAACGGGCCCTTAAATACACATAACTACGTCTATCCATCACAAAAGCTCAAATAAAACCGTTTTCCAACCTCATTATAATTCCATATTCAAAAAGACACAGTCACCAATCAAAGCACAATGACATTCGAGATTTAATTTAACTCCATCCAATTAGAAAGAGTCTCGCCGAGCGGGACGGAAGTGACAAATTGCAGGAAGCGCGAGTACCTCCCGCCATTGTTGAGCCTGCGATGAGAACTGTGAATGTGTTGGCTGTAGAGCACGGAAGCGATGAAGCGGCCATTGCGTCACCATAAACGTCAATTTGTGGATATTGTTACATTTTTTAGCTCATCATTTTAGGGTTGCGTAGCCAAATGGCAAAAACGGAACCCTTACAATTTCGCCATGTCTGTCCGTCCGTCCTTGCTTAATCTCTGTGACCGTCAGCACTAGAAAGCTGAAATTTGGTACCATTATGTATATCAATCACGCCGACAAAGTAATAAAATAAAAATTGGAAAAAAAAATATTAGGGTAGCCACCCTACATGTACAGGGGAAAGTGTTTTTTTTTATATTTCAACCCTAACGTGTGATATATTGTTGGATAGGTATTCAAAAATAAATAGGGGTTTACTAAAATATATATTTTTTTGATAATAATTATCAACATTTTCGGAAATAATCGCTCCAAAAGTAAAAAACAATGTGTGTGTCCCCTCCCTCTAACTTTTGAACCATATGTTTGGAAAATATAAAAAAACAATCTGGAAAGTAGAGCTTTATAAAGACTTTCTAGGAAAATTATTTTGAACTTGATGGGACGAACAGTTTTTGAAAAATTGGGGACACTTATTGTGACAGACAGGAACCTACGGAACCATACACTGAGCGTGGCCCGACACGCTCTTAGCCGGTTTTTTTTTAATTTTTGATACTCGTTTGAATTCTATTATTTGGTTGGTATTTAATGTTCGTTTGATTTTTAATATTCGTAGATAATGTAATTGAACACAGAATGAATGAAATCATTAACGATTTCATTTCTATGTCACATTATTACGTTTCCAAAACGTGTTGAATCGTGGGGACAATTTTGTGTCTTGAGGAGGTTGTTTGCGACGGGCATCCAATTTAGAGGGATCTTCCAAAATGTAGGCTCTTAGAAAAAAAAACACTGTAATAACTCTGACACCAATTTTTTTTTTATTTCATATTTTGATTACTTCAGTAAAGTCAAGAGAAAATAGGTTACTTTTAGGCAAGCGTGCTCCATCGTCGGCCACACATCGCTTACTATTTGCATAATAAAAAAACAATAACAATAGATCAGCGGTGGACCTACAATAAAGAGTATATTATATATCTGTCAATTAAAAAACCTATAGATATTCAGTCTACGCGTGACTACAAAATTTTATTAGCTGTACCGTCTGCCGCCTCTACTCACTAGCCGTATTCCGTGCTCTGCATTAAGAACTGTGACTTGAGTATGTTGGCAGAATGTGCGTCTTGGATTTTAGCTGATTAAAAATGTTATATTCTGTGATTTGTTTGGAAGAAAATTATTATGAATGCGTTTTGTTTTAAAACAGAATAAATAATGAAACAGTGTCACAGTATAAAATATTTTACTTTTTCTAGTGGTTGCTTTTATAAAAATTAATTTGAGGCTATCCGCATCTCTAAGGCAGGATAATTCCTTCCATAATTTTCTTCCTATAGAGGAGACCTAAGTTCCAGCTGTTGACAGTGCGTAATGTTTCATGTGCATCTCAAAGAGATGTCCGCAAACCTTAGTACCCAGCAGGGTCGATGCCCGATAGGAGCGCGGGGATGTTCTGAAAAAGAAATTCGAACGCAAAAGTCGATTGAAAGACACAGCGGTGGTTTTAGTCAGTAAAGGTCTGACACGCTCTCCTGCTTCATCCAGAGCGGGAGAAATCATTGGATGATATCCCACCTTAAACAAAAAAGTGGCAGCTGCTTCACAAACATACAAATTATACGTCAAAACTACACCATATTTTGAATGAATTAGCCTTGTTCGACATTTAAAGGAAAGAAAAACAAATGTGTTTTTTTTTTAAGTTTTACCAAATTTATGGCACTTTAGTTCTGAGTGATAGGGCTGACAGGTTGATGAATACTGATCAAAGAAAAAAATATCTGAGTAGGTATATCACACGAAAAAAATAAAAGAACTTTTTAAACAACGGACAAATCAGTTTACATCTCTTGTACCACAGTCTCACTCAGTATAAATACTTCAGAGACAAAACCTAACCTCCTCCAAAATTTAGTACCCACCGCTGTTTTTTGGCCAGCTTTAATTAGTCCGTGTGCTTTGAATCCAAAACATTTTAGAAATTACTTCAGTCACTCACTAGCAAATTAAATGTTGAATTATTTATTAGTTTAATCTGTGGAGCGTAAATATTGTTTAATTTTATTAGGTTTGTTAATTTGCTTTCTGTTGTAGGCGTCGGTTTTACTGTTTATCTATAATTAACATCTATTTTAGTGGTTATTATTTGAGAAATGGAAACAGGATCTGAAAGTAAATTAGTACTATTTCAAGCGTAAAATTCGGAACTATTACTTGAAGTTCTCTCAACCGTTAGGTGTTTGTCGTCAAAATTGTTATACGAGTATTTCGAGTTGTCTTAATTATAATAAATCATTCATTTATATTTATCATAGTGTTTATAATTAGTGTCTAATTTTAGCATATTTATGTACTTTGTTATTATAAGCACTTTATTTCAATGATACTACAATCTATTATTAAATAGAAGTTTATTTATTGTGTACACCCCACAGTGTTTTCTTTTTAACCCAAAGGCAGACTGGAAGATAATGCCTTGATGTATTAAGTCCGCCTATGTAACACAACTGTATTTGAAGTTTAAATAAATACACACTAAATTCTATAGTATAAAAACAACTTAAAAAATAATAAAAACGCCTGTTTATTCCTTTATTAAAATTAAGCGTTGGTTGTTTAACTTTACACCTAATAATTAATTTTAATTAACTAAGGACGCCTCTTTGGGTAAAGGCCTCAACTTTCTTAGTCTTTTGCCATTGTCAGCCATCTCAAGCAACTTTAATTACGAACTAAGCGACTTAATAGTTCCCCTTTTTTTATTTTAAGTTCTTACAATCCATCTTAAGGCTTCACTTATTTATTTATCGTACACTTTATTATATCACCATTAAAACGCACAGGGCCGGTCGTTGTGGCGATGCTTAGGGAAGGCTTATGTCCAGCAGCGGACCTCTTTTGGCTGAGATGATGATGATGATGAATCAATATTACACATTATAAAAAAGGAAACAGAAATACATACATAATTATAATGGGTGACCTTATAGCATACCACGTGCTCTTCCTGAATACTTGGAGATTCTTCTTCGGAGACGTTCTTCAGTGGAAATTATGATGATCGCATACCGTGATGCGATCATCATAATTTCAACCGAAGAACGTCCACTGTTGGACATAAACATGTATAACTAAATCACAATTCTCTTTCCAATTCATTAGTCATATTATCGTGTATGGCAGCGTTTAGGCTTAGCGTCGCCACTAATGCATGTTGTTTGTTCCGTGCCTCTGAGAGCGACCGCTAAACGGATTCCGTCGAATATTATACTCGTATTCATTCTAAGCTTTCACAGATTTTCAGGCTCTACTGTTTTGGAAATTAGTTTTTGTATGCTGTGTTGTTTAGATTTGTTTTTGTTAATAGATTAATTTTATTATACGAGTGAAAAATTTGTTAGCGTATGTATGAATATTTGTTACTTCTTCACGCTCGAAAGGCTGAACAAATTTAAATGACATTTGTCACTTGGGTAGAACATAATATACCTATCATAGAATAGCACATAGGATATTTTTCATCCCGGCAATATATTCCTTTGGGACAATGTTTTACCTTAAGGTGGGTTAGGCCTGACGCAACAGCGAGTCAACAACATGAATAATATTATAAAATAGTACAAGATCTCATATCTCACCCGCATTTTCGAATAATTCGCGTTTGAGGAGGGTTTAACGAGTTTAAGTCAGTTGTCTTTTTTTAAAGATTTTTAAACAATTACAAGAGTAATGGTCAATAATATGTATATATACCCTATACCGAAGTAAGTACTTAATATAATATTGGCTTCGTATGCAAAAGCAACAGGAAGTGCCGAACATCAGTTTGCACTCCATAGTGATTGCTTTTCCGAAAGCTCTCCACTATAGCACTAAAGCTGAATTAATTTAATATATTATACTGTATAAACCTCTGAATTTTGTGAACAAAACGTTAAAATTGGTGAAAATTACATTTAAAAGATTTCAATTTTCAGCCCTAGTCTGGAGCAGAAAACCCTGACTTCGTTCCTGAAGTAAGAAAAACTTTTTGACGAAATATGTGTTCATTAATGTAGGGAACAACTGGTAAATTTTTCTCGATTTCAGGTTTGGTCCCATATTAAAAGTTGTACATAATGATGAGTATAATTACCCCCTAAGAGGATGTGCGTTAATTATGTTACATGTTGTATATGCACATTATAAGTGTCCAATCTTCATGATACTTCAATCTGTTTCAAACATCTGGCTACCTTGGTGTGCACAATAAATAAATAAATAATCTTTTTTAATCCAAAGTTTGTCTGGTAAAAAATGTCTCGTTGCAAGTCTGCCTATGCATCACTAAAGTGACCTCTCCTATGTATCTCTCCAACCTTCTTTACCCCACTGACGGAAAGATTTTCCATTTTCTCTTCATCCCATGTATGTAACATGGGATGGAGAAAAATGCGAATATCCTCCAAGTTTCGTACCCCTATCGCTCAATCATGGCTTTACAAGAAAGGGAACCATTACCATAAAAAAACCACTTGAAAAATCACCTCCTATTAACATGATAATGATGAAAAGATACATATTTCTTTAAGCACTCTCCCTCAGAAGAGGGAAAAGGGAAAAACGGGCAATTTTCCTTGTCATCGTCATTTCATGCACATCGTTTGCCCTGATTAATATTCTTATACATGTTGTGAGGAGCTGAGGGTTTGATGAATAATTGTATCAAGTCTTCATCAGTTCCTTTGAAGTTTTCTCGGAATTTATGCATTATATTTGCGGTTCTTAGAAAAGGATGTTGTTGGTGGATTGTGACACGTGGAAGCTTTGGACTTTGAACTTACGCTATGCTTGTAAAAGCTTCGGAAATTACGTTAAGTCTTTGGTCTAGGTTATCATTTAATTCATGAATCCCCGACCGGTCCTATGAGACCGCGGTGTTATTGTTTTACTATTGTGTCTCGTTTTGCGGGTATGTGATAGGTTAAAGGGATTTTTTTAAGGAACCTTTTCCATTTGAAAACTTACTCAATCAAAAACTAGTTTAAGCAAGTTTTGAAACTTGTCTAAACTAGTTAGTCTGTTTTCGCTTAACAAAGGCATGTGCCTTGCTATCTATTTCACATCTATCTATCTCAATAACCTTAATTTACTTAGTATAAAAAGTTAATTTTGGTTAAGGAAATATAATTCAAATAAGTAAGTTTTGAGGTAAATAGGCAGGGATTCATATTGCCCCACATTTTAGATACTGGTGTCTTCACGTGTAACAAACACGTGTAACATCACGTTACAAACTTTTGAGAAAGTCTACTTTTTGTTATATTTAGTCTACCCTGTCCCATTGCCAGGTAAAAATTTGGCCCAAAACATTATCTAGCTCTTTACTAAAACCCAATATTTTAAAGAAACGGACGATTGGCGCAATGTTTGAGCGATCGGCTGCTGCGTTGCGTATCGCAGGTTTGTTAAAAGTTGTTCTGAGCCTGGGTATCTTATGTATGTAAATATACATGTTTCTGATCACATTTACGATACAGAAGCAATTCTTAGTAAAAAAATAAGATTAACAATAAAAACTTAAGCGAGCCTTTGCAGAACATGCTAGGTGTACTTATTCTGTCAAAAAACTGTTGGCAAACTAATGTTATCTATTCCAATTTAGTCTAGTTTAATTTCATAGCAGACAATGTGTATTGATTACTATCAGTTACTAACAGTCTCCGCAACACGATATCGCGTAACAGTACAACGACCTAACACCTTGAGACGATCACTCACAGTGATAAATGTTCCCTTCCCATCTCTGCACATCTACTAAGCGTACAGATTTTCCTGCTTTCTTCACTTTGATACAAAACGTTTTCTATCGAAATGTATATTATTAAGTGGCTGACTTGTTAGGTTATTTCTAAAAGTGTTAATCCAATAACCAAGAAATTTTTTTTTTACTTAAATAAATAGGTACAAACGATTGATGGACAATCCATCTAAGGACTGATTTGAAAGAAAAGGGAGTTAGTGATAGTGTGACGGACGACAGGACAGTATGGAAGAAGAAAACATGTTGCGCCGACCCCAAGTAATATGGGATAAGGGCAGGAAGAAGAAGAAGAAATAGGTACAAACGCGGCGAGGGAGGTGTCACGAATTCATCATGTTCGCGGGGTAAACTTGCCCACAGCTTATCCTACTTAGATAGGTTTGGAAAAAGAAAAGGGACGCCTTTGCCCAGCAAGGGTCAGAATATAGGATACTAAAAAATTACAACTAAATCCATTTATTCATTGAAGTTCAGTTTTTCATATTTTATTTCATAGGATTTACAAAACACACATGACGCGCAAACAAACGCTCGTTTAATAATTGCTTTAGCATTGACAAATGAAATGTAAGTAATGGGATTTATTGGTGTTATAAATTAATTCAACACAAAAACAATAAACATCAATAACAAGTCGATAAACAGTTAAAAACTATAATTGACATTAAAACTATATTATCACTAAACTAGAGGATGAATGATGCAGCGTCGGAAGGCCTCCCACAAGGTGGACCGACGACCTGGCGAGGTTCGCGGGAATCCGATGGATGCGAGACGCGCAGGACCGGTCGCTGTGGCGACGCTTGGAGGAGGCCTATGTCCAGCAGTGGACGTCTTTCGGCTGAGATGATGATGATGATGATGATGATTATGAGAGGATGATATTCACTCAGTAAAAAATTCACGGTTTTTGTGGAATGCGTGGAATAACACACGAGAGACATGCCAGGGAAAAACCGTAGTACTTAACCGCATAAATACGGACGCCAATAAAAGTGTCGTAGTTCTTTATGTAGTATCTTGTGTTTAATTTGATTAATGCATAAAAGAAAAACGCCGTATTAATGTTGATACATTTATTTAATTTTAATTAAAAACTATTATATAGGTATTCAAAAATACCTGGAACTTATGAGCACAAAGATTTATCGTAATCCGGTTATTTTAGTTTATTTTTAAAGGTAGATAGGATAGCATGTTATTAAAGACAAAATAAATTAGAAATGTTTGATTATAAACTTCAAAATATCTTATCCTCGTAAATATAGGTTACTCGTTATCTTCATAGGATCACACTTCTCCAAAAATAATTTCATCAGTAATTTTTAGGGTTCCGTACCTCAAAAGGAAAAAACGGAACCCTTATAGGATCACTTTGTTGTCCGTCTGTCCGTCCGTCTGTCAAGACCCTTTTTCTCAGGAACGCGTAGAGGTATGAAGCTGAAATTTATATCAATTACTCAGGTCTACTGTCCCTTGAAGCTGTGAAAAAATCAAACTTCTAAGTCAACGCAATCAAAAGATACAGCCGTTTATGCCGCAAATTTTCGACACTTGCAAGAGAATCAAAACCTACAGGGTGCTTCCCGTGAACTCAGAATCTTGAAATTTGGTACGAAGCAACGTCTTATAGCATAGATAAAGGAAAAATTACGAAAACCATAAATTTTTAGTTACATCACATAATATATTTTTTTTTAATAATTTTAAACTTACTACCCATTTCCTCATAAACTCGTAGAGGTATTAAATTGAAATTCATACCAAATACTCAGGTCTATAATACCTTTAAGCTGTAACAAAATCAAACTTCTATGTCAACGCAATCAAAAGAAACAGCAATTTAAGCTGCATATTTTGAAACTCGCAAGTACTCGCAAGGGAATCAAAACCTAAAGGGTACTTCCAGTCGACCTAGAATCTTGAAATTTGGCATGAAGCAACGTTTTATAGCACTCATATAGGGAAAAGTCTGAAAACTGAAAATTTGTTGTTACGTCACAAGAATTATTTTTTTGAAAAATCTTCAACGCTCGATTCGAGAATTGAACTTTATTCATAGGTAAGTTAGAGGTATTGAGTTGAAATTAACACCATATAATTGGGTCCGTGGTCCCTTGAAGCTGTGCAAAAATCAATTTTCAATTCAATTGGTAAAGTGACGGGAAAAAAAGATTCGTCCGTTTATACTACAAAAAACGTACATTTCGAGACTGTCGAATTGTTCGATTGAATTGTTTTTATAGGTAAGTTACTACGGAACCCTCAGTGCGCGAGTCCGACTCGCACTTGCCCGGTTTTTTATCTTATCCCATTTAAGGGCTCGCAATCGAGCACAAATCCAGTCTCCAGACTAAATTTTTCTACAATTTAAAATAGTAAGTCGTTTGTAAAATTGGCAGCCATTCCGCTCAAGAAATGAATGAGAGCCTCGTTTCCCAACGATTAAATGAACTAAGTCAATTACGATGCTTGAATGTTAAGTCGGCAAATGTTTGAAGTAGCCTTGATTTTTATCAAATTCAAGATGGAGTTTTGGCTTTTAAATTGATATTTGAAAGTTATAAAGTCGGGTTCCTGATTTATTTTTATTGCTGGAAAATAGGTTGGTGCTCTTTTAAGCAGGTATTTTATGTTATGGTTTGCTCCTGTGCAACTGTCTTGGTTGTATAATAAGGTATGCTTTTGGAAGTAGCTTTGCTCGCGTTTAAGAAAAATTATCGTAAAAGAAATATAGGGGTAAAATAAATTCTAACTGCTGTTTAAAGACATGGCCTATCCGTGTGCTAGATTACATTCAAATTCGTTCAGCCGTTTAATCAGGAAAGAGTAACAAACACACACACACACAAGCGCAAACAAACTTATTGCCTTTATAATATTAGAGTGACGTAGATACCAGGTCAATTTATTGCAATTAGGCCTTTACAGAATCATCCATCAGTCCGTTTAGACTACAATGCGTGTCTAAAATACGAACACCAAAAACATACACCTTAAATCATTCTCTTATCTTTTAAGCGATCGGATGATACGTTAAAAGAACTCCATTGCGTTAAAAATAATATAAATTTGGTGGTAGGGCGCGAACAGAAAATTGCACATTGAATCAAACAATAACATCAAGCATTATCACACGGATTTCTCAGCATCCATAAGTAATCACTTGCGAGATCTCCAAGGCACGTCACTAAAAGAAAAGTAAATGAGATCGTACAAGAAGGATAACCCCGAATCCTACGCTTAAGGTTGATTAGCGAATTATGCGGAAAACGCCCTTAAAAACGGGGCAAAATGGGGCAGCGCGGGGGTAAAATGAGGCAGAATGAGGGGGGCAAATGAGGATGTTATTACGGCATTTCTTCTGCGACGTACATAATGCCGTATATCGAGGATTTTGTAAGTGTAAAGGATAAGAAACCCACTTGTTTCGGAATGGGGTGTTTCTCCCAAGATTTATGGAAAAGGCAAGGATTTTGTGTTGTAAAAAGTTATCAAGCTTATCCTGTGTTTGGGGGAAGAGGGTTAAGTATTTAGTAAGCGGTTCAATGTTTTTGATGAATAAATAAGCCTTTTTCTTGACAGCCACCATCACTCATGTTCTTTTTATAAGATGTTTAGAGGGAAAACAAACCATGTGCGGCCCAAATTACATTTTTACGTTAAAGTAAAGACATTTTTCGTTTTATTTCTTGATACATAAATAGAACAAGAAAATTAAACAGGTATTCACTGAAAAATTTTATTTTAAATACGACGATACGATGAATTTCTGTATGATGATTTTATGTAAACTAATTTATTTATTTAGCCGTAGGAACTATTTTTTTTAATGGTTTTCTTTTGAATATTGTGACTATTTGACTAATAGTAATTTATGATCCTAATTGAGTAAACTTAATTATAAATTATATTATTATTTATATTTGGCATAGCATCAGTCTTATAATGTTCTCTCTGTTAGGACTCAGGGCCTGCGTGATGGATGTCACATTTCTTTGAATTTTTGGTCTTAGGACGTGCCGGTTTCCTCACAGTGTTTTCCTTCATCGTTTCGAGAGCAGTGAGAGAAACGGTTTAATTTTTAAACCAACCCTATATTAAATCACTTGAACAGAAGAAAAAAACAAAATTGATTATAAGTTGGATAACGAAGGCGAAGTCACAGGTAGCAACTAGTTGCGTAATATAAAAATAAAAACAGTAAGTTTCCGATTTTTCTATATAAATCTGTATTCCGCGAACTCCTCATAAACCACGCTACAACTTTTGATGCTGGCTTCCCTAATAGAAAGAGCAATAATCAAGGGCAGTTTTATGTATCCTATTGACACCCAAGTAAAACTAAGGCGGGGCAATATGAATCAATAAATGTTAACTAGAATTTCTGCCACCTCCAGCCAATGTATTCAAAGTATATAATAATAAATCCATCTATAAACCACACATTCTCGTTCATTTTCTTTAGTTACCATACCAAGCAATCATAAAATAGATGAGTTCATATTGGTAGCCAAAATGTAATGAGTTAGGTAAACCATATATTAATAAAGCAACGTTGCTAGCGTTGGCACCGTGCCACTTGACTACGATTCGATGTAAGATTATTCTAATGACCATGTCTCAATTTTATATTGCCTGCAAGTCATGTTATCCTAGTACTTTATTACTTTAGCTTGTGATTTTATCTAAACTTTTAGAGATGATTTTTCTTTAAAAATAGGGTAACCACTATAGTGATTGCCAAGCATATAGTGATTGCAAACATGAAGAAGCAATACATTTTTTTGGTAATTTTGAAAGGGTTAGTATAAATTTATTAAATTTATACTACTGTTGATATTACTACAACATCTATGGTTATTAAAATTATACTAAACTTTTAAAAATTACCAAAAAAACGCATTGCTTCTTCATGTGGGCAATCACTATATGCTTGGCAATCACTATAGTGGTTACCCTATTATGAAAGTTTTGTTTAAGAAATGAAATTGTTGAAAGTACAAAATATGACCAATATTTTTTGTTTAGATAAAACTTATCTGACTGTTTTTTTATAAAAAAGCAATACACTATCATTGTAAAAGCAATTTTGTATCTTCACTTATGTACAATATTCCTAACTGTGTCAATCAAAAATCTACCTTCCTGCAACTCGAATAAAACTGAAGATACCGGAGCAGTGGTGCTCTGCTCCTCAGGCCATGCAAGCGAAGGAATATGTGCATCCCACCGTGTACTCTCTCGCCTCCATGACCTGAGGAACCGAGCAGATTCATCTGAAGAGGCCTCTGGTGAAGAAGATGGAAGGAAGATGGTAAGAAGTCTGTTATTATTTTAGTTGTTTAAGTGATTTTGTGTGTGAATGTATATCCTAAATTACTTTAAAACAGGGAATTTTATGGAGCTTTATAATCGTAACCGAAACATGTATAAAAGTTTCCGATAAAGGTGAAGTCTAACATGTTACAACAGGTTTTTGTTGGTTTTGCCTAATTTATGGGAAGTCATTTAGTGCATGTTTGTTTAGGTTTAAAGATTCGAGGTATAAAACATTTATATCATATAAACCATTTATAGCCAGTTTTGAATTATCAAGAAGTCAGAAAAAATATTTTTATTTTATATTCCATATCGTAGGTCTCTCTGGAAGAGAATGTACAAGAAATTACATGGACAGTCTTTTCAATCAAATAAAAATTAATTGTTGTGTTACAAGTATCTCGGTTACATGTATGTTCTATGACTGATGATAATTCTAATCCTGTACCTTATGCTTGCTTGCATTCTGTGCGTTTAATATAAGATTATCTTATACCTATTAGATACTAGTACCAAACATAATTACGTTGTAATTGTAATAATTTAATGCATAGCTTAAATTAAACTTATAATTATAATCTTACCGTTAATAATATTAATCCCAGTTCAAAGTAAACGTAGTATTGACTTCAATTTTGGCTTTGCTTACGACGTTAAACTTTAAATTGAGTAACTAGATCGTTCGGTAACTTTGTCAAAATTGTGCGGTTACCGGGGTTCTCAAACATTTGATTTATTTGGTGGGAAACATTAATTTATATGTTGGAATAAGAACTTATACAAATACGGTAACAATTTTCTGATCAATGTTGTTAGTACTAAGACATTATTATTATTATTTTTCATTACATTAAATATTTTCCACTACAATATAATCCATCTACCTCATCACTACAATCATCATTAACATTTGATTAATTAATTATACTCTGCACGTTATCTTCATTATAATTAGTTTCATTTTATTTTAGAATAAGATTTTATAATAAGCGTTTAAATATACTCATAAAATTCTATAAAAATATTGATAAAAAGCAGAAATAATCCAGTGAAAATAGCCCCGACTTATAGGTTGTACGTCGCGGGTTTAAACCCAGCTAGGCGCATTCCTTTTTATACTCCGCTACATTACTGCTCTCAAAACGGTGAAGGAAAACATCAGGAGGAAACCGGCATCACAGAACCAAAAATTTGAAGACATTTCCGCACGGGACCCGTGTGGTGGATTACGACCTATTCCCTTTCCTGGAGAAAAGGGCTGGGTCCCAACAGTGTGAACCTTATGAGGCTGATAATGCTATGATTATTGTGATGATTATATATTATAATTGAAGGTATTAGGAGACGTTGTAGGAATAACTGAAACGATACTTACGAGAGGAAACCAATGTCATTTTAATCTTATCGGTAACTAGCTTCAGCGAACGACTTCGCCCGCATGACTGGTGGTAAGCTCTATCGATGAAAAATAGTAGTTTTTGAGTTTATTCTGTAGAAACAAAAATACAAAATCCTTTCTCTTTATAATATTACTATACTTAGATATAGATTACACATTATGCCTATGTCCAATATAGGAAGTTATTCGGTTGAAATGATGTGATAGTCTAGTCATGTACCCATCCAAATCCATGGGGTTGTTTGAGCGTGAAGGAGTCAAAGCTTCATCTACCCCTTAATTATAATCTACTAACTGTTACCAGCGGCTTCGTCCGCTTAGAAGTAGAAAATGCCCGAAGGAAAGACACTTCTAAAATAAAAAGTAATTTATGTGCTATTCCGAGGCATAGTCCACCTATCAATCAAAATAATTATACATATTAAGTTCTCTTAATTATATTAATTTAATACATAATTAATAGTATTTATTAGTTTATAATATTACCATATATACGTATTTTATTATTATAAACAACTTATTTTATTCTTATAACTTTTGTTTTTTGTAATGTATGTTATTTGTTTATTGTGCAGACCTTTAGGCGTTGTCTTTTTAACCCTAAGGTTGACTGGTAGAGAATGCATTGATGCATTAAGTCCGCCTATGTACCACCATTGTACATAAAGTTTAAATAAATAAATAAATAAAAACACAAACTTTCAACTGCAAAATGCTAGTGTATTATATCTCCACTTACTTTATACACAGTCTTGCTCATCTCACACTGCTGTGGACAGGATTTCCTCACGAAGATAACAGCGCAGTTACTGAGTAACCAAATAGAATTTATTACGTCTATATCTGAACTAGCTCGTGTGAGCTGACTCAGACTTGCATAACATTGAACATTATACTGTATAGATATGGTAAGAAGGTTCACTTTGCAAGAACATATTAATTTGTTGCTTTCGTTAGGTTATATCGTGTGTAGGTATATTTTTCTTACATTGGACTTAAGTTTTCTACTATAGGATAGGGTCCAATTTAAAAAGATTCATTTTTACTTTTTAAACCTTAAATTGAGCTGTGTATTAGTACTAGGATTTTACGGTGAGAAATCATTACCCGATCTTTGTGAATCGAGAGACAGCGTCATACTTTTACTGACAAAAAACCACCCATATTCCTAAAGTTTTTGCGTTCTAAATAGAGTCATGGTGACTTTTTCGAACAATACTGTACCTACGTGTTTGGAGTTATGGGAACGTTTGAAAGTGATGAAACATACTCGTAGATGGTGGAACAAAAAAAGAAAATGCAATAGAAAGTTGATGGAACACATTTTTCCTAAGTGGAAATCATTAGAATAGAATAGAATAAACTTTATTGTACACCAAAAAGTAACAGTACAGTTTATACCTACAATAACTTAAATCTATGGGTACAATGGCGGTCTTATCACTGACAGCGATATCTACTAGACAATCCAATCGTAAGAACTTAAAATAGTACAGGGGGTAGTCTGCGGTGTACACTATAAATAAACAGATATTTAACATAATTTTATTACAAATCATTCAATGATTACTTCTGGTCTTGGGCGGAGCGGGAGGGCGTGTCATATTTTTACTGACTAAAACCCACTCTACCACCCATCCTAGAGCGGGAGAAGTAATTACAATCGTTTTATTTTGATGCGGAAAATTATTCCTACCACAAAAAAAAAGCCGTGAGGAGTAATCCTTCGTTCCTAACCTAGCACACAGCGTACTAAAGTTCACGTATTCGTTGCCGCAAGGATTCAACTCGTAAAAATAGTTGGTGTGTGCGGCCATCGTAAAAAAGTCCCTTCGTCCCAAGCTATGTGCGGAAGCGGTTCTGACTTTACGGTACACGAGTTTTGGGTGTAAACTTTTATGAAAACTTGTTAAGTAATAGTTTAGTTTGTTAAGCTGTGGCTTTATTCTTGGACAATTGTTAAATTTTGTTTTATGTAAGTAATTTAAGTCACAAAATTAAGCATAGGTATCCATAAAATTCGAGGATGTATGTTTTCCAACAACTGACACTGGGGTAAATCGAAACCTATCCTCTTACAGCGGGGCGTGAGGCAGGGAGACGTTATCTCTCTGAAACTGTTCACGGCCGCATTGGAGGATGTCTTCAAGGTTCTGGTACGTCACTCACCTTCGGTTTGCCGACGACATAGTAGTCATGGCTAAGACTACGGCGGAGCTCAGTACAATGCTCGGTGATCTCAGTAGGGCTTCCGAAAGAGTGAGACTCAAAATGAACATGGACAAAACCAAAGTCATGGTAAACATCCATGTAGCTCCCACTCCTATCAAGATCGGAGACTCTACACTCGAAGTTGTGGACGACTACGTCTACCTGGGACAGACGGTCCAGTTGGGTAGATCTAACTTCGAGAAAGAGATCAATCGTCGAATCCGACTCGACTGGGCAGCGTTCAGGAAGCTGCACGGTATCTTCTCGTCCAACCTACCGCAGTGTCTCAAGACAAAAGTCTATGACCACACTGGTCATAGACTTTTGTCTTGAGACACGTGTTGCCAGTGATGACATATGGCTCGGAATCGTGGTCGCTCACAATGGGCCTCATCAGAAGGCTTAAAGTCACTCAAAGAGCAATGGAAAGGGCTATGCTCGGAGTTTCCTTGCGCGATCACATCAGGAATGAAGATATCCGCAAGAGAACTAAGGTTACCGACATAGCCCAAAGAATCGCCAAACTTAAGTGGCAGTGGGCAGGGCACATTGCTCGTAGAACAGATGGTCGATGGGGACGGAAAGTTCTAGAGTGGCGGCCACGTACCGGAAGACGCAGCGTCGGAAGGCCTCCCACAAGGTGGACCGACGACCTGGCGAGGGTCGCGGGAATCCGATGGATGCGAGACGCGCAGGACCGGTCGCTGTGGCGACGCTTGGGGGAGGCCTATATCCATCAGTGGACGTCTTTCGGCTGAGATGATGATGATGATCACCGAAGACCTTTCTTTTTTTAAGTTCTTACAGTCCAGTCTGAGGTTGTCTGGTAGATATCGATAAGTTTGTGTTAAAGTAACTAATTAAAAGTTTTTAGTATACAATTAACTTTATAAAATTTTATTCTACTCTATAGATTGATTGGAGTAAAATAATTCAATCTCTTCTTTCTTTTGACATGAACATGGATCCAATATCTACAGGGTGCTGTTTTATATAAATCTCTACATGCCGTTATTGTGTTTTTTCTTTTTAACCGTAAAACGCCATTGAAGTAAACGTGCTGTATCAGTTTGATGAACTTGCAAAATAATTTCCCTCTTTTTACATGGGATATAACCATCAAGTAAGTTCTCCAGCTCTCGGTGGAGTAAGAGGAAACGTCAAACTTTGACTGACTAAAACTCAACCGTGTCTTTTAGTTGCTCTTTGCATTTCAGGGTCACCTTTTTTTAAGGTTCCGTACCTCAAAAAGTAAAACGGAACCCTTATAGGTTCACTTTGTTGTCCGTCTGTCTGTCTGTCAAGACTCTTTATCTTGGGAACGCGTGAAGGTATCAAGTTGAAATTAAAACTATATACTCAAGTCCGTGGTCCCATGAAACGGTGCAAATCAAACTTATAAGTTGACGGGAGAAAAAGATACGCCCGTGTATTGCAAAAAACCGTACATTTCGACATTGTTGAAGGAATCAAAATTTATAGGGTACTTCTCGTTGACCTAGAATCTTGAAATTTGGCGCGAAGCAAGTTATTATAAATATAGGCAGGAAAAAGTCGGAGAACTGAAAATTTGTATTTACGTCACAAGAATTATTTTTTCGAAAAATATTTAAGACTCGATTCGAAAATCGAACTGACTTCATAGGTAAGTTGGTACAGAACCCTCAATGCGTAAGTCGGACTTGCACTTGCCCGGTTTTTTTTTTTCATTTCAGGGACAATTTAAAACATTTCGTGTAGGTCGGTATCGTCTAGTAGGTATCGGCCCTGGCGAGACTCGACTTTGCTGAGTCCGTGATAACATGACAGTCGACAGGCCGGAATGAAAAATAAAACCAGCCAAGTGCACGTTGGACAAGCTCACAAAGGGTTCGGTACCATCCTTAGATAAAGACGGTACAAAAATCACGTTTGTTATGTAATGGAAACCCCAATGAAATATTTATTTTATTCTATTTTTAATATTTTTGTTATAGCGGCAACTAAAATACATCTAAAGAAAAGAAAGAAAGAACTGTCTAGCTATCACGGCATATGAGATGCAGCCACACAGCCAGACAGAGGAGTTAGCAATAGGGTCCTATGTTTTACTTTTTGGATACGGAACCCAAAAAACACGTTTTATGCTGTGCCACAGTAATATGGGACTCAGGCAAAAATAACAATAAAATTGTACACTATCGATAGAGTCTCGGGCTATTTTGTAGTATAGCCGACCTGATCCAATTCGCGAGAACAAGCGCTTAGATACCGTAATTCTATGTATCGATACAGATTATTCAGATATTTTATATACTTATAGTTCGATAAATCGAATGAATTCACGATTTTCTCCGAAATGAAACCAGCTCGTCAATCGACGTATGTAGTCGAATGTGTCGTGATGTATTGAAATCGCATCGGTTCATTGGGTTTTTATAACTTTTATGCCACTTTTTTCAGTTGCATGGCCACTAAATATTTTTTATGGTTTAAAATCGCTTTATACTGTTTTAATTGTCGTAAAATGGTAATGAAGTATTGTAAGGTTTGGACACACAATTTTTTTTTTGTCGTATTGGCGAATTATCATAGTATTAGTTATAACAGAAGCAGCCTTATAAAGTCCCCACTACTATGGGACTCAGGTCTTTTCCCTTAGAAAAGGCAGTAATCTGCCACGTTAGCCTATGTGGATTGATGGGTGTCATATATCTTCGAATTTTTGGTTCCAGAAATTGGATTCTTCGCAATATTTTCCATATTTTAAAGCAAGAGATGCTATTTGATGTTTTTTCACGCATGAAAAAATCTAAACACTTGAATAAATTCGACGTATATTCCAGTGGTTTCATGTTCAACTTTACTGAAATCTGAGTGATATATAATAATGTTTTATAGTCTAGAAGATTATTATAATACTGAGCCCCGATTTGCATATACAAAGATTTTACAAAAGCTGACTTTAGCGTCTTAACCTAAAAGTAGTTCACAAGTTAAGACCCACCTCTCTTTAAGACCTGTAATCCTGGTAACTGAGAGGAAATTTTAGAAATAAATATTCGCATAATAATATGAAAATTTATTAATACAAATAACATTTTTATTCAATTTAGTTCGTCTGTCGGTTTTTTTTTGTTTTTGTCTAATCTCCAAAATGGCTGAATAGATTTTGGGTAGATAAGGACTAGCCTTAGTTACTACTAAGTCTATTTTTATTTTACAAAAAGAATTCGGCCTCCGCACAAAAAAATACCTTCTTGAATTTGCAACCCAAGTCGCTAGAACCAACTAGTATCTAAAATAAACTTGTATAAGGGCTTCACTTAGCAAATAAACTTAACCAAGTGGTCATTAAGCTTATCAACTCCAACTCAATTAGTCAAGTGCGAATCGGGATCAAATTAAGGACAGTAAAGGTCCTTGTAAATCGAACCTCCTCAATAGTTTCGTCGTAAGGAACTGGCTACTAGATGTAATATACACGTGTATATAATATAATATATTATGTATTTATTCTTAACCCGCCGGTACTCGCGTCTCCTTTTAAGTCACCAACAGTCGCGCCAGGATCGAAAAGACCCAGACTTTACTGTATTGTTTTTAATAACTTAATTAGGTTTCGGGATTATTTGTAAATTATTTTGAAAGAGGATAACCAAACAAACTTAAAAAATAATATAGGTATGTTTATTATTTAGTAATACAAATCACAAAATTCAAGAGGTCAGTGCAAAATCTTACATTTTACGTTATAGGAATAAAAAATAACGTTAACTTTTTTTATTTAATATAGATTAAATAAAATATAAAAAATATTTTTTATTTCCAAAAATATCAATCTTTTAAATAGTGATTTAATATTAATTTAACACGTAGTATATTTTTATAATCAGTCTCTAAATTTCAAAATTGAAAAAAAAAATTGTTTAATTTTCGATTTTCCTACATCAATTTTACAATAGTTTTAAATTAGGTTTGGCTTCATTTTTTATTATAATTGATAGACATAAATGTAGTATGATCTCTACAAGTACAAGTATTGCAAAATTGGCATTGCGTTTTGGTTTTTCTAATCAAGGAGTTTATCTTCGCCACTATGACAGGAATTTGAATCGTAATTATCAATATCCAAATGGTCTTTAATTTCTATTCGAAGGTCACTGCAACACTGTTCTAATTTAGCCGTTTCCTCTCCTACCCTACCTGCAGTTAATTTATTTAAGCGGAAACGGTCGGTAAACCACTGCAGTGCATTTCGCGCAAATCAATTTGTCATAATTCTGGGAAATTCATTTACGTTGTACGGTGTTATGATTCTAGGTAAATATAATTATTAAATATCTTTACTATATACACTAACAGCCGAAACCAATAACCTATCTATCACATATCGGAGATTGAGAAACAAATGAAACAACAGAAAACATGTATAATTTTTGTATTGTATCATTTGTTTTACTATCTTCGATATGTGATAGATAGGTTATTGAGTTATGCCGTTAGTCACCTACTAAATACAAATATAATATATTAATTATAATATTAAATCGCCTACAAAGAGCTAGTCTTTGAGGGTGTTGTCCGAGCGGTGGGACCTGTCCCTGATATAGAGTTGAATGTAGTTTCATAGGTGATCTTCGATGGATAGTTTTTTGGTGAGAAATTACCCGATGACTTCTTCCGCTCAGAGCGAGAAGTCATGTGAAGCCGAGTATCCACTTAGGTTCGCCGTGGTTTGCGAACACTGTGTGCTCCGCGAACGTGAACGTGTACAGTGTACACACTTAGGCTGCAACATCAGTGCTTAAACTGCGCTCCCCTTTGAGATCGCGCAAAAAACCGCTTCCCGAGCGCTCCGCCGTGCTCCGATCGTGCTCCAGTCGCGCTCCGATCGTGCTCCAGTCGCGCTCCGCGATCACGACGTATCCATTATGTTTGGTTTGCGGAGCGAGCGCGTTCGCAAACTACGGCGAACCTAAGTGGATACCCCGCTTTACATGTCAAACTTTTCCTGGCTAAAACCCACGTCTATGTTCCTTCTTCACCTTTCCTTCCAGGACTTACTACCAAGAGTACTGGACCCGTACTGGCGTCATAGGGGGACTTCTGGAAGAGAAACCCAGGGTCCTGAAACGCAAGCAAAGCAGGAACATAGGTGTTATTTAAATCAGTAAAAGCCTGACACAGCCTTCCATTCCACCCTAGAGCAGGAGAAATCATTACATGATTTGCCACTAAAAAAACCCTGTACACACATACCAATAACTAGCTAGAGTGAATAGGCTCTTAATAAGCTAGTGCGCCTCACCATCAACGACTGCATCACTGCTTACGATCGCACCATCAGGTGCGATCGCAGTCAAGCACTAGTTTATAACAATTAAAAAAAAAACAACATTGTATTTTTAAAGATTATTCTTACATGCACCAACACAATAACTCCAGCCATACTAATAATAATCGTCTACCCTCAACAGAGGCCGCACAAAGATAATATTTTCCAAAGAGCTGTAAATAGGTTGATATTGCATAAACAATCTATAATTCTCCGAAGTAATTTCAGCTACAGTATCGTTATACAAGATATTTACATATATAGGGATGACGAGACTTACTGGGAATTCTTTGGGCAATTTTAATAAATTATGCTTAGTAGCCGTAATTTTTTGTGCGTGTAGCCAAATTTCATTGGATTAAGAGACGCCAACACGAAATATATTTGTAAACAATCATTCTTACGTGATTACTTCTTTCTTTAGGTATTATTAAAGTTTTTTTTAATATTGGTATAAACTAGTGCTTGACTGCGATCTCACCTGATAGTAAGCAGTGATGCAATCGTCGATAGTGAGGGCGCACTAGTCTAGCCTTAAAACACCCAAATTATAATCGGACGGGAAAACCGCAGCATGCAAATTGTTCCAGTCCTCCGATGTAAGTTAAAAATATCTTGTGGTTATCATCTTGGTTTCTATTTTAATCGAAACCGTAAAAATGATTTAGAAAAGACTTTTGAAAATCTGCTAATTTGCGTGAACGAAATTTATTACTATTTACTAAAGTAGTCATAAACTTAAAAAATAAAGGAAACGTAACAAGAATCAAGACTCTAAATAATGAAGATTTTTCCGTAAACCCTTAGGGTTTCTAAAAAAACGGAACAAGTGTGAAATATTCGAGTGAGTAACGGAAATACAGAGAGCCAACAGAGCTCCAGTCTTGCCATGAAGTACCATGTTTCCCCAGTTAATGGGTTGTAAAGGTCTGGTAGGCAGCCGCTCCTTGTAAAATACTGGTATTCAGCTAAATCCGGCTTGACTGGAAGCCGACCCCAATGTAGTTGGGAAAAGGCTAGGTAGATGATGATGATGATGAACAGAGCGTTCAGGCCTTATTTATTGTTGTTCTCGTTGCCTTTTTGTCAAACATTGCGCTGGATTGCGTTGGAAGAAAGAACAAGCTTTTAAAACCATGCTCAAGTTGACGATAGACAGATCGGGACGGGCCCTCTTAAGGCAGAATATTCGCAGAACCAATTTTTTCAACAGACATTATCTTACTAAAGTTATCGACCCTCCATTAAGTAGCAAAAAATGAGGAAAACGAAAAAGATTTCCTTTCAAAAGTAGTGATAGAATAATCGCAAGTATCATCAAGTCTCGACCGCTTTCGAACATCGCTTCAGGTTAGTGAACCAAGGAATTGAAAAGGAAGCTGAGACAGACGGAATCTAAAAAAGTGGATGTAGTAATGTTATCAAAGAAAAATTATCCAATGACTCCCACTTTAAGGTGGAGAGGGAAGGCGTGTCAGAATTTTACTGAGTAAAACCCACTCCTATGTTTCTACCTTGCCTAGTTTTCCAGGACCTCGGGTTTTCCTATCAGAAGCGAACCCATGACTTTAGGCATCTTAGACTGCAGCGGTAATTGATATCTAGCATTTAGTGAGACTTACTCGATTTTTCTTTTTGCCAGTTTCTCAGTTTACATTCCATCATTCATTCTACTATTTTAGCAGAAGTACTTACACGTGTGTCTATATGGCCTACTAGCTGCAGCCAGTGGCTTCGCCGGCGTGATAGTAGAAAATGATCCCAAGGGATAAACTACATGGTCTACTCATATACAAGGTTTTGTCGAAAACCATTGAGCCGATTTTTTTAAAAAAATAATTATTGCCTGTTACTCAGTAAAGATGTAGCTTTGAAGAATTTTTATAGTGGTCCGGTAGTTTAGGGTAGTTTTTGTGTTAAATCATAACAAAAAAACAAACGAGAAATCAAATCTTTCCTCTTTATAATATTAGTTTAGATTTAGATTTAATATTTCTCCTTAAAGTTTCTCGATCGTGACCCAAAAAAGATTAATGTTAAAACAGATACGAGAATTTAATTTCCTAGTTTTTCTTATCACTTATTTATCTACAAAACTGCACAGACACCAAACTTCGTACCTCACCGAATATCGCAAGTTCTGATTGTTAAAAAATGAAAGCAACAAAAATATCGTGTCTGGATCGGCGCCAAACGAAAAAATTACTCTCAGTAGCAGATGCTTCTTCTGTCCGTGCATATTAAATCATATTTATGAAACTGGCTGAAATAAATTGCTTTGAAGACGTTTGCAAATTATCAACTAGGTGGAGTTGACTTCTGATAAGATATGAGCGCCTATACCTACTTTGGTTGATGAAGCTTAATGAAAAAAAAAAAAAACTTGAAATTAGACTTATAATATTTAAATGTAGATAATCCTATGATCTAATGTTAATTGAAATGAATAAATAAATAGACCATAAAACTTACTTGAGTTTTGACTCAAATAAATTGCTTTGTAAGTTCTGCAAACCTTTTTTGAAAATTGAGGATCCTCCGACCGACGGGTATTGTCTGGTCTGATTTCAGGCTGTTCTATATGTTTAAATCACGTGGAAAATTCTAAGTGGCCGATGCAGGAATTCGAAGATTAGTTCGTATGTGGCGCCATAGATGTTGCTACAACTAAAACTTCATTTTTTTGATCCTGGGTGTAATTTTCGGTACAAAAGAAATGGTTACAATCTGTTTCATTATTATGAAACATATTGGTTTATGAATCGTGTATTTTTTAAACGTATCAAAGAATTTTTTGACTTGATTAATGTGAAAGGATTAAAATAATAAGAAAATAGCAAAAGTATAATCAACATTACAATGTTCTCACTGGTGAAACTCAAGCCGAGGACACTCTATAAAGGGAATGAATTGTAATCCACCACACGTACCCAGTGTGGGTTGGTGGACGTCTAAAAATAAATTCATTAAAATGCTGAAAAAGCTGTAATAACAATGTATTTCAAAGACCGAAGAAAAATAAATTCCGAAATCCATCTTTGTTATTTAAAACCATGACCCTAAAACAATTTCGCCACGGACGATTTAGTTTCTCGACGGTCCGGTAAGCTTGTGTGACCATGCATATTAATGAGACCTCCACGATACTCCTGGTCTCCTGGTCTCTTAAGTCTTACTTAATTGACACTTAGCCATTTAGCCACTTAACCGTCACTTTAGTTAATGGTTTGACTAATTTGTCTCGACTAGTTATAGATTAATAATTTTATATGAGCTTGTAGTGTGTTGTTTGATCATTTCATCTTATGAGTCCTTAGTATGTTATCAGAGATCAAACTCGCATTAGTGTAGATGTTGTATCAGTTTTCAAGTAAGCCGGCTTCTCAGATTGTCTTTGAGTCAATTGTATTTGTAGCGACATCTGTGACACTATACAATGTGGATATGACAATCAATCATCAATCATACAAATCGCGAAAAAAAAATACAGCTGCCTCCCGTACATTTTGTTGACTTATGCCAACGTAAATGTATGGAACACCCGAAATTTTATTCTTGATTTCAGAGGTGGTCCTGTGCTAAAAGTTATTCATAATGATGAGGATTGCCAATGTTTTCATTTATTGTCGTATCGTCATAATATCCACATTGTATAAGTACTAAAATTCAAAATCCTGCATCACGTCTCCGCGGGATTAGAATAATATACTCTAAAAATAAATATTATTATATTTATTTAGTATATGCTAATTGATTTATATATTTAAAAAAGCCTGAAATCAAATTTTGAGCAGTTGCCCGGTTCAGACATTACATCCGTCTGGTCGGAGAATCCTCTGTTTTCAACAGAGGTTTCCTTTCAGGGATTCCCTGCGGTCCAAGGTAGCGGGCATTAGTTCTACTGGGACGTTTGCTGACATCTTTTAAGGAGCACGTGGATCACTTACACACTGTTGACGAATGAGCTCGGTCCGGCCATTACCGGATGGCCGGATGGCGAGCATCTATTACACCCTTTACACAATGAATTAAACTTATTATTACTTAGGTTACGCTTACAAAAGAAAGTCAATTGAAAGGGTTAAACTAGTAGTGAACTACAAATCTTACATTAACCGTAAAATGAGCAACAATAAAAATATTACAAAAAATTATTACAGGCAGTCAACAATCCAAATTTTTTGTTTTCATCAACGTTGACATTGCTTTCTCATCGAATCTACTAAAATACAATATACAAATACTATTATACAAGTTGACAGTGTTATAATGGCAATTCTGGGGTACCCCTCAATATCTCCGGCGTTGAGAGGACTTTACGAAGAATGCCGTAAAGGCGACACTTGATAATCTTCTAACTTCTGGTGACATAGCGCTAAAAATGTTGTAGGGTATAAGCTATAAGACAAGCGGTGATGTTCGAAGAATTAACATTTTAGTTTAACAAGCATCTGCCTATAGACCATCTCGTCGATAGAGCCGACAGGTTTTGGAGTAGCGACATCGTACCAAAAGACCTGGTGAGGGACTCAGAAATCTGATAGATGCTGGATTTATAGGACCAGTCGGTGTATATGGCAACACTTGAAAGAGGCAAATATCCAGCAGTGTACGTCTTTCAGCTAAAATGATGACAATATACTTTTATGCAAGTAGAGTATAGATTCAAAAATGCTGAAATATTGACTGTTGATTTGATCTGAAAAGTTATCGGACAAATTGTGATGTGTGTTTTTCTAACGGTTTGAAGTCACAAATCTTATAGATATTATTAAGATAAAATGCTAAAAGGACGATTCTATTTTAGTAAATAATCTTAAAAGCTAAATTGTACACAGTGCAGAGAAACCTGGTTCGATGGGTTTTTCTGCTACTGATATTTGACTTATACTGAAAAGACATAGTTTGTCCCACAAAAAGCACAAAACATGCTTTTACAGCAAAATTTTTTGTTTTTCTGGGACCACTACTCTATAACAGACTTAATGCAAAAGCAAATATTTATTCCCTAAATTATGTAAATTGCAAGAAAACTCTGAAGGAAACATTACAAAATTTGTCCTATGAAGATACAGAAAAGTTATTAGTTGTACTTAAATAAATATTAATAGCACTTTTTATTATGATTAGTTAGCTTAGTTAATATACAAAGATTTTAGCAAGTAAGATTTTTATACTGTTTACACCTTTTTTACATACCTATTAGTTGACTATTCTACCTTTTGTGTATGATGTGATTATTGTGATTATTTAGATATAATGTTTTACCTTATCTCGCCTGAAACACAGGATATCCTAGTTCAGGCATGTAACACTTGTGAACTTTACATAGAATTAAGAAAAATGTGTTTACTGTATGTATTACTTTAGTTTTTTGAATATTTTTTTTTTTTTTTTATTTTTTTTTTATTTTTTTTTATTTAATCACACTGGGTTCGAGACACTAAGACTTATGCATTGCAATACGTAACTAAGAGTAAAAAAGGATAGAAAAATGATTCTTTGAGATTCGCAATAATCAACAGCATAAAAAAATAGCTTCTTAATATTAAAATAACTAACATAAAAATTTATAATAACAACATTTAAAAAAAAAAACAAAGAGAAACGACTTGTGCGAGTTCAAACAGACTCCTGTCTCAACATAATTTATTATGCTGTGATATTAAAAAAAAACTTAAGCAGCTTATTCTAATAGGGCCTATAATGCCACAAAACACAGACTAAAGACCACAGATAGAAGATAACAATGTGTTAATAAATTTAAAAAAGTTCGAGTTAAAAAAAAAACTGTAAAGTAAATACAATTAATCATTCACTGACGCCCGATGCTCCGATATCATTTGTCAGTGTCACAGACACGATGGAACGCGGCCCAAGAGCTAGGTATAGGATAGTCGACTGTCAAAAAGAAAATGGTAATTATTATATCAGTACAATTAATAAAACGGAGGAGCTCTTGGCTAGATAATAATAGCCGTGCGGGTCGATCTTCAAGGTTGAGCTACGCTTGCCAAGGTTGGTCAGTGGATGGGTGACCATCTTAACATACCGTGTTTCCTTCGTGCCTTGGAAAACACGTTAAGCCGTAGGTCCCGGCTGTCATTTGTAGATTTTTGGCAGTCGTTACGGATAGTCAGAAGCCAGTAAATCTGACTCCAGTCTAGCCTTCTTCAGCTAAATCCGGCTTGACTGGAAGCCGACCCCAATAGAGTTGGGAAAAGGCTAGGCAGATGATAACAATTAATAAAACGACTTTTAGTATTACTCGTATTAAAACATGTAGCGACATTTATGGCATCACATAAGAACTTCGAATCCTACATCACGCAATACAAGTTCTCCGCGCGATTTGAATAGATACTACAGCCCGAAATCATCCATCGGACAGTTGACCACCAGACATAACATTCTTCTGGTCGAAGAAACCTCCTTTTGGTGGGGTAGGTTTGCGGGACCTTACACACTGTTTTGCATACACTTCAAAGACATCATCACCGTTTCAACCGAAAGACGTCCACTGAAAGAAAGAAAAGAAAGAAAGAAAAAATGTTTTATTTGACACTGCTGGACATAGGACTCCTTCAAGCGTCGCCACAACGACCGGTCCTGTGCATCTCGCATCCATCGGATTCCCACAACCCTCGCCAGGTCGTCGGTCCACCTTGTGGGAGGCCTTCCAACGCTGAATCTTTCGATACGTGGCTGCCACTCCAGAACCTTCCGTCCCCATCGACCATTTGTTCTACGAGCAATGTGCCCTGCCCACTGCCACTTAAGTTTGGCGATTCTTCGGGCTATGTCGGTAATCTTGGTTCTCTTGCGGATAACTTCATTTCTGATGTGATCACGCAAGGAAACTCCGAGCATAGCCCTTTCCATTGCTCTTTGGGTGACTTCAAGCCTTCTGATGAGTGCTATTGTGAGCCAAAAGACATGTAATTTTTTATTATTGATGATGATCTAATGATAGTCCAGTCTGTCTAAGAAATATCGTGTTGGCCAGTAAACGGATATTCAGCCAGATGCGGTTTGACTGGAAGCTGACCCCTAGCTGGTTAGGAAAAGGCAAGGGAGATGATGATGATTTTTTTGTATATTAGTTTTCAACAAGCTGTTTGGACAAAAAGAAACCTTCGGTTAATAACGATAAAGTCTACAGTAAACCAATAGAATTGCTATCGCCTATGACTTGAACAAACTCAATAAAACTTGGTTTTATTGTCGTATTCTCATTTTTGGGTTTACGACGCAATCGTCGACCGGCAACTACATTTAATCTATAATATAACTAAGCTGTGAGATATTATTATTAGTTCCTATTCTGCAACCCTTCCTGAGGCCCTACCCGAGCTCTTATCACGATCCATTTGACGACCTAAACTGAACTGTTAAAGGGATAGGATGAGAGAAGAAGAGTGATGGAGCTATAAACGCTATGTGGCTGTGTTGTGTGTCGCAGCGAGACGCCGCGCAGTGTTACGAGGCTCAGCGCGGTGTCACGAGATGCAGCGCTGCATGAAGCAACGTATTCTAAATTCTCACAATAAAATGTGTATCTTTTCGTGTAGTAAATAAAGTTCTATTTTGAGTTACTCTATTGAAATGTGCACACAGCGTCGCGTCGCGTCGCGTCTCGTTGTGAGCTGACCCTTACATTTTAACACGTGACAGTAAAGCCACTAATGATATCTTAAGGGTTTGGTTTAAAAACTAATTTGAAAATTTAGACATTAAACTGACTGAGCAGCAAAAAAAATTTTTTTTTTCAAATGAACTTCGATGTGTATGTTTGGTGTCATGTGATAGATGTGCGTTTCATTAGCATACACCAGACATTGACGCACAAACGAATATCACAGATCCAGTACATGATTCTGGATCCTCAGTGGTGGAATTTTTAGTAGGCTTATTCCTTCTTTTTTTTATCTGTTATTTTAATTTAAGCTGTATAAAATCGCCATTATTCTAGTGCACTATTAGATCATGTCATGGAAACTAATCCGGAAAAGTAAGTGTAATTATAAAAAGTATCTTATCTACTTACATTGGATACTTTTTTATCCCGGGAGTATGTTTGTACGTTCCTTTGAGAATATTTTTTGACATTTATGCGGCCGAAACTGCCGGTAAAAACTAGCAATAAATAAAAGCCACGTTCCTGGTATTGCATAACGGTTAGGCCTCCGAATCTGCGCTCTTCGGGCTCGCTGCACGCCATTAGACGCAATGAGTTCGCAACCAGGCCAGAACTAATTTGGAGAACTTGAAATCAGCGGATTTCCAAGAGAAGAAAGAAATGTAATTTTTCAGTATAAATGGACTATTTCATACTTTAACCCCTTATGTCTCCATTAAATCCACAAAAAAACAACGGCTCTTTAAAAATTAACTTCGATGTGTATGTTTATTGCCATGAGCTAGAAATGTTGTATTTAGTTAAAACATAATAGTGTGAAAAGTGTAAGTTTTATTTATTAACATCAATTAATTACTCCACTACTCTCAAATAGGTAGACTATGTCCTGGAGTACTACACAGAGGATGATTTTACTCCAAGGGTATGTTTGTATATTCTTTTGGGATATTTTTTTGACATTTACGCGGCCGAAACTACCGGTAGAAACTAGTAATAAATAAAAGCCACGTTCCTGGTATTGCATAACGGTTAGGCCTCCGAATCCGCGCTCTTCGGGCTCGCTGCACGCCATTAGACGCAATGAGTTCCCAACCAGGCCAGAACTAATTTGGAGAACTTGAAATCAGCGGATTTTGATGGTCCGATTTTTTGTTTCGCTTTTACATCTATATTTTCTTTTTTTCTAGGATATTGAAATGTTGAATAGCTAGAACATAACAATAGAATAGAATATGATTTATTTGACGTAAGTATTATAATAGGCAACAACACGAAACTGTAAAAATAGAGTAAGTACAGAAATATAATATTTTTTCTTTCTGCTGCTGTGGTACCAGACATCAATTGTTCAAAATAGTTATCGTGGGTTTTGGCCGCAAAAAGCAACTAAGGAAATCATCAATATCATCTCAGCCGAAAGGTGTCCACTGTTGTAGATAGGCCTCACGCAAGCGTCGCCACAACGACCGGTCCTGTGCGAAACTGCGTACTGAAGAAAAAGGTAGATTTTAGTCAGTAAACATCTAACATTCACACTCGCTCCACTTAAAATGGGAAATGTTTTTGATAATTCTTACACTCAGAAAATTAATGGTAGCGGTAACAAAAACATTAAATAATTAAGGGCCGGTTTCACAATGTCCGAGTAGCCACTACTTCCCGGATAAATTCAAAAATGGAACAGAATTTGTATGAAATTATCTGCCAAGTAAGTTATTGGCAACTTAATCATAGGTGGTGAAATAGGCCCTTACTGTAATTTCAAGGAATCTAATAAAAAAATTGTTACAAATGTTCTTCTATAACCCTTTTATCAACCATTGTTTGTTTATTACACGTAATTGGCATAAAATTCATGAAACCTAAGATACGTCCCGACCCACGTGTATTTTATATCACCACTCATAAAAGATCATGGCGATAAAAAAAATGAACATCGTACAAAACCCGCAGTTCTCGTGGCCCGCCGCAGTCCGCGTCATCGCTCATCAATTTAATGAGTGACGGCTGCCAGCGGTGGCCATTAATCTCGCGGAAGCGGCCGCTGCACATTGTCATGGTAATTACGGCCTTTGCTTCTGCTAACCAAGCCTGAAGTTCTAGCGACGCCATTTTTATTTTGTGGCACGAGAAAAATTCTTGGGAACCTCTGAAGGAAAACCTTTGGTTGAACACAAAGAAGGAACAGAGTAGGTTTAAGTCAGTAAAAGTCTGATATGAGAGAGCGGAAGAAGTCATTCTGGTGATATCCCACCTCAAATAAAAATGTTTGAAAAAAAATCTGAGAAATACATAAATTATTGTAATATATTAACGGTTTGGTGGATGTTTTATGAAAACTGTAATATTCATGATATGCTTCCTTTTTGTTTTTTGGAAAACAAAAATAATAATCAATCAAAATTCTGACAACTTCGGACACGGCAGAAATATACCTATATGTATATAACCTACGAGTATTTTACTCTGTGGTATATCGTCTCTTTTTTTATACCCTGAGACTAAATTGACACAGGTAATGTCAAACTTGCTATAGGAATGATTCCAGTCATTTTGTGTTGTAAAGTCATTTTAGTCTCAAGGTATAAAAAACAGACGATAGAAGCATTCTACTGATGAAATAACAAATCATCATCATCATCTACCTAGCCTTTTCCCAATTATATTGGGGTCGGCTTCCAGTTAAGCCAGATTTAGCTGAATACCAGTACTTGACGAAGAGCGAAATAAATAAGCGAGAGAAATAACAAAACAAAACAACAATATTAGTATAAATAATATCGATAGAGAGTTAGAGTAAATTCAGAATCACTGTATAACTTTCCAGGTAATGGTACTCTGCGAGAGAGACTGGGACACAATTACTTTTTTCTGCGAAACAGAAATACAAGCAAAAGAGGTGGCTGAACTCAAGTCCCGCTCCCCACCGTCACAGGGTCACTCTCGGTCACGGATTTAGATGGTCACACGTGTACACCATATCTTGGAACAGCACATATAATACTTTTTATCTCGAAAATATAAACTCTTGGGACAATTTTCTACTTTCACGTAGGTCAAGCCACGGAGCTCGTTGCCAGATAATAAGAGCGGCACGGGTCGATCTTCAAGGTTAAGCAACACTTGCCAAGGTTGATCTGTGGATGGTGACCGTCTTAACATACCGAGTTTTGTTCGTGCCTCGGAAAGCACGTTAAGCCGTAGGTTGTCATTTGTAGATCTTTGGCAGTCGTTATGGATGGTCAGAAGCCAGTTAATCGGGATCCCGTAAGTGACAATTTAAATTGCAGTTAATCGGACTCCTGTCTTACCATGAGGTCTGGTAGGCAGCCGCTCTACGTAAAATACTGGTATTCAACTAAATCCGGCTTGACTGGTAGCTGATCCCAATATAGTTGGGAAAAGGCTAGGTAGAAATAGATGAAGCCACTGGCAGCCTATAGTCTTTCCATAAATCCATCACAACATAATTTCCCTCTATTTTCAAAACGCCAAACCTACATTCGAAAGAAAGAAAGAAAGAAAAAATGTTTTATTTGGCACAAATAAATATACACACAGTGTAGAAAACATTTAGGTACATAAAAAAAAAACATAATTAAAACTAACAATTAACAACCTAGACCAGTCACATACCCGCGTAACGAGACACAATAGCAAGACAATAACAGCGCGGTCTCATGCGACCGGTCGGGGATTCATGAATTATTACATATACAAACACTGTGTGCCACACAGTTGCGCCAAATAGGTCCAGTTCAGCAATAATGTCAGAAAACCACATGATAGTTGACTGACGCTGATTTTCAACTGAACCTTATTTCGAGTGGACGGATAAAATCGGATTATGTATAAATGGCCAATATTAGGTGTGAGGTAAATAAAAAAATATAAATATGTGTATTATTGAGAGGCAAAAGATAAAATAATAAAAATAAATGTTGTTCCGTGTACAAACTATCAAATAATAACATATTGGTTCGACCAGAAAAGATGTCAATAATTCACCATTTACACAAAATCTGTTCGTTTTAAGCACGTCTCAACTTTAGTCAACCCATTAGTGCAGCTGTAGGCATAATAAATAAATGTCTACACACCGCCGTCATTGCGCGCGGTGCAACGATACATTTAATTACCTACTATGCCTCGAGCAGCCAGGCGCAACGGACGAATTCTGAACAGTACAAAAAATATATTAAAAGAAAAAAACTTCGGGTACTTAGAAAATAAATAAAATAATATATCAACGATTAAATAAAACGTGTGTTGTTTAACGCTAAACCAGGTGAAATTATACGCTATTGAAGGAAGTAAATATAGTGTGTGAAATAGATAATATATAGATAAATAAATAGACTGAATGGCGACGGCGACATCGAATACAGGTACCGGATGCGAGTAGGCCAGACATATAAGGTAAGTGATCATAAAACAGATGACGGTGATGATATTATTATTAAAATTACTAAAAAAACTAAAAATCTGTTTCCCACAGGTCTCCCAAGTACGCGGGAACGTAGTCGCGGAATGCGGATGACTCACAACACCCTTGGGCCGCGGACTCAACGAGATTAGCAGACAACGGTGCCCAAGGAACCTTCATCACCCACATCCCGTAGCTATACATGAATTATTTTATACTTTCGTGCGACATGCATGATCAACACGTATCTTATATTTTATCATTCGATTATCATTCGATAGACAGAAACTCCTAAAAACAAAAGAAATCAATATCGATAAAACCTGTTTTCATCCAACGACTCGCCGAACGGATGTAGAAAGGCAGAGTCTGTCTAAAATTCATTAAGTTGGCTAGACAAACTGCCAGCGTCCTACTGGCTATCGAGGTAATTCGATTACTCTGTGGCAAAGAGGGAAAAACGGCTTTTCACTTCATTTGTCAACAACGTTGTTAGTATGTTAAAGTGTGGGAATTTTTAATTTTATACAGCTTGTTACATTATACTCTTGGGGAACATGATCTGGGGCAGTTTTTGAATAAGGGTTGAAGAATACCGAATAAGCCGCGGATGGGTTGTGTGAAATACTAGAGCTTTGTCCGTGACTTCGTTCGCTGAGAAAGTTTTCGTAAAATCTGTTAACATATGAATAGTCTTTATTGTTCATTTTAATTTTATTTTGTACCAAGTTTCAACTTTATTAATCCAAGTAATAAGACCAAAGAAAAGATGGATGGATTGTGTGAGGACTGATATGAAAGAAAAGGGAGTTGATGATAGCATGACGCGTGATAGGACAGAATGGAAGAAAAAAACATGTTGCGCCGACCCCAAATAATTTGGGATAAGGGCAGGAAGAAGAAGAAGAATAAGAATCCTCTATACAATCTTTAAATTCCCTAATTGTATTTATGGGGATAGTTTTGAAAATATGACAACCTTCACAATTTTCTTAGATTAGCACATTGTTCGCGACTTCGTTCCTGACAATCTTCTTCTTTGCCCTCGCCTTATCCCGGTACGTGGGGTCAGCTTTTTTAATGCTGCGGCGCCATTCAATTCGCTGATACTCGTAAGCGTTGTCATCTTTAAGGCTAAGTTTTTACATGTACCTGCGGACATTTGTCATCAAGTAGTTGAAAGAAAGAAAGAAAATCGGTTTATTTGTGCGGAAAGACGCATACATGATAAGAATAATGAAAAAAAATATAAAATAAAAAAAAGGGGTAAATATGCGTCAAAAACCGCGCAAAACGGCCGAACGCTCAGCAAAATGCCATGCCCTCATACATAAAACGACGAGGGCACAGCGCTGGTTTTCAGCATTGGCCGGTCACAGTATGACAAAAAAAAGACGTCGGGCGGTGTGGTACGCCAATTGATTCAAATACGAAGATGCAATAGAATAAATAAATAAAAAATAAATTCATAAATAGATACACAAAAGATGTGAAATAGAAGTCTGGTAGGCAGCCGCTCCTCGTAAAATACTGGTATTCAGCTTAATCCGGCTTGACTGGAAGCCGACCCCAATATAGTTGGGAAAAGGCTAGGCAGATGAATAATGCTAGGTTTTAATATTCATTGTGATTAAAACTTATACCAATTTTCAAATTTCTTAACGCAGTCAGGCACTAGTTTATAACAATTAAAAAAAAAGGTAAGGCTAGGTATTTAGGTAGACAACCATTAATACCTCTAAACATTTCATGATTGTTACCTTACGTTTATTTATTACCGTATACATACAAAGGACACAATTAATATTTTACTGGCAATTACGACTATATCAGAGATCCGGATATTTAACGATGCCCACATGTGTTGTTTTGAAACCTCTGTTAACCATTTTATTCCGACAGTAATTTGTAGGTATTTGGAGATGACCAAATAAATAACGTAATTATTATAAACCCGAAGACTCCCCCAAACTTAGTTTGCAATGGGTAGATCACATTGCCCGCAAGACGAATGATATTTAGAAGGAATGATCCTGTACGTTTTGTATCCATCAGATTTCCACAACCCTCATCAGGTCATCGGCTCACTTTATAGGTAGGCTTCCAGCTCTGCGTCTTTAGGTAGTTACGTAGTCTCCACTCCAGACCTTTCAGACCCATCGACCAATATGCCCTGCTATTATTCTACGAGCAATATGCCCTGCGCACTGCCACTTAAGTTTGACAATTCTACGGGCTGTGTTCTGTGGACTTGGTTCTCTAGCGAATATCTTCATTTATGATGTCATCACGACTCTAAGTAGATAGCCCTTTGGATGAATTAAACCCTTCTGATAGCCTTCTTCTCTGCAAACAATTAATGACAGTGAAACAAAAACTTTCAAATAAAAATCATAGGTCCAATATTTAACTTCTAAAAACAAAATAAAAATATTACATCAAATAATCCTAATTTAGACTAAGATAAATAACATAGAATACTCTTAATTGAGCACTATTGAAAATAACAATTAAGAATTCAAAAGCTGGAATATTTTATCACACGTCTTGCTATTCATTCTCTTCTAAACAAACTACTCAGCCAAAATTCCAGAATGTTTCTTCCTAAATAAAAATTCCTAAAGCAACCTTCGTAACAAAGACAGCCCTTGATGAGACGCATTAAGAGGCCTGTTACGTACTTTTGTAGTCTCTAAACATACCTGTGCTATAAGAAAGAAGAGTACAGAAGGTCAGCTCGAAAAGGTAAGAGGGAACGGAATATCTTCACGCCCCAGCCGCCTGGATTTCGACTCTGATTTCCAGTTACCGTAAGCCTGGGCCTTCGGACAGCGAGCAATGGATAGCTTGCCGTCCATTCTTCCGGTAGCTGTCCGGACCAATCTCGAGTCGACGATAGATCGAAGTATTCCATGTGCGCCTCAAAAAGCTGTCAACAAAACCGTAAGGGTCCTGTAGGGCCGAAGTCTACTGGGGCCATGATTGGGCTTCCAAAAGAGAAACCCGAGGTCCTGGATCGCAAGACAAACAACGAACATAAAATTGGCTTTTGTACATGAACACTCTAATCACCATGTTTGTAATGTTTATTTTTGTGTACAATAAAAAATTAAGAATTGGAATCTATTCAGTAAAAGTCTGACACTCTTACACAGAACGAGAAGAATTGTTTAACGACAGCCCACATACCAAACTCCCAAAAAAAAACTGCTACTGAAAAATTCCAACAGCATAATATCCATTGGTCATAGGGCTAACAAAATTGTTTGCAACCTCTATGAACGCTTGTATTTTTGCTCTTGCATAGAGCGAACCTTCTGTAATCTACTACCAGTTACCAACGTGCTATTTTGTGGACATAAGTATCTGTACTAAAGCAAAGAGTTGTGAAGACAATGGGACGCGTTCTGAAGCGTTTGGAGCGAATTCAAAGGTCACACTGTGCCGTGCCAAGTTAGCGTAGCTATTTGTGTTTTTATGTACGGAAAAGGTACAATTTTGCTGTTAAATTGTGAGGTTTTGTACCAGGGTCTCATAAAAGTATGGAAGCTTTACGCATGTTTTGAAGATGAAAAGGTCATGATAAGAACTAAGAATTAGAATTGCTATTCAACGCTTCTAGCTACAACACTTTGCCATTCAATTCAAAGATAGTTTACAGGAAAATTAACAGAAACAGTTGGTGATAAATATCACGCTACTATTATGAGGTGAAAGTTTATATGTATGTATGTTCATGTTGGTAAGTCCTTCGTATGACCTTGTTTGATGATAGTTGTTTCTTGATATAGTTAGAACCTACAAACTAGTTAAGAGTGAATAGGTTACTTCTAGGTAATTGTTCTCCATCGTCGACCACATGGGCGTTTACCATCAGGTGAAATAGTAGTTAAACGCAAGCCTATCTACAAAAAAAGACAACGGATTTGAATGACATGTAGACCATGTGTACTTTTTATCCCAGAAGAATGTTGCCTAGGGACAGTTTTGTATAATCACGTGAGCGAAGCCGCTGGTAAGCTAGTATTTTCACAAACACTTTTACCTAACAATAAATCTACTTTAAACAAGGCCATATCTCACTAACATCAAATAAATAACACCCTATTTTATATACTGTTAAATTGAAACACATTTCAGATTCCGTTCATCCGTAAAGCTGAAATCTGGGCTACAAAGTCGTGTCCCTATTATGCAAACAAGGCTGATCCCATTGCCAACACTTAGCCTGCCGTGTTACAATGTAATATTAAATAGTTCCAGTACATTCCTAATACCCTGGTAGTTGTGTACGTAGCCAAGTGAGTGGTAAACTTAATAACGGACCCGTTTAATATTTGTCGAGGGAGTTTGTGGGTGAAATGCTGATAGCGGTATGATTTGATCTCTGACAGTTAGACAGATATAGGATCTAGGAGCACGTGGCTAGATAATAACAGCCGCACAGGTCGATCTTCAAGGTTAAGCAGCGCTTGACAAGGTTGGTCTGTGGATGGGTGTGGACCATCTTAACATAACGAGTTTCCTCCGTGCCTCAGAAAGCACGTTAAGCCGTAGGTCCCAGTTGTCATTGGTAGATCTTTAGCAGTTGTTACGGATAGTCAGAAGCCAGTAAATCTGACTCCAGTCTTGCCATGAAGTACCGTGTTGCCCCAGTTAATGGCTTGTGGAGATCTGGTAGGCAGCTGCTCCTCGTAAAATACTGTTATTCAGCTAAATCCAGCTTGACCAGAAGCCGACCCCAATGTAGTTGGGAAAAGGCTAGGTAGATGATGATGAGGCACTATAACATAAATAGCGACTAAATGAACGCAAATAAATACCTTGTACCTATTGTCATATAAAATAAATATGTTTACGTGTTTGTTAAATTTAAAAAAAAAAAAATGAACGCAGGTGGCTTTTAGCCAGTAAAAATTGGCCAGTCCTTCTCGTCTTACGCAGAGCAGGAGAATCTATTTGATGATATTGCGCCCCAAAAAGTGGAACGGCAAAGTTAAGCCATGCATGTCGAGGTCAGTCTTTGGATGGTAGACCATGTTAACATACCAAGATTCTTCTGTAACTTGGAATTTGAGTAGTTTTATGACGTAACTAATTTACAGAAAAAATCTGATTTTTTTTATAATTTATTGTGCGATGTGACCTTGCTTCATGCCCAATTTTAGGTTTCTAGGTCAACGAGGGAAGTATCTTATGAATTTTTATTCCCTTGTGAGTGACAAAATATACGTTTATTGTGATATAAGCGTATATTTTTTGTCATTAACTTAGAAGTTTGATTTTTACACAGCTTCAAGGGGCCGCAGACCTGATTAAATGGTTTTAATTTCAACTTGATTACTTTATGCGTTACCCAGAAAAACGATCTTGACAGATAGACAGACAGACGGACCACAAAGTGAGCCTATAAGAGTACAATTTTTTTTCCTTTTGAGGTATGGAACCCTAAAAACCTAGATAAACCTACTTGTATTGTATCTCGTCCATCCCCTATTGTCGTTCCATCCTAAATCCCAAACAAGGGTAGGAACAGTAAAACCAATATGACAGCAGTTTTCCCGTCCATCCCGCCATTATGATGACGTTTCATAGCACAGACTATAAAGATTAGTGCCACTCGTGTTTTTAATTACCCGACAGCGACATCTGACGGCCGCATTAAGAACGTGTGCTGGTTTTATGTTTGTACGAGAGTTTTTTGTACCTTTTGATCAGGGTTTTTTTTTATTATGGATTGATGAAAGTATTTAGCCAATCGAAAAATGTCAAGTTCAGAAAATAAGTGTTTAATGTTTGAGATAGATTAATAAATATTTTTATCTGTTTTATTTGAATGGTATCACTTTATTTTTTTACTTCACTCGAAAAAACCCAACCTTTTAAATATTGGGAGATCTTGTATTTATGTTTTTTGTTAAAGATTTATTAAGTAATACTTATAAAGTAGTTTCAGCTTATGTTATCTGTCTCTCATAATTAGCTATTGTTAACCATCGATGTAATTACGATAAGCAGTTGATTTTGGCAAACCAATGATAATAATTATTATCTAATATATCATCTATCATTTACATCTGCACAGAATTTGCGTAGTAAGTATCTCTTACTTTTGACATTGTGATTTTATGATCTGCAGCCAGTTTAAAATCAAATAGCTAGCACCTAAAATATCATCTAAAATTATAAAACAAGAGAAATTCAACTACATTTTAACTTAACAAAGCACCGCCATTATTTTCAAAATGAACCCGTTTATTTTTCTTACCAACAAATATTATTACAGAAACTTAATGAACAAATTAAAGCGAATGTTTTTAAAAGGTTTAAAAGATACATCGACGGTTCTAGAGGAACTCAGTAATTGCTTTTCTTCAATAAACGCAGAGCGAGAGATTCAGTGCATTGCCTTGTTTGACTAGGCTCTCAGGATCGTGAGGAGTTCGTGACGCCACGTTATTATAATGAAGATAATATTTTCTCGCTTGAATACTTTCATAATTTCATGAGCGCCTGGTATAAGGGGTTCATTGTTCAATTAGCAACGCAAAGTTTTATAATTAGGCAAATGAATTCTTTACGTGTTACAGTAAATTGGGTGAAAAACAAAAAGGTTGAAATAATTTTGTGTAACTTCTTTTCTCTTTGTGTTTACTAAGGCTGTTTTTGGGCTGTTGTGATAGTTAATACAGCCTAACATACTTTAGTAGGTAGGTAGTAAAACTACCAGGCATTTAAAAATTATTAGAAACAATATTCCTGAAGTTCCACGAATTCTGTTGTTTTGGGATACCTACGTAATAATAACTAGCAGCTGCTTTAATATTTCATGACAAAGTTTATTTTCCTTGAAAAGAAATTACCAGTCAATTTATTAATATTAAAACTTATACTAAAGTCTGCCATCGGCTTCGCCTACGTAAATATTAATATAAATCCTTCCGGAATAAATCGTATAATTTACGTCTAATTGTGTCTATTATATTTATCAAGTTTTATAATACCCGTTCAGCCATCAAGGCATTTTTTTATTAACAGACATCGTATCTATACATCCAAACATGCCGCCGCAGGCGTGGGCTTGCGGACGGCGAAGAATGAGTAGCTCACCGTAGAATCATCCGGTAACCGTCTGGATCGAGCCCAAGAAGTCGTCGACGGCGCTTAGTGGTCCACGTGCACCTTAGTGGGCCCCTACGGTTTGTTGACAACTCCTAAAGCCTACTGGGGCCCTAGTTTGTACAAAAGAGAACTCCGGAGCCCAGGAACGAAGGTAAAAAAGGAACAGGAGTGCGTTTTAGTCATTAATAGTTCGACACTTTCTCCCACTCCACCCAGAAAGTTAGAAGTGATAAGCTAAAAAAACATCTAGACAGATATTCACGATTATCATATTAGTAGCATTAATTTAATTTTCGGGTCCAACTAGAACAAACCAGTTTGGGTCTAATGTAAACAATAAATTAAAATTAATGGCGTGTTTGCATTAAAATTACGTATGAAAGCCCTATTGTCCAGAAACACTATTATTTATCTGAAAATGACAAAACTTAAAACGAATATATTAGAATTTTCCATGCCATTGTGGAATTTTAAGGTAATTTTGTTTTATTATGAAGAGAGGAAATTCCTTGTTAAAAACCTTAATGAAGGAAGATTTTTTTTCTACTGTATTGTTCACTTTGAGTGGCGACCGCGTACCGGAAGACGCAGCGTTGGAAAGGCTCTCATAAGGTGAACCAATGACCTATTCAAAGTCGTGGGAATCTGATGGATACGAAACGCACAAAAACGGTCGTTATGGCGACTCTTGGGGGAGGCCTATATCCAACGATAACGTCTATCAACTGAAATGATTATGACGAAGGCGCTTTAATAAAATTGAACATTATTGATGAGTGGAGGCCACGTATCGGAAGACGCAGCGTTGGAAAGCCTTCCACAAGGTGGACCGACGACCTAGCGAGGGTCGCGGGAATCCGATGGATGCGAGACGCACAGGACCGGTCGCTGTGGCGACGGTTGGGGAAGGCCTATGTCCCGCAGTGGACGTCTTTCGGCTGAGATAATGATGATGATGATTATTGGTACAATTGTGGTAGAGTGGAACACAATCTCGCAAGATTATGGTCACGCTTGGGCTTGTAGCTTTCACTTTAAGTTATTTTACATTACATGGAAATGCAAAGAGAAACTGTAGACCCAAAAACATGTTACATAAAATACCATGTTTAAAATTATAATTTGATATTTAATTATTTACGTCGCCCCCATTTTGAGTATCGACTTCAGCTTTGTTTATTTTAAGTAGATTTTTAAGTGATCTTTGTGTTTAAGAAAAAATTAAATTTACATTCTGTACAATGTAAATTTAATTAAAATCTGTACATACACAAAAAAACACTGAATATGATTTTTGGCTTGCACTTGAATCACAGTAATTTATATGAAACAACAACATTGTTTTTCATGATGATGAAAGGAGACAATTTCTTTTGTTTGGGGAATAGGCCCTCTACAAATTGTGGCGTATAGCAATGAAATGCACGTTAGTTTATTCCTTATAATCTATAGATTACAGTGGCAATATTAGCAAAACTTTATGAAACCGGAATACTGTGAAATACGACAGTCAAAACATGACTCTCATAATAACTTAAAATCTCACAAGAGCTATTATCTTATGAGTGGATAGGTCTCCTTGGTATTTTAAGTCAAAATAGTGCACTTTTCAATAATATATAGTATAAAACAAAGTCACGTCTATACTACGTGACAGATTTTGATGTGATTTACACGATTTGATAGACTTATTCATGAAAATGGATTAGATGTAGGCATTAATTTCGAAATAGCGCGGTTTTTGCCGGCCAATACTGTAAATCTAAAATAATAAGGTGATGAGTTATAAGCTGGTTGGGAAAAAACACATTATAGGTACATCACAAGAAATATTATTACTGTTTATCTCTTAAAAGCAGTATTTCATCTAAAAAACCGGGCAAGTGCGAGTCGGACTCGCGCACTGAGGGTTCCGTACCAACTTACCTATGAAAACAATTCAATTCTCGAATCGAGTCTTGAAGATTTTTAAAAAAAAAAACTTGTGACGTAACTAAAAACTTTCAGTTTTCAGAATTTATTCTATATTTGTGCTAAAATTATCATGCTTTGTATCATAATTTCAAGATTCTAGGTCAACGGGAAGTACCTTATGAATTTTGATTTCTTTGACAGTGTCGAAATGTACGTTTTTTGCAACATAAACGGGCGTATCTTCTTTTTCCGTCAACTTACAAGTTTGATATTTACACAGCTTCAAGGGACCACGGACTTGAGTATACAGTTTTAATTTCAACTTGATACCTTCACGTGTTCTCGAGATAAAGGATCTTGACAGACAGACAGACAGACAGACAGACAGACGGACAACAAAGTGATCCTATAAGGGTTCCGTATTTTCCTTTTGAGGTACGGAACCCTAAAAAGATGCAGGTGGCTTAACCTCACCTTGATGCCGTGCCCAAGATAAATACCACACTATACACATCACATGTGCACAGCAACCAACTGCGCGTCTGCCCACTTAAAAAGTACAACAGTATCCAGCAAGAGCAGCTCTATTGTTAGTAATTGATGGAGTGGTGTCAACTAATATATAAATATAATGAGTTTTCTTACTTGTGTGCCTTGATTGTATCCTACCTTGTAGGAGATAATTATTTGGACCATAATCATGGACAGATACCTCGATTTTGAATTGTCCGGAGGCCCTGACATGCTCTCCATAGTATGAACGAGATTGTTTGATTTGATAAATTCCTAGAGAAAATAGAATTAGGTCCTGGAATGACAATTGAGGAAAATCATCCAGCTCTGGAAGGTTGAAGGTTGCTGCTGGGTGTGAAAACTGGAAGACAGAGTATCTGCAACGGGCTATTAATTACGTTTTGTTCCACGGTGATTTTGAAAATAAACCTAAAAACGCTCCTAACAAGCATTTTTTGCCGTAATACTATTTTACTATTATTTCATTATTCCGGTTACGTATCGATATAATTTTTGGTCAGTTAATTATAAGAAGATGATCACTTTCTTCATGCGCAATATCATTAATAAACATTACCGTTTAACAGTGGGCCGAAAAAAAATTGTCTCCTTTAAAAGTGATAAAAAAATACTTCTTTAAATCACAAATACATTCAAATAATTATAAATTCGTGAATGAGGTTTATTTTCAATGACAAATGCACGCGTTTATATATAAGGAACCGAGGAACGTTGCAGTGGTAGACCAATAGTAATGGCTTTTAATTCGGAAAAGTTTTACTATTAAAGTTGAACTTTGTGTAATTTATTTCGTCACTACTGCTTTCAAAACCAGGAAGGAAAAAATATCGTGAAGAATCCGTGAAAATATGTCTAGCAAAAAATTCAAAGACATAATATGTGTATTTATTTAATCAATCCACACTGGGCCCGCATAGTGAATTACGGCCATTCCCTCTCCTAGAGAAGAGGCCTGTCCCAGGAGTGGGAACTTCGTAAGGTGAATATTATGCTTATACTTTAAAGGCCCTCCGTAGTAACCTTATAAAATTAAAAATTACGTTACGGTGTAAGCTTACAAACGAACAATTACCTCGTAAGGGAAAACATTATTCCTATTATGATGTTGTTAAATTAAATGGGTACTTATTAACCTTGTTTGTTTCCGAGTTATTAATAATAAACACATAGTAAAATTGTACATAATGTAATCTTTCTTTTGGAAAATAGATTAAGTATTATACTTATTTTGAAATCTATGTGATTTCATGAAGAGTAGGGTAAAATTGTGTAAATAAACAAAAAAAATGTCTCAGAGGCGCTAAGCACCTCACTTTTGAAGACAGTTTCTATTAAAATTTGTGTGTTCTTTCAATTACTATACAAGTTTTGAAAAGCAGCGTCAGGCAACATGGTTGTCGGGCATTTTTGCTGAGCTGGACCTATTTGGCGCAGCTGCGAGACACATAGTGTTAGTTTTCTTTATTATTATTTTTTAATCTTAAGTGTCTACGTATTTTTTGTTGCACCGTGTGTATCTATGAGTGCCAAATAAAATATTTTCCTTCTTTCTTTGCCTTAAGCGTTCGAGCTCGTAGTGAATCTTTCAAACAACCTCGCAGTTCTGGTAAGCGTTGTAACTATAGGGCTCCGTCAAAAATGCCAATATTTCTTTGACGTGAGCCTGGAACACAAAGTGTCCTTCACCATCGCCTGGTCCTTCTTCGAACTCTGCAATATCCCTTTAACCTTAACCTTTTTGATGAAATGGACCTTCTTGGTATAGATGATTGTGTCTTGTGTATAGCTTTTTAAAGTATTAGAATGTAGTGCTACGATATTTGCTACGGCGTAGCCGGCGGTGCTACGCTAGCTACGTTGGCGTAGCAAATATTAAGTCTTTACTTATGGGCTGCCGTATTGTGTGACAGATTTACTAAGGCACTAGAGAAATGTATGCTTGTATCTCTAGGGTTTAACCTATTCATTCTTGATTTAAAGACCCCCCAGGTTATAGCTATCAGGAAACATAAACTCCGGCAGAGAATTCCACTTATTTTGTGATAAATCTTATAAAGTACTCAATGGTAACTTGTTTTTTTTTCTTAAACTATTTATGCCCTCTATAAATTTACTGCGATATAGTCAGCAGTCCCCAAGGAACCCCAAGAATGTGGGTTAAGGCTTGGGCACACCAAAAGCAGGACAAGCGCAGCACCTTAGCAGGGCAGGGCAGTTGCGCCGCGGTTGATGTCACACCAGAAACGTGAGCTGACAGAAAGCAGTTTGAATGCGGGCCTGCTTTGTGACTGCGTTATGTGTGTCGTATCGATAGCCACACTCAGTACACTTCAAGATGTTGAACGGTTCTGACTCTGACGAAGAGAAGCTATTGTTGCTTCTAGCTTTAAGTAAAAAAAAAAGACTATGGGTTCACGATGTAAATAAGAGAAGAGAAGAATATGGGGAGTACCATCGTTTATGTCGGGAATTAGAATCTTTTGAAGATAGGTTCTATACTTATTTTCGGATGTCGAAGAGTTCTTTTGAAGAATTGCACGAAATGATACGATTGAAAATAATGAAAACATTTATATTTCCTCACCAACTCAATCAATTTTTCATTCGTTTCCATGATAAAGTTGTAAAAAATCACAACCGTTTACGACCCGCGCTGCGTCTGTCCCGCGCAACTACTTTGGTGTGACTAGTCAATATGGCGGACGTAGTAATACAACGTGTACTCACTGCGGCCGCCCCGCGCCCGCGCTGCCACCGCCCCGCGCCTGCGCTGCTCCCGTCCAAAAGTTTTGTAGAAGAGCAGTGCGTGCGCGGTGCAGTAGCGGAGCAGGTAGGATCATCAGTGTGTCATCCCTCATATAACTACATTATTTTCTAACGGAGACGCACTGCTACCGCACTGCAACTGCTTTTGGTGTGCCCAAGCCTTTACATGACAGACAACATAACACTTTTGTGACTAACCGACATTTTGGCAGTTCGAAAATGCCTGTAAATGGTATATTCGTAATAAATGTCTATATTTTTATTTCTGATCGTCGGTCGTATTGACGAAGGGACAAAACTAACAAGTTATAGATTTAACACGATTAACAAGATAAGAATTAAATTAATTATAATCTTGAAATCAGTCAATGACAAAATTCTAAAGACTACTTACCTTGTTATTATTATGTTTTCTCAAATAAACATAATTAGAAAACATCTATTTAAATCTCTTACCTTATTACATTCTAATTCTACCTACTCTACTTAATTTTAGCCCTCACTTATTTACAAAAACCTAATTATGTTCTATTTTAGGTAGTATTATAAAGAATTCGTGATAATATTTCCCTCCCTCTTGGAGGAGTGCCAAAGATACGAGATAACAGATAGCCATCATGTCTCGCTTCTATATTTATGGGGATATTTTAATTTTCTAGTAAGTAAAATGTTGTGTTTGTTATTTTTGTTAGGGAAGAAATTGGCTATGGTCAATTCTGACGTCATAATAAAACGGATAGCATCTATTCTTTAGCAAGGAGCTCACGGCTAAATAATAACAGCTGCACGGGTCGATCTTCAAGGTTTAGCAACGCTTGCCAAGGTTGATCTGTGGATGGGTGACCATCTTAACATATCGAGTTTCCTCCATGCCTCGGAAAGCACGTTAAGCCGTAGGTCTCGGCTGTAATTTGTAGATCTTTGGCAGTCGTTGCGGATAGTCAGGAGCCAGTTAATCTGACTCCAGTCTTGCCATGAAGAACCGTGTTACCCCAGTTAATGGGCTGTGGAGGTCTGGTAGGCAGCCGCTCCTCGTAAAATACTGGTATTCAGCTAAATCTGGCTTGACTGGAAGCCGACAACAATATAGTTGGGAAAAGCCTAGGTAGATGAGTATCTATCCTTTAGCTAAGGTTCAACGACATGACGGCATGACGTTGTTGCTTCGTCGACAGTTTAATAGTTTTATATGTAAGCTTCACGCAGGCGTACACTAAGTATATAATGATGAATACGCGTCTATGAAGTTACACGTCCGTGGACAGTTAGGCCTTACATGATATTATGAAACTCCACCGTGACTAGCTGTATATACGTGATAAACTCAAAAACTACTGAATATATGTATACTGAGAATCTTCCCATGTAATTTTCACCAATCATTATATACAGAGTGATTCGTGAGAAAGATTTAGGCGTATAATACATACATATTGCATGTGGTTTGGAAACACATTTATTATGCGTATAGCTAAGGAGTGGAATTCCCTGCCGGAGTCTGTGTTTCCTGATAGCTACAACTTAGGAGTCTTCAAGTCAAGAGTGAATAGGTTACTTCTAGACAAGTGTGCTCCATCGTCGGCCACATCATTGCTTACCATCAGGTGAGATAATGGTCAAACGAGACCCTATGTATAATAAAAAAAAAATATAGTTGGGAAAAGCTGACAATTTCAAAGATTTCTAATACACGCATATAACTAGCCTCTGGCTGTGGCCTCGCCCGCATAAAAGTAGGTTTCTCCACGCATATTTTAGACCCCGTTCCATTACTTTAGTGTGTGAATTTTGGAAAATCCTCTCTTAGTGCTTGCTTACGTCACAAAAGGAGACTTTGTACAAAGTTTTATGCTCTTAGTCCCAGTAGTTTCGGCTATGCATATGTGTTCGTATATGTCAGTTAGTTAGTTTGTCCCTTTATACATAGGTATATATTTGTATAAAGGGACAAACAGTCATTGTGTATTGTCAGATAACATTAAGACAACTTAAACATATTTTTTAAAATTACGTATAAAAAAAACATCAAAAAACCGCTTCTTTAATGACTCAAAACCAACTGTGTTCCTTTTATTGCCCTTTGTGGTCTAAGGACGCGGAAACACTTTTGAAAGACCTGCAACCCTAGCAGGCATCGGTTTAACCTAGAAGATAACGGCAAAAGCAAATCATAAAAGTATTTGAAATACGTCATTAAATATAAATTTCCATCGTGGGTTAAACGTTCTATAAAATAACAGTATTTAATTAATATACCTCGCTATGACCATATCCTAACAACTTATTTTTCGGTTATGGCCTTGAAAACTGACTATGAAAAAATTACTGAACTGAATGACTGCAAAACATTATGGCCTTATAATCTCCAAACAGGTGTAGTTAAAATCGAATAATTCGCGTTACCTTGCTGCTTTGTAAACTATTTATAAAAAGTAACAACGTACAGGACACGCCGCCTATTGAAAAGTAAGAGATACAAACGAACATCAGAGCGCTGAAACAGCGAGATGAAAGTACCGAGTTACAAATGTAGATGGCGCTGAAACATATTTCACATGACGCTGTACGAGTAAGAGTTTTCCTTTATAATCGTCTCATTTGGAATATTTTTTATTAGTTTAATGATTTTGAATGATTACATTTTTTTGTTGAACTTTATATCAATTCGAACTGTAAATACCTACGAAAAGAGATACTTTTAGCACGATTGTACCTGTTGTTACAAAATTATATTTGGGACTTAGCGGTTGTATTTTACACATGGACGAAACTTAAAACTTGTTTGATATTGCATGGCGTAATTATAATTATCGAGGAATTAAATGTCCATCCGAGGCCCATGGAAAATTCAAGGAAGTAAGGAATAGAAAGAAGCCTTTGCCTATAGCAGTGGAAAAGTACAGGACCGTGCCCTTAAGCTTACTAATACCTATACAATGAAATCATTAAACGATTACTTTCGCTCTTGGTGGAGTGAGATGGAATATCAGACTTTAATCGATTACAGGCCTGGCAGACCTTTCGGCGTCGGCCCTTCGGCCGTCCATTTCGCTTGACCCGGGCTTGATCTTTACCGGACGGCGAGTTTCTTATTGCTCGTTGGCCGTAAATTCGCGCCTACGGCAGCTGGTACTCACACTAATACATATTAAAAACGTGAAAATTTCTATATATACATAATGAGTACTCTTTCATACTCAAACAGCTCAATGGATTTAAATATTAGGCGCGCAAGTAAACTGTGTCCTGTGCTAAAAGCATCCTATGTACCAACATAGAATACTTTTTATCCCGAATGTAAGATCCCTTGGGATAACTGACATTCACGTTCTGCTTGCTGAAGTATGCATTAAAATTATCTGCATAAAATAAACAGAATTTTTTGTTAATAAATACTTTCGTATCACCGTATTTTATTGTCATGCAGTGGTCAAAGTAAACATCATTGTCGATAACTTTACGACCGTTTTGTTACAAAATGCGAGCGTGTTCACCGCAACTTTATACCAGTCGTATAAGGTTAATTAATTGTATACTCGTATTTACTGAATAAACCCAGCAAACAGAGCATAACAATGTTAATTGTTACTGTGTAATGTTAATATTTCTGCATTCATTCGGTGTTTTAATTACTCGTACACTTACATCCTTGTTCCGTATGGTGTCTGTTCCGTATGGTGTCTGGAACCGAAGAATTACACCATCCCATCTCTTCCCGTGGGTGTCGTAAGAGGCGACTAAGGGACACACCAGAAAATGGGCAGCAGCATTTTCTGTGCATTTCAACATCTACACTGCGATCGCCAACCCGCATGCCAAGCGTGGCGATTATGGCAAAAACCCCCCAACAATGCAGACACGCAAAACAAAACGGCCCCTAGTACCCGGCAGCCCGTCTAACCTTGACTACGGTAGCGGTCAAGGCTACGGCGAGGCAAGGGTTGCGAAGAATCTCCGGAGGAGGCTAGGCTACCCCTTCCAACGACTCGACCTGGCAACATACAACACGCGTACACTGCGGACCGACGAGAGGATCACCGAACTTGAAGAAGAGTTGAGCAGGGTACGATGGAGTATTGTGGGATTATCCGAAGTCCGAAGACAGGGGGAGGACACGATAATTCTCAAATCCGGTAACCTGCTCTATTTCCGGGAGGGCGACCAGCAGTCCCAGGGTGGTGTCGGGTTTTTCGTCCACAAGTCCCTTGTGAACAATGTGGTGAGGATCGAGAGTGTGTCGACCAGGGTGGCTTACCTTATACTCAGAATATCGGCAAGATATTCGCTGAAGGTCATACAGGTATATGCCCCAACCTCGACATACTCCGACGACGAAGTAGAGACCATGTATGAGGATATATCCAGAGCCATACATGGTTATAAGACTCACTTCACCGTGGTCATGGGGGACTTCAACGCTAAACTGGGCAAACGAGACGGTGATGAGCTGCGAGTGGGGCAATTTGGATTTGGACGTCGGAACCACCGGGGACACCTACTGGCTAGCTTTATGGAGAAGGAGGGCCTCTACATGATGAACTCTTTCTTCAAAAAGCGTGAGCATAGGAGGTGGACCTGGCAAAGCCCCGATGGTGCAACTAAAAATGAGATTGACTTCATCTTGTCGACGAAGAAGCAAATATTCAATGATGTCTCTGTGATCAATGCGGTGAAAACTGGTAGTGATCACCGCATGGTGAGAGGCACATTGAATATCAACATCAAGCTTGAAAGGTCTCGACTGGTGAAGTCTACGCTCCGTCCAGCACAAATCCAGCTCCAAAACCCCGAGAGCTTTCAGCTCGAACTCCACAATCGTTTCGAGTGCCTAGGTAGCTCCGTGGACGAATGTAACGATGGGTTCGTGGAAACTGTCCATACGGTCGGGTCTAAGTTTTTCAAGACCCACCGTACAAATAAGAACAAGAAGCTCTCGGATCCGACTCTCGAGCTCATGAAGAAGAGGCGTGAGATGATTCTGCAGTCTTCAGACGATTCGTGCAGATACCGTCAGCTCAATAGACAGATTTCGAAGTCCTTAAAACGCGATCTTCGCCACTTTAATACTGAAAGGGTTAAGGACGCGATAGAGCGGAATAAGGGCTCCAAAGTTTTTGCGAAGGATCTGTCTATTGGGCAGAGCCAACTCACGAAACTGAAGACCGACGATGGCAGAGTCATATCCGCTAAACCGGAGCTCCTGGGAGAGATCGAGGCATTCTATGAACAGTTATACACGTCTATCTCTAAACCCACGGCAAATCTAGCGAACGATCCAAGAGCTAGATTGACCCGACACTATACCGAAGATATCCCGGACGTCAGCCTGTACGAGATTAGGATGGCTCTGAAACAACTTAAACACAATTAGGCGCCGGGTGAGGACGGAATTACGGCCGAACTTCTGAAGGCGGGTGGAAAACCGGTCCTTAAGGCCCTTCAGAAGCTATTTAATTCCGTCATACTCGAGGGCAAAACGCCACAGGCATGGGGCAGAGGTGTGGTGGTACTTTTCTTTAAGAAGGGCGACAATGCCCTCCTTAAGAACTACAGGCCCATCTCACTTCTGAGCCATGTCTACAAGTTGTTTTCCAGAGTCATCACGAATCGTCTCGCACGCAGGTTCGACGACTTCCAGCCTCCTGAACAAGCCGGATTCCGAAAAGGCTTTAGCACCGTAGACCACATACATACGCTACGGCAGGTTATACAGAAGACTGAGGAGTATAACCTGCCTCTCTGCTTAGCGTTTGTGGATTACGAGAAAGCCTTTGATTCGATCGAGACTTGGGCTGTACTGCAGTCTCTCCAACGGTGCCAAATTGACTATCGGTACATCGAAGTGCTGAAATGTTTGTACAAAAACGCCACCATGTCAGTCCGACTCCAGGATCAGACCTCGAAACCTATCCTCTTACAGCGGGGTGTGAGGCAGGGAGACGTTATCTCTCCGAAACTGTTCACGGCCGCATTGGAGGATGTCTTCAAGGTTCTGGAATGGAGAGGGCGAGGCATCAATATCAACGGCGAGTACATCACTCACCTTCGGTTTGCCGACGACATAGTAGTCATGGCTGAGACTACGGAGGAGCTCAGTACAATGCTCGGTGATCTCAGTAGGGCTTCCGAAAGAGTGGGACTCAAAATGAACATGGACAAAACCAAAGTCATGGTAAACATCCATGTAGCTCCCACTCCTATCAAGATCGGAGACTCTACACTCGAAGTTGTGGACGACTACGTCTACCTGGGACAGACGGTCCAGTTGGGTAGATCTAACTTCGAGAAAGAGATCAATCGTCGAATCCGACTCGGCTGGGCAGCGTTCAGGAAGCTGCACGGTATCTTCTCGTCCAACCTACCGCAGTGTCTCAAGACAAAAGTCTATGACCAGTGTGTGTTGCCAGTGATGACATATGGCTCGGAAACGTGGTCGCTCACAATGGGCCTCATCAGAAGGCTTAAAGTCACCCAAAGATCAATGGAAAGGGCTATGCTCGGAGTTTCCTTGCGCGATCATATCAGGAATGAAGAGATCCGCAAGAGAACTAAGGTTACCGACATAGCCCGAAGAATCGCCAAACTTAAGTGGCAGTGGGCAGGGCACATTGCTCGTAGAACAGATGGTCGATGGGGACGGAAGGTTCTAGAGTGGCGGCCACGTACCGGAAGACGCAGCGTCGGAAGGCCTCCCACAAGGTGGACCGACGACCTGGCGAGGGTCGCGGGAATCCGATGGATGCGAGACGCGCAGGACCGGTCGCTGTGGCGACGCTTGGGGGAGGCCTATGTCCAGCAGTGGACGTCTTTCGGCTGAGATGATGATGATTACATCCTAGGGGTCTTTAAGTCAAGAGTGAATAGGTTACTTCTAGGCAAGCGTGCTCCATCGTCGACAACATCATCGGTTACCATTAGGTGAGATAGTGGTCAAACGCGAACTTATCAATAGATAATAATAAAAAAATGCCTTTTGACATGTTTATGTAAAGATTTTTTTTTAAATAGTGACTTCCTTGATTTGAGTTTCTGTATCCCCTAAACGGGGCAGAGAGATTTTAAGGTTTTTTTAGGATTCCGTTGCCAAATGGCAAAAACGGAACCCTTATAGTTTCGCCATGTCTGTCCATCCGTTCGTCCTCGCTTAATCTCTGTGACTCACTAGAAAGCTGAAATTTGGTACCAATATGTAAGTATATCAATCACGCCAACAAAGTAATAAAATAAAAACTGTATAATTTTTTTTATTAGGGTAGCCCTAACATGTACCTAAAGTTGAAAGTGTTTTTTTTTTATTTCAACCCTAACGTGTGATATACTGTTGGATAGGTATTCAAAAATGAGTAGGCGTTTAATAAATCATTTTTTGATAATATCAATGATTTCGGAAATAATCGCTCCAAAAGTTAAAAACAATGTGTGTGTGTCCCCCTCTAACTTTTGAACCATAATTTTTGAAAATATGAAATAGATTTTTTTTTTAAAGACTTTCTAGGAAAATTATTTTGAACTTGATGGGACGAACAGTTTTTGAAAAGTTGGGCACACTTATTGTGACGGGAAACTACGGAACCCTACAATGAGCGTGGCCCGACACGCTCTTGGCCGGTTTTTTTTTGTTGGAATTCATCTAATAACTTCTCCTGCCTGCTAGTCTGGAGCAGAAGGGTATTTCAGACTTTTACTGACTAAAACCCACTCCTATTTTTGCACATGGCTTGCATAATAAATAGTTGATGGGCCTGAAAAGTTCTGGAGTGGCAACCACAAAGATGTCTACAAGGCTGACCAAAGACCTGGTGAGGGTTGGTTGCGGCTATCTGATGTATGTGAAACACAGAGCTATTCGCTAGCTAGTGTTAGCGACAGTGATAATTTGGCTGAACAATACACAATGGACATCATTTTGTTAGTCCAAAATTAATTGTGGCGTGACAATCTATCACGGCGTAGCAGCGTGTCAATTTTGTTTTAAAGTAATTTCAATACCGTATCGAATACCTCATTAACTGAATAATATGAGTGTTAATTAATTAATATCGAATGTGTTTGGAGTTGCTGGTTGTATTTTGTGTTCCTAGATATTAAAATCTAGCTTATGGACGTGGCTTTGGTCGTATGAAACCTTTTATCAACCTCTTAAGAGTTGAATTTAGAAAAAACCGTTCTTGTTCCTTGTTATAACAGCTTTCTACGTTCAAGGGTTTTGGTTGGGCGTTGATGAATTACCGAGGACCTGGAATGCAAAAGGGAAAGTGAAAGAAAACTTGTGGATTTTAATCAGTATCTAGATCTATGTGGGATGATTGATTGATTGATTGATATATACTTTATTGTACATCTTAAAAATAATTTTACATTGAGCTTAAAATTAGTACGGTGTTATTATGGGCGGTCTTATTACCAACAGCGATGTTAAATCTCGTAAAGGTTGTAAAGGAAGGATCCTCTAACCAGACGGGTATTTTATATCTAGTCCAGGCATCAACCCAATGCGAGCGGGTTTCGAGCCTATATGCATTTTCTAAGCGCACTCTAACGCTGCCCGCCCACGACCGACAATCGGGGACCGATTTTTTGTAGATGCAAATAGAACACACTGATAGCAATAGCGCAACGCACACGTCCTGCAAAAAATCGGTCGGAATATCCTATAGGATTGTAATTTGTTACGATTAATTATCGGTCCTACAAAAAGTCTGACGTAAGCCGGCAGCGTAATACAGCAATTAGTGTTTAAAATGTTAGTTCCTATGTGGCGTCATAGAATAGATGTCACTACCCACATGTAAAGTCACGTCCCCTTGTTCTTTTTAGAGTGAGTGACGTTATTCATTTCACGATTTCTCGCCTAAGAAAAACACAGGCAAAACTGCAGTTTAAAAATCTCTCCCAAAAAAAAGAATCATCCACAACATAATGGTGAAACAAAATACTTATCTACAATACATAAAAACATATCTATTACTTTGTCACACTGTAATTCAGAAGCGAAGCTTTCACGCACGACGGATATATCCGGTCCGGGCCGGTCCGATCCGTTCCGGCACGACACGGCCCGGATGATCGTATTAAAGGATTAACACTTTTTGTACATGGACTGAAATATTCTTTGTAAGAGCGCTTTTTTGTATAGGTGGCTCTTTTGTCCGGTATGCAATTTTATAGAGTGCATTTTTTTTTTTGTAAGTTTATAATCGAATTTTTGTTTTTTATGTTATGTATTGGTTAAAACTGTTAATAAGTAGGTAGGTGCCTTTTGTTGTTTGAAGGTGGGAAATACAGAAAAAGTAATCTGAGTCTGAATCTGGATCTGGAGCGAGAGGATCTTCTGATTTTTACTGATTAAACTTTCCTTTATTCTTTAAGTCGTCTTTGGCTTTCAAACAATCGCGTGACCCTGAAGCCGATACATGCATCGGCGCTAATAAGTCCCGTCAAATAGGTAGTACCTGTAAAATACTTTCGGTAGAGTGGTTTGCTAACGGAAGGCAGCCTGTCAATTCACTCGCCTATTAACAATACTACTTGTTCCGGGGTTTCAAAGGTGCATATCATTATCTTTATACAGAGGATTCTCTTTAGTTTTCGTTTGAAGCTGGCCATGTCGTGACGTAATTTCACGCCAAATTCTTACACGGAATTTGAATGACTGAATTGTTCTAAAGGGTTCCCACGGCCCTCAAACACAAAGAGTAACTGGAGGACACAGGTGGTATAGTCACTTAAAATCTGACTTTGGCTTCACTTAGATTTTATCGTTCGAAAAAGTTCCTGCTTTCTTTATGAATACTCAGAAACATGAAAAAACCGGCCATGAGTGTGTCGGCCCACACTCAGTGTGGGGTTCCGTAGTTACCCGTCCATCACAACAAGTGTCCCCAACTTTTTAAAAACTGTTCGTCCCATCAAATTCAAAACAATTTTCCTAGAAAGTCTTTATAAAGCTCTACTTTCCAGACTTTTTTCATGTTTCCTAAACTTATGATTCAAAAGTTAAAAGGGGGGCACATTGTTTTTCACTCTTGGAGCGATTATTTCCGAAATTTTTGAATACCTATCCAACAATATAGGGGAGAGGTGGCATGAAAGGGACGCGTATTGAAAGGGACAAGACGAATATCTTGTAAAATAAGAAACTTCTCGAAACGAGAATATTTTTGTTCTGTGGCAATCCCGAAGTCCAACCATTCGTACCTAACGTCCCGCTTCTATCATTTCAAACATGGCGACGACGAGCAAGTGTTCGTAATCGTACACAAAAGTACATTTTTCGTTATTCTTTAGAAGTGTTTTGTAAAATGATGGAATTAGATAAGTATTGTTTTACCAGTGTTTCGATCGACTTAGTTATCGACAAATACGAGAACAAAAGGTCAGAAAACATTTATTAATTGGTAGTAGGTTTTAAAGTCATTTTTATTATTTTTGTGTCATATTTATGAAAGGGACACAAAAAATGGTTATGAATAGGACGTCCCTTTCATAACTGTAACATTCATAGATAGTACTTTAATTAGCTAATTAGTACACAATCTCTGTAACACCTTAAATCTGGCTAACGAATGACTAGTTTTAAGCTTTTCTTATCATCATGTTTTGCAATAAAAAGTATTCTATTTATTTGTCTATCTATTTTGTTGATTTTATAGTAATATTTTTGTTATTATTGTTTTTGCAGTATAAATATACACAGAACACTTGTAGAAGTACACAAAATAGAAGAAGTTGTGAATGAAACTGTATATAAGAATTATTGTTGTCTTAGTCTCTCTTATATATCTTATTTGATGATTAAATGTAACTAAGAAACCAAATAAGTTAAGACAATTGAGTAAAACTCATATAAAAAAATATAAACACTTAAGTTGTTTAAAAAAAACATTATAAAACGGTTAATTACTGTTTAATTTCAGTGTTTTCTCTAAATATTTTTAGTGAAAATTATTGGTTATTATTTTTTTGCTAGTTGCATTACTAGTCATAATGCTAAAATTAGCACCTAAGTGGATTTATGTTAGGATAGCCAGTTAACCAAATTTTAAGATTGTTGTTTGTTTGTAACTTAAAAAACTAGATTTTTAAACATTACCAAACTAGTATTAATATATTGTAAAATGATTTTATATGGATATTATGTAGTGTCCCTTTCATAAATGCATTCGTCCCTTTCAATACCGCTCATTTATGAAAGGGACAAAATCCTCGTTTTTTTAAATCGTTAATATGAGTACCTAAGAATAAGGATATATTAGTTATTTACTTTTATTTCATTAGAAGATGAATGTAGGTTTCTCATTCAGGTTCAACCTATTTAAAATATTATATAGAGCGTTCACTAGAGCCACTAGAACAAAAATGTCCCTTTCATGCCACCTCTCCCCTACCACACGTTAGGGTTTAAATGAAAAAAAAATCACTTTCCACTTTACATGTAAGCTAATAAAACTTTTTTTCCAATTTTTATTTTACTACTTTGTCGGCGTCATTAATATACTTATTGGTACCAAATTTCAGCTTTCTAGTTCTAACGGTCACAGAGATTAAGCGAGGACGGATGGACGGACGGGCGGACGGACAGACATGGGGAAACTATAAGGGTTCCGTTTTTGCCATTTAGCTACGGAACCCTAAAAAAAGGTTTACAAATTAGCTTGTAAAAGAGGGATTTTCATAAATGCCACAAAATTTCAAGAACATACGTGTTTGATAAGCTTTTATTTTTAATTGATATAAACTTGTGATTTACCGTGATCCCACCTGATGGTAAACAGTGATGCAATCGCTGATGATGAGTTTATTAAGAGCCTATTCACTCTAGCATTGAAGACGCCAAAATTATAAACGGACGGGAAAACCGGAGCAGGCAAATTATGCCAGTCCTTCGGTCTACGCGGTAAAAGTAACGAGGTGAGGATAGTGTTATAAACTACCTGTTTAGTACCTACTTAATAACTATAATCATTGGCCCCACTTAACATAAAACTAATTACCAAGTTAACCCCTAATTAAACCACCGTACTCACTAACAACAATAACAACATAACGCAAGTTTAATTACATCACCTTTAGCACTTTACATGAAGTGCTTAACGTAAACGCGAGCGTTAACACAAAGAGTGATTAATGACGTGCTGTCGTGTTGACTTTCAGCAACTTTACGAACTATTTCATTAATTAAACTATATTGTGGTAGTCGTATAGTTTAGAATATATTAGAAGTTACTTTAAAAGCTTTGGTTTTAAATGTAGTTTATTACGAAACTCTTCGTGGTCGCTTACAATGGGCGTCATCAGAAGGCTGTTATAAGTCACTCAAAGACTAATGAAAAGGGCTTTGCTATGAGTTTCTTTGCGTGATTATTTATGACTAGCCGTCCCCTGCGGTTTCACCCGCATTTTTCGTCACTGCTCCGCTCCCGTAGGTCGTAGCGTGATGGTATATAGTCTATAGTATTTCTCGATAAATGGGCTATCTAACACTGAAAGAATTTTTCAAATCGGACCAGTAGTTCCAGAGATTACCCCCTACATACAAACTTACAAATTTTACCTCTTTACAATATTAGTATAGATGATAACCACAGGAAAACTAAGATCAACAAAGCTCAAAATTTCCAAAAAGTGCACCTGTATTTGTACACATAAAAGCCCTGTATTTTTTTATTATTTTAAAAGAATTACGAATATAGTTAAATAACGACATCCCAAGAATTGAATGTGAAAGATTATAGCTGTGAACAGGTTTGAATTCACTGTATTCAATTATGTAAATCAAAGCCTATAAGAATCACAATATGTCAACCTCTTAGCTCCTGAATATTTTTAACAAAAAAATTGAATAGCACTTTTAAAGCCCTGAATGTAATTTGAATTAATTTAATGCAATCACAATCTCATAATTTAAAATCCTATATAAGCATTGATAGATTTTTCACATTATTAAAAAAGGGCGCTACAAATCTTCTTTTATTGCAAAAAGAACGGGAAAGACATTAAGAGGTGTGAATAAAAATGATGGAACCAAATCTCATTTAAATTTATTTCATTTGAAAATAAATTCAAATAACTTCTTACCTTCGTACACTTTGAGGGGCGAAATATTGAATCGAACATCGTTAAGGGCGTATATTGAGGGATATTCAAATATACTTTACCCGTATTGTGTTTTTATATTTTGATTTCCGTTTGTGGAACTCGATTTGTAAGTGAAAAGGGGAATTTTATTCTATTAACTCTTGTTCGTTTCTTTATTTGCTATTTTTCCGTTTGTATTGAAACAGGAAATTTTTGGTAGCTACAAACTTGGGATCTGTAGAGTGAATATATTACTTCTAGGTTAGTATGCTCCATCGTCAACCACGTCGTTGTCGCTTTTTATTAAGTGATATAGTGGTTGACCACTATGCATTTGTCGTTATTGAGAGTGGGTGTAATGATATGTGGAACGTATCATTGTATGGTAGACAAGCTAAACCAACCAAAGTCAATTGATTTCGACGCTTTAAAGAGAATGCCGTAAAAAGTTATTTATGGAGTTTATACTGTATATGGTTCTCTGAAGTGTTTGATTAATTTACTAGCAGTACACCGTAGACTATACCCATTGTCTAGTAGATATCGCTGTCAGCAACAAGCCCGACGTGGTAGCCATAGATTTAGGTTAGTGTATAAATTGTGTATATTCTTGTGGTGTACAATAAAGTTTATGAATTTTATTCTTGTTTTAAGACGTGTAATTGATATTTAACATTGAAAGTAAATAAAATGTAATTTATATCAAACTGACATCTGGGGAAGTCATCAAATATTTTATATTTTAAAAGGGGGTGTCAAATTGTGTTCTCTCAATTGGCCTTGGCGTTCCAAGGTATCAGTGGCTATCGAATAATCTTGCAGACTTCAAAGTCGTCGAAAAACGCCGGTTTTTTATTTAATAATAAAATAAACGACATTAATTTTATACTCCACTTAGAATTAGGAGCCCGATCGCTAAAATTTAATCAATGTTAGTACAAGTTACGATCCTGCAGTAAATTTTCCGACATACCAGCTTCTGTGGATAGTAATTAATTTTTCTAAATGTGTCTGCCTCCTTAAATTTTCATATCTGCAATCATTAACTACGATTCATTGGCTCAGTGAATTTTATTCTAATCTCCAGATATTTTTATGAATATGAAAATGTATGAGGACTGACACATTTTTGTTTTTAACCACACTTGGGTCGACCCTTTTATTACAATTGCTTTTACGAACTTGTAAACTCATATACACCCAGACCCGGAACAACTATCAGCTGTATCTTATAAATATTTGTTTCATGGGGGTTCGAACCCGCGATACGCAGCGTAGCTGGCAATCACTCAACTATTGCGCCAATCGTGGAGAATGGATGATAGATGAAGAGGTTCATGAATTCTACTCGTAAACGTTTATTAAAATAGAAAACAATTCTACTAATTTATTATAAACACTAAAGTTTGTATGGACACATGGATGTTTGTTGCTTCTTCACGCAAAAACTACGAAGTGGATTTAGATGAAACTTTATATACGGGTAGACCATGTCCTGAAATAGCGTATAGAAATAATATAATCCCGGAAGTATGTTCCCTTGGGATAAATATCCACTATCACGCGGGTGAAGCCACTGGAAACAGCTAGCCGTCCACCGTCCACCATTTTCTAACTCTTAAGTCCATCATCATATCCAAAGATAAATGAAACCAGACTAACAGAGCCAGCAACTTTCGCAGACCATTAATTACTTGCATAAACTCCGTGGCACGATAACAGATGGCGCTGTCCGCAATTTTAATTGCTGTTCAAAGTTTTCACATAAAATGGTGCGAGTTCGCGAGACATCACTCTGAATGAGGTCAGACCATTGTTTTAGATTGAAACTAAGTAATTGGACTTTAGAATTAGGTTTGAACTAAAGTGTTAGATTGTACTCTTTTGCTTTTTTAAAGTTTAGATTTGTTTGAATTCTATTTTGATTTGTATCTCGTAATTTTGTAGACGAAATGGAAAAGTTCAGTGCTAATGTTCTGAATATGAACTGTATAACGTTAACGGTAGCATAACGTAACGTTAACGGTATTTCTTATAAATTACAAGTTTTCTAATAACGAATAATAAAAAATAAGTAAGAGTTAAAAGTGGTAATTGTTGACCTAAAATGCAAAAGGCAACTGAAGGTACACGGGTGGGTTATAGTCAATAAAAGTCTGACTCGCAATCCCACTCCACCTAGAGTGGGAAAAATTATTTGAAGATTTGCCAAATACTATTCCATTTTATTTAAAAAATAATAACGCCTTTCAGCTCTACAGCCTTCCTTAATCATCAGAAAATATTTTTCATTTTGAAACTCATATAATCATTTATGCGTTTATTTATTTTTTATTTACAACGTGCCATGAATTACTAACAATCTAAAGAGGTTCTTCTACAAAACCAAGCCCTTAACTTATAACATAACATACGAGTATCAGCTGCTTATGATGTTCCCAGGGCTGGAACTTCTCTCTAGGAGAGATCCTTAATTAATTGCATTTTAATTATCTTGTCAAAATAATTATAACGTGAACAAGAAATTGTTCACGATCTTGTGGTTACTGTCGTAGCAACTGTGCTACGTCTTATTTACGTCACCGTAGCAACATGCTGCTACGCCGTAGCTATGATGCTACGCCGTAGCTATAATGCTACGCAAATACTTGAGAGAGTTGTACGAACTAACTTTAACGATAAATCAATGCTTTAACAGCCGTCAATTCTCTGGTTGAGCGAATTATAGATTGCACTAGTTTAGCAATGGTTAAATTGATGTCCAACGTAATAATATTACTACAAACATTTTTTTAATTCTTTCAGCAATACATTTTGAAGTCTCTTTTAGTAACATTAAGAGGCCTGCGGAGACCGCGCGCTATCTCGAGTTGAGTTGAGCAAAAAAATACGTTTTTGAGGTTGATGGAAGCAATCCAGATAGTATAAACAATTCTTGGACACACCGACTGGAGTACAGTCATCATCCGCACACTGACAGTTGCTTGCTGTGATAGCAATACAAACTATTGGAAATTTGGGAGAGGTTCCGTAATACCAAAAATGATGAATGAAAAATTAATGTATTTCCAATATTGTTTCGAGTATTTATAACTTGATAATAATATCTGTGTTCCTACGGAAAGATATTTTGAAATAATGTTGTTTATAATATAGAAAAAAACAAATAAAAACATGACATTTTCGCTGTGAAAATGTGCAAATTTAAATTCGCTTAAATTTCGTTTGGGGTAAGTTTTTCAACAAAAAGACGATGTAGGAACCTAGATAATTATTGTCTGAATCCGAATAACATCATATTATGGTGTAAATATGCTTAAATTTCAAATGATTTTGGTATTACGTTTGTATGGATAATTCTAACGTCGCGCCCACCTTAAACCAGAATGGGTTTATATTGGTACTCACATTTGCATGATAACACTGCTAAACACTAATACAAACTAATAATGATAACTTCATTGCGTTGATGTAGAATTTCAAGCAACTTTGGGGGTAAAAATAATCATACAAGATTAAAAACGTAAACATCTATTAATATAATGGACTTTAGGTACGTGGATTAAATTCGCTTAGTTAAGAGCAACAGTAACAATTAAAGCAGATAACAAAATAATGTTGTTTTTTTATATAACTTTCGCGCTGGGTTTGAACCTACGACCTACACATCGTAAGTCGGGGCCATAACTATTAGGTTACCACTACTGACTACTACTTCACAAATAAAAAACCAAACAAAGCGTCCCACAACAAATTGTATTTTATTAAAGCTGAAAACTTAACCAATTCAAACGTTGGACAACTCCAATATTGGCTCCAACGTTGGCCGTGTTTGGAGGGGTTGTGACAAATTAACTTCGCGGAGGGTTGTTAGCAACTGTAACGAGCGACTACTGGTGTCTGTTACTGTGTGAGTGGTTTAGTTCTGTTTGGTTTTAGAAGGACTTGCTATGAGTTGCAGTGTCGGTTGAAAACCAGTGTCCATGTCAGTTAAAGTCTAGCTATTTATTACATACCATCTATAATATATAAAAGGAGAAAGTGACTGACACATTAATGCACAAATGCACAGCTGAAATTACTGGGACTAAGAGTGTGAAATATTGCACAGGGTTTTCTTTTATGATGTAAGCCAACACTAAGAATTCATTTTTCTAAAATTCATCCCCTGAGAGGATCAAACGGCTGTCCAAAGTCTGTATGCTGAAACCACAGTTGAAACCTACATACTTTCAATCAATTGAAGCCATTGGCAAAAGCTAGTACAATATTTATTTATACTTTTTGCACTGATAAGTAGACTTAATGCAACAAAGCATTCTCTACCACTTAATTCTTGTTAAAAGAGGCAACACTTTGGTAGGCGTGCACAATAAATAAGGAACAATATGAACAATAATTATGTTTATTGGCTCATAAATAAATAAAAATAAATACAATATACATCAATACTAATGAGGGGCTCGTGGCTAGATAATAACAGCCGCACAGGTCGATCTTCAAGATTGGTCTGTGGATGTTTGACCATCTTAACATAACAAGTTTCCTCCGTGCCTCGGAAAGCACGTTAAGCCGTAGGTCTCGGCTGTCATTTGTCGATCTTTGGCAATCGTTACGGATAATCAGAAGTCAGTAAATCTGGCTTCAGTCTTGCCAAGAAGTACCGTGTTACCCCAGTTAATGGGTTGTGGAGGTCTGGTAGGCGGCTGCTCCTCATACAATACTCGTATTCAGCTAAATCCGGCTTGACTGGAAGGCCGACCCCAATATAGTTGGGAAAAGGCTAGGCACATGATGATACATCTATACTAATATAATAAAGAGGTAAAGTTTGTTTTTTTGTTTGTATGAGGTAATCTGTGGAAGTACTGGTCCGATTGCTAAAATTTTTACACCAATAGAAAGCTGAGTGACATAGGCATATATTTTATGTACGCGGGCGAAGCTGCGGGCTAAACCTTGTTATTCAAAAGTAATTTATACTTTTGAAGAACAGTACAAAAGAGAATTCGATGTGATCACCTCTCACGGAGAGTTCAACACACCTCCTTATTCCCATTCCCAAAACAGAAACTGTAAGAAATATATTGCAAACTTACACGTGCATCGACTCAACTCGAATTAACAGAACTTAGTCGAAGTAAACAATCCAATCTCAACGAACGACAAAACTTTTCCACTAATTAAACTAAACTCCGACTAATCGTACAAAATACAAGAGCTTCGAAACGCCAATACTAACAATATTTTTAGAGATAACGTTGCGATATCGCTTCGGAACTAAAATCATAAATATCCGAATAAGTGTTATTGAAAATGGGAACTATAATGACATATTTAAGGGGTAACGCAGACGGGATACGTGACAAAATATCCAAGCCAGGTGTTTGGGATCAGCCAGGTAAAAGTTCGACATTTTTTATCGCTTCACTCAGATCGAGGAATTCGGCTGCAGTTGTCTTTTGCTTTCTAGGGTCACGGTAAACTATTTTGGATGTTTTCACAGGCCTAGTATGACCCGACTCCTCCTTTTAGTTTGGTTGAAATCTCTTAGAGACGCGTGTGAAGTAAAACGAGCCGCCGACTCTAGCTTGGTCATTACCGAACTGCCGAACGGCGAGTTACCTAATTATCGTCTTCTGCAAGCCAGCGACCATCTTCTTTAGTCACATAATTACTTCATAGTCATCCACTCGTGTGTCTATTTTGATCGTAGTTTACTTCAATTTCAATTAAAAAACTACTCTCTCATTTTGCTACTCCATCTGCACTAACCCTTAGGGTAATGACCCTTCTCTTTGTTCGTTTTGGCGGGAACTTGATATGTTTGTTTATTTTTGTGAGAGTAAATAATGGGGATCGTTCAACTCGCGACGTATAGATTGTTGTTGAGATTGCAGATGGCAGGGAAAAGGTCTGCCCTTCTCAGACTGTTAGTTCTAATATAAGTATCTACCTACAATCATAGCTTGCCACTTTTGTGTGGAAGCTTCTAGAAAAAAGATGGAAGAAAATATGTTTGTGTGTGTTGTTGTGTTTTGTTTTGTTAATTTTTTGTTTGTTTGTTCCAAAAGCCTTTTTATTCATTTGATGGTGGGAAACTTTCAAATAATTCCTCTTGCTCTGGGTGGCGATAGCAGTGGTGGCACTTAAGAGTTCTAGAACACGGGTTTAATCGCAGCGAGGCACATTGCTTTGTGTAATTAATTTGGAGCTTAAGTGTGGAGAAAAATATCGTGAGGAAGCCGGTATATACTATAACCAAAGACTTGGTAAGACATGACATCCACCAATCTGCACTTGGCCCGCATGATGGATTTCGGCCCATTTCCTCTCCTAGATAGTCCTGCGAGGCCTGAAATCCAGCAGTGGAAATTTTGTAAGGCTGATTGGGTGAAGGAAGAGGAGGTATCAAACTTTTACTGAGTAAAGCCCACCTGTATTCATTTAGTTACCTTTTGAGTTCCAGGGCCGCGGTAAAACCAATCATCTGTTTTGAGGAAAATGGGGCCAATTTGAAATTCGAAAGAAAAATAATTAATCTATACTTATACTTATAATATAATAAAGAGGTAAAGTTTGTTTTTTTGTTTGTAGGGGGTAATCTCTGAAGATCCTGGTCAGACAACAAAAATGTAGGTATTGATAGAAAGCTGCTTTCTTTCTGAATGCTATAGGCTATATTTTATGCGACCCACTTACGATATTATATTTTTTTCTGAATTTACTTGGTTATCTGACTTCCACGCGGGCGAAGCCGCCGGCAAAAGCTAGTATTTTATACATTTAATAAATGATGAAAATAAAAATATTCATAAAAACAGCTAAATTATTAGGCATTAAAGTCAGTACCTATGTATTCCATCCTCTGTCGCGTAACGTTGTGTAGCTGTAGGGTTTGACAGGTGAGCATTAAGTTTTCACTGACAAACTACATACGTCCGGATTTCGTCTAAGGCGGATATAGCCCTAGACTAGACTGAACGTCTAGACAGGTCTCAGACAAGCTAACTGATGGATAGCTCAAATCTAACATGATTATACTCCATACGTTATACCAATATTTTCGCAGATCAGCTTTTATTTAACAAATTACGCTTTTAGAAGATGTTTTTTTATTGTTTTGTAGGTATAATAAAGGATTTATGGCAGCTTCTATTATATTTTATGTCGCTCTGTGCTAACAAAATTCTTGATAAATTAGTTAAGCACTAGTGCGCCTAGCCATCAAGGATTGATGCAATCATCACTGCTTTCCATAAAGTGGGATCGCAGTCAAGCACTAGTTTATCTTATATAAAAAAACAATACAATTATATATTATAGCTAAATCATGTGATGCTTCCATCACAAAATTATTTAAAATTATTTCCAGTCGTTTAAAACGAATCACTCGTGTCGTGTCATCATTGTACCACCATCGTTCCTATCAACAATCATCGTGTAAGTGAATAGTAATCGCGTTGAGTTGACTTCCTTATACTTGTACGTTCATTCCATCTTTATTAACATGGCATCCAAAAGTAAACCTATTTAAATCTTCAAATCACAAACCATTTGTTCTCAAAGCAAATATTAAGATACTAATATATTCTGTAGTCTTAGTAACGGGAGCGTAAATAAGCTAAGTGAACTTAATAATTTGTAGTCAATAAGGGAATGTTGGTTTAGAATATGAATTTTAGAACAACAATATCAATATATTCTATAGTCTAGATATTACTGTGAACTACTAAGAAATACTGCAGCATCAAATGTTGTTAGTCACGATTACTTACTAGGCGTGCAGAAATTAGACGGTTGGTGTGTTTTGACACATTTAGTTTGTACTAACTGACCCGACAGACGTCGTTCTGACAAAAGTTTGAAGTAGTTCCTTGGTAGTAATAGCTAGGAATATTTTATAATAATATTTCATCATCACCATTTCAGCCAAAAGTCTCTTGATGAATATAGGCCCTCAAAACGACTGATCCTGTGCGTCTCGCACCCTTCAGTTTCCCGCGACCCATACCAGATCATCGGTCCGCAAACCAACTATCACATACGCAAAACCCCTTAATTTCCTTTTACAAAGCTTTCCTTAACTGTAACCAACACATAAACATTCATATCTCCAAACTAGAAAAGGTCTTACACAATAAAAACAAAAACAAACATTTCCATAAACACGCCATAAACAATGAACAAGTGTCCCATTGTATAGCCATCATTCTGCCCGCCATTTTATTAGCGAACCATTAGCTGAATTAGATATTAATAAGATAGGGATTTCATGGCGGGAGTGGCTCTTCGTATTTCCTTATTTTTTTATTGTTTGTAATTGCAGATGTAAAGTAATTAGAAGAATTGTTTATTTGTCTTCAATTGTTTGCTGCATAATCCTTGATCTTCACGTGAAGACTACAGCTCCAAGCACGGCCATTCTCTTGCTAGATGTTTTTTTTTTTTTTATATATTTTGATATATTCAAATCACTTGTCCCGCTCAGAGCACAGCGGGAAGACAGACTTCTACTGACTAAAAGCCACTTCTTCTTTTCCTTCATTCCAAGGTTACGGGGATCTCTTTCGTTCAACCTAGGGCCCCAACAGACTTCCACCCTGCTGGGCCCGTAGTTTCCTAGATGGTACTGAAGTTAACATTAAGATGCGAATAATGTCAAGTATTTTGTTGTCCTTTTTAACCCCCGACGCAAAAACGACGGGTTGTTATAAGTTTGACGTGTCTGTGTGTGTAAATGTGTATGTGTCTGACTGTGGCATCGTAGCTCCAAAACGGATGTAGCCCGCCGTCCGGCAGTCTGGAAATAATCTGGACCGAGCCCAGTCGTCAACGGCGCGTTCTGTTCCACGCGCGCCTCAAGGAGATGTCAGCAAACTGTAGGGGCCCGGTAGGGCCGAAGCCTCTGGGGGGAACATGTGGTATTCCTAACGGTTGATACCGAGTCCCCCCCAGAACGAAGGCAACGAAGGAACGGGGTAGGGGTTTAGTCAGTAAGAGTCTGACACGCCCTCCCGCTCCGCCCAAGAGCGGGGGAAGTCATTCTGATGATTCCCCTACCAGAAAAAAAAAAAAAAAAAAAAAGCTCCAAAACGGATGATCCGATTTAAATGAGTTTTTTTTTGTGAAAGGTATATCAGTCGAGAGTGTTCTTAGCTATGTTTGGTGGAAATCGGTTCAGGTCTACAAGGTTATCAGGACCTGAAAGGTGGAGAGTAGTCGGGGTTTTTAAAATTAAATTTTGATACTACGCCACTTTATACTAGTGTCCAATTTTGGTGGCCCATTTATGTGTGTGCACGTCACCAAAGTGAAACTCTGTCGACTGACAACTCGTGTCGGTGATGTCGTCGCAGCTTCGTCGACAGAGTTTCACAGTTTTGTATGCAAGTTTCAGGCAGGCGTACACAAGGCGTACAATGACGACTACACATCTATGAACAGTAGGCCTTAGTGCATAATAGTAAAAATTACTTTCATAGGTATACAGGAAAAGTTTTTAACCACAGCGTAATTTTTTTTTTTTGGTGGCTCAGTGTAAGTAATAGAACACAGATCAATCTTCAAAGTTAAGCAACGCTTGCCAAGGTTGGTCTGTGGATGGGTGACCATCTTAACATAACGAGTTTCCTCCGTGCCTCGGAAAGCATAGGCTGCCTACCAGACCTCCACAACCTAATAACTGGGGTAACAGGGAACTTCATGGCAAGAATTGAGTCAGATTTACTGACTTCTGACTATCCGTAACGACTGTAAATGACAGCCGGGACCTACGGCTTAGCGTGCATTCCGAGGCACGGAGGAAACTCGTTATGTTAAGATGGTCACCCATCCACAGACCAACCTTGGTAAGCGTTGCTTAACCTTGAAGTCGACTTGTGTTCTATTACTTACACTCAGCCACCAAAAAAAAATACGCAGTGGTTAAAAACATTTCCTGTATAGAGATAGTATTGCTACAGATTAATATCTACAGAAAAAATAACAAAAACAATTCTACAACAAAGATTGTAAGAACAAAGAAAGAATAAAAAGAAACATTGTTTATTTTTAAACAACTTTTTCAGCGTAACGAACAGATAAATTGTGTCCAATTATGTCATATTTATGTTTCTTACTGTTGGGACGTAGTTGCCTGGACTTAAGCCAAAATGTAGACTTTTATGGGTATGAAAGGATTCAAAAGGAACTTTGTTTCTTTCGAATGAGTGTAATTTTCTCACATTGTATGCTTTTTATAGCATACGAAGTGTTTTAAAGTAGGTATATTGGGATTTTTAGTAAAGAGCGAAATAGGTCATGTGACATAGTTAGTGGTCATAAGAATATTTTTTTTAGAATAATTTGTGCCTCAGAAACCAGCTATAGTTCATCTAATGAAACCGCAACCTGAGAAAAAGAGGTTAAATCCAAAAATTGTGTATGTGGTATTACTAACTAGTAGGAAAATCATGTTTTGACACTTCACAATTTTTTTTATTTCCTACAATGTTGCCAATTGAATTTAAAAAAAAACTCCATATCGCGCTTTCATTAGATGCACTCTAACCGGTTTCATAAAAAATGCTGTCTATATTTTTCAATAAGTTTTTTTTTATTATCTGATACTGGCCACCTAACAACGCCTCTTTAGCGCTAAACCGAAAGCGAGAAAATATAATAATTTGAAAAAGGAATATTTTACTTTAACAGCGCCCGCTCTTGGCGTGTTTATGGCCAGTAGGCAATTGATGTTTACGATAAATTAATTAAATAGGAACCCGCGAGAGATTTCGCGCCTTTTTTTCAAATGTGGAATGAATGATATATTCGACCTTTTACATCTGTTTTTTTGCACGCTTACTTAAATTACTGATGGTTTTGTCCCAATGTTAAATCTGTAAAAAACAATGTAATAAAATAAATCAGAACACAACGCAAGCAGATTTTCTGTATTTGGCATCAAAAGTATAGCATCATCTTCCTAAGTAGATGTTGAATATCTAGAGTAACGATATTGGCCACTTTATTTAACTAAAGAATAACTTAAACGAATAGGTTACTATGAATTCCTTCCGTTTTTATTCTAAAGCTTTTTATTAATCGCATAAAGTTTCTTTAAAATATTTAATTATCCTTATAATCTAATAACCTATCCTACTCCAATCTTATTTCTCAGTATCGCCACAAATCGAATCACTTCACCCTTTCTCATTACCTCACACAGCCTTCATTCTCTAAACCTCTATAAAACGCTCCGTACCTTCCGGCTCACAACCAACGACCTTTGCCTCTCCGAAAATAGAAATGTAACCCCGTTCCTCGGTCCCAACCATTCGAAATTCGAACGACATCGTACTTTATACGACTATATTCTGGATGGATTGGTGCTTCGAGCTCGATTACTACTTAGAATGTATGCTCTCCTGGTACCTATAGATGAGATGTGGGGTTATGAATGATTTTCTATTGTTGTCGTTTCATGGCTTTGGCGTATTTTGATTTCGTGTTGGGTCTTTGTTATGTGTAGAAACAGCTGTTAAAATTGTACTGGTAATAAAATGTTGACTAGAAATTTTAGTAATCTCTTTGAATTGTACATGTTTATGTATTTACAATCTATATTCTTCATCTTCTTCATTAGATATAACAAAAAAAAAACAAGTAAAAAAAGTAACGCTGATGAATGAGTAATGGTGATGATGATGTGTTGTGTGTGTGATTTAATTCATGAATCCCCGACCGGTCCTATGAGACCGTGGTGTTATTATTTTACTATTGTGTTTCGTTTTGTGGGTATGTGATAGGTTAAGATTCCGCATAATTTATTACTCCTTTTTGTGTACAATAAAGTTTATTCTATTCTCCCTGCTTGTTGACCGTAAGGATTTAGCATCTTTTTATATACGGATTTATTCTAGATAGATTGATCCTTCGAATTCGATCATAGTGTGTTCTCCTGGTAATAGTATAGAGGATAGGAGGATACGGACGTTTTTTTTTTATGACCGTTAATGTGACATAATAATGTTGATACCTATTAACCGTTTCGTTTTGAATACAAAAAGCAATCTAAACTATCATAAAATTGAAAAGTGAAATTCAAATTCCCCATAGAACATTTTGAATACTAGCTGTCAAAACACTTTTGTTCTACAAAAAAATATGAAAAGGCTACGATCCCAATGACACACAACATAGTTACTTCACTGTTCAAAAATATTGCTGCAGGATTTAATTTTGCATATTTACACAATGAAATGTCCAACTATTTCTAAATAAAATGAAATGCTTGTGAATGTGATTAACGTTTCAATCCCCAACCGGTCCTATGAGACCGCGCTGTTATTGTTTTACTATTGTGTCTCGTTTCGCGGGTATCTGAGTAATTAATTTATTGTTTCAATGTTCAAATAAATGTGTAAATATTTGGCTTTGCACATTTCATAAATGGTTGCATTTTCAATTTCATGGATTTATTTTATTTTACCTAAAGGGAGGAACTTTATTTTATGTATAAACTCGTTATTTTGTTTATTTACTGGAATAGCATAGTTTACTAACTTAAGCACGCGACTTTGCCCGCGTCAGACTCGTGTAATTGCTTAATCCAATTTAGTCCCAGTTTCTAGAAGACTTTTTTGCGCAAATCCCTAATTAATAACTTTTATTTTAGAAAATGATTTCTAAAATAAAAGTAGCCTAAATTATTTATTGTAATATCAGCTCATGTACTAATGAAAGTCCTGGAGATTCTTCTTCTTTTTACAAAAGACAGTCAAAGACATTAAAAATTTCATTTTTGTTTTAGGTATTTGGGTGACCCAGAATCTAATTGTGGTAAGTACACTATCGAAATTATACTTCCTAAAAAAATATTTTTATTATTAAGAGACACTTTAATTTTATTTATATTGGATATGCATTTGTAGATATGTCAGTATACCATTTAATTTTGTATTTATATAAAGTGTTTATTTTTGATTTTGATAGTGCATTTACCACAATTTGATTGTACATAAAGGTAGAAGAAAATATCTGAGGAATTAAAAATTACCTCAAAATTGCCTCTGTAATTTTGGTGTGCATAAAGGGAAAAAATAGTATTAATTTATTACTCATACACAGAAAATAGCTCTAAAATTGTCTATGGAGCGGGTAAAAAGTGATACTTTTCAGCCCAAGGGAGAACCGCTTTCAACTGACAGTTGTCAAATTACTGACTTCACCACGCTCGGACGCCAAACTGAAAGTTACTTTCACCCCTTGGTATAATATCCCACAGCATACATTTATCTTGACTGGGCATAGATAACATTCCAACCTACAAAAGCCTTCGCAAAATGCTTCTATAAAATCAGATTAGAAAGCTAATCCCTCGTCGAAGATAGCTTGATGAGAGCGCTGTCTATTAACGAAAAGGAATCTATTTGGGATTAAAAAAAAAATCTGAATAATAGAAAATACCTAAGGAATTAAATCAATACTGAAATTTTTATGTGCATAAAGGAAAAAAATACTTATTTATTACTCATACTCACATAATAATACTTTTCAATCCAAGGGAGAATCGCTTTCAACTGACAGCTGCCAAATGACATGACCTCACTACGCTCGGACGTCAAACCCTTTCTCGGGAGTAAGTCATTTTCACCCCTAGGGTAACAATGTACTAATATATCCCATAGCATTACTTCTTTGACTAAGCATAGATATTCGCTACATTCCGATCACAAAAGTCTTCGCAAAATGCTTCTATAAAATTAGATTAGAAAGCTAATCCCTCGTCGAAGATAGCTTAATGAGTCCGCTGTCAATTAACGAAAAGGAGCCCATTCCGTATAAAAAATATGGCCTGTAAGCAATTTATTGGTTTTCAATATACCACCACACACACCACACCACATCACACACACACATACACCTATATCTGAGGAATTAAATCGCCTCTGTATAAAAACAGATTGAATACTCATGCTCTAAAAGTGGGCCTGAAGTTGCCTATGGAGTAAATTGAAAGTAATACTTTTCCTCCCTAGGCAGAATCGCTTTCAACTGACAGCTGTCAAATTATTGACCTCGCTATGCTCAGACGCCAAACCCGCTCTCAGGACTGAATGAGTTACTTTCATCCCAAATGTTACAATGTGCTATTATATTCCATAGCATTCCATCTTCGACTATGCACGAGATAACATTCTACCCACAAAGGCCTTCGCAAAAATGCTTAGATAAAATTAGATTAGAAAGCTAATCCCTCGTCGAAGATAGCTTAATGAGTCCGCTGTCAATTAACGAAAAGGAGCCCATTTCGTATAAAAAATGTGGCCTGTAAGCAATTTATTGGTTTTCAATATAGTGGTCTTAAGAATAATGACTGTGGGGAGTTCGGGACTCGTTAAATATTATTAGAGGTGAATAATTAAAGTTAATGCTCTGAAATAAAAAAAGGTGTGGTCGTTTATGGGAGCTGCTGAGTTTGGGGTTTTTGGGTTTTGTGCCCGTGCGGGAAATTTTTCTTTTTGTCTTTGTTTATTTATGGGGGCTTTTACGCATGGCGTATGTCAGTTCTATACAATAATATTAAAACACGTGGACCATAAATTCGAACAAATCTTTCGTATTCTCGCTTTTGGTTGGGATAGAATTTTATTGAACACTGGCTTTTGCTTATGAGTTTGTCCGCTTAGGATTTGAAAATGCCAGTTTTGTTCAAATTAAAAATGATAATATCCTTCGTAGATGTTTAAAGTCAAACTCGAATCTTTGTTTGCTCAAGTCCAGTGCCTGGGGTGTTAAAATCATCAAAACCTAGAAGTATTTTTTCTGTGGATGAAATTTAAAAAGTAAATATGGTGAGCAGTGGTGATGAAATAATTTACAAAAAGTAATAGCGCCTCAACTTATCGACTCAACAAGAATAACCAACAACAAAAGTTAACTTGTAAGTCGAAGGCGCTAACACTGCTCTACATCAGATCAATATACAGAAAACAAAATAAAAATTCGTAAAAGAATTGCGACATAATTCAATGCGGAACACATCCCGTAGGCTACAGAGGATATCAAAATGTCGTTTACTATACGTTTTATAAGGACAGAAGTAATTTTGGAAGTACCCACATAATCTCCACTCAAAGTGAAGACGGAGACACCAAAAAAGGCAGCCGGGTTTGAGTTAACGATCGTCGAACATACGGTCAAATAAGTTGGACAACAATATTGCATAGACATAAAGACACATGACGGACTCTGTAGAGTTAAAATAAATGCTAATCAGCTAATTAACCAAGTAAAAACAAAAAAAAAGAAATAATGAGCATATACTAACAGTATTTCACAATTAAAATAAATGCAAATCAGTACCTACTCAACATAAAATTGAAACTATCAATTTACCAGATTTCCAATGTAACCAGATGCAGCTGAATCGCAGAATAGTATATGGACCGACGGCGTCTAAGCTTGTAGAGGTTGCCTATCGCAGTCATTTAGTAGCATAAGGGGTTTAAAATCATTTAACATTGTTAAAATTACCCGAACAGAACAAAAAGGAGTATAAGTTAATAAAATGTTATTTTTTTATTTGTTTCATCCTATGGGTACGGTTTCGTGTTGCCTAGTAGCTGCATTGTGGAAGTCGGTCCATGTTACAACATGGGTATTCAACCGCCAACGCCAAGCTAGTTGAAAAAGGTTAGGAAGATGATGATAGAACTATACCTATAGTCTTTTTCACATAGCATGGGTTGGGTGACAGCAGGACGAAAATATGCATCTTTAAGATGAGAGAAAAGGATAGATAGCTACATTGTATGAATCTGACAGCTGTCACCGAAACCATCCTATAACAAATTTAGTATAGTATAAATAAATTACGTAACAAAAAATCTTACTTAATTCATGAATCCCCGACCGGTCCTATGAGACCGCGCTGTTATTGTTTTACTATTGTGTCTCGTTTTGCGGATATGTGATAGGTTAAACAATTCCCCAGATCGAGTCATCCGCTCTTACAACCTGTATGTCCCAACCTCCCTACAAAAAAGATGCGATATAAACCTACATCCGTAGCAGCGTATAACAGATCTGTTCCCTGTAGTTTATAGTACCATCAATTTCAAGGCAGCTGACACATTACAGGGATCAAGGAACCCGTATTGACATCTTTATGTGAACTACCGCCTTCAGGACTGAAGTCGGTATCAATTGAAGTCTGTGCTAGTTTTTTGGCAGGATTTTTTGAGGGACGTTCTGTAGCTTTGTTAATAATTTGATTTATTTTTCGTTTTTTCTGTTTAGAGATTGCCCTGTTTGATTAGACCACCCATACACTTGATTTTGTAAATGATTATCCTGCAATAAAGCATGTGTTGAATGTGGTCTACCATGTTCCCACATAGTTAGCTTGGCCTCCCCAACTAAGGATCTGTTACACAGACCGGAGAGGAGAGCAGATTTTTATAACGTTGAAAACAGAGTTTTACTGTTTTGTCCTAAAGAACGCGCAACGCACATGTAAAAATAAACCTTACTACAAATACTTAAACCTCTGTTTTCAAAGTGATAAAAAATCAGCTCTCTTCTCCGAGCCGGTCGGTGTGAATGGACCCTTGGATTTTTTAGTTAGTAATAGTATGATCTAGGTATAATATTAATAGTTAGTGAGAACAGAAGAATAGGGGTTCCTCTTGCTCTTCTGTGAGCAAAAGAAATATTTGATACCATACTAAAAAAAACGTTTTCGTAATTATGACTCCTAATACATTACTGTTAATATCAGTACTAATCAGCAAAATGCCTCAAAGTAACCTCGGTTTTCGCAATTCCTCTTAATTACCTAGGTCTTAAAGGCGAAAACCGAAATGTGGGCGTAGAATAAAAGAAAATACTAATGGGGCCTACTAAATCACTTACAGGCAACTTGCTGTGTCTGAGGTAATACTCGCTGTGCGACAATTGGTACGCCCGTTTTATGTTCGTTTAATTGTAAGTAGTAGATGCCTTAGATATTGGATCTTTTTTGGCTAAGAATTACACAGTAAACGTATTATTTAAGTGTCAGTACAATAATGAAAAAATTAAGTAATAGTTAAAAAATATAAATGCTAATCTGTTCATAAATGGCGGAGTTCTGAGGTAAAAAACATTCAACCGATTTAAGAACCTCTTTTTTTTGATCGGTTAAAAAGAAATACAATGTCGTTTTATAACATTATATTTATTTTTTACCGAGTTATTATATAAACTGTACCGTTACTTTTTGGTGTCCATAAAGTTTATTGTATTCTGTTCTTAAGTCGGTTACAGCGATAAAATTTAAAAAATAATAAATCTTACTGAAAACCATTCCTTACCTACGTCACTTAATACTAATCTAAGAACGTTTAGATAAACACTGAAACGTTCCTAAGTTAGTGTTCCCAGCGCCATCTATGAGTTCTCTCAGACAACCGCAACTAAACGAACCGCTTCAATTATGTACTTACGGAGAGAAGAACCGTTGCCTTGTAAGAGTTTTGCGATCGAGACAGCTCGTAAATTTTATATGGCCGACTTTCTACTGGGTAAGCAGTGATATAGGTAACGTGACTTTTGTCATCGAGTTATTTATGAGATTGTGTTTGAATAGAATGGAATAAACTTTAGTGTAAACGAAAATTTAGTAAGGAAGGGTTTTTTTTCATAAACTTAAATCTTTGCATCTATGGGAACAATGACGGTCGAATCGCTGCCAATGATATCTAACAGAATGAAACGTGGGCACTTAAAATTAGAGGGGGTAGTTTGCGTTGTACTACTAGTAAATGAATTGAATAATACATTAAACCATAGATATAAAATAATATTTACTAGCTTCTGGAAGCTGCTTCACCCGCATGAAAGTAGAAATTAAATAGTGTTTTTCAGTGAAGATGTATCTTTCCAATGGTGGATTTTTTTTTAATCGGTCAAGTAATTTTTGAATTAACATACATTTTGTATGTTATACAACTTCAACTTCAACTAAACAAAAAAAAACATTAAAAAGTTTGATACTTGATGTTTTGATTAATGCATTTTCTTTTCTGAATTTTATCTTAATTCATGAATCCCCGACCGGTCTTATAGGACCGCGCTGTTATTGTTTTACTATTGTGTCTCGTTTTGCGGGTATTGATAGGTTAAAAGAAAGTAGTGGCTGTTTGAAGGTGTGAGTCCATAACTGTGTGCGATGTTCTTAGTTCGATTCCATTTGTGTTGGGTTATCTTTTATTAGATTATCCTTCTTGGATTTCCTCAGTAGATTTTTGGTCGTGTCGCATGCAATAGGCTTGCTTGCTATGAGATGGGACTCAAACATGACTAGCGAAACGTGAGTAGTATTCCAATACTATGGGTATCAACCCACTTTGCCTAACCATTACTCACCCTTTAGGGAAAATAAACGTGGGTCATGTTACGAGCGGGTATGCAGACGACGAGCAATGGGTAGCTCGCTGTTTAAGGCCTTAGAAGCGTAAAATGTTGCATTAGGTTTCTTTTATAATAATAATTTTATTTCAGGAAGTTATTGCCATATTAAACAACATTACAATGAAATAAAAATTCAATCCAAATTCAGACTTTATTTAAAATGATATAATTTACTGAATAAATAATAAATTTATTTAGTTTTCTTTTTTTATTATGACGTGGGTGAGCAGTAAGAAAGAATTTTTCAAAGGGTTTAAAATTTGTATGGAAAAACCTACTATCACGCGGGCGAAGCGGCTGTTAGAAGGTAGTGTCTAACCAAGAACAAAACAGTCGTAGTCAAATATTATTGTATTAGTCAATGACATATCATGACATGCATGGTTGTCTGGTATATATCGCTGTCAGCGATAAGACCGCCATTGTACCCATAGATTTAAGTTATTGTATAAACTGTACTATTACTTTTTGGTGTATAATAAAGTTTATTCTATTCTATTCTATACCTACTTACATAAGAAATTGGTAGAACAACAAATAATATTGTCTTAAAATATTTACTCTGTACAATATTACCGAAGATTTTGTTACACAAAATCTCTAAAACGACGCTAAGGTACGAAACACTCTTGATCTTCACGCGTCCTTATTTTATCGAAAAGAATATCTATTTTTCTTTTTTTCCTCTAACACCTTATAATATCGTGTTTAGGAGGAAAAACTTGGATATTATATTACTTTTCTTTTTGTTAAAGATTTCCTGCTAAAACGTAGCACGAACTACATAAGTGTTGATAAAATAAATGATGTGATATATATTTTATAACAATGAAAGGAAAATTTGTGGGTCAAGTTTGTAGTACCAACTTGTAGGCAGAATGTATAGACAACAAAAACCTTACTAACATTGTAAAGATGATAGTGGTATTTATTCATTTATTTAATTTTATGTTTTTAAGAAGAACATCGTAGTTATCAAATCTGGTGGTAAGCAGTGTTGCAATAGTCGATAATAAAGCACAATAGTTTGTTAAGAGTCTGTTGATCTGTTCACTCTAGCCTTAAAGAGACCTTAATTATATTCGTTCAGGGTCTTCCTGAACGAATATAATTACTAGTAGGCAAATTATTCCAGTCCCTAATTATGTAATGATGGTAGACAAATTCCAAAAAACCTGCAAAATAAATAAATTGTCGCTTCTGATATTCATCTTGAAAAGGCTCGATAGGTATGTCCATGATAGAAGGCTAAGCAGAGCTTGTGCTATGAGTACTAAATAACTAATAAAGATACTTAAATATTTCTAAATACATATTAAAGATAAATTACCCTCAGACACAGTCTAAAAGTCTGTAACTATACATTCACTATAAAACATAAACAAGACAAATAAACTTACAAACAAATCCCAATTTCTAATTCCACCTAATTGTCTCCTTACTAATTCACGGCGACATTTATAGGCGTGCGACAAGCGAAATGCCAAGGCTCTCTTGAATATTTGATTCCGGTCACTTGCTTGTTCTGCCGTATGATTAAGATTGACGCCAGCCTTAGACAGTTAGGCGCCAGATACACGAGTGAGCCTTACGACGATCATTTATTTTGGTTCAATACTTTTATTGTTATAGTAGTCGAAATTATAGGCTCGTTTTGGCATTTGAATAAATTGCATGCTACTATAAAATTCGCGCAAAAACAATAATTACAATGAAATTATTCCATCATAGTCAGAAGCCAGTAAATCTGACTCCAGTCTTGCCATGAAGTACCGTGTTACCCCAGTTAATGGGTTGTGGAGGTCTGGTAGGCAGCCGCTCCTCGTAAAATACTGGTATTCAGCTAAATTCTGCTTGACTGGAAGCCGCCCCAATATAGTTGGGAAAAGGCTAGACAGATGATGATGATGAATTATTCCATCATATGAAGAGCATCAATGACCCATTGGTAACTACCCCGACTTACAAGTTGTAGGTCGCGGGTTCAAACCCAACCAGGCGCATTCTTTGTGTAATTTATTTCATCACCACTGCTCTAAAAACGGTGAAGAAAAACATCGTGAGGAAACCAGCATGTCCTAGAACCAAAAATTCGAAGACATAGGAAATTCATCAAACCGCAGCGGGTTCGCGTGGTGGATTACGACCCATTCCCTCCCCTAGAGAGGAGGCTTTACTAGCATTGGAAATATTACACGGCCGATAATGCTAATGCAATATTTTATACGAAACAAGAAATAATACAATTTATTTTTCTGAAAACAACACGAAAATTCGTTATTAAATGAAACAAAAATTAGCATTTCAAATCAATCAAGGAAGAGTGGGGTCGCGCTGGGAATATCTCGCTATCTCTTTCGTACACACATTACTTGATACACCCTATATGTAAATATGCATCCTTGTTATGTTACTTGAGAGTTTCCCCATCTACCATTTTTGAAAGGTTTCTAACTTATTTAACCTATCAATAACCGCGAAACGAGACACAATAGTAAGATAATAACAGCGCGGTCCTATGAGACCGGTCGGGGATTCATGAATAAATACTAGCGGACCCGGCAGACTTCATACTATCGTTTTTTTTTTTCGAATTTTTCTCACCTATTAAACATTCCTTAGACCTCCACGAACATTTCAAGACCAAGATAAGATAAATCCGTTCAGCAGTACTCGAGTTTTAGCGAGACTAACGAACATCAATTGATTTTTATATATATAGATAATATAGATTACGTTCAGCGCAAGACGAGGCCGTATGTGCCTCGCATAAGTCTTTCCTTTCCTAGAAAGGAGGCCTGAGTTCCAGCAGTGGGAACATTATTGGGCTTATGCTATGCTATGAGACTTCCTTGTGGTGCGGTTAAAAAAAACATAGTCTTTACTGCCATGCGGATGCGGAGTCCATAACTTCTTAGTCTTAAATAGTTCATAACTCTTTAATCTTAAAATTCAAAATGCTGTATCGTAGTAGCAGCAGGAGAACTCTCCACGCGATTTCAACGTGCGAGTATATGTAGAACAATATACAATTGATTAATTAAAAAAAAAATCGTAACAGATTGTATATTAGTTTATGTGTTCATCTTCTTTCATCATCATTTCAGCCGAACATACTCGTACACGTGTTCCAAGTGTCGCACCCGCGGCACTTACCAGATGCGCTTGCCAGAACTTTTCGCCCCTGACGGCTATTTGTTCTACCAGCAATGTGCTCTGCCCTCAAGTCAAAATACTACATCGCGGTATAAGTTTTCCACACGATTATAACATAAAATAAAACAATTAAATAATATCGATACATATAAGTTTCCTTCACAGGAAACTTTCAAAAACCACAAAATCACACCCTACATTACAATAAGGTAAAACCAACCATCATTCAGTTACAAGCAGTATCGTATGTACATCGTTACATGGCCGTGACTGCCATGTAACGACGGGCGCTCTCCCGTCGCGAACTGATCGGCGGGTGTGTACTACTGCTTACTATTAGTGCGCGACTAGACCAGTGGGGCTCGTGTCACTTGAGTTAGTTACTATATCGTATGTAACGTGTAGTGTACACGGCCTGACTGCGAGGTAACGACGGGCGCTCTCCCGTCGGGAACATCGGCGAGTGTGTACTACTGCTTACTATTAGTGCGCGGCTGCTAGACCAGCGCCGGTCGTGTCACTTGAGTTAGTTACTATATCTTATGTAACGCGTAGTGTACACGGTACACTGCGAGGTAACGACGGGCGCTCTCCCGTCGCGAACTGAGCGGCGAGTGTGTACTACTGCTTACTATTAGCGCGCGGCTGCTAGACCAGCGGGGGTCGTGTCATTTGAGTTATAGTTTTGAGTTAGTTATGTCGGGACAGATTGTGTTTCAGTATATCTATTTTTGGTTCTTACATACATCAATCGTTTTTTCTATAGATAAATTATCCGTAAAATATTTGGTCATTATACGCTTGCGGTACATTTTGTAACACAATTAAGGACAAAGATAAAATAGGTAACACAATTTATTAAGACAAGCCACCGAACGCGTAGCGCAAATATCCATTCCCGACAAAGGCTTGGATCGTACTGACCGTCCGTCGTAGATTTCCATCGTACTAGCATTCTTGTTGTGTCAAATTGTCACGTTGACAGACACTTGACACATGTCAATATGAACAACTAGCATCACTCCAAACAGATAACGCCATCTCTGATATCTTTTAGAAACGAATTTAAATACAAAATTACACACGTCGCCATCACATAAAATACCGTGCCACAGCTATAAAATTCACCGCTGCCCGGTTTTCTTTTTTAAATATGATAAACTAGTGCTTGACTGCTAACCCACCTGGAACACAACACAAAGAAAGAAAAACCATTTATTCGTGCCTGACACAATCGTTTAAACACACACACACACTACAAACTATAGTCAGTGAGCAAAAGGGCACCTAACTTAGCAAATGCTGCGAAAAATTACGCAACGCAATTATTCTGTTAGAGCCCGTTGTGATGCCACGAACACACTTATGCAGTTGTTATTTACAATTCCCATTCTAGTGCAAACGGTCGCACTCGCGAACTCAATGGCCACACACAGTGCAGTCTAACCGTCTGCTGATAATTATCTCTGGGGAGCCATAGAGACAATAAAGTGCACTTGTTTTCTTACAAACAAGTGGTCGATTGCTTAAGGGGGGACCGCTCGTTTGGTTCGAGAAATTTTTCTCGAGTCATCATTTTGTTGTATATTGGAAGACTAGCTTTAGCCCGCAGCTTCGCCCACGTACATAAAATATAGCCTATGTCATCCAGAAATACAGCAACTTTCTATTAATGAAAAAAATTTAAGCAATCGGACCAGTACTTCGACAGATTACCTCATCCAAACAAAAAACAAACTTTGCCTCTTTATTATATTAGTGTAGATGTAGATTTCGACGAGTACATCATTGTTATCAACACTATTTTTCATTAAAAGGACATCCACTACTGAACATAGACCTCCCCTTTAACGGACTCCCGGGACCCTCATCAGGTCATTCTTTCTCCCAGTCGGAGGCTTTCTAAAGCTTCTTCGGGTACGCGGTGGCCACTCCAAACCTTTTCAGCCCTGCTTACTACCACTTAAGTTTGTCCATTCTTCGAGTTATGGCGGTAACCTTGCATTTTCATTTCTGATTTGATCACGGAAGCTAACTTCGGGATCTTCTTCTTCTTCTTTTTAGCGTGTCGATGGCAAGACTATTCAAATACCTTGCCTGGCCCAGTAACTTCGGGATATAACCTTCTTCATTACCCGGGAGTCTGATGATGCTCATTATGAGCAACCAAGCTTCGATGCCACATATTGACACTAGCAGCAAGCACTGGTCATGAATTACGAAACTGGTGTTTCTTGATATTTAAAAATGCCTTTTTCAGGAGGGAAGTCAACAGGTAACTCCAAGCTCTCTAGAGAATGCAAAAGGGAGTCGATTTTTTCTGACTAAACCCCACCTGTATTCCATCAATTGTCCTTCGTATTCCAAGACCACGGTAACTCTGTCAAACAATCTGAAATCGAATCGAGAACCAAACTTTCTACAAATACTTTAAATGAAATTACAGCATCGAGTTTCAGTGAGCGCCCCCTTAAGCATACTCTGTTTAGTATTGTCTGCTTGTTATTTCAGTCTGTGTTCAAGAATGTTTAAGTTGGAGATGTTTTGCTAATGAAGTGTTTTGCAATGAATTAGGTTTTGTTTGCTTGTAATTGCGGTCTGATGTTTATTGATTTTCTGTTTAATTGCAGCTGCTGTGAAGGGTATTTATAGTGTTTTTTTTTTCTTATGGCTGTGAACGGTAGGTAGGTCTGCTACTCTTCAGTTTAGAAAGTTTTTGGGAAATTTTACGAAAAACGGCTACGAAAAAATTAGTAAGGTCGTTAATTATACTACTTATATTATAAACTCGAATACAACCGTATGTATGGTTGTTTGTTAGTCTTTCGCGTAAAAACTACTCAATGGATTCGAACAAACTTGGTACATGGGTAGACCATGTCCTGGAATAGCACATGGAATACTTTAATCCCGAGAGTATGTTCTCTTGGGATAACTTTTCACTATTATTTGGGCAAAGCCGCTGGCAAAAACTTAGTTTGTTTATATTACATTACATATTTAATATTTCACACTTTTTTTCGTTGTGTGCTTTTCGTGCTTTATTTGCCCATTCTTTATTTGTTATAGTATACACTTACAGTGGCTTTGTCATACCTTGGAATATGGGCTTTATATGACACATTGTGCTATGCTGTTATCCACCACGCGGGCCCAATGTGAGTTGGTGGATGTCAGATGGCTTTAGTTTTTTTTGTTCTAGAATATAATATAGTTTCCTCAAGATGGTTTATTTCATTGTTTTGAGAGCAGTCGTGGTGAAACGAATTACTCAAAGTAATGCGTCTGGCTGGGTTTGAACTCATGACCTTGAACTCGTAAGTCAAAGCCATTACCACTGCTCCAGTCCCTTATAAATTAAATGTTACAGTAATTGAATTTAATGACCGAATAAAATCTTCATAAAACTTAAAACTTCTTACTAAAACCAATTTTAGTATTCATTTGAGTTTTTCTTTTAGCTGAGAAATCATAAGAATGACTTCTCCTGCTTTTGGGTGGAGCGGAAAGTCGTGTCAGACTGACTAAACCCAGTTCTTTGTTTCTTCTTTGTCTTCACTCCAGGGTCCCAGATTTTCTTTTCACAAGCCAGGGAAAGATTTGCTGACATCTCTTTGAGGCGCGTGTGGAACAGTACGTGCCGTCAACGACATGGGCTGTGTCAGGATTATTACTAGAGGTCCGGATGACGAGATACCCATTGCTTACCGTCCGCAAGCCTACGGTAGCTGGAATTCCGGCGGCGGAAGCGTGAGGGCCATTCCTTCTTGCGTGCTACCTCCTCCTTCGAGAGGCTTCGACCCTGCTGGGCCCCGACGGTAAAACCGTTGGGGCCCAGTATTAATTCGAGTACAATTACGATCCGTGTACTAAATCCAATAATCGGCAATGTAGCCAGCCATTTTGTTTACCGTTATATTTTAGTGTGATGAGTATTATGTCATAAAAATTGAGTCGCTCAGCGCGACGCCGTCGTAAATAATTTTATAACTTCCCCAGTGTCGTATAGTTGGGATGGGCTGAGGCTGTTCAGCTCTTAAATCGAGAACAAGATATTAGTAGAAGGTAATCGTTTTTAAGGATAATAAAATACGATACACCTTTTTTTTTAAGTATTGCCACACACAAGGAATTGTATCGTGGGTGTCAAAGTCAAGATCAAAATCTTTTATTACACAAAGGCCTACCTGCATGGGCACTTATAAAACGTCACAAGCTAGTGCACCGGTTCAAATCCGTGTGTTCACAAACATCATCATCATCTCAGCCGAAAGACGTCCACTGCTGGACATAGACCTCCCCCAAGCGTCGCCACAGCGACCGGTCCTGTGCATCTCGCATCCATCGGATCCCTGCGACCCTCGCCAGGTCGTCGGTCCACCTTGTAGGAGGCCTTCCTGTTCACAAATATATAAACCCACATGCACAAGACAACTATCGGTACCAGTACTTACCCGGTTTCTGGGTGCCAGTTCCGTGCAGGAATCGAATCCTTAACTCGTAGGGCAACTGAAGGAACATAGTTGAGTTTTAATCTTGGAAAGAAGGAGAAGTTATTTGCTGATTTCCCATTCTTTAAAAAATATAAAATAATACAGATCGGCCATCCCCAACTAAGTAAATATTTCCCTTGGATATCTAATAACTAACTGTTTCAAAATAAAAACTAGTCCATAACATTTTCAGCCTACAATGCTTTTACTTCCATCTTAAAATATTTGCATCAAAACCACTCATAGCAAGAAACAAATTGCCCTTTTTCTTACAAAAAACACACTTCCCCTAAATTATTCCTCCATAATAAATTCGGTAGTCAAAAGAATGCAATAGGGGACGAAATAGGGGTTCTCTTGTCCCGCCATGTTCAAGCGTACATGTCGTACGTGAACTGAATGGAACATGACCCTGCGTCCCTGTGTACTAGGCTCGCAGATTTACGATGGAGATAAGCCTAAAGATATATGTTTGTAATTAAGACTGGAATGTTTGTTTTCTTAATTGAGGGGGCTTATAATTTTTAGGACGACATTTTGTTTTTAATAACGTTGAGTTTTTAGTGCTAAGTGCTGGGCAGTGGTGTTTACTTTTTAATTGTCCATATTGTTTTACTGCTGGTTAAGAGCCTTCGTATTCCGCCTTCGCCTCTTTCTGACTAAATCTGCCACAAACCATTATTTGTTCAAAGAATCTAACTTATTTTTCAAGTTATTGAGTTATAAAATTATTGGTCTTATGATATCAATTACCTAGTTTGGTTTTGATTTCGCTAAACCTGTTCCACCATCAGCCAACTAGACGTATGGTGATGCTTCATCATATATCATCTATCTATCACACTTTTCCCAACTGTATTGGGCTCAGCTTCCAGTCAAGCCGGATTTAGCTGAATACCAGTATTTTACGAGGAGCGGCTGCCTACCAGACTTCCACAACCCATTAACTTGGGTACACGGTACTTCATGGCAAGACTGGAGTCAGATTAACTGGCTTCTGACTATTCTATCTATGAGGGGACTGTTTGGAGACACCACTATCAAAGAAAAGGAAATTAAAGATAAGTAAGTAACATATAACAACAGCACAATTGTTTGATAGTCATAAGCCAGTTGACTATCCGTAACGACTGCCAAAGATCTACAAATGACAGCCGGGACCTACGGCTTAACGTGCTTAACATAGCGAGTTTCCTTCGAGGCACGGAGGAAACTCGGTATGTTAAGATGATGTTAGTAATGTGATGCTCCATCGGTCCATAATAGACACTTTGAGTAATGTGGCATCACGTTTTAGGCAAGCGTGCTCTAACTTTAACCACATCATTGCTTGCCATCAGGTGAGATAGTTGTCAACAGTGAGCCTATAAATTACAAAAATCTGGCCAATTGCGAGTGGGACTCGCACTCGAAGGGTTCTGTTCAGTAATTATTAAATCGAGCAATAATCGCCGACCAAATAACGTTTCTCGGAATCATCTCTTCCCTCTCGTTTTTTTAGTTTCAACTGTCAACCTTTTATAGTTCATGAAATACAGACGGATGGACAGACAGACAGACGATCGGACAACGGAGGTTTAGTAATAGTTTTTTTTTATATCACATAAACCAGTGCTTGACTGTAATCCCACCTGATGGTAAGCAGTGATACATTTGTTGATGGTGAGACGCACTAGTTTATTAAAATCCTATTCACTCCTCGCTATTCACTAGTTGACCCTCATTGGTATCCTTTGCGAACGCAAACGCTAAAAAGTGCTTTTTACAAACTTTTTACAAACGAGTTACTTAACAAAACCTTCACCCATTTCACCCACAATTAACACTAATGACAGAAGGTGCAAAACGATTCCGCGGAAGTCCACTTACGTGAATAATGAATGCTGAACGATGTGCAATTGACGCTGGGAAATGACAGCTGTCAGATATTACCTCGCAACTTTCATGTGAGGAACGTAGTATGAATAAACGATTTATATCTATCAAAGAAAGGGCCGCGGGGACAGAAAGAGTTACCGTGGTCCTGTAACGCAAGCAAATTAAAAAAACACACGTGGGTATTAGTCAGTCAAGTTTAACCCTAAAGTGTCTCAGTGAAATCCAAGCACCGGTTCCGACCAAGATCTAATTGCTACCAAAAAAGTATAGATTCTTTGAAGCATAAGGGAAACTGGAAGAACACTGATGGGTACATTGCCTTCCACTAAACTCAGAGTGAGAGGGTTATTTAATTACTTCCAATCTCCAAAAAAAAACAGTTTGCGGAATTATCAAAACATCCAACACTTTTGCCCCACCCAGAATGGGATAAATCATCGTAGGAAGGGCAACAGTGTCAAACGTTTAATGACTAAAACCCACCCGAGTTTATTCAGTTGCCCTTTTGCGTTCCAGGGGTGTGAGAGCTCTTTCGAACGATCTTGCAATTAAAAAAAAAATCTTAGGTACAAACTAAAAGCGCCTACACTCGTCACTTACCTCACTAACGCACGTGTAAAGCCTATTTTCTTAAACTTTTTCCTTAAATAGAATTAAGTTCTACTTTCCCGAAGTAAAAGTATTGACCCTCGTAATACCAATGACCTAGCTTGGTTCTTTATTTAAATCGAGACGCCATGATAGAACCCTTTTATTCAAATTGAAACCTATCTCGGTGTCCTCCTTAAAGTTCTTGTATCTTTTTATTTTGTTTTGTTCTAAATAAACACGTTGAAAGTGTCTGGTGTTATTTTTTGAATTTGGTAAATAGATTTCAATTTTAATTTAGAGTGAAAACAATGTAGAGAATGTATTTTTTTGTATTTTTGTTGTTAGATCTGGTCTCGGTAAGTCCATCTAGTTTTTTCTCAAGAATTTCATCATTGGCTTTTTGTCTAAATGGATGCAACCGAATTGCATTTATATCAAATGCCTTACTTATTACACCAACACTACCACGTTTCTGGATGTCAGTGAACTCATTGGTAAGACTAACAAACGGCAGTGTTCTCGTGAAAGTAGGCAATTGCCCTAAGGGAAGATACTCCTGAGATAAAAAGGTTCCTATGTGCTATTCCAGGACATGGGCTACTCGTGTACCAAGTTTATTTATTTTAACTTCGTGTACAATAGTGACACATAGGCGCACTTAATGCAACATGGCATTCTCTACCACTCAAGTTTATTCATCTCAAAACTTAATCAAACTAAGCCAACATTCAAGTAACTTTTATTACTCAAAAATACACTCACGTACTGCCCGAAAACTGACTTATCTCTGCCAAAATTAACAAAAAAACCGGCCAAGAGCGTGTCGGGCCACGCTCAGTGTAGGGTTCCGTAGTTTCGCGTCCGTCACAATAAGTGTCCCCAACTTTTCAAAAACTATTCGTCCCATCAATTCAAAATAATTTTCCTAGAAAATCTTTATAAAGCTCTACTTTCCAGATATTTTTCATATTTTCTAAACTTATGGTTCAAAAGTTAGAGGGGGGGGGGGACACATTGTTTTTTACTTTTGGAGTGATTATTCCCGAAACTGTTGATATTATCAAAAAATGATTTTAGTAAACCCCTATTCATTTTTGAATACCTATCCAACAATATATCACACGTTAGGGTTGAAATTTAAAAAAAAATCGCTTTTTACTTTACATGTAGGGGGGCTACCTTAATAAAACATTTTTTACCAATTTTTATTTTTGCACTTTGTCGGCGTGATTGACATGCATATTGGTACCAAATTTCAGCTTTCTAGAGCTAACGGTCACAGAGATTAAGCGAGGACGGACGGACAGACATGGCGAAACTATAAGAGTTCCGTTTTTGCCAATTGGCTACGGAACCCTAAAAAGGGTTTTAAAACAGAGATTTATCAAGCTCAGACTGCCGTTATGCATAAAATTAGTTAGCTGGCCATTCCGCACCCTTTCAAGGGGTCATTAAGTAATTCCCTTGATTTGGTAACTTCTATTCAAGGGACGTTTCAATGATTGGGGTCGAGAATCTTGGGACGAAGTGAGTGCGATGGGTATGTAATTAGAGATCTGTTTATGAGTTCTAAGTAACTATTTGGAAATGTTTTAAGTATGTGAACTGTAAGATTTGAGAGGTCGTTCTTTCAATGTTTACTTGGATAATTGTTTTCTGTTATAATCTATACTAATATTATAAAGAGGTAAAATTTGTAAGTTTGTAGGTTTGTAAGTTTGTATGTAGGGGGTAATCTCTGGAACTACTGGTCCGATTTTAAAAATTATTTCAGTGTTAGATAGCCCATTTATCGAGAAATGCTATAGGCTACTACTAATAATATACTAATAATGCTATACCATCACGGTACGACCCACGGGAGCGGAGCAATAACGAAAAATGCGGGTGAAACCGCAGGGGACAGCTAGTGTTATAATAAAAGTAGTGGTGCCGACAAACGGTGTCATGTCACCTAGGCTATATGAAGCACTAGCTTTCTGCCAGCGGCTTCGCCCGCGTGTAGATAAGTAGGTATCTCCATACAAACTTTTAAGCCCCGTACAGTGTTTTATGAAAACATTGCTTTTTACATAAAAAACTGATAGCTATAGTTTAAGTAATTGAAATGCAATAATTCACATCCCCATTTCACAAGCATGTTATAGTTTTTGAAATTTAATTTCGCCTATATCGTAAAAGGAACCCTTTTGTAAAATTTCACGCTTCTAGTTCCAATAGTTTTGGCTAAGCGTTGATATGTCACATACAGCCGTAGCAGTATGTGACCTCTTTAGATGTCACAGGTGTATCTAGTATAGACGTCAACTATAGTAGTCGTCCACAGCATAAAAACAAAATTGCATATTGCACTGGAAAGCTATGTTATAAAGTTCCAAAAAACGAAGTGTATTGAAACATTTCAATCAACTCAAATACATTTACGAAAAGTTTCAGAACTCGTTTTAAAGAAATTCAAAGTCTATATTTTACGAATCGATCTAAAACTTATAGGTTCTAAAGTTTTGATAGGATCGTCTTCAAACTTGGCCATTACTTATTATAATAGCGTCGAAGACATTAACGCTTTACCACTGATACTTTGTAGTTCTTACAAAATTAATTACTTTATGTTTTTTTTTATTTAACATAAACTAATAGTGCTTGGCCGCGATCCCACTTGATGGTAAGCAGTGATGCAATCGATGATGTTGAAGCGCACTAGTTTATTAAGAGTCTATTCACTCTAGCCTTGAAGAGACCTAAGTTTTTGTTAAATATCTAAAGAGTCTAGGGGCCGCACTCAGGGACATTCATTAACGTTAATCATCACTTAAGAAATTGTCACATTGACAGTTTTACACAGTTTCTCAGTGAAGGATTGACAATACTTAACTTTAATGGACCATTAGTTGGACTATCAGTATGGGCATAAAGGTTTTTATTTGTCCGTATATGTAAGTTTTATAATAATGTTTATTAAATCATCCAAGATATAGGAGACATTTTTGATATGGACCAAGAAATAATGGTTTGTGTGCCGTTGGTAAACTAATCACACTTATATTACAAAGGAAAATTGTGTGAGAATATATAATATTTGTTTGTTATTTATTCAGACTCGAACGGCTGAACGGGTTTCAATTAAACTTAGTACACAGGTGGACCATATTCTGGAAAAGCAAAAGGAATATTTTGTATCCCGTGAATATCCCTTAGGATATTTTTCTACGCGCGGGTGAGGCCGCTTACAGCAGCTAGTATATCATAATTATGTAAAAGTGATGGTGTCTTTTAGAGCTCCCCTGCCTGTTTGCTAAGTCATCGTTCAAATTAGTTTTTCCTGCCTATAGACAGGACATTTTGACATTTTAAACTTTATAATTGCCTCATTAATCTTATCAAAGAAGCCGCCAGACATAAATTAAAGTTACGATCGATTGAGAAGTTAATGGATTTGTAATTGGATATTTTTGGGTATCAATTGCTTAAGTATAAATTATCGATATAGCCCGAAGAATTGTCAAACTTAAGTGAGAGTAGGTAGGACACATCGCTCGCAGAACAGATGGTCAATGGGACAGAAAGGTTTTAGAGTGGCAGTCACATGCCGGAAGAAGCAGCGTTGGAAGGCCTCCCACAAGATGGACCGATGATCTGGTGAGGGTACCGGGAATCCGATGGATGCAAAATGTACAGGACCACTCGTTATGGTGACACTTGGGGGAGATCTATGTCCAATAGTGGACGTCTTTTACAGTTCTCTAAAGATATCTTATGTTTTTAACAAACATCTAAAGAGTTGAGTAGCTTTAGCATAGAGGTTTTTAAGAAAGAATGAAGATAACAGAAAACCAGATAAAATTAAAGGAAGGTAAGGAGCCTTTCTCCTGCATTGAGACAGTAAAGGTTTATAACAACACAGTCTTAGCTTTAATACAACTTAAGCCAGATCTATAACTATAATCAAAATAATCCATTCATAGTGCACCTTACCCCAAACTAAACCTCATTAATTAATTATTCTTTGGCAAACTAATTTGTTACCCGGGCAAAGTTGCCGAATGAGTGTTACTAGTCAAACTACTAACTATCGACAACTTTGCCCACTCGAAATACGGCCGGAGTTCCGACAAACTTGGTTTAGTACAATAATTTAACTTGTATTGAGATTGTTACATGATTCTGCCTACTACGCCGAAGTTTTTGAGGTGGATCCGGTGACTTCTCTCGTTTTAGCATGGAACGATAGTCTGATTTTTATTGACTAAACCACTTTTGTGTCCTTCAGTTGCTCTTTGTGTTTTAGGCCACGGGTTTCCATTTCCGAAATTTCCCGTGGCTGTGGCTGGCATCGACCCTGCTGGGCCCCTACGGTTTTGCTGACATCTCTTTGTGGCGCGCGTCGAACACTTCATACCGTTTAATACTCGGGCTCGGTCCTTATTGGATAGACAAACGGCGAGCTATCTATTGCATGTAGTGAGCTTGCTCATTGCGCCAGTAAATACCATGATCATGATAGGAACCTATCAAGCTCGGAAATAAACACGAGGCCGTCTCCTACATCTACTAGAGCATATACCTAAACAGTATAGCCTATCTAGTGGGTATGCTACACTATGTGACGGCATAAGTGACCGTAGCATTTACATAGCATCCGTTTGCTCCCCGAGTGTCATCCACGTGTCCACCCCGTATCATACGCGTATCATTCGCGTATCATCCGCGTATCATCCGCGTTTCATCCGCGTATCATCCGCGTATCATCCGCATATCATTTTCAACTTTTAAATTATGTAAATCCATTTTACACAGTTCGCTATTAATTTAGAAAATATGCAATAATAAAGGTAACTCCTCACAGGGAACCTTAACAAAGACTTAATTCAATTTAAACAAATAAAAAAGAAACGGAAATTGCTTTCCCAAGATACGTATGAAATGCCTAAAGCGTCAGGCGGAACACAGCCAATGAAAACGTAATGTGATTCGCTTAACAAAATATTACAACAACACACTTGGAAGAAAATACATTTTCTAACAGTAACTGATAATTTCTTTAGCACAATGTATGAACAAAAAGGTGGACCAGACGTCCAGCTGTGGACGTCTTTCGGCTGAGATGATGATGATGAATGTATCATCATCATCTGCCTAGCTTTTTCCCAACTATATTGGGGTCGGCTTCCAGTCGAGCCGGATGATGATGAATGTATGAAGCCTATAATTATGCATCCGCATGGAAGTTGGAAATATACAGCTTTATATGTCTATGTCACTTTATAGTGATCCGAGCCTACGCTGTCGACGAAGCGTAGCGTTCAACGCGTGTCTTAAAGAGATGTCAGCAAACCTTACCTTAAAGAGGGTGCAGCAGGGTCAATGGCCGCTAAAGCCTACGGGAATATTTGTAAAGAAAGCCCGTAGACTCGTGAAAAGCAACAGAACAAAAAACATATAAGTGGGTTTTAGTCAGTAAAAGCCCGTCATGCCCGCTCCACCTAAGAGTGAAAGAAGTTACTAAATGATTTCAGACCTCCCAAAAAGAACCCAGAGGGAGAAAAGTTATTTGATGGTTAACCCTCCAAAAAAGCCCCTTAAAATAGTAGGTGAGCTTATTGCTGTCAACTGGACAAAAAACCTTACGCATTAAGTCCGTCTTTGTACAGTGTTTCTTACTAGTGCATAAGGTTTTAATGAATAAATAAAAGAAATCCGGATTCTAAGCAGCTTCTGAAAAAATCCAATAACACTTTGACCGAGTAAGGAATTGAGCCCAAGACCTCATAATTTCATATTCGTATTTCGTAGCACAATGTCTACGAAAGTATCTACGCCGTAGCAAAGCGTAGCACTTGAAGGAGTAATTTTGTGGCAATAACTTTTTAAACAATGGAGTTACTGGTTACTTCAAAAGAAAGGTGAGTGAGTTTTTAGGCCATTTTATAGTCTGTCTGCTATTATCTTTTTTTATTTATTTTGCATATTTCATGTTTTAAATTAACAATAGCGGTTCGGTTACTAATGAAAGCGTAGTAAAAATATGGATTTTGTACTATTCAAAATATAGTAAAAATTTAAACGAGTTTGTTAATTTATCACAGTTGATTATTCAGGGAATTATATAAACCCGTTGTCCTAGAATGCAAAGGGCAACTGAAGGACACATGTGCCACCCTCAAAAACATATATGTATCATACATTTAAAATTTATTCTTGAAATATCAAAAGTAATAGGCATTTTCATAGAAAATACAATATTTCTGATAGAAACTTTAAATCTGTTCGCATCATTGTTACTTTTTTATTTGAAAAGTTTAAATGTGGCGCAATGGTTAAGCGATTGGCTGCTACGCTGCGTGGTGCGGGTTTAATTTATTTATTTATTGCTGTGTTGTTTAATGTTACATTATCATGGTATCTCGAACATGAACCCTGTTAACAACATATTCTAATCTACCTTGAGATTAGCCACATGTGCGAGTAAGAAAGAAGCTATTTACGGTCTATAGCTTCATCCCTTTAACAGTTCAGTTTAGATCGCCAAATAAATCAAGTTACGGTAGAATCCCGTTCTTAGCGACCACGACGCGCAACCGCGGCCTGAGGCTGTGATCAGGTCGAATACTAAACAAACCAGACGATCGCTTCACGAGACAGGTGCTATACAAATCTATACTAAGCAGTGGGTCGTGCGACCCGGTCGCTGTCGCTAAAAAACAAATGCTGCCTTTAAGAGCTCGTGGTAGGGGTTCAAATCAAAATAATGCATATTTATTCCTAGTTCATTTCTAAACATTTCATAATTTAATAATAATATTGAATTCAAAATAACCGCACAGCTGTTGCAACAGCTGGTGAATTGGAAACTCGATAACGAATGCGATTGAATCAAGAGCTTGTCAGGTTCAAGCAAGGAGTTTGTCTCTTAGGTCTGTGAAGTGCTAAATATTGAAACTATTTTATTTCGAATTCTCTACAAGTGTTTGGTGTTTATAAATGATTTAATAGCAGCAGACTCCAGATACATTTCCATAAAAATGCTCTTACGTCATTATAATGTTATTACATATCTACATACCTAAATATCTATGTAGATAATACATCTTGTGGATATTATCAAGGTTTCTAATGAAATCAAGACATATTTTTTTGTAAAACTTTACAGTAAATACTTCGGAAAAAAAATCTACATTTTGCATAGTGCACTTATAAATTGAAATGTAAAAAATATATCCATAGAAATCTGGCGCATTTTATCGAGAATCTGTATAGCGAATATTAATTTCGATTTAAACAGAACCACATAATATTTCCTGGAACCAGTTTCGTAAAATATTTGAGTTAATGATGGAATTATCGAATTCCAACAAAGTATTCAGGCATAGTCTCTTTTTTTTAACATTGCCTATATTAATTTTCATTGCATTGCTTCTCTTTGTTAGTCTAGAATAATTGGAATACATATTGGAATTTGCGCTGAAATGGTTCTTAACATACTTCCTAGTATTTCTGTTTTCCTAGTAACGAATACAGGCATACATTTCAATGCACTGAATGGTACCAGGTACCAGGGTACCAGGAACGTCGACGTATCACTGATTAGATCTTTGTCGATGTAACATAACATCGGTTTAATGTTAATACAGCATACAGTACCTACTCTGTTGGTACTGAGTTCAACGTCCGTTCACTTATTGTTCTAAAACCAAACATATTCTTGACAATAAAACCGATCAACTTAAATAAATCAGTTATGCTTAATTGTTATGGTCTATCGGTTTAGGTAGTTAACTAAATGTAAACAATCTTGGCATGTCTTTTTATCTAAAAGTTGTCTAAAAATTGTATGTAAAAATCTTTGCAACTAGGTATTTACCTAAATCGATGTTAGCTAATAAACTAAATTTACCTATATTATATACGACCTCTTTAATATAAAAAGACATACCAAGATTGTTTTCCTTTAGTTAACTACCTAAACCGATAGACCATAGTGTCTCAATTTTTTCTAACAATAAACGTTGACGTAATGAAACATACTGTCGCAATAAAAATACTTGATATCACACAAATCTTTCCTCTTTATAATATTCGTTTAGATACAGGTAGATTAGAGTAAATAAAACACGACTAACCTACTCTATAGTGACTACAAATACAGTGATAAATTCTGACACACGAAGTTTACGAGTAAATCCTGTTCCTCAAACATAGTTTATGTCTCACATGATAAGATAAGGGTGACGCTACGCCATGCCATGTATAGGTATGATATATAACAGTGTTGTACAATCATGAGAAGACATCTGTGACAATAATACATGAATATCAAAAAAGATTACCACCAAAAGTGTTAGTAAAAAATTTACGATGATTGGAAGTAAACATTTTAGAATTCAAACTTAAATAAAATGGATCCGTATTGAAATGTGCAATAAATAATAATTTATTCAATTTTACATATTTCTCTTCTAAAATTATACACTGACAAATTAATAACAAACTACTTAAGATTTATCAAAAAACATGTTTTGCTTAGGCTGTTTATAACTTACAAGTTTAAAAACTACCTATTAATTTACAAAAAGAAAATAAGGAAAAAAACCCACATTCAATTAAACCATAAATATTAAATATCGGGAAACTTAAGAGTTTTCCTAATTTTTGAAGTTGTATTAAAAAAACATCCTTTTAAAAAGAGCTCAAAACAGTCATAATAAAAAAGTGCTATTTTGTTGATTCGATACTTTACTTAGGGACCATCGATTTTTGTGTAAACCTTAGGGAAACCATAAGGAAATTGGATTAGAATTTTGCGTTACAGAGTCATGGTGGTGACTGTACCTAATAAATTTATAGTACTTACTCGAAGAGGAAGTCGCGCCGATATTGGAGGCTTACAACACGAGAGCCGAGAGAAAGTGTCGTCTCTAATAAACCCGAGAATCGAGGAGGCTTTTGAGATTTTTCGGGTTTTTGTGTAAGCTTCTATTTTATAATAGAGCCTTGAAATCAAAGCCACTGACTGACATTTTGTGAAAGTTGAGAAAATCTACTTTGCTGGAGTTTTTTTTTGAGGGCGTGTCAGACTTAGTGACTAAAATGACACCTATGTTTTTTAAATTGCCCTTTGCATTATAGAACCACGAATTTCTCTTTCAGAAGTAGACCAATGTTCCCAGTAGGCTTCGGCCCTGTTGGGCCTCTACTGTTTTGCTGATATCTCTTCGAAATGGTCGTGGAACACTACGTGCCATCGAGGACTGGGGCACAGTGTTCGGGCGGTTACCAGACTGCCGGTCGGCGAACTAGTAGTTACTCAGATACCCGCAAAACGAGACACAATAGTAAAACAATAACAGCGCGGTCTCATAGGACCGGTTGGGGATTCAAACGTTAATTGCTCGCCATAGGCAAGCCCACCACTACGGTGGCTAGAAATCAGAGTCCGGATCCTAGTGGATCCGGACTCCGCGTCCGGACCGCACGCGTGAGTAAACAGTGTTCCTCCACCAGGAGGAACACCTTCTGCCATAGCGTTACGGTTTCGCAGGAGGAGGTGACGTGAGAGATTGTTGCCGTTGATCACTCCCACGAGGACATGACTATCCATCCAAGTAGGGCACTCTTTCACCGTGCCTTCCAGGCGGTGCACATAATGGTGACATCTGACCGTATCTTCCACATGAATCCGGTGCAAGCACCTTCCGAATAGTATTGATAACAATAAACTGTTTTAACTTAACACACCTACAAAAAACACGGAAACCATACACCAATACAATTTCCCATCTACCTAGTCACCAAAAATCAATTTACGAAGCCAGTAAATTAACAACAACATATCCACCCTTTTGTTAACCAACACACATAGTCAATCAGGAATTTGATCAGCCAATTAATTTTGTTGACGAGTGTACCCCTATATATTTCATTGTCAATTTGCTGTACAGGTAAACAGAAGAGTGTTACGATTACAAATGGGGTTTTTAATGATGCTCCATGATGCATTGGTGTTTGGTTTTGTGACGAGAGCGGTTTTTTATTTTTTTAACTTTCACACAATGCCATCTAATCCCAAACTAAGCAGAGCTTGTGTTATGGGTACTAGACAACTTTTTATATGGGACGTGACCGTTCTTCTTTTGACATCTTTCTTTTGACATTTAATATCACTTTGAATTTAATCTACATAATATTTTTAGATGTTCATGACATGCCATAATTGTAAATCATAATTCTTATTAACCCATACTAACATATACTATTTTCTTAGTCTTTTTCTTAGTCTTAAAAGAATATTTATGTACCTACTAAATATTTGCACGCCACACATGGCAGATTGTGAAGAGACCATCAAGATTTAAGACCATATTATGTACCACATTCAGACTAAATAAATGAATTTGAATTTGAATCTGATAAACATACTTATATACTTCTAAATACATACATATTATAGATAAATTACACCTAGACACAGAACAAATGATCGCGATCATCACACAAACATTTGTCCTGGGTGGGAGGGTATAAGTATGTTTATCAGATAACTAGTACTCATACCATAAGTTCTGCTTAGTTTGGTATTAGAAACAGATGGCGTTATGTGAAAGTTGTGGAATAAATAAAAACTACAGGAACTCGTGTAGGCTCTATTCACTTGACACTTCCTTCCGCTTTAGTCAGAGTAGACTAAACTAATTTCCCAATCCATAGAAAGGGTACTTTCATTCAGAAAAAAATACAGTAGCAAAATCCAGATGTATCATCATCTTTCCATATTACTAGGGGTCGGTACAATACGTTTTTCTTCCATTCTGACCTGTCAATCGTAACGCTATCACTAATTTACTTTCATAATTATCACTCCTCACACAATCCTATTTTCTTTGAAAGAAAAAAAAACTTATTTTATTTGGCACACATAGCACACACATGACACACAGTATAGAAACAAAAAATAAAACTAATATTGTGTGTCCCACAGCTGCGTCAAATAGGTCCAGTTCAGCAAAAAAAAAACCGTTGGCCTCTTTACCCCTCTCCATACATCTACATTTATACTCATAACTCTTTTAGTAACATAAAATATGTTTAACCTTAGTAGGTAATACAAACCCTGAAACCACAATAAAAAGCCAACTGAGGCCATGCGTTATGCGAAAGAGAACCCCGGTACCAAGGAACGAAGGCAAAGAAGGAACAGGAGTGGGTCTTAGCCAGTAAAAGTCCGACACGCCCTCCCACTCCACCCAGAGCGGGAGAAGTCATTTTGATTCCACACCTTAATAAAAAAAAACATTTATTTTTCTTTGAACGTAAGCTTCCATAAATCTACTATCACACACAGAGCTCGATAGAATCTCTTTGAAACGTAACGACCAAACTATTACAGGGCTGAAGATTCCAATTACAGGTTATAAATTGAGAATTTATCTTACTGACATGACAAAGGCAAGTACGCAACGTAACTCTCAAGCTAGGGAGAGTGGGGTAAACACGGACAGTGGGTAATTACGGACAGTAATTTATATAAAAAACGATTTTATACAACAAAAAAGTTTTGGGAAATTGTTTTATTGTAAAAAACTGGTTCCATGTAAAACATGAATAAAGTATTTACGATTATGTATATAAATAATAGATATATGTATTTACAAGAGAATTATTTTTTTTCAGTAACCGAACATTTTTTTTGAGTTTTTTTTTATGTGAGAAATGATTCTAAAATTAGTATTACTTAATTTTAACAGTATTCCAAACAAAGTAGAGCAATTTACTTGGTAAATACTACCAATGATATAAAGAATTACCAAGACTGATCCCTACAAAAAATAAAACAAATTGTCTATAAAAGAATCTGCAATATATTTTTATTTAAATAACTCTGAGATTTAACGAATTCCTCAAGAGGAAGTCAGTAAGAGGCACTGGTGAATGAAAAGTTACGTGGTGATTGCTTGTTATGGTATGAGGGGAGGGACAAGAGGTTTGTTTTCAGTTTCAATGTCTTTGGAAGGCTTTAAGAGTAGGGTTATACCGAAAATAAACCAAGATAAGGGTACGTGAATGATAAAGTAAATATCTTCACTCAAGTTCCAGTACAGCTAACTTTACTGATTGACATCTACACTGCTACATCGCAAACTACAAGTCATCATCATCATCTGCCTAGCCTTTTCCCAACTATATTGGGGTCGGCTTCCAGTCGAGCCGGATTTAGCTGAATACCAGTATTTTACGAGGAGCGGCTGCCTACCAGACCTCCACAACCCATTAACTGGGGTAACACGGTACTTCATGGCAAGAATGGAGTCAGATTTACTGGCTTCTGACTATCCGTAACGACTGCCAAAGATCTCCAAATGACAGCCGGGACCAACGGCTTAACGTGCTTTCCGAGGCACGGAGGAAATTCGTTATGTTAAGATGGTCACCCATCCACAGACCAACCTAGGCCAGCGTTGCTTAACCTTGAAGATCGACCTGTGCGGCTGTTATTATTTAGCCACGAGCTCCTCTCAACCCTAACGACCATCTAATCTGCGAAAGTACCCTGTCCACTGCCACATATGTTTGGCGTTTCTTCAGTCTATACAGTGACCTTCTTAACTACGAGTGTTTTTTTTTATTTGGGACCTCATCAAATAAGTTCTCTCGTTTTAGGTGTAGAGAAAAGAACTTGTTGACTAAAGTTGTTACCACCTGTGTTCCTTCAGTTGCCTTTTACGTTCCATTTTTCAATCTCACTAAACTTATTCAAGAAATTCCAGCATTCCCGACACGTGCGGACACAAAATATCACTGATTGCAAACCAACTAATCTATTTGGTACTCGTAATATACGAAAAATGAGGTAGAAACGTTATCCCGTAGGCGTTCCGTAAATTAGATCCACCGCCCGAGAGGAATCTAGACCGACATTAATTATTTACGAATGGGATTTTGTCAATAATATTAAGTTGTAATCAAAAGGCAATCGAGGTTTATGAATTGTTTATTGAAAATGTAGATTATGTTGTTGCCAAGAGTGTTAAGTTGAATTCGCATAAGTCGTGTCGGATCGCTTCAAAATCACGTTCCCGCGGGACCGCTAAAGTAGGAGCAAAGACCGTACCAAATGCTCTTAATGCGATCCATTTGACGACCCAAACTGAACTTTTAAAATTCAGTTTGGGTCCCTTTCTTTCTCACCCGAACGACTGAGAATTAACGTTTGAATCCCCAACCGGTCCTATGAGACCGCGCTGTTATTGTTTTACTATTGTGTCTCGTTTCGCGGGTATCTGAGTAATTAAACACGACATAGTAAGGCTCCAGAAACCCTACCACGAGCTCTGACGAACTAAATTGAACGGTTAAAGGGGTAGAGCTATGTAGAGTGTACAACTCCATTCCTCTTTCTCAATCACACACTTGACATTTTAACACATAAGGCCTCTTATACACAGCCCGTTTTACCATCTTAACATAACGAGTTTCCTCCGTGCCTCGGAAAGCACGTTAAGCCGTTGGTCCCGGCTGTCATTTGGAGATCTTTGGCAGTCGTTACGGATAGTCAGAAGCCAGTAAAATCTGACTCCAGTCTTGCCATGAAGTACCGTGTTACCCCAGTTAATGGGTTGTAGAGGTCAGGTAGGCAGCCGCTCCTCATAAAATACTGGTATTCAGCTAAATCCGGCTTGACTGGAAGCCGACCCCAATATAGTTGGGAAAAGGCTAGGCAGATGATGATGATACACAGTCCGTTTTTTGCCGTGTTTAGGCGCGGTTAATTCGCCGTGCGTGGGCACGGCTGTCATTGTTGTTGACATACACGGCGATGCTACGGCACGGCACCGCGGCCGTGTTTCATCACTGTTATATGACAATCTATTGCCTCTTGTATACGTTACGTTTAATAAACAGTGCCTACACAACAAAAACGTTCTGTGTACAAGAAGCTTTAGGGTCAGCTCACACCGAGACGCAACGCGACGCGACGCTGCATGCACATTTTAATAGAGTTACTCAAAATAGAACTTTATTTACTACACGAAAAGATACACATTTCATTGTGAGAATTTAGAATACGTTGCTTCATGCAGCGCTAAGCCTCGTGACGCCGCGCGGCGTATCGCTGAGCAGCGGAACGTTTTTACATTCGCGACCGTCGTGTTGCCAACGATTTTACTATGCGCCTCGCAACGATGCGATGCGTCTCACGGCGGCGGCGCGTGGCGCAGCGCGGCACAGCGCGAAATCATTGGCCTCTTCCTGTAACGTCGCGTCGCGTCTCGGTGTGAACTAACCCTTAAGGCCTCAGTTCCTAAATTGAATATTTATAGTTCACGAACGTGTCAAACCCTCCTTGAATGTCAAGTCACACATATTTTGAGCTAATCACAAATCGGGGATTAGGCCGGTTTGTGTCAGTCAGATAAATCTTATTACCTTCGGTTAGTTGTTAACACGAACCCATTTCTAATTAATCCTTGTCGTGTCTACTAACTATGGTTTAAGTTTTGGTGCTAATTGGCCTTAGAACTAGTATTTGCAAATGTAATTACTAGGGACGGGTAATAGTAAGTTAGGGTTGTCATTTTTTGTACAGTAGTAGTAGCAGTGTAAGGAACTCCAGAGCCTGAGTACATGCTGAGATAGGCGTCTTTTAGGCAAGGCATAGTTTTTAGGGTTCGGATCCTTACGTATAATAACAATGAATAGAAAAAAATAATAATTTAAGTTGGGCAACAAACCTGTTTTATATTTCGTTTTTTTGTTTTTTGCTATGAACCGTACGGAACCCTTCGTGAGCGAGCCTGACTCGCACTTGACCAGTTTTATTATACTATTGAGTTCCAAAATTAAAGTTAGTATTGAACGTTTACAACCCCACAAAATAACGTGATAATGGTGACACTGTTATGGAGGGTATAGAATCTTATCCAAATGGTAAAACAGGACTTTATTGCTAACACTCCGCTGTCTGTCTGTCTGTCACCAGACTGTCGTGAATCTAGCTATCACTGTTCATGAGATACAACCGTTTCAATTTTCACAGATCATGTATTATATTCCAAATATTTAAGAATCTGACCCGCACTTGGCTGGTATTATTATTCGATTGACTTCCAAAATTAAAGTTATTTTGAACGTTGTAGTGTTTTATAGCGAAGTAAATTGGTTTTATTTTTATATTTCTTTCTAGACGTCAATCTGCCATATTTATTCTTTCAAACAAAACTTAAACTGAATACTGAAAAACAAGCCCAAAAACGCTATCTACTCTCTCAATAGCGCGATAATGCTGACACAGTCACCACGCAATAACCTAAGGTTGTTGATCCAACACAAGAGGGTCTTCCTGACCACTCCGACCTTTTATGGGGCTCACGGGAAATAGAAGGGTAGTCTATTGATTGCTAGCACTGTTTCTTTATCGTTCTCAGGGTTGATGAAATTGCCAGAGAGCCTCTTTTATCTGTTTAGCTTTTACTAAACAGTGTTTAGCTTGGAAACAGTCTTACGGGCGAGTTGTTGGAGTTCCGTCTCCAAAGGGTAAAACGGAAGGCTCTGCTGTTCGCCCATCTGTCTGTCTGTCCGTCTGTTACTAGGCTGTATCTCTTGAACCATGTTAGCTAGACAGTTGAACATTTCTAATAATTTTTAGGTGGAAGTTGAGATCGCACTCCCGATCCAAAGAGCCAAAAGAGAGAACAACCTGTCCGGAGAAATATTTAAAAAAAAATCAGTAAGTACTTTATAAAATTGTCTCACTTACGAGTTACTTATGAGTTAAAAAGTCCAAATATACAGGACAATACAAAAAAAATCACAGAAGTGTCGAGAACCCATTGGTTAATAATTACCAATAACTTTTCTCAGACATTCAGAACCCACTAAACAGGTTTCACTGATGGAATTCACACAACATACCAAAAAAATTCTACACGTTCAAATTTTCTTCGTTAAGTATGTTATTAAGTGTCCCTATAACCTTCAATGAAACCTACATATCTATAACAAAAGTCATAAGGCCAAGAATTGTCAGACTTCGTGCAATTTCGGAACTCCTCGGCTGCCTTCGTATTGACATTGGGGAGGAGACATCTTAATAAATATTATTGTCAATTACATTCCTTGGGCCCCGTATTCATCCAAAGACAAAGAACGAACCCGACTACGGAACCCTAAAAGTATGATTATTGGATGAAAGGACTTATTACCCACATTCAATATTAAGGCATTAAATATTAATATACGCCATAGACAATACAATGGAAACGAAAAAGGTCGTATTTACGTAAAACTATTGACGTAGAAAAGGTTATGGTTGTAATAAATAAAAGTTAGTGTCGTTTTCTTTTGTATTTTATTTGATGTCTACACCATAGCTCAACGTAAACGGTTAGTCTAAGGAAAATAATTTCGTTCCTCGCAAATGATTTTTCATGAAAATAAACGTAATATTTGATCAAGTTTTAGCTTTCATCTCAGGAGTGTATTGAACTCAATATACTAAAGAAACCTCCGTAAAGGTAACGAAACCCATTGAACACAAAGCCAAAAGGTTCAAATGTCTACACTCGAAGCTTGACAAACCTCAGATGCTAATTAAAACATCAAAAGATAAATCACTTCAGCGCCCGTCTGTACAGTTTATAGGTGGTCGCAACTCAGTCTAACGTCGGCGACGACACGGGCGGTTGTTCCGTCACGAGCGCGCACGCTCCCACAAAAACAACACGAAAACAACGCGAACAACATAAAAACTCCAACAAACAAAACAATTACACCAAAAAAAAAACAAGTGCCAACCTTAGTGTCAACAAAAAAATAAAATTCAAAAATAGAACGTCAAAATTTCGCGCGTGTTCCACTAGTGATGACAGTGATAAAAAATTGCCAATTTAAAAAATAAATGCTGCCTTAATGGCAACTAAAAAAAATAATGTAGTACGTTTGCCGTCTGTGGTAAGATTTTGAGATTTTAAGCGATGCACAGGATGCAATGAAAGTGTATAATAGTGGCATGTTTACAGGTCTTTACATGATTCCGACGTAGACAGCTTGGCTTGTTTTGTTGTTTATATAATTTAGCTCGATCTCTTTTATGTAGCGTTTTATCTTCGAAGTTATTTGGTTCAGTGATACGAAAATAACGATCTTGGTTTATTGAAAAAGTTATTGTTGCAGTGTTATTAGTATAAATATTTATCAAACTAATGTAGAAATAGAATTTTCTTTTGGAATAACGTGATATAACATTTATATGGAAAAAGCCGTAAGTATTATTATGTTTATAATTTTTATTTCTTACTCCAAATTCGTACACTTTATTTTTATTCTCCAACATTCTGTAGATATAACTTCGAAAAAATCAATGGAAGTCCTTACGAAAACCCGAGCAATATACGCATAAAATCGAGAAAAGAGGTAATATATCGTCTTACACATTCAATTTACATACCAATGTTCCTGGAACAAAAACAGAAAAAGAGGCGTTTGTGACCCAAAAAGGTTTATGCTAAAAAAATGTCTATTAGTGATCAAGGCTGGCCGTCCAAGCTAATCGCATTAACCTTTGGGAGTACGTAATCTAAATGGTTTCGTAGACGGGTTTAGCACGACCTGGCGATATTGACAAAAAATATGAGGGACCGTACCTAATTGATTACTTCTAAGGATGTTTAGATTTCAATATCAATATTCTTATCCTACCTTTCTCTTCCATCCAAAGTAGGTATACTACACAGAGTACTCTGTGATAAATACAACTTGACGATGGCTGGCATATTATGCACAAGAATGATAGCACATGGTCTCCTGTTGTTGGAAAGGAAAAGGAAAAAAAAAAACATTCTTATGACAACGAGGATTTTGTCCTGCTGGTGTTTTTCAATTTGGAACGCTCTGTATGGATAGAATTCCAATCTTCATAGATTGCAAAGCTATGGCATTTCTTCAACCATGCTTGTTAAAACTGTGAAAAATAAGCCTAGTTCATATTAATAACTGTAGGTAAGCAGACAAACCAGGTATGCCAATTAAACATAAAATTGAAAGATAAATTGTATTTGGAAAAAAAAATCAGTACATTAACAAAGGGACGAGGTGTTAACAATAACGCGTGCGTGAGTTATTACGCAAAGAAATATAGATCTAGTGAATTTGAATCTATGGTAATCAACGTGTTTGAATTTGGAATGTCTTTAACGAACTGTGGTATGGAGCAGCAAGTTGACCTTCTTGCGAATATTGTGGACGTTGTTGTTTGTGAAGCTTACAGAGTTTTTGGGTTCATGACCTCATGAAATGCCCTTCAAAGCAAATCTAGCAAGTATTGTCAATACTTCTAGATAGTTTATAGACGGGCTGCGATGTTGTTAGAAAGAGTTAGGCCTCTTGTACACGGCCCATTTTTCTAACCATAGACTGCGATACAACAACAGTGATGAAACACAGCGGCGGCCGTTCCGTAGCGCCACCATTTGTATCAACGAGCTCTCTCAGTGATCCTTACAACACTGCACGCCGTGCCTAAAGACGGTGAATTAACCGTGCCTAGGTACGGAGTAAAATAGTCCTTGTAAGCAAAGGGCAACTAAAGGTAGCATTTGTTTCTTAGCGACCGCGACACGTGGCCACGACCCGCGATCGGGTCGTGCAACCCTCTGCTTATTGGATTTGTATGGAGTACCGATACGCGACTGCGACCCGCGACTGCGACCGTGTCGCGTGACCGACTGCTTATTATGGATTTAAATGGAGCATTGGGAAGAATAATAATATAAATAGGACTATAATATGTGACGATTATCGGGCCGATTATCGGACATACGAAAAGTCTGTCGTGGGCGGGCAGCGTAAAAGCCCACGCTTCGGTTTTAGCCAGTATAGGCAAGTCTTACTCCATCAAAAGCCGGATAAATTATTTTATAACGACAAAATCTACTTACAAATAGTTACAAGAACTTTCTAAAACACTATAAACTTAGAATTAGAATAACCCAATATCTTCACTTTCAATTATGCTACATTCAATATACTTTTTTCCGACCAACATACCAGGAGAACAGAAGAATACGGCACGTGAATACTAATTCTGTACTTAACGACATGAATAGACGACTTGGTATCAATACTTTGTTGCTATGGAGATGTGGCGGACGATGTAAGGCAATTGAGACATTCATGAGATCTCTATTAACTACATAGAATAGGTTACTTCTAGGAAAGCGTGCTCCATCATCGTTTATCATCAGATGAAATACTGATCTTAATTATTTTTTTATGCACCTTCCGTGTTCTCTCTTCGCCACCCTAGTTTGACTGGTAGAGAATACCTGTGGCATTAAGTCCGCCTTTGTACCTTTTATGTTGAATGAAGTTTTAATAAATAAATAAATACTGGACAAGCGCTAGCCTATCAGTGATAAAAAGTAGACTATTGCCTTCTCACTTCATTGATAAGTCCTGTTGTAATCTCCCGCCAAACGTCCGTTGAAACGAGAGGATCCTACGACCAGATGGGTGTTTTGCTGGTGTGGGCAACTTCTTGAGACGTGATTTCGGGCTGTTCTATACCTATGTTCAAATAACGCGGAGAACTTTAATTTTCTAATGCAGGATTTCGTGGTTCATTTCATATTTGGCGCTTTAGATGTCGCTACACCTGTTTTTTGTGTTCTTTAGTAACTGAAAAACTTTATAACTCAAGTTACAACCGCATATTGGTATTATTACCAAGATGCGATTGTAACTTGTAACAATGTGACAAATTTCACCACGGAAATAAGAGGTATTTTTGACAGACAAATTGAGTCTGAGATAAGAATGCGAACGTTACTTTATATTTTGCCTCTAAGGACAGACAGATAAGGTTTTGACGGGACCCGCTGGGATGGTTTTTATGCATCCGCCATGCTTTCTCTTCACCACCCTTGGTTTACTGGTTAAGAATGCCTAAGGCATTAATTCCGCCTGTGTACCATTATGTTGTATGAAATTTAAATAAATGAAAACTAGGAGTAACTACCGTAGGGACCGGTAGGCCGATGCCCGCAAGCTAGAACCGCGGGAAATTTCTAAAAAGGAAACCCGTAAACCTAGAACGCAAGGGGCTACTGAATAACGCAGGTGTGGTTTTAGTCAGTAAAAGTCTGACACGCCTCCCAGCTCCGCCTAGAGCGAGAGAAGTCATTACATGCTCACCACACCGAAAAAAAGGACAGACTGATAAGGTTTTGACGAGACCCGCTGGGGCCGATACCAGGACTGCAGGAGGTAGAAAGAGTAACCGTAGAACGAGAACGCAAGGAGTAACTGAAAGAAAACAGTAGTATATTGTCCTACTTCGTCATTGTGTCATCTTGACAGAGAGATCGTGGTCATATCTCGATCGAGTCCTGGGCCACCGCCTCTCTTGCCATTTAAATTTTAGCTATAACATTTTACATTTTAGTTACAGCATTTTATATTTAAGCTATAGCATTTTACATTTGTGCTATAGCATTTTACATTTTAGCTATAACATTTTACATTTTAGCTATAGCATTTTACATTTTATCTATAGCATTTTACAGTTTAGCTATAGCATTTTAGTCAGCACTAAAAGCCTCTCTCTCGCTCCATCTAGACTGGTAAAAGTTATTTGAAGATATCCAACCAAAAAGCACATTTTAATCCTCAAATGAAAGGTCTATTTTATGGTGATCCATTATCTACATAATTACAAAATAACAGGTAGGTAAATTAAATGCGAATTTAAATTAAACGTAACTGCCTTCCCTTTATAAATTAAATGATGTATGTGTATGAATGGGTTACAGTAATCTCCGTGCCCTCACAATAAATTCTTGTTAAGCGAATTACAATATGACGTCCTTTTTTATGTGGGAAATTTTCCATTGGCTTCTCCCAGGAAGAGTTTTTTCGTCTCAAGAACGAAAGAGAACCCCGGTGCTCTTTTGCCCAACCTATAGCCCCTGTAGGCTTCGTCCCTCATCATCATCTGCCTGCCTTTTCCCAACTATATTGGGGTCGGCTTCCAGTCAAGCCGGATTTAGCTGAATACCAGTATTTTACGAGGAGCGGCTGCCTACCAGACCTCCACAACCCATTAACTGGGGTAACACGGTACTTCATGGCAAGACTGGAGTCAGATTTGCTAGGCTTCGTCCCTGCTGATCCCTACAGTTTTGCTGACATGCCCTTGAAGCGCACGTGGAACGCTACGCGCCTTCGGTGCGGACAATTACCGGACGGCGAAAATATGATACATTGAATTTTGAATAAAATGTCTCTGAAATTCAAACCCTTATCAATTTCAATAACAAATTAAAATATTAAACATTGCAGAATTTGGGTCACATTGCCCCATTATTAATAATAAATTGGAAAAATTCAATTTATTAATTCCTATACTTTTCAAAAGGACACTGTCCACAAAATGTGAGAAAAAATTGTGATTGTAAAAAAAAACAACAAGCGGTTGTTTTTTTTATTCTCATACTTATTATACATGCATTGGATTATTCTACTAATTGGGTTTTATAACAAAACCCGGGGTATTCCGTAATCACCTGGATATTAGCATTTTAATTTATTCATACCGCGAGAGGGCAGCACCGGTTGAATTAATATGTGCTTTGACAGATGTGATACGGTAGTGGATTATGATTAAAATTGATCATACTGTTTGTACTTGAATATGATATTAATTAAATATTTGGACGCCTCTGGGCAAAACATGGATGCCTACGTACCTATCTTTACTATCCCATACTCTGCTGTGGTTTGAATTATATTTACAAATAAAAAGTTTGAACCCGCGACCTACAACTTGCAAATCGAGGCAGTTACCACTGAGCCACCACTGCTCGTCATACATTACACGTTATACATTACACGTAATGCGTTACATACACAAAATTACATTATACACATATATTCAATATTTGGTTTTATGTATAAAATGAATAAATACATGCTTATTGATATCATAAATAAACCAAAGCTAAATTTAATTGGAGTTATAATAATATGTGTTGAATTGTACAACAAATATATTACAAATCTAAGAATAATTAGCTTTGTTGTACTTCAGATGATTTTATTTATCAAATAGAAACGATGAACATGTTATCCAAATATAGAAAATATGTTTGATATTTTTGTGAAAGGAAATAAATAATGGTCCAATATTTTTGTGCAAAATTTACAAATATTAACTGAAGCATGCGGCTCCGCTCACATTAGGTTAGTGCAGTCCAGAATATAAGCGGTTCTGGTATAAAATTTCATTCAAATCCGTTCAGCTGTGAAGATGCCAGGAAACATACACATAAATAAAATATGCAAGCTTTCGTTGTCATAGCCACTAGCCAGATACACTGCTCTAAATATAATTATGTTAATCTATGCTATTTATGTTATCCTAGTACCTTTAATCCAAACCCATTCGGTTGATTTTGCAAAGTTACTCCAATTTACATAAACTAAAACCTCGTAAAATACTGGTATTCACCTAAATCCGACTCGACTGGAAGCCGACCCCAATATAGATGCGAAAAAGGCTTAGTGATGAAGATGATGATGATGACTCCAATTTACAAACCCACATAATATACTAGCTTTCGCCTTTATAATATAAGTGTAATATTATATAATGATAAATGATTCTACATTTTCCAAAAGACGATAATTTATAAAAGTTTCACTCAGAAAGTATTGAATTAAATACACTAAAGTTGAAATAAATTGAATAAGTTAATAAAGTACCTTTTGTTATTCAAATAGGTGAATTGTGGTGAATAAATGGCGAAAAATATTTTTATAAATAAAATTCCATTACGACTGATTGATGATCTTTAAACTACGCTTAGTCTGAACAAAATTAAATATATTATAAGTAAAACAATTTTCTAAAATTATAATTTTCTTTGAATGGCAACATTCAAGTAGTAGGTACCTATTTTTTATCGTAAAAAAATATTAAATAAAGCATTGTCAATTTAACCACGATTAATTTAGCTATCTTAATAATAGTAAATGACCAAGGTTGAAAGAACTTTTTATACGATGAACTCTGGTGTAAGCATAAGAATACACGGCTTTATAATGTTCTTATTTCTGGAATTCAGGCCTCCTCGCTAAAAGAGATGGGCTGTAACCCATTACGTGGGTTGGTAAATGTGGTTCTAGGATGTGCCGGTTTCCTCACGATGCTTTGCTTCACCGTTGAGAGTGCTGTGGAGGTGAAATAAATTACACAGTTGTAGGATGATTAGATGCTGTCAGCGGCTTTGCTCGCGTTATAGTAGACAATTATCCCAAAGTAACATTATTATTCCTGAGATAAAAAACATCCTATATGTTTTAACAGGACACGGTGTTGAGAAGGCAGATAGATAATGAAACGCTTTTGTGTTCTAAATGATTATTTTAAAATGATTTAATCCGTATCCCTTTGACCCGATCTCTCGGTTTGTAAAGTCCAAAACAATATTCCTATTTTTCTATTAAATATGCTTAACACACCTATGCTTAACTTTAAAAAATTTCAAAATGCTGCCAGCTTGCAAGTTCATTAAGAACAATAAATAATAAATCATGTGATTTCTTGCGATATCACAGTATACCTAACCAGTGTGCCAAATTTAAATCCGTTCTGCCATTCGAGCATGAAGTAATAATAAACATACACACCCACATACACTCACAAACTTTCGCCTTTTTAGTGTGATAAAACTCAAATTGTTTTACCCATGTTTCCTCCGTGCCTCGGAAAGCACGTTAAGCTGTAGGTCCCGGCTGTCATTTGTAGATCTTTGGCAGTCGTTACGGATAGTCAGAAGCCAGTAAATCTGACTCCAGTCTTGCCATGAAGTACCGTATTACCCCAGTTAATGGGTTGTGGAGGTCTGGTAGGCAGCCGCTCCTCGTAAAATACTGGTATTCAGCTAAATCCGGCTTGACTGGAAGCCGACCCCAATATAGTTGGGAAAAGGCTAGGCAGATGATGAGTGTGATAAAACTCAAATACTTCGTAAAACTTCTAACTCAGGACCGTTACCACCGGGCCACCGATCTAAAACTGCTCTAAGATAAACTTCCCTAAAACATTTTGTCACTAAAGCCTTATTCAATTTACAAAATAAACAACAAACTAATATTCAGTTAGTGTAATAATGATAAGTGTTCAGTGACTGTAAATCACGCGGCCGTTAAAATTAATTGCTGCATGTACGCCTAATAATAACTTGGTTTCAAGTTCCATACTTTGACACATTTGAAGGTAATAAATAACGCAACTTTGAATACCAATTGAGGTTTACTTTTCAGAAGAATATACTGAAGGGAATTTTACTGAACAGTAATACCTATACATCTCTTTAACATCATCATCTTCCTGCCCTTGTTTCTTTTTATTTGGGGTCGGCGTAACATGATTTTTTCTTCTAATCTGTCCTGTCACTCATCACAGTCATCACGCTATCACTAACTCCCTTTTCTTCCATATCCCTTCTCACACAACCTATCTCTTTTTCAAAAGTTAAACTTTGGATGAACATTAATATTTTCCAAAAATTCAAAGATCGTTTTGACATTTGAGAAAGTAACTTGGAATGTAAACTATGGAACGAAACTAAAAGAAACAATAAAATAATAATGAATTATATATTAAAGTGTTTAAAAAAATATAGTTGTTTTATCTCACGAAAGCGGGTGAGCCATACTTGTAGTTGTGATGTGTATAGACACTCGCTCTTGTGTGCGTAACTACAGGTAGCGTTAGCAAGCTCATCGCTATTGAACAAAATAATAAAGTTGCCACTTGTTGCCCAATTTATTTAATAACTTACGCAGTGTTTCAAGACATCCATCGAAAGCAACTTTTTCATTCATAACTGACCTTAGCTTTGCCAATGTTATACAATTAAGGGAAGGAACGAAATAACCCTAACACAAGTATTAGTAATAACTTACTGGGGCTGTTTCATTAACACTTGTAATGTAACCTTTTGAGACCAAATAAACAATTTATTTATTTTATTTGATTTATTGTTGGAACTTGTTTTAGTACGATATGAAAATTTTGTTTTGTGCTCCGTACAACGTCACCTGTAAATCCATCTTTATTTTCTCTCTTTCTTCGGTTTATCATGGGTGACATAAAATTCGAAGATGTATTTGCGACATCTCTTCCTTCTTTTATCAGTTTTTGCACTGTTCTTTCACTTACCCCGCTGTCGCTGCTGCAGTGCGTTTTGTAATATTACGCAAATATGATAAATCACAATTTGGTTCTCGATGAAGTTCCGTGAATTAATATTCTTCTTTGAACAAATTATAAATATTTGCAATCATTTGACGAGCCTAAATAAACAATACAGTTATAAAATCGTTTAACATGTTGATGTGTTGTGGTGGTGGAACACAATCAAACGGCCCAGATTCTTTTTCAATAGTTTATTCTCACCACTAATATTGTTAACACAGCAAAAGTAAGAGCGTGGCGTCTGTCATCTGTGAGCTAAGCGGACTGACAGGCGCGGGTGCGCGCGTCGATGCTCCTTCGATGGTTTTTATGGTTACCATGGTTACGCCACATAAATAATCTTCTGAACGCCTGGATTGCTCAGGAACCGAAATTCGTTTTTTTTTATATAGCAGTAAAGAAATTATCAATATCTGTGTAAAATTCTCTAGTTCGTAAGTTGTTGGCTAGCTATACGCTTTGATGCATAATGTAAGTATAGCTAGTAATTAAAATAAATAAATACATTCATATATTACACACAACATAAATACACACCAAACATTAACATTAAGTTGCCTTATCGCACTACGAGCAACTTTTCTCCGTTTCTTCGTACCTTGCATGCTGACGGTACTCGATAAATTATTTTGACGCGAACCAAGAAGCACTACTGACTTAGCCGGCGACCCGGCCGCGACTGAGCGCTCCCGAGCTTACGCACACAAAGACAGTGTGCATGTACACTTACACACACAAGTATGGGTCACCCGCTTTCGTGAGATAAAACATCTATACATTCTGTATGTAATTTTGACGCGTCTATGAATATGATGGAATATTTATATTGCGAGTATTCTATTTCTTTACGACGCAATGACAAATGTCAAAACAAGCCTTTTATTTTTTTACAACAAAACTACGATTTTATTGTACCTATCACTTATATTCACTGCTAAAGTCTGTTTTTTAATCTCTGAGACTAAATTGACACAGGCAAATGTCAAACTTACAATAATAATTATGCGAGTTTTTTATGTGTCGTGACAAGTGAGACAAACTACGTAGTCATTTTAGTCTCAGAGAATAAAAAACAGACTTTATATTCTTTCAAAAAATATTCAATTCATTCAAATTCAAATAAAAAATACACGTGAGCTAGCATTTTTTTTGCCAGCCTCTACAGTTATTCCATATATTTTTATTACGATTTTTATGAATTTAAATTGCTCGAACATTCCAATATGTTCAAACTAATATTTTAAAGGTGAAAGAGTGTGTGTGTGTGGGTGGGTAGACTAAGGCACGTAATAGCACATAGGATACTTTCTATCCCAAGAGCCTGTTCCATTGGGAATTTTCTACTATCAAGTATGCTGCTGCTGGTAGGCAGCCACTCCTCGTAAAATACTGGTATTTAAGCTAAATCTGGCTTGACTGGAAGCCGACCTTAATATACAGTTGGGAAAAAGGCTAGCCAGATGATGATGATGAAGTATGCAAAGCCACTAGCAGCAGCTAGTACTCTATAACCGTCAAGCAAATATAAACGACTAGCTTTAGCCCGTAGCTTCGCTCGCATACATAAAATATAACCTATGTCACTCAGGAATACAGCAGCTTTCTATTGAAAATTTTAGCAATCGGACCAGTACTTCTACAGATTACCTCATACAAACAAAAAAACACACTTTACCTCTTTATTATATTAGTATAGATATCTTTTCCCCCGAAAACAAAAAGTCTATGATCTCAAAGAAATATATCAATCAAAGATAATCTCCCGGTCAACAGCTCATTCATTTCACAGAACATATTCTGTAAAACCAGGACTGCTCTACAGAAAGCTTACATCTACCCACATAGCATAGTTACACCTACCCACATACTACGGACATAAGCTCGATGCCTGTCAGGCTTACCACCATGCAGGGACCACGGAGTAATGAGTAAATGGATAAATACACTCATGGCGTAAACTAACTTAGCCGAGCAAGTAAATTGTTCCAACATTGTGAATAGAGGATTCTATCAAAATTCTTCATAAAAATTAACTTACTGATTTGCTTGTAAGTGAAAATATAAGCTTTTTGAATGTGTAACTGAATAAAAACTTTGTATTTTGATGCTTGAACTATTTCAGCAATAATTCCATATAAACATTTCTTTCTATGTTTTACGAGGCCAGATTCATACATGCTCATATATACTCGCTATATCTATATCAGATCAGTTATATACGAGTATCAGGAAAAGATGATGCGTTTGTCTCGGCAAAAATAAAAGCCACATTTATCTATCCAGATCACTCTATTTGTCATTACTCTGTGGCTCCCCTGTATCCCTCGTTTTCCTCAGAAACACTATCCTTGGTTGACAAGTGCATTATCTACGAGGACCTTTTACGGATATTTCGCAGAAGTTCTTACCTCAATGATGGTACAATGTTTTGTGAACCGTTGGTTTTTATTATAGCATTTTTCTTTGAGAAAATGGAGGATATTCTTCAAATAATAAAGGTAATGGTGGTACTTTATTTAATAACTCTTGACCTACCTCAGAAAATATCAGTTTTTCCACGTAGTATAAAACGCTTTTATCATTTTGAAATGGGTAAAACTGTTTTGACAATTGCAAATTCACAAATAATAGAATTTTTACCAGTTTTTTACACGAATAGACTACGTTAGAGAAAAAAAATTGTCTTCATAGTCTAGACAAACCATGGATGCCTTTTGAAAGACCCTCGAAGAAACTTCCAATTTTTTCCTAAGAAATTGAAAAAAGTAGTCACTTTTTCTTCACTTCACACGCTCTTTCTATTGGAATAGAAAGAGCGTTTGAACCTAAAGAGAATGAATATGGAATTTGTTTTTTATTAGACTAGAAAGAGCGTTTGAAACTGAAGGATATGTGTCAAAAATGCCAGCTATACAAAAGGCAATGTTTCTGCACAACTGGTTTTCCAGCCAGTTTATTGCTCGCATCCGTAGCTATAATATGTGATCGCGTGTCTAGTGTAAGGAAGTTATATACTCGATTTTAGTGAGTGCTAAATAGACTTTGTTCAGAAACTCCAGAATTTTACAGACTCCAGAATTTCATTTATTCTCCTTCAACTAACCACACATAAGTAAAATACCCAACAATTAACAGTGACTAATCGACTCGACTTTCCCCTAGTATAGGAAAGTCGAAAGTCGAGTCAGTGTCTGAAAAGTTTAAAGTGAATCGTTTGTTTTGGTACGTTCATATGAAAAAGTTGAATGAAACGCATATTACAAAAAAAAGAAGAGGAAAAGTAGAGGAAGCACAAAGAAAAAATTCTGAAGGGATTCTGCAAGGAGTAAATAATAAAGAAAAGGTAGTCAATGGTAGCGTGACAGTAGACAGGACAGAATGAAAGATGAACGTGTGGCACTAACCTCACAGACCCAAGTAGCATGGGTCTTAAGCTGCAGGAAGATGACGATGAAGAGAAAGTAGTCAATGTTTAACTTTATAACAGCGTAATATTTTTTAAAATATCTATTTTTATTTCACACAAAAACAAATAGTCTATATGTTACGGCTAATACCCGAAGTGCGGCTACACCTAGTTTTAGCCGGTTAGAACTAGGTGTAGCCACTTACTCTTGGTTAAACCTAGTACGAGCCGATTGTTTTCGGGTAAAATTAGGTCTAGCCTTCATCATGCCGGCTACAACTAGGTCCAGCCATTCCCTGTTGGATAAAACTAGGTCTATCTATTATTATTCCGGCTAGAACTAGGTCCAGATAATCCCTGTTGGATAAAACTTAGATGCGTGTCCCGCCAAGCCTTCCGCCCCGCGTCACACTCATGACTCACAGCATCTGCAGCAGCGGCGCGGGGTGGAGGGCATAGCGAGGCACGCGCCTCTGCAGGTTGTGAGCGCCAGGTGCTGCTCATCTACTGCAGGTCTACTAGCGAGTGTGACTCACAGCGTCTGCAGCAGCAGCGCGGGTGTCTTAGTTTCATCTAACAGGGATTGGCTGTATATAGTTATAGCCGGCATGCTATCGGCAGAGCTTTTTTAGATATTAAAAAACATCCAATAAAAAGAAACGTAGAGAGTTTTTTTATTCTTATAAATCACATTGTAATAATTAACACAAATTATTAGGAGTACAATTTTTAATATAACAGGAACAATCAGGAACATTTTTTTAATAACAGACAATAAGTAGTTGCATATTATAATTTAAAGAATGTTATTATAATTATAAATCACATTTTTATAAATAACATAAACTATTTATTAGAACAACTTAAACTTGAGTGACATTTTGGGTGGCACAAAATATCAGCAGCTTTGCAGAGGCACTTTTTGTTACCATACATGTCTTGATTGGCACGTTCAACACTACTTTGTGACTAGCTGTGTGACGCAGGGCGGAAGGCTTGGCGGGACACGCATCTAAGTTTTATCCAACAGGGATTATCTGGACCTAGTTCTAGCCGGAATGATATCGGATAGACCTAGTTTTATCTAACAGGGAATGGCTGGACCTAGTTGTAGCCGGCATGATGAAGGCTAGACCTAGTTTTACCCGAAAACAATCGGCTCGTACTAGGTTTAACCAAGACTAAGTGGCTACACCTAGTTCTAACCGGCTAAAACTAGGTGTAGCCGCACTTTGGGTATTAGCCGTAACATATACAAAAGAAAATAACACATGCAAATGTGAGCTTTTTTGTGTCAAAATACAAAACAGATGTTGGGCCTGCATTTGCAACAGAGGCCAAAATTTCAGCACTATTTATAAAAATGATGAAATTACTGTAAATATGTAATTTTATTTTTTTGTTTCTAGTAAGACCAACAAAAAGTGAGATACGAGACAGATTTCACCTTCTAAGAGTGATATAACAGATTAAGTAGGTGTTTCAGGTACCAATTTTGCAAAAATAATTTTTCGATTCACAATTTTGAATGTTAATTTAATGCGACTTGATTCACAAAACTAGCGATTTCACATAGTTGAAAAAAGATTTTTATGACGTGTGGCACATTATTAGAAAGAGGATGGACTAGAGAATTATTGTGAGAGTTTGAAGATCCCAATCTCTTTTGGTTCTTTTTTTGCAGCCATGTAAATAGCTGTAACATGAATAGCTTTAATTTAACTCCGAAACTTTGCGATTAAATTTTAATAAATCTAGGTGGCTAATATAACTAATTTTGTATTTAAAAGTACCTTTATACAATATACGTCTAAATAAAACTATAATTCAGGCTCTAGGTCTTATACATTTTTTAATATTTGTATTTGGATGTAAAATTCGGGTCTATTTTTCAATAAAAACTAAAAACTCGATGAAAAAAAATCCACAGGGCATGGGTAGTGTTTAGGGGTCTGAAAGGATAGCAGATGACCCCTCCAGTCGACCATATCAATTTGGCACACGATGAACCAAACACCCTGTATTTTACAACAAGCCATGAGTCAGTCTGTAGACCTGTGTTGTCCATGCGGCTGCCGACTGCGAAAAGAGGCCACGTCTATACGGTTGAAACTTTTATCTGCTCGGCTCACTCAGACTTAGTCCAGACTCTGTCAAAGTAATGTGACATCAAACGTTTCCTTGTCAGACTGGCTTCCATACTATTGACTTCTTCGACACATATTTATTTTTATAAAATAGATTTTTTATAGGTCTTTGGCGGTTAGAACTAGAGACAATAACAACAGCATTCTATAAACTGTCGCGGAGACTGCTTTCTACCTGTTTTAGACATTTTGTGGGGAAGCTAAATCTTTAGTCACCTTCTGTGCTTCTTCTTATCGTGTCAATGGCAAAACCAGTCAAATACCTTGCCGGGCCCAGAACTCGGTTAAACTTAAACCTTCTGTGCTGAATACAGAGTAACACTAGATTTAGGTTATTTTACTGACATTGAGGATCTTTCGTTACCTGTGAAAAAATAAATAATTAAATAAAAAATAAATTAAATAAAGGTTGTAAGGGATAGCCCTCCGCAAACTTTAATGGCTTGTTGCTCAGTAGACGAATCTGAACATCCCCCCACAATTTCTTCAGGAACAAAAAACATTTTTTTTTCAGGAAACGAAAAAGCACATCGCCCTCTCCATACAAACTGTCCGATAAAATTTATAATTTTGTATGGTGAGGCTGAAATTTTGTTTTCGCGTCCTGAAAAAAAAAATTGTGGCAGGATTTTCAGATTTGTCTACTGAGCAAGCTCTTAAAGTTTGTGGAGGGCTGACCCTTACACCAGTAGATAATTATGTCATGTAAAACAGCAATTACCCAGCACAATACATTCCTCTCCCCATGTTAACAATTCTTACGTAACATTCACGCTAGCTCACTCTGCCCCACTGAGGAAAACTTCTAACTGCACGTAAGGGGCAGTTCACACCGAGACGCGACGCGACGCGACCACACTGGAAGAGGCCAGTGATATAGCGCTGCGCCGCGCGCCGCCGCGAGACTCATAGCAACGTTGCGTAGCGCATAGTAAAACCATTGTCAACACGACGTCGCCAATGTAAAAACACGGTTACGAGGCGCAGCGCTGCATGAAGCAACTTATTCGAAATTCTCACTATGAAATGTGTATTTTTTCGCGTAGTAAATAAAGGTCTATTTTGAGTCACTTTATTAAAATGTACGCGTAGCATCGCGTCTCGGTGTGAGCTGACCCTAAGTTAGACTAAACATGCCATTCCGACTACCAGTCACGTCCAACGTGTTTCTACCGCTAAACAGTGGTGCTGTTCCCGTTTGAAGGGTGCCGCCGTAATTATGGGCACGTGGTATACTTTAACTGGGTTTCTGGGATGGGTACACCTGCGTTGTTATATTACAAATTACATTTTTATGTATTTCAGTCACCAAATAGTAAGTTAAAAATGTAAAAAAATAGTAGCCAGGTATCGGGAATAGGGTTTAAGCTACCGGAGGACAGAACACCAGAAAAAGGAACGTCCTAACGGGGCGAGCCGTGTTCAAAAGTACCTCTTATCGAATCAAACTCATAAAATGATTAAGTCCACATTCGGTTTGCTTCCATCTGGCGGGATCGTACTCAAACACGAGTTTATTAAAGAAAAACGTTCTTAACTTTCACAAGGTTCTCATCATGCATGCCTCTTGGTTCGATCCACTTAAAAATCGGTAGAGCAGTGAACCAAAATCTTTCTTACAAACAAAAATAGACCTTATAGTGACAGAAATAACAAATTTTTATAGAAACTCTCTCTTGCCTAGCCTTTTCCCAACTATATTGGGGTCGGCTTCCAGTCAAGCTGGATTTAGCTAAATACCAGTATTTTATTATATTTATATTACCAGACCTCTACAACACATTAATTAGGGTAACACGGACTTCATGGCAAGACTGGAGTCAGATTTACTGGCTTCTATCCGTAACGACTGCCAAAGATCTACAAATATTTTTTATAGAAACTGTACCCTCAAAAACCCGTGACAAAAGAGTAGTAGAACTACAAAGAGAAAATAGTATTCTATTCAACATGAAACTGTCCATTATTCGCAACACTTCTACACTTTTGTAAAATGTTTTTGATTCACAAAGCAGTTTGTTAGGCAGACCCTGTAACGCGTGTAACAAATGTCATGTTCCCTAGATTCGGCGGGAAACTTTTATTTTCTGCGCATCGTCGCCTTTTGGTTATAGAATAGGGTCACCGAAGAATATACGTGTCTTTATACACAAAAGAATTCAGTAGAAAAGAGATGTTTTTTTTTTGGTCTAGGTCTAGCTTCTGATTTATTATGGAGGATATAGGGAAGGAGTTAGTATACAATTGAATCTAGAAGCCGTAAAAATTACTGTATATTTTTCATTTTTCTCCATATATTTTTTATGCCTTTACTGGCTGACTCGGTAAACGTTTTGCCAAAAAAATTGAAGGTCGATAGGAGGTTAAAAATATTTACGCCCTATTTTCAAACCTACTGAATATACATACAAAGCTTCGGTCAAACTATTTCGGTTGAGTTTTGTTACAAACACTATGTCGCGAGAATCTTATATTATTAGATATATTTATTTTTTATCTCTTTGTAGTTACTCAGATACCCGCGAAACGAGACACAATAGTAAAATAATAACAACGCGGTCTCATAGGACCGGTTGGGGATTCAAACGTTAAATACCCTGGAGTTTTGGGCCTTTTGGAAGGCATACAAGGGACCGAAGCTAACTCGCAGAGGTCACTGAAGCGTCTAGCTTCTCATCGAACGTGGTACCATAATTTTATAATACTTTAGTTTTGTTATAGAATGGTTTCGGTGACAGCTGTCAGATTCAACAAAGTAGCTATCTATCCTTTTCTCTCATCTCAAAGATGCATATTTTCGTCCTGCTGTCACCCAACTCGTGCTATGTAAAAAATACTATAGATGTTGTTACCGTGATTTTTCCTGCGTGAACGTAGGACATATTATCACTCAGTGATGAAGAAGCATTCTGCAGTCCAGTGGTTTTTGAGCTTATCCATTACAAAGTAAAATACAAATCTTTTTCTTTATAACATTATATTACAGATATAATTCTACATTAAGCCAGCTAATTTATGAATCCAAAAAAGAAGCACAAATCCAAACAATAAGGGTCGTTAGAGCCTCCCTTTCCCAGAATACTGCACACAAAGCTCAGACTGTCAAAACCTTTGCATATAATTCCTCGCATGGAATTTATTGTGAGAGACTCAAGCGTATGCTCACAGCTGTTGTCGCCCGTTCGCTTTGTCATATCAGATATAAATGTTTCCGTAGTATACTCCTACTAGCTATGTGTTCCTGGTACTTGGTGTTAATGGACTTGGATTGTCTTCTGAGTTTAAATACATTAATTTATTCTTTACGTTTTCTACTCCTAATAAATATGTGTCCCTGGTAGCATTAGTATTAATAGCCTTATAATTATCCCACTGCTGGGACTCCGGCTTACTATCTAGAAGAAGGAATGGGCTTTAATCTATGTACCACGCCAGCTCAGTGAGGATTGGTGGATGCCACATGTCTTCGATATTTTGGTTCTTGGATAAGTCAGTTTCGCTTTGTCATTTATCCGTTACTTATAAATATTTCTGTGGTATACTCCTACTAGCTATGTGTCCTTGGTACTAGCTGTTAATAGACTTATGGCTTCTGAGTTTAAATAATTTATTCCTTGACTTTTGTTTAGCGTGTTTTGTGAGCAGATGGTGGCCCAGTTCAATATCACTGCTCTCAAAACGGTAAGAGAAAAAGTCACGATAAAACCAGCATGTCCAAGAAACAAAAATTCGAGGACATGGTGATATTCACTAACCTGCACTACATGCGTGGTGGATTACCGCCTATTCTCTCTCCTAGAGAAGGCTAAAGTCCCAGCAATGGTAATAGTACAAGGATGATTACGCTTATTCTAACCAGTCAAACCCTACTTTATATAAACAGTTTGATTTGCAAGTTGAGCCTGATAAATATTCAACGTCAAAGTTTCAATTTTAACCAGAATTCCTTTGAAAACAGTTCCTCTATTCTCCATTTTCGACAGCCCTACCTCCCCTAGCTGGTAACGATTGCTAATAAAATTCCTGTTTGCTGCAGCTGATCAGGGGAGACCATCTTTATGAGGCAATATCTCCCAAAAATGTCTCTCCGCCCTATTCGTTGTTCTTAGCGGAATATTGACTGGCTTTTCTACTAGTTTAGTTAAATATTGGACGTTACCCTTTGAAATTATGACTTGTTTTTTGCAATTTTTGGAAAAGGGAGGTTTTGGGAAACTTTCTATGTAGTCATGGAGTTTTTGTAGAAGGCAGAGGCACTTTTATGAGCCTTTATTGAACTTGCAATGTTTCTATGCATGTTTTTTCAGGGTTAATCTTGCAAATGGATTTTAGAATGATATCCTCCTTTTTTTTTAAACGATTGAGCCGTTTAGTATTATACCTATGACACTTAACACTACCTACTAACTAGAAACTTAGATAACAATTTTTTCAATACACTTGCTCAGAAAGTGACTATTATCGCACTGCACTTAGGCATATAAAGGCGTCTGTTACCAAACCGTGACATTTTGATTACCATTATACACTAGTGCTGTAATGTAATTAAAACCTTTTTGTTAAGCCTTTTTGTTCTCAAAAAGAGTTTTAACAGGATAAAAATTCATTACTTTATTGCATTCAATAGTATAAATTAGTGTCTTACATGCTTATTTTCATGCAATAACGGTCCATTTTAACGATTTATCTAAATAATATTTAATTAATAAATCAATCATTAAAATAAAACTTGTTTTTTTTTTGTTTGTGGTCTATGGCCGCCATTTTAAGATGCGCGCGTTTTTAGACGTTATTTTTTCGATTGACGTTAAGGGGCTGTATTAATGTAATAACATTAAATACTTTGTACCTAGTATTTAATTTAATCATTACAAACTGTTACATCCTTATTTTATTGTCACAACGAAAGACATTATCGTAAAAAAAATTGACGTAGGATAATATAAGACTAGGCAATATGATCAAAATACCTTAGCCTTCACCTTTAAGGCACATAAAAAACATTTAATTTTTACCGCCATGACACATTTGTGTTGTTATGTTTTTTTTCTAGTTTTAGGTACTATTTTGGTGATAGTTATATTGTTTTTCTTCACAAGTGTATTGAAACACGTCGTATGATACATGTGAGTAATTAGAGATTACCGTTCTTGGTTCTCTTAAGACCCTCGCCAAGGCTCGGGTCTTAATACCACCTCGACGGTAATCTCCCACATTACACACTTGTATCATAATCTACTATAATATGGTACCCTGCATCAATATCCCGAAAGTTACTATCAGGCGGTTGCCTGGACCAGAATTAAGCTTTTAGGCGCCAGTGTACCGAAAAAGGTACTCTTCGTACCAGCTTACGTTGCATTAAATCTTATTTTTTATAAAAATACACCCATCTGGTTGGAACCTCCCTTTGCAGAAGAGATGACATGTTCTCTCCGTTAGTTAGTTAAACTCCGTTAAAAGTAGCCACCAAAATAAAAATAGTTTATTAGTTTTTTTTAATTGTTCTTAACTAGTGCTTGACTGCGATCCCACCTGATGGTAAGCAGTGATGCAATCTAGTTTATTAAGAGCCTATTCGCTCTAGCCTTGAAAACACCCAAATTGTACTCGAACGGGAAAACCGCAGCAGGCAAATTGTTCCAGTCCTTCGTTGTACGCGGTATAAACGACGAGGCAAAACGCTTATTCCGGATCGTAGAGGTTTGAACAACATAAGGTTGGTTACTTGCCTTACATCGGTTTGTCCGATGGTAGAACGGGGATGGTAGAATCAGTTCATGCAATTCCCGCGCACACTCTCCGAAATGCTTCCTGTAAAAAACCGCAAGGCTGGCTACCCTACGCCTGTGCTCAAGGCTTTGTAGATCGGACTGTTATTAATAGTTATTTTAAACATCATTCCACAGTCTACACGTGCAATATCTACTACTTCATTATATATAGAAAGTGGTTCAAGGGTTGAATATAGTTTGATTGAATCGATCGCATGTAAAATTAGCTTGTTCAAGCAGCCTTGCCTTAGCTAGACTTGATCTATATTTGTTTTAAGTTTTGATATTTGAACAGTAATGTAAGCAAAACTTAAAAGTTTTGAGCTATTTAAAGATAACTCTTGTCTTTATAACCTAAGAGAAGCTGATAGCGGAACACCCACTTGAAAGTAGAAAATTGTCTCAAACCTACCTCCAAGAAATCATATTTTGTACTATTTCAAGACAAAATTATCTAAGAGAACCTAGTTCCAAGAAAACAATCTTGTGTGTTATTTCAAGACATAACCGTGTAGCCAATTCGACGAAAAAAATTTTCAAACATATTTCACTGGCAATGAAATGTTGCTACTGGAGACTTACTAGTGGAGTAAAAAAAACGTTGCATACCCTGGGCCCGACCAGGCTACTGGTGGTAGAACATCACGTGAAACTAAACCAAGCTTACCATTATTTGTGATCACATGAAGCAGTCATTCCTTATACTTGACTTGACTTAATGTCCTATGTCCCCTAGATGGGGCAGAGGGCGTCTACAGTTATCCTCCATCGCGAACGGTCTTGAGCTTCCCGCTTCACCTCACTCCACGTCATTCCGTTGCTCGCCGCTTCTGCCAACACGGTGCGACACCAAGCTTCACGGGGACGGCCAAGTTTTCTTTTTCCTTGGGAATTCCAGTCCAACGCTGAAGCTCGAAGAGTGTGTCCAATCCATCTCCACTTGCGACGCTTGATCTGGCCGGTCGATTAGGCTCTACGTTGAATATTGTCTCGGGCCAGTAAACTCCGAGGATGCGACGGAGACAGCGGTTGACGAAAACTTGGATTTGGCGAGAGATGTCTTTTGTGACCTTCCACGTTTCGCACCCGTAGAGCAGTACGGGTTTGACATTGGACCCGAAAATTTTGAGTTTAATCCTTCGCCGCGACTGCCAAACAGGTCTTATACAGATTTATCAATTTCTTCTTTACGAACAATCTCAGAGACAATTCAAGAAGAGAAATATTACTGAGTTAACAAATTGGTTGCGGACCTGACTACCCAGAATATACCGGACGTAATGCTACTACAGCATAAAGAAAACCTTACCTTCTGTCCTACTCGCCTATTGTTCGCGAGAGCAGTTTCCGGCTACCCGTAATTTCAGAATCCTGTAGACGAAGTAGTCTCCTACGTTTTCGTAGAAATTCGAAATAATTTATTTCAAGTAAATTTACATGGCCACATGTTAATATATCTGACTTTTGTTTAAAACAACGTTTGCTTCAAACTAGGAGTTAGACCGTTTTCACATTATCCGATCCGATATCGGTATCGGACGCCGATACGATATCGGGATAAGTAAAATGTATGAAATACCGTGCTCCGATATCCGATATCGGGTCGGACAATATGAAAGATAGGTACATATTTCACACATTTTACTTACCCCGATATCGGATCGGATAATGTGAAAACGGTCTTACGCGTTCGCGTGAGAGCGTTTACTTACATGGAAATTCACAAACACAATACACTCAAACACGGGCCGGATTCACTTATCTGTAAGCCATACAAATAATATTTGTCATAATATTTGTCTCGTGCTGGAATCGAATCCACGACTCACAGCGCAGAAATCAATCATTCAACCACTACGCCAACCGTACCGTTCCTATTTTATAAGCTAAGTGCATAGTTTCAATTATTAGGTTTCAATATTATTATTATATTCCCTTAGAATAAATTCTTACTTTCACGCAGGCAAAACCGCTGGCAGCAGCTACAATACATAAAAATAATAAACCCAGTAACCCGATATGTAATGGCTTCCGAATTTCATAACACCGTTATTGAAAACTGACAGTTGAGAGTGACAGCTAAATGTAGTACCCGGGGGATGGAGTGGCTTTAATTTGTTCACCGCCCGGTCACCTATTTAAGAGCGGCCAACCCGACATCGAAATAGCAGCGGTAGCCCAGTGGTAACTGCCCCGACTCACAAGTTATAGGTCACGGGTTCAAACTCAACCAAGTGCATTTTGTGTACTTTATTTCATCGTCTTTGTTCTCAAAATGGTGGAGGAAAACATCGTAGCATTTCCTATAACCATCATCTGCCTAGCCTTTTCCCAACTATATTGGGGTCGGCTTCCAGTCAAGCCGGATTTAGCTGAATACCAGTATTTTACGAGGAGCGGCTGCCTACCAGCCCTCCACAACCCATTAACTGGGGTAACACGGTACTTCATGGCAAGACTGGAGTCAGATTTACTGGCTTCTGACTATCCGTAACGACTGCCAAAGATCTACAAATGACAGCCGGGTCCTACGGCTTAACGTGCTTTCCGAGGCACGGAGGAAACTCGTTATGTTAAGATGGTCACCCATCCACAGACCAACCTTGGCAAGCGTTGCTTAACCTTGAAGATCGACCCGTGCGGCTGTTATTATCTAGCCACGAGCTCCTCGTGGCTAGATAATAACAGATATCCAGCATTTCCTATAACCAAAAAATCAAAAACATGTGATATCCACCAACCCGCACTGGGCCCGTATGGTGGATTACGGCCCATTCCCTCTTCTAGAGAAGAGGTCTGTCTCCCAACAGTGCTAAACCGAGATACATTTTCACACAACAGTTCTTAGGTGGTTAGACGCCATTACACATCTTTCTCTAAATATTTTGAAAACACATTTTGTGGATATTATCTGGGTTTCTATTGAAATCAAAACAAAAATGTTCGTAAAAGTATTTCAGTAAAGACCTCTGAATATCTGCTATTTTGCGTGAACTTTGGACTTACACAATGTACTCAATTAAAAAATCAAAAGAAAATATATTTCGATATTTTCAGAGGCGTACATATTTCAAAAATCTTTTAAGGTTTTAAAAAAAATACGTGTATTACCTAGAATAAATTTTGTAAAATACCGATTGCCACTAGTGCGTATGCAAAAAGTAGACAGGTTAAAATTTCGCGTTCCCTCTTAATCAAACATCGCGAATAGCGCTGGATGAAACAACGTTCTCACATTGAGAATCAACGGGTCGGGAAGAGCCCAATTGGAAGGGATCAAATTATTTATATTCAGAAAACAATCCAAGTCCGTTAACATCAAGAACATACAATACAATATTTATATCTGATATGACTGTACCTACAGCACAGGAAATTAATAGATTCGTTTGTGATTAATAGTTTTACCAGTAGAAAGATAAATCACAGTCTCCTCAAGAAATATGCTAGGTGTCAATTTCAATACGTCACTTTCTTTTGTTCTATTGAGTTCTTACATTTTGTTGTTTGCCCTTTGTGTCAATGACCTCTTCTATTTATCTGTTCCTTTGTATGATTTGTTGTAACCTTCTTGTGGTTCGGTTGTTTCATTCTTCGACTCATCATTCTGATCTTTCGTAAAGGATTAAACAGTTATTTATCTATAGGTTGCCCCACTTTCTGAAAAACAAAGACCAATTAGAATGAGATGAATGCAGAACTATCATTTTGTATGTTTTTCAGCTTACGGAATTTTTCTTTTCGAGTATATTTTATAGCTTTTGGTTCTTGTTTTAGCCACCGGCTTCGCTGGTGTGAAAGTAGGTTTCTCCATCTAAACCTTAAACCCCCGTTTCAGATCAAAGTTGAATTTTCTGACTATGAGCGTTCTAGGTCCCATCGTTTGGGCTGGGCTTTGATAAGTCAGTGAGTGAGTCAGGGTTTGCCTCCTACTCATCATCATCATCATCATCATCATCTCAGCCGAAAGACGTCCACTGCTGGACATAGGCCTCCCCCAAGCGTCGCCTCCTACTAAGATGACAGAATTTGTTTACAAGAAAAATATCCTTCTGTATTAAATAAGTAGAGTTACTATAGAGCAAATTGAATATCACAGAGTTTTTAAAGCGCATATATTTCAACGAGGTTTTTTTTTAAATTGAAATAAGAAATTCTTTTGCGAACTGTTTTTGTGATTTCATCAGGCATAGAAAATTATGTATTAATCTATTTTGTTTTATTTATTAACTAATGGTATTCAGATTGAAACATCACATAAAAGGAATCTAAATAACTAACACGTACAGCTAAAACAAACCCCAAAATAACGCACCATTAGATTGACATAACTGTCTAGTTATGTCAATCAAAGCCATATGAAACTACGTAAATAAATACATTACTTTTTGACCTTGATAGTATATTGAACGAATCGAGAGTTTTCTACCAAAGGTAATCACGCCATCTCACACAAATATTAGGAAAACGAAAGAAGGTACAGACCTATTATAATTATGTGTATAATAAAATTATGTTTGTTAGCTGTCCACGGTCAAACAGTTGAAATAAATGTGATGAAATTGCTACAATGTATTGCCACATTGATACATTTTATCCCGAGTGTATATTTCCTTGGGATTATACTTTCACGCGGGCGACAGCACTGGCAGAAGTTAAAAAAAACCATTGATATTTAAAACTTTTCTTAAAAAAATCCTCAATTTTGAAAAGAGAACTGTTTACCATCCATACCCAATATTTATCATAGACTTTGTCGACTTGTTTATCCTTCATGTTGTCCTAGTACTTGATAAATCTTGCTCTTGAACGTACGATCGTAAAATGGACTCGAAGGACCAATAGTTTTCGATAAAAGAAAACATTCTTCTAAAAGTGCCTACTCAAGGATGATATTGAATAATGTTATGACTCGCTTACCATTTGGTAGTCGAGAAAATACATTTTCAAAGTAAAAGTTTTAATTTTTTTGAAACAAAATCTCTTTATTCTATTACTTTATGTTATTTAATAAATACGATACTAATTAAAAAACTGTTTTAATGGAATGAAATTAATATAATATAAAAACATCCTGTACTCGTAAGTTTTTCGGAAAACAAATCAGTCATCAATAAAAAAATACACTATAGATACACTTTTTGCGATACACATAAAACTTATTTAGCCGTATTGATACTTCCCTCAGCTTATGTTCTCCTGGTACAAATGTGCCACATTAATTAGTGAACTGCCAATTAATGCCTCGTGATGCCACAAATATACCATTTTATATACTAGAGCACATTTTACATTCAATAAAATTGAATATTGTATCATTTTTCAGTCCTTTGAAGTGAAATTCATCTGCACACATAATAATGATATAGTACACATTCAATCATACATGAACCATTAAATTCGAATTGTACAAATGTCAATAATCACAGGAATTTGGGCAATATCAAACAAGGATCGGTTTTGATGTTAAATCATACAAAGTAAATAGGTATTATGTCCGTTGGGGATGTTCCCAATGATGCATGTTAATGGGGTCTCGGCAAATTGGTCTGGTCAAATAAAACTTAACTAACCAAATAAACAATTAATCTACTTAGTTTTTAAACAACTATAACATGTTTTTTTAAGACGAGAGGTCATTGTTCTCCTGCTATAGAGTGGAGTGGGAGGGTGTGTCAGACTTTTACTAACTAAAAACATATCTACATATTATGTTCCGTCTTCGCTTTTTACTTTCCAGGACCAAAGGTTTTCCTTTAGGACGTAAGCCAGGGTCCCCGTGGGCTTCGGCCCTGCTGGCCCGCTACGGTCTTGCTTACATCTCATCACGTATAACACTACTGCCTTCGACAACTTGGGATCAGTCCGGACGGTTACGGGACTGCGGAAGGGTGACTTACCTATTGCTCGTCGTCCACGAGCCCACGCCTAAGTCAGCATCCCGACGGCTGGGAAGTTCCCTTAAGCATGCCGCTGCCTCCATCACTAGCATTAGTACTTCGGAAAAGGAGGTGATGTCTGTGTCTGCGTCTGATACGTCATAGTATCAAATGCTGGATGTAATTTTGTGTTATAATTTCACTCAAAAAATATGTTACGACTTTATGCGTTGGACGCATGACTGTTGAAATTATGAAGAGCCTAACATTTTGTTAATAGCAACGTGCGACGGCGCATCAAATCAATTTGTTTTATTTGTCATTCCTCTTGTGAGCACTACTGACTTGACCACGGAATTATATGCGGTGCGAAGTAGTCTCTTCTATACTCTTTTTATTTTAAAAAATCCCAGTCAATCCCGCACAATGACTGTCCCTACATACATAACTGACTTTTATTATATTACTGTGATATATTTTACCCAACACAAAAACTCAATATAATAAATGACTACCTACACAGTTAGTACACACGAATTTAAATCCTAATATTTCCAACGTAACTACGAGTATATGCAAAATATATTTTTGAATATACAAATTCCATTTGAAGTACGAACGTTCTTTCAAATATTCGCTGTGCGGATTACCTCTTTTAGTTCAATCGAGGCGCGTAAAGAGATTTCGTTTCCTCACATCATACATAGTGGCTTATTTCGTACACATTTTCGAGGAATCTAATTTTATATTTGAAAAGATTTTTTGGAACGCTCCTGAAATTTACGCTGGCTCTACACTAATTGATATTGGACATACGGTGGAGGAGTGCTTCGCTTGGGCGGAGCACCGCCGTGTCCTCGTGGAGGTGATCTCTCGTGCCGGATCCTGGTTCTGCTCTGAGGGCTAATGAGTTTAATATATTGTATTTATTGTCACTGACACATTGGGCGGTTAGAAAGCGACTGCCGTAGACCCCAAGTAGACCCCAGAAGGTTATGGTTCAGACTGGCAGAGAGAAATTAGGATGCGGTTGCCTCCTTCTACAAAGCAGGGATGATAACGAAGGATGTAGAAGGAAGTATGTCGGTCATGGCCACAACCATGAAGATACGGACATTCTCACGCGCAAGCCGCCCCAATAAAAGTCGTTCTGGACATATCAGCCAACTAAACAAGTACGCTATAAATCATTATAGGAACCTCCTTCATATTACTGCTGTCCTAGTCTCAAAACTATACCTATTGAGTTCCTCCCCAGAGATCGGTCAATAAAACAGCTCGGCGCCAACGAGTCCGATAAATAACAACTTTTTGAAGATTGGTTTTGGCAGAAAAAAATCTTATTGGATATTATTTTAGTTAATCAGTTTAGGTCGAGCTCGTGGTGACCTGAGGCGTCACCACGAGCTCGACCTAAATTGCACTGTAAAGGCATGGAGCTGTGTAGCTCCATCGCTCTTTCTGTCTCGCTCGCACGACTTACCTTTTAATATGGTATGGTAAGGCCGTCAATGTCATGCTATATAGACAGAATGTTAGCCTGTGAAAAAGACGGATGAAAAAAGACTGTATGTAGCGGAGATGAGAATGTTGAAATGGATTTGTGGTGTGGCGAGAATGGATAAAGTGAGACATACTCGTATATTCTTACAGGAAATTTGAAAAGTTTTAATCCCGATTTTTAAATATGTTTAGTGTCCGTGGCTTCTCAACGGGCCCTTAAAGAATACCAACAATAGGGTAGGTTTTTTAAATCTTGCAGTAAAAATATGCTGAGTTATGCGCCTTTTTTGCCTTGCCCAGATTATAAACTAATTTCCAGTTATCTTTTTTGTACGTATTTTAAGTTTGTATGTGATTATATGAGGCACATAAACATATAATTTTCTTTGATGTCACTTACCTGTAAGTTATTTTACATTACATCATTTTAAAGTATTAAAAACATTTTGTCTAATACATCGATAACAACCACCAAGGGTTCCAGGGAAGAGAATCTTTTCAAAATGCGTGTTATTTTGAATGAAAGTTGAGTGTCCTTCATACTGAAAACATGACATTGACAAAGACATCCCGGTCGTTATTCATAGAATCTTCAGGAAGGCATTACATATCATCATCATCAGCCTAGCATTTTCCCAACTATATTGGAGTCGGCTTCCAATCAAGCCGGATTTAGCTGAATACGAGGAGCGGCTACCTACCAGACCTCCACAACCCATTAACTGGGGTAACTATATAATTATGTAGATATTAATTGAAAAACATAGTGTGCTATTTTTCTTTTGGATGTGGAATTAAATGTACTACCTAAAACTTTACAAAGTTAACCAAAAAAAGGAAAGGTATATTTAACGGTACTAAATTTTTATTTGTTGAACAGCGATGATGTGATCATCGATGAAGCACTTTTGATTAGATAATTTTGACCTATTTTCTATTGACCACTACACAAAGTTAAGTCTTTTCTTTGACCTCCCTCTTCATACATCCTTATTCTTTACTCATTACACCTTGAGTAATTCACTAGCTTCTACCAGTGAAATCGCCCGCGTGAAAGTAGAAAATTGTACCAAGGGAACATACACCAGGAATAAAAACCATATCACGTGCTATTCCGGAACATAATCTACCCTTGTCACCGTTCGACCGTGAAAAAGTAACAATCATACACACTCACAAATTTTCAACTTTAAAGATTACAGCGAGTCAGCGTGATGATACGATCTACCGCACATGTTTTCCCGAAAAAAAAATAAACATGAATTCACAAATGCCGTATAAAATATTTCACACAAGCCTTCAGAGCTAATACTAAAATTATCGCTGTTGTTTCATTGGCCGACCGACGGTGGTGATGGTAGGCAGAATAATGCTCGAATAACGATCGGATTAGGGCTGCCCCGCCGTTTATTGTTACGGTCAGAAATTGGATAACTCGCGGGTATAGAATTAAAGGCAAGTTGAAACGGGAAGGACTTTTTATTTACCATTTTTATTTCGGTTTTGTTGAATGACTTTTGGTCGCGGTTACTCGTAACTCGTAAGTCGAATTTATAGGTCCCGAGTTCAAACCAAGCTAGGCACATTACTTTGTGTAATTTATTTTATCACCACTGATGGAAAATATCGTAAGAAAACTGGAAGTCTACTCTCTTCCTCCGAAATACGAAGTTTCGACCGTGTTTCCTACCACAGTTCAATTCGTTTCCGAAATTTTGAATGAACGAAAATGTTTTTCGACGTTTCGAATCTCTAAACCTACTCTAATTCCTAATATTCCGAAACAGAAAATTAAATATTATCTTGACAGATAGATTATGCGGAATTTTAACGTCAAGCTGACGAAACTTCGTATTTCGGAGAAAGATAGTAGACATCCTGGATGTCGTTAAACCAAAAATTCGAAAACACGTGATGTCCCCTGCACCCGCATAGTTCCACGTAATGGATTACCGCCTATTTCTTCTCCTAAAGAGGAGACCTAAGTCCTGATAGTGGGAACATTATAATACTAGTACAAATGATTTTCCATTTATTTCGAATGTCAAATTATGTGAATAGGGGTAGATAATTTTAATCTTTGATTTGTCTACGCATTGCGTAATGGGTTAGGATCAAAATCAACTTTGCTATTGATGATGGCCAATTTAATTTTAATTTTAACTACTATAAAATGTGTAGACTTATCAAAAAATCCAAGGCGTTGCTTGGGAACATCTTGGGACTGACTGACTATATATGTTGTTCATACTAATATGTATAGGTGTGATCAGTTTGTGGGGGCTTTGAGTGCGTCACATGTGACTGCATTTGTTTACGTGGGTTTGTACCTGTAAAATCAGTTATGTGTACTAATAAAAATAGCTCAGCAAAATTCAATAGCTTGTTCAATGAAAAATTGGATGCGTTTTGCACAAATTAAAAGTTAGATTAGAATTCAAATAAATAGTAAAAAAAACTGTAATGCGAATCGAATTTCGGCACCAAGGCCAACTTAGTTATGATTAAAATGGAGTCTTGAAAGCAGGTAATTATTTTGTGACATAACTACAACACTTTTTTAAGCTTTTTCCTTTACTTGATTCTTACAAAATTTTTGGATTCTAGGTTAAGATCTAGCAAGTAAAAGAATAGGTTTTGAATACCTTGCGAATTTCATCATCTGCGACATAAACGAACCATAAACTATGGCCTTATTTTTAGATTGCGTTGACTCAGAAATTTGCTTTTTCACTGTTTCAAGTAGCAATCCTGAGCATTTGGTATAAACAGCTTAAGTATTCCACGCGTTCACGGGTCAACACCCTTTTTCTCATAAACGCGAACAGAGGGACAATAAAGTGATCTTATAGAGGTTTCGATTTGGCCGACTAAATTATAGAGCCCTAAAATATAGGAATTCCTTCTGATCAATGATTTAATCAAGCTTTTAATAGATACTGAGCCGTAAATACAATATAAAAAACGTCTCATGAAAAAATACAACAAAATTCAATGTTCAACACTAAAAAGTACAACAAGTAACTTTAATTTCATAATTAGATCATAACAATATTTCTAGGGGATCTATTAGAGGTTATAAACTCTATTCAAAAAAAATATTTCAAAATCGGTCCACAGTTGACCGAGATATCAGTAAACATAAAAAAAAATACGTACAACCGAACAAAGAAACTGCTTACTCCTCCTTTTTGAAGTCCGTTAAAAAACTGAACTATCAAGACCGCATTTAAAACTTATTCAAACATGTAAAGAAATCTTTACTACTAGTATCAAGATCGCTATTATTCAAACATATAACAAAATAAGTAAACCAACCGGTAGTGTCTGAAAGAAGTCGCTTGCCAGGAAATATATCAGCCAGCCAGATGTCAAGCGGTGCCCGATTGGGACACACTTGGCAACTTACACTTCCGTACGACTTTCCATCTGAAAATAAACTGGTAGTACACTATGTCATATATTTTTTACGGTAACATACATTTGGTTGGTAAGAGTTCTTTCTGAATTTTCTTAAACTAATCTTATTCTTCGTTTATTCATAGAATTTATATTTTTTGTGTTATGTTTGTCTCAGTCGGTCTAGACCGGCTAGAACTATTAAATCATTAAAAAAATAACTTAGATTTGAGACGTATTATAAGGTTCTATCAGTAAACTATATTCAAGACCTTTTAACCAACCTTGATTAAAATATTCATCCAGTGTTGCTTACGTCAGATTTTATTGTAACCTAATAACCCACCCAAATCGTTTAATATAATTATTTATTTTAAAAAATATGTCGCAACAAGCTAAAAGCCTAGCCTTTGTATCAATCGAAGTGCCAATCAAAGTGCAACCCAGATTCTTATCTCTAAGAAACCCACTCCAATCTAAAATCAATCAAATTGATTTACAATCAAGAAACTGGATCAAGCCAAACTGTCAGTCCATTCTCAACGGAGCTCAGTTCAAAATAAATTGCATTGGGCGAAAACGCTTGAATTAATTAAAACCTACTTTGGTTCGAGCTTTATCTGAGCGATGCATTTGCTTAACAATTCAACAGGAATTGGGGTAAAACCAATACAGCTGGGAATTCGCTGTATTTGGGTTAGAATTAGTAGGTAGTTTCTGGTGCCTTAGTATGTTATTTACATGTTAATTCAGCAAACCATAGATGGCTTTGGAGGATGTTTCTGCAGCTTTGCAGTTCTCCGACTTTAGACAACTTCTTCTTCTTTTCGTGTCAATGCACTCATATCACACCTCTTCTGACCAGTACTTGGCCACCTGCACAGCTCTATCACTGGCCTCGCATATATCCTAAAAAGTACAGGTGCAGGATGGACGGTTTATCAAGCAGCTTCAAAACTCGTTTAAAAAAATGGTTTATCGAGCAAGCTTTTTATTCTTATGACGAATTTAATAATTTAATTTAACTTGGACATGAATATTGATTCGGACTATAATTCATTGTGACTTCTCTTTTGATTTTATTGAATTTTAATTTGTTATTTGACTTCGATTTATTTGTCATATTAAGAAATCCTTACGAATAAATTACTATGACTGTCTAAGAGAAGAAATGTGCCGCAGTCCTCCACATAGGCCCAGTACGGTTTGATGGATTCTACATGTTATTCTTTTCTTTCACCATTTTCAACTCGTCAAAAGCAGTGACGATGAAATAAATTTTATAAATTCTTTGCCTGGCTGGACTTGAACCCGCGATCTATTACTTCAAGGCAGGGTCGATACCACTGAACCACAACTATTCTCTACACGAGCCTATTAATAATAAAAATAAAAACGCAAATACGTGTTAAATGATCACCCAACATTGTCTTGAAACCTTAAGAAATGTACAATTGGATTAGTACAGTCCGCTTCAGTCGTACATAACGTCACATTTGTGTGTACAGTCGTACTGTGAGTAATTATGTATGTACACGTGTCACATCATCATAATAATGACGTATTGGGTAGAACAGTCAATAATGCACCCAAAAGCACAATAAAAATAAAATTAATCAAAAACTGTGTTGAAATAGGTAATAATTAAAATCCGTGGTCTACACCTTCACGAAGATCTAGAAGCGGCCATAAAACCTCTTGTGACCTGTGCGTTAATTGCGCAAGTAGCGGTGTTGGGGGCGACTCAACGCGAACGGAAAGCAATGCAGTGCAATTAGAACAAACAATTGAGACTATCGCGGAGGCCTAAGTGAGTAACCGCACGTGGGTGCGGTGTGGCATCGAGCGAAGTGAAGCGATCGCATTCAGTTGATAAGATATTTACGTGAACTGTAGCGATGCGGTGACTTGTCTTATATAAATCGCAGCTGAAGGTTGAACGATTTCACGTACACGTAAGAGAGAGCCGCAACGTAGCGTTGACTTCGAGTGAACCGCATCGCGTAGAATTAACCCACATTAGCCGCGTTATTATAAAGACCAAAGTTTGTACGTTTGTATGCTTATTATTATTTTTTTGGCACACAAATAAATCATGTCCTATGGCAAAGGACACGTTTCTTTCATTTGAAATGTTTCCTTTGTCACAACATAAAAATACATTTTAACCCTGGAGCTAAATAGCGGGATTCACACTAGACGATCCACGCGGCAGAAGCACGATCCAAAGACACGTTCAATGTGAACGTGCCCCACGCGTTCTAAGTGCAGGTTTTACTTAGTATAAGCCATGTTCTTGTTCTGTGCTCTACGTTCACGAAGGCACAGCAAGATTGGCGATCCAAAATTGGATCGTCTGGTATAGATCCGGTTATTCATCAAGTAACTTTTCCCACTGTAACTGGAGCTAACATATTAGACCTGTGCTGACTAAAATTTATTCAGGTTCTTCCAGTTACCTGTAATTTAATTTCCTGGGCCTTGGTGACCCATTCAAACAATCTCGTAAACCATTTGTCGGACTTATCATACGACGACCAAATATGGAAGTATTTAAAAGAAAGGGTTCTTTTCTAGTCGAATGCTATAGCATTAGACGCTTGTCTTCTGACACGTCTAGCACACTAAGGCCACTTTAGGAATGCCTCATATTCCTAAAAGGGAAACAGTGGTCTTAGAATGCAATGGATAACTGAAGGGGCACTGGCGTTTTCGTCAGTAAAAGTTTGTCTCTCAGTTCACCCCAGAACTAGACAAGTCATTGGATGATTTCCCAATCACCACAAAAAACTATCAGTCATATAATTGCTTAATCAATGCAACCCTCATAGCCACAATTATCTCGCGACAATGGACACGCGCCGCACACTCGTAAATATAGCCGACACAATCCTTCGTATTGATTACGATGCGACCCTCACGGCCAAACGGTTACGGTCATGTGACTCCATGTAGGCCGCTCTGGAATCGGTACGGTATTTATATCGAGATGATTAGATGGGTTATGGTTAGATGTGTAGATTATTTTGTATTATTTACAGTTATTATTAGGTTGTGAAGGTCAGGTAGGCAGCTGCTCCTCGTAAAATACTGGTATTCAGCTAAATCCGGCTTGACTGGAAGCCGACCCCAATATAGTAGGGAAAAGGCTAGGTAGATGATGATAACAGTTATTATTATAGATCCCTTTCAGTGTAAGGTGACGACAAAGGACAGACCTGATTAAAGATGTTAAATTGAACATTTAGTCCAAAAATAAAGAAACTAAGAAAAACGTTTATTTGCCACTCGCACAGGCCAAACAGAATGATTTTTATTACTTATCACATAGATTAACATACAAAACAATAACCGTAAGAATTAAAAAGGAAAAAATAAACAAACATGTACGAGGCTAAAAAGGCTCTTAACTCAGTATACGTTCTTCTTATAGGGCCTGTGTGCCACACACGTCACACACTCTAGAATAATCTCGCACAATCCTAATCTTTGGTCTAAGAATTATGGATATTAAAAGAAAATTATAATAACAAGAATCTTAATTTAAAACTTAAAAAAGTGTGAATAAATTAGAATAATTACTCTAAAGTAAAAGTCATTCACCAACGCCCGATACTCCAATACATTAGTCGATGTCACAGACAGAGGATAAAGCGATCTGGCGCAAGTGCTTAGTTTAGTTTATTTATTTGTCAGTAAAAGAGTATAATTATAATCCTCCCCAACCGAATTTTGTGTGCCAAGTGGCCAATCTCAACAGAGGTCAGCCAAGTACGCAGAAGATATTATAGTGCACAAGTGTAAATGATAAATGATATTTATTCTGCAAATAGGTTTTTTTCAAACTCTTTTACACGTCAATTTTTTTTTTTTTACTTTTTTTTTTTTTTGAGGAGAGGAGCTCGTGGCTAGATAATAACAGCCGCACAGGTCGATCTTCAAGGTTAAGCAACGCTTGCCTAGGTTGGTTTGTGGATGGGTGACCATCTTAACATAACGAGTTTCCTCCGTGCCTCGGAAAGCACGTTAAGCCGTTGGTCCCGGCTGTCATTTGTAGATCTTTGGCAGTCGTTACGGATAGTCAGAAGCCAGTAAATCTGACTCCAGTCTTGCCATGAAGTACCGTGTTACCCCAGTTAATGGGTTGTGGAGGTCTGGTAGGCAGCCGCTCCTCGTAAAATACTGGTATTCAGCTAAATCCGGCTTGACTGGAAGCCGACCCCAATATAGTTGGGAAAAGGCTAGGCAGATGGCAGATGATGACTTTTTTTTTTTTTTTGTTACTTGGTGAGGCCGGTGTTTCCTAACTGACTACCCTGAGAAGAAACACCGAAACAAACTCAGGGGTCTGTGGCACACACAGGTGCACTTTCTGTTTCTTTACTCTCATAATCCGATGGGACGGCAATCCGCATGACCGGAGAGAGATTAGGCGCAGGACCAACAGCTTTACGTACTTTTTGAGGCACGGAGGTATCGCACCACCAACTTCCAAACTCCGGGCAGCTACTGAGTAATTCCTAATGGAAAAACCCAACAGTACTTTTTGCCGACCCGGGAATCGAACCCAAGAGCTCACGTCCAGCAGTCGCTCTTGCGACCCCTAGACCAACGAGGCAGTTAACTGTAAAAGAGTAAATGAGTGTCACACACATATGTGAAACTTCGATTAAAGTCACTTTTAGTAACTATATGTGGTTTATTCACAGTTTTGTATTTGTCAGTCCATAAATTCTTGCCGTAGGTAGACTATAAAGCAAGATTTGCCTAAAGCTTAATTAAAGTTAGACTCCCAACTATCACCTTTAATAGCTCAAGATAATCTGCTACCAAAGTCTGATGCATCACACAGCAATTAGTAAACGCATAACTTTTAAGTGTCAATTAAAGCAGTCTCGAAGTCTAGGTTTAGTGCAACCGTATTAATCTGCATGTCGAGCAAGTGCTGCTGGTAATTAGTTCCCCGGCTAGATTTTCATGTCGATAGTAGTATAGGTTGACTAGCTTTCTGCCAGTGGCTTCAAACGTTTATAAGTTTCTATGTACAAACTTTTGATCCCCATCATCCAGTTTAGTTCGGAAAATCCTCTCTTAGTGCACACCTACGTCATAAAAGGAAACCTTCTTCTTCTTCATACTGCCCTTATCCCATATTATTTGGAGTCGGCGCAACTTGTTTTTTTTTTTAATCGTTATAAACCATCGCTTGACTGCGATCCCACCTGATGGTAAGCAGTGATGCAATCGTCGATAGTGAGTTGCACTAGTTTATTAAGAGCCTATTCACTCTAGCAGTGAAGACACCCAAATTATAATCGGATGGAAAAACCGCAGCAGGCAGGTTGTTCCATTCTCTCGATGTACGCGGTATGAACGACGAAACGCTTAGTCCGGACCGTAGAGGTTTGGATAACGAAAGGGTGGATACCCGCCTTTTCTTCCGCTTTTTCTTCCATTCTGTCCTGTCACCCGTCATGCTATCATCAACTCCCTCTTTTTTCATATCAGTCCTCACACAATCCATCCATCTTTTCTTTGGTCTCCCTCTTCCTCTCCATCCGTCGACATGTAAATTCATAACTGCTTTAGTAACATGCGTTTCATCCCTCCTCTTTACATGACCATAAGGAAACCTTGTGTAGCAAAATTTTATGCTCCTAGTACCATTACTTTCGGCTATGCGTTTATATGTCTGTCAGATTCTCCTCTTATATATAAAAGCAGATTCAAACTTCAAGCAGCTTCAGCTATGTGTGAGAATGCCCTGCCAGAGTCTGTGTTTCTTGACAGTTACAACTTAGGGGTCTTTTAATAATAATAATTATTATTATTTATTTTCAGGCTACTAAAGCCCATATTATACTGAAAATTATCTTAAAATTCATAAAACATATTAACTACATTACAAATAATCTACTTATTTATCATTAAAACCTAAGTTTGTCTGGTAGATATCGCTGTCAGCGATAAGAACACCATTGTACCCTTAGATTTAAGTTATTCTATAAATAGTATCTACTGTTCCTTTTTGGTGTACAATAAATTTTATTCTATTCTTCTTCCCGGCAAATCACATTAAAACATCATATTTAGTACATGAACACATACACAATCAAACCACTGCACGTAATCAACATGGCTTTTACGTCGTCACGTCGTGGTCACGGCACCAACCACTCACTACGGACGCGTAGTTGAAAATGTGGTCGCGTTTCAACCAATCGGACGTGCGGCACTAGAATGAGTGACGTTACTCATTGTAGTGCCGCACGTCCGATTGGTTTCTAGTGCCCTTTGTCATGCTAATTTGTCAAAAGAATCATAAAATGTTGGGCTTTTGTGGTATTTTTATATTAGGATTTGTTACACATATTGGATACTAGACACGTCTATTTCTAAGGGTTTGGGCTAGGCGTTCATGAGTTAGTGAATGAGTCAGGACTTTTCTTTTATATAGATAGACTAGCTTCTGACATCGGCTTTGCCTACATAAACGCAGAATTTTTTCCTAAGAGATCATATTCTCAGGATAAAATTTATATGTTGGTACATAGCGAGTTAATCATGTCCTGGAATAGTTTACAGGACATGATTAACTCGTGTGCCAATTTAAATCCGTTTAGTGGTCCAAGCGTGAAGAAGAAACAAATACATTCAAACTTTATATTATTACTACCCTCTGCGAAGCGAAGGCTCTACTTCGTTGTGTAAATTCAAAATTATCCGAAGGTAAAAAACTCCTAGATTGAAAAGTGTACCTAAAACGGGGTGAATAGGAACTTAAGGGTGAATAGAAACAAAAATTTACGCCTTTGTAATATTAGTGTGATGTAGAGTGATATTAGGTTTTGCTATACACACACATATGCTATACTACAACTCATGATGCCTTACAAGGCGTCAAAGAATACAAAAGTATAGAAAGGAAAAACGCTTCAAGTCTTCAATATCCTTTACATCATCATGATACAAGACATCGTACTAGAAACGACCATCCTTTACACCCGGGGACAAAAACCTGACCCTACTCATACAAAATTCTAAAAGATCCTATGTCACGTACAAAATGTATTATGTTACGTCAATGCAAATCTCAGAAATTTTCAATAGCGTAATATCGGAAATGATCTCGGCGTGAGGGTAGATTATTTATTGCAACCATATTTTACCGGACGAGCTGCCAAAACTTTCGAAGTTTTTCTTTTTAGGGTTCCGTAGCTTAGTTGGTAAAAACGGAAACTGACTTAGCTGGAAATAAAAATTTCAAGTTTGATACATTTTAGAACAGTGAACAAATCAGACTTCTAAATCAACGCAACCTAACGATAAGGCCGTTTATATTCTGTCTATGGTGTATATTTGTACATTCGCAAGGAAATCAAAACCTATAAGATACATCCGTTGACCTAGAATCTTGATATTAGGCAAAAAGTAAGGTCGTAAAAAAATAAAGTCTGCAAACTGTGAATTAGTCGTTATGTCAAAAAATAATGAATAAAAAAATATATTTACGAGTGGAAAAAGCCTTCGGGATTCGAGAACTATTTGCACAGGTAAGTCTGTACAGAACCCTCGGTACGCGAGTCCAATTTGCACATAACCGATTTTTTTTAAAGATAGATAGATATATCACGTTAATCATGTGGATTAACATAAGTTTGGTAGCAGTTATAGTAAGTTTTGCTTACTTAGTTGCGTAGTCAAAATATTTACAGGATGTTACGAGTATTTTAGAATCATTATTATGAATTTTCATAAATAAATATCGATTTACTTATTCGGTTGGCACGGAAAAACTTGTCTTGTAAACTTTTTGGTTTACTGGAGAGATACTCTAAAGCAAGTAACAATTCAGTTGCCTGTAGCTATTGCTATTTTAAAGTACTTAAAGTCAAGATTGAATAGGTTAGTTTCTAGGCAACTGTGCGCCATCTACGGCCACATCATCGCTTACAGTTGAGATAGAGGTCAAACGCGAGCCAATGCATGATAAAAAAAACTTTTTTTAATTAGACCTTAATTATCCTGGAAAGGTATATGGAATAAATTTTATCCTGAGAGTAAATTTCCTTATAATTATTCTACTTGGTACATGCGTGTGAAGCCTCTGGCTAAAACTAGTTTACTGTGGTTGATACTTCGATCAAAAAACTAAAATAAATATTTTTCAACATATATAAGGATATTCTGATATTCCCAATAAAATAAACATGTACAGATTCTGTTCCAATAAAATATGTTCAGTCTATTATCATAACATCTTACAAGAACACACAAAAATGTGGCCTATTAATCAGAACAAGACGGGAGCAAGAATGATATTTTGTGAAACAACATTATTCTAGCAATACAATGAAAAGTTTTGTTTGTGTCATGGAGGCACGCTGTTTTTATTTGTAAATAATGTCACAAGATAAATTAGTGCAGAAGGATCATCTACCTCATATACCGTGCCTTTTCCCAACTATATTGGGCTCGGCTTCCAGTCAAGCTGGATTTAGCCACAGAACATGATTTAGCTGAATACCAGTATTTTACGAGGAGCGGCTGCCTACCAGACCTTCACAACGCATTAACTGGGGTAATACGGTATTTCATGGCAAGACTGGAGACAGATTTACTGGCTTGACTATCCGTAACAACTGCCAAAGATTTACAAATGACAGCCGGCTTAACGTGCTTTCCGAGGCACGGAGGAAACACGTTATGTTAAGATGGTCACCTATCAACGGACCAACCTTGGCAAGCGTTGCTTTACCTTGAAGATCGACCTGTGCGGCTGTTATTATCAAGCCACAAGCTCTTCCTTTTGTCTAAATCCAATAAGAGAAATAAAAGTATACACCTTTCAAAAAACTTAAGTAAGAGTTTAAAGTTATTGAAGCGACATTCTAACAGCGGTAACGATACCTACATAATTATATCTCATAATTTTTACGAAATATTTCAAAATTGATTGAGCCACGCCACCCCCAAAGATCACAAACAAATATCACGTACAATATTCAATTGCTGCCTCACATTTATATTTATTAAGTACAATTCGTCTAGAAACCAAGGATAATCAAAACATTAGACCGTCTGATTACGCCATAATACCAAAAAAAATATCTACATTTATTTTCACTTATTTCTGACTAAATAAGTAAAGAAACTAATCATGTTATTAAGGCTCGTTGTACGTATTCATTACACACAAAGTTAGTTTTTTCTTGTTGTCTATTTGTTCCATTGTGTAGGTAATAAGACGCGTGACCTGATATTGGATTAGGTCTCTCATTCTTAGCTCTGACACGTGGTTGTAATGTTAGACTTATTTACTTAAATAAGTAATAAGTTAATAGAAAAGGAAGAATAATGAGTTCGATAGTTTATGTACATGTTTTTTTTCTAAGTGGGAAATTATTCAATGACTTCCTGCTCACTCCGCCCAAGAGTGTGTTAGATTTTAACCGACAAAAACCCACTCCTTTGTCCCTTGTTTGCCTTACGTTCCAGGGCCCTGGGTTTTCCTTTCAGAAGCGAAGCCGTGGCCCCAGTAGGTTTGGACCCTGCTGAGCTCCTAGAATTTTTAACGGTGGAACACTTCGCACCGTGATCACCTGATTTTTGATCGCAATGCAAGTGGTCAGATTTTTAAAATGAAAGAAATTTGATTGTCGTCTTTACAGTAGGAGTGATATAGGTTTATAATAACATAGGTACTGTTAAGCAGAGGAAAATGAAATGTACTGGAGCTAATATTGGGTTTTATGTCTGACCCAAAATGAGAGGAGACCTGATAGGAATGACCCCGATTTACGTAAGGAATCCGGCTCGACTTTCGACAAAAAATTCGGTGACAGGACATGTAACTTCCACCAATCTGCATTAGGCTCGCTTGGTAGATTATGTCCCAGTCCCGTCCCCAGACAAGAAGTTTGAGTCACAGCAGTAGTAACATTATAAGGCTGACTTTGTTTATTTTGCTTATGATGCAAATTTCGGTATATGAATTCAGTAATATCTGCCAAGTACTAGTCTTCTGATTTTTTTACACTGTGGTACCAATGTGGGCGGAATGTTGTAAACGACTTTACCGACTCATTTTAAAAGACGTATTCAACCGTTTTGTAGTCGTTGTCAGCGTGGAAAGTTCCACATTTTCATGTATGACGGAGTAATGGAAAGTTTTTTGTTTCGACTGTTATTTTTTGTTATGAAATTATAACAAAGCAAGTCCGTTTTGTTTGTGTGTTGTTTTAATAGATTCCAAAAATAAGCGTATTCAGTAAGAGAAACAATAGGTTTATAAACAAAGAACAAACTGATTTCATAACTCTACCCCGAAGTTTAGTTTTGTGGCTGATCGATGGAAGGATGCTCATGTTACATAAACTTAACAAAGTATAAGGATATAAAAGAAAATTTTGAGTGTTTCTAGTTTATGACATATTTTTGACACCGAAGTTATTTTGTAACTTTGATTCGAATAGAATAGAATAAAATTTATTGTTCACTTAGTTAACTTACAAATGTAATTTAACTTACGTAACGTAACTTTATTGTTAATTGTTTTGTTTTTGATAGTCGTTGTTTGTGTACTCTATAAATAAAAGCAAATATCTTCGATAGCAGATATGATAATTTATTGTAGAGTTCCATTGTCTATCTCAAGATTTAATCATAAGGTCTTCACCAAATTCAAATGCCATCAAAACATCTCTTTCTAAACTAAAAAAAATCATCGGTTGTGAATTAGCAACTAATTACATTCAGTCTATCGGGCGAATTGTGAATATTCTTCTTTTAAAGTCGATTAAAAATATTCAAATTTTTATTAGTTATATATGTTAAACCAACAGCCTCTTTTTTATATTTTATATTGAGAAAAAACCTTCTCGATACGTCCTCATTAAATATAAAGTTGCCAAGGATAGAGCTCGCAACTTCGACTACAATAGCAAAGTGCCAATCATGGCAGTAAACACTTCAGGCCGTTGTATCCCGACAACACGAACCGATAGCGTCCATACTGGATGGAAACGTGTCTATTTTCATTTTTAGATCTTCCACTTTCCCACTTCAATATTTTAGTTGGCTTCAAAATGGTTTCCACTTTTATAGCTTTTAAAGTGTGCTGTGAAGTTCTGTTATTGGTTTCTTTCTGTACTTATTTCACTGTCTTTATTTGAAAATTTATTACTTTGAAATCTACTTAGGATAAACAAACAATAAATATTTCGGGGAAAAGGTTTATGGTGTAAAAAAGGTAAGGTCCGAAGGTATTCCCTTGTGGAACACTTTTCATATTTCACTTATTTTATTTAGAAATGCTCTTATAAAGTTTACTTCTGACCCCTTTTATATGTGTCATTATTTATCTTATTACAGAATTAGTTCTACAAACTTTATTGAAGAAAATCGCTAGTTTATTTAAACAAATTATTCTACAGACTATGTCAAACACTTCCGATGACACGAAAAAGAAATCAGACAAGTAACTACTCTTTTTATTAACTTACTGTAATAAAAAATTGAGGTGGCCTACCTAAATTATTCTGACAGATAAGCGAGTTTATCTCATATAAAAATGAGGAAGGTACTACCATTTTCATAAACAACCTATCTCTAGAATCTATGATGCGGAAACGAGTATCGATTGCTTAATGCGCGGAAGAACTCAGCCAAGTCAGTGCCTGCTGCTATATTATATAACCTTTGATCGGTTTCACTTTGCGATGTACAAAAGAAACACGATATTCACCCTTTGACAATGTTTTTATTTCCCTGTCGTTGCGTTGTTTTTCTTGGGGTTTCAATATCGACGTTGTTTCGATTTGTATTTTTATATGTAAATTCGGATTTTTTCAAGAAAATGTTTTGGTTATTTTATTTAAGGAATGTATTAAAGGCTAATTGCAGTTTATTTACAGTTTAATGATATGACAATCCTTCTATATCTCTTGTAGACTGAATGACTACTAGTACTGGTCTTTAAATATTCATTGCATTTGTGATTGGGTAGATTTGGTAATGGCATCATATTTCAGTCTTCTTCTTTTCGTATCGAGTTAAGTTAAAGAGTCGAGTTAAGTTTCGTATCGAGTCGATATTTCAGTAGTACTGTTTCTTCTAAAAAATATTTTTTTAAATACTAACACAAAATGCGCTTACAATTGATTGAAAAATAAACATAATAATTGCACAAAATTAAAAATAAATAATGATACCATTAAAGAATTATAAAAATATATGACCACGTCAAAAGTAAAACTAAACAGGTATGCAAAGAAAGATAGAAAAACAAGAAGTTATATAAAAAACAAACTTAGTAAAGTCTAATAAATAAAAAAAAAATTGTCTCCCATGATTGATAAGCATGGTCCAGTTTTAATATTTTTCAGAGCGTCCTTTATAGGGTCCGTGATCCCAACATAACATCAATCAAACATTGGAGACTTTGTTCTTTTTATTGACGCTGAAAGATCAGGCCAAATGCCTGATCTTTTTAATTAAAAGTTGAAAAGCAGGATTTAATTTTACGTCCGTTTTATCTTATTTCTATTTTTAAACTCGTTATGGGTAAGACTGGTCGTTACTGGGGTTTTATTAAAATGTTTATTTCTTTAGAATAGCTTTTATACTATTTTCATTATTTCAAAGCTGTTTCTAAATACTCGTAATTTTCGGTCAGTCCAGTCAGATCTATGACTAAACTAATATAATAAGAAGAAATATAATAAGAAAATTTATGCAAAAAACCAATTCTAAAAATGCACAATCTCTTTTAGTTTTTGAAGTCAATTGAAAATATGTATTTATTGAACACATTGCGCTAAAATTGTGACAAGGGCAAAATAATTTTAATGATAATATCGTAAAATAGATTAAACTTTATTGTACACCAAAAATTAACAGTACAGTTTACAATAACTTAAATCTATGGGTACAATGGCCGTCTTATCGCTGACAGCAATATCTACCAGAACAAAACAAAAATAAAATGATAAATAATTCCATTACCATAGAAGATAATAGGACACCACTTGACACACTCTCAACACCTACAGACAAACACAACCCTAACCCCATTTAGTAGAAATACTCAGCAATAAGAAGTATTTCCGTTTCGGCATCCAGATTTTCGGCCCCCAAACTATTCCCGATTCGGCACCAATAGGTATTTTGGATTAGGATTTTGTATATCATCATCATCATCTCAGCCGAAAGACGTCCACTGCCGGACATAGGCCTTCCCCAAAGTATTAGGTGATTAAAAAAAGTATTATTTGTATTAGTTACTACCATCCAAAATACCTATTGATGCCGAATCGGGAAAAGCTTGGGTGCCGAAACTTTTGTTGCCAAAAATCTGGGTGACGAAACGGTAATACTTTCGCAATAAAGACATCGCAATATCTAAAGTAAATATTGCTTCAATAAACCCAATAGACATGAAAGTTACAGCCAATAAGAAGTAAGTTACCAATGAAAACGAATTATTACAAGGAAAAACAAATCATAACATTAATTAGAAGGCGTTACTAAGGGAAGTATCATTTCACGCTAGATTTGTTTTGCGAAGATATTTACTATTTATTCCGTATCTTACTTTTGGATTTCAATCATTTTTTGTCCGGGTTCGTGTTACATGGATAACGATTTGTTTTATGCTTAACCAAGGTCATTGACATACAGTCCGAAGCATTATCAAACCTAAGTGGCAGTGGTCAGAGCATGGACACATTGCACGTAGAATAGATGGTCGATCGGGTGGAAAGGTTCTGGAGTGGCGACTGCGTAACAAAAGAGGCAACGTTGGGAGGCCTCCCATAAGGTGGACCGATGTACTGGTGAGAGTCGCGGGAATGCGATAGATACAAAACGCACAGGTCCGTTCGTTATGGTGACACTTGGCGGAGGCCTGTGTTCATTAATGATGAACAGTGAACGTCTAATAATATAATATTATTAGTAGTTTTTTTCTTTTTTTTTCTGGTAGGGGAATCATCAGAATGACTTCCCCCGCTCTTGGACGGAGCGGCAGGGCGTGTCAGACTCTTACTGACTAAACCCCTACCCCGTTCCTTCGTTGCCTTCGTTGCCTTCGTTTTGGGGGGGACTCGGTGTCAACCTTTAGGAATACCACATGTTCCCCCCAGAGGTTTCGGCCCTACCGGGCCCCTACAGTTTGCTGACATCTCCTTGAGGCGCGCGTGGAACAGAACGCGCCGTTGACGACTGGGCTCGGTCCAGATTATTTCCAGACTGCCGGACAGCGAGCTACCCAGTGCTCGCCGTCCGCGAACCCGCGCCTACGGTAATTATTAGTAGTGGAGTCAGATTTGACTGTTAACAATAAAATACGATTCTCTCCTTCCATTTGATTTCCTTCTCTCTGTGTTTCAACTTTAATGCAATTATTAAGCAGTTCACATGAAACTAATTACTTAACTCGGAATAATATATTAAATTACCTTCGCATTTATTGGCTGCGACGATGTATTTAACCTGAGAATGTATTGGAAGCTTTGATTTCAATGCTTTGATTTGAATATTGATACGGCATCTTTGATTATGTTTAAAACATTGCAGAGTATTAGTTAGGGTTAAGTATAGTCTACTGTAGGACTAACTCATGTTTATTTTTATCCTGAACCCCTCACTTGCTATAACGACTAAAACTGTAGCATTTTAGCTGGTTGGAATCCGCCATAATTTTCCCCAGACGTATTTTACCCATGAGAACTAGCCCACATGGAAAAAAGTTATTAATACTCCATAGAAATTGTAAAACTTACCTTTGCAAATACTCAATATTAAATTTTTCAAGGATTTTATCGAGGCTTTGATACTCGTAGTATGTCTAGTTCAGAGATTCTGCACCTCCTATATTAAAACAAATAATTGTAGGTCTCATAATATTGTTTGGATATACCTACTTATTTAGATTTACAATAAAGCGTATTCCTTTCTACTATATTCTATTCTGATGATGAGTCTGCGTCCTGGACTCACGAATTACATATAAGATTACTTTCTGTAATTTATTTCTCCAACTCTGCTCCCAAAATGATGAAGAAAGTATCATGAGGAAACCGGCTTGTCTTAAAGCTAGAGCCTAAAATTCAAAGACATGCTATATGGGTTCGCGTTGTGGATTATGGCTCATTCCTACTAGAGTGGAGGCCTGAGTCCCAGCAGTGGGAACATAATAAGCCTTCCAATATAATGCTCCCATTGTTGACTATGCTATGGTATGCCAATGATGAGTGATGAATCTAAATAAATCTACATACATCACGTTAATGTTTATTTTAAGGCGAAACTTTATGAATATGTGTATATTTGTTATCTGTTCACGGTTGAACGACTCAACGAATTTGAATGAAATTTGGCCCACGTATGACACAGGCGTTAGTTCACTTTAAATAATTTTCGACTATGACGTAGGAAAAGAAGGAGCTCGTGGCTAGATAATAACAGCCGCACGGGTCGATCTACAAGGTTAAGTAACGCTTGCCAGGGTTGGTCTGTGGATGGGTGACCATCTTAACATACCGAGTTTCCTTCGTGCTTCGGAAAGCACGTTAAGCCCTTACGGATAGTCAGAAACCAGTAAATCTGACTCCAGTCTTGCCATGAAGTACCGTGTTATCCCAGTTAATGGGTTGTGGAGGTCTGTTAGGCAGCCGTTCCTCGTAAAATACTGGTATTCAGCTAAATCTGACTGGAGGCCGACCCCAATATAGTTGGGTAAAGGCTAGGTAGATGACGTAGGAAAAGCCAGCGTCAAAAGCCAGTTCTCTAATAAACTGTGTTCCTCATAACGCACTGGTACAAATGTTACTTTTATAGGTCGTAAGTATGAAGAAATGGGTTACCGTGTCATAATTTATTGCGGGTACCAAAATATCGCTGATGTTACAAGGGAGGTGTTTGGGATCAAGTCGCAACGAAAGCGTAAAGCGAGTGTGATTTTTTTTTTGTTATTTGCAATAGAGTTGAAAACGATAGAATTTTTGGATACACACAATACTACGTCAATTACACAATAAAAAGAAAAAGAAGCAAACACAACAGAAAACATACACAAAATAAAATCATTTTTCTTTTCTTTTTCAATGCACCGATTTTTATTAGAATACAATTGAGTGATGACATTGAGTTGACCGTGCCCAAACCAAATGGGTTTCCATCTCAACAATTTCTAAGCGTCCGAAACCCAGCGCTGGTGTTAAATTGTGTCGGAAGGTTTCAGCAATTACCAATGTGTCATGCACGAATCTAGCGCTCTCATAGTAGATCTTGGTTCTATGAGAATGTCATGCGTAAACCGTATTCTATTAAGTTATTATTTCTTGGAAAGTTTACTCTAACAACGTCAATTTACTATTTCAAGGTTTTGCTAGCGTAGAATTTATCTATAAAATACACAAATTATTTCATTGGTAAAACCAACAATTTTTTAGACACCGATAAAAATACATTATGCACAGTAATAATATGTTAAAATACAAACAACAAAAAAAAAGAAATACCATTCTCTAAACCCGCTCCTCTTTCTATAAGCACATCGCTTTACCCCGCACATTAATATGACATAGTACTGTAGCAACACTGGATTACATCTAGGTTACAAAAGGTACGTGAAGATACGTACGTGTGAGTTTTACAAGTGACTGTATTCACAAAATACCTAGCTATATAAAAGGTATGTACTTTATAGTGCCCTAGTACATGACCTAATGTACCAGGGCTCTACGAACGTGAGAATGTTATAATTTATGGCGGGTAATTCTCGTAAGTAAAAAGCTCTCGAGAGAATTCGTTTGGCAAAGGTCTGAACCTCTAAATTGTAAAAACTGATGTTACATGTTGTCGTTTTGCAGAATTTACTTATTCTACTGGGAATAAAAAAAAAGACTGATTTATCGCGTCCACACAAAACCGCGATGCGAAGCTATACGATGCCAAATTGTGAATTGTTGTGTTTTTGTGTAGGAAAGCATCGCTGCAATGTGCAATTGATGCGAATCAATTCGCAAATTCTTGTGCTAAGTACGTCGTAAGACGATGCGACGTCGCATCGTAGTTTTTTCATCAAAGTTTATCATATCATCGTAGTTTGAAGTTTGGGAGAAATGTTAAGGTTTTGAAATCGTCAATACATATGTGTTGACGACATAGTAATGGCCGCACCTTAGTTTTATATTTCAGAAAGTAATTGCTCTTTCTGTTAATTAGAGTTTTAAGACCTATTAAAAATCTGGCATTATTTAAAACAGACAACATAAATTAAATGTACGACTAGTAGAAGTACGACTTAATTCTTAATTAATTTACAAAATTGGTTACGTTTATCAGCCACAAAATTGTCTTTTACACGAAAAGTCTTAGGAAATCCTTTGGCATAACAACGAAGTTCCTTTGCCGAGTTCTTATGCGTCATTAAGACGCTTGTAAGTGACAGAAACTGTTTATGCTCTCGACATAACGTTTTGTAATTAGGAAATCAGAAGATGGCTTAAATTACATTTTGAAATTGTCCTTGAATATAATTTTGGAGTTTTTAAATAATAGTAGATGTTTTAGTCTATTGATGACGTGATATTTTAATGCTTACCCAGTTAATGGCTTGTAAAGGTCTGGTAGCCAGCCGTTTCCCGTAAAATACTGGTATTCAGCTAAATCCGGCTAGACTGGAAGCCGACCCCAATATAGTTGGGAAAAGGCTAGGCAGATGATGAAGACGTGATATTTTAAGATGTGTCACTCTGAGACTCTTCTTTTTCATGCCCTTATATTACATATTACTTGGGGGCGGCGCAACACGTTCAGTATATTAATATTTAATTTAAATCAGGCAAGCGCGTTCTATCGACGACCACATCGTGGTTTTCCATTAGGTGACATAGTGGTCAAGCGCGAGTCTATCCGTAGTAAAAAAGTTACATTATTTTATTTTATGAGCAACAGATTTTTTTTAAAGTTATCCACAAAAATTACAATCATAAGAAAGGTAAGTATTTTATTTTATTACAACAGTTTTTTTTAAATCAACTACATATATACGTGCTCAAAATTAAAAAAACCAATAAAATAGCTACAGAAAATTTCAGCTTCCCCAAAAATATTGCTCATCTTGCAAAAATGGATACCTATTTCAACCCACTTTATCAATTTATGGATAAGAAAGATATTTTGCGGCACGTCCATTGAATAGGTGTCCAGGGGATGAACGGATGTTTTCCTAAGTGAATAGAGGCAGGGTATTAGTCCTCCACTTGGTAACATTATTAATCTTTCTGGGTGACACTTCAAAGTTTCCAACTTGTAGGGAATATGACCAGATGTTCTGGTGTTGTTTTGTTGTTTTTTGTCGTATTTATTCATTGTTATCTTGGGTTGTTGTGGAATTATGTTTAAGTGTTTCATGGAATAATAATTTACTAGTCCATTGTGACAGATTGTACTTTAATGATCAAATTATAATAGGTATACATTTTTTATGATGTATAGTAGACTCTTGTTAGACCACTACCTATCTCAACTGGTGGTAAGTGAAGGTGTGGCCGACGATGTAGGACAGTTACCTTAAAGAAACCTATTCACTTTTGACCGAAAGACCCCTAGGTTAGAACTATCAGAAAACACAGACTTCGGAAGGGAATTCCACTCATTAGCTGTAGGTATAAGTAATTAATGTGTTCCTAAAAGGGTTTATACGTATAGTATTATTATTCATTGAATAGAAGACCCTAAAATAGGTTGTTTAGGCCACAAAAATATTTATTCCGTGTACCTGTATTCGAATCCACAACACGCAGGTCAGCAGCCAATCTCTTAACCACTGCACCAATTACCCCATACTTTTGAACTGGAAAATACGGAGAAGGAAACTCAAACAAAGCTGGTTCATTAGCAGATAATTGGGTCAGTACTCGTCCAAAAGTGTCTCCAACATTGGAGGAAAAGGATTAATTATTTCTTTCTCACATTTCCTTAACTGAGGAAAGAAAATAAAGTGGAAAGTATATTTTTAACAATGAGGACTCAATTAAAAGGGTATTATTGAGTTTGGGGAATAGGTAATGAGAGAAATATGTATAAGAGAAATAGAGTGCGTCTAATGAAAGCGCGAGCGCAAGTTTTCTTTTTAAATTTAATTGGCAACATTATTCAGCCGCTATAATTGTAGGAAATTAAAAAAAAAATGAAATTTCAAGACATGATTCTCCTACTAGTTAGTAATACCACATACCAAATTTTGGACTTAACCTCTTTTTCTCAGGTCGCGCTTTCATTAGACGGACTATATGTGTAAATATGATAGTGTCCATGGAGTTTCTTGCACGTTCTTCTCCATAGAGATCTTCACTGAACGGTTCTGTGCATCTCGTATCCATCGCATTCCTGCGATCGCCACCAGGTCATCGGTCCACCTCATAAGAGGCCTTCGAACGCTGTGTCTTCCGATACGTGGCTCACTCTAGAACCTGAATCTAGAACGTACCTGTAAACGTTCTATTAGATATATAGTTTTTTGGTTGATATGAGTTTTATAGTATTAGGGCATCAAAGGCACGTGAGCAACTCGGCTCAAACTATACTGATGCAGAAACGTAGCGTCGACACCCGCCATGTTTTTAACCTATAACTTATTCTAATCTGTTTAAACGTTAGTAAGCTACAAATTTGTGTTATGCAAATAAATATTTGCATGTTAGATAAATATTTGTCGGAAGGTTATACAAATAAATATTTGCATAATCGCCCGACTCTCAGAGCTTTTCCTGAAGGGGTGAATTTGCCGCGATTCTCACGACCATAATCACGAGTGGCTGTTGCGTCCAGGGGTGACGTTTTCTCGATTTGGCACCAATAGGTATTTTGGATTAGGATTCACTGGAAAGATAATCTGGGCAAACAGGGTTTCCTCAACCTATCGCAAGTATCATGCCAGTGTGGACCCCTCACAGGATATGCGTCATCTCCTTTCCTGTCCAGCATGCCCAACTACCTGCACCTTTAACGACCTATGCGCTACTATAGAGCTGTCCAGGTGGCTAAATATATTGGTCGGACAAAATTTAAGTTCAATCGACACGACAAGAAGAAGATTGGGATTTTGTATTGGTTACTACCATCCAAAACACCTATTGGTGCCGAATCGCGAATAGCTTGGGTGCCGAAACTTTTGATGCGGACAATCTGGGAGCTGAAACGAGAATACTTTCCAGGAGTATACAAACGCGCATTTCTGTATCAAAATTTTGATACTGCATTTTTGTGGTTACGACGAAGCTTTAACTCTGCGTGAGTGTGAGTTTAGCCTTACGAATATTAGGTTGGAGAAATAAGGTCAATTTATCCAATCTTAGAAAGTCTGGGGGCAAAAAGGGTGCTTTGTCACTATCGTCAAGTGTCTACACATGTTACATACGGGTAGGCTGACCCTTACATAACACTCCATCTAGGTTATTGTGAGTAAAAAAAATGTCTTCTGTTATCATTAATTAATCACAGAAAAGCAATACTTTCAATGTAAATAGGACTTTTGGTATAAAACAAATTAAATATCGACGGCGCGTAATAGTAGGGGAGCCCCAGAAGGGATTTCGGGATTTACTAAAGCGCGGCAGATTAATATACAGGGGGATACCTTGCACCCAGTTAAGTACCGCCACCAAATATGAGGCCCATATATAAAGCCGCCCGTGAAGGATACAGGATCAGATTAGTAAAAAAAAAATGACTCTCAGACATTCCCGAGCGCGTCAGATTAAGGTAGGGTGAGTTAATTACATCTTAAAAAGTGTATATTCCACTAATCTGACAATTTGAGAGAGACGTAAAGAAAGGGGAGGGCAGCAAAGTTGTAAAAAAAAAACGTCATCTTGACATTCTCGAGCGTGGCTAATTTTTTTTTATTTTGAAGGAAATAATTCAAGAATAATGAAAAATATATAATCTGACGATTTCCGCAAGCCGAAATAACAAAAAATCGTCGATAAAGTTAAATGCGTGCAGTTGTGTGATGGCTACATTTCCTTCTCCGGTTTTCTAAAGAGTTCCCTCAAAATTAGATTTCGTGGGAATTTGAACTGATTCGGAACGTTAGATTTTGATACATTTTGAAAAATCTCAAAAAAATAAGTTTTATATTTTGAAAGTGGTTTGTTTAAAATAACTTTTAAACAGCTTTATCGATCAACTTCAAAAACTAATCCGCCTTTGAGCTTGAAAAACCACGTCGATCGCTACCAAGCTGGTCAAAATCGGTTGATTCGTTCGAGAGATATCGTGAACGAAATAAACCCGAAAAAGTGATTTTTCGGGATTACTCCGAAATTTTTGGTTCGATAAATTAAAACTAGAAAATAGCTTATGAGGATGATAAAACTGCGTTGAATGCCGCAAACCGCGTGAAAATGACTTGATCCGTTCAAAAGTTATTGCGGTTTGAAGATTCCAAAAATAGTGTTCTATGAAACTTTTATCAGACTTTCGAGCTGGGAGAGCTCAAATATTATCTCTTTGAACTCAGCGAGCTTAAAATATCACATAAAATATATTTTGAGCTCAAAAATAATATAAGTACAATTTTAAGCGCCCAGGAATGGAATTAGCTGGAAGTTGCAGGGGTTTTTTTGTCAGATCAGGCGAATCCCTCTAGATAATCGTCAGATTATGAGACAGTACGTTTAGAACATAAAGATGAACCATATATATCTTAATCTGACGCGCTTTATGAAAGTGGCCACGAGTTTGCGTCCCATCGAAATGGTCAGATTAGTGAATGAGATCTTTTTTTTGATGCACTTAACACTCCCTTAGAAAATCTGACGCGCTCGATTAAATTATTTTTTTTTCCATTTTCAACCCTTCCATACAACCACCCCCATCATGCAAACGATCAGATTAACATACGTACATTATTAAAAATACGTAGGGCATTGATGCTATCAATATCTGACGCGCTCGAGGATGTCCATGCAACAGTTTTTTTTTACATATTTAAAAATCTATAGCCGCTTCCCCCACCGATGAAAAGGTATAATCATAGAACATTTTTTTCTTCTTATCATCTAAGCTTTGCAACCCAATAGGTCTCTACGACGCTCGAGTAAATCCCTATTTAGCATCGTGGCCTCCCCTACTATAATGTTCCACGCAGCAAAACCGTAGAGGGCCAGCAGGGCATTATATTATTATTATTATTATCATCGAATGACTGGCCTGTTGGTCTAGTGGTTAGTGACCCTGACTGCTATACCGGAGGTCGTGGGTTCGATTCCCACCCAGGACAAATGTTTGTGTGATGAGCACGATCATTTGTTCTGTGTCTGGGTGTAATTTATCTATAATATGTATGTATTTACAAATACTCGTATATGTAAATACATATAAGTATGTTTATCAGTTGTCTAGTACCCATAATACAAGCTCTGCTTAGTTTGGGACTAGATGATGTTGTGTGAAAGTTGTGGAATATTATTATTATTATTGCCTCCGGTTACTTCTGGGCAAGCATATTCCATCGACGACCGCATTGTCGTTTTCCGTCAGATGAGATAGTGGTCAAACGTGAGGCTATAAATAACAATAAAAAAAAACTACCAATATTATCTTAATGCTCACCTTACACAAAAACAAGCTTAAACATGTGTGTTCATTATCAAGAAAAAAACCCTTTTGTAATCTTACACGAGTGTTTTATTTCTACAGAAAACCCTTCGAAATAAGAGCGAGAAAAACACGGGTACACAAAAAACATGAGGGTGAAACACAATCAAGAGGGTGCTTATTGGCAAAACCTTTCTTTTGAATACCTTAATCCTTGGCACACATAGCTAAGTATTTACTGGATATATGAAGAGAACGTAACAGAAAAACTGAAAGGAAATCGTTTGTCTTGGTATGGTCATGTGAAGAGGAGGGATGAAATGCATGTTACTAAAAGAGTTCTGAATTTACATGTAGATGGATGGAGAGGGAGAAGGAGGCCAAAGAAAAGATGGAGGAGTTACTCTATAGCTGTTTGGAGTTTGGAAGTTGGTGGTTGACCCTCGTACCTCAGAAAGTTGGTCCTGCGCCTGGTCTCTCTCCGGTCGTGTCGGATTGACGTACCATCGGATTATGGGAGTAAAGGAACAGAGAGTGCACCTGTGTTTGCGCACACACTTGTGCACTATAATATTTCTTGCGTACTTGGCTGATCTCTGTTGAGATTGGCCACCATAATCTAAATTCGGGAAGACTATAATATAGTCTATTATATTATAATAGATCTATAAGTAAAATGCTAGAACAAATTTTCTTCTCACGAAGAAGTATTCAACAAATTTATTTTATTATTTCTATCAAAAAGTAACAGGCGGAAAGTGAGGACACCGTGGAACCTCTCTAGCTACTCCTGAAAGAGGGAACTTATCAAAACGTTTCTCTTCTTCTATTTTCCGGTATTCCCTAAGTATGCGTACTTTAAAGGTAATTGCCGTATTTTCAAACGCATTAACATACCATTTGCTATCTGTCAAAAACACACCCAACATCTCCAGTTTACATTATATCTAATTGAAGTTGCTGGTACTATAAATATGATGAATGCCTAATATTTCGACTTAAATTGAAACATTTTTAATCTCAAGAATTGGTCTTTTATGTACTGCTGTTATTTTTTAAGACTGTGAAGCTAAATTACTTATTTTATAGACCTGTATTTCAAAATAAAATTACTTACAAAGTTATTTACTTTGAAGGTCGTTTGTAATTTACTGACTTCCAACTCTTTTCTAATTGACAATATTTTTTATTCTAACTTCTAACGATGATAAAATTCAGAACAAGTTATCAAAAAGTAACGGCACGTCAAAGTTTTGGGACAATTTTCACTGACGCTTGACACTGAAAAAGTTTTAACATTTTTCCAAGTCAATTATATTTTTATTCCTTCTTAAATCTGTTTTTATTTATTTATTAACCATTACAGGTACTATGAATTTCCAAGTACAAATTAAAAACACTATTCAAGATATATGACACACATTTAACATTTCTTGTATCAAGAACAGTTTATTTTCAGCGTTATTAATACAAGGTGTAAAAAGACCGATCACAAAGCCGATAACTACACATTCTGCACGTGTAATTAAGTAACTTGGACCAAAAAATAATGCTGGGAAAAAACTTTTTTTTTTAATCTTTAAAAAATAATTAATTAATAATAATTCTGATCAGCTGCGCGTTCGGCCGCTCGCGCTTGGTCGTTGAACCGACCGCACGCTTGTGTGTGTGAGGCGCTCGTTGTGTTTAGTTTTCAATGCATTTTAGTAACTTTAAATGCGTAATTGACTATGAAAAATTGATAATTTTGATAACGTATGTTCGGAAGAAAGTTTACTAATGATACTTGGAATACGATTTTGAAAAAAAAACGAAAAAAAAATGTTGACTTTGACCTTCAATATCTCCAGAACCAGTGAATTCCCAGATATGGTCTAGAAGAAAAAAAGTATCCTAGTGATGAGTAGAATATGGGGTTTTCGTTTTCGTTAAGGGTCTTTTTACACCCTTTATATTCATTTATATTTTTCTGTTTTAATAAATAATTAGTTCGGTTCAACACTATATCAATAATCACAATGGCGGCCTAACCAGCATGGGACTTTGAGCGCCATTTTTTGTCTTTGCTAATCAGTTTTTAAAAAAACATTTACTTAACTAATTTTTTATGCATTTATCTGTACTTATTTCATTATAAGGAACAAAATTGAAAAAAAAAGAAACACTTAAAAACAGCCACATAATCTGTACTGTTTTAAACAAAAGCATATTATTGTTTTATTTTGAAATATATTATACAAATTGTAATACAAGTAACAATTCGAACGGAACAATACAATTGTAATGTCAATGTTGTTGGCGCCCAGCGAGGGACTGAGTCGAGCGTGGGCGCGAAAATACAATTCGACAGTTTTATCTTTGGATTTCACTGTAACTTCTATAGGGGTTTTGGATCTACCTAGAATAAATGTTATCGCAGTGTATCTAAAAGAAGAAAAATTTACAAAAAAAAATTACTAAGCTGCCTAGCCTTTTTCCCAACTATATTGTGGTCAGCTTCCAGTCAAGCCGGATTTAGCTGAATACCAGTATTTTACAAGGAGCAGCTGCCTACCAGACCTCCACAACCCATTAACTGGGGTAACACGGTACTTCATGCAAAAAAAAAACTAAGTTTGAATAGCCTAAAGTGTCATAATTAAAGATAATTCTAGAATTTTAGATTACGGTAGGCAGAGCACGCTCATTCCAAAACTACCTTCCGTTCTAAAATAATTTTCAAATTAAAAGCCGTAACAGTAAGGTAGTAAAGTAAAGTAAAGTAAAGTAAAGTACCTTCTAACAACAAATCCTATTACAATAGCTTAAGTAAACAAAGTATACATCATCGTAATTATTTCAATGGCTTTCATTATCCCAACGTATTTCTCGTCTTCGGTGATAAGAGAAGCTTTATTCGGCTCTTAATGTTAGAGAAATGTTTCTGTTTTGTACCACCGTGCCGAGATTTATACTCACATTTACGCTTTAATACGTCTTTTATCTCGCTCATTTGCTAGGGCTGTGAAAGAGATAGAAAAGGATATTTTTCCGCGGAGGGTAGTTGGATGTCAGTCAGGAACTCAACTAGGCGTTACTTGCGTGATGGGATCAAGAAGGATTTTTGGGAGTAAGCACTATCGGTGTCGTTATTTATTAGCTTTTACTCGCGGCTTGGCTTCCATTTGGTTCGCTGAGTGGTTTTTCGCGAGTTTCGTGCGTTTTTTTCGGGATATACGAGTAACATAGGCTTTCTTTGTCACTCCGCTATAGCAACTTCTCGTCACTGAAATCATTTTATTTATATTTTATATTTACAAAACTGAAGTTTCTATTGGAAACTTCAGTTTTGTAAATATAAAATCAGGTAGACATTTTAAAGCGTTGTTCCTACAATACAAGCGGTACTTGTATTATCCAGAAGTAAAATTTGTATAAGTAAAAGTAAAGTAAAAGTTTTTTTTTAGATTGGACGAAGTCGCTGGCAGAAGCTTGTAACCTACATTTTAACATTTATTTATTCTCCTTGCTCATAGAAAAATAATGTATTATTGATCCCTTTGATCATCAAATGCATGATTCAAAAGGAAGTTCCATAACAACCCTCCCTAAACCTCCAAAATTCCTTTAAGGCCTCCGCAGAACGGAGCGGCATGGCAGAGGATTTTGCCACCAGTCAGCGTACACTAAGGTATTTTTACATAGCTTGGGTAAGGTGACAACAGGATTAAAAGATGCATCTTTGAGATGATAGAAAAGGATATGCAGGTACATTCTATGAATCCGACAGCTGTCACCGGCTATCTATCACAATCAACAAAAACCGGTAAACTCGGTATTCCAACACTTTAACATGGCATGCCGCGTCACGTCAAAGTATGCTATTAACGGCGGTTTCTGCTGCCTGTTACACATTTCAGTTATAAGTAGCGTTTGATAAAGTATTGGCGTTCTTCAACGTCCATCACCTCCCTGTTAACTGCCACAGTACACCGCGGTATGTCACCTTAGGAGCCCGTCTCGCGGACGGCGAGCAATAGCTGGCTCGCCGTCCGGCAGTCTGGTAATAACCTGGACCGAGCCCTAGTCGTTAACGGCACGTTCTGTTCCAAGCGAGCTTCAAGGAGATGTCAGCAAACTGTAGGGGCCCGACAGGGCCGAAGCCTCTGGGTAACAATGAAATTCCGAATGGTAAATCCATGTCCCCCAGATCGAAGGCAACGAAGGAACAGGGTGGGGTTTAGTCAGTAAGAGTCTGACACGCCCTCCCGCTCTGCCCAAGAGTGGAAGAAATCATTCTGATGATTCCCCTTCCAAAAAAAAAACCTTAGGTGCCCGTGATACGTCTTTCAATAGAAGGATTTTATTTTCTATAACACAGGATCATTTAAAGCAAAATAATTTATGTCGTATTTCTATACTAATATGTTTGAATGTCCATTGGTAAAATTCTTTGTCATGCCATCCCTTTCTGCGTAGGCCCTTATCCAACATTCACACCACGCAGATTCAAGGCAATGATATCCTTTTTATTGCCACAAGATCATTTTAGACCATAGGAATTTATGTCGTATTGCTATTCCTATATGTTTGAATATCCATTGGTAGAATCGGAGGCCCTTACCCAACGTTATTCTGCTCAAACCACGCAGGTCCATTGTCCACCTTCCATTATTAAGCGCTTTTCCCGCAGTGTGTGATTTGGCCGCAATTATCAGATTCCTGCAGATTGAAATAGCCTTTTAGCCATTTAGCCACACTTTTGGCTATTCGGCTAAAGTGTTCGTGTAATTAGAGCTGTGTTACGAGAAGGGTAGGTAATTTTCTGAGGTGAAATATGGACTGTGTTACAGACTTAGAAATGTGGTTGAGTTTGGTAGAAGGTTTGCCATTTTGTTGTACTGAAGAAACGGATAACGTTGTGGGTTATATAGATATTTGTTATTTTGTACTATCTTAATTACTTTTTTAATTCTAGATTTGTTTTGGGGCTTATGTCTAAATAAGGATTTGTGAACCCCATCGTACGCACTTTATTAGAAATCATTTCACAGAAGTATAATTTAAACTAAACAAGAACTTAATAATTCCTCATAATCACCTAACATGGGCCACCACAAGTATCGCCACAACCACAGTTATGTGCGTCTTGTATCTATTGGATTCTGACAATCCTCACCAGGTCATCGGTTCACCTTGTGGGAGATTTACCAACGCTGTCTCTCCGGTACGCTGCCGCCATTCCATCACATTCCTTTCGGCCCTAGTGCGTGATGTCAGTAACGACATATGGTTATGAAAAAATATTTGATAATCCAAATTTTAGATTTAAATTGTAAGCAACGCTTGCCAAGGTTGGTCTGTGGATGGGTTCCATCTTAACATAACGAGTTTCCTCCGTGCCTCGGATAGCACGTTAAGCCGTTGGTCTCGGCTGTCATTTGTAGATCTTTGGCAGTCGCTACGGATAGTAAGAAGCCAGTAAATCTGACTCCAGTCTTGCCATGAAGTACCGTGTTACCCCAGTTAATAGGTTGCGGAGGTGTGGTAGGCAGGCGCTCCTCGTAAAATACTGGTATTCAGCTAAATCCGGCTTGACTGGAAGCCGACCCCAATATAGATGGGAAAAGGCAAGGCAGATGATGACAATTTTAGATTTAAAATCCATCTCACAGTTAGAAGATTACAAAAGAATACAAAAGCGCCTAAGGCCATCTCCTTGGTCAATACACCCATTACCCGTAGTCTCTTTATCTCAAGCACCTAAAACAAATCTATCAATATTCGTAGCAAACCTTAGCTGCTTCGATAGCAATATTAAGATGAAGAAAGTTTTGATTACGTATTCCAATGAAAGTAATATGTATGCCTAGGAATTCTGCCTACTGGGTTATTCTGTGAACACTCCAAAAGTTTACTTTTTGTCTATGTATGATTATAGTTTAGGCTGCTAGGTCTATACGGTATTCACGTATTAGGGTAAATTCAAAATTGCATCTTTTTTTTATTATATAAACTAGTGCTTGACTGAAATCCCACCAGATGGTAAGCAGTGATGCAATCGTTGATGGTGAGGCGCACTAGTTTATTAAGAGCCTATTCACTCTAGCCTTGAAGACATCCAAATTATAATCGGATGGAAAAATCGCAGCAGGCAAATTGTGCCTACTGGGTTATTCTGTGAATACTCCAAAAGTTTTCTTTTTATCTATAGACCAACAGCCTAAACTGTAATCATAAATTTACAGTTTAGGCTGCTAGGTCTATAGGGTATCCACGTATTAGGGTAAATTCAAAATTGAATCGCAGAGAGAAAGTTTTGTGTTTGCACTATTTCATATAGTATTGTAAAGGTGAACGTTTGTATGTGTGCGTGTGTTTGTATGGCTGCTACTTTTTTATGACTTGCGCCCGTTTTCAATAAGCTAGATAATATATATTTATAGTTGCAGCTACTAAAGATAAACAAATGTATCTTTTTGCCCTTACTTGCTTTCCTATAACCTACCGACGGTTAGCATTTCCTACTAAAGTTGTGGATGGATAGATAGAAATCTTACTGTTTATCGGGGATAGCTATCTATTTATGAACTGCGGTAGGTTATTGAAAACGGGCGTTAGCCGTTTGATGGTTGAACGGATTTGTATAAAACTTGGCAAATTGGTAGAACATGTTGTTAAGTATGTTCTCTCGGAATAATTTTCGCGACGCCGCTGACAAAAGTTCTTTCGTCAATTAAGGCCCTAATTTTATTCGTCACACGCTTTTCAACTTGTTAAACAATGTAACTTCCTGATTATTCAAAACAAATACTTTATATTGAGGCTAATTGGAGATATGGATTTGGCTTCCAATCTACAAAGCCTTGAGCACAGGCGCAGGGTAGCCAGCCTTTCGGTTTTCTACAGGATGCATTTCGGAGAGTGTGCGCAGGAATTGCATGAATTGATTCCGCCATCCCCATTCCACCATCGGACAAGCCGTCGTACGGCGGGTATCCACCCTTTCGTTGTCCAAACCTCTACGGTCCGGACTAAGCGTTTCGCTTCGTCGTTCATACCGCGTACATCAAGGGACTGGAACAATCTGCCTGCTGCGGTTTTTCCATCCGATTATGATTTGGGTGTCTTCAAGGCTAGAGTGAATAGGCTCTTAATAAACTAGTGCGCCTCACCATCGACGATTACATCACTGCTTACCATCAGGTGGGATCGCAGTCAAGCGCTAGTTTATAATGATTAAAAAAAAAAAAAAAAACAACAAATGAATTCATGAATCCCCGACCGGTCTCATAGGACCGCGCTGTTATTGTCCTACTATTTCGTCTCGTTTCGCGGGTATTGTTAGGTTAAGAAGAAAGAAGAAGAAGTGGGCCACTCGCCCCTGGATTTTGAAAGGGATTTCAGGTATGATCGCTTTTAGTCTCCGATGTGGATTTCACGAAAAACTCGTAAGGACGATATTTTTACCAGGCGCACATGATTTAGAAAGAGCTATATTATGGAAGTAATATTGCTCAGACAGTATCTAAGACAGCTCGGTTAGAGGAGACCCATGTCCAGACCGTCCTACTTCTAACAGTGACTGATGGCTCCACGTTTCAAGAACTTGAAATAGAACTATCTTTTCTATCGACCATGAAAGCTCTGAGTGTTATAACAAAATTACTCTAAAGCAATTTAAACTTCCATTTCGTGTTTATTTCCACTTTCAAACAGGTGCTTACTTCAAGACATAAACTTGATGCAGGTAACACGATTGTAAAGGCTATGAATTTGATTGCTACATTAAACTGGTGTGCTTCAAAAGATTGTGTTTTGATGACGTACTTCTACCAGTAGAGCTGTCGTTGAAATCACTTTGCGACTATAATATTAAAGCTTTTTATCATTTATTTCTTTACTAGCACTTTGCACACAACTTCGTTCGCGAGAAGGTTTTTAATATAAACTTTAACACTCTTTAAACCCCGTTTCGAGGGTAGTTTTGTTCCTATACTCGTACGCCACGGATTTCTGTGTTGCTCCTTTGGGAACGTCAAATGTTTATTAAAGTTAATCAATCAGAACATATTTCGTTCTCACCGATTCTGGGTTTTTTGTCTGTCAATTTCTCAGCTTCATTTTACTGAGATCACGCTTGTTTCAATATTTTTACATACTATCCAATTCTGTAGAAATTTGAGATACAAAACTATAACAATTCATTACAATTTCCACGGGAAAGTCATCAGCAAATAATTAAAACCTCTAGTGAAGAAAATATTTTTTATAAACAAACTACTTCGAAGTATACTGTACTCTATTAGTCAAACCCTTGACCATTTAATATCCATATTAAGTCATAAGTCATTTATTTCATTACAATATATAACATTGTGTAGGAAAATATTAAGAGTAGGTATTGTTAAAAAACAATTCTCTCAATATATGTAATCCGCCATATTTTAGCGGCAGCCATCTTGGATTTACAATTATATTGAATACATTAAATTGTATGGACATCACAACCAAATATCAGATCAATGTGTCAACAATAAAGGGATAAAATTTCAATTACTTTGGACCCAAACAATCCAAAATCAACCAAGATGAAAAACAAACAGGTGAAGCAAAATAAAACCGTTTATAATATAATCTTTAATTATAAAATGGGTTAATTCTAGCTTAACACTTATTTAAACTCAATTTTGCGGTTTGGACAATCGATTGCTTTTTGTTTTAATGTCACTTTATTTGTGCCTTCGGAGACCTTACCATTACGTGATAAAATGACAGGCGTGCAAGCGAGAAAGAGACTTTTACTGACTAAAACTTAGTCATGTTCTTTCACTTACCCTTTGCGTTTCAATAGGCTTAGGTAAATGATTTTACTGATAACGTTCCCGCCAAACGCTAAGTATTAAATATATGGCAGTGACGTTACCGGTCACGTCAATTGTCACGTGAATTTTCCGTAGGTAAAATGCCTGCCACATTAATCCGTAAGTCCCAGCTGTCATTTGTAGATCTTTGGCAGTCGTTACAAATAGTCAGAAGCCAGTAAATCTAACTCCAGTCTTGCCATGAAGTACCTTGTTACCCCAGTTAATGGGTTGTGGAGGTCTGGTAGGCAGCCGCTCCTCGTATAATACTGGTATTCAGCTACATCCGGCTTGACTAGAAGCCGATTCTAATATAGTTGAGAAAAAGGCTAGGCAGATGATGAATGCCTGGAAGCTTCTGTCAGACAATCCCGTAGCCCTATTAAATAACCAACAAGCAAATCTTAAGAGAGCCCTTCCCAACTCTTCTAACGTCAATGTGAACAAACTTTTAAAAGCTTGTTGTTTCATCCAACTCAATCTCAAAATCACAATGTTTGATAAAGAGGCAACGGAAAAAAAGAAGCGCCTGAACGCTCTCTCGGCATTCAGTGATTCCATCACTCACTCAAATTTTCACAAAACGTTTTCGAGGAAATGCGTGTTTTTTTTCTGTTAAAATAATCTTTGAAGTTTTTGAAAGAATTTTCTTTATTAATTATCTGGATTAAATACGCCCAGTTTCTCTAAATATTATTGGTAAAGTTTACACAATATGGCAGATCTTTAGCGGTTTTATCTGGATTAGTTTTACACAATTTTGCGTTTTGATTTCAATAGAAACCTCGATAATTTTCATAAGATTTAAATTTTAATTAATTTACAAAATATCTGGAGAAAGACGTGTAATAACGTCATAATCACGTAAAAACGGTTGTATAGAAATGTATCTCTGGTGGGCCACTCTTAAAAGTTAATCTCTTAACCTAGCGACAAAGTTACTAAACCACAGTGTCTTCCAAGGATAAGTCGGAAAGATTTCAAAACTTCGACAAGCTTAAACTATTAAATGATTTATTGCCTCTCACCGTTGGAACTTTCTAAGGAAAAGTTCTAGCTTTAACGCGTCATTTGAAGAACTTCTAATTCTTGGGATTTTCAAAGACATTGTGGCAATAAAAAGCCTTATTTATCATCATCATCTATGATAGATAGATAGATATACTCTTTATTGTTACACCAATGACTGGCGACCAGGTACCGGAAGACGCACCGTTAGGAGGCCTCCCACAAACTGGACCAATGACTTAGAGTCCTATTCTCTAAGAAAACAGCCTTGCGCTTCTCATAGTTTAGCGAATACCGATTTGGATTTCGTCCCTGCTGTTTAAGGCTTCTTAGATAATAGCATTGCTGGTGAGGGTCGTGGAAATCCGATGGATGCGAGATGTACAGGGCCGGTTGTTGTGGTGGCACTTGTGGGAGACCTATTCCAGTAATGGATGTTTTCGGCTGAAATGATTTTGATAAAGATGAACTTAAAAAAAACGGCACTGTTGGTGCACTGGTTGAGCAATTGGTTGTTGCTTTGCGTGTCGCGAGTTTGATTCCCTCACGGAACAAATATTTGTATGTCCTACAGATAGGTGTTCCAGGTTTGGGAAACTTGTCTATATAAGTTTTATGTGTTTGAGAATGCACCCATGACACAGAAGTTATACCTAGAATGGGCAAGAAAAAATACCGCCACCTAAATGTAATGTCTATTTCGTGTTTTGTAATAAGCGGATTAAATTTGCCCCTTATAGTTTGTTTTGACCGCTTAATTTCTAGCAATTGTGATAGTTAGTTAATATTTCACGAAAAATGTCGATGAGCCCGTTTTTTTCCTGTACCCTTCAAATGTTTCTATTCACAGTACCGAAGAACAAAATATTCATACGTAACATTTTATAAGTGTCACCTTGTACGAGTATGTTAGAGAAAATGTAGCATTCCTTCCAAATACATTTCGTTTTCAGCGTTATTGAAAAGGAACTCTTTAGAGGATATGGCTCGATTTCGAGCAAATGTTTGTATGAAAACAATCGCTTTTCGAGTAGCGCAATATGAGAAGCAATTTGAAGCAGTAATACTGCTTTCTGTGATTTCAAATGTTGTTTCATGAACTGTTATTATCGTGTTTGTTATTACTGATGGTAATTGAGCGTTAGATGAGTATAATGAAGTTGCTGCAAGTTGTTGTGAGGTTCATCTGCTGCATTTTACTTGGAGCGAGTACCTATCTGACTTTCAAAACGGTAACACACACAGGTGCCTGTTTTAAAGGATTTTATTTATCCACGACGACTTTCAAAGATTTTCAAATGACCATCGAGTTCAATGGCTTAAAGTGCTTTCTGAGGCACGGAGGAATCTCGATATATTAAGTGGAAAAATGGTTCCACCATTCAGAAACCGGCCATGGCAAGCTTGACTTTTAGACCACGGCCGTTTAATTCATTATGCTAATATAATAATAAAATGCGATTGTAATAGCTTGAACCTTGCAGATGGTCCTAGGATGTTTTTATTCTAAAGACAAATAATTGACAACTTCCATGTGGGTAAAACCACGGGCAGGAGTTAGTTTTGAATATAACTAGTAAACCCTTTTTTACCTAGTAGACTAGTAGGTCATAAATCAAACTCGAAATTAACTTCACTCGCTCTGGGTGAACCGAGAGGGAGTTTTAGTTGCTCTTTGTGTTCCAGCGCCGCAGGAACCCTTTCAAACAATCTAGCTCCCTAACCTTCTAACATCTAGATAACTTATCATATAAGTTTCTAACTATTTAGGGTATCGCAAACAAATGACAATTTGTGAACCCGCTATCGCAAATCTAATGGTCGTACGAGTTCCGTAGTCATTAGCTCTGCTATTAGCTCAGCAGGAACGTCAGCTAACGACTTTGTAAATTAGGCTTCTGTGTTATTGACATCGTAGTTTACCTTTTACTTCGGGTTGAAATTATCGGATCGTGGGGTCCGAGCGTCCACCAATTGCTTAAAGAACTCTCAACACGCCTTATTGACACTTCGCGTGACCCGAGGGCTGGCTTTTATCTGGGTCAGACAATAAGCATTGCCATACAGCGTGGCAATGCTGCCAGCCTTTTGGGTACATTACCAGTCGACAGCGATGCGGAGGAGTTTTTCGACTCCATTCTTAAGTTTACATTTAGTTAGTTCTTAAGGGTTTTATTTTATTTACTGTAAATATATATTTGTAATTTACATAAATTGTATAGACAGTAAAATTTAAATAAAACACTTTTTTGAGATGGGAAAATGTCCAATGATTTCTCTCGCTCTCGAAGACGTATCTGACTTTTACTGATTAAAACTAAACATGTCTCCTTCACTTACCTTTTGCATTCCAGGATCACGAAACTCTTTCCAATTATACCGAAGCCCGTTACTTAACATCAGGTGTGATAGTGATCATGCGCGGGCCTATCAATAATAACAAGTCCGTATGTGAACATGCGGTCCAGCTAAATCCGGCTTGACTGGAAGCCGACCCCAACATAGTTGGGAAAAGGCTAAATAGATGACGATGTGAACATGATTAAAAGAATGTCCATGGAGTTTCTCGCAAATTCTTTTCCACAGAGTTCTACGCTTTGGAAAGCGCAATTTACCTCCATTTTTTTTTGACTGACCGACATTTTGACAATTCAAAAGTACCTGTAAATGGTCTTTTTTAAATAAACGTTTTTCTGGTTCTGTCTCCTAGGGGACTGGTGAAGAGGATCTTAGTGAAACGAGCCAAAAAAACAACGCATTTTACATGCCATATCTTTCATCTTCAACAAGCATTCTGTTTGATCAGCTTGTTGTTTATATCCCAACTCAAGTAAAGCCACAATCAACCAAACCATCAAAGACTTTGAAGTCATTTACAGCCTACATGTTAGAATTAAAAATGGCGCCCGAATTAAATGCCGAACAGGTTCCATTACAAGGTAAAAAACTCAAACCGCCTTGGGCAAGGAATTTTTTGTTTTTGTGGAACAAAAATTAATGTTGATGGGTATTTTATTTCCTTTGGGTACATATTTTTTTGTTCTTGAAACAGAAAGCATATTTTTTTTCTTTCCAAATGAAAATATGATGTATAATGCATTAAGCAAATATCAAATTTAGATTATTAGTGCTTGTTAGGGAATACAGTCGCTTTAGTTTTTATTAGAACATGGAAGTAACACATCATAATGTTTTTTCAGTCATTATCATCATTATTTGAACCGAAAGACGTCCACTGTTGGACATAAGCCTCCCCTAAGCGTCGCCATAACAACCGGTCATGTGCTTCTTGCATCTATCGGACTTCCGCGACCTTTGCCAGATTATCAGTCTACCTTGTGGCAGACTTTTCAAAACTGCGTCTTCCGGGACGGTGTCACCACTCCAGAACCTTCCCTCCCCATCGACTATCTGATCTACGAGCAAGTGCCCTGTCCACTGCCACTGTTTTTACTATCTGGATTGATTCATCAACCTCAAAAACGTATTTTATTTTCGTCTCAACTCGAGATAGCGCGCGATGTAGCCTCTTAAGTTTGGCAGTTCTTCGGGATATGTTTATAATTTTGAATAACCTATACTGATATGAAATTACACTATCACGAAATAGAGCAAAAACTTTTTTATATCCCGAAACAAATACACATTTCCTGTGGCCAAGGTAACCGTGAGAAAATACTTTATTCTCATACGTAGGCAGACAATAAAAGACAAAATTCAGTGTGACAAATCATAACATCATAAACTCCGAAAAGAAGCAAAACCGATAAATAAAATCGAGCTCAATAAAGAAAATAGTAAAAAACAAAAAGGATCAAAAGCCTGCGGGTTCAATCGTAAACAAAACAATCCGGTTTCACCGACAACTCGATACATATACGACGTAAAAGGGTTACACTGCCGACGTGACACGACTCCATCCGAGCGAGCCCGAATGATCACATAAATAGATGTTCACTTAGATTAGGGAATATGGCAGCGGTTTTCCAAGTTTGAATATTAGAAATGGATTTTTCTTTTAAAATTTAAATGTAGTCCACCATTTATTTTATAAATCATCAAGATGACTTCTGCCGCTCATGGGCGAAGCGGGAGGACATGTCATATTTTTACTAACTAAAACCCACTTGTTTGTTCCTTCTCAGCCTTCGTTCCGAGGCCCCAGGTTTTCCTTATACATTATTGATTAGTTATTAGTAAGACTTTCTAAGGGTGTTTTCGTGATAATTTATAAGGATAATAAAATAATATTTAGATTCATTTTTATGATGTTCGTAAAAACATTGTAGGTTCGAAATACGAGTACGAATGCCAATTTCAAAAATTGACACTAAAGGTGATTTCTGTTTAAGAAGCAAATAAATCTACTGTTGGCCAACAAAAGTGATCCTTGGGGTCTTAATTTGTGTCCAACGGCTGGACAACCGCCTGCCCAGCCTGCCTTGTCTCTTTCCAAACCTGTAGGTCTGGCGCGATCTCTGGCCTAGCTTTACCCGAAACATGATCGCTCGACCCGGACCCTAGTTGAGACCACGGTCCGGAGCGAAGAGGACTGGTAGTTAGTTACATCCTTCTGCAAAGCAGCAATGTTAGTGAAGAAGGCAGCCGCACGCGAGAGATGAACAGGTGTTAGAGACATCCTCATGCCGCAGTCGCTGCGACCCCGACCCCAACTATCAGTATTTATTTATTATTTATTTATTTAAACTTCATGTACAGTGGTCGTTCATAATGGCGAACTTAATGCATCACGACATTCTCTACCAGTCAACCTTAGGGATGTGGTAGGTCTGCACAATAAATAAATAACAGATTATTTAAAATAGATGATCAGTCACCCCAGGCACGAATGACAAGCAGTGGGTAGCTTGCTGTCCGGCGGTCTGGTAATTGTCTCTATAGGAGAATCCATTAGATGAATTATTCCAACCTTAATAAAAAGCTTTCGCTTTAAGCATCTTCGATGGTAACGCCCTGATAGGAACGAAAGTGACGTTATCCTTAAGATACTTGAGTTACCTACTCAAAAAATTTAACAGGAAAAATTTCTCCCTTCTTTATTTATTTTACAAACAAGTATATAATAAAGATACCATTACGTAGCCTCTAAGGTGTGTCCATGAATATCTTACTACCGGACACAATAAGGAAGTAAAAACATCCGGCGTTGACGTAACACACCCTTCAATACAGCTAATAGAGTGGTTTTCTAAACTAACAAACTGTTTGGGGCTAAACAAACTACTAACTGAAACGAAAACAATTTCATGTTGGTAAAGTTTCAATTACGTAACTACACAAAAGTTGGTTCTAAACTACTTCGTTACTAATCGCTTTAAAAACAAAAGAATGTCGGTATTCGAAATTCAAAATAGACAGTGTGATGCTTCAACAGGAAAATTTTCAGTTTCGCGATTCTATGTACTCCTAGTACCAATTAAATGTTGGAAGGCCCTTTTTCAAGTTACTTGGCAAAATTCTCGTAGATTAATATAATGTTTTCTTGATAGCTGCAGCTTGAAGCGATTTGGATGATACAATGGCACAAGGAGAGACCATGTCCTGGAATAGTTTGGGGCTAAACAAACTACAAACTAAAAAGACACCAATTTATGTTAGTCAAGTTTCAAATTATGTAACAAAACGAAAGTTGGTTCTAAACTCCTTCGTTACAAATCGCTTTTAAAAATAAAACACGAACGGTGTTCGAAATTCAAAACTGACAGCTGGATACTTCATCTGGATTTTTTTTAATTTCCCTGCGATTCTATGAATTCCTACTACCAACAAAGTGACCATAACCTTAGAACGCAAAGAGCGACTAACACAGTGGCTTTTAGTTAATAAAAATCTCGCCCACTCATACCAAACAAGACGGGGACTGCTCCCAGTCTCACTCAGTGATATTCCACCACCAAGTGAGTTGAAAGTAATTTTCCTGGCACAAAAGAGGCTCTTGGAAAAAGGGGTAAACATTGAGATGTGGTCTGAATTCCTGATAGAAATATCCTAAACTAACTCGTGTGAGGTTTAATAGATGATTAGGGATGTGGTTTGTATCTTTAAATGACAATCGAATGTTTTGGTATGACTGGACTATAGATATTGTAATATCAAAAGAGTTCGTTGCTATTGCTTAACTCGCAATTTGTGCAAGATAATGACACTTTTTAAGGTTCAGACTTTGACGGCGATAGAAAGAAAAATCGTTCTTTTTATTCAATATTTTTGAAAATTTTTGTATATATTTAGTAGATTTGAACATAGATTGTAGGATATTTTTTACGCTTTTAATTTCACACCTAATTTTTTGATAACTTATAAACACAACAACGCCAAGTCAGCTAGTACCCATATTTTATATCTCTCTACAAAAATATTACTTAAAGAATATCATACAAAAAAAGGTTATTGAAAAAGCCCAATACTAGCCAACAAAGTTTCAAATATTGACGCTCGCAGAGATCAGTCAGTTGACAGATGTCAATGAGCTCATAATTCCTGTCAGCTGTCGGATGACACGTGTCGGACCTGACGACAACACGGGTTAATCCGATATAAACTGAAATTGGATTTTGAGTATTACAAGTTGGGTATGAAAACGTTACCATTTTTTTCGAATTTTTGATTAAAATGTTCCCTTACCTCTGCCGCATATAGTCAAAACATATTTTTTGAGTAAAGTTGTATTTATAATAATTATTTTTTATGTATCTAGAATTCTAGAGTATTTAGAAGTATCACCAGTTTTAAAGGTGTGTGGAACAGAGAGTAGAGTACCACATATATCCGTTGAAAAGAGAGGATCCTCCGACCAGACTGGTGTTTAGAGCTGTTGTATCTATTCAAATCGCGCGGAAACTTTAATTACGGGATGCAGGATTCATAGTTTTTATCTGACGTCATAGATGGTGCTACAAGTATATTATAATGTCATAAAAACATTATTATCGTTTCTGCCGAAAGACGTCCACTGCTGGACATAGGCCTCGCCCAAGCGTCGCGTCGCCACAACGACCGGTCCTGTGCGTCTCGCATCCATCGGATTCCCGCGACCCTCGCTAGGTCGTCGGTCCACCCAAAACATTGCTATAATGTTTTTAACCTATCACATACCTGCGAAACGAGACACAATAGTAACACAAAAACAGCGCGGGCTCATGCGACCGATCGGGGATTCATGAACTGACAAAACATATCTTCTTTAATGTTTTAACATTAGAAATACGAGTACACTTTTGTTTTCCACTCGCTTTAATTCTTGAACACCTACCTACGTTAGATCCCAAACCGTTGAATAAACAATCAGTGGAATCACACGCGCGTATTGGGGCGTGTGTACAATCAGGAATGCGGGAACCGCGCTGATTGCGCATCTATTAAAAATTAAGCCAATCGAAACAGAGGCTGCTTATTTTGGTGGTATCGTCGACACCGACACACTCTTTTGTGATTTGCTGTATGAAAATATTGCGCACTTTACTTAAAAAATTCCTCCAAAAGACTTTTTGTCGTCACCAAGCTAATACCATTGGAATATCAGATTAAATATTGCTAGCTTATGGCAAAGTGACACCACTCTAGTGTAGCCTGTAGGTACCTAATGATAAATGATTAGTTATTTCGCAAATATGATTGTATTATCCACCTTGTGGGAGACCTTCCAACACTGTATGTTTTGGTGCGCACACACAAAAGTTGTGTCACCTCTTCACTGCCACTTAAGTTTAGCGATTCTTCGAGATAAGTCGGCAGTTTTTATTCTCCTGCCGAAATATTCAGCCCTTTGGGTAATTTTAAGCCTTCTGATGAGGTAGAGGGTATAAATATATATTATAGTAGAGAAAAATCGAGAATTTTGAGAGATTTACCACACGGGCAAAACTGGGGCAGGAAGCTAGTAGGTATCATAATTAAATATCTAAGTCCGATGTCCCAAAACATTGTCCTATCCTCCACACACGGCTCTGACATTTACCTAACATCTGCCATTTTTATTTAGCTGCCTTCTCGATTATAGATAATTGGCATCCACTCAGTGACGGCCACTCGTCACGGACCTGACTAGGGAATGGATAGATTCGATTACGGAGACGCCATGTTGCAAGGAAATATCATTAATAAGAGGAAATCTAGTGAGGAATAGCGTTTTACATACATATATAGGTATATGTATATTTATACAAAGATGATTCTGGATCCTGTATCAGCGACAAAATGGGTAGGTATTATTTAACTTGACTCTTATTTACGGAAATCGGTAAAAGCGGATCTGTCACTTTTTGGACAATTCTTTTGTCACTTTTTGTCGGTCTGTCACTTTTTGGTGTGCTATAAAGTTTATTCTATTCTAAAATCACTATTGATATTCACTCACGGATAGTGACATGACGTGCCATAAATTATAACGAGTTACTTAGCCTGTTGTGTCCCACTGCTGGGCGAAGGCCTCCCACTCCCTTTTTCACACACACTTATCTGCAGCCATTGCAGGCCAGTCCCTCCGATAGTTCTTCAATTCATCTCTCAACCTTCCCCTTGGGTGAGTATGTTTTTTTTTAAGATTTGTTAAGAGAGTTTGTTTTTAAAATTAAATATTTACGTATTTTTATCATTTGACGAGGTATCATCTTTATACCTCTCTGGGTTTCTTGTATATGAACGTATCTACGATACAAGAGTATGGGTTAAAGTGATCACAAATGCATTCAATTGAAAACAATTAGCATGGTACACTGAAATAGTTAAAACATCATACCTTCAGGACAGAAAAACTAATAATTTAGTGTTTTGAATAAAACAATTTTCCGATACAATGACTCGTGAAATGAACTAATTCTAGCTAAAACCGAATTCAGTATCAAAATTAATTTTGTCGTTAGATACAGATGAAGCCCTGAGTCTACACTAGGAATAGTGTGAGGATTTTATTTTTATTTAAAAAGAACGTTAATCGTTGTAAGTATAATGCATTTTCATCCTTCGGTAAGCAATGCCTTGATTAGCTAGCATAGTATCAGCCTTATAATGTTCCCACTGCTGGGACTCAGGCCTCCTCTCTAGGAGAATGAATGGGCCGATGGTCACGGGAATCTCAAGGATGCGAGACGCACAGGATCGTTCGTTTTGACACCACTTGGGGGACGCCAATGTCAAATAGTGGCCATCCTTCGGATGAAATGATGATAATGTTGAAAAAGTCAACTTCAACAAATAGCATTTTCTACGAATCAATTGAATAAATTAACTTTAACCGCAGATTAAAGAACACTATCTCGAACAAGCTAATGTGGTTACAAACTACAATTACCGATTCGTTGGCAACCCGAGATAATTGTGGTGGCATTGTCTTGTACACTGAAACATTTTTAGAGGTGACCTTAGGTCACCTACAGAGAGACACGTAATCTAACACTGAAGCTTATTAATTCACGCATTTTGTATTCATTTTTAACAGGGTCCTAAAAAATCTGTTCTGTTTAGTTTGAGACTAGCTAGCGTCGCGTTGTATGATAGTTGTGGAATACTATTATAGAATATGTGTTTCTTTCTCATATACGTAGCCCATCCTTAAGCTTGTAGCTATGCCCTTAACAATGTCATGTTACACTAATCAAAGTACGAGAGAGCTAAGAGAGACAAGAAAGACCCCATAAAATTTTACTTCTCTCAATAAATAACAACCGAACAGCTATCAGCTTCTAAATCTATCTACCATCATGATAGTTTTATGAACGACAAAATGAGGCTTCACTGAGGTACAGTAGGGACACACAGCAGATAGAAACAGAAAATTGGCTCCATACAACGAGCGAAAAATTAAGCACACTGTAGAACAGGCACGCTTCTCGTACAGCAAGTAAAAGTATTGTCACGATCTTCATTTGTTTTAGGTCTCTGTACTATTTATGTAGTTTGTGAAGATCACATATTACAACGAACCTAACAGCATGCGGACTAGCTGAAAATATTACTGGCAGCTTTCGAAAGTTGAATTTAATATAGTTATTTAAGTTCCACAATCAATTGAAAAAAATAGTTACGACCTGCATGTGTTTTAGATTTCTTTACAAATAGTCCCTGTTGAGGTTGTAACTCCCGACGAACCTAGCGGTATGCGGACTAGCAGAAAATATTACTGGCATTCGAAAGTTTGGAAATTTGGAATCAATTTAAAAATTTGCTGATGTCAGATTGCTTCTAGCTATGTTAACAGCCTATGCTGAACATCATAAATAATGACGACATTACCATTCAACCGCAAGACATCCACTAGATATATGCCTCTCTAAGCGTTGTCAATACAACCGGTCCTGTACATCTCGTATCTAACTTTTGCGGCTTTCTCAAGGACATCGGTCCACGTTATCGGAGACCGTCCATTCCATACCGCAGAACTCCGGAAGTTCTTTATGTATTAAAAGGTCTGTACAGCTGCAAAGCTACCACAGTTCCTATGCGTCTATGTACGAGTATTTTTGTTCGCAGTACGGAACCGACCTACTGTTCCTATTGATGTTGTGGTACGGAACTGGGTCATAATGAGCCGTGCTTGCCTCGTCAGCACTTGTCCAAGAGGAGCAAGTTAGCTTTTGACTACAGCCATATTGCTTGTTTATGGTTTATTCTATTTTTGAACGGGACTCCGGTTTGACAGCCAGAATTTGATTTTCTTTTTTCAAAAGTTTGTGAATTTGAAACAGATGGCCAGTTAACAAAAAAAAAATGGAAAACCAACCTTCGTGTGGATTAAAGAAGGTTTTTGTTCTTATAAAAAGAGGTCTTATAGCTTTTACAATAAAACTATATAAGCACACAACAAACAACAACTATATAACTATATTTATTGCCTGTATGGGTCATCGACTTACTCGCTTCGACCGTTGGTCTGTTGTCGTAAGATTAGGGTGGGATTGAAACTTTTTTCTTATCTTTTGCGAAACATACCCATTGCTGATACAGATACAGATGTACGTTCTAACAATTTAAATATATTATGTTGGTTCACTATTCTCCATTCTTATCGAAATTTTTGTGTACGAGTTCATAGTATGATTTGACAATTCAAATATAAAGGGCAGGGTACGCTATAATCACGGCAGTACGTCCAATCTTTGAAGAGTGACTGGAGAGACATCACGTGACGCCTCTTCAAAAAAATGGAAGGTGAAGACAGCCATGCGACGGTGGAGGGATATATTCAACGCCAAAATGCTACACAAATGCAGACTGCAAGCTATCACCGACTTCCAATTTAGGGATAGTATTTCCCCTTAGTAAAACCGAGTACCTACCAACCCGTCGCCGGTACCTAACTGTCAGCGCGTCACCGAGGCACACTGCATCCCATTGTACTCTATGTTTCACTGTTTCTATTCAGCTGCTTCGTTTTAACGACGCGGTTGCGCGCTTGTTATTCACCTGCTGCCAATTAGTCCACTCAAAGAAGTGGTTAAACCAGGTGCTTGACAAACTACGCATTCTGTTGCATTGTTTAGGATAAAAAAACATATAGGTACTATACCTTTATCTGTATCTCTCTCTATCACCTGCCATGTTTACTCTTCACTACGATTGGTTAACTGGTAGAAAATGCCTAAGGTCCGCGTATGTACCTTTTTGTTGCATGAAGTGTTAGTTCATGAATCCCCGACCGGTCCTATGAGACCGCGCTGTTATTGTTTTACTATTGTGTCTCGTTTTGCGGGGATGTGATAGGTTAATAAATAAATAAAGGTAACATTCCGTTCTCAGCGCCTGCGACGCGCGACCGCGACCGTGTCGTAGTGCGACCCACAGCAGTATGGCACCGGTCGCGTGTCGCGGTCGCTAAGAACCGAATGCTACTTTATTATTAACACCTCTACGGATCTAAGCGTTTAGACTCGTTGTTCATACCACGTACATCGAAGGAACCATTTTCCTGCTATGGTCTTCTTGTCCGCTTTATAATTTAGTTGTCTTCAGGGATAGATTTAGTATAATATAGACTCTTGATAAACTAGTGCGCTTCACCATTAAACATTGCATCACTATTTACCATCCGTCATTTAAATAGTGATTTACCATCAGTTGGTATCGCTGTCAAGCACATGTTTAATAAATGTTTATATATCATTTAAAAAATACCGGACAAGTGCGACTCAACCTCGCGCTATGTTTCCATACCGTCCGTAGCATAAAACCGCTATAAATCACGTTTTTTGTATAGGAATCCCACTTAAACATTAATTTCAATCTGTTTTTAGCGATTTGTTGTTATAGCGGCAAAAATTCTTTGAACTTTTAAATTGTCTAGTCATCACGGTCCACGACATATAGCGTGATGACTTACGAACAGACGAAAGGTCAGACGAACGAAGTTCTTTCACGACTAAACATTTACCCTAAGAGAGTGACTTGAACAAACTAATTACAAGACAGGCTTATCCCACTCGGCTGTCAGGACTCGACACAATGAAGGAGGCTTCAACAGTGTCAGCAGATTAATAATGGCGCCTTTCTCGCGCCTAAATAATGGAGAAAACAATACTTATTTGGGTGCTTTTTTTCAAACTTTGAAGAAAGTTGAGCTTGTTAAAAATATAGGGAGGAGGTTCTAAGTTTTGAAGATCAAGGATCAAAGGGTTTGCACTTGTAGTTATCTTTGTTTTCTGTAATCTATAGGTAGAGGTATATGACTATGGAACAAGTGATTTATTTATTAGTAAAAAGATCTCGCGTAGTTTAAAAAATGCCCAATCTGAGAGCACAACTTTGATATAACAAAATCGTATGCATAGCATTATTTATAAAGCAGTATTTTTATTTCAAACGAAAAATCAATATTAATGAATAAATAACACAATTCTATCCCAGTGAACGCAAAGAGTAACTAAAAGAACTCAGGTGACTTTATTAGCTTGTAACCGCAACTTCGTCTGCGCTATATTCGTACTTCGAGACAATTCACATAATATCTGTTTAAATTATAGCCTACATGTTATTCTCATATAGAAGCTATATTATTATAAGGTTTCATTCAGTACTTTTTGCGTTTATAATATTAGTAGGATTTCCCACCTTAAAAAAGTATCTGGACAAATATTATCTGGTCTTTAAAAGCAGAATTGTAAACGTTTTGGGCATCATAATATCATATCGTAACACTCAATATCAATTTACCAATTCATCTGCAAAAAAGAAAATGGCAAAACAATCCAGTTCTTCCGCACAACCAATCATTTACGCAGTGGCAATCAACTCTCATAGCAGAGAATGAAACACGTCATGAAATCCGCTTCCATTCTGACAACGTTTGCCAACGAACGTAAAAGGGTATGAAATCTGTCAGCATTGGGATTGCATTTATCCGGTCTGTTTGCTGACCCAGGGTTGCCAGTGTTTGTTTACGAAAATTACTGAATACACCGCGGTGTAGACTTTTTTAATGCAAAGATTGACTGGTAGAGAATGCCTTATTTATTAACGCCCGTTTTCAATAACTTATCGCAGTTCATAGATAGATAACTATCCCCGATAAACAGTAAGATTCTATGTATCAATCCACAACTTTTGGTAGGAAATGCTATCTGTCGGTATGTTATAAGGAAAGCAAGTAAGGGCAAAAGGATAGATTTGTTTATTTTTAGTAGCTGCAACTGTAGATAGATAGCTTATTGAAAACGGGCGTTATTTATTTCAATTATTATTATCTATACTTACAGTACGTACCAAAGCGTATAGCAAGCCAACAACTTACGAACTACACTATTACGTTATACAGGTATTGATAATTTCTTGACTGCTTTATAAAAAAATTACGAATTTTGGTCCTTGTGTGTTAAGTCGATGTTTAAATTTTTTAAAAAAAATGTATTATGTAGTTTTTGATACAATTTTTTAAAGTTCTAGCACTAAAAAAGGACGACTTTGGCTAGTGCACAGATCTGAAGTGCCAATTCACTGAACTTCGCGAGTTAACTAACTTAGTGTCATTAGTCATCAGCAATTAATGCAATGATAACTTTGAGCGCAGTTTAGATATGCTAACCACACCATCACTTCTATCTTTGCATTTTTTTTATATGAATAGGCTCGCCTATCCATAATAAAAAAATCTGATCCTCCAGTTAAGTCATATTGCTGAAATTTGACCTTATACTAAATCAACATTGATTTCACTATTCAATTATAATTTGGAAAAACTGTAGAAAAAACAGATAAACTGAATAATTTAAAATTAATCCTCATAAAAAATAATTATATTTTATATCTCATTAAATATACGAAGGTAAACAACACATGAAGGAAAAAACAAAATAGGTTATAAACCTCCGCCTCATAATTTGAAGTAAACTGTTTTAATTTTATTATAATGCTCCACTATACAAAATATTACCATTTCAGTACGAATTTTAAAACTAGAACATTTCTCACTTGGCAACACCGCCACTGAACGCAGCCGTCACCCGTCACCGTCCCACTTCAAACATATCCAATCGGATTACGTTTTTCATCGGGTTCCTTTCTCAACGAAACATTGCCCGGAACGTCCGGATACACTTTTTTGGCGTATATTGCCCGGTCACAGTGTATATTGCTCGGGTTTTGGACAAGGGATAGACAGATGTTCTTAAAATTGGGTCAAGGACTTGTAACACTGTTATAGACTTGGATTAGATCAACAATTGGGGTATATACCCTATGTATGTTATAACAATTTTGTATATAAAAAGGTTTTTTGTGAAAACTATTTTCTAGTTAGGCATTCTGAATAATTTTCAAAGATGTGAAAATAGTTAACAAATATTTTTTAAGCTTTCTTTTTTTTAATGTTTATTTAATTTTATGAGTCCTAATATTTTAGTATAGTAGTTAGATTTACATGTATTTTTGTATATATTTTATATTCCAATCACATTCCAAATTATCTGCACTTTTTTTCTATTATAATTATGTATTTTAAAAATACTTTAGGTTTACTTCTCAACGTTCGCACTTCAAATCATTTTGCACTGCATGTGTTCAAATTCTTCTATGTATCCTAATGTTCTTTTCATCAAATCCTGTCATGCTAGTTCAAAAATAAAAGCAATTATAATGTACCTACTTACAGATTTTAGGATTTTAGAGTAAGTACGATCATAAGTTAGTATTGGAATTTTTATTTTTACATCAATGCTTTCAAATCTACATTTTCAATAATATAAACTCAATAGGTAGCTAGCTAACTGCAAAATTTATTCAGATTTTGTTAAGCTGTTGAGAACACACACTCTGTTATGGTCATGATGACATAATACGCCTTATGAAACTGAGGATCTACAATAAAGTTTCAAATGTCAACAAATTATTTGTGGTCAACGCAACTTGACGACACGGCTAGCTGTTGCGTAGCGTGTTTTGGGTTCGATTCCCGCAACGAAAAAAATATTTGTATAATCGAGAGTTGTTCCACTTCCGAGTGTCTTATTTGTGAATGCACCAATGATGCAGAAATAATTTCTGTTCTCTGTAATAAGACAGTGTTTACCAATTCTGATTTTTGACGAATTACATACAGTTCTTAATGTATACTTCCTCAGACACTATAATAAAACAGTTATTATAGTTTTTGTTAAAAAAAATATTTTGTAGTCGTTTAAAGTCAATACAGTCCTGCTATTTGGGTATTTATCAAAAAAATCATCTTTTTTTTATTGACACTCTTGTTTTGACCTACGCTGTTAATTCACTTACCCCCCAACTAACCTCAGTTTCATAAGGTATGTTCTTGTAAGACGTATCATTGTTTTTCAATTACTTGTACAAACATTATTACTGCTTATTATTATTTCACAATATCACATGCTATTCATATCTTCTGCTCGTCAGTACAAAGCCTGAATTACTATATTATTCAAATTCTATTCGTACATTTGCATATACTCCTCTTGAAGATAAATTCTTGGTCTAGTTTTAGCATAGTTTAGGAAGGCTATTTACAATGGTAATGTTATAAAAATCTTCGCTTTATAAGCATCTAGGTTTTGAATTTTCTGCTACTTATATCTTTTTCTGTAATTTATGTTTTATTTTCACAATAAGTGTTTATTACTTTATTTAACCCAAGTTGTTTAAGATTTCTGCTGTTACCACCACGCATAGTACTGGTGTTTTAAGTGTGTATGTGTGCTGTGTGCAGTTTTATCACCTAAAGTAATCGGGCTATTAGAATAGTTATTCATATGACATTTAGAGTAGGTACTCCTACAGCTACACTATCCCCACATTTGTTACCACCACCACTCATCACCATTACTGTTATTATAGTCCAAGAGCTCAACACTAAAATGGATCTCGTTTTCATTTAAAAAAAAACACTTTATTTTACTATACACCGTGCGTCAGACATCGACGCAGAAACGAATACCATTGAATCGGTAGGTATATGATTCTGGACCTGCCCAGTGGTAAAATGTTACGGCTTCACTGAAAATATTATAATAGTATAAGTATGTATTTTTATGATTGTATTCGTTTTTTTTTTTCTATTTGTTTTACGTAAGTTGCACCTACTACACAATGTTTCTGCACCACCCTAAGGTAGACAGGTAGAAAATGCCTATGGCATTAAGTCCGCCTTTGTACAGTGTGCATTAAGTTACAATAAATAAATAAATTATCGGGGTTGAATAGAATAAAATTCCAACACGGGGGTGGTACCCCCCGGCAGGGCCGAAGCCTCTGGGGGAACACGTGGTATTCCTAAAGGTTGACACCGAGTCCCCCCCAGATCGAAGGCAACGAAGGAACGGGGTAGGGGTTTAGTCAGTAAGAGTCTGACACGCCCTCCCGCTCCGCCCAAGAGCGGGAGAAGTCATTCTGATGATTCCCCTACCAGAAAAAAAAAAACACGGACCCCCCAGGGTTGGAGTTTTTCTTCGAGTTTTAGCAATTTTTTAAAATCTTTACTTTTTTAACCTATCACATACCCGCTAAACGAGACACAATAGTAAAACAATAACAGCGCGGTCTCATAGGACCGGTCGGGGATTCATGAATTAATACTATATAAAATCGTTATTCTAATTAACATCGATGACATTTTTAGTGAAACCGAAACATTCCACCATTGGCCAGAATCATACACTGGATCCGTAGTATTAATTTGTGTATCGATGTCTGATACGGTGTATTTGCCCAAAAACTATTGAGCTCTTGGATCTAACAAACATAGACAGTAAACCTAGACCATATACTCATAACTCATAATACAAATCCACATAGTTCGTTAGTAACATGACACAATTATGTAAATTCCTGTAAAAAAGACAACACTGGGTACTTTATACATACAACTTAATAAAGAAAACAAGTGATTTTAACTTTTAAACACAAATATTATGTACAAAGAGGAGACTATACCACTTATACGGATCCAGGTAAGTTTGATTTGAAGGCTGTCTGTCTATTGAAGCGAAGCGGAACAGAGCGGAATAATTAACTTTACATACTAATAATAATAATATTTTTCACAACTTTCACACAACGCCACCTACTGCCAAACTAAGTAGAGCCTGTGACACTGTGTACTAGACATACATATACATATTGTAGATATATTACATCCAAACACAGAACAATATTACCATCTCCGCTTTTTGCTTTGCTTCTGTTGCCATCTACCTACTACTAGGTATAGTTCGAACAGAGATAAGCTATGGCCTCAGCTTGGCTCTTTGAACTTAACCAATATTTTATTGTATCTGTCCACTGCTCTCAAATTTATGAAGGAAAACATCGTGAGGAAATCGGCATGTCCTTGAACCAAAAAATGTGACAACCAGTCCACGATCGGCCTGCGAGGTGGGTTAATGCTCGTTCCCTTTTCTAGAAAGGCCTAAGTCCCAACAGTGGGATACTTAGAAGGTCGATATTGCTTGGTATGCCTTTATATCTATCCGTCTTTTTCCGCATTTCGCTGCTTGTCTTGCCTTCTCGCTTGCACATCTCGCCTCCGCTTCACTGGACTTCGTTACACAGCTCCAAGTTTCGCTTCGATAGACAGACAGCCGAACAAAGTTGTCGAAGCTCGGATACTTTAACTAATAACTTTAATTGGTATAATTTGAGCGCTCTTGAGTTTCGGAATCATTTCGTAATTACTTGAGAGTCTCTCGGATTGAGGTTTGCTGTAAATAGATTTTAAATTTTTTCAGATTTATCGTTTTGGATTTCTTTTAAGCGCTAATTTTGTGAAGTTGACACTCAAATTTTTATAGAAGCACAAAAATTTCTCTCCCTTTTTGTAAAGAATTTCTGTGGTTTTTTTTTATTAAGGTAGTCAGTAGTGATGTACACTGACCACGTTTTAATTAAAATATTGTGTGTTAAATAAAGCCAAGTCCAGCCACTAGACTGGAAGTAAAATAAATGACAGTTACCTGCGTGGTAACGTGGATGTATTTACTTTCCCGGTACAGGTATTTACTTTGACGTGAACACAGCGGTCTAGATTTAAATTGTGTTAGATTTTTAACACCTGTATATTTTGTTCTATCTTTTTAAGTCTTTTACAAAATCGTTTTACATTTTTGTACGGAATTCCCCCAGCAATTTTAAACGTTAAAATCCTAAATTGTATGTAAAACATTTTAAGGAAAGATACTGATATTGCAATTTTCTCACTCTCTCAAAAACATATCCCCTAAATTAGACCCATAAATCGTTGAAAAAATCCGCTCCTTACAACCAGCAACGTCGGCAGTGTTCCGAAAAAATATATCACCATCGTTTTATCGTTACTTTCAGGTTGACAGCGCGAATAATTACAAATCCTACCAGGCGTGGGCAAAGTTTATCATCTTTGCGATTGGAACATTTGCATCTGAATCACTGAAATTTTCCTTAACACTGATAATTATGTATCATTTGGAACATTGGCTCAAATGATACAAACTCAGACACTGACTGTTATGAATCGCGATCTGTTACGTCGTGTCATATACACTAAAGTCTGTTTTATAAATCCCTGAGATTAAATTGCCACAGGCAAACGTCAAACTTACAATAATAATGATGCCAGTTCTTTGGTGTTGTGACAAATGTAACAACCCACGTAATGTTCTTTTAGTCTCAGAAATTATAAAAACAGACTTTCACAGTTTTGTTAAATTTAATTTTGATTTGAGAATACTCGTAATTTAAAGTAGGTAGTTTTAGTTCAAGTCATTAATTATATTCACACTACGTTTGTATTCTAAAAAGATGGTAAGTAGTTCACCAGTGTTTCATTTGTTTCAAATGATACATTTGAAATATTACTGATATCCTAATCTTTCGGAACACTAAAAAGTTCGGAACAGTGATACGGTTCAGTAAAGTTACACACGCCTAAATCCTACTCATTTTAAAGTCAGTGTAACTAAAGCCAATGCAAAAGTAAAGTCTGTAAGCATAATCAGGTAAAGTTTGCGAAAGTTGGAAGACAATTGAGATAGTTTTACAGTTGACTTTCCTTACACCTCGGAGATTTAACGGATTGAGAAATTAAGTAAGAGTCAGAAATACAAACTAAAGGTAAAGTTTTGGGCTACGGAGACTTGTAACTTGTAAGGTTTAAACTTGGAAGTCATCTTAAGTTTTTAATTCCGTGTGACACTGGAGTTATTTATACGGATAAACGTGAATAAGCTGTGTTTATTTACGACTAGCTGACTCGACAAACGTTGTTCTGCTATATAAATTACCAAAGGCATACATGTTCATTTTGATACCTTGAGTTACATTGTTCCAATTTTAGATATAGGTGTGGTATAGATCCCTATTTTTTTAAACACAATTATAGGCTATGTTATTCAGTGAAGATGTAGTTTTCTATTGGTGAAGGAATTTTTAAAATCGCTCAGGTAGTTTTTAAATTAAATCGTAACATAAAATCAAACAAAAAATCAAATCTTTCCTCCTTATAACATTAGTTTAAACGAATTAGGATCTGACTTTTTTATTTAGGTTTTAGATCAAGTTTTTTAAACTAAAATTATGACAAAAATAATATCAACAATTTTACTGTCACAAATACATTTGCTACCGTGATTGGATGGATATACTTTAAAAAATAAAACAGAATTCCTTTTACACAAATACTTCAATCTGTGAATACGCTCCCGAGTAAACCGATCAGTACCTCTATTTGACCGCCTTTTTCTTGTAAAGGTCAAGTCCAAAGACCTTTTTAAAGGTTTGTCCTTGAAGTAAAACGACTTGAGATGAGTTGCATAAGTAAATAGAAACCTAATTCTTAGGTTGTAGATTTTTTTCGGGACTTAGAGTTCAAGAGTAGGGATGTAAACGCAATTACGGCTGAGTCGCAAAAGTGATCGCGGGTTCCTACACTGTGTACCTATGTAGGTATGTTAACCTTGACCGATCGTCTCGACGGCAGATAGTCAATCAATATTATCTGAGGATTGCTAGTCTGATGTGTTCAAGAGTATTCGTTTCGACTAGATAACCTTTGGGGTTCAAATTCAAAAAACTGCGATGCGACTTTGCATAGTAAAAATCTGCTAGCTCTCACGACGCATCGTAAGAACTTGTAAATTAATCCACATCAAAAAGGGAGAATCGTCCTACCAAACGGGTATTATATCTGGTCTGGGCAACATGTGTCTGGTCCAGAAAACTATCTGATAGTTGATTTCTGACTTCAATATTTTTCTAATCGTGACCAGATATCTGACATCGCGTTACAGAATTCTGGAATTTTTGCTGCTGTGTCGCAATCGATGTCATTACACCTATCTGCTGGTTAGACTTTAAGTTTCTAACTGTCTCCGAAAGGTTATTCATATTATAAACACATTTTCTTCGGTCAACAAATCAGCGTAGCATTCTGCACTTTTCCCATTGATATAGATATGGATGAGTTTTTTGATGCCCAATGAGTTCTTTTTCTTCCCGTTTGTACATATTAACACTTTTAGTTTGTAAATATATCGATTAAGCTTTAATATTTATTACTTTAAATGTTTATCAGTGGTTACATTACGCCAAGGCTAACTTGATTCGAAATCTTTTTAAATTCTCCAGCGGCGCATAGAGTGAAAATTTATAGTGACACATACTTTTAATTACTCTATCTTAGTCTAATTGTTGTAAAAATGTAAATAAAATAAATCAGTCTTAGTACTTACTGATGCTTTAATAGACACATTACCGCACAATGTAATTAATTTGCGTTATTTGGCTATCAATTACTGTTAATTAGTTATACAGAATTTTTGGGTTTGAGCAACTAAATGGCAAACAGTTTTAGTTGGAAATAGATATTTGATAAGGTTATTTGTTCGATAGATATTTAATTTCAAACTAATAAATTACAGTAACGGATATTTTTATTAGATATAATATTTGAGTAACATAATTATTAAGTTAATGTATACTGTGAACTTCGACCGCAAACGTTAGTTTGCGATTTCAGCGTTTAATTGTTTCTATTTAGATGTTATATTGTGCGTGTGTGTACTGAGGCGAGTTTAACTCAGCAATGATTTTTCTCTCAAGTTTTTTATATTTGTTAATTTTATCGGTGACCATAGGTACTTTAGTTGAACTGCGATAAAAAATAAGACTACAATATTGGTATAAATTACTATTCGTTTCTTATTTAAAAACACAAAATAAAAGAAACTTACCTACTTTTAGAATAATCGTCCTTTAACGATTGAATCCCCGACCGGTCCAATGAGACCGCGCTGTTATTGTTTTACTATTGTGTCTCGTTTCGCGGGTATCTGAGTAATTAAAACCGTTCCGATCTCCCTACAGTTATTTTAAATAGACATTTTACTTAGATATGCCTAAAAGTACTTATTGCAGAATAACGTACCGAGGAAATTATTCCATTATACTTATTTCCGCACGACTCCTGATAATATTTGGCTGAAACCGTTTTATATTTTATCAAAATTATATTACCTCAAGAAGGGACGGCCATTTTGGAAGTAAGAATTCAATTAGTTTAAATTAAGAGGACGCTTTTAGTGTATTAACGTTTGAATCCCCAACCGGTCCTATGAGACCGCGCTGTTATTGTTTTACTATTGTGTCTCGTTTCGCGGGTATCTGAGTAATTAACGTTGTGTATAGGTATTTGTTAAGAATGTTATGAAATGAGTGCATTTCACAATATGTTTATCACGTATTTACCAGCTTGACAAAGGCGTAATAAAAAAAAATGCACACAAAGGGTTTCGTTCGTAAGTAGTAAATAACAGCAAAAAAATACGTTTGTGGTATGGGGACCCACTAAAATATTAGCTTTTTTTTAAGCGGCAACATAAATCAATGAAAATTTTAGCTGTCTAGCTATTACGGTTCATAACATACGGCCTTGACAGACAAACGGACAATCGGACAGCGGAATCTTAGCAATAGGATCTAGTTTTTATCCTTTAGATACAGAAATAATATCCTAATTACGCAATAAAACTTTTATCTCATTCTATTAGTGAAAACTGTATCATAATCGCTTGTGTAGTTTAGGATGAGATAGCGAAATAACAGAAAGACAGATAAATGTGAAAAGCGTGTAAGTGTTCTACGATATACTCGTACAGACGCAAGCGAGGTTGATAAGCTAAAAAGCATTTGAAAATAAAAATATTTCACAAAGGAACACAAACTCAAATACAAACTCAATCTTTAATGTAATTTCTCAATGGAACAATAACTAAGAAATATTTCTTTCTTAAAAAAATAATTAATAAATCTAAATCACTCAAATCAAGAAAACACGAAATACAAACCAAAAAAAAACAGCATGAGCGCATGTCAAGAAACTCCACAGATTAAAAACAACCACAGAACACAACACAGACCAAAAATCATTTATGTTTTTTTTTTTATTCGGCAGGCAGAAGAAGGCACAAACAGAACATCAGAAGGTGAAGACAATGATGGCAGCGAGGTCAACGCCGGTTCATCACGGGTTCTCTCTGCAGCCACGTCTAGGGAAGAAGATGATGACTCCAGTAACAATGCTAGCAGTGAAAGCAAGAGTCCAGGACAGAAGTTCGTAGAATTTTTGATTATTCATTTAGATTTAAGGATAGGTTTAAGTTGAGAATTACGATTGCTGCGATAATACGAGATACTAACTTTGCCATAAAGTCCCTGGTCTGGCAGATTCTACGAGATCAATTTAAAAATTGAACAGAGTTACTGCCCGATTTTTTCATTTGAAATTTTCAATCAAAGACATCATCATCACTTCAGCCAAAAGACGTCCACAGCTGCAGGTCTCCCCGAGCGATGCCACACTGACCGGTTCTGTACGTCTCGCATCGGTCGGATTCCCGTGACCCTCACCAGGTCATCGGTCCACCTTGTGGAAGGCCTTTCAATTTCCCTCCTTACTACTTGTGGGGATCTAAGACATGATTAATGCACTCTCCAATTCCTCTAAAATAAAGAAGATCTATAGGTTTTATCTTATCGAAAGCAAGAAAAACAAAATTTACTAAACACTGTTTTTTTTATTGACTTTTCCATACCTATAAGGTAAAAATTCAACGGATAAAAAAAACACTTTTTATAAAATTAACTGACAAATAAGTTAGTAAACTTAAAAACTTTATTATGATAACAGTTTAGACAAGAAATGCCTAAATTAAATACATGTAGTGACTGGCATATTCGTATTATCGCAGTAAATATATTTATTGAACTATACATAAGAATTGAAAATTACAGGCACTTTTTAAATCATCATTATTTAAAACAAGCATTTTTTAAATGTTTTGTGTCCAATGTTATGACAAAAAAGCAATAATAAGAATTGCGAGACCCCCCCCCCCCCCCGAGTAGATTAAGTTGATAATATTTATTTTTATGTTTCCCATTAACTCATCAGGTTCAGCATTTTGATCATCGATCAACAATTATTTATATAAGCCCCATAGCGCACTAGCGGCCAGTGGCCAGCGGCCAGGACGCGGCGGCCATCGAGATACATACATTAGTATGAAACCGCCATAGAGCGCGCGCACCTATGGCCGCTGGCCGCGTGCGGACAGAAGCGCGCGCTCTATGGCGGTTTCATTTGTTTCACCTGGCCGCTAGTGCGCGCCTGGCCTAAGGGTATCCATAATTTTAGACTAAGGCTTACTATCCACGGACGCGTAGTTTCATAGACGCGTATTTGTATATTATACGCTTGGTATACGCCCGCGTGAAGCTTACGTACAATCATATGGAAAATTACATGGATAGTACAGGAAAAATTCGTGTGAAGCGACAAATGCCGAGATGAGTATTTTTCGAACACTTGAACTCAAAAGTTCACGGGAAAATAGACATTAAGGTATCCATGCGATTTTGCTTCGTACCGTACAGCTCTGTCGACGAAGCGGGAATGTCATGCCGTCGTGTCGTTGTAGCTTCGTCGAGATGGTTTGACAGTTTTGTATCCAAGCTTCACGCTGGCGTACACTCATGGCGCATTTTCACTGGTCGTTAACTCGTTCGGTATACCGCATGCGGGTAGTCCCCGCATGCGGGATAACAACCAATGAAAGTAACATGTTCGTTATACCGTCTGCGGTTCCCCGAATGCGGGCCATGTGACACGCGTTCCAGTAATCTCTCACACCCGGCATGCGGGCCCTATTGACTAATGAAAACGGTTCCCCGAATGCGGGCCCTGTGGCATGCGTTCCAGAAATCTCTCGCACCCCGCATGCGGGCCCTATCGACTAATGAAAATGTGCCATTAGCGTATTATGACAAATACGCGTCTATGAAACTACGCGTCCGTCCGATAAAAGGCTTTAAACATTTCCACAACAATATCAGGTAACTATTAATTTTTCACTGGGTTTGAAAGCTACGAGTGTATTGGAAATGTAGGAAAAATGCTATTACTCAGTTTTCTTGGCTCTACAAAGAAATACCTGGCAGTGTAGTGTGCTAAATTATCTATGAAAATGTATACGATTTTTATAATTAAATCAATCTGCTAAATTCTTTTGAAAATATGTGAATAATATGACTGTTTTGAAAGCAAAAAGGAACGTTTAAACTAAAAATAATATTTAATTGAACCTAGCCGACTTCAGAACAACAGCAAAGTGTAGTCAGTTGTACAAGAACATTCGAAAGAGTTACCGCGGCCCTGTTACCCAAAGGGCTACTAAAGAAACACAAGGGTTTTATTTAGTTTACGAGTCATCATCTGCCTAGCCTTTTCCCAACTATATTGGGGTCGGCTTCCAGTCAAGCCGGATTTAGCTGAATACCAGTATTTTACGAGGAGCGGCTGCCTACCAGACCTCCACAACCCATTAACTGGGGTAACACGGTACTTCATGGCAAGACTGGAGTCAGATTTACTGGCGTCTGACTATCCGTAACGACTGCCAAAGATCTCCAAATGACAGCCGGGACCAACGGCTTAACGTGCTTTCCGAGGCACGGAGGAAACTCGTTATGTTAAGATGGTCACCCATCCACAGACCAACCTAGGCAAGCGTTGCTTAACCTTGAAGATCGACCTGTGCGGCTGTTATTATTTAGCCACGAGCCCCTCGATTATTTAGTTTACGAGTATTTACAAAATTTGAGTCAGTTTAAGCATCCTCAGTTTAGCTGTATGACCTTTTGTTAGTGGAAAAAAATCTCTTAGAGTAGGAACTTTGGGTGAAGCGGGAGGGAGTGTCAAACTGTGGTTGAATAAAACTTACTTGTGTTCCTTTACTTACCCTTAGCGCTCCCGAATTTTTGGCAGGCATTGGCCCCATTAATTTGCTGAAAAGCTAACCTCTACCTTAACAAACTGTTGGTCTGCGATCGGCTTTAAACCTAAATGTAAAAAAAATAGTGCATTCTTAATTTTCCCAAAAAAAATAAAAAGAAAATCTATCAAATATGACAGTATAAAAAGATGAGAATTTGAGAAGAAAATTAGAAATGCACATATAACTCAAACTTTAAAACAAAACACATCATCACTAAAAGGCATGATAGGCACACAAAGTGTATAAACACACACATAATTTATTTATGTACGAGAATTGTATGTACTATACGAATATTTATTATATGATTGTTTGTATAATACCTACTACAATATTACTTAGGTACTTATCGGATTTCATTATCTCATGCAAACATACAGGTTTATGTATATTGGTTTTACTTTACACCCTCAAGTGCTCAGCTTCAAAAACGAATGTTATTGCCATAATTCTATTTTTTTCTAAACAACATCAATGGTTACTGACAATTCATACTGTATTTAAAATTTCGAGACACTTGACACCCATACAATTTTTGTTCTACAACCTGGGCATACGTATTTCGTTCGCAGTTCCATTGACATATATAATTTGTAACATCGATAGCCTTGCCTCCGGTTTCATCGGCGAGAAAGAAGGAAACTATACCAAAGGAACATACTCCTGGGACAGAAAGTATCTCATGTGCTACTCCAGGACACAGTCCATCCGTGTGCCAAAGTTAAATCCATATCCGTTAGACGTTTAAGCGTGAAAGACGCACATATTTGAATGTATTAATTTTCGCCTTTATAAAATTTTTCTGCTTCTTAATCGTTATCTTCTACTTCTACTCCTTCTTTTTCTGGTTTCTCTTACTCTTAGCGAATCTGTAGAAGAATTATTTCTTTTTTAAAATTAAATTCTTTGCCTAGCCCAGTTGCGGCAGTGCCGTCCGCTGACGCTGTCATTAGATATAGCAAGGCCTCAAGTGTGCCTCAAGTCTGCTATTAGAATTGTATCAGAATTTTCGATCATTGGCTTCAATTTTGACAAGTTTGGCAGTACCAAACTTTCATAAGTATAATACTTGTATGACTATTAATGTTTGATAGGTAATTTTTAATTTACATTTCAACTAGGTTAACAAAACTATAATGCAATGTGACTTTGTCTACCATTTGACCTTTAGTTATAAACTGTATCTAACATCTAAGCGCATTACAAGCCATAAATTATATCACACGAATAAAGTAAATGACGCATTTCATGCCACATTTATTCAGATTTAATTTCGCTCTTGAGCCAAATACTCATTCGTTCTAGATAAGTTTCTATCTAAAATGTAGTTGCTATAAATGGCGAACTAACTCTGTTTTAGCACGGCCATCTTAGAACCATTAACTGAAGCAATATTGCATTTAAAATGTTGCTTAAGGTCGCTGAGGATATAAAGTGGACATTTAACACCTTCCTAAATAGTTTTACTATAGGATACGATCTCAAAATGTGGTGCACACATTTTTATTATCCTACCTGAGTTTATTTGGTCTGTCAACTGTCACGCTGTGCATCATCATCATCATTTTAGCTGAAAGACTTCCACTGCTGGATATAGGCCTCACCCAAATGTCGCCACAGCGAACAGTCCCGTGCGTCTCGCATCCATTGCATTCATGCTACTCTCACCAGGTCATCTGAAGTCATCGGTCCACCTTGTAGGAGGCCTTTTTACGGTGCGTCTTCGAGTGCGAGGTCACAACTCCAGATCATTTCGGCCCTATAGTTCATCCATTCTACGACCAACGTGCCCTGCCCACTGACTGTTTCTTCGAGCTATGTCGGCTACCTGGTTCGTCGTCACGCTATGACTGAAAACCCTTTTCTTCCACTCCCACAATTTAATTTATCTCTTTCAAAGAACTTAAATTGATAAACGTAATTCCTGGATTGTTCACAAAAAAAAGTGACGTGGTTCTACCAAACAGACTTTCCAAGAAAACTCCTCAGTCCAGTTCTTCTTTGACTTGCCTTCGGGAAAAAGTTCAATTACAGGTAAAGCGAGTACTAGGATCTCATAGGACTAGATGAGGTTCGCTTTGTAAAGTTTAGTTAAATATTGAAACTGTCGCCCCTTTAGCCAGTTAAATTGTGGTTGAATGCTCATTTATTTAATTAGTCAAGAGACCTTTAACACTCTGTAAAGAATTACCAGGAAATTATAAAAGTATTGAAGGGTCGCAGTAAACACCCCGGTCCAAGGAAGCCCCAAACTCTTGAGAAGTCTCAAAATATAATCCAAAAACAATCCAAAATACAGTAAAGTTAGAACCAGATTGAAGTAAAACATTTCAGATCTAAAATGCAAACCTATTTGCAAAATTGTTTGAGATCACTCTTGAATTATTGGTAGGTACTTCTTGTAATAGTAATTATTACACAAGTAAGATACTTGTGTATAATTATTTTTTTAGAGGAATTCTGACCATTACGAGGCAGAAACCTACAACGTTGAACTTACTTCTAAACTAGTTTTGAGTACAAGACTTCCAGTAAGTAGACTTTAGACCGCCATTGAACTATGCTAAGATTGCACCGAGGTACTAGGACTTCATGAAACCTAGCAGCTGTTTGCGTCGCAAATTCACATTGCAATCAGGACTCCTTACTACTAATTGGAGCCATTAATAGTCTTCATCTGTTATGTTAACACAAGTCTTGACGTCACCCCACGTCAGCTGGTTCGTTCACGTTCACTTCCTAGCGCTTGACTAATATACCTATAAGTATATATTATGTATATATGTAGGTGGAGAGTGCTTTGGAGTGCAAATTTGATCGATAGGCTACCAATTAGTGTCAGACTGCTTACTACATAAGTGTAAAGCTGTAGGAAAATCAAATCAATTTAATTTATACTGCACACATGATATTTTTAGATTATTGGATCGAAGCGTACCTAATGAGTATGTTAGAGGAAGTTTGAAAGTGGCACCAGTAACTGAAAAATTGCTTAAAATATTATGAGTAATCATGTGGACGGAAAAGACATCAACAATTTAATACCATTGGACTATTAGAAAAATAGAGGAGCTCGTGGCTAGATAATAACAGCCGCACAGGTCGATCTTCAAGGTTAAGCAACGCTTGCCTAGGTTGGTCTGTGGATGGGTGACCATCTTAACATAACGAGTTTCCTCCGTGCATCGGAAAGCACGTCAAGCCGTTGGTCCCGGCTGTCATTTGGAGATCTTTGGCAGTCGTTACGGATAGTCAGAAGCCAGTAAATCTGACTCCAGTCTTGCCATGAAGTACCGTGTTACCCCAGTTAATGGGTTGTGGAGGTCTGGTAGGCAGCCGCTCCTCGTAAAATACTGGTATTCAGCTTGACTGGAAGCCGACCCCAATATAGTTGGGAAAAGGCTAGGCAGATGATGATGATGAATCATGTGGACGGAAAGATGGATTTTATGAGAAGTGATATGAAAGAAAAGGGAGTAATAGCATTGCCGATGCCGGATAAAATGAAAGAAAAAAGCTTCCTCAAAGTCAAAGTCAAATATTTTTATTTCACATAGGCCTACATGGGCACTTATAAAACGTCGAGAACTAGTGCACGGTTCCAAATTGGTCGTTTCCTATGGAGAAGAACCGGCAAGAAACTCCATGGTTACTCTTTTCAAAAAACTATTGGGTTTACAACATTTCCATATTACAACACAGAATCCTGTTCGTCCCACCCAGGGGGGCGAAGTCAGGGGGACGAACGGGAATACACCAATTATTCGGAAAAAGGGTAGGAAGATGATGATAAAAAGGCAGTCTCTTACAGACAACCTTAGGAAGGACTGAATGACAGGAGATTGACTTGGGTATTAATTTCTCACATCTCAGGCTTTTCATTATCAACTTTTCCGTATAAATACAACATCAGAACTAATAAAATAGTCTGCAAGACAGATCAGTCGCTTCATATAAAAAACTATTAGTGTCCAACTGCATCCAGATGACCTGGAAGCCTCTCCAACAAAGTTGGGAAATGTCTAGGCAGATTGAACGAATATCTCGTAGATGACAGTCACCAAGTAACCACTGTGCACTGGCTCGAGCACCGATATCTCGAATACACCAATGTCACCAGGCGGCCTATATTCTCGAGAACAACAAATCGATACATCGACTCGATGCATAACTCGATTAGACTCGTCGCTGCCGGTGGCTTAAGTGGTAAGCCATGCTGGGATATAGGTTATAGTGATGTCATCATATCGATCTGACTGTAATTTATTTGTCGAGTTTTCCAATCGATATTTTGTTACGGTAATGATTTCTGTTTGCTATTTATTAGAGATTTGATTGTCGTTACGTCAAAAGCCAGTAAATTTAACACCAACATTATTAATGGAGTGGGCATTCTCGCGTCTGACTCTCGCTTCAAAGAGATATCAGCAAAACTGTAGAGACCGAGCAGGGCAGAAGCCTACAATGGCAATGGTTCTCTTTTCGGAAACCATTCCGAAACGAAAACCCGGGGTCCTGAAACGAAAGGCGGAGAAGGGACCTAACAGTGGATTTTAGTCAGTTAAGTGTGACACACTCTCCCACTCAACCCTAAATTGTGCGAAGTCATTGAATTATATTCTATCTTAAAAATATCGTTTTACTCAATTACAATTATTGTCGTATGGGTTAAATAGGAATTCGTTTCATGTACAATACAATATTCAACAGTTGCTTATTGTTTTAATAGTTTAATCAATCGCCCTGTTTTAAATCACTTTACTTTTTACTTAGAGACCTTATCTGTTCTTTTCAAATCACATTCTCTGCTTCTTCTTCTTGTGTGATAATAAATACTGCATCACTTCTTTACGCTCAAACGGCTTAATGGATTTATATGAAACTTGGTACACGATAGACCATGTTCTCTAGATACAGGATAGGAACAGGATACATTTTATCCCGAGAGTCTGCCCCCCTGAGACAATTTTCCACGTTCATGCCAAAACTGCTGGCATCAGCTATTACAGCATTAATCAAACCACCTAAGAAATAGAATTTCCTGCCGAAGTCAGTGTTTCCTGATAGCTATAACCGAGCAAAAAGTGGTCTTTAAGTTAAGAGTGAATAGGTTACTTCTAGGCACGCGTGCTCTATCATCGCTTACCATCAGGTGAGATAGTGGTCAAACGCGATCTTAAATACACAATAATAATAAATCCTCCTTCTCTAACCATTCTGCTTTTTTCCGGCATGTTGTATGTTCAGGCCAATTTACTGTTAACAAGCAAAGTAATGGAAAAATTCAATTACTTATTTACGTAAAATATACTCCACTTATTTTAACAACATAATCTCTTTACCCAATAATATAAAACTAAATTACCCTTTATTTACTGTTAATGTAGGCAACAGCCCGATAATGGGCGCATCACCTACCCTTTTACTAATTCAACTAACAAACTTTCTTAGAGCCAAAACTAATTAATTGCTCGGGATAATCCAATTACTCGGTTCAATTAAATTCATTTCGAACGAAAATTCAATTTAACTAAACTGCTTTTATTGGTCGGTTTTTTAGTAATAACTTTTTCGTGGTAACTATTAAAGTGTCTTTGGCTAGGGCTTGATAAATATTCGTGATTTTTTTTTATTGGCGACGTTTCTTAAGTTTGATAGGCATGCGTAAGTTTATGCGCTACTAACCTTATCGTTCTTAGGCAGGTAATTTGCTGTTTTCCGCACTAGTGCGGAAAAGTGCATGATGTCCCCATCACAATTTACTGTACTTATCGTATCAGACTAAACGACCGACGAGTCGCCGGTCAACCCCGTTTATTGATGTCTTCGTAAGTGTATTAAATTCCCTCTCCCAGAGAGAAGACCTTAGTCCTAACAGTGGGAAACTTACAAGGCCGATAATGGTATGGTAAGGGCCTATTTCACCACCTATGATTAAGTTGCCAATAACTTACTTGGCAGATAATTTCATACAAATTCTGTTCCATTTTTTAATTTATCCGGGAAGTATTGGCTACCCAGACATTGTGAAACAGGCCCTAAGTGTATTAAAAACATTGATCCACGTGGTAATTAGTCACTTCAGCTTTATAACTTTTTTTAAAGTTTTTAGGTTTGCCTTTGACCTCTATCTTACCTAATGGAAAACGATTATATGGTAAACGATGGAGCACGCTTACCTAGAAGTAATATATTCGCTCTTGATATGAAGATCTCCAAATTATAGCTAACAGAAAAAAATGAAGAATCCGGCAGGATAATACCCTTTACATTCATAATAAATGTGTTCCCAAAACTATTCATGCGTAAGTATGGGTGGGTTGTCCTTTCAAAATTCAGTATCAACGAAGTTATTTTTCTATTTGCTAGGGCAAACTATCATATTAAAAGGTACCAAGGCATCATAGACAGCAGCATATTGTTTCCACCCTGGCGACACCATTAACCAGAATACCAACGGGTGGTAATTATGGCGATATTGCTCCAAATTGCCAAGATTAGGTGGATACCGCCATTTTTATGTCAAATGTCTCTATTGAATGCCATAAAGATGATGTACGATCAAATTATGTAGATATATGGATGACACTAATACCGTTATAATGTTTTGTATACCCTTCACACGTTTAGGCGAAGTTACAGACACATTGGTACAAATATACATACATATACATTTATAATGTTATTCATTCATTTATATCCCCATTATATTATCTCACCACATTAAAATAATGAAGTATATTAAGTATCATACTCGTATAACTAAACAGTAAGGCTAAAATATATTTATAAATAATATTTCAGTTTATAAAGTTTAATATAAGTAATAACATACCGAACATTATCTATTTGATATTCTTAAAAAACTATCATAGTAAAAAGAACTTGTTGAAGTGTAGAAATCGCAGATATATACTTTAGTAGAAAACAATTTAACTTGCGAATTCACTACTGAAATAAGTTCTTTCTCAAAAACCAATTTCCATCGAACATGAACCGACAAAAATCTTTCATCAACTTCAAAATGGTCTGATCAATCAAATTGAAGCTTCAATTCTGTGTCATAGCAACTACAATAGAAATATAAAATGTAATAGAATTTGATGATAAGCAATTTTCTAAACCTGTTCAGGCTGTTGAGCAAGTTATCTCCATTCACTCCAAATGCGAGGCCTGACGATATGTAAGTGGCCTGACATAATGGCACATTACGCTTTGGATACGCTTAGCTGCGACCCTAGCAACGAGCACGATCCAATACCAATGCTGATTACGTATGCCCGATAGATGAGCTGAGTCTTTCAAGTGACGTTTGCAATGGCTATTGAAATTTTTCATTAAATAATAAGAAAAAGTGCCCCGTTTTCCTTCAAATAACTAATTTTAATGATAAACTAATCATTAATAATTTAATTTTGTATCGTCTAGTAGCATCAATGTATAATGCAAAGCCATTTCGCACGTCACTTGAAAGCCACATAAATCGTCGACTATACGAACGACTGATACGTAATTGGTGCCCTACCACGATAATTTGTGCATAAAGCAATAGTTATAACTGTTGAAGTTAGTTCACGACCTGCACAGCTGGGCGTGTAGACTACACGTAATGCTAAAATATTGTACAAACACTTGTTCCGTTCGTTAACGAGATCGTAGGCATTATGCATGTGATAATTTTGTGAAGTCTCGTTGACTATGTATCGTGTACTGCGACTTGTGTTGTCCGCTTTGGTGGTATGATGAACTCCCTCTGTTAATTTTCTCTCCTATCTTGATGTCCGCTTAGCTTTCATAGATTTGATTAGATTTATATTACTGAATGATTCAGTAGATTCGTAGATATTTAGCTTTAGTTATTTAGCACGTTATGATTCAACATCTCAGAGGATTCGACGCTCACCAAAGCGCGCAACACAAGTTCCAGGAAGGCTTCCACCAACATACCACTGTCGCCGTATAACACGATACATCCCTTTATAGGCGACCGATCATTGCATCGAGTTCGTCAAGCTCTCGCAAGTCCATGCAGGACACTGAGAGGGCGGAGTCAGACACAGACAAACGCGGCCATAAATGGAGACACGTCCAGGCTGTCATGGCATACTACCAGGCACTCAGGAAAATAAAGAGGTTCGAACACTATCGGACCACCGGTAAAGCCGCATCGTTGTCGATTGTTATTATATTTCATTGTTTGTTTATGATTTCCCACTAATGTGCTACCTTCGTCAGTGTATAGGAACTTCGGGAATGGTACTTTACTCACTGGATTATGTGTGTTTTTCTTGTGGATATTGTGTCTTATCTAGTTCACCAAAAGATTCTACTTTCCTACTGTCACTTGAGACAATAAAAACGTGTTCAATGTTTTCATTGTATAATTGCATTTTTAATGTTTCAATAGAAAAATAGTTTCGAACTCCTAACTTTAGATGCCTAGTTATTAGTTTTAGAAAAGATAGATTCGATTCACTAAAATTTCACTCTACAAACTATCGTATATATTCGAGTTGGTCTTTTTGTATCTATAGTGTGAGTTGCCATGCCGCATGTCAAACTAGAGGTATTTGTTTGCACGTATTTGAGATCTTTCTGTTCACGAAATTCTAGTGCATCACCGCACATAAAAATGTAAAAATAGTAAATTATATTCCAATATGAGTAACACTTTCCTTGAAATATAAATGAACAGAATCTTCCAGAAATCTGTGCTTAATAATCTGAGTAATCTTGTAATTTCTTGACTGTCTAACATACTTGAACTATCTGAGAGCATGGCTACTTTTGCTTACTAAACTCCCTATTTTTGTTTTGGCAAAATTGCTCGATTCTGACGATTTTGTATGACTGCAGAACAAAATCGAACCAAAGATGGATGAAGCTGAGAACGACGGTGCAGCTCAGCTCGGCGATACAGAAAAAACCTCCTTTGAAGAGAGAAGACTCATTTTTGAAGAGATTTTCTACTAGACAGACCCCATTAACGCAAGAAACTGTGAGTATATTTTGTATTTTACGTATTAATTTGTTTATTTAACTTGTAGGTCCGGTAGGCAGCCGCTCCTCGTAAAATACTGGTATTCAGCTAAATCTGGCTTGACTGGAAGCCGACCCCAATATACTTGGGAAAAGGCTAGGTAGATGAGATGATGATGAATTTGTTTATTTAACAGTATATCTACAAATGAAATATTAGATTAGAAGAAGGAGACAGAAGAAGAAGTACAAAGGTGATGCTTATTTTTAGAGAAATCTCTTCCAGCATATCTGCCACTCCTTTAGTTAGAAGAAAAAAAATGTAGACGCAGTGTGTAACAGGTAAAAGGAGAGTAAATACGTACAAAATAGTTACATGTGTAAAGTTACATGCAAAATAAAGATATACTATTATAATTACATACATATAACATGATACATTATTCATTTATTTAGTATACTAATTTTGAAGCCTATATTAAAAATAGCCTAATACTCGTAATCATAATTTTTCGGTATAAAACCTACATATTATCTACAATCTTATCTCTATTAAAATCAAGTTTAAATCAGAACTCATTTCCTATTCCCTTATCAAATATCCGGATACTCAGCCTCTTCTGTTTTGACTGACTAACGGAAATAACAGCGCCCAATCAAATTACTTGACGTAAGATTTGATAGAAGACTTCGTTAAATGGGCATTTCAGAAATGTGTTGTTTCTGCCACATTAGGGCAAAGTTCATAAAATTTTTACTCTACCTACATATAACCTATGTATTTGTTTTTATAAGAGACCAAATTATATTATAGGTCAAAGTCCGTACACATTAATATCGCATACCGATTAAGACACATTACTTCTACGGTAGGACACAAATTCCAAAATAATACGACCTTTCTTAGATTTCATACAAAAATGGTTATAAATTAATCGGTTTTAGAGAAAGACACTCAAAGAAACCAATAAATAATGATTACCAAAAACGGAATAACGTACCTACCTTTAATATACTCGTAAAATTAATTTGTACTTACAATTCCTAGTCAATCCAAAGATATCACAATATTTAAAATATCCTATTTCAAAAATCACCAATTTCATAGGTAACTACACCATCGCATGCTATATGGCAGACTTGCGAGAAAAAACCTATTATCACTAAAATTAAACCAGTGATTCGTAGAAACAACACAAAAGTTAAATATAGGAAACCATGTATAGAACACCTATCATGTAACCTGCCTTCCGCGCATGCATTCGAACAAACAATATTGAATTTTGAAGCCTCGCGTCAGATTAAGGTCACTACACCAACACCGGTACTGATGCCAGCTCGAATTACTTTCAAGCAATATGAACCACTAGCTTCAGCCCGCAGCTTCGCCCGCGTACATAAAATATAGCCTATGTCACTCAGGAATACAGCAGCTTTCTATTGGTGTAAGAATTTTAGCAATCAGACCAGTACTTCCATAGATTACCTTATACAAACAAAAAAAACAAACTTTACCTCTTTATTATATTAGTATAGTATAGATATAAAACCCTCCTCCTCCTTGCGTGGTATTCCTCAATGCTGAGGGTCGTGACCTCCCTGCTTCATCATCTTAACCCATATGATATTCCTCCATCTGTTCCTGTCTCTAGCCGTGTGCAGGGCATCGTAAATCGTAGAATTAAGAGCGGCGAATCTTATCGGACCAACGTATTGGGGTTGCCCAATACGTTGGTCCGATAAGATCCGCGCCGCTCGCGCGAGGTTTTTTCCCATCTACTTTACCAGTCATAATGAGCCTTTCAAGGTTGCCACCGCCTTTCCTTGCAATGTGACCAAATTATACAACGTTGATAAAACAGAGGGGCTTTCCTTAAAATGGGTTGTTGTACTCATCATTATGAACGACTTTTACTATGCGACTAAAAATGACATCACGAAAAAAAATCCGCTGCTCCATACATTTCATACATTTTGTCAAATTATATAAAGAAAGCCCCTCTATCGTATCAATCTATACTAATATAATAAAAAGGTAAAGTTTGTTTTTTGTTTGTATGAGGTAATCTGTGGAAGTACTGGTCCGATTGCTAAAAGTTTTTCACCAATAGAAAGCTGCTGTATTTCTAAGTGACATAGGCTATATTTTATGTACGCGGGCGAAGCTGCGGGCTAAAGCTAGTTTTATATAAACCCCAGTCGACCCTAAACTTTTGGACCAAGACAAATAGAAGTTACACCCCCGATTAGGATCACATGAGAAAGTCATAAAACTTATTTCATATCCGAAATAGGTTAACGATATACTAGATAGTGATATTTGTTCCTGAGTCAAATTAGTGGGACAGTTATTAATATTTACTCTATTGCTTTATATATAGGTGTTTATTTAGGATTTAATTTGGAATGGGGATTTTAATTACGAGTATTTTGATAAATTCAAAACTACAATATATGAATTATATGTGACTAAAACCGTAAACATGAATAAGTTATGTTGTTTAATAATTAATCAAATTCAGAGCTATCAAAATTAAATAAAAAGAAAATAATCAGAGAGACCTAAATCAGTTCAATCCTATATTGGGTAGTTGTTATTCAAAAGAAAACGATATGATCTGCCTCGGATAGCACGTTAAGCCGTAGTTTGCGGCTGTCATTTGTCGATCTTTGGCAGTCGTTGCGAATAGTCAGAAGCCAGTAAATCTGACTCCAGTCTAGCCATGAAGTACCGTGTTACCCCAGCTTATGGGTTGTGGAGGTCTGGTAGGCAGCCGCTTCTCGTAAAATACTGGTATTCAGCGAAATCCGGCTTCACTGGAAGCCGAACCCAATATAGTAGGGAAGAGGCTAGGTAGATGAGAGAAAACAATATGATCAATTCCAAAATGTGTTACACAAAAGCAAAATATGAAGAAACCTTAATTCTTAAATATAAATTCGGTTATCGGATTTTGATACATCGAATTATGCCGTACTAACTTTATCCGCCGTGTTGTAAGAGCAAATGGGATTAACGTGAACATATTTATTAGATTTAAATTTATTGATGGATCACGGTATCGGTATCGTACAGGAAAAAGCATTTACTCTGAAAATATTAAATTTATTTTGTAATTTCTACAAAATTTAACGTTTTTAACATTTTTTATTAAATCATAGAACTCTAGAAGTATATCTACTACCACTACCTAGCCTTAACCCAATTATGTTAGTTTCAGAGTTCTAGTTTGACTATCTGCATCCTGTCATATCCTCCACAACCCTGTAACTGAGTTCCAATGCTAACGACTGACTGGTTTGGTCTAAGATTTTATGTATAGTCACTAAATGGCACAAAACTGTCCCGCTGTCCGTCTGTCTGTCCACTATGTATGCTTAGATATTTGATTTTGATGCGATTTTTTTTATTAGATAGTCGTCTTGTCATATACCTATGTCTACGTGAAGTTATAGCCAAATATTTCTTCTTCTGTAATAACGCTTAACGCTAAATTTTCGCTTCAACACAGTGACAAATAAAATCAAAATCATACACTAACAGAGAAAAAATCTAAATTTGCATTACATGCTTAAATCCAAAAAAATTATAACATTAATGATTTTTTACTTTTTCATTTCCATAACAATAAATTGCAGCACATTCTCGAAAATCTATACAGTAACTTCCACTTGTTTATTCGACATGTCCTAGAACCAAAAATTCGAAGACATGTGACATCCACCAATCCGCACTAGGTCCGCGTGGTGGATTACGGCCATTCTCTTTCCTAGAGAGGAGGCTTGAGGAAACATTACAAGGCCGATAATTCTAAAAAAAATCCACTTCTCCATAGGTAGAAGACACCGGATCAGAGGGAGCGACAGGAGAACCGAGGTCCCTGAACAGACAGCGACGGCGGAAGATCAGGGCGCCGCGCACCGTCGTCAACCCCGACGAGAACTTCTTCTTCTACTGGCTGTGGCTCATCACCGTCTTCGTGCTCTACAACCTTTGGACGCTGATCGTGAGGCAGAGCTTTCCGGAGTTACAGGTAATTTTTGTAGTTATTTTAATTATCAAAATATATCATCTGAAAGCTCATCGTCACTTTTACAATCATCATCTTCCTGCCCTTTTCCCATTTTATATCACTTACTCCTTTTCTAACTCCCTTTTCTTTTATATCACTCTTCACACAACCCATCCATCTTTTCTTTACCATCTCCCTCCCTCTCCATCCCCGACGAGAACTTCTTCTTCTACTGGCTGTGGCTCATCACCGTCTTCGTGCTCTACAACCTTTGGACGCTGATCGTGAGGCAGAGCTTTCCAGAGTTACAGGTAAGTTTTTACAGTAATTTTTATCATGGCTATCTTACCATCAGGTAAGATATATGGTAGGTTCTTATGTGGTGGTAAGCGATGATGCGGCCAACGTTGGAACATGCTTGCCTAGAAGTAACCTAATCACTCTCGACTTAGTGATTCCTAAAGATATACGTGATCTTAGAACTCGTCCTCAATTTTACAGTCTGATTCGCATATATTCGATTCCCTCACAGTACAAATACATCCTAAAAATTCTGGTATAGGTGTTTTTGGAACTGGGTTTGCAGTCGTAACTGACAGTACGCTCAATATACGAAATTACACTGCAGGTTAATTAAGACTAAATAAAAACGAATACAAATTACATAATTTCAAACAAAATCAAATACATTAACAATAATAAAACCAAAGTAAATTCCAATCCTAACAATACAACAGTAACGATAATGACTTATGAATAAAACTAACCTAGTTAGGACTAGGCTGTATTTGTTATTAGAACTCGTCCCCAATTTTATAGTATGATTTGCCCCAATTTTAAATCCCTGTCGGTACATATACTTACATTATACAGGCTAAATATCCTGGTGTAGATGTTTGTGTAGCTTTTTTTTTAGAAGGGGAATCGTCAGAATGACTTCTTCCGCTCTTGGGCGGAGTGGGAGGGCGTGTCAGACTCTTACTGTTTAAACGGACACGGTGACAACCTTTTGGGTTTTTCCGCGTTCCCCAGAGGCTTGGGCCCTACCGGGCCCCTACGGTTTACTGACATCTCCTTGAGGCGCGCGTGGAACAGAACGCGCCGTTGACGACTAGGCTCGGTCCAGATTATTACCAGACTGCCGGACGACGAGTTACACAATGCTCGCCGTCCGTGAGCCCGCGCCTACGGTGATCGGAAATCGGGATCGGGATCTCGGCGGCGGCGGCGTGAGGGCCGTTCCCTCACGCGCTCGCGGTCGGCAGCCTCCTTCGCTAGTAGATGTTTGTGTAGCTGGATTTGATACTAGTAAATACACGATCGATATACTAAATCACCCTACAGGCGAAGTAAGCCTAATAAAAACGAATAGAAATGATATAATTTCAAATACAACAAAACACAATGAACCAAAGCTAATACCAAACATAATAATACAAAGGTATGATACGATAATGACTTATGAATAAACTAGCCTAGTCTTACACACACACCCTCAATAAAATAAATCAGAACCACGATAAATAATTAAATAGTTAGAATCCTTAACAATAGTGATATCGTGTCATGAAAATACAGTAGTCAATGTTACTTCACGTCTTCTATTGGTCGTTACCTCGTTACATTATTCAGGTCAACTATACAGTTCAATTACAGAGGAATCTAGACCTTAATCTCTGGGATTAAGTTGTAGAATTGCTTGGAAATGTCCGGAAAATAGCTTGAAATTGTTAGGTTGAAAATATTCTTTCCGTGCCACTGTGGGAGAAAGGTAGCAGTGCAACGGAATATTTAATAGTTGAAGGCAATTATTTGGATGAAGTTATTATCATTGTAGAGCCCTATTGCATTAAATATTTAGCCCTAATGAAGTCAGATACTAATTAAAATCCGAGCGATTGAGAAGGTTAATGATATAAAATTCAGCAGTGTTTAATTAGCTGTATTATGTGACTATGTCACAAGAAACATATATGGGCTGCCCTAGTTTAGGCTCCAGTCCACTTCATTTATTTTAATAATGTAATCTATACTATATTAGTGTAGAAAATAAATAAATTTTTACTTACTTTACTTATGTATTTGAAAGTGGAGCAGCATCATTATCATCATCATTTCAGTCAAAAGACGTCCACTGTTGAACAACCTTCAAGTGGTACAATAATGACCGGTCCTGTGCAACTTACATCGCATTGTCGCAAACCTCACTAGGTCATCGGTTCACTTTAAGGGGTACCTTTCAACGGTGTGTCTTCCAGTACGCGGTCGCCACTCCAGATCCTGTCGTCCCAATCGCCCATATGTTCTGCAAGCAATCTGCCCTGTCCGCTGATTCTTTGGCTTGAAATAGCGAGTTCAAAAAAAAAAAATCTTGTGTTTGAATGAAATTGCTCTTCCATTTATACTCTTTAACTCCTTATCTGTAGACGACTGCTAGAGCCAGCGTAAATTCAATAACGTTACCTAGAAAAATAATGTGTAGCGAGAACCATTTATATTTTCTAAGTGATAAAACCTGTCATATCCAAGCGCCCGCCATTGCCAATTTTGAATCTAGCGAGAATTTACAAACCGAAATATGCAATAAAAATATAAAAGATTTTGAATACAAATGTAGATGGATATAAAGGCAGATGAGGACCAGGGAAAAGATAGATGAATAGTGTGAAAGATGTAACTGCAAAGGACGTGATTATTGAGATGATGGTAACTAAAGATGTATGAAGGAAGAAAGCACCATGCTGAACTCATACTTAAACATTGACGGTGCCCATACACGAACATGACTCACATAAATCACAATATTCATCCATGACGATAACAATAACGATTGACAAAATATTGTCAAGGGTGATATAATCTGCCTAGCCTTTTCCCAACTATATTGGGGTCGGCTTCCAGTCAAGCCGGATTTAGCTGAATACCAGTATATTACAAGGAGCGGCTGCCTACCAGACCTCCACAACCCATTAACTGGGGTAACACGGTACTTCTTTTCCAGGCTGGAGTCAGACTTACTGGCTTCTGACTATTCGTAACGACTGCCAAAGATCTACAAATGACATCCATGACGATAACGATGGACAAATATTGTCAAGGATGATATAACAATGATGAAAAAGTCACTCACATCTCTATTCAGAATAAGAAGACAATAATACTGTTCTAATCTATATATATAAAAATGAAACCCGTTTTTCGTTGTCACGACATCACATGAAAACGGCTTGACCGATTTGGCTGATTTTTTTTTTATAATGTTCCTTGAAGTTCAGTGATGGTTCTTACGCAGAGAAAAATTCTAAAAAAAAAAGAGTTAGGTAAAGTAGGGTAGGTAGGGTAGTGTAGGGTAGTGTAGGGTTGTGTAGGGTAGTGTAGGATAGTGTAGGGTAGTGTGTGGCAGTGTAAGGTAGTGTAGGGTAGTGTAGGGTAGTGTAGGGTAGTGTAGGGTAGTGTAGGGTAGTGTAGGGTAGTGTAGGGTAGTGTAGGGTAGTGTAGGGTAGTGTAGGGTAGTGTAGGGTAGTGTAGGGTAGTGTAGGGTAGTGTAGGGTAGTGTAGGGTAGTGTAGGGTAGTGTAGGGTAGTGTAGGGTAGTGTAGGGTAGTGTAGGGTAGTGTAGGGTAGTGTAGGGTAGTGTAGGGTAGTGTAGGGTAGTGTAGGGTAGTGTAGGGTAGTGTAGGGTAGTGTAGGGTAGTGTAGGGTAGTGTAGGGTAGTGTAGGGTAGTGTAGGGTAGTGTAGGGTAGTGTAGGGTAGTGTAGGGTAGTGTAGGGTAGTGTAGGGTAGTGTAGGGTAGTGTAGGGTAGTGTAGGGTAGTGTAGGGTAGTGTAGGGTAGTGTAGGGTAGTGTAGGGTAGTGTAGGGTAGTGTAGGGTAGTGTAGGGTAGTGTAGGTTAGTGTAGGGTAGTGTAGGGTAGTGTAGGGTAGTGTAGGGTAGTGTAGGGTAGTGTAGGGTAGTGTAGGGTAGTGTAGGGTAGTGTAGGGAAGGTAGGGTAGGGTAGCGTAGGATATGTAGGGTAGTCATTTGACGGGAGCGAAGCCGCGGGTAAAAGCTAGTCTCAAATAAAATAGCATAAAAACAAATAAAAATGCAAATAATTCCACTAATGAAAATAAATAATCTAATAAATTTCTATAATAACTTTATTAATGTCCATAATTGTTTCTTTTGGCAAATGTTTACCACCTAAGCCTACATTGTGGAATGCAATAAAGAATTGAGTATTGACATACACGATACAACCAAACAACCTTACAAAATCCATAAAGCAATACAGTATAATATTGTAGTATCTAGTATTTCTAACGATACAAGGACCCCCAGTTTACCGTGTTGGAAGCCTGTTATTCCGCACTATTGCCTCTTCGAGGACAATTTTACTTTTAAATTGAACATAAAAATGCATTCGACGAAGGAATCTATTGTTCAGGGTAGTCTGTAGTTGTGTAGTTGTCTTTGAAGCTCGAGGCTCTGTTTTAAAATGTGTTTGAGTTTAAAAATGTTTTTGACAAACGTTTTGATGTTGTTTTATATTTTCACACTGATAGAAAATGTTTTGCTCTTGGTATAAAAACCATACAACGTGATTTTTGTATGGCAATCATATTGATTTATTTAACTCAACAAATTACACACACACTGCTTAGGTATACATAAAAAAATACTGAAAAAGCAAAAAAATATATTAATAAAACAGTATGCTTCACGGCTGCGGCAAAATCGGTCCAGTTTTTTACGTTGTCTGACAGAATATAGGGAACAAGTGATTTTTTCTATATTTTCCTGTTCAGAGATAATTTTGTGGGTAGTCTGTTTTTCAATTTTTTCAGCCACCGTGATTCTAAATCCATTATGAATATTGTTAGAGAAATTACCATAAAACCTATTGCTTCAAAATTTATAATCATGATTAGCATCTTAGCAGAAAATTAGCACATTTAGGAATACAATAGCCATAATTGAATTCTGATTGAAATCTACTTAAAGAAACGTCAAAGGCTCTAGACCCAAAGACATTTTACCGATCTTCTATCTATCCAAAAGGGTTGAAACTGGCTGTGACATTTTCCTAGGTTGACTGGTTAAGAATGCCTGAGGCATTAAGTCTGCTTTTGTAATTTGTGTTGCATGAAGATTAAATAAATAAATTTCAGTTCTCATTTGAATTCCATTATTATATACAAAGCCGTTTGGCAATTTATTGTCATCAGAATACATGTGGATGGATGGATAGGAAGAGGGAGGTCAAAGAAAAGATAAATATATTGTGTAAAGAATGATATGAAAGAAAAAGGAAAGTGATAGCATGCCGGGTGACAGGACAGTATGAAAAAAATATGGTAGACCGACTCCAAATAACACGAGACAATGCCCTTGTCTGGCAGAAGATAACGATGATAGAATTTCACGACTCAAAATAAACGCCATAAGCAAATAAGCAACAATGACTAGAACAAAGACATATGTATTAGTCAGGACAAATCCTCATACAATAACTGCTGCACTAAACTCAACTGTATAATAAATCTATCTCACTCTTTAAAAACAAAGTGAAAGAGCACTATCTCTCCCACTATCTATAACGTATTTATATTATATATTTATTTTTAGTATAATCTTAAGGTATATATATATATATATGTATTTGTTACTTTAATTTAAGTTTCCATACGCTTTCCTTTTATTTTTCTTGCACACAACTGTCTGCATCTCACAAAATCTCTCTTTCACAGGTCTGCTGGTAGAGATTTCTTATTGAAATAAGCAGTACCTTTGTACATATTTCTATATTTTATTGTTTCCTTATCTGTTTATCTGTGTGTACATAAATTATAAAATAAATAAAGTTTCTAATACGAATTATGCAACTACGAGTCCCAGAGATTCCGTAAAGCAGGATGACTGATAAAGTTACCTTTGTCCTTATAACAAACGAGTAGAGAAAGTTTATGGGTAACTTCCCAATTGGGTTATAAAGGACCAAATTCTTGGTAAAGGGGGTACATCACTGGATGGATTTATTCGCGGCTCTTGCTTGTTTCGGACTTCGTTAGTAAAAGTGTTTTAAACAGACTTTAACGTTTGAAACCCCAACCGGTCCTATGAGACCGCGCTGTTATTGTTTTACTATTGTGCCTCGTTTCGCGGGTATCTGAGTAACTACAAAAGAAATGTTTATTTTAATGCAAATGTTTTTTTAAATGTATTTTTGGGCAATTATTTTTTTGTTAAAAAGGGGGTTTATTCTGAAATGGTCCGCTTTAGATTCATAAGTATAGATCCGATAAAGTCCATTTAGATTCACATAGATCCAGTGATGAATTTCAGGAACAGACAAAGGAACTTTTCACAGCAATACAACCGCATTTACTGCTATCGCATAAATACACATTGTTTACGCAATAACACCAAATAACATCGCGCCTTGTATACTCGAATGGATTACACCATGAAGCAAATAACCGGTGGAGTGCGCGTACGATGCTATTGCGCTCACCAAACATATGCTAAAACTAGTAGAAGCGGCAGGAGCAAATGCAGTATGCACGTCACGTGCTCCCGATTTTTAAACGAATCAAATTAAAGGTACACGACTTGACCTTGAACGGACCAATAGCAGCCGCGCATTTTTCTTCGTCCCCCGGCCCGCCGTGGTGAGTTGTTTACTTAGAAGAAATCGGGCTATGCGCTCTCTAGTGGTTATATTCTCTATGGATTACACAGATGTATTCAGTACACCCACATTTTATATCAAGGCCTTTAACTTTAATTTCGGAAGTCGTTATTTCTGATTTAATTTTGTTCCGTCCTTTTTTGACACTATCTCCCAAAATGTTTTTTTAATTTCTTATTGAAGTTAGTCGTATATTTTTTAACAAAACAGTTTTTTAATTCTAGCAATGACAGTCACTGCTGTTTTAATTATTTGCAATCAATTTGGTAGTCGATATTATGATGTAAAATTATACTGACAAATACTGTAGAAATAATAATTATAATTATTTACACAAGAAAATCACTGTATTCTGTAACTTCAAATAAATTTCTAAATTTGACACAAACTAAATGCTCAGACAATGAAACCAAAAAACAACCAGCTATTTTATTGCAAGGAGTGTCCAAGAGAAACTGAATGCTATTAAACGATGGGAGTGCGAATCACACATCGATGCAAATGTAACGGCTATATTATACGCGACATCTTGTAACCTTTGAGAAATCAATAAAGACATGAACTGTACATGAGTTTAATATCGTATGACATGTGTTCCGAAGTAGTTTCTGTATTGCTGTAACAATGTCTTTCGAAATGCAACTAGACTTTTACGCCCGTTTTCAGTAACCTACCGCAGTTCATAGATAGATAGCTATCCCCGATAAACAATAAAATTCTATCTATCCATCCACAACTTTGGTAGGAAATGCTATCCGTCGGTAGGTTATAGGGAAGCAAGTAAGGGCAAAAGGATAGATTTGTTTATCTTTAGTAGCTGCAACTGTAGATAGATAGCTTATTGAAAACGGACGTTAAAGTGAAACTTTTATCACATCGTCTCAAAATTTTTCGTCTGTGTGTTGCATGTCGCGTGACGGTGACGTCAGAGTAGCTGAGGCCAATATGGCGGCGCCTATATTTCGCATCAGCTGACCGTGTAGTGTATAGACTATTACTCATTTGTGCCAGTGCTCCACGCTATTTTGTTAGTTTTTGCCAGTGTTTAATTTACCTTTAATGGAACATTATTCCGAAAATTTTTAGTTAAGTGTCTATAAAGTTAACAAAAATTTCGCTTTACCATGGTTTCATAAAAACAACACAATCCTTTTTATATAAAATGACAGTGTCTTTTACAGTTACAGCTATATTCTGGGGCTCAATTTTTTTTTAATATAGTAGAATATGATTTATTCGACACAGGCTTTACAATAGGCTACAACACGAAATAACAATGAAAAAAGAGTACAAAATACAGTTGAGGAATGAAATCACCAAATAACTTCTCCCGTTTTGAGTGGTGCGGGAGGTAGTTTCAGACATTTATTGAAAACCTATATTCTTTTAGTTGTCCTTTGCATTCCAGCGCCACGATAACTCTTTCGAACATTCCCGTAAATATAAAAATAAACCGAAATACAAATCAATTACGCCCAATCGGATGAATGATTATTTTAAATAAAAATGGCGGAATATTCATCAGCGTCCTGACAGCTAAATTGGGAACGCCTGCATTGATTATGTGTATCCAGTCTGATTGGAAAACTCATATGTGCGCACCGTTGGCCATTTGCTTCGTATCTGAAATGTTAATAAAAGAGTTAACTGTACCGTAGATAGGATATTTGCACGCAACAACTCAACACGCAACGTCCCTCTTGGAGCAGTAGCAGGAAAAGCATCACGATATCTTTATCTTCCGAATGACCTAGGTCTTTACCGAACATGATAAGTTCGGGAGGTTCCTGATTCAGGCGAAAGAAATGCCCGCAGGTCACCATTGTGTGGACTGCCTGGAAGATACGGTGGACTATACAATGGAGGTGTGCCATGTTTGTGGCGATGCTCCCGCTGAGCCCACGTGGCATTGCCCCTGAATAACTATTCAGGGGCGATTCTCGTACCCTGAATAAGACCATGGTCCGGTGTGAGAAGGAATGGGACACGACCACCTACTTCTGTGAAGTAGTAATGCTAGCGAAAGAGCTGGCTACACGCGTGATAGAACGGACATCATCGCGCTCCAGCCATCATAAAAGATCACGCCCCATAAAGTGCGAATCTACAGGAGAGAAAAAAAAAATAAAAACACAACATTTTAGTATAAGTAAGTTTTTTTTTAATAAATAAGATTGGGGACATATTCTAATGTTATAGCAGTAGGCATTTTGGCAGCAAATGCATCGAGATCGAGAGTTCCGCTGAGGTAGTCAATAACTGCACCTGTTACTGATTCAATGATTTCTCATATTGCCCAGTTGTGCAGACGCTCGAAGTACAAAACAACACATCAATTTTACATCACAATATTCACTGTGAATCAATTTGCGAATAAATAAAACAATCACTGAGCTTCACGCGAAAATAATCCTGCCAAAAACTCGGCATTTTTTTACAATAAAAAGAGAATGATAAAATAATCGATTCTCGATTGTGTTTTCTGTTCATTTATGTTTTTTAAGTTACTTACTTGTAAGTAAATCCAATAAAAAAATATAAAAATATAATATATATAAATAGATTTTCCAATAAAAAAATATTATAAAGAGGCAAAGGGGTTTGTTCCAGGTCTTAGGGAGATCAGGCCACCTGGCGTTGGTTCCCTATGAGATCCAAATTATACTTATATGTAATATTAGTTTTACCTTTTGTACAGTCATTCGATTCGACAGAGTGGAAGAAAAAAACGTGTTGCGCCGACCCCAAGTAATATGGGATAAGAGCAAGAGAAAAGAAGAAGAAGAATTAGGTAGACAGTCATTCGATAATAAAGATATTAGATACCTGGAAAGTTTACCGGGAGTTTTGAAAATTGGTAATTTTATAGATTTTCATATGCTCTTTCCGAATTTCAACTTTGCCACCTTGTAGTGTTGTCGCTCACGCTGCCATATTGGAAAAATTACGCCTAAAAGCAATTTTTTGTCAACTTTTTTGGTAACTTTCCGACTTAGTTTGCGATACAAACAGTTTCAAAAAATTAACTAGAGATAATTCTCTACAATTTATATTTCAACTGTTTTTTCTGTAAAATCAACAATGTTAGTGCGCGAGCATCGCAAAGTGTAGATAATACTATACACAACATTACGATCACACTCGCGCGCGCCTGTTTTTGTATTGCTATAAACTCCACTGTTATCTCAGTAGCACACAAAAAGCAATGAGTTTTGAATGAGAATGTTGAGCATATATTAATTTTGTACAATTATACTATATACACAATGAAACTAGAGGCAATTGCCTACAATTCACGTGTAACCTTTTGTTTCAACAAGTCAATAGTTCTGTACTCCGACAAGCATTTTGATTGTTATGTAGGTACTCATTATAAATGTGTATTGTGAATTATAAAATTAATTTAAATCTTAATTATACAGACTCATCATCATTTACCGAGCCTTTTCCCAACTATACTGGGGTTGGCTTCCAGTCTAGCCGGATTTAGCTGAATTACAGTATTTTACGAGGAGCGGCTGCCTACCAGACCTCCACAACCCATTAACTGGGGTAACACGGTACTTCATGGCAAGGCTGGAGTCTGATATACTGGCTCCCGACTATCCGTAACGACTGCAAAAGATCTATAAATGACAGTCGGAACCAACAGCTTAACGTGCTTTCCGAGGCACGGAGGAAATTAATTATACAGACTACAGATATTATATTACATATATTATAATGTAGGAATATTTATATACATACATATTGACTAAAACTTCCAGAAAACTTTCCAGGCAAAACTAACAAATACTTGAACTGTAAAATTCGGAACAAAAACTTTACACGTCCAAAAGTTCGTACGAACTCAAACACATACACATGTTACTTAAGAACGCATTTTATTTAAGAATTAGAAAGAAAACCGAAAAATAGTAACCATTAAAATTAAAAAAGGCAACGAAGCAATGGAACAACTTCTTCTTCTTCCTGCCCTTATCCCATATTATTTGTGGAGTACTGCAGTCACATATGGGCTGGTGCTGCAAAATGCCATCTAGCAGCTTTGGACTCGGTGGAAAGGCGTGCGAAGAGGCTAATTGGAGACCCTGATTTGGTTAAATCAGGGTCTCCAATTAGCCTGCAAAGCCTAGAGCACAGGCGTAGGGTAGCCAGCCTATCGGTGTTCTACAGGATGCATTTCGGAGAGTGTGCGCAGGAATTACATGAGTTAATTCCGCCATCTCACTTCTACCATCGGACAAGCCGTCGTACGGCGAGTATTCATCCTTACGTTGTCGAAACCTGCACGGTCCGGACAAAGCGGTTTGCCTCGTCGTTTATACCGCGTACATCGAAGGATTGGAACAATTTGCCTGCTGCGGTCTTTCCGTCCGATTATAATTTGGGTATCTTCAAGACTAGAGTGAATAGGCTCTTAATAAACTAGTGCGCCTCACCATCAACGATTGCATCACTGCTTACCATCAGGTGGGATTGCAGTCAAGTACTAGTTTATGGTATATAAAAAAAACCGGGCAAGTACGAGTCGGACTCGCGCACTGAGGGTTTCGTACCAACCTACCTATAAAAACAGTTTAATTCTCGAATCGAGTCTTGAAGACTTTTCAATTTTTTTTTCTTGTGACGTAACTAAAAATTTTCAGTTTTCAGACTTTTCCCGATATTAGTGCTATAATACCTTGCTTCGTGCCAAATTTCAAGATTCTAGGTCAACGGGAAGCACCCTATGAGTTTTGATTCCTTTGACAGTGTCGAAATGTACGTTTTTTGCAACATAAACGGGCGTATCTTTTTTTCCCGTCAACTTACAAGTTTGATTTTTGCACAACTTCAAGGGACCGCGGATTTCAATATATGGTTTTAATTTCAACTTGATACCTTCACGCGTTCCTGAGAAAAAGGGTCTTGACAGACGGACGGACGGACAGACGGACAACAAAGTGATCCTATAAGGGTTCCGTTTTTTCCTTTTGAGGTACGGAACCCTAAAAAAAAAAATTGTTCTCGGTGCAACACGTTTTCTTAATCTTTCATTCTGTCCTGTCATCTGTCAGTCTATCACCAACTCCCTTTTCCTTCATATCGCCCAGTAATGGGACGACAAGTGCTAATTAAAAAATCTTTATCAATTATTGCTATGTTCAGTATATAACTTTTTATTATGAAGTTAGCACCCTACATTTCCAAGGCACTTAATGGAATCCATAAAATGAACCTGGGACTACAGCTATTTGATTTATGAGGTCTAATTTTAGGAAAAGTCATAATAACTTATATTAAGTCCAACTGGAACAAACTCATAAAATTCACCGTAGAAGCAATCATTCAAAAAAGTAACTTGGGATTTTTTTTTTCGGAAGTTTATTAATAGCTTTTTAGTCTCGTCCCACTAACCAAAAAACCCCAACATTTATTCATAGTGAAGAGACATATTCAAATTCATACAATGTGGGTTAAAACCCAAAAAAACACAAACGAATTGAGCAGAAGGCATATAAACAAAAAACATGATACATGAAATTCACAATTTGTTTTTTAAAACCATTTTGCATCTCAATTTTTTCGTCAATTTAAGGGCGCTATTACAATTTTTCTTAAATTTGAGCGTTTTGACAGAAATGCCATTACAACACAAAAGAACTGGCATCATCTTATAGTAATTTTGACATTTCCTGTGTCAATATAGTCTCAGGGTATAAAAAACAGACGATAGGTAAATTAAACGACGGGCGGCAGCAGTCGCGCCCGATTTTTGCATTGCATACAAAAATTATTTAAAAATATTATTTAACTTTTAAATAGCCCAATTTATTTTTTTCAAGATATATAGAAATACCACCTTAGTTGGTTAATTTTTTTTATTTGAGTTTGGATTATAATTTCGTAGATAAAAATTGTAGTTTCGTACGGAAAACTGTCAGTAGATCTTGGTTTTACAGAATTATTTTTGGTGTATTACTGTATGAATAGTAATAAAGTGGTTTCAGCACTCCAATGTAGAAGATACAGTTGTATCATAGACATTTTTATAAATGATTAAACTTTAATATCTTCGGTTTACCAAGGCGTCAAAAGATACCCAAAAGCAACATTTTATATAACATCCTTTGCGGAGACAAGGATTTTACTGATGTAGGTAAACAAATTCAAAAATTTATTTAAAGCACTCCCAAGATAAGTTATCAAACTTTCTTATCCATAATTATTTTTGTTTTTTTTTTATGGCTATATCTAAAGCATCGTCACACGTCAAAAATCGTATAAAACGCTGAAATTCATCAAAAATTGCGACAGCCCTCTTAAACTATATGAGGCCGGTATGTTATCTTGGTAAATGGTATGACTTACCGAAAATGGTCGAAAAAAACTTGCAAACGAGTTGGGAAGGGGTGAAGATTCACAACTTACCAGGAGGCCAGAATATTGAACAAGTAAAATTTCCGTTTTATGTCATCTGTCCCCCGGACAGCTAGTCTCTCTCTCTCTTCCTAATCTACTGGACCAACTCAAGACATCAATGAGTATCTGTCAGCCACACTGTAGAACATAACGGCAATAAAACCTGACTTACTTGACTGCTATGTCGGAGGTCGTGGCTTCGATTCCCACTAGGAAAAATGATTGTATGATGAGAACGATAACTTGTTCTGTGTCAGGGTGGAATTTATCTATAACTAGCTGTCTCCTGCGGTTTCACCCGTATTTTTCGTTACTACTCCGCTCCCGTGGGTCGTAGCATGATGGTATATAGCCTATAGCATTCCTCGATAAATGGCTATCTAACACTGAAAGAATTTTTCAAATCGTTTCAGAGATTACCCCCTACTTACAAACTTACAAATTTTACCTCTTTATAATATTAGTATAGATATGCAAGTATTAAGAATTCTAAGTACATAAGCATGCTTATTAGCTGTCTGGTACCCAAAGCACAGGCTCTGCTTACTTTTGGGACTAGATGGCGTTATGTGAAAGTTGTGAAATATTATTATTATTAAAAAATATGGGCTTGAAATTCAATTCTTTCAGAGAAATGAACTTTCTCCCAAAAAATATACTGCCAGAGTTACGATAAATAATATTCCTGTTAATGACACGCAAAGGAACGTAAAAAAGAAAAATTGCAAAACTTTAGGAACAGAAGTCTTATGAGAAGTCGTAAAAAATCAAAGTTAGAGAATTCCAATTTCACATACTTACTTAATTTAATTTGGAATGCCTTTACAAGAAACTTTTGATATTATATGCTTACTGTTCTTTTGTTTTTAATCTTTTTAGCATTATCGGCCTTATAATGTTCCCACTGCTGAGACTCAGACCTCCTCCCTTGGAAAGGGAATGGGCCATAATCCACCGCACGGGCCCCTTGCGGATTGGTGGATGTCACATGTCTTCGAATTTTTGGTTCTAGGACATGCCGGTTTCCTCACGATGTTTTCCTTCACCGTTTTGAGAGCAGTGGTGATGAAATAAATTACACAAAGTAATGACGAATCACGACCTACAACTTGAAAGTCGGGGCAGTTACCACTGGGCAACCACTGCGGCACTGTTTTTAATCTAATAATTTGAAATACCTAGAACAGAATGCCACTTTTTAGGTAGGTTATTGGGTATGATGGGGCTGACATATCCTTTTTGGACAAAAGCCCCTAAATAAAAGTGGATTAAAAAAATGTTATTCTTTTGTTTTTAATCTATTATTCGTTAACAGAATGCTACTTTGTATGAATACGGTTCGGTCAATTTGTAATAAACTCTTTGGTATAATGGATATTACATTAGCGATTACTTAGAAGCAAAAACTGAGGTACGTACGGTCAGTAACAAAGTCGACTAAAACTGTAAACTTAATATTTATTAACTTCGTCTGATGAAAATTCCAATGCCTAAAATTTTTGTTGGGCAGGTCAAACACAGATTGTCTCCCTTCTTTTCTCGTGGCGCTCGTGGCTAGATAATAACACGCACGGATCGATCTACAAGATTAAGCAACGCTTGCCAAGGTTGGTCTGTGGATGGACCATCTTAACATAACGAATTTCCTCCGTGTCTCGGAAAGCACGTTAATCCATGGGTCACGGCTGTCATTTGTAGATCTTTGGCAGTCGTTACGGATAGTCAGAAACCAGTAAATCTGACTCCAGTCTGATCATGAAGTACCGTGTAACCCCAGTTAATCGGTTGTGGAGGTCTGGTAGGCAGCCGCTCCTCGTAAAATACTGGTATTCAGCTAAATCCGGCTTGACTGGAAGCCGACCCCAATATAGTTGGAAAAAGGCTAGGTAGATGGAAAGATTGGATATTTCTCTGTAATTAATAAGCTTGTAGCGATGTCTGTGTCATTGCTTTACCACAACGGTACTAATTAAGATCCTACATCGCTGTATGAACTCCGTGTGGTTAGAACTTATACTGTACAACAGCCTGAAATCAAATACTACAAACTCAAAACTACTTGAGCGAAGTTTTCATGAGTCAAATGCTATTTTATTACTATAGTCCTAGTTTAATGAAAGCACGACCTGAGAAAAAGAGGTTAAATCCAAAAATGTTGTACGTTGTATTACTAACTAGTAGGAAAATCATGTCTTGACACTTCATATTTTTTTATTTCCTATAATTGCGGCTAAATAATGTTGCCAATAAAATTTAACAAAAAAACTCCAGGTAGCGCTTTCATTAGACGCATTCTACGTGATATAATTTCTACTTTCACGCAGGCGAAGTCGCTGGCAGAAGCTAGTAAAATACAATCTACTAGCTTTTACCCGCGGCTTCGCTCCCGTCAAATGAAAACCCTACCTATCCTACCCTACCCTACCCTACCTTCCCTACCTACCCTTAACTACCCTACACTTTCCTACCTACCTTACACTACCCTACTACACTACCCTACCTACCCTACACTACCCTGCACTACCCTACACTACACAACCTTACACTACCCTACCTACCCTACACTACACTACCCTACACTACCCTACACCACCCTACACTACCCTACACTACCCTACACTACCCTACACTACCCTACACTACTCTACACTACCCTACACTACCCTACACTACCCTACACTACCCTACACTACCCTACCTACCCTACTTTACCTAACTTTTTTTTTTATAATTTTTCTCTTCGTAAGAACCATCATTAAACTTCAAGGAACATTAAAAAAAAAAAACAGCCAAATCGGTCTAGCCGTTTTCACGTTATGTCGTGACAACGGAAAACGGGTTTCATTTATATATATATAGATATCTTTCCCAAACATTTTTCAACTACAAATTTACCAGGTATTTTGGCTAAAATTCTAATGAACAATATAGTACTTTGACTGATCCTCTATATCTCAGCAAATGTGTACAAATATTTCAACATTTTCTTCAACTTTTACCGAACAAACTTGCTTTGCCAAGAGATATAAACAGATAACCTTTTATTAAATACGTTCTAAAAATAGGTTTTAGTATCCGCTATACATATATTATGCTTTTGATCTATTAATATGGGACATAAAAAAATGTTTGCAGTCTCTGTTTTAATGTACGAAAGTTCTGTTTATATTTTTAGTTTACATCTAAAATATCATGAATAACTAATGACGTTTCAAAATTACGATATACCAACGACGAAAAAAAAAATTCAAAATACTAACGAAAATATAAGTAAGGAGCTAAATATAACTAGCACTAAAAGAAACTATACTTCACAGATAATGTGCCACTACTTCTGGCTGACGTGCGACGGCATCAGCGACGTGGTGTTCGCTCTGGACCTCGTCGTGCAGCTCAGGACTGGCTACCTGGAGCAAGGACTCATGGTAAGCTTCTTATTTTTCACCTCCTATCTTTCTTTCTTTTATGACTTTATCTCAATCAACAGCCAGATGCAAAGATCTTTGGTAACACGTAGTTGAGACTGGTAATAAATGTACTAGGGATGCATCAATAGAGGAGAGGCCTATACTCAGTTATGACGGTAGGTACCTTATTTCTTAAATAGGTCATCAATGGGGCGACATCTTCAAATTGAACAAGGCCCTTTAAATAAACAGAAAAATATAGGTCGTCAAATAGGCATTTCGTTATGAAGTTTAGTGTAGACCATCAGCCAAATATACTCGTATGTAAGTATAACGTTCAGAAGACTACTAAAACGAATAGTTGATTGAGACTCGCACATACCAGGGTAGCATGGCGCAAAAAGAGTAGACAGAACAATGTTGTCAAAGATTGTGACGGACAATAATTATGAAGTCGGTTAAGGTTATTGTCTTGCAGTGGGACAATACAATGTTGAAATAAATAAAGTGGAAGACCTATGAAAAGTAACTAGGACCAACCGGTCGCAAAGTTTTCAGGAGAAGTTCCCTCTTAGCTCTTATATGTACTTATCATTCATATAGTAGAGAGTGAGGAGCTCGTGGCTAAATAATAAGAGTCGCACAGGTCGATCTTCAAGGTTAAGCAACGCTTGCCAAAGTTGGTCTGTGGATGGGTGACCATCTTAACATAACGAGTTTCCTCCGTGCCTCAGAAAGCACGTTAAGCCGTAGGTCCCGGCTGTCATTTGTAGATCTTTGGCAGTCGTTACGGATAGTCAGAAGCCAGTAAATCTGACTCCAGTCTTGCCATGAAGTACCGTGTTACCCCAGTCAATGGGTTGTGGAGGTCTGGTAGGCAGCCGCTCCTCGTAAAATCCTGGTACTCAGCTAAATCCTGCTTGACTGGAAGCCGACCCCAATATAGTTGGGAAAAGGCTAGTCAGATGATGATGATGATCATTCATATAGTAGAACTATTTAAAACTAATAATGATTTGTTTACAGGTGTACGACTCAAAGAAACTAGCGAAGCACTACGTGAAGTCTCGCAACTTCCTACTAGACGTGGTGTCGCTGGCGCCGCTAGACTTGTTGCAGCTGCACTTCGGGACCAACCCGCTCATACGCTTCCCTAGGTTTTGCAAGGTAAGCAAAAACATATATCGTTGTAGTCAATAGTACGGAATTCCCTCTCTTAGAGAGGAGGCCTGAATCCCAGCTGTGGGAACTTATAAGGCTATAATACGGAAACTTATGAACGAATGATCAAATCGGATGGTGACGCCACACTTTACTTTGACAGAATCTGGACTGGTGTTCACGCGAGCCGTACAGTTAAAAGTTCTGATAAAGTGGATCACCCTGCGTAACACTCTTTTCACTTTTAAATGATGGCCCTGCTGGTCTATATTACCGTATTTATTATTATGCTTGCAGAGGCACTGTTTTAAATGGTGTTTTAAAATATCGATATATAGGTATTTAAAATTTATCTTTATCTAGGAATTGTTCATTAATTATTTCTGAATGTTTCATAACATCTAAGGTTTTTGTATAATCTTCAAAAGCCAGGTATAAAGAATTATTAAACTGTTTATTCTTCTGGGTCTTTAATGTCTGAAGGTGATCTAACTTGTTCTTGTACTCATAATAATCGTAATCATAACTCGTAGTTGATGTTTATCCAGATTTCTGTTGATGCGATTGTGCATCAACACACAAAGATTTAGTTATCTATGCATGGCGTCAGGATGGCGTCAGCTACACAGTAATTGCTGAAATCGCTTTTATCTCCTTTTATGGAGACGGACTATGAATGACACATTGGATTCGGTACTTTTCCGAATGTTTGTTTTATATTAGTTTCTTATCCTTACTTACTTGTGGTAAATACTTTGCAACAATGTGTAGAGCTACATCTTTTAGTGCTTCAGTAGTAAATTTATCCTCAACTGGACTTCTATTATATTGCATAACGTAGGTACGTTGCGCTTTGTGTACTTCATTGTTGTTTATTACTAAAAAGCAATCTAGAAGATAATTCATGTTAACAAGGGGGTAGTATGATTTGAATATGACGAAAGGTAGAATTTGGCTGCTATGTCCATCATTTTATCTCTATAGTAGAATAGTAGGTGATTCTCTGTCTCTTAATTTCATTGTCTTTACGAATAATCTATCTGTTGAGCCCCGAGTAGACGCCGGCATCCGCACACCTATTGTCTTTCTATTATGTCTCTAATTACGACAGTCGAAAGATTAGTCCAGGTTATTCCCTGTATGACTCCATGTTTTAAAACTTTGTGGTTCTTTCTATAACACTCTGTAATTTTAGTAAAGAGAGCGCAATAATATTTGTAAATCTGATATTATTTCTAAAATTATCTGATACTTTTTCTGTCATCTCCTATTTCATTATTTGTACGTTTTTCTATGAAATCTAGACTTCAAGCTGTTAAACTATTATTATTTATTATTTTCTTGAGTCTTCATTTCTCTTCTGCGTTTGATTATTCCACTAATTACTATCGGAATTTTCTGATCAATCGAAAAATGTACTGTACTAAGTAAAACCTTTTCTTCTAGCCGTGTTGTCAACTCCACCAGTCACATCATCATCAATCAAATTAGTTGTTAATCACTTTTGCGATCCATTCCCAGTAAATTGGAACTTTTCTGTGACATAGACTTTATTGTTTTTTGATGTGCCAGTGACATACAACGTCGAGGTGATAAGCAATTAATTATTGTTTGCGCCATAAGTGAAGTCAAATTAATTGGAAGCTACCTAATGGATCATGTGAATAGATGAAAGTATGTGCTTTTACGTGAAAAAGAAATAAATATACCATAGTTCTATCATCTATGGTCTTCTAGTCTATCTTTCAGTCATGTCTTACCAGATCTTTACAACCCAGTATTGTACTCAGTATTGTAATTGTCTGACAAGCAGTCGTTCCATGTAAAACAAGTATATTTAGCCATATACAGTTAGACTGGAATGAGTTCTCCACGTGATTCGGACATACACAACAGCCCGAAATCATCTCTTGGACAGTTGCCCAGATCAGTCAAAACATTCGTCTGGTCGGAGGCTCCTCCCTTTTCAACAGAGGTTTGCGGGATTTTACACTCTGTTCCAAATACCAGTATAACAATTGCGTTTATTATCTCGTTGATCCATTTCAAAGTTATTTTCATTGTTTGTTCAGTGTTTCAAAGTTAGTCATTGGAGAAGATTGTTTTTTTTTAATGGTTATAAACTAGTGCTTGACTACGATCCCACCTGACGGTAAAGTAAGCAGTGATACAATCGTCGATGGTGAGGCGTATTAGTTTATTAAGAGACTATTCACTCTAGCCTTGAAGACCCCCAAATTATAATTGAAATCCAAATTATAATACTTTCTAAGTAGTATAAAAATGAAATATTCTGTAACTCACTGTTAAGGACCACTTCCTTGTAGTCCCACCCGAATTCATCGTCAACATTTCAGCCGAAATACATCCACTGCTGGACATAGGCCTCCCCCAAGCGTCGCCACAGCGACCGGTCCTGTGCGCCTCGCATCCATCGGATTCCCGCGACCCTCACCAGGTCATCGCTCCCCCTTGTTGAAAGCCTTTCAACCCAAATTCACTTCCTCAAAATAACCCACTTAAATAGATGACGGTGTCAAACAAGGAGCGTCAAACTTAATCAAGTTGAATCCTAATGTAGAAATTAAACATTTAGCATTTAGCCTTGTAATGTTCCTACCGTTGGGACTCAGGCCTCCTCTCTAGGGGAGGGAGTGGGCAGTAATCCACCACGCAGGCTCAGTGCGGATTGGTGGTTGTGTGTCTTCGAATTTTTGGTTTAGGGACATGTCGGTTCCCCACGATGTTTCCCTTCACCGTTTTGAGAGCAGTGGTGGTGAAATAAATTACACAAAGTAATGCGCCTGACTGGGTTTAAACCCGCGACCTACAACTTGCAAGTCGGGGCAGTTACCACCGGGCCAGCACTGCTCTGCTTCCTCAAAATAACCCACTTAAATAGATGACATTGTCGAACAGGGAGCATCAAACTCAATCAAGTTGAATCTTAATTTAGAAATAAAACATTATACAGTCGTAATTACGTTCTCGCTGAAAACCGTTTCGTTCCAAACAAACCTATAAACCACAGACCACAGAACCTACCAGACCCGGCAATAACTTTTTGGAGGTAGGGTTCTAATCATTAAATAAAAAGACCCAAGCAAGAAAGAGTGTCAAACTTTTAAGGGAATGCAGAATACAGTATAAATGCTCTCATACACGTCGTTTAAAAGGGAGGATCTGACTAGACAAATGTCGTGTTTGGTTTGAGCAACTGGCCGATAGATGATGTCGATGCAGAATGTCCTCGAGAGACATATACCTCTATGTCCAACAGTGGACGTCTTTCGGCAGAAAAGATGATGATGAATGAAATGTCCAGTCTGTACCAACACAGTATTCTGTGTTCTATGGAACAAGCCTATAAACGAACGTGATATTTGCAATGAAAACGGTTTCAAACTCGCTCTCGGCTTTAAATATCTTTATTGAAGATAATTTGCTAGATTATTCCTTTCATTATTTGGTTTTTATTACAGACAAAAGGGATAGACAGAGTTCTGGCAGTGTAATAATGGTTGTTAGGATGCCTAGTTCATTGTCTACAAATCCGTCCATAAGTTTTATCTCTCTTCATCTCTCATTACTTATCTCACAGATTTATTATAAGAAGTCAAAAAGGATTGCACTGATACACAACAACATTTATATATTTTTTTTTTTATATTTATACAAAAGAATCCTGTAGATAATACATCTTAAATAGCAACCAAAACCACTGAGGTTTAAACTTGTGCTATCATGAGTCAATCTTAATATCGAAAACTACTTATACAAATATTTTTTTTGTAAATGCGTACGTTATCGTCGATAAAATCTTTAGTTATTGAGATTAGTAAAATACATTCCATTCCAAGTAATAAGTTTCCATTTTAAGTAATATTTCTTTAGTTTACATTTTACACACTTAATAAACAGATAAGAGGAAGGAAACAGGAAAATAAGTAAATGCGTATTTCTAAAGCAATCTTTTCCAGCAAACTTACAAGACACAAGGGAAATAGGGATTAATTTTTTAATCTATACTAATATTATAAAGAGGTAAAATTTGTAAGTTTGTAAGTTTGTATGTAGGGGGTAATCCCTGGAACTACTGGTCCGATTTGAAAAATTTTTTCAGTGTTAGATAGCCCATTTATCGAGGAATGCTATAGGCTATATACCATCACGCTACGACCCACGGGAGCGGAGCAGTAATGAAAAATGCGGGTGAAACCGCAGGGGACAGCTAGTATTTAAGATTATTAAAACAGATATTATACAGCATCCATTTTTATAGTAGGCGAGAGTATCCAGTGTTGAAAAATAGATACAATTGCATACTTTTGAACAGATTAAAAAATAAATAAAAATAGATTAAGAATTTTAATGAGAAAACGGAAAATCGTGATTGTTGAAGAATGGAGATTGGATTTGGAAGAGTGGATTTGTCCAGCAGTGGAACAACACTGACTCTACTAATATTATACCTAAATGTGAAAGTTTATGTGAATGGATGTGTGGATGTTTGTTACTCTTTCACGCAAAAACGGCTGCACCGATTTGGTTGAAATTTGGTATGTAGATAGGTTATACCCTGGATTAACATATAGCCTACGTTTTATCCCGGTCAACAGGAAAAAAAAATTAAACGTAATCTTATTTATTTATTTAACAGTTTATGTACACACAAAAGAATAATAAAACAAAAAGGAGACAGAAAATAGATATTTATTCTTCGATTTGTTATTTTTGCTATAGGCTGCTTTTTATCAATACACCACGCGGGCGAGCCGCGGGCAGAAACTAGTATTAATATATATGAAATGTCAGTGGAATTGGCACAATATTGAAGTGCCTAGTTACGTTCGGGTGAACGGAAATGAGACCTCCGAGATTGTGTCAAGTCCCCGACTTGACGTCTTTGATATCGAGATGCGAACTCGAGATCATCTTAATTAATAAATCGGTTTGAAACTCTATATTATCGGTAATATGTGTAGTACTTTGGTCTCTCTGTGAACTTGAACCTAATAATTTGAACGCAAACACTTACGAGTACTACGCTTCAAAGCAGTAAATACATCATGTTTCTGTCGTGTTTTTAGGGTCTGTACATCAAAAGGAAAAAAACCGGCCAAGAGCGTGTCGGGCCACGCTCAGTGTAGGGTTCCGTAGTTTCCCGTCCGTCACAATAAGTGTCCCCAAATTTTCAAAAACTGTTCGTCCCATCAATTTCAAAATAATTTTCCTAGAAATTCTTTATAAAGCTCTACTTTCCAGATTTTTTTTATATTTTTCTAACTTATGGTTCAAAAGTTAGGGGGAGGGGTGACACATTGTTTTTTACTTTGGGAGCGATTATTTCGGAAATTATTGATATTATCAAAAAATGATTTTAGTAAACCCCTAATCATTTTTGAATACCTATCCAAGAATATATCACACGTCAGGGTTGAAATTAAAAAAAAATCACTATCCACTTTACATGCATTTTGCATTCACCCTAATAAAACATTTTTTTCCAATTTTTATTTTACTACTTTGTCGGCGTGATTGATATACATATTGGTACCAAATTTCAGCTTTCTAGAGCTAACGGTCACAGAGATTAGGCGAGGACGGACGGACAGACATGGAGAAACTATAAGGGTTCCGTTTTTGCCATTTGGCTACGGAACCCTGAAAACGAAACCCGTATAGGATCACTTTATTGTTCACCTACCTGTCTGTCAAGACCCTTTATCTCGGAAACGCGTGCAGATAAATCGAGATAAAATTAAAACCATATAGGTACTCAAGCCAATCAAACTTCTTAATTCTTTATTGAGTTGAGTTAACGCAAAAATAATACGGCCGGTTATGTCTCCAAAAACGTACATTTCAACGCTCTCATAAGTCCTCCAAAAACCAATAAAAAACCAATTATCAGAAAAAAACCTCCTTTACTAGAGACATAATTCGACACCCAAGTCTATTGACTGATAAAAATGAGCCTAGAATAGAAAACAAAAGTAATATACACTAATATACAGCCTACACGCTAGCTCATGTTACCGGTAAAAGCTTTCGATCAAGGACGCAATGATAAAATGTACGTACATATATTGAAGGTACAGTCAACAAGACGGGTTGGTATCCTTGCTAGCTTCACCTGTAGTTTTTAGCACATTTAAATATGTAGTGTGAGTAGATATTTCCAGGTCACGTTTAGGGAATCGAGTCCAGCATAAAAATAGCGATCTCGCACGAATTCTTAATATTGAAACAATTACATTAAGACAATTTCAAAATATTTTACACTAGCTTCTACCCGAGACTTCGTCTGCGAGGACATAAGTTTAACAAAAAAGAATCGGGATAAAATGTAGCCTATGTTCTTTTCCGTGTCAAAGGCCCTATGTATGCCAAACATCCAAATCCGTTTAGCCGTTTTTGCGTGATTAAGTAACAAAGATCCACACTTTCACATTTATATAATAAAAATAAAAATATATATATATACTAGCAGCCCGTCCCGGCTTCGCACGGGGTAGACAATTATTTATTTTTGGAAATTTGGATGTAAAACACTTTTTTTAGTGTTTTATATTAATAGTTTCGGCAGCGCATTCGACGAAAGACATTTAACTCATTTTTCTACACCTTCAACAATGTAATGTTCAAATTTTACCAAGGATCCCTAATTTTTTTCAAAATGAAATGTAGCCTATGTCAAATTGGAAGAATGTAGCATTCTATTGGTGAAAGAATTTTTTAAATCGGCCCAGTACTTTTTGAGCCTATTCATTATAAACATACAAAAATAGGTACAAATCTTTCCTCTTTATAATATTAGTATAGATTAGTTAGGATAATATTAGATGATATTCAATAATTCATTGAATGTGATGGATGATGTAACATCATCTATCAATCAGTTTCTTTTAAGGAACGAAATAATATTATATTTATCGTTTCTTTTTTAGATTTAGAAAAATAGAGTGCTTAGGTGGACATTTGGTTCCTGTAAAATAAAAATTGTAACGTTAAATTATTTTTTATATTTGCAAATTCTACCAAAAAGATAACTCGGCCATGAATTCCGTGGAAAATTGTTAAATAAGGGTCTAATAAATAATCAGGATCCCGCATGAGTCCCGAATTTCTGATCCCACAAAAAAGGTGCGGTATTGAATTCCTTAGTCACATAGGTACCTTATGTTTAAACATTTTCTATCTTGTTTATGAAATGAAGAATACAGCTTATAAACCATACTAATGTTTGTCTTTATATCAAGTTTATTTTTAGTGCTTGATTTCCAAATTATAAAATTAATTTATAATTTGATATGAGAGGACAGTGTCGATCGGTCAACAAGTTTTGACGACACGGTTGGCGCAGTGGTTGAGCAATTGGCTACTGCGCTACGGGTTGCACCCACAAAACATTAGTTATACCTAGTGGAGCGAAACGTTTACTAAAAAATATACCCAAAAATCTTTCTTTTTGAATTGATATTTTAATTATTATGTTAAAGTTTCTAATTTTTTAAATTTCAACAATTTTTTTTTTAATGCCTATAATTTAGATGTGTGGTGTGTATCGTTAATGTATATTGGCAATAAATAAATAAAAGCAGTAAAATAAAATTTATGTAAAAAATAAAATTAAATTAGAAACTAATCTAAATCCGCGAAGTCTAGTCTTCTCATATTCACGTCACAGCTTTACCTCTCCGATGAAAGTAATAATAGCATGTCATTCGTGATATACGCCTACGAGAAGCTGTAGGGAGGCCTCATTACGAGAGTAATGACTTCCTTCAGTAGATAGCCGAGGAACACACGCTATCACTGTTCTATTAATAGCACAATTTATACTATGTACAAAATTTCTGCGGGTATACTTAAGTAGGAATGGATTGGTTGATTGTTGATATGCTATGCTAATCGTCCGCTCTCTAAACGATTTTGCTCACATGCCGCATCAACAAAGTCAAAGTCCCCACATCGCGCCAGTATTAAGGAATCAATTTATTGAGTGTCTTACTATTGCTAAATAATCGTCATGATCACCAACATACTTATTATACTACATTTGTTATAGGATGATGTCGGTGACAGCTGTCAGATTCATACAATGTGGCTTTCTATCCTTTTCTCTCATCTTAAAGATACATATTTTCGTCCTGCTGTGATCCAACTCATGCTATGTAAAAAAGACTATAGTTTATAAGTTAAGGTTTAATAAATATGTTTATAGAGCGAATGAAAGTAATAATAATAATATGTACTGTTTTTAAGCACCTAGGTTGACTAGTAGAGAATGCCTAACACAATACGAGTAAGTCCGCCTTTGTGTGTACCTTTAGTTGCATAACGTTTAAAGAAATAAAACGAAATGCAGACAACATTATAAACAGACAAGCTCACATTATTTATTTAAATGACGTGTTACAAAAGTCGGTAAGACCGGATTCACCCGCAGTTGACCGCTACAGTAGACCGTTTCTATGTTAATCTTACACTTGCTTGCAAATATATTCGAGTAAATAGGGTGGTTAGATGAATAGAACCTGTGTGTTTACTATATATACAGAGTTTCAAATAGAACACAAATCAGTATTTTTAGGGCTCCATACCCGAAGGGTAAAAACGGGACCCTATTAGTGTGACCTGTTTGTCTCACTATCTGTTTCTAAACCTGTATCTCATGCGCTATTTTAGTTTCACAAATGATGCATTTCTATAGCCGTTCTATCAACAAATACCAAAAAAAGATTATAAGTATGTAATCTTGTACATAATCTAACCTAACCATAAATATATAATTATTTATTTTGATTGAATTATGAGTACTATAAATTATATTTACATATACAAACTAAAGATACAAACCTATATATATACAAAAATAAAAAGGGATATACTGGGCATCAAAAAACTCATCCACGTCGATTTCAATAGGAATAGTGCCCAGAACGCTGGCAGCATTGCCACGTTGGATGGCAATGCTGATTCGTTGGCCGAAAAACAGCCCAGCCCTCTGGTCACGTGAAGAGTCGACTAGCTGCTTGCTAACCTAACCTAACTTCATATACCCGTGCTGCATAGCACGGTGCCTTCAGAGTCCAAAAGAATTAAACAAAAATAATTATGTTTACCGCAAACAATTCTTTTTCTCTCAGTATAATGAAAATGTGTGTCTATTTAAAACTCGTTACATCTGGTGAGCTTGAAGGCTCTACTTAAAATCCAAATAGCCAACAATAAAAAATACATCATGCCCAGACGAAGCATGTGGATTAAGTGATTAACTCTGTAATCAACTTTTTACTGAGTGTTTTTAAATAAAAAAGAACCATTCGAACGTCGAACTCGTATGCGCAGAAGCCTCCATTTTCTTTTTAATTTATTTAGTACGTATTATTTCTGTATATTTTTTTTAAACTGGCGTTAAGTGACATTTTTGTTACGAGCCTAAAACTAAATCGCGGCTAAGCCACAATGCTAAATTAAAAAGTGGCTAGCTTTAATTATAATAAAATACTAAAACAACGAAAATGTACATAAACACTTAACTAATTAAAACTATACACAATTTTTGTTGGCTACTTACAATTTTTTTTTGTAAAGTAATTCTGTTTTCTTTTTAATTATAAAAAAGTTTGAAATAAGTTGACGAAAAATTCCACCACTGAGGAGTCCAGTCCAGAATCATGTACTAGATCCATGGTATTCATTTATGCGTCGATGTCTGACACACAGTGTACAGAGTGTACACTAAAGGCAATAAATAACTCCTTGCTATATTTTCAAAAACCTCCCCTCTATACAGGAAAAGTTTTTAACCACTGCGTAAATTGTTTTTACGCAGTGGGCAGAGGCACGGAGGAAACTCATTATGTTAAGATGGTCACTCATCCACAGACCAACCTGGGCAAGCGTTGCTTAACTTTGAAGATCGATTTGTGTTCTATTACTTACACTGAGCCACCAAAAAAAAATTACGCAATGGTTAAAAACTTCCCTGTATAAGGTGACTGGTGACCGATATTTAAACACGTAAAAAATGCTAAAACTTAAACACGTGATTGTACTCATGATAAAAAATTACTTTTACTATGGGATCAATAATCATGATAAAAAAAACAACTTTTACTACGGGACCAAACCTGAAATCTCACTCCTTTTTTTTCAATTGTTATAAACTAGTGCTTGGCAGTTCTCTAATAAAAGTCAGCAGTTCAGTTCATATTGAAAACTAACAACCCCCTTTGTTGCAGGTGTACAGAGCGGTGGACTTCTACTACATAGTGGAGTCGCGCACGGTGTACCCCAACTTCTGGCGCGTCATCAACCTCATCCACATCCTGCTCATCTTGGCGCACTGGTTCGGCTGCTTCTACTTCTTGCTGTCCGAAGCTGAAGGGTTTCAGGTTAGTACTTTGTATTTACACAGATGGTTTAAAAAGTTTCCGACCTAACGATTTTTGCCGTAGCAACCACTGACGTGTGAGACAGAGCCTTGTCTTGGTGAATATGTTACATACAAATAAAAACTATCGATTAACTATCGATAACTAAATTCACCGTTAAGTAAATAAATAAATAAAACAGAAAGATGACTCATCAGTGCACCGCTGCTACCGCCCTAGCTATGACACTGACCATCAGGGGAGATTGGGGTCAAGAACGAGCTGACCAAAGATAATAAGATACGGGTCTAACAAATGATCACATTCCAAAGGTCCTGACAAGTCATGGGCCCTATTACCATATGTTTTACTAGATATTACTAACAACAGCTTCGCCCGCGTGAAATTAGAAAACTATTTCCGGGAGAATGTAAAAATTTAAACGTGGCGCTAGGAACTGGCAATTTGAAGGGGAATCTTTTGTCTTAGTATGGTCATGTGAAGACGATCACGGATAAAACGCATGTTACTAAAAACGAATAAACAATTTACCTCTTTTTCTTTCTTTAAAAAGTTATGAGAATACAGGATGGATAGAAAAAGAATCGGAGACCAAAGAAAAGATATGTGGATTGTGTGAGGTGATATGAAAGAAAAGGGAGCTATACTCCGTCGGTTTAGGTAGTTAACTAAAGGTAAACAATCTTGGTATGTCTTTTTATATTAAAGAGGTCGTATATAATATACACAAAGATTATTTAAATTTAGTTTATTAGCTAACATCGATTTAGGTAAATACCTATATGCAAAGATTTTTACATACAATTTATAGACAACTTTTAGATAAAAAGACATGCCAAGATTGTTTACATTTAGTTAACTACCTAAAACGACGGAGTATAGTGATAGCATGGGCGGCAGGACAGAATGAAAGAAAAAGACATGTTGAACATCAACATGTTTTTTTTTAAGTAAAACGGGCTCCAAGTAAAACGGGCAGGAAGATGCTGATAATTCCGAGGGAACATACTCCCGGGATAAATGCCTGTCACTCAGGGTTAAAATAGCTGCTAGATAGGTCAAAAAGGCTGAGGGATTTTTCGAAAGAGTTACCGTGCCCTTGAAAGCAAAGGTCAAGTGAAGGAACACAAAGGAGTTCTAGTCAGTAAAAAGTCTGGCACTCCCTCTCGCTCCATCCAGAGCGAGAGAAGTGGTTTTAAGAAAGACCTATCCAAGTAAAATTAATGGCTTTAACCATGGTTTTCATATGAGTTAGGCTACAAGAGTGAAACAGCGAGCAAAACTAGCTACTTTCTATAAATAGTTATTTGTGCAACAAGAGAGCAAAGTTGGTTTTTGCCGCGAGTGTTGATTTTGAATCCCGAGTAAGCGAAGGATTCTATATTTGAATCACGAGCGTAGCGAGTGATTCTAGGTTAGAATCCTGAGTGCAGCGAGGGATTCAAAGACACGAGATGCAAATAACTTTGGTCTCGTGTAGCACATGCAACTTTTCACTTCAGCAGCGAGAACAAATAATGTATAGGTAATAAAAAATACAACTTGGTAATATTTAAACCACATGTATATTTGTAAAAATTAAAAAAAAAAGTAAAATTATTGCAGTTTTGCAAATTAAAAGTAACAGTTTTATTTAGAACCGATATTGTTGTGTTAGCGACTTGCGTTTGAGTACTCGCTGCGGTTTCAGCTTCCTTCCTTAATTCTGCATTTTTTACATACTGCTTCAATTCTTCCGGTGTTAAATCGCAGACATCATCACTGGATTCACTTATATTTATTTATTATTATTTTAATAATATCCAACGTGTATCGCACTTTGTAGCTAGCGGACAGAAGAAGAAAACAATAAAAAATTAAAACCCTCTATTTTTTAAAGATGCGTTCGGAAATTGCACTATTACTAAATTATTCTGTCACAATAAAGATTGTTAAAACTTTAAATAATTATGATAAACTTCGTATTTTTTAATTCAACATCTCTTTATTTGACCATAAAAAAATATAATTCGATTATTAAGAGAAAAGTATAATAATTACATTTAAACTTTGATTTGAAATTTTATAGGTGACGTATTTCCGAACGTTTTATTGTTGGTTTCTTTTTTGAGCCTATTATATATGGAATTTGAAAAACGAACTTTGAAACGACTTGTTTCTATCTCTCGCTCTTTTCGTATCGAAGTGAAAGTGACAGAACAAAGTGAAGTTCAAATCTTTCGAATGTTGTGAGTAGACCCAGCACTGACTCGGCATTTAAAAAAAATATTTAAAAAGTTACTTTGTCTCACGCTCGCAGCAAAATCGAATTTTGCTCACTGTCTGCTCACTGCAAAACATACTTGTTTGAGGTGCTGAGGTGAAAATTCACTTGGACATATTCACCAGATTGCTTACGCGTACCTAATACCTTTTCTGATTGGATTCGAGAGATGAAAGCAGATCATCTCATATTCACAATTTCAATTCATTTGCCTCTTATGAATATTAAATTCTGTATGGGTACGTATATTGACACTTTTTTGACCGTCACACGACTTTCAAGGGAGCCATTTTGATTATTACGTAATATTATATTTATTCGGGTTTTAGGTATGAAATTTGGATGATATGGGTTAGGTTCTTTCATTGAAAATTCAGGGAAATCTAATGGTAGGTATTGGACTAGAGAGTGTGAAATAAATCTCACCAAAGAGCACTTTGTATATGTATTTAAAATTTTACATGGACTCGTATTTATATGTATTTGACTGTTCAGAAGATTCAAATTCATTGATTTTGTAATTACAAGGGGCTTTGTTTTACGAGGTGAATCATCAAATAACTTCTCGCTTACTGAATAGAGCTACAGAGTGTCAGTCTTTTATTGATTAAAACTCACAGCGTTCCATTAGTTGCCCTTTTTGTGAGGGCTACGGTAACTCCTTCAAACAATTCGCTGCCCTGGCAGGCGTCAGCTCTAACTGTCCCTGTTAATTTAGTTGCTATCACATAGCGTAGCATAATCAGCTTTATACGGTTGCCACTATCTACTGGGACTCAGGCCTCCTCTCTATGAGAGGGATTAGGCCGTGATCTACCACGAAGGCCTAGTGCAGAGTGATAGCTGCCACATGTCTTTGAATTTTTAGTTCATAGCCGTGCCATGCCTTACGATGTTTTCCTTCACCGTTTTGAGAGCAGTGGAGATGAAATAAATTGCACAAAATAATACGCCTCCTTAGGTTTGCACCCGATCTACAACTCGTCAGTCGAGAGCGTTACCACTAGGCCACCACTGCTCCCAAAAAAAAGAGCAAACATTCGATACCAATACAACAAACACTCGAACACACAAATACTCGAACAAACGAACAAACAAACAAACAAACACAACAAAGAACAAATACTCGATTACCAAATCCTAATGACCTTTACCATCGCCAAAGTGCCGTATCACTTCACTTACCTTTCAACTATAGTTCACAAGGGATCACTAAACACTAACGGTGACTAATATTGCTAGCGATAGCCATTACAACTGTCGGTCTCAATGTTATTAGCGCGCTAACGGTCACTTACAAGTTCCGACACATTCCTAAGTTGACTCGCGACGGTCATACGAACAAATGGATGTAGGTAATGGGTGCCATGACATTTCTCATCTATACTATTGTATACTTATTATAAAGAGGTAAAATTTGTAAGTTTGTATGTAGGGGGTAATCTCTGGAACTACTGGTCCGATTTGAAAAATTCTTTCAGTGTTAGATAGCCCATTTATCAAGGAATGCTATAGGCTGTATATACCATCACGCTACGACCCACGGGAGCGGAGCAGTAACGAAACGAAAATGCGGGTGAAACCGCAAGAGACAGCGAGTAGTAGACTACTAATAAAAAGAATAGGAAGTGGACAAATGAGTATATTAGAGGTAGTTTTAAAGTGGCACCAGAGACTGAAAAAGTTAAAAGGAAATCGTTTGTCTTGGTATGGTCATGTGAAGAGGAGGGATGAAACGCATATTTCTAAAAGAGTTATGAGTTTACATGTAGACGGATGGAGGAGAAGAAGGAGGCCAAAGAAAAGATAGATGGACTGTGAGAACTGATATGAAAGAAAAGGGAACTAGTGATGTTATGACGGGTGATAGGACAGAATGGGAGAAAAAAACTTGTTTTGCCGACCCCAAGTAACAAGGGATAAGAAGAAGAAGAAGTAGGAGCTACGAATTACTGGTTCTTTTGTTAAAGTTTCTACAAAGTTTATCTATTAAATATCAAGGTTTGTCAAAGATCTTATAATGCCTTATTAGAATGTGGAAGCGATCGCAATCAATGTTATATTTTAAATCTCGAATTATGAACTTACTAGCTGCTGCCAGCGACTTATCTGAAGAGAACCTACTTAAGAGCAAAAGTTGTCTGTCGGTCTCAATGTTATTAGCGCGCTAACGGTCACTGACAATGTTCCAACACATTCCTAAGTTGACTCGCGACGGTCATAAGAACAAATGGATGTGGATAATGGGAGCAATGACAGTTCTCATTTGGTGACTAATAAAAACACTAGGAAGTGGGAGTTACAAATCGCTGGTTCTTTTGTTAAACTTTCTACAAAGTTTACCTATTAGATTATGTCAAGGAACTTGTGGTGCCTTATTAGGATGTAGGGATCCTGAACAATGTTAAAATTTAAATCTTGAATTATGAATTTATTAACTGCCACGACCGATATCCCTCGCGTACATTCTTATGAAATTTTGTGTGTATGGTCAGTTGTCTGAGAATAGGACGTAAACTATTTTTATCCTCCTACCTCCACCCCGATTTTTTAAAAGAACATCGTTGGCTGAGTCAGCTACGTTAGCTAGTTATTTTAATACATAATATATTTTAGAGTGGGAAACTAACTTTCAACTTGTCCTTCTGTGGAAAGTTCGTGAAAATGTCAGACTTTTCTGACTTAACTTCTTTCAGTTGCCCTTCATGTACCAGGGCCGCAATAATTCTTGCGATGAAAAAAAAAACCGGGCAAGTGCGAGTCGGACTCGCGCACTGAGGGTTCCGTACCAACTTACCTATGAAAACAATTCTCGAATCGAATCTTGAAGATTTTTCAAAAATAAAATTCTAGATAGGTAACTACGAATTTTCAGTTTTCAGACCTTTTCCTATATGTGTGCTATATTACCTTGCTTCGTGCCTAATTTCAAGATTCTGGGTCAACGGGAAATACCCTATGAATTTTGATTCCTCTGACAGTGTCGAAATGTACGTTTTTTGCAACATAAACGGGCGTATCTTTTTTTCCCGTCAACTTACAAGTTTAATTTTTGCACAGCTTCAAGGGATCGCGGACTTAATTATGTGGTTTTAATTTCATCTCGATACCTCCAATTTAGCTATGAAAAAAGTTCAATTCCCGAATCGAAACAAGACCATTTTTTCAAAAAAAAAATCTTGTGACGTAACAACAAATTTTCAGTTTTCAGACTCTTCCCTATATTAGTGCTATAGTACCTTGCTTCATGCCAAATTTCAAGATTCTGGGTCCACGGGAAGTACCCTGTTTCCTATGACAGTGTCGTTTACGTTTTTTGCAACATAAACGGGCGTATCTTTTTTTCCCGTCAACTTACAAGTTTGATTTTTACACGGTTTCAAGGGACCGCAGACTTGAGTATATAATTTTAATTTCAACTTGATACCTTCACGCGTTCTTGAGATAAAGGGTCTTGACAGACAGACAGAGAGACAGACAGACAGATGAACAACAAAGTGATCCTATAAGGGTTTCGGTTTCCGTTTTTTCCTTTTGAGGTACGGAACCCTAAAAACCACATTTTATATACACACACCTTCCAAAATTCCTGTCAATGTCCCCTCAGCTCGATATTGAATATAAAATACCCAATCCTGCTGACAAGGGTCTCAGGTTCCTGACCGGGGCTCAGATAGGCCGGATCTTATGCCGCGGTTACCCTCTTAATGAAAATGGCCGCCATCTATGTGTTACTCCTCACCGGTGTCCGTAAATCCATCAGAGTGATTTATTTAATCAAGGTCGGAATACAGCGATCTGTCATCATCAATCTTTGGTGTAGGGAGGGTTTGAGTGGTGAAATTTAAGTAGCGTGAATTTTAGGCAGGCTCTGGTTAGGTAACAATAATATTTCATAACTTTTATACAGCGCCATCTAGTAACAAACTAAGCAGAGCTTGTGCTATGAGTATTGGTTCCTACTTACAATATATTTCTAAATACATACGTATTATAGACTAGCTGTCCCCTGCGGTTTCACCCGCATTTTTCGTTACTGCTCCGCTCTCGTGGGTCGTAGCGTGATGGTATATAGCCTATAGCATTCCTCAATAAATGGGCTATCTAACACTGAAAGAATTTTTCAAATCGGACCAGTAGTTCCAGAGATTACCCCCTACATACAAACTTACAAACCTACAGACTTACAAATTTTACCTCTTTATAATATTAGTATAGAAGAGCAGTAGTGTCCCAGTGGTAACGACTTCGACTTAAGAGTTGTGTAGGTCGCAGGTTCTGCCAGAAGTATACCTTTTTGTAACATATTTCATCCTCACTGCTTTCGCAACGACGAAGGAAATTATCGTGAGTAAACCGGCATGTAATAGAGCCAAAAATTATAAACATGTGACACTTATCAATCTGCACTGGGCCCGCACGGTAGATTGCTGCCCATTCCCTCTTTTAGCGAGGACGCCTGAGTTTCAGCAGGGAACCTTACCAATGGTATTGCTATTGACAGGCTTATACTTTACTATCTCATCTGTTAACTATGGTGTAGTGGATGATGTTGCTACATGCCCTAGCCTATAACTAACCTATTCACTCTTTTCATAGTTTTAATTATTCAATAATAAATTATTATGACGAAATACATAAAGCACCATAATTAAGAAAAGGATCAAAACTTATCAAAACAATTTAAATAAAAAAAAATGTGGTCAGGAAGTAGGTTTAGTAATAAACATAAACAACAATCCCGTGTTTAAACATAAGAACACGCCTAGGTACTTAAACATCAAAATAGTTTTTACACTTCTGCAATTTTGTGTGAAAAATTGGTTCTTTCAAGCAGAACTTACAAAGAAACCTAGACCTAATGGTCTGGGAGTGCTAAGTTCCAATTAGGAACAGTAGTGATCAATTCTCATTTTCCTCGCTCTCATATAGTTCTTGGTTTGTACTTTAGTAAAAGATAAGTTTCATGTAATCTGTTCTATTTCAGCACGTTATTAAATGAATGATGTGCTGAAAGTAAAAAGAAAAAGTATTAAATGATATAAATCAGTGCTTGACTGCGGTGCCACCTGATGGTAAGCAGTAATGCAGTCGTTGATGGTGAAGTGCACTAATTTAATAAGAGCTTATTCACTTTAGCCTTGAAGGTACCTAAATTATAATCGGACGGGACGACCACTTCAGGCAAATTGTTCTAGTTGTACCAGTAAGGCAAACAAAACGCTTAGTTCGGACCATAGAGTTGTTAATAACGTAAAGGTTTTCCGATGATAGATTCCTGCACACACTCTCCAAAATACATCTTGTAAAATACCGAAAGGCTGAAATTAATATTTTTCTAGCTGTTGTCCCCGTGACTTCGTCCACCCCAAGCTCGTAAAACACCACAATGTACTTTGAATAAAATTTCAAGAAGAATATTTCTTGCGCGGAACCCTAATTCTGTATTTAAAATAGAACTCTAAGTTACTCCTTATAACATCAGCTATCTATCAGTGAAAGTCCCATCAAAATTGATTCACTGGTTTCATACAGTAGAGAAAAGCCGAGATTTTCCAACCACCTTACGAAGCAGGGCTGGCTGGGGCACTACTTTTAAAGAAATAAACCTTGAAACACGCAAAAATCATTCCCCAAATTGAACACACATCAAGTACAGTCACACGAACTAAAACTACAATAAAATCCAGGTCGTGGAACAGGCCGGAACTTAATCGTAGCGACAGATCTCATTACCACCCGAGAGAACCGTACTTACTCTACTGGAGGCGTGCTGCGCAGTTCGCGATCTTTTAAACTATTTTGTTGGTCTTTAGGTTAACAGTTCGTTACAAAGAAAGAAAAAAAAATTGTTTTTCCCTCACACTCACGGCCAAGTGCGAAGCGGACTCGTGTACTGAGGGTTTCATACCAACTTACGAGTACCTATGAAAACAATTGAATTCCCCAATCGAGTCTTGAAGATGTTTTTCGAATCGCAAACATTTTTTTCTTGTGGCGTAATTATAAATTTTCATTTTTCAGACTTTTTCCTATATTTGTGCTAAAACACCTTGCTTCGCGTCAAATTTCAGGATTCTAGGTCAAAGTAAAGTCCCCTATGAATTTTGAATTCTTTGAGAGTATCGAAATGTACGTTTTTGTGACATAAACAGCCATATCTCTTTTTTTCATTAACTTTCTTCTTAGTCGTGCACTCTTGACAGAGTGGTCGTGGTCATGTTTCGGTCGAGTCCTGCGCCACCGCCTCTCTCGCGGTACTACACTATGCAGCTCTGTGTTTGGCGGTTTGGGAGTTGTAGTCTATGCTGCAGTGTGTAACCGACTTGATGAGGTCAGTCCACCGTGTTGGAGAGCATCCACATGATATTTTGCTTCGTGCCTCACACAATCGTACAATCTAAAAATGTAAAGTAAAAAAGGAACGCTTTTTCTTTCTTTCTTTCTTTTTCTATCTTTCATTCTAACATTTGCTGATGATATTCTTCCCTTCAATAACAAACAAATCCAATCCAAGATTGATCTCCTCCATTTCCATTGAGTGTCGCCACCATATACGGTACAGGGGAGGTGAAGCCATATAAATTTTTACTATTGATATCAAGATGAGGTAGTTTAAATGGATCGGTCGTAAGTTTTCTTACATAAACTTGGATGCATTTCAGATCGGAATAACATTACGCTAGCTTCTGATGTTTTATAAGTGCCCATGTAGGTCTATATGAAATAAAAATATTGAATTTGATTTATGAAATTATGATAAAAAATATGACACACCCTCCAGCCCAACCCTAAAGTTGGAAAAAGACAATGGGTGATTTTTCACCACAAAAACAAACTCTGTTGCATAGTCAACCAAAAAAAACGCTCAAACAATTCAATTTATTTCCAATTAAATTCAAATACTATTCCAAATTTGCACAACCCTCTAAAAGTATATTCATCCGGCTAGCTAGCCAGCCAGTATGTTTTTCATGCAGCCGTTAGCGCGCTAATAACATTGAGACCGACAGACAACTTTTGCTCGTAGTTACTCAGATACCCGCGAAACGAGACACAATAGTAAAACAATAACAGCGCGGTCTCATAGGACCGGTTGGGGATTCAAACGTTAAGTAGGTTCTCTTCAGATAAGTCGCTGGCAGCAGCTAGTAAGTTCTTAATTTGAGATTTAAAAGATAACATTAGTTGCGATCGCTTCGAGGAGCTCGTGGCTAGATAGTAACAGCCGCACTGGTCAATCTACAAGGTTAAGCAACTCTTGCCAAGGTTGGTCTGTGGATGGGTGACCATCTTAATATACCGAGTTTCCTCCGTGCCTTGGAAAACACGTTAAGACGTAGGTCCCGGCTGTCATTTGTCGAACTTTGGCAGTTGTTACGGATAGTTAAAAGCCAGTTAATCTGACTCCCAGTCTTGCCATGAAGTACCGTGTTACCCCAGGTAATGGGTTGTGGAGGTCTGGTAGGCAGCCGCTCCTTGTAAAATACTAGTATTCAGCTAAATCCGGCTTGACTAAAAGCCGACTCCAATATAGTTGGGAAAAGTCTAGGTAGATGATGATGGTTCCGGACTACAAAAGAAAATCTAAAAAAAAACTATTTGTAACTGCTTCATCGCAGCAGCATTCCGTTTTAAATTAATCTTTCATTGCCAGAGAATACAAGTTTATAGAGTGCGCTTTTGAAAGATATTTCTTTTAATGATAGGTTTCTGTGGAGCTGACTTTATGGTCTGCCATAAAGTTATTGTTCGAAATTCAACTCTTCTTCAGTACACGACATTAACTGTGGGAGCATTGTTGATCATTGTGAAGATTATTTTTAAACTTATGACGAGCAATGGGATAGGGAATTACTGTGTGAAATGTTATTGTCGAATATTGACGGATTGAATTGAAGGCCGCTCAGCCATCAATATTTATCCCGATACACACATCCATTATATCACTTCATCATCTGCCTAGCCTTTTTCCCAACTATATTGGGGTCGGCTTCTAGTCAAACCGGATTTAGCTGAATACAAGTATTTTACGAGGAGCGGCAACCTACCAGACCTCCACAACCTATTAACTGGGGTAACACGGTACTTATCCGTTATAACACTAATATCTTTATTTTATTTATATCATTCTTTTGTATGTGTCTTTGTCATTTAACTCCTCATAAACGTCTTGACCAATTTGAGAGTAATTTAGCGTGTGTATTTGAGTCGGTCTGTGGGTGATTTGAAAAAACTATTGAAGCCGGTGGTGCTACAATCCAGATCCTATTTTTTTTTCTGGGTAACAGCAAACTTTTGGACAGGTAAACGTCTATCGAGACCAAAATATATAATTCTGTTTTGGTTAACCTCATCCGTGTATCAACTGCGGGGTCAGAACTGAATACCAGTGCCGTGAAAATCTGTAGCACAGCAAAATATCCTCTCTACTCCCTTTTAATTAATATCCCGAGTAGAGCCTACATACATATATGTATGTATGTATGTCGACGGCACACAGCCCCACTTCACGAGGAGGTAACTAAGAGAATTAGTTAACAGGCTAGATGGTACCGTCTGCCGTTTCAAGAGTGACAATAGGGTTATTATAAAATATACTAGCAAAATGCTTAGCGGCGTTGTCAGAGCCGTGAAAGTAGAATTTGTTTCTAAGGAAACATAATCCCGGACAAAAAGTGCTTGTACATGGTCTATTTGAAATAAAAGTTTCTAATTTTCTCAAGCAACACCGTGCACATTCAAAATGAAGGAGTAACAAACACACATACAAAGTTGCTGATATAATAACAGCCGTTTCGTTTGATTGGTACCCGACTGCAACAAAGTTGGATAAAGGCTCTGCAGTAATTTGCACACTAGTTGCTGTAATCACACTAATATAAGTTTATATAGAGAAACATACTTCCACGAGGGCGAAACCCTTCTGCTAGCAGCTTCGCCCGCCTGGAAGTAGTACCAGTATTACATAAAGGCGAAAGTTTCTGAGTGTTTGTTTGTTATTTCTTCACTCTCAAACTGGGCGAGGATTCGAATGAAATTTTAGCACTCGGGTAGACCATGTCTTAAATACCACATAGGGTATGTTTCCTTTGGGCATTTTTCTACTTTTGCGTTGGAGATGCCTTTGGCAACGACTTATTAGCTACAGGTCGTTGTCCTCGTCGTTTGCTTAAAAATATTGCTTGCTTAGTGCTTATTGTGTGCGATATTTTTCCAGCAAACCAGATCAAACCGTAAACAGCATAACAACCTCTTCACTTCTACAACACACATACGCTCCAAACAGATTTCCTTTCCCTCACAAAACAGTACAACACACACGCAATGAAACTTCACACAATCCAGAGTTCCCAGGATCCCTCACTCGTTAACAATTGAGTTTAAACTTACCACTCCGGCGAGCAAATGAATGGACGGCCCTCCGGACGCATAGAGAACTAAGTTTATAGCGGTCGCCGTAATGACAGGGCATAAGGCACCATTGTTAGATTCCTGCTAAGCTGATTTGTTAACCCTTAGAAGGTTTTTTTTTTCAAGGTTCCGAAGCCAAATGGCAAAAACGGAACCCTTATAGTTTCGCAATGTCTGTCCGTCCGTCCGTCTTCGCTTAATCTCTGTGACCGCTAGCACTAGAAAGCTGAAATTTGGTACCAATATGTATATCAATCACGCCGACAAAGTAGTAAATTAAAATTGGAAAAAATGTTTTATTAGGGTAGCCCCCCTACATGTAAACTGGAAAGTGTTTTTTTTTCTTTCAACCCTAACGTGTAATATATTGTTGGATAGGTATTCAAAAATGAATAGAGGTTTACTAAAATCATTTTTTTAATAATTTCGGAAATAATCGCTCCAAAAGTAAAAAAACAATGTGTCTCCCCCTTTCTAACTTTTGAGCCATAAGTTTAGAAAACTGTGAAAAAAATCTGGAAAGTAGAGCTTTATAAAGACTTACTAGAAAAATTATTTTGAACTTGATGGGACGAACAGTTTTTGAATTGTTGGAGACACTTATTGCGTCGGACGGGAAACTACGGAACCCTACACTGAGCGTGGCCCGATACGCTCCTGGCCGGTTTTTATAGATAGGCTCGCGCTTAACCACTATCTCACCTGATGGTATGCGATGATGTGGTCGACAATAGAGCACGAATGCCTAGAAGTACTCTTGACTTAGAGACCCCTAGGTTGTAGCTATCAGGAAACACAGACTCCCGGCAGGGGATTCCACTCTTTAGCTGTAGAGTGCGTCTAATGGAAGCGTGACCGAGAGTTTTTTTTTTATTTAATTGGCAACATAATTCAGCCGCAATTGTAGGAAATTAAAAAAATTGTGACATGATTCTCCTATTAGTTAGTAGGAGAATCATATACCACATACAAAATTTTTGGATTTAACCTCTTTTTCTCAGGTCGCGCTTTCATTAGGCGGACTATACTAAGTTTATAGCGATCGGCGTAATGATAGGGCATGGGGCACCATTGTCAGATTCCTGCTAAGCTAATTTGTAAAACCGTTAGGTTTTTTACAGAGGTTTTTAATTTTTTGCGGAAGTGATAAATTACGGTTTTAGGGTTTTGTACTCAAAGTTTGCCAACGAACGGACATTGGAGGTTGAGTAATGGGGTCCATTACTGAGCCTTTGCTGTCTGTCTGTCCGTCCTTTCCCGTCTGTCTGGAGAGTGTGCTTTATTTCAAACACCGTAAAAGGCAGAGAGTCAAAATTTTCACAGGTTGTGTGTTTCTATTGTCGCTGCAAGAACAAATTTCAATATTCAAATCAGAAAAAAGGATCTTCCAACCAGATAGTAGTTGTGTCTGGTTCGGGCAACTGTCCGATAGTTTGTTTCGGACGGCTATATATTTTCTAATAGATAGCTCTATATATTTTCTAATAGAACAGAGAACTTTGGTGCCGCGAGGCGGGATTTTGAATTTTTGACCTTGATAAAAGTAGCCTACGAATCTAAATTTTGCTTGTATGATGAAGCCCTCACATACTTATTGAGAGGAAGCAGAGTCCCAGCAGCGACAACATTATTAACTGAAGAAGTTTCACAACGTCCCCACTCCTACCATCTCGTGTAAAGGCATAACAAAAATAATAAACATAAACGAATCTTGAATGAAAATGATCTCATTCAACATTTACCACAAGAACAGTAATTTATTCAGAACTTAGAGTCGAAATTCCTTTGCGTTACGTTGTAAAAATCTCGCGAGGAACACGACGCGACGTCTAATTTATATTCATGAACTGTCATAAAAATGAGAGATAATGCTGAGAAAATTTTAAGTATGTGATAGTCTGATGTTTTGGATTGCTGTCACTTCTGAATTAAAATTAAATAAGCTGCTAAGGATTTTAACTCTTTTTTTAACTTAATTTTGGATACATTTTCAATGTGCGTAAAACTATAGACCTAGATACATTAGCACGGTTTTTTTTTGGTGGGAAATCATCTAATGGCTATGTCTAGGTCAACGCAAAGATCTCTTTTTTAGTTTAGTACCTCCATGCAGTCTTGAAATATAGAGTGTTGTCAGTCTTGAGTTTTGTCAGTCAAACAGACGGACAATAAAGTGATCCTATAATGGTTTCGTTTTTGGCAACTGAGATATGGGACTCTAAGAAAGAAAACACTTCTCAGTGAAATAGGAGTCTTGCTACAGTTGCTTCACTGAGATTAGTTTCCTACGAAAGAATAAATAGTCCCTAAATCTAAGTTAATTTGGACCTCTAGGCCAAATTAACTGACTGAGTGCTTACGTGCATTCTGGTAAACGCAGAGGCGAAAGTTCACAAGTCCATCAAGTGTTTAAGCCTATATAAATAGAGCCGACACTTTACTAGCTGTGTAGATGGCTAATTGTCTTAATTAAAAACGTTCAAAATGTTGTTAATTACCTGAACCTGAACTGAGAAAAGATGGTTGAAAACGGAAGATTCTCTGCTGACGAGTGTTGTGTCTGGTCCAGATAGCTACCCGATATTTGAATTTTTCGGATTGTTGTATATTTTGATATCGTTTAGGGTATTCTAGTACCAAGATGCAGGATTTTTGAAGTTTTTATGTACGGTCATAGATGTCTCTAAAATAGTATGTAGCAATTAATAAAATTATCATTAAGGTAATTAAAAAATTCAGTCAATTTAGATTAGAGAGATTTTTGAGTGAGAATTGAGAGAATAGATTGCTAACGTTTTAAAAAACACGAGACCCTCCACTCCCACGAGAGAGTTAATGTCGGCCTTCCTTCTTGCATCAAAGTCGGTTTAGTAGTTTAAGCATGAAAATGTAACAAACAGACAGTTTATAAAGTACGACACGACCTTAAATATGCCATCAATATTGTTCACGTTTATTAAGTTTTCCCTCTCTTCCAGGGCGACTGGGTGTACCCGCACCGTCCGGGCGACTACGCGACCCTCACGAGGAAGTACCTGGGCTCGCTGTACTGGTCCACCCTCACGCTCACCACCATCGGCGACCTACCCACTCCTGAAACTAACGCTGAGTAAGTACGCTGCATGCTTGTTATATTGTTACACGTGGATTACTGTTATTTTCTACTGAAGTTGCGTATTGACCTGGCTAACGAAGGATAGGCTAATTTTTGACGTACGAGTATAGTGTATAGTATATCAATTATTGAGGACACCAGTGAGTCCATTGAAACGGTGGTAGAAACATGTGATCCTGCAAGTGGATAAGCTGGAACACGCACAAAAAAAAATTGCAACCCCTTTCATCGGTACAGTTCCTTTACGATTCAAACTCAACTCACACTGTCGCAAAGTTGAAGCATTGCGATTGCAATGAGTCATATTTTTAGCTATAGCAAATTCATCTCTATTTTTCAAATATTATGGTACAAATTTGTGTTACACAAATATGGAATAATGCGTTGACGCTTGCTAAAAGCTTGTCCAGAAGGGGCAAATTTGCTGCGATTTTCTCATGCGTATTACGTGCGTCCACGAGGAGCGGATTTAGTCTGTAGGAAAATTCGCTCTTCAATTCACGCATTATCTGGATGTAACAAGGCGTCACAAGGACCTCGACTCACACTCAATAGGCGGGAATCTAGACTCTGATTCAGAGCATGCAACTTACGCGCGTATTTTAAATTCGCGTGATACTTGTGGACAACATATACATATTAGCGAAATTACTAACGTACGAATGAATTGGCGCAAAATGTTTCGTCGCGAATTCACCCCTTCTAGAAAAGTTATTAGAGTCTGGTTTTGCGACGTGATGCTTCGACTCTACACCAGATTTAGTTGAACTTTATGCTTTCTAGGGACTCATAACTTTTCCAAGTTACTTAAACAGTAACTGCCAATAGACTTTTGTGAAATTTCTTTACAAAAACCCGAAAAAGTCAATTCGAACAAATTGTTTTTCACTTTGAATTCATTTAGACGTCTATTGAAGAGCCTGCCTTCTTGCTGAGGCAGGCACCAGATAAAGATGTAATAACGGTAATTGAACCTTCTACATTTATTGAAATTATTAGTTTCAAAAACGGAAATAATTACATAAAGCTGTTTTGAATCCACATCTATCGCAATCGTTTACATTTTTTAATAACGAAAAACAGTTCATTGTTTGTTTTTCGGGCAGAGATCTTAGGAAAACGTCATTGTACTTTATTCCAAGCTTATCTGGCGCTTTAGTACAAAGAAATAAATCTAGGTCATGTTGAAAATGTACCTCATTAGCTTTACAACAAATCATGAAAAACAACTTTCATTTTCGACGAAAGCAAATAAGGTCCAGGCAAAGTTATTCAAATCTATTTAGTGTTCGTTAGCCAGGTCTGTACTCGGCTTAAAAGTTCGGTAACATATAATAATATATGTATAATCGCACGATGCTTCAGTTTTCTCTCGGAAAAGCGCACTAAATTGAACTATATAATAATATATGATGCAGGAGGTAAAATTATAACGCTATTATAGGATAAACTCTAATCTAAGGTTACCAATTACAGTTTTAAAACTTCTGTCGGCTTTAAATAAAATGACAGTTTATCAGCGAACATGTCTGTCAAAAGTCCCAAATGTTTGGAAAAAGTTTTTGGCGGGATTTTTAATGGTATTCAATGGATATTTTAATTACCCGGAAATTAATTCCTAGTAGATATTATGTTGTAAAATTGGTACCATCTTGTATCTCAAGTATCTACAGAACTGGACAATTAGTAGTATCATTGTAAAAGACGCGATCTCACTAATATGGAGCCAAGAATTTTATCCATGTTGGTTTGAGGTCAACATGGATAAAATTCTTAGCTAAGCTTGTCGAGAATGTTGACTCGACCACAGTTGCTGCGAAATACTGCAAAAACATTGCAATATTCTACATTCACATTCTAATTGAATACAAAGAGACTGCATTCTGTATACTAAATACTCTCTTAATTTTGACACTAGCTAAATGCCCAAACCATGCGAAAAAGACAGAAAATAATCAAGTTGAACACGTGACACTTCGCCAGCGCATGTCAAGCCATTGTCGGCCATTTTGGAATTTTTGACAGTTGGTATCGCTGATAGACTTCACTTCACTTTGTATTGTCATTTTTGACTTTTCGTCTTTGAAACGTAAGGGGAGGGTTAAACGGCAGTCTCGTTTTTAACGTGACTTAATTTACGTACTTATTTTAATTTTGATACATAAGAATGAGACTTACTTATAAATCTTTTATCTTTTTCATTAACTACGCGTTCGCGTTAATAGGAATTTCGCTGTTTGATCTATTATACTTTTGAACCTTTTTGTTATTGTTTTCTGTGGAGATTAGTGCTCTTGGCACTTTACCAAGCCAAAAAAATAGGTCTGAGATTGATATTCTTAGTTATTTTCAGACGGTTTATATTGAAGCAAGAATTCCGAACAATTATTTTGTTTTCATGTTATACCTTATGAAACTGGTCTCGGTATCACAACTCTTAAAATCAAGTATTTTACATAAACCAACCTCAATTAAAAGCGAGTGTCACGACCCCACTTGACCTTAAAGGCCATTTCACATTTACTTAAAACCTTTGTGATACCAACTCTCACTTCACTCCAGTTCTACCGAAGTTCAAAACTTGAACAAGAAGTGCCAACATTACGAAGACGACAGCCGACTCAAGGAGACGACAGTTTCTAAAAAAGTTGAGAGTTTTTTTTTTCGCCGTCAAAAATTGAGGCCAAGGCGTCCCCTTGTTTGTACAATTACACTGCCACTTGAGCTTTTTTTTTACTTTTTTGTTATGATTTATTTTTAAAGATAATAGGACGCCATTTTGTGTTACGTTATTTGAATTTTCGTCGCGAAAAAATTGGATATACACAATAATTGTAATCAAATCTTTCAAAGCTTCGTTTTAAAATTAAGTTGTGAGTTTATTTGATTCCTATATTGTAATTATAAAAACTAAAAAATTTAATACTTATATCCTCTAGTAATAATGTAAAACAACGTAAACAGTTGTAATTAAAAAATAATTTAGGGAACTCAAATACATATAAACCCAGGCCACGGTTTAATGGCCCAATAAGGGCTTTGTTGTAATTCAAAAAGCCCTTAAAAATGGCCTCATTAACTCGTGCTGAATTCCAATTTCGGTTTCCTCAATCATTAGTAAGGGTTAGATCATTAAAAACAGGAATTACGAACTTCAGAAATCAACAGAACATTCTTCTGAAATGTAATTAGAAATTCGTGTCGCATTACCGGTATTATTTTTGCAAAGAAATCTAATAGCGGTTAATATTTTTTAAATATTTAGGTACCTATTCGAAAAATATTCTTGTACCTGTTTTATAAGAAAACTCTTATGAATTGTTCCTTCACCTATTGAAAAAATGTTTTTACAAAAAATACAAGCAACATCTAAAAAATTTGACACTAGAAACTGAAAAATAACTTTAATTTCGGAAGCCGGTGTTTCTATTTTTGCTTTTTCTTTTTGACGCCGAGATCGGATTTTTTGTGTTTATTTTTTGTTAATACATTGTCTAAATTCTAAATAATTCTTGGACTTTTTTTCATCAACTGTTCAAGTAACTTAAGTCAAAGAATTACAAAATTTTCATAAATAAAACCAAAGTAACCTATAACAAAAAACTTCTCATCTGCCAGGTATATCGAATTAGACATTCGACTTTTAAAATGATGTCACACAGGGATATAAAAACATACTAGAATAGAAGTATTAAAGAATAATAATTCTACTAAATAAATGTGAAGAATGATCGCAAGTGGACCGTGCAAATAGCCTATAAAAATATCAATTTGTGCTCTTCCAGTCTTTTATAAGTTTAATACTGAGAATAACGCGCGACGCTCCTAAATAAAAATATAAAAAAATACTTTATTCCTCGTTTTATAGGGGATTTTAGTGTTAATACTCTTCCAAGACTTACCTGTGGCCATTAAATGTCTAACATAATATCTTACTGGTGTGACACGAAATTACCACATAAGTGTTATTTAACTAAATAAAAAACCTTCTAATAACCATAGGTTATTTCATACCTCGCTCACACTCATTCTTGCATACAAATACACTTACACTTAACCCATATATACGTCCACACTTTTACCAACAGCCACACACACATACATACACTCACAACTGATAAACACTATTTTTTTATTATTATTTTTTTTTTTTCTCTTTTTGTTTCACCAAAGTCATAAAATATTATTTTAAATCTTGCTACATCAAAAATTATTTTGCCCTGGATTAAGCTTACATTGTTTTTGTATATACATTTTTTTGCATTTTTTAATTTCTTCACTATTACATTGTGTCCTATCCGGTAATATTGTACTTTTTTATACTTATGTGCAATTTCGAAGGCACACTGACTTCTAAGATACAGGTAATTCCTAGTTTAGAAGTCAGGGTCTTTTTGCTCCAGCCCAGTTACCTATTGTGCCTTAAAAATGTAATATTTTGTGTATATTTTTTGGAAAATAAAGATTTATTATTATTATTATTATTATAACTGCAGCTTTTTTATGCTTTTATTTATTTACTGAAGAAAATAAAAATGTTTTTTGTTTATTTAACTCATTATACTCTGAAATAGGCTTAATGATCCTCTTAATGGTAACAGACTCCGACTTACGAGCCCTACGCTGCTGGTATAAACCCAGGTAGATGCTAAACATAATCAGCCTTATAAGGTTCCCACTGCTGGGACTTATGCCTTATTTCTAAGGGAGGAAATGAGCCATGATCCACTACACGCCACACAGCCCAGTGCGGTTTGCTATATACCAAAGTCACATATCTTCTAATTTTTTGATTCAAGGTCATGTCGGTTTCCTCACGATGGTTTTCTGTTCCGTTTTGAGAGCAATGGTAGAGCAGTGGTGGCCCAGTGTTACGGGCCCCACTTTTGAATAGTATGTCCTTGGTTCAAACCTAGCCAGGCGTTTTACTTTGTGTAATTTATTTCTTCACTAGCTGTCCCCTGCGGTTTCACCCGCATTTTTCTTTACTGCTCCGCTCCCGTGGGTCGTAGCGTAATGATATATAGCCTATAGCATTCCTCGATAAATGGGCTATCTAACACTGAAAGAATTTTCAAATCAGACCAGTAGTTCCAGAGATTACCCCCTACATACAAACTTACAAACTTACAAATTTTACCTCTTTATAATATTAGTATAGATATAGATGACTACTCTCAAAACGGTGAAAGAAATCTTTCAGCGGAAATCGGTATGACCTAGGTTAAAAATTCTAAATGGAGAATTTTCCATTCCCTCTCATAGACAAGAGACCTTAGTCCTAGCAGTGGGAACATGGGTATAAGGGCTGATTATACTCAGTTTCTTCTTTTTCATTCAACTTTATAGTAATAAAAATCGAGGAAATACAGGGTATTTGAGAATTAAAATAAAAGCTTGCTCAGGTAAACTTTGACATTTTATATGATAAAACGAATTCATTCGGAGAATCTAATAAAATATTCTATCGGATTAGGAGCCCAAGTCGAGTAGAAGTCCAAACAAGATCTAGAATCAAATAACGTCAAGATCAATAAAAAATAAATCAGTATTTGATTTTATTTGATTCGATTTGATTTTAGAGGAAACTTTCTTGCTACCTGAAAACGAATACTTTAACGGTCCGTAAAAATAAGTTGGTTTTCTATTTATATAATTTTTCTTTATAAAATCTTCTTTTAGATTAACATTTATAATTGTGTTTTGTTTCGTAAAAGATAAGTTTCTTTGGAAAATAAAAAAGTTACTTTGACTCCATTTTTATTTTCTGAAAATATTTCACTGTTTCATAAAAATATGTTCGTTTTCTTTTTCGTTTTCTTTTTCTAAGACCATTAATTCGTAACTGTTTTTATAAAATAAGCTGCTTTTGTATTTTTTTTAAACCAATTTTTTCTGACAAAATCTCTCAACAAGAATCTTCAAACAATTTTCCTCTTGTTCAATACCAATTATGCAAATATAAAAACATGAAATGTATTTTGAGAATGTACTGTTCTTTTTCTTATAACTCACTTAATTTTTTTAATTTTTTTATTTATATGTTAATTTTAATCTTGTTGAAACTTAAAATCCTGCTGTGGCTTCATATTACTTGAGGACATCAAAAACCTAAAAACAATGGTGGTTCAGTGTTAATGACCCTGACAGGAAACCTAGACAGGTGCTCTACTTTAGGTTACTTATTTCATCACTATTGCTCTCAAAACGGTGAAGGAAAACACCGCGTGCTAAACGACATGAATGATGATTAGATTTGGTTTTAAGATATGTAGTTTTCCTATCGATGACCACCATTTCAAACTGGGCCCGCCTGGTGGATTAAAGCCCATTTTTTCTCTCAAAGGGGAGGCCTGAGGCACGGCAGCGAAAATGTTATAAGGACTTAATTTCTTCATTTAATGATGTGTTTTGTTACTTTCTCTTTTATTAAAGCAAATGAACATAATAAGCTTCATAACATCCTCATTACTGGGACTTCCTCTGTCGGAGAGGAAATAAGTAGTAACCCACCGCGCGGGTCCCAGTGCGGAATGGTAAACGTCACGACTGTCCCTTCGATTTCAGAGCAGGGGTGATGAAATAAATCACACAAAGTAATACATCTGGATGGGTTTGAACTCGTTAGTCGGGGTCGTTACCATTAGGCTACCACTGCTCTTCACCTTAGAACCAAATAAAATAACACCAAACCTGCGTACAAATAATAAATAACCGAAAAGAACTACTTACAGCGCGTATTACAACCTGTAATTCAATTAAGAAAGGCGATACTGCCGTATAAACCCTCCCTTTACGTACACCTTCGGAAAGGTACGGTTTTCTTCAAAAGTACCGGTTTTGTTGCGAACACCGGTCTTGTCAGAATACAATTACCCGGGATTGCTTTCCGAGAGGTTTTCTTCGTTCCGTCTTTCCCGTAATAAGGCCGCTATACACGAGTCGAGTGAACTAGTAAACTAGTTTAAAATACTCTACCAATTTCGGAAGAGTAAATGTTTACATGAGTAATTATCTTTTGGTAGTAGAGTAATACATGTGTTTCGTAGATAATTTAACTTATATTTTATGTAGCACCTTTATTAAGCTTATACATACATCAAGAAACCGATAGATTGGATATGAGAGTGAGGGAAGGGAATTAATAAAGTACCTTGCTCGAGTCACTTACCTACTCTCTACTCTTCCAAAATTTTAGTAGTCTACTCATCGACTCAGATAGTAGAAACAGAGCGTACTACTCGTTTTTCTGACGCCACAAATTAACCCGCAATTGGACCGTCTAGAACGAAGCGAACTCGTCACGAGGTCGGCAATCTTCGTGAGTGTTCGTGTGCGTGAGACATTATAAACGCTCTTTGTTTCTTGTACGGGTAATGTGTATAAGGAAACGTTTGGATGACCATTAAGGCCCTGATCGACAAGCAAGTAAAACCGTGGTCTTATAACTCGTCGGTAAATCTCGCCAGTGTATCAATGCAATACTACGGCTAAGTGGTCGAGCTTGGCTCGTGTCTCATCATTTTACTACATTTTTTACTCGCTGTGATACAATAAGACTGTTTTTACTCGCTAGTCGATCAGCACCAACGAGCCTGCATACGTTGATCACTTATTTTAGGCTACTAACACTGCCTACAGTAATAATATAATTGTTAATATTAGAAGGATAATTAGTACTCTACTATACTATTGAGCTGTTTACTCCACTCGTGTGTAGCAGACTTAAAAAGCGGGCGACATTGTAGTGTTAAACCAGGGCTTTGAAACAAGTAGCAGTCAAGCCGATGAATTTGCATAACATAGCAAGGTGTAGACGTTAGTCAGTTTATAATAAATCGCGTAAGATTGTAAACTGCAATAATTTGGTGATATTATTTTTGTAATTTTTTGAGCAATAACTGACATAGAAACTGTCAAGTTTAAATAGCTGTAAATACTTTGGTTACTGGGCTCATAGCACTGAAAATATTAGTGTACAGTTGTAAAGAAGAAGCAATACTGGAAAACTCATGGCATGTTTGAAAAAAATTAGTCCGAGAAAAAAATAATGTTTATCTATGTCAGTTATTCCTCTGTAGTTTAAATGACAGGGTTCTAAAATGACGTTCACCAGTCCGCATCACTGACCCCTTAGATTCAAGCACCTGTCAAAACGCTTATGTTAATGACAGTAGTTAGACATCAACGTCAAAGTCAGACGTCAGACGTCAACGTCATGTATATATGTTACTGTAAAAGCCAGAACTACGGTAAATCCTAAGATTTTCCAGTAAATCTTAAGATTTACCAACTCTTAATGGTAAAAGTCCGAACTGTTCTATAATCATCGTTTATTTCGGACTTTTACTACCATTCACTTGGTAAATCTTAGGATTTACCTCAAAGATACGGTAAATGTTAAGATAAACATTACCAAAAGATAGGTAGCGATTTGACTCATTAGTAGTACAATTAGTATTTAATAATTATGCATTGTTTTGTAAGACTATGGACCGTGTACTCAACACTAAGCTCCTGGCATACCTACCTAGAAACTTATGACATCCTAAGTGACCGTCAATACGGCTTTCGCTGAAATTGGTTAACTAGTGATCTTCTAGCGTATGCCATACGTATCTGAAATGAGGCCATCGAGAAGCATGGGGAAACGCTTGGCGTCTCTCTCGACATCTCGAAGGCTTTCGATAGGGTCTGGCACGAAATCCTTGTTAGTAAGCTTCTTTCTTTTGGTTTACCTGCTGGATTGAGTGCTTGGATCGCAGACTTCCTGAGTGACCGATCCATTCGAGCGGTTATCGATGGCAGCTCGTCCGGTCAAATGGCCATTAATTAATGCCCGAGTCCCTCAAGGGTCAGTGCTCTCGGCAACTTTGTTCTTGCTGCACATTAACAATCAGCTCAAGCCTGGTACCTTTGGGTATGGAGACAGTACTTTTACTGAAAGATACATATCCAATACACGAACTAGTGGGTCACAGATCCAGTCTCTCCAAGTGGCTATGGTTGAGCACTTGAATTGGTCCTTGGAGGCAGTCACTGAATGGGTCAATGCCAATTTTTCGCTAAAAGAAGACAATTCAGTTCTCCTACTTTCCTGGGTGCAACCGGGCCGATAACCGACCATCTTGATCTTCTTGGTGTTACGTTGACATCGACTTTTAACTTTGCTCCATATATTGAAGCAAAGGCTCAACTGGCTGCTAAAAAGCTAGGAATCCTTGCAAAGGTGAGACAGTACCTCACACCCGAATAGCTGCTCACACTTTATCTAGCGCAATTTCGATCATGTATGGAGTACTTACTCCTCTCATCTTTGGGTTGCATTTTGAGGAGTGTGCGTCGGAATTGCATAACTAAATAATTCCTGCTAGCCCGTTCCATCATCAGACCATCAGGCGTACGGCGATGCGCCATCGGTACCTACATGGTAGATATTCCTCTTATACGCGCAAAACGTTTTGGGAACACATTTATTGTACGTACAGCCAACGAGTAGAAATCTCTGCCGGAGTCTATGTTTCCTGATAGCTACAACCCAGGAATCTTTAAGTCAAGAGTGAATAGGTTACTTCTTGGTAAACGTGCTCCATCGTCGAAAATACAAAACCAACATTTACCAACCCTCACTGGTAAAACCTAGCATGTACCAAATTCTAATGGTAAAAGCCCGATTAAATCGTTTCTTTTTCACATATTCTTACATTTACCAACTCGTGTTGGTAAAACCTAAGATTTACTGGTAAAACCTGAGATATACCGTGGTTCGGGCTTTTACAGTAACATATATACGGTTTGATACGAAAAGATCTAATGGCAAAGTGGCGTCGAGTGGTGGTATGAATTTTCCCGAACACCTTCATTCCTAACCCCTATCCTATTTTATTATACAGGCTTTTTAGTGCATCGTGTGCTAAATTGAAATGGTCGACTGGAGGAGTCATCTGCTATCCTTTCAGGCCCCTAAGCACTATCCATGACTAGTGTTAATTTTAGTCTATTTTTCAAAAAACACTTAATTGTCAATATAAAAAATCCACAGAGCATGGGTAGCGAAAGGATAGCGAATACGCATTTCAATTTGGCACACAATAAACCAAACATCCTGTATATACTAGTTCAAGAGGCAGAGCATGTATGTAACAGTGACACTTGTTAGCAAATAATTAATAATTTAAATTACGATAAAAATTTATGAATAATAATATTATTATTCCGTTACTTGTTTCAAAGCCAAGGTTTCTAAAGTTAAGTCGGCGGTTGTATATATTTGCCGCTAAGGACTAACATAATTAACAGAGGTTGTATGTTAGCACGCAAGGAGGCCCTAAATTTCTGCCGCGCCGCGGGCTCAAATCCCGCCTGTTGCAGTTCAGGTCAAATCGAGGGTATGTCTCATTGCGTTACGCGATTGGTCAGATCATTGAATCAACGGTGTTTGATATTTGAATTTGAAAAAAGAAAATTATTATAAGAATAAACGTTTCTTTTTTTTTCGCCAGAATCAGCGGTGTTAAAAAAATAAGTTTAAAAATCAATGTTTTGTACTTTTTTTCTCAACAGAATCAGAATGTTCGATAAATGATTTTTTTTAACAATAAATTTTTCTTATTTCTCACAAGAATCAACGGTGTTAAATATTTGATTTTTTTAAAGAAAACAATTCTAAGAATAAACGTTTCTTGTTTCTTTCTCACCAGTATTTGAATTTAAAAAAAAAATAATAAAAGTTGTTGCCAGGATTTTTTCGAGTGAAGTTCTGTGGTTATTTTTATTCGCAAATTGATTCTTAGTAGATATTGCGATGTAACGTATTGGTATAATTTTGTATGCCAAGTGTTTACACAACTGGACAATGAGAATTGAAAATGAGAATTTCATTGTGCTATTTACCACCTCAATGATGCTTGCCGAAAAGGCTGACTTGATACATTTTCGTTACATATTCGTATTTTAGTGGGACTCAAAGCAAGTATATTTGACATTGGCTAAAAACTTAACTAACAAAAACTAACTACGAATGATTATGTGCAATTTTTACACATTTTCGGCAAATCATGTAAACTAAACGACGACATGTAAAAAGTTGAAGTGTACATTTTTGGTTTTAGTTGCGTCGAATGACTGCTAGTTATCAGTAATTTAATGCAAAATGAAACAGATTTATGAGAGGGTTGTATTGATGAATTGAATGATTATAATTCCGTAAATAGATACGCGATATTATGTGTAAATCATATTTTAATCAACATAGGTATGTACATCCTGACACTGCGCTATAAAATGAAAAAAAATTAGAAAATTCCAATTTCATTTCGATTTTGAAACAAGTCGATTACTTTTCGCAACAGTGTTTTGTATTTCCCAAAAATACTTTTCCCACTCTTTGCAAGCCACGATCTTCGATGTCCAAAAGTTTTCATTAATTAAGCCAAGGCTATGGAAGTTACAAAGTGGGTTACAAAGTTACTCGTTTGAGTTTTATTGGAGACAATGTTTTATGGAATACACAAACAAATTATAATTTTAAATTGAATTTGAGTTTTAAATGGTGTTACGTAAGCATTCTTGTGTTTACTAACAAAATTACTCATCATGTTGACCATTTCATTTTTAATTTAATTTATTCTGCAATTATACAATGTGTTCAATTTATATAAATAATTGTAGTTTTTTTGGATACGAAATTTTCAAATATCTTCTTCTGCTCTAGGTGGAGTGAGATCCTTCTCTCGAGTGTTTTATCGGGACTTTTATTGACAAAAATTCACCTAACATAGGTGAATTTTTTTGATAGGTGACTTTTATTATATAGGTGACTTTTATTGACATAAATTCACCTATGTTACTTTGGTTGCCTTTTACGTTCCAGGGTCACAACGACTCTTACGAACAATATATGCAATGCACAAATCGAAAACCCGAAAATATTCTCAGACTATTCAAGCACTTAGTCCGTTATGCCTTTTGTGCTCGTGCTACGTTAAGTTACAACAAAATACAAGTTTCCTTCACATTCTAACTTAAACAACAGCGTTCCCAAACAAAGTGTTAAAATTGAGTCTGAAAATTAAGCCTGGATTTGTTAATCAAAACTTTTTCACAAACGTTACAAGTTGTTGGAAGTTAAGATTACATCTCACTCTTAGGGTACGCACACACGTGATGCACGCTCTTAAAGAGCATCCTTCAGTCGGGAATGTTGTGTGTTGAAGTGGCTTTTGCGTCATTTTGTCTATACTCTATTTACTATTCTACTATTAGGTTAGAAAGAATCATGACTACGTCTATACATTGATTGACTTGTCACATGATTTTTTTTACAGGCCACGTCTTCCTAAAACTATTTTTTTCTAAAAACAATGAGTATTTATAATAACTGTAACTTGATTCTTAAAAGAAACTTGTTTTACTGTCCATTCAACGGATTTTGACTTTTATTATGGAAATCAAAATCGGTTGAACGAACAGTAAAACCAGTTTATTAAAATTTATAATCTTATAGTAAAATAGGGTATAGATATCTTAAATTAAGTCTAGATATTTTACATACAACGACTCTTTTGAGATTGTGATGTTTACTACAAATCTTTCTCTTAATATTTCAAATACGCAGATGTCTTGCGGATATTGTCTAGGTTTCAAAAATAGGAATCAAATCATAACTTTGTGTAGAACTAATCCAGTTATGACCTATGAAAACTCTGCTATTTGGCGTGAATTTAGCCCTTCATATGTACTCATAAATTTGATAAATAAATAAAAAGATGTCTCTAGAAACTTTGCAAATATAATCAGAATTCTGAATAGCCTCTCAAAGCATATACAAGCTCAACTTCATCTCAAGCTCATCTCAGCAATTGCGTTGCGTCTCAGTGTGTGCTGACCCTTATCAACCTATATTGGAGTTAGTGTACATTATTATCACAATGTCGAAACTTTGATAAACACAATTTTGGATATTACCGCTTAAAGTTTCTAATGGCAGTCACTTAGTGCTATGAAATTTTCAAGCGAAAGGTGCCTTCTAAAAGTTTGTGCAAAGCTCAAATCTTTGGATAAATTGAGTAGCTATAGTATTTTGATGAAAAAAAAATTAAAGATGATTTTAACAAACAAAAACACTACTATCGATTGAACTAAAATTGTACTACACCGTCAAGTCGTAGTAGGTGAAGTTTTTTTTACGTAGGCGTTGGCTTGCGGACGGCGAGCAATAGGTACCTCGCCGTCCAGCCGTTTAGTAACCGCACTAGAGCGGGTGAAGTCATTGGATGTTTCACCATCTAAAAAATGACCAAGTTTTGTCGACAAATTAATATGAAAAAATGTTGGAACACACCCTGGATGCTGTGATTGGTTGAATGAATTTTCATTTCACTTTATTTTTCATTTTTATTAATTTAAAGAGGTTTTAATCTATGCCATTTTTACAAATAAATACATGCTATATGTTTAGCATGAATTAAGTAAAACCCATTTGTAACTGTGACTAAAATAAAATTATGACTTATTTCAAATTTAAATTACCCCTGCAGTTAAAGTAATAATTGCGAATCTGTAAATCACTCTAGCTGCTATTGTACGTTTAATGAAAGACAAATTATTTTCCTGAAACTGGGTTGTAATATGTCTTACTTGACTACTTGACATCATCATCATCATTTCAGCCCAAAGAAGCACTGTTTGACATAGGCTTCCTCCAAATGTGCCATAACGACCAATCCTGTGTGTCTCGCATCCGTCTGATTCCCGCGACCCTCACCAAGTCATCAGTCCACCTTGTCGAAAGCCGTCCAAAGCTGCGTCTTCCGATACCTGATCGCCACTCCAGAATTTTCTATCCCCATCGACCACTTGACTAAAAAAATAAACTATCCTTTCAATATCTCTGATAAGTCTCACACAAAAGACAGGATTTATATTAAATCTACAATAACACTCTAGTCTGCTAAGCGCCATCTTGTTTCCACAAAACCGTCCACTGAGTGACAGGCTCCCATTACCAATAAAAGCACCCTTTATATCGTATTTCTGCACTCTCATCACATCACTTCCACATTGCGCACCCTGTATAGCTAAGCTCTTTTTATTTCCACAAAATATGTGATCTATTTGATGGATCGGAAATATATTGATAAGTTTGAATCAGTACTGTTAATTGGTGATACCATTTTTTTCTTTTTTATTTGCGGTTACCAAAACGATGAGTTTTGACTGGTTTCAGTCGAAGCTAGAAGGGATTAAGTTAAAACGCGTTTATTTTATGATAAAAAAATACGAAACATTTAATTTTTTTTTATCTATAATCTACATTTTTTTTACTACGTTTTTAAAGATAACCTTACAGGATTATGAGTCTGGTTCAAGATCTGTTATTTATAAGAAATTGAAATTCCTTCTAGAGTTTGGACCAATTCCTACAGTTAAAAATAGTTTTTGAACAATTAACATTTTTTTCTGTGTCATGTGTAAGAACTAGCTACTACCAGCGCGGTATGGATTATTCCGATCTGTCACCCCGCTTTGTCCCCTTAGGGGGACAGATAGGACAAAAAAGTTTGATCTGTCCCCCTGTTAGGAATGAGGGGACAGTTCGAACTTTATTTTTTCCTTAACAGTTTCATCTGTCCCCCTATCACTGCTAGGGGGACAGAAGAAACTTTTTATTCCTGTTTGTCCCCCATAGAATTTAAATGAATTCTTAAAAGTAATTCTACACGTTATAAGCTTACTTTCAAGAATTAAATAAAAGAATAGTGGTTTGGATTATTATAACTCACGAACTGTATTTAAGTAAATTATAAATATTTCTTTTGTTTCACAGTCCCATAAATCACGTAGTATGTATTCCAGGTATAATAAGTATAATACCAATCAGTCCTCCGATTTGACTTCATATTACAAATGTTAATTTTTACTAACAATATGTTCACTTTTACATGAGGAAATGTTCCTAATAAGAAAATTTTACGTGTTTGGATAATTTTCAGCTTCTATTATGGTAATTTAAATAAATTCAAAATTTGACGTTTCCATTCTTGTAAGAATTATCAAACAAAATAAAATTTATGTCTGTGCTCTGTATGTCAGTACTATAGTTAATATCAAAACTTATTTTGCGAATAACAACTTAAAGATTTATGAAATATGGTTGAGAATTACTTGCACTCCATTATTGTTTCCAAAAAAGCCGGCTCTTCCGGGAATTTACTCGGTGCAAATAAACAATAGATTAAATCTATTGTTTATTGCAAATAAACAATAGATTTTAAAACAAGCAAACAAATTTCGGTTCTCTCTTTCTTGCACATGGGGCATTATGGGCAGACGCAATGATGCGAATTATCATTCCTCATCTAAAAGTTAACATATTGTTAGTAAAAATTAACATTTGTAATATGAAGTCAAATCGGAGGACTGATTGTTATTATACTTATTATACCTGGAATACATACTACGTGATCTATGGGACTGTGAAACAAAAGAAATATTTATAATTTATTTAAATAGGTACAGTTCGTGAGTTATAATAATCCAAACCACTATTTTTTTATTTAATTCTTGAAAGTAAGCTTATAACGTGTAGAATTACTTTTAAGAATTCATTTAAATTCTATGGGGGACAAACAGGAATAAAAAGTTTCTTCTGTCCCCCTAGCAGTGATAGGGGGACAGATGAAACTGTTAAGGAAAAAATAAAGTTCGATCTGTCCCCTCATTCCTAACAGGGGGACGGATCAAACATTTTTGTCCGATCTGTCCCCCTAAGGGGACAAAGCGGGGTGATAGATCGGAATAATCCAGCGGTATCCTATTACGCCAAAGGAATAATACATAATTGTGTTATTCCGCGACGTGGTCCACCCTTGTACCTATCTAAATCTCTTCACTAATTTCTCCGTGAAGAAGATACAAATATGACGAGCTCACAAACAGTCGCCTTCATAACATTATACAGTGCGAAAAATAAGGAAATTCGAATGAAAACCTGCTGAATATTTACGTCAATCTAGATCTCAGAGAAAAAGAAAATATTATTCGTAAGATAAACCTGGGAAAGGAAAGTCGTTTCATTTCATAAATTCAAATCATATTTTCTTTAATGAAATGCCTCGAATTATGTAGCTAGTTAAATTGGACGCTCGTTGAATCTGGGTCTGTTTTATTTTTTTACTTACTGCTTCCAGTGGCTTCGGTATTTAATGTTTAGAACCTTTTTCATCTCATGGGGTGCAAAATTATTTCCCGTTTCGGCTGAACGTTGATAATTTAGTCAGTCAGTTTCTTCTTTTACATATTAACAAACTTCTGCTAGCGGCTTCGCTCGCGTGAAAGTAGATTTCTCCATATAAACTTTGTCCTCCTGTTTGCTGAATTTTAGAATATCCTTACTTAGCGAAACTACCAATTTTATAAAATTAAACTTTGTAAAATTTTTCACACTCCTAAGGCTAGTAGTTTCCTAGTTTCATTAGTATCAGCTGTCCGTTTATATGTCAGTCAGACAATTTATTTTTTATCTATATATATAAAAATGAAACCCGTTTTCCGTTGTCACGACATAACATGAAAACGGCTTGATCGATTTGGCTGATTTTTTTTTTAAATGTTCCTTGAAGTTCAATGATGGTTTTTACGGAGAGAAAAATTAAAAAAAAAAAAAAGTTAGGTAAAGTAGGGTAGTGTAGTGTAGTGTAGGGTAGTGTAGGGTAGTGTAGTGTAGGTTAAGTAGGGTAGTGTAGGGTAGATAGGAAAGGTAGGGTAGGGTAGCGTAGGATATGTAGGGTAGTCATTTGACGGGAGCGAAGCCGCGGGTAAAAGCTTGTATATTATATAGATGTAGATACATATAAGTATCTCACCCAATCTGTGCTAAACTAAGGCTAGGAAAATGAAGTGATTCCATTGGTAAAGTAGTACCCTCTAGCGAAGAAAATAAGATAAACAACACAAATTACTCTTATGACACGAACTAATTATGTCTATTTATCTCTCGGACTTGAGGCGGCGATGTTGCCAGATAAGAAAACTAAATGGAGAAAGTATAATTACTACAAGATAACTAACTGAATGTACTAACGTCTCGATTACCTTTTTTTTAATAATCTAATAAACGCTCTAGGGCAGAGCGGGATGTCTGCGTTACTGACTCAAAACAGAAGTGCTCAAAACACACCTATTTTTCTTATTATTTTGTCTTTTGCGTTCCACGACCATGGTTTTCCTTTTTGAAAAATCTGTCAGCATTTCAGAAGCTCAACCTATTATTATTTGCCAATACTCTCCATTAACCAGACAATAGTATTGTAAGATTAAATTGAACAATATAACGAGCAAATTCAAAAGAAGTTGCAAAATTCTCTTATTTTCCTTTCAAACCTAATTTCTCTTTTTAACTTTCAAACATTTGCCCTCAAGCGTAACCGTAATTACTACAGCAGCGTTTGAAAAACATTTTTCTTCTAACCACAAGACAGAGGCCTTACCACGATACGTTGAAATGTTAGTCGTGCGAGCGAGAAAGAGCGATGGAACTATACAACCTGTCATCATCATTATCTGCCTAGCCTTTTCCCAACTATATTGGGGTCGGCTTCCAGTCAAGCCGGATTTAGCTGAATACCAGTATTTTACGAGGAGCGGCTGCCTACCAGACCTCCACAACCCATTAACTGGGGTAACACGGTACTTCATGGCAAGACTGGAGTCAGATTTACTGGCTTCTGACTATCCGTAACGACTGCCAAAAATCTCCAAATGACAGCCGGGACCAACGGCTTAACGTGCTTTCCGAGGCACGGAGGAAACTCGCTATGTTAAGATGGTCACCCATCCACTGACCAACCTAGGCAAGCGTTGCTTAACCTTGAAGATCGACCTGTGCGGCTGTTATTATCTAGCCACGAGCTCCTCCTAACTACTATACAACCTGTATAGCCTTTTTTTAAGGTGGGAAATCATCATAATGACATTTCCATCTCGGTGCTCGACGTATTGGACGGCAAACTACTCTTAGGCGGAGGAGGAGGCCGTGTCAGACTTCTACTGATAAATACCCAGTCTTTTGTTTCTTCTTTACCTTCATTCCACGGGACTGAGGTTCTATTTCGTTCAACCCAACGGTTGTTTTGGTCAACGGTGGTTTTTAAATAACTATTTCTTTCTATTTTTTATGCACCTACCATATTATCTCGTCACCACCCTAGGTTGACTGGTCGAGAATGCCTGGCATTAAGTCCGCCTATGTACTTTGTATATGAAGAATAAATAAACCCAGGGCCCCAGTAGGCTTTGCCTCTGCCAGGCCGCTACAGTTTGATGACATCTCTTTGAGGTACGCGTAGAACAATACGCACCGTCGACAACATGGGCTTGGTCCGGACTGTTACCTACACCTTATATTGCTCCATCCCTTTAACAGTTCGGTCAGAACCTTGAAGTCAAGAATGAATAGGTTACTTCTAGGTAAGCGCGCTCTATCGACGACCGCATCGTCGTTTTCCATCAGGTGAGATAGCGGTCAAACGTGAACCTATCCACCAGTAAAATAAAATAAAAGACGGTCGTCAAATGCATCGCGTTAAGATCTCATGGTAGGGCCTATGTTTTCTCTACACGTTATACCATGACGGCAAATACATCACTTTTATTACCGAAGTTTCATCTCTTCAATTTTCACAGTACAGTAAGCATAGATTCGTTTATTTTTTTGGTGTTTCGTCAAACCGAATGTAATAAAGAAAATATTCGAATATTGAGCGTTGGTTTTCTTTTATTCAGACTCTAGTTTATACCGTTGGCACCGCCCGTGTGGAAGTTGTACACTAATAATAATCCTACTAATTTTATAAACGTGAAAGTTTGTATGTATGGATGTATATGTTTGTGACTCCTACACACACAAACGGCAGAACGGATTTATGAAATTAAGATTTATTTGTTGTTATTCGATATGGCCGGAAAACCAGAAAAAGTGCAAGTGATAAACCTGTAATTAATTGGTAAGCCATTATTAATTGCTACAGTAATGAATGAGTTTCAAATTAATATGTCATGTATTTTTTTTGACATATTTTACTAGCCAATATTCGGTTATTAAAGCTTTTACTCAACCGCTAGTAAAAAAATTAAAACCAAATAACAGAAGTGCTGCCTTTTTTCAGTATTCAAAGTATTTTTACGAACCTTTTTTTAATGTTAAAAAATAAAAATATTATTGGAGAAAACGAAATACTATTTACGACAAATGTTTACAGTGTAAACATGCAAATATATGTATAGGGCTGAAAACAACCGTTATTTTATTTACGGAATAAATAAACTCGTCACACTACCACATTCTCTCGTAATTTTATGTTTTTTTTTTGTTTTATCTGTGTCTTTGGGTACTACTCTAATTCCATGTCGTAGCGTGATGTTATATAGCCTTACTAGATAAATGGGCTATCTAAAACTAATTTTTTTTTATTAGAATCACGCATTTAAACAAACTAGCACAGGGTCGTAGTTTACAGGGTCTAAGCTTAGTCAGTAAAAGTCTGACACACCCTCCCGCTCCATCCTAGAGCAGGAGAAGATATTGGATAATTTCCCACCTAAAAAATAAAATAAACAAACAAACTCTTCAAGCTTCATAATATTAGTACAGATAACAAATTCCAATCCTCTCGAAGCCAATAAAATAATAAACCGAAGAAACTCCTTGCAGAATGCACCTCTTCCATTTAGTTAAAAGCAAAACTCCCTTAGATACACAACACGTAAAAATATTGATATAACACGAGAATACTTTCTGCTCCCCTAGTACCTCTCTGGGTAGCATTGCTTTCCTAATACTCTCCGAGTTCTCTCGCAGACAAAATCGATTTAAATCACATGTCTGTGACTAAATCGAGTGGATGTCTGTCTGTTCAAGATTTCACGAAGATAATCGAGATTACTAGATCAGTATTAGATATGAAACTCGATTTGAAAAAGTAATTTATTGATGATTTTTTTGGGAAACTGATCGAGTAAAAGTTTTGCTACGCTTTCGTAGCAGAGTGCTACGAAGTGCTACGAGTTGCTACGAACTTTCTTGAGACACTCTGTTCTAAACTAAAACGCGGTTAAGGTAAGTATAGGCGCATGAGAGTCGTGGATTTATTTATACTGTTAATAAAAGAAATACTAAGCAAAAACGCAAAAACTTTTTTTTTTAAGATAACTTTATTACAATCAATTTACAAAAAATATGAAACAAAAATAAATAAAAGCGTAATAACGCGTAGCGCATTATGCATAGCGTAATTTAGCGTTTTTATATAAATATAAAAACTCTAAATTAGATCTATTTTTAAACACAAAAAAATATACTTTATTATATCGCGCTTTTTTATGAATATATCCAATCATGATTTTGTTGGATTAGACATACATCCCAGAATAATTAGGTCGCATAGTAATTATAATAACACTTTCATAAGATTATTTTGTTTACTAACCCATTATGGACGTAATCTGTCTAAAACAAAGGTTACTTTTATTTTAATCATATCTCTTGGAGGGCAAACAAAACAATAGTAATATTTTTATCTTGAACAACAAACAATTTAAAACAAAACTAAAATACTCTATTGTTCTTCCAGTCTAAAGGAGCTATGATTAATTACTCGACCATTACTTAACACCAACTTAGAACTTGTGACGCGGTACATTTTTTGTCAAGCAAAAAGCTGAAGCGAATTCTTTTGTCAGCCATTTTGTAACTAAGCAAGGACTTTCTTGTACATAATTAGTTAATTTTCTTCTCTAAAACACAAGCTCTTTAATCTATTTTCAATTTGAGTTTGCTGTAAACGCCATAAGAAGGTGACAAGGCAATCTATCGATAGAACTTTAATTAGGGCCTTCTGGGATACGAAGGTTATTTAAACGCTTAAGAAAATTACGTCTTAAGAATAGTGGTAACTGTAAGGACTAATCGTTTTGCTTCATCGTTTATACCGCGTACATCGAGGGACTGGAACAATTTGCCTGCTGCGGTTTTCCCGACCGATTATAATTTAGATGTCTTCAAGGCTAGAATGAATAGGCTCTTAATAAGCTAGTGCGCCTCAACATCAACGATTGCATCACTGCTTACCATGAGGTGGGAACGGAGTCAAGCACTAGTTTATAACAATTAAAAAACAAAAAAAGTTTTCTTGTGTACACATGTTTTTTTCAACGTGAAAATCTGCGGTTAATTCGCCGTGTGTAGGCACGGTTGTCGGTTTTGCAAGGGCCACTGGTGGAGCTTGTTGACATACACGGCGGCGCTACGGCACGACACCGCCGCCGTGTTTCATCAGTGTTTTATCGCAGAAGGAACAGGAGTGGGTTTTAGTCAGTAGAAGTCTGTCACGCCCTCCCGCTCCACCCAGAGCAGGAGAAGTCATTTTGATAATACCCCACCTTTAAATATATTATAGCACAGATAGGGCCTCTTGTACTTGTTTATTAACCTTTGATACTTCCCGAACTTAAAAAAAGTCTAGGGCCTCTTGTATTTGTTTATTAACCGTTCGGCTAATAAAACCGCGCCTCCGTATGATTATTCATTTTAATAATCGATTAGTTTTGTATAAGAGGCCTAAGTCGAAGATTCAAACCCAGTCAAGCCCTGCTTAAAGCTAAGTGCTTTTAAACCGGTGAAGAAAAACATAGTACAAATACTTGCTTGTCCAGTGTCTTAAGCGGCCTAGCCAAATATACTTTCTTTGGTACTTTTTGTCAAGCCGTTGAGCTCCTTAGTAATCCTGAGTTGAGCTATATGAATACTGGCAAATGTTTGCACTGACAGGACAGTTCCACTCAAATCTGTACGGTTCTTTTCTCATATGATCGTTTCAGACACTAAACTGCATGGTTCTCATGTGATTTGAACGTTACATGTTTGGTGTATGGACTTTAAAAGAGATTTTGAGCTCAGATAGGAAACTTTGACGTCAAAGCTCATCACGCCTACGCGGCCGCCATAGAAACGGCGTTTTGACGAGAGAGACAAATATTTATTTGAAATTGTTATATGTCGTTTGTTTTTCTACCAATTTTGATATTATTTTCACTGTTAATATTCTATTTTTGTATATTTATTGATATACTATCAATTTTTCTTTACATGCATTTTTCCTATCACCATAAACCATTATTTTTTCAAAGTAAATATCCCTCTGAAACACGTCGAGAAAACCGATTAAGACACGAAATTCAAAAGTCACATAACTCTTCGACCCTACCAATGACGCTTAACCTTTCGAAAAAGGTGTTTTATGGCCGAGTCTAAGGGATGCCCAGGGATGTCATAAATCAAAGATGGGAGGCAGACACTTAGGCAGTTTGACCTGTGCTTATTTATGGGGTAGTTATTTCATCCCCCGTATTATAGCAAGCAGTTTTGGAGTAAGACAAGAGGTTATTGCCCTTTTTGTGAAAAAAAAGCCCGATGCAAAAGTTCGTAAAGCAATAAGTGCTGTTTTTTAAAACCGTCTGTATAATTGTTAATGATATACGAGTATTTAATGATGGGAAAGGAGAATAAACCCCTTGTTTTGCAACATATAATGGTAAATAAACAATTATCACAATAAACAATTACCAACAACATTATTTTAAACGATAATAAATTATCCAAATTTAGAGATAAATGAACATACATTAACAAAGTCAATTCATAAACCTTCGTCTTTCTAAGCTCTTAGACTGACGTTCCTAGTTTAGACTTAGCCATTAAAATGTCAACAACTTCTGCTATACTTAACTTAGACAAGGCGAACTCAAGCTTCTCACTTAGTTCATAATCTGTTAGTGGCACAAAACGGAAAGTTAGATGAATACTTATTAAGTTAGGAATGGCACTGGCCCGGTGGTAACGATGTCAACTTGCGAATAGCCGCGGCTTCAAAGCCAAGCAAGTGATTTACTTTGTGTAATTTATTTCATCACCGCTGCTCTCAAGATGTTGAAGGAAAACATCGTGAGGAAACCGTGGCATGTTCTAGAAACAAAAATTCGAAGACATGTGACATCCACCAACTAGTACTGCCAAGCCGAAGGAAAATATTGTAAAGGATCGGACATGTTCAGTTGGCAGGGCAGATTGCTCGTAGAACAGATGGTCAATTGCGACGAAAGGTTCTAGAGTGGCGACCACGTGCCGGAATAAAGAGTATCCAACGTACAATTCAAGTTTCAACGAAATCAATTCATTAATTTTTGCATGAAGAGTAACAACCATACATTTAAACTTATACGTTTTAATTTTAATAGGATTGCGAAAGTAAACTATGTTTTTTTTATATTTTCACGATTAAATCGTTAAAACGGATTAATTGAATTTTAGTAAAGAGATAATCAGAACTGAGTATTTGTACCTTAGAAAGGGACAAACGATACTTGAAGTAATTATTAGTATACGCAGACGAAATCCCGTCCATCATCTAGAGCGTATCAAAAACACATGTTCATGTAATTTTTCGCTTTCTTGAACACGAATTATCTGCTTTCAAAGAAAGTCTATCTATGTGCAAAAGCCCTAAGCCTTATTAGGAGATATATAGCCACCTACCTTGCAAAGCCAAGTATGTCTTACAGGGAATTTTATTAAACTCCTAATCGATGGCTTAGAGTGAAAACCTCGTATCTGCAATTTTAGGCCATTTTATTTTATTACAGTTCTGGAACGAAAAGCTCGAAACACACCATCTTGTATCGCGAAAATTTTTGATTGGTTATTTGTAACGCCGCCTACGATGATAAATGCATATCCTTCTCGAGTCGGTTCAGTGTGATAACATCGCGATGGCGCGTCAAATCTTGTTGAAAAAGTCGAAAAAGAAGAGTAATACATAACATGTTTTTAATCATTTTTAAAATATTTGAATAAAACACAAGCTGAATAAAAAGCTGATTCAAATTAATTGATTATAAATATCTAATTTGGTTTTTTTGGGCCTCCTAAATATAAACGTATTTCGCAGTAACATAAATAATACAAACCTTTTAGAAAAAAACATAGATTGAATATTAGAAAGGTACAAAGTTAACTAGAAGTAATTCTTAGTATGTTTATATTATACGCAGATGACGTAAATCTATGTTCAAATGCCCTAAGCCTTATATATCCACCTTGTGAAGCCACGTATGTCTTACAAAGAATTTTATTAAACTGCTAATGTTCTTTAAAAGACGCTGGTGGCTCGGTAAATTTCACCGAGGCTAAACGGAACACGGTAGAGGTAATGGATATTATAAAGGTTGCATTGAATTGCTCTTGAGAAGTCTACCGTGAATCACGCAGCTTACACTCTCAGAATAGGGTTTTTAAAGAGGCATTTACTAAGTATTGATAGTATTTTGAGTAGGAGAGATGATGTATGTAATTGTCTTTAAGAAATTACTAACGTTGACTTATGGTAAATGGGTTCGTTATCAGATATTTGCTTAATTTAATAAAACGGAACACCTTTTTTACAATTATGTTGTTTTTCTTCCAAGGGTTTTTTTATGAATCATCAGAATGACTTCTCCCGCTCTTAAGCGGAACGGGACGACATGTCAGACTTTTACTGACTAAACCCTATCCCGTTACTTCTTTGCCTTCGTTCCAGGGTCCCGGGTTTTCCTTTCAGAAACAAACGGTTACAGATGATGTAGCTGTCATTAAGAAATTATTTAAGTGTTGTAGTTAAAGTAACAATTATGTTGTGTTTCTTTACGAGGGTTGGTTATTTATTTTTAAAAGTGAAGTCAAATAATGGCAACGACTTACAATACTTATAAAAGCAACCAGATGATCACAGCTGCAGCTGTCCGGTAATTGTTCGGTCCGAGCCTGAGTTGTCACGGCGTGTAGCTCCACTCATGCCTCAAAGAGATGTCGGTAAAACCTTAAGGCCTTATAACCTTAACCTTAAGCCCAGCAGCGCCCTTAGGCCAAGCCTAATGAGACCATAGGTCGACTTCTGAAGCTATCCGTGTTTCTATTAAGCCCAGCAGCGCCCTTAGGCCAAGCCTAATGAGACCATAGGTCGACTTCTCAAGCCCTCCGAGTTCCTAGAACCTATGTAAAGTGCAACTAGGTTTGGTTTTAGTCAGTAAAAACCTGACATTCTCTTGTTCTACCCAAAGCAGGAGCAGTCATTTCAAAATTTTATTACCTACAAGAAAAATACCTTCCTAAATGTAGAAAAATATTTCAACTTAATAATTTCTCATCTGCAACTAATGGTTTAATGACCAAGAAAATTGTATAAAATACAGGTTTTTCTATAAATAGACTCTGGAGTTAGTCTGTAGCTAACGACGCAAGTAATTTTGATATTCAATTCGGTTTTAGCTAGAATTTGTTCATTTCACGAGTTATTGTATCGGAAAATTGTTTTGTCCGATGATAATTTGGTGTTTCTATCCTGAAGGCATGATGTTTTAACTATTTCAGTGGACACTAATTGATTTAAATATACATACAGCTGAGTATAGAACCTCCACATTTTAGAGGTCGATTAAAAATTGAGTAAGTAGGTACGTTTGTAATTACTTTATACTGCTGTATCGTAAGTCTATTTTTTAGATAGGGATTATCAGGAGAGCGTTTCAGACTTTTATACTGGCTAAAACCCATGTATTTATGGAAAATACTACATCGGCATAAAAAAATAATCAGAAAAAGTTTTATTTAACTAAAATCGTAACATAAGTAATTTACTTTTAATTACAAATAAATATTTTAGAGACATTATTTTTTAAAACAGTAACCATGGAGTTTCTTGCAGGTTCTTCTCCATAGAAAAGGACCAATTGAAACCGTGCGCTAATTTCTGACTTTTATAAATTCCCATGTAGGCCTATGTGAAATAAAAATAAATCGAATTTTAGTTTGAAACATTTTCCAACCCTGAACAACAACACAAGAACCACACACAGAAGATAATTGTGAAACAACAATCCCAACCAAAACTAGGCCAAAACAGAATAAATTAATCTGGCTAAAATCCCTCTGACTCAGAAATCGATACCACAGCCGATTACACAACCAACTACCACACTGCCCTTGGAAAACAAAAACTGGTAACTAGATAGAAGTGACTTGAGAGAAAAAAGGGAGTTTCATAATAGTACAAATTTTGATACAAGTGGGTAAACTTTGTTCTTGACGAGGAATATAGTCCCGAGCCGCGGCGAGGTCATTATAATAGAGAAACTGTAATGACAAAATAATGCCCATGTATAAAACGTCAATTTTCAACAACACACTATTTATGTAAGAAATAGTTGGTGGCTTCTTAGGCTAAGTTGACATGGCCGCGCGGTACAAGACACAAAGTAAACCATGATTATCGTTTACATGGCCGCGCGGAACCGCGCGTTGGCGCGCGGTACCGCGCGCAAATCTTGATACTGGCGCTCTTCACGTGAACACTCACACCGCGCGGCAGCGCGCGGTGCCGCGCGCTCATGTGAACCTAGCCTTATAGTATCAGAGCAACAAAGTCGATTTTCGTGGGGTTGCCCAGAGACCTACGAAAATCGGGCGACTTCCCGGTGACCAACCTGATGTTATGATATAACTCTTCTTCTTTTTCCTGCCCTTGTCCCATATTTCTTGGAGTCGATGCAACACGTTTTTTTCTTCCATTATTATATGTCCAGTCACCCGTCATACTATCACTAACTCGCATTTCTTTCACATCATATTATAACATCAAATAAAAATTTGTTCCATAAATGTCCATGGGGTTCGACTAGCCCATCTAATGCAGAATCCTCAGAATATTCAAAAATATAGAGATATTGTTACTAAACTTCGGAGGAACAGCATAGACCATTCCTAAGCGTCTAAACCGGAATGCAGTAGACAAGGTAGAGTGAAAGACTAAAACAAAACACGGTCGGGCCGGTGTAGGTGTAGACAGAATAGGGAACACAGTTAAAAAGCTAGTTTTAATTACGTAGCTACCTCTCGACTCTTGACGTTAGAACTAGGATTGCCAACCGTAGTTTAATATAAGTAGAGTATTTTACTCTACTACGGACGAACACTTTCTAACCTATAAACACATTAGAATACACTAAAATACTCTACTCTAGTTTTTAATACATTCAGTTTGAATATTTATTAGATAAAAATATTTATTCAATACATTAAATACTGCGATTTCAGTGTTTTACTAAAATATTTTTTGCCCTTGCAGTCATACTTTATTTTGTCTAATAGAGGTTGCAACCCTAGTTTAAGTCGACAATCCAACATATCTCGTACTGTGCTAAGGTTGGGTGCACTATACCTTTAGGTCCTAAACGAGGGAGCTAAACGAGGCATTTCCCCTAAACTACCTAAACTTTGGGGGAAATGCCTGGTTAGCCCACATAATAATCTTATTTTTTTGCACATAACAGTAAAATTTACAACAGATTTATATGTTATACAAAAAATACTAAGCGCTTTAACAAAATATGAATTTATTGTATTATAAGCACTGTTAATACATATTATAATGTAAATATTAATATATATATATATACTCGTATATATTATTATTTTATAACACCCTTGTAGACTTTTTACTATAATACTATTAAATTAACTTTAAACATAAATGCAAGTAAATAGTTTGTGTTAGTTCAAACTACTCAATTAGATACTATTTCAGGACCTTGTGGTATTAGAGAAATTATAATTTTGATTACTTAAAAAAATATACTTCAGGAAATAATATTTTTACAACAGCAAGTATAATATTTTTCATGCAATGCTACAATGCTTTTTTTCGCTGGGAAATCATCAAATGACTTCTTCCACTCTGAATGGAGCGAGAAAGAATGTCAGCCTCTTACTAGCTAAAAGCCATCTATGACAATTCAGTTGTCCTTTGCAAGGGCCACAGTAACTTTTTCCAACAATCCCAGAGTACAGGCAGGCAACACAGATTAAACCTGAGTTACCATTTGAAAAACAAAAAAATAATTTCGGGGGTTACCTTGACATTTTCGCCTTCTACGTTGGACCGTTAGTTCAAAGGCGGCAAACATCGTTAGTCTGCGGCATGTTTAATGTTCCATAGACTTTTCACGTCAATTTTGAATTCCGAACGTTCTGTCAACATTCGTTTGTGACCGTTCTGATTTGAATTTCGAATTAAGTCAGATGTTTCGTCTTGTTTTGTAACTGCTGCATTTCAATTTATTTAGGCATATTCATTCAAAATCAAAGCATTCATATCTTTTATTAAGGGTAGTTCTTTTAATTTTCTATAAATCACAGAAACGGAATACTAAAAAGAATTTTGGAAGGAAATTGAGAAGATCATTTAACTGATAAAATTAAAATTACCGAAAGTTGAACCAATTTCCCTTCATAAAATAAAATTTTATTATCATTTGTTAGAGAATTCAAATCGTTTCCAAAGTTTTTATGATAATATATTTTTAAGCTACAACTCCATAGAACCAAAATGTATAAAGCCCTGTCGTAGTCTGTGTTTCCTGATGGCTACGACCTAGGTAACTATAAGTCAAGAATAAATAAATAGATTACTTTTAGGAAAGCGCGCTCCATCATCGACCGCATCGTCCCTTTCCATCAGGTGAGATGATGACCAAGCGCAAACCTATCAGAGAAAAAAAAAGCAGTTCACTTTTCTTCATAATACTAACTCATTTTCTTTTGAAAAGAAATATCCTTTCGCAAGTGCGACTGAGCCTCTCGGATTAATCTTTCAATTAATTTCGTCTTTACAAAATATCAGTATCTTCCTCCTATCTGTGTAGTATTACGGATAAAAGACACCACTTTGGGAAGATACAAAATATTGGAAACATCGGATTTAGATATCCACTTCCTTTTTCAAGGAAAATTCCTATTTGGAAATCTCCTGAAGAAAATTGTTGTTATTTACTTTCCGTGAACGGTTCAATTATTTTGTATTTTCTATCTACGAACTTTATTGAATGAGAATATTGGATAAAGTCGTAATAACGTTCATTAAGCTTTCGAACTTGACGAAATGAATGTGATACGAAAATACACATGTACTTACGAAAATACATATTTATTTACAATCTTCAGCCAATTGCTTCGCCCGCAGCAAAGTCGAAAATTATACCAAAGGAACATACTCTTAGGAAAAAAGTATCCTATGTGATATTCCTGAACTAATAATTAAGAAAGAAAGAAAATTAATTTATTTGGAACAATACAAAGCACACAAACAATAGTTAGGTAAACACGAATCAAAAAAGAAGAAGCCGAGATATAATTGTGCACCTCATTGCTACACCAAAATAAGTCCAGTTAAATGTCAGACAACTAGTGCCTGACGCTGGTTTTCAACTGAACCTGAGATTGTGACGCAATGGACAGTTAAAACAGTTTTGTGGTATACATGAGATACAATAGCGGTGATGTGTACTTAAATATCCTGGAATAGCACATAGAATAACATATGATAGGTACACCATGTAGCAAATTTTATCCAAATCCATTCACCGTTTGAGCAACAAACATACAGACACGCATACATTCTGTTCCAGTCAATCATTGATAAAGAAAAAATAATACTACTTTTTGGTAGGTGTGCAAAAATAAATACAGCCCAGACACCGAATAACTATTTAATTATTCGGTGTCTGGGTGGCTTGTATAGGTATATGAGCTACATGTTTGTGAACATATCCACCATACAGGAAACCTACATAATTTCTTGGCATAACCATAATATTTTTATGGCCTATCTGAAGGCCATACTAACATTTTGTTCTTTACGGAAATCGAAGTATCAACACATAGCGCATAAGCCAATCATTTAACCATTGGTTGGTGCAATGGTTAAATGATTGGCCAAATTAAAAGAACTCAAAACATAATTCCTAAATATGATGAACACCAAACTTCCAAATTCTACTACTCCACAAATCAACCTTGAAACCCTTCTGAAGATATACCTACAAGTATGAATTTTATTAACCTACTTTCATAGAATAAGTCCAGCATAATAAAACAGTTATGGTAATGTTATGAAAACAAACACTTTCGATAAACATCGTTATGATCTGACCAATCGCCGGCTTTCGTAAAGCGTAAACACTTTTATATAAATTACACCATTTTCATATTAATCTTTAAAAATTGTTTTCTTTCGACACGTGTTTTGTGACAGTGTTTAGGCGTTGCATGCAAATCTGACCCATATTTTAAAGGTGTTACGAATGGAAATAACATTTATAGCATCTTATATATCGTACGGTTAGGCTGAGGCTACATTAGAACGCGACGCGACCTGCGATACCATGAACGATTGAAACAAATAATTTAAGTTCACGTTTATGGCTAAACTGTACGCCAAATATTAGTTTTGCTAGTAATAATTGGCGTACAGTGAATTTAATTTTTTAAGCGACCGACCCCAATATACTTAGAAAAAGGCTAGGTAGATGATGAAGAACAACAGTACTGTTCACATCGGTTACATCAAATTATCAGCGAAATTTGAGCGAATTTATTAGATAATTTCTCACTATCTGGACAACTTATGTCTGTGGCTACGTCAACGGCGACAGACAATTCGATCGATGTGTAATGTAGCCACATCGTCACCGATTGTCGCTTAAAATCAAGCCATACCACATTCAACTCAGTTCGCTCTTCGAGAGAGTTCGGCATCGCAAATCGCTAGCTACTGTAACCACAGCCTGAACCATGCGTAATAACGCGTTTTATTGCACGAAAAGGATTTTTACAGCTTCACCAATATGCGGTGGAACGGGTTCTGCTAAAGTTTAAGCACAAAGCACACCAAATTTATTGTAGGATTATCGTATTTATTGCGGTTTTGGACGACCAAACAAAGTAGGTATTGAAACTGGTTTGGTCTGAGATGTAAGGAGCAAACAAGCAAGATATTTAAGCAACACACTAGGAAACCAAATGGTTTGTAATTTAGCCGCGGTTTATGATACTACATACATATTTAAGTTTCTTCGTTCTTTAATTCGCCGTAAACACTGTCTCAAACATTTTGTTCGAGGAAAACAGCCAGTGTGGAGCGTAATAAAAATTAAAATGGCGGCGGCAGAAATTTGGAGGCTGTTCGCTTTCCAGCGAAATACTACGGACGACTATAAATGTGACTAGTTCCTTCATTGTTAACTGTATTTCCTTTATTTGTTACTTTTATTTATTAATTCACTCATCGATGTCGTACAACGGGTTTAGAAAGTTTTCGAACAGCCTTCACTGATTCCGCCATTTTGTAACCGTGTCGCTTATTTTGTCCGTTTTTATTGCTTTTGGGGTGTTTTGTACTATCGCAACTGTTCGAAAACTTTGCACTGTTTTTTTTTTATTTTGTTTGTTGTTTTAGTTTCAAACTTCATTGTAGTTGGTTGTTGATAGTATATAATTTTTCTTACATATTATTTTACTGTGGCAACACAGTTTTTTTAACACCTCAATTTTGAACACCTTTTATTTAATTGTAAATTAGTTAATAAGAAATATATTTATACCAGTTATTAAAGATAAACATGGCAATTCTCCCTCAGGTACATTTTCACGATAGTCAGCTATTTGATTGGCGTCTTCATTTTCGCCACTATAGTGGGTCAAGTGGGCAATGTCATCACCAATAGGAACGCTAACCGCCTGGAGTTCGAGAGGCTCCTGGATGGCGCCAAGACTTATATGAGACACCATAAGGTAAGTGGTATGAGTGCAGAGCGACTTTCCTCTAAAGGTACTGCTCTACTTTATATGGGTAAGGTACCTAAACCAGGCAAACGCGACTCGATCGGTAACGTGGCCCATTTGCAAAACTAAGACACGCATTTAAAATTACATAAACTATACAACACAAGCTAAACTTGCATTTACTACTACTGTAGTACTAGTTTACATCACCGATATAAACTAACCAGATCAAATAAATAAATGCTTATCTTAGTTTTGCAAGTGGGGCAGTACGTTACTGGCTGGGGCATATATGTGCCACAATCGGCCTGGTTTACCATATTATACGAGTATATGTACATAAGTATGTTTTACATTGCATGATAATGTAAGCGGAATACTCGTGTATGAAATCCATATCAAAATTATTCTAATTTTATTTAAGGAGACGCAAGTACGCAACGTACTCGTATCTTTTTCTTCCTTATGCTGCGTTGTGCTTGAAGAAACAGTTAAGCAGTCTATATAAAAAAAATATTTATCGGAAGAAAAAAAAATCAAGCAATTTTAAGCGAACTTTACGACCCCGAATAGAGTGTGGCTTATGAGTTGTAGGTCGCGGGTTCGCACCTAGCCAGGCGCATTACTTTTTGTAATTTGAGTCGTGTGACATCTACCAATACCCACAGCCCGCGTGTTAGATTACGGCCTACTCCTGAGTCATAAAAATATTATAAGGCTTCCTATTCTATTCAAGCAAACTTTAACAGCGACAAAACAATTCCCACGTCCCAAAAGATATTCAAAACCCAAATCCTCCATGCTACTAAAAATGACCCTAAAACTCCCATCTCACATAACGACGCCACCCATTTCCCAGGTGCCAGGTGGCATGAAGCGGCGAGTGCTGAGGTGGTACGACTACTCCTGGTCGCGCGGCCGCATCCAGGGGGGAGGGGACATCAACACGGCGCTGGGGCTGCTGCCGGACAAGCTGAAGACCGAGCTGGCTTTGCACGTTAATCTGAGTGTGCTGAAGAAGGTAGTGTGTTGGGATAAGTATTTGTAAAGTAAATATAAGATAAGGTAGGTGTGGAGTTGTAGAGGTACAAGGTGTAAAGACCTGTATTGAGAAGGGAGGATTTTCCGACCAGTCGGGTTTTGTGTATAGTCTGAGCAACTGGCCGACAGTTGTTTTTCGGTTGCATATATGCTTTAATTGAGTGGAAAACTTTAATGGTGGATCCTGAATTTAGTGTATTGAGTAAAAGCGTGACAAACCCTGCTAAAACCCACAGGACAGATTTTCATGCTAGAGTTTGAGAAAAACTCAATTTCAAATGTTTAGATCTGAAATCGAGGGTGATAATGTAAGATTTTGTGTGTATTTCTTATGGCGACATACATATTTATTGGCAGCATGTATTTTAACAAGGACCGTTTCTCATGCAATGTCCTTCGATATTTTACTTTGATCTTCAAGTTGCTATTTACCACTCTTCTAAAATAGAAGTTTTGTATTATTAAATCTTTATACCAGAATTTTCAATACACAAACAACCTTTGAAGCCTCAAATTTTAAAGGGCTCATTACCTTCAATTCTAAGGCACTTACATATAAAAATCTTAACACAACAATGTCTAATTATAGAGAAGTCGTTACCTACCTGGAGACAAGGTGACCTATATAGTATATAGGTCACCTTGTGTATAGTATATACTCCGGTTGACTCAATATCACCTGAAGGTTATATACTCGACGGTTCTTTAATTTCCAAGCTGCTGTGGAAATAAGAATTCTCGTAAAGGTCATATATTAAACTTTCTGTTCTGTTTATTAGAGTTTTATTATCGACAATTCAGAAATTTATTTCATTAAATCAAACGTTTGAAATAATTTGCAATACACTGACAGTGGCACACATACAGATTGAAATATTGTTCAAGAGGTTCGATAAGAGTTTAAAAAAAAGTGTGGCGACATCTATGACGTCACAGAATCCTGCATCGCGCAAGCAAAAGTTTCTGCACGATAGAACATATAGAACATCCCGAAAATCATCTATCGACCATAACACCTGTCCAGTCAGGGAATCCTTCCTTTCTACGAGTAACAGAGGTATGCGGGACATAACCCTCTGTTCCACGTACCTACAAAAGAGTAATGGCAAAGTTGCCATATTTTTTTAGCATAACATGGTGACAGATGGTGACGCTTAATAATTTCATCGACAATTTCCTTGCCACAGTTATTTCGTATTTAAAATTTTAAATACTTAGTTAAAGATTTTGTGAGAAATGTGACAATCAAGAAACTTATGATTCTTTTCATTCTTTTCGCTCAATGTGATATGTCGTTGACTGCATCTGCTCCCATTAACATGTGAAGTAATATGGATAGCTCGTGGGCTAGGATGCTATTTTTAAAATTTTTTTTTTTACTTTGCTCGAATTCTTGTGTGTTTTACCTTCTTCCCTTCACTGTAAAAAAATAGCTTATCAATGACGTTGCGCAACCCCTCAATATTAACCATTTATGGTGGTTTTTGGTATATGAACTCTGCGCTGGAGTGAAAACCAAGAATTCTAGTAAAGTCAAATGAAAATCTAAAATTAAAAAAAAATTATACATCCTACCTAAGGCCCACTCATCAATTGGGTAGAACGTAGCCAGACACTTGTTTGACACCAATCATATCTTTCCAGGTGACAATATTCCAGGAATGCCAGCCAGAATTCCTACACGACCTCGTGTTGAAAATGAAAGCATACATATTCACTCCCGGTGATTCCATTTGTAGGAAAGGTAAGTCGTAAAACGTGCTGAACGGAATCTTGGAAGATTCCATCTTATTTCTTTTGATAGAAAACGAATGTAAATCAAAGGATCTAGTAACAGAAATGTTTGTTCTATTTGTTTGGTAACAGCTTGCGTGATAAAATCTTATGAATGTAGACTAGGTAAAATTTTCATCAAATTACATAGTATTTTTACTACTATTTTACCAGAGAGATGATAAGCAATATGTTATCGACGATGAAACACACTAGTCATAAAAGTTGTTGCAAATTTGAACAATCAGATGAACAACTATTATGGAAAAACGATAATAATATGTCCTTTTCCGTTTTCGAATAAGAAGTTTTCAAAGTAATTAAAATATGAAACATAACAGTAACCTTACGATTATAGGTGATTTTGTTATTATAATTATGTACATTTTTGTATACAAATTTTAACAGCATCATCATCCTTTGCCCTTGCCCCGTTTTATGTAGAATTGGCGCAACATGCTTGTTCTTCCATTCTGTTTTGTCAACCGTCACGCTATAACTAACTCCATTTTCTTTCATATGACTTCTCACACAATGCATCCATATTTTCTTAGGCCTCCCTCTGCCTCTCTTGAAGCGAGAAGCAGAGGAAAAGAGGCATGAGTATAGCGTGAGCGTTTCATCCCTTCTCTTCACATGGCCATACCAAGACAAGCGATTACCTTTCAACTTTTGAGTCACTGGCGCCACTTTCAAACGTCCTCCATCCTCGGGATGGACGCTTTTCAAACATAAGAATCACAAAATTTACGATTTTCGACTATTTTTTTTCAGACTATTATTATAATTATGTAAATTTTTATGAACAAATTTTAACAAAATCATAATATTGCACTCTCTCATACCACTATCCTTCACCTATCTGACTACACTATACTTCTATTTCCACTTCAACACAGGTGAGGTGGCGCGTGAAATGTTTATAATAGCCGACGGCATACTGGAAGTGATATCGGAACAAGGCCGTGTGCTCACCACTATGAAAGCAGGCGACTTCTTTGGAGAGATCGGCATTTTAAACCTAGATGGACTGAACAAGTAAGACTCTAAGATACTATATTATGTCTAGACTGTACTCTTTAATCATCAAAATCCGAAGAAGAGACCACTGTACTATATAAGTCATCAAAATCCATGAATATGTCCATTTTTATTCGTTGTTTAACTTGGAATGCAAACTGAAAGAGATTTTTATTTTTATATTTAATCGCAGGAGAACTAACAGCTGTAACAAATGGATAAAATAGTTATCCATTTTTATAGCTGTTATTTCTATGTAAGACTCAATGTCTCATATAAAACTAACAGTTAATACCAATTATAGATTCTTATGAGTAAAAACAGAAAAAGTAGTAGAAAACCTACGATCACTAACAAGCACGATAAAAAAAGAATATATTAAATCACTTAAATAAAACTTAAGTACAATTAGCACTATGTATTTTTTTAAAAAGTCAGCTTTCTACTTAACTGCATTCATAATAGGTTTGAGTAGTAAATAGGTCAAGTAAAAACTCTTTACAAATAAAGATAAAAAATATTCAAAATTATTTCATCAGTCACCAGAAATGGTTTGGAAATCATATTCAATTACAGTTGCCGATTCAAAAGCTTATAAATATGTAACTACATTCCAGGCTACTCTTTAAAATTTATTCAAGCTGAATTGAAATAGTAATACTGCACCTTTCAGTCCTTTGAAATGTATTCAAGGAGCTCAATTTGTATTCAATTTATAAAATATCCATTTCAAATCTGTGCCACTATTTCATCTCTCTACAAATTATTTAGTATTGTAGATACTAACGCCGATAGATAGGAACGTAGGGATGGACAAATAGAGACAAAAAAATAAGGGGACTTTTACGTTTTCTAACAGTTTTTCCCAGCGTCTCAGTACTCCAATTTATTCATTAAACGTAATAAAATTCTATGCTTCGACAGAAATCAATAATATAAATAAATACCGAAAAGAACATCTTCAAAGTTTTGTTTCTATTCACCCCTGCGATCCTATTCACCCCGATTAACATTTTTATAAATTTTTATATATGTTTTTAGGCGGACCGCTGACGTTAGATCAGTAGGCTATTCTGAACTCTTCTCCTTATCTCGAGAAGACGTATTGGCAGCAATGAAAGACTACCCTGAAGCCCAAGATATCCTGCAGACTCTAGGAAGGAAACGCCTACAAGAAGCTAAAAATATGTCCAAGAAATGCAAAGGTAAAACCAGTGCCACTAACATTTTAACGTATATATCCGATGGCGACCTTAGCCAAAAGGCCACAACAGGGTAAGGAAAAGGTAACTATAAATATATGTTTATAAAGATCCCCTTTCTTGACCCATAAACAATTCTCAGTAGGAGGAAACAAAATTTAAAACCATAACCCAAAAACTGTTGCTCAAAATTTAAATAGTATTAAGACTGAATTGGTAGTAGAGTTTGTAAATAAGGAACCTATTAAAAACCTTTAGGAAGGAAGCCCCGACAGGACGCTAAAACAGTTTCGAGGAAAATCAAAGGTGAGGACCAATTAAATAATATTAGAAGATTTTTTTATTGCACTGTAAGCTCGAAGCCTAAAGGCCAGAGCGCTTTAAATACGTTAGCAAAAAGACAAAGGTAAACAGAAAGTTATTAATAAAGAACCCATTTCTGATGTCCCCGAAACTAATTACGAGTGGGAGGAAGCCGAAATACGATTACATGATCAAAAAGGTCATCCATTTAGGGTCTATTCACAGGTGCCACAACCAAACGACAGCAAAACCATGTTGTAAGGCACTGTTTTTATACAAATTAATAGTTTAATTCACACTGACCACATTTTATCGTCGAACGTAACCCTGTGGACGATATCGACTTCTACCACATCGCAACCACTATGCAACTACCAGCGACCTCGCGAATTAGTCTGTCTACAAACAGTGCTTGCACTTCGATATTTGTAGTAAATACAACGCATCTGCAAGAAGCTGTAGCGACACCATTCATACGCAACCACTTTTTGTCGCTGCGATGTGGTGTGGTTGTGGTATGTGTAAAAAGACCCTTATTTTTATTTCGACGGATGCAAAGTAAAAAAGTTATCTGGAATTTCCAAGTGTAAAGTTACAAATTAATTAATCTTCAATTTTCTGTTGCTGGTAGTAACTAACTCAAAATATTGCATAATTCTTCTTACAGATATCGCCTTATTTATTGCAATTTTAACACGTGGTAAATGATTTTTCATGTTGTGGAATATAATATTTTTAGTGATAAATTACTAACTGTTGCCAGCGGTTTCACCCGAGTCATAATAGAAAATTATTCCAAGGAAACATATTCTCAGGATAGAAAGTATCATAAATGTTATTCCAGGATATTTTCTACCCATGTTCCAAATTTCATCAAAATCCATTTTACTGTTCGAGCGTGCACACTGAACACATTGCTAAGCTTTCATCATCATCATCTCAGCCGAAAGACGTCCACAGCTAGACATAGGCCTCCCCCAAGCGTCACCACAGCGACCGGTCCTGCGCGTCTCGCATCCATCGGATTCCCGCGACCCTCGCCAGGTCGTCGGTCCACCTTGTGGGAGGCCTTCCGAAGCTGCGTCTTCCGGTACGTGGCCGCCACTCTAGAACCTTCCGTCCCCATCGACCATCTGTTCTACGAGCAATGTGCCCTGCCCACTGCCACTTAAGTTTGGCGATTCTTCGGGCTATGTCGGTAACCTTAGTTCTCTTGCGGATCTCTTCATTCCTGATGTGATCGCGCAAGGAAACTCCGAGCATAGCCCTTTCCATTGCTCTTTGGGTGACTTTAATAAGCCTTCTGATGAGGCCCATTGTGAGCGACCACGTTTCCGAGCCATATGTCATCACTGGCAACACACACTGGTCATAGACTTTTGTCTTGAGACAGGTAGGTTGGACGAGAAGATACCGTGCAGCTTCCTGAACGCTGCCCAGCCGAGCCGGATTCGACAATTGATCTCTTTCTCGAAGTTAGATCTACCCAACTGGACCGTCTGTCCGTGTCTGTTGCTAAGCTTTCGCTCTTACAATATTTGTGTGATTATTATTATTATTATTATGAGCCCGTCGTGTCCCACTGCAGGGCAAAGGCCTCCCTTTCATTTTTCCATTCATTTCGATCTTGAGCCACTGCTGACCAATCCTCCAGGATGGAAGGATGATTTTCAATTTTGTGATTGTAATCGCAAAATTGCAGATAAGTTTTTTACATTGCACCCGTCAATTAGTATCCTAAAATCAAATATACCTAAAACTAATCCTCACATATTATGTTTATTTATTTACTTACATTTTGTTAATAAGAAATTTAATTTCCGATCTATGCAGAAGATGTTAATGAAGTGTCTTTTCTAGGCGAGATAAGTCCAGACAAGATGTCTGGAGACGACAGTACATCTAAAAGGATAGTGCATAAACTCCGGAGCGATGTTAAGGTAAACATAGTCATTAAGCTTATATAGTCCGTCTAATGAAAGCGCTACCTGAGAAAAAGAGGTTATATCTAAAAAAATTGTATGTGGTATTACTAGCTAGTAGAATCATGTCTTGACACTTCACAATTTTTTTTATTTCCTACAATTGCGGCTGAATAATGTTGCCAATTAAATTAAAAAAAAACTTCAAGTCTCGCTTTCATTAGACGCACTTCTAGTAGCAATCAATTTAATAGAAGAAGCAATAAGTGTGTGTTTTATTTATTTATTGCACACCAACGACTTGAGTGGAAATCTTTAAATATCTTCTCCTGCTCTCGGTGTAACGAGAGAGTGTGACAAACTTTTACACACTAAACCTTTCAGTTGCCCTTTGTGTTCCAAATATGCAGTGTCTCTTTTGAATAATTCCACTGCCCTGGCAGGCATGGTACCTAGCTGACTTTGTCATGTATGAGCGTCCAAGCAATACATGTCCAATCATTATGATGATTTCCCAGCTTAAAAAAAATGTAGCATTCAGTTTCCGAGATATGCTCGCAATTTTGTTGTTGTTGTTGCTCAATTATGTACAACTTCATACGTATTTTGGTAAAAGACTTTACCAAGTTTTTATGGAATGAGATAAAAGTTGCAAACATTAAAAAAAACTGCTATCACAGTTAAGTTTTAGAGTCAAACAAGCATACATAGTTTGGGAATGAATATAACAGAACTGTGCTTGTTTTCAAATTACAGCATTCAATTTCTAACAGCATGAAATATAAACTGCGCTTCGATTCATTTTGATCGATGTTTTATTAAATTAAACTTAATTCATGAATCCCCGACCGGTCTCATGCGACCGCGCTGTTATTGTCTTACTATTGTGTCTCGTTTCGCGGGTATTGATAGGTTAACCAATTATTCATTTACATCAAAATAATGCAAAACACAGCTTACATTTCACGCTATTACAATTTGAATGATGTAATTTGGAAACAAGCATACTCGTGTAATTAATGATTCTAAAACCTGTGATAGCAGTAGTTAGTACTATGTCATGTATGGTTCAATAATTCACTGTGACAACAATACAATTAACTATTTCGTAAATGGTGGATAGTGGATGCTCAATCATAGAGTATTTATTCAATAATTGTTTGTAAATTGACACAATGTCATGATTAATGGCTGGATAGATAATTTGGTCGGATTTACATACACACTGTAATGATGATGACAAAAAGGGGTAACTTGTGTTAATAGTTGTACTAGTATGAAAGATAGAAATATAGGGGGAAAGGTCTTTTTATTATTATTATTGATAGGCTCCTCTCTTAGAAAGGAGTCCTGAGTCCCAACAGTGTAAACATTACACTGTTGGGACTCAGGCGGTAATGCTATGTAATTGATAGGCTCGCGATTGACCATTATCTCAGCTGATGGTAAGCCATAATATGGCAGAAGATGGAGCACGCTTGCAAGTAACCTAATCACTCTTGAATTAAAGACCCCTATTTTGTAGCTATCAGGAAACACAGACCCCGACAAGGAATACCACTCCTTAGCTGTACGCATAGCGATTGACTCTCAAAACGCTTTGAACGAATGAGCAGGATGTCCACCATGTACCGATAGTGCAATGATAAACGTCTAGTAGTCCAATGATGGAACAGACTTGGTGGAATTAAATTGTGCAATTCCAACACACACTCCTGGAAGTGTGTACAAGAACCGACAAAGGGGTCCCAGAATAAAAAATAAATCCCAATTCAAGCCCTTGTCTGCCCGCATTTCTCCATCCAAATCCTTTAGCTGTTGAGACGTGATTAATTGACAAACATACAGACTAACACATCCATTATGTGGGAAGGGATCATTAAAGAAAGGACTGTTTTAGGTTTGTCATATACGCCTTTGTAAAAAACACCGTTCTTTAAGTATGTGATCGATGTACGAGCCTACACCGCGGTTTTAAAGAACGTCAGTTGTACTTGCTAGAAAATGAAGCTAATATGTCGAGCCGCGACACGGTTTCGGGGAGGGAATTGTATCGATACACCGAAGAGCCTTTGTACTCTTGTGTGCATGAAGATTTAAATATATAAATAAATAAGAGCCATAACACTGTGGTTTTCCTCGCTTGTCGATCAGGGCTTTTAGACTAAAAAGCTAAACTGATCTCATGAATTCATCATCATTCCCAGGGCATTCGCAACGCCATCCGTAGCCGATCTCGTGTCGGCCGCAGGTCAGGGGGGGAGTCTTTGGAGCTGCAAGCGTTAGCTGGTGCCGAAAGGGTGGGCACTACTGAAGGCAAGATGTTGAGAAGAATGCCTAGAGTCGAGAGCGATGACTCAGCCCATCCACATAATCAAGAAGTAAGTCGATATTACTTTGATTGTTAACGATGTTAAAAGCGTTGGTATGAAAACCAACACAGGTCACTGGAACAATTTGTGACCCACGGATGCCAATCAAGTTTAAGGGTAAAGCCTACAAGTCCTTGATAAGGTATGTCATGCTGTGTGGATCACAATGTTGCACTGTGAAAAAAAATTGCATGAAGTGGAGATGACAATGTTGATATGGATGTGTGGTGTGACGAGAATGGATAAAATAAGAAATGAGTGAAAGAGGCACCAGCAACTGAAAATTTGAAAGGGAATCGTTTGTCTTGGTATGACCATGACTGTAAAGAGGAGGGATGAAACGCATGTTACTAAAAAGAGTTATGTTTATATACATGTGGATGGATGGAAATAGCCTAGAGAAGGAGGCCAAAAAGAGATGGATGGATTGTGAAAGAAGTGAAAGGAAAAGGAATTAGTGATAGCGTGACAGGTGATGAGAGACAATGGAAGAAAAAACATATTGCGCCCACCCCACATAAAACAGGACAAGGGCAAAATCTTTCATACGTATTGATGCACGTCTTATGACTTTTTATAATTTCAGGATAATAATGGGGAGACAACGTCTGGTAGCAAAGACGGTGAGAAATGCATATCACCAATAGGAGCTGGCCTGCCACTACTTTCGCGATTAAAATTACTGAAAGAAAAACAGGTAAAGACACTAAATCAATCATCAATCAAATCAACCAAACAGTCAATCAATCAATCAATCAATCATCAATCAATCAATCTTCAATCATCTTGCACCGGACATTACGCTTTTTTTTAAATTTCAGGATCGTGAAGAGAAAGTGGCCAAACAGAGGCATTCAACATCATCAGTACTCTCTCTAACACCTCAACCAACTCCTTCCACCAGTTCTGCTGTAGATATTGAACCTGAAGTCGTAGGAGCTGGTCTCCCACTCATTCAAAGGTTACTCCTACTAAAAGCAAAAGAAGAAAGAGACAAAAACCAACTAACTCCAACCATGAGCAACCAGCCTTCAAGTTCAGACACAATTAGTCCTACGTCCATCAAAAGCCCATTAAGTCCTACAATTAAAACACTAAGTCCAATCAGGAAAGGTTCCGAGTCCAGCTCCCCAGGTAAACTTCAAAGTCCGACTACTAAAACATCTAGGAAAAATTCATCAGGTTCAAGTGATGGAACATCTAAACCAAAAGTTAGTTTTAGAGATAAAATATTACAAGTTCACAGTGATGGTACTGCAGTATGCCAGCCACTAAATAAAGATATAAGTGAAAAACCTGCGGCCGTGGTTGAACCCACACCAAAAACAGAAAGCAACCTTATTTCAATACCACATTCTGTTGTTAGCAAAATAAAATCCCCGGCAAAAGCTGTAGGTTCAACATTCCGGGATAAGCTAAAACTATTACAAAGTGGACCAAAAGAGCCCGAAACACCAGCCCCAGAGAAAGCTAAACCAGTAACAATAGAAAAACCTAAACCTGCATCAATAGAAAAAGCTCCAGTAGAAATAAGTCCAATGCCACCCGCCGAAGTTAAAGAAGAACCAAAACCTAAAAAGCCTTGGACGAAACTTAAAAAGGCAGCTATTTTAGGAGAATCAAAAAGCCAAAGTAAAACTAATTCAGAAGAAAAGAAAGAGGAAAGCATAAGTACGAGTACTGAGAAAAAAGATGAGGGAATAGCAGAGGCAGTTGTAAATATATGTGTGCCTCTTGTTACCACGGCGGAGCTTGTTAAAATAGACAATAATAATGTTGAAGTTGCTAGTGATAATGATAAAGATAAACCTAAGCATTGCTTAACAGGCCCTTTGGAACCCGTCCAAGAGAAATCATTAGATTTATTAACTTTATCTCCAAAGAAAAATGTTAATAATGCCTCTAAACCAGCAGAAACTAGAACAAATATGACACCGGGGATGTTATTGCCCAAAGTTAAAAAGTATAGATCAATAGATGATTTATCGCCAGAATATGGCGGACTACCTTTTGTTAAAAAATTAAAAATTTTAAATGAACGGCAAAAATTAGCAGAACTAGAAAAGGTAGTGAAAATTCGCAGTTCCAGCTTAGATTGCACGAGTTCTTCGGAAGACTTGCTCGGTGATACATTAACTAGGAGTCATTCAGAAGGTAGCACTATGGACAAAAGAAAATTCAAGCGGAAATCTATTGACTCTTGCAGAAGCCATGAATCTAACGAAACCCTAGAAAGGAGAGAACTGAAATCTATTTTGAAGAAACTTTCAGAAGACGTGACACCTGCTGAAAGTCCTGAGCGTAGCAATGAGCTGAAAAGATTAATTCGTGCTCCGACTTTAGAAGGGTACGCAGCGAGACATTCAAAGTTTGCCAAGAGCGTGACCTTCCACCGTCATACATTACCCTCACCTCCTGGCAGTGCACCAGCTGATTACCAAAATGATGACGTGTTCACAATGCCAGATGTCAACGTCGATTCGATACCACAAATTTCTCCACCGCCCCCTCCAGAAGTAGAAGTTACTGCACCAGAATGTCCCACCAACCAAATAGCAAAACCAGCAGATGAAAGTGGTCCTCAAGACTACGGGCTAAACATAAGAGCCGAGTATGATCTACACCACGATCCAATGTTAGATTTAAAATCACTAAGACCTGAAGAAATTAAAGTGCCTGAAAAACCTAAGCTTACTTTAATATCAGCTGTTGCGAACCAAAGAAAACTGTTGCGAGGTAAATATATTTTCTCATAATCTTCGTGAACTAATATGACGACAAGATTTTCTATCAATAATGCTAAGGTTGGTATTCATTGACAGGGTCACTCGAGGAACAGGAGTATTTTGGGGAAGTACTTCTAGGCATCAAACAAGTTATTTCAGGACATCTGCATGACGTCCAAGGAAAATTTCAGGAAAGGTAATTCTTAATTATTCTTTATTGTATGTATATAATTTTTATCATTCATTTTACCTAAATCAAGTCAATCTTTTAACAATTTTTTGACTCTAAGAAATGTGCTTTATAAACATTAAAGGTTCATCAGTTTAGAAAATGAAGTGCGAAAACGGGATGAAATAATAAGTCAGCTACAGAAGCGGATTCAAGAGTTGGAAAGACTAGGGCTGGCAGGTATGAGTCCAACCGCACAACAAGCTGGAGAGGATCCTGCCATGGCGGGCGAAACATTAGAAGTAACTGCGACTAGTCTACCTGTATCCAAGAATGGTAGTTCGGGCAGTGAAGATGCTTCTGGTGCGGAAGAGGGATTCATGGTGAGAAAATTTATAAATGAATAGGAAATGTAATAATAATATGTAAATCACAATATATTGCACAACTAAAACAACAAAGTCTACATCTGTACTTCCTTATTATTATAGTCTTAGACGAGTATAATAATATTACAAAGACGAAAGATGTATTTTTTATTTCTTTTTTTGTTTTGTGCTTCGTTTTATTTTTAAAGCTCCTTTGTAACTAAGTGACAAAGGAATATTATATTGTCAACTTTCACGTGGGCGAAGCCGCGATTAGTAAATAATAAAGAAAATTCTATATTCACTGTAACTTGATTCATGTTATTACAGAGGGGAGACTCACTCGACACCGTATTCGCAACATCCCCCCCAACAGCAAGTGCAGACGAAGCAGAGAAAGAAACTGCCTTTCTCCCAGAAAGTGAAAACGCAGCTGCAGCAGATATATCACCTGAAGACCTCACAGAAGAGAATCTAAGAGAACTGACCGCAGGAATAGAACTATCAAAATTATCATTTGCAGAAATACAAAATTTAGCCGTATCGATTTCAAGGGTCGATAAAACTTCGTTTAATAAAGAACAATGGTCTGCGAGCAAGTCGAAGAGGTTGGATTTAAATCTAGATGGAAAAGCTGGAACGTATTCGAGGAAACGTGCGGCGAAGTTGAGGCAGAGGAAGTCTTGGGAGGACCAGAGTGACCAGGAGAGCATGGAAATGCAAGACTTGACGAGGTAAGAGAAACACACTGATATGACGAAAGTTTGTGTGCGAACGACTGAATGGTTTTGGATGAAAATGTACAATAACCGATCTTTTACATCAGACAACATAAAAGTAATTTAAAATGTGGTGAAGTACATACTAATTGTATTCAGATGAAGCCACTAACAAGAACTGGTTGGTTTATAAATAAAATTACAAAAAAGCGGGTCTAACCAAGTAATTAAAAAAATATACTCGTAGCTGTGCAGTCGGTAGACTTTGTTTTTAGTCTTAGCTCAACTACGAACAAATTCATCAATTGGTTTATTTTAGTTGTCCCATACTTTTGTTTTAAGCAGTAAAAGCAGTTTGTCATCTTTAATCAAAGCCTCCATACCTCTAATTCACCTTACTTTATTAATTCATGATTCCCCGACCGGTCCTATGAAAGCGCGCTGTTATTGTTTTACTATTGTGTCTCATTTTGTGGGTATGTGATAGGTTAAATTTAATTAGAAATCAAACCTACAGACAACAGCAGCGTTCCCTCTTTCAGGCCTCTATCTCCGCACACCACATCAGAAGACCGCTCACTCCTGAGCCCCGAGCAGACCAGCCTCCGCTCCAGTAGGAGACACTTCCACTTCTTCGGATCACACCTTGACACCACGAAGTCGAAGATCAAGAAGACTCTGTCTGTGGATACGGGGATGCATCATACTGGGAAGAATGAGAGGAGTAAGTATAATAAGAGGTTGTTCAGAATTTTGCCGTACACTTTTTTGTTTCGACTCTTGTTATTTCGGTGTAATGACATCGTTTTTGAAAAAAAAAATCTTTTTAGGTAGACCATAGGAAAAACCTATATGATATAGAGACCAACATTTTCGGCCGCTCAATTTCGTACAAAGCGTTACGTTTTCGCGTTAAGCGTTTTTCAAGGTCATTCAAGTTGTACAATCGGCGCTCGCGGAGGTTTAGTCCTACCTCGAGCTTTGTTTTATTTTAACTACCTTTTCATCTTTGTCTTTTTTTATCTTTCCTAAGGCTCTTTACAATGGCATATCATTTTTAAAAGACCTGTAATAAAATAAAATTTGCGACAAAAAGTCTACACGGCAAAACCCAATATCGCCTTCATGAAAGAGCTGACGCTTATTGAAATGTCCAGGCATCTGTTTCCCAGAAGGCCGGCCGCGGCAGCACCGCAAGTTCAGCCTGGGCTCGCTCTTCCACCGCAGCACCTCTCACAAGCCGACGAACAACTGCAATGATACCGTGCTGGATATGGGCAGTGACTATAGCTGGAGTGACGCGTAAGCAGATACTAAATATCATACTAACTTAGTCTTTAAACAGGTCTTTCTTGATCACTAAGGGCCATGTGCACCGACATAAGTTTAAGATAACCATCTGATTAACGTCAATAACCGACGATAAGGAACAGGAAATATTGCTAAAACAGCCGTTTTAATATTAAAACAGTCCATTTGGTGTCGGTGAACATCGCCCTTAAACGTCTACCGGCCAGCTAGAGACGGAATTTTCAAATTGTTTTTTTTTATGGTGTGAAATGGTCAAATAGCTTTTGTCGCTCTGAGTGGGCAAAACGTAGGCATTAGGCTCGCGTTTGACCACTATCACACCTGATGGAAAGCGATGATGTTGCCGACGATGGAGCACGCTTGCCTAGAAGTAACCTAACCTAACCAAGTTGTAGCTCTCAGACACACAATAAACGTGTTCCCAAAACCTTTATACGTATGAGTGAGATGTTTACATGTCTTTAAATACGAATCAGAATCATTTTACATTCTAAGCTGCATATGCATTTTAATGTACGTTCTGTTCTAGGGCTTCAACATCATCTAGCAGCGACTCGGAGTCGTTACCTCGCACGCCGATGTTCGAAGAATTCGTAGACAACTCCCGGAGACTACGACCCAGCAGCTCCAGCCATGGCAGTACTTCACCGATTAGAGGTAGCTTTGATGTCTGCTTCTCTCTCTTTAGTAGATTTTATCAACTTTCGCAGAGATTTTTTAATATTTAATAGTAATATTGAAACATGCATTATTAAAAATACTATGCAAAAGCGAAGTGCCTAAAGCATTTTCTACCAATCGCCCGTGTCAATGTCCAGAAACAACATAGCAGGACAAACTTAATACAGGAGACAAAGTAACAAGTACAATAATTAGTGTATTTGTATATACCTAGTCAAACAGACATAACATTATATTTCACAAACAGTTTAACTATCCTACGAGTATAATCGATCACAACAACGACCATTTGTTGTCAGAACTTTAAGATACACATATTTATTCTGTAAAAAAAATTCTACCTACTACACTTTTGTAGGTATATCTATCTCTATCAAATCTTCTTAAAAACTCAATTGGGGAAATTTTCGATTCCAGCGTTACCAGGAAGTGGGGGTGACTGGGAGGTCATGATGCTAGCAGACGAGCTCGAGAAGAGGGAGAGAGAAAAGGAGAGGGAAGATGCCAGGAGACACCTATATCCCACCACTCTTAGGGACTTGGAAGAGGTAAGATTTATCGAGATTGATGACAGCAAATGAAAGACGACGTTTACGCAAGAACGAGTGACTCCAGAACCCTAAGATACGAGTGGTTTTTACGGTAACGTGATCGAAACGTTTACCGCGTTTGGCTCTTTAATTGGTTGAGAGCTTGAAGCGGGTCAATCGGAGCACTGAACATCATAAACGTGTCGATCGTGTTAACGTACGAGTAAAACAAGCTTGCAGCACTCTAGACTACGGCCGTTTTCAAAATACGTCCTGGCTACTGGAAAAGTCACAAGGTTACCAGCAAGAACCAAGGATGAACGTTTTTATTTGCAATTCCATTATTGCATCAATAAAACAATCATTCAAGAGAAGGGCCAGTGAATGACAATCATGACACATTGAAAACTTCATAATGAACCAAATAAGCTACTAGGCGCACAGGACGCGTTAGGAGTTATTATCCATCACGTTTGTTTTCTCTACAGGAATCTGACACCCCTCAACGCGACGACAGTCCCGACGAGTACTCGAACATCGAAGACTCCAACTCTTCCTCCACCACTCATCTGCTCTCCCAGTCCATAAGCGATGCCTCTCAGAGGTCATTGGAGACCTCCTTCACTGAGCAGACCAGCAGACCTGGGAGGGAGCCGAGGCAGAGGCGTGTTGGCTCTGTGGGAGAACCGGTATGAATATCTTACATATTTATTTATTTTGCAAACATAATTTCTCCCTTTTTTGTTTGTACCTACTACCTTGCCAAAAATTTAAATCTGTTTTAGATTCGTACAAAGCGCTGAGAATTTAAACAAGCTTTCAATCACTAGACAGCCGTTCTACCAATTTTGTTTTTGAAAATGGCGTAGTTTTTTGACAGTAGGTAATTTATCGATGATGGAATGCCATTTACTCTGAATACCGGTACTTTTACGTTCCCACCACTTCAAATATGCGCTGTCTTTTCCACTACTATACATGTGTGCCCCTCCAAAACTAGTAAACACCAAATACCTACTCGTATATTCAACTGTTATAAATTTTATGAGTAAATCCATAGAGCGCAGTTAGCTTCTCAAACTACTATCATCTCGTTCATAGCAGCATAGAAGCTTACCACCTAAAAGACGTTTTAGCTACAATAAGTATAATGATAATCATATCCAATACATTTTTTGCAGGTGCGACCAGAATCCTCTCTCCGCCAATCCCGAGGCCTGATCCTGCGCGCCGCGAGCCTCGACCGCGAGACCACGCCCACTACCTCCGCAGCAACACGACGCTTTGGCTCCCTCAAGAGCGCCAGCACCGACTCCCACAAGAGACTCTGATCCGCTCGGCCAAGCGGACCAGCCCAGTCCGACGCCTTCCAAAGAGGTCCAAATGAAAGAAATGTGATACGAGATACGGCTCAAAGTTCTCTGGTAAATGTTAAACAGAATGATTTAGGAAACGGTATAAACGATCAGAATGTTGGAAATTGTGATGGACGTAAAGGAAAATGTGATCGAAACGAGGGTAATCTTAATAACATCGGGGGTAATCACGATAGAAGCGAGGGCAAACGTGACCAGAATAAACGTAGTGTAGGTAACGATGTGGATCAAGGAACGACTGCGGGGAATGGAGGCCAAAACGATAGAGAGATTAGAAATAAAGATAATAACGAACGAGAGAATGCGAATCCGAACATATTCGATCAGCTGTCAGTCAGCGGTCAATTACTGATCGTCATTATTTTCTTTGACGATGACTTTGACTATGTCATTTTCTTAGTATTACAATAAGTGAACTGTGTTGTGTTATGGGTGAAGATATTGTATGACTGTTTTTATACTCGGTACTGGAGAATTTTGGAACAATAATGAGAGCATATAAGTTTAAAAAACTTCATGGAATCACCGAAAACAGTCACATTTTTACCAGTAAATTGGTTTACCTGCTTAAAAAATGAACTAAGATTTTTCTAAGTAAAATCTGATGTTAATAATATTATCCAAAAGTATCCAGCTCCGAGTATGTGTACTACTGTTTGTATTTCAGATACTCTTATCGTAGTTTTATCCTACCTATCTAGAAATCTATTGTAGATACTTTAGACCCTAGCATAGTGGATAGAATCTAAAATTTATTTAGTGAGTTAAATAATTTAAATGTTTATATTCTCTAGTCTTGTTGTTTTATGGTGCACAAATAAAATCAATCAATTATTCTATTTGAAGTATGTTTTTAGAAATATACTATAAAAAATCCTCCTGATATAACACAATTAGTTATTTTAGCGAAATTTTTGAATGGAGCTAAATTAATCTTAATAATCTATCTAGTCATTGTTTGTATTATTATAATATAAATTATATTTATTTTAATACTCAGAAGAAAATATATATTATACTCGTATACTTACTGTTAAATATCCTAAATATTTATTGCAAGATTGACAAATATAAATATTGATTGTTTGTTTTTAAATATTTTAAGTATGTTTCACAAACAGCGGTCAAAACATTGTTGAGATTTATTAATATTAAAGAAAATGTTGTCTGAAAATTAAACCTACGACCTCCTTTTTTTTATTCTGAAAACGCCGATGAAAATGATAAAAAAGAGAGAACGGTTTAATATAAGAATTATGTTACTGCACCGTATTTGAATCAATGATAATAAGTTAATTATGTAAAAACATATTTTATTTAATGTTGTCTAATTATAAGACAAAAAATATGCATTATAATATTTCCTTTGCTGTGTACCTTACAAAAAATTAGCACAACATTAAATTATTAGTATTATAACATTTAATAAAAAAAATCCTATTAATTTATGAGCTCTCGATACTAAGTAGATAGGTAGTTTTATGAAATATTTAATTTTAACAAAGTCCGTTTGTTTTAATATTAGTGCCAAATAAATATTTATAGTAGAATGTATTTAAATTAAATAATTTATGTAGATTTTATTATTCTGTAAATAATGTATTTAATAAAAACATATATTCAAAAATTATTGTAAATTAGTATGTTATTATATAACAACAAAGATTTTAGATAATTACTGAACTTAGAAATTATAGGTATCAAATATGCTATGAAAGATAAATTTAGATAATGATAATAAATAAATTATAATTTTTAACCTGTAAATGTTTAAGAAACTAGAGAGAGTGATAACGATATCGGTACAGAGGTAAGTTCGTCACCTCTGAAATCCAAAGTTTAGATAATAAATAGAATATCTGCCAATACCATAGAGTTCGACTCTCCAAAAAAAAAAACAAAAAATTTACCACTCAAAAATGATGAACATAAATTTTCACCTAAATGAATGTGTGTTTAATTAATTTAAGATATTTCCTATTTCACAAGGCTGTTAAAAAAAATATTCAATCAAGCCAGTTTACTTACTTCTGAGTTCAATTGTATAATTTTCGGTTAAAATGAAAAAATATTGAAAAAAAAACCTTATTAATTTTTGTTTGATATTCTCGGATTGATATTCTGGTTTTGTTACATATTATTGGCAACTTCTATGCTTACTTGATTTATTAAACTAAAATCTATTAGAATATTGGAATAATACCAGTCAGTCAACGCAATGATACTTTTTTTTTTACTAAATATGACTATTATCTAAATTATAAAACTTAGTATCCTGAATTCGCACCAAAATAAGAAATCCGAATTTCAATATCATAATCTAAAATAAAAACTGATCATTAAACAACTGGGTACAATTTTACACTTTATAAATGTAGAGGTACCAATATTATCTATGGTTTTATTGTAGCACAAGCTTTCATGAGTTCGACGTAAAAATAATTATAATTTATAAATGCCCAATACTGGATCCATCAACTGATTATTTTATGAACGTGCGAATTTGTATGAACAGAAAATAATTGGATCGAAATTTTTTATTTGCGAGCCCCATTTTTCGGTAAACCCCATTGTTTGGTCTTCTCACCATGGATAATTTAAAAAAGAAAAATCAAACAAATTTTTTAAATGGATCACGTACAGGGCTCAAGTCTGCTATTAGAATTTTATCAGAAGCTTTTAATTTGACAAGTTTGGTAGTACCAAACTGTCAAAATCAAAAATTATGAAGCCAATGATCGACAATTCTTATACAGGGTGGCCCAGAGAGAAATGCACTTTTGATTTCGCGCGCATTTCTAAACGACAAAATGGAGAAGCGCGGAGATAGTGGCAGTGCGTAGCGCAGTTTTTGTAATTTAAGTGATCATAAGTCATTACACGGGAGAGCAGCGCATTTTTTGTATCTGCGCGTTCTAAGGGAATGCTCGATTTTATGAGACTTTTCGACGGCTTTACCGTATTGAATACAAGTTGCGGCGCATCTGGGAGTGCCCAAGCAGTTATTTAGTAAGGAAATGGATAAAAAGATTCAAAAGGACAGGATCGACGCAAAAAATGCTGTCTCGGGGTCATCAAAGAGTATGACGGACCGATGAAAGCATTCAGCATGTTCGAAAATCTGTACGCGCGAAACCACGAGTCTCGGAGCGAAAACGTTCATCGGTTTTGGCAATCTCTAGATCGACCTTGCAGCAAATTTTGTGGCTCCATTTAAAATTACATCCTTATAAGATGCAGCTACTGCAGAAACTAAAGGCAGCAAACTTCGAATCGAGATTCGCAAATGAAATGAACAATGAATTTAAATTTCAATATCGTCCTTTTTTGGATGAAACCCAGTTTTACCTTAACAGATTTGTAAATAAGCAGAACTGTAGATATGGGGCAGAGAAAATCCTCGATAGAAACATCAGAAGTCGCTGAAATTTACAGTTTCGGCCGCAGTTGCAAGATGGGGATCGTCGGACCGCTTTTTTTTCGAAAACCATCATGGCCAAGCTGTGACCGTCAATTCAAAGCGCTATATGACCATGCTGAGAAGTTTTTTGATTTCAAAGCAGAAAGAATCTCGAGGCTATAACAGAAACACTTGGTTCCAGCAGGATGGGGCCACATGTCACTCTTCAAACCAGAGCATCGCCGTGGTGAGAGGCATGACACCCACGAAAATTAATTTCACGCAGGGGTGACATCGCCTGACCACCAAGAAGCCCCGATCTCACTCCAGCAGACTTCTTTTTGTGGAGTTACGTAGAGAGCAAAGTGTACTCTAATAATCCACATTCATTTACAACCTTGCAACCACTAAAGCTGAACATTCGGCAAGAAATGAAATCCATTTCAAGAAAAATACTGACAATTTTTTTTCAAAATTTTGGTGCTATATTAGAAGAATGCTGTAGCCGTCAAGGACTCCATTTAGACAAAAATATATTTTTTTAAACAAATTTCATTTAATAATCTTTAAAATTGTAATAAATACAAGTTCTAAAAAATTATACAGTTTTTTTTATTGAATTTTCAAAAGTGCATTTCTCTCTGGGCCACCCTGTACAATTCTAATAGCAGACTTGAGGCCCAGGTGCACACGATAATGACGTCGCATACAAATTCGCATAAAACCATGTTTTTGTTATTTTTATTAACGGAATAACACACTTTAGTTGAGATGGAGCTCTATTATGACGAATGTATATTTTTAATTAATTATTAGTTTTAGGTGTAAAATCATACGACAAAATAAAAGTAAAATATTTAAAATGAAACCGTCTTTTCTGTGTAGATACCTTCCCTGAAATGTAATCACTGTAATCAGCGACAACAATTGATATTTTTATCTATACTAATATTATAAAGAGGTAAAATTTGTAAGTTTCTAGGTTTGTAAGTTTGTATGTAGGGGGTAATCTCTGGAACTACTGGTCCGATTTGAAAAAATCTTTCAGTGTTAGATAGCCCATTTATAGAGGAATGCTATAGGCTATATACCATCACGCTACGGCACACGGGAGCGGAGCAGTAACGAAAAATGCGGGTGAAACCACAGGGGACAGCTAGTGTTTCAATAAAGTTATAATAAAAAATATAATACAATAATAATTTATTCAGATGATGTCAGTCAATTTTGTCACTGTCTATACCTACTTTGGTAAACTATAGTCATTAGATAAGCTCGCGCTTGAACTATCTCACCTGATGGGAAACGACCGACGATGTGGTCGGCTATGGAGCTTAGCTTAGCTAGCAATCGGTGAACGATTTTTTGTAGGTGAAAAATAGAAAACACTGATAGCAATAGTGCAACGCACACGATCTACAAAAGGTCGGTCAGAATATACTATAGTATATACGTGTCGATTATCGGATCTACAAAAAGTCTGTCGTGGGCGAATCCTATGAAACGAAAAAGTAAATTGGAATTTCGCGGGCTAACTCATCACTAATATCCAACAAATTAGTAAAACAGTCGCCAAAGTGAGACTGACTCGCCTACGAAGAGTTCCATAATTATGGTAATTAGATTTGTAGGTAGGGAGTAAGTTAAAGCGGTACTACCCACTAACAGACAAACTAATAGATGGACAGTAGCTTATATTATTATAGCTTAGCAGGTAAGTGTCCCGTGGTAAAAGCTCGGAACTCTTTTGAAAAATACCGGTTAGTGTTTTTCTTTTTTATTCCGTGGTGAAAATAGAATGCATGAATGGTTGTGATTTTTTATGAGATTTTTTTGAAAGAAGTCCAGTAAAATAAGTGGTTTTATTTATTCGCAAACATCGTCTTTTTGTTGAAAAACTTACCCCAAACGAAATTTAAGCGAATTTAAATTTGCACATTTTCACAGCGAAAATGTCATGTTTTTATTTTGTTTTTTCTATATTATAAACAACAATATTTCAAAATATCTTTTCGTAGGAACACAGATATTATTATCAAGTTATAAATACTCGAAACAATATTGGAAATACATTAATTTTTCATTTATCATTTTTGGTATTACGGAACCTCTCCCAAATTTCCAATAGTTTGTATTGCTATCACAGCAAGCAACTGTCAGTGTGCGGATGATGACTTTACTCCAGTCGGTGTGTCCAAGAATTGTTTATACTATCTGGATTGCTTCCATCAACCTCAAAAACGTATTTTATTTCGTCTCAACTCGAGATAGCGCGCGGTCTCCGCAGGCCTCTTAAGGGGGATGTTCCAGCTTAGCCCGCGAAATTCAAATTTTCTTACGTTTTTTGCAATTTGAAAGCCAGTGATAAGTTGTATAAAGTTAAAAATACTTAAGCGACTGTAAAACGTAACTAGTTACATAATTATAAACATAAAAATCATTAATACAACAATACAAGCCTCCAAGCTCACCTAAGTGTAGGAACGATTTTTTCGAGGTCAAAAACGTTCTTGCAACTAAGTGAGCTTGGAGGCTTGTATTGATGTTTTTTATGTTTATAATTATGTAACTAGTTACGTTTTACAACCGCTTAAGTATTTTTAACTTCATACAACCTACCACTGGCTTGCAAATTGCAAAAAACGTAAGAAAATTTGAATTTCGCGGGCTACCTGAAGCATTCACCTTAAGTGAATGCATCGATGTAAAGTTGGTGGAGTTGTCTACCTACCTGGAGATTATATGAAATTCAATTTAAAAAAAATTGTTATATTTTTGCATTTTGGGGGTACTGTCAAGTTGTGTATGTAATGTTTTTTTTTTTAATTATATTAACTAGTGCTTGACTGCGATCCCACCTGATGGTAAGCAGTGATGCAATCTTAGATGGTGAGGCGCACTAGTTTATTAAGAGCCTATTCACTCTAGCCTTGAAGACACCCAAATTATAATTGGACGGAAAGACCGCAGCAGGCAAACTATTCCAGTCCTTCGATGTACGCGGTATAAACGACGAAGCGAAGCGCTTAGTCCGGACCGTAGAGGTTGCGACAACATAAGGATGGACATTCGCCGTACGTCGGTTTGTCCGATGAAAAAAACGGGATGGCGGAATCAATTCGTGTAATTCCTGCGCACACTCTCCGAAATGCATCCTGTAGAATACCGAAAGGCTGGCTACCCTACGCCTGTGCGCAAGGCTTCGTAGGAGTTAACCAAATCTGTTGTCATGAAAAATTGGTGTAATTTTATAGCAGGTAAATCTCAAGTGTCTATATCTCCTACTGGACAATTTATGTCGAATCAGTAAAACAGGCGCGATGACGTTAAAATGGCATTGACTACTCTACCTCAGCGCAGCTTGCCAAACAAGCTGATTTGAAACATTTGTTGCTAAATACTGCATAATAAGCATCAGAATGTATTACTTTTGCATTCTAAACAAAAAAGTACTTACGTTATACAAACTCATCATCGCTATTTAAACGAAAACATTGCGATCTTTTGCCAGCAGAGCATAGAGGAACATTGTTGATTCTATCAAGATTTTTGGCGCGATTTCTTCGAATGAAATTCAGTAAGGTACAGTTTTAAATTTTTTCCTATTGGATATTATGCTGTAAGTAGAAACTAGAATGGGTGTAGGGTGTAGTACTGTATGTCAAGTGTCTGTGCAACTGAAAAATATGTAGAATCACTGTAACTGGCACGATCACGGTTAAATGGAGCTGAGAATTTTATTGTAGTCTACTATTTTAACAAAATTTTCTGAGAATACTGGCTCGGTGAATGTGTTGTCCCAGTATTCTAATCTAAAAAAAAAAAATATTTACTACTGAAGACGAGGCGGAATGAGGTAAGATTTTAGCCTTACTGGGGCAAAGAAAAAAAGCATACTGTCAAACGCCACCATAACTCAAAGCTGTCAAAAATTAAGAAATCAATAGATGGCAAAATATCGCAATACAACAACAAAGTGAAGTTACAAATTAGTTTAATTCGTTAATATTTAATTAATTCTATTCTATTGTTCGATAATATTAACTCAGTTATCATACTCATACACTACGAGACGAGTCTCATTGCCATTGTTATTAGCTTAGGGCGTCGAGATGTCGCCTCCTAAGCAACCCTGTAGTCTGTTTCAGTTGTGTGTTAAAAGTTCTATTAGTCTTATTAATTCAGCTTGTTACGTTATTGAAAAGACATATCCTGAGAATCAGTTCCACGAATCTGAGAAAGAGGCGTTTGATTTAAAATGCCAATTGATGATAATGCTACCAGCCAGGTACGGCAACCTTTGTTTACTATTCTTTTTTTGAACCATTGCATTTTAAATTAAGAATGTAATGCTCATATCTTTCTGTTTAACGCAAATTTTCAATATTTAATAAACCATAATAACTGTTGGAGTCCAATTATAGTTTCCACTTCACTTTAAACATTTGTTTTCAAAGTAACATTATATTATTCCATTGTTGTTTGTTATCATAACTCTAAAGATAAGTGCTGTGAGAAGTTTTTGTCTCAGAATGATTTAACCGCATACTTATGTACCTATAAGAAATAAATTCAAAAGTAATGGCAATTAAAAAATAAAATTGCTTTTTTATATTCTCTATGCTGAAATTTAAAAAATACTAAATAGATTCATCAAGAATTTTATTGATGACATTGTTTTCATTTAATTTGTACTGACATAACAATAAGAATTAGTTCACAAATCTGTCTCCTGAGCTTAAAAACATTTCAAAATTGGCACTGTTCCATAAATAGTTTATGAGTGTGTTGTTACCGAGATAAAATAAAATTATTGTGCAATCACTAATATATTTCAAGGCTATAAAACCTCTATGACATGAATTTACATGCAACTGCATGTTGTCACTATAGTTCTAACACTGCATAAGTAGTTTTTTGTCAAAATATGTTATGCATGTTATTCGATAAAAATCAAACAACGCTAGTGCTGTTTTAAATTTCAAGTGTTTGGAAAAACATGAGAATTTAAAACAGCAGTGATGCATTATTTGACATAAAAAATAATATGTTGAACAGAAAACTACCGCAAAACTGCAGAATTCAATTGTACTCACATAACAACAGTTCATATCAGTACTCAGTTTTTTTCTAATAATTGAGTTATTATGATACTAAACATTTGCTCTCCTGAAAATTTTCCAATTAGACCTATAATGTGGTGTAGAACTTAAACAACAATATATTCTGATACACCCTCCCACTCAACCCAAGAGCGGGAGAAGTAAGTCTAATGATTACCAGATTGAAAAAAAAAGTGAAGATAAACTGATTTACCACATTCCTGCAATATTTTATCGGGTGAAAGCGTCACAATTCAGATAAAACAAGGAAAAACAGAAATAAAATAATATAACTGGCCGTACTACGCATAACCTTTGCTCACCTTGAACATTTTGGAGTTCTCTTTTTAAACAGTTTCTGAGTCATTGATTTGTTTGTTTGCCTCATTTCAATATTTTAATATGCAAGACCATTGCTATTCTAACTTTGTGTTTGAATTTAGAGATATCTCTTAAATTATTATATTATGTAGCTAGAGGCTATGAAGTACCGTGTTACCCCAGTTAATGGGTTGTGGAGGTCTGGTAGGCAGCCGCTCCTCGTAAAATACTGGTATTCAGCTAAATCCGGCTTGACTGGAAGCCAACCCCAATATTGTTTGGAAAAGGCTAGGCAGATGATGTGGCCAAGGGCTCTCACCCACGGCGACTTTTTGTAGCGATGTAGTAGCGCTGCTGTCGCGCGATCGCATCGATACAGCCGCGAATTCGCGATGCAGTCACTAGCTGCTTATCCTCGTCCACGCTAAGCTTTGAGAATGCAAACACGCTACTGTCGCGATGCAAAGGCGATACAGTAGCACAAAGATTAAGATTTTGTATGTAGATTGTTTTTTTTTTTCATTAACACGCCACCCTCTCTTCGCCCTCTCCCCGATATCGTCTGGCACGGTAGCGCGTTTACAGCGCTACAGTCGCGATGCTGTAGCGCGCTAGTATCGATTCTGTAGCGCGTTGCAAATGCGACTAACGCACGTTAAAAGCAATGCATTCATGTAAATAAAGAATTTTTCTTTCTTTTCTTTCTTTCTTTCTTTCTAATGCTGTCGCCACAAAAAGCAGCAAAAAAAATATTCAAGTAGTCGCCGTGGACGAGGGCCCTAAATAATTAAAATTGTATGGAAAAGAATACAATTCTTATCTGTTATTTTTCTTACGATAAAAGGCAAACAAGATTGCACTAAAACATTTTAATTACTCTCGTAAATTAATAAAAGCACACTTACAATGTTCAACAGACCGAAGACAGAGTATAAAATACACGTTTTGTAGAACAAGATACTTGTAAGAAATGTGCTTTGTGTTCTGTCTTAAAATGAATATTATTTATGCACCGTGTGTCTGACATCGACGCACAAATGAATACCATGATTCGATCCAAAAATGAAGCATTTTTTTAAAGCAATGTACAGCGAAACTGAAGTGGGCAACACTTCCCAGTCACCACCGGTGGCGACTGGGAATTTTTATTCCCATTTGCCTCCGGGCGGTGGCAATCCCCGCGGTGGCGACTGGGATCATTCGGCTCCAGTACATTACTCGACCAACCAATGATTTTTCATTGGCTTTCGCCTAACTAAAAAAATAGTCTGTACTTTTTTATTGACAGTATAAAATCGTTATTGTTTACCCTAATGACATTTTTATTTAAAAATTTTAAATTCATTTTTTTACTAAAAATGTTAGTGTATTTTGTGAAATTTGCATTTTAATAATTATATATTTTTTCCACCACTAGGGAGGTCCAGAATCATGTACTGTATACATGCTATTCGTTTGTACGTCGATGTCTGAGACACGATATATTAAAGTAGAAGATAAATACTAAACCACGACTACGCAGGAGACAGATTTTGAACACTAAAACTTGTTTAAATATTACTATCAAAACATTCTGAATGTCAAGGTTAATACCACAGACATTCGGAGCCCAGTTAATTTTAAATATTTACTTGTTTTCTATTTTTCAGGTTATTCGATGTCCTCTGTTCAGAAAGAACATGCTGCCAGTATCGCGGCGACCCTCGCATTCAGCTGCAGGTCCTGACGCACCCCAACATGACCGTCTTCCGCAAATGCGACCTCGATAACAGCATACCCCAGCGCTTCTGGCTCTCGACACTGTCCACCTTCAGCCGCCTAGTCGTTCTCGATCTCAAGTTCATTTGCACTGACGAGATTCTCGAGGTCATCGGCGAAAGCTGCCCCCTACTCGAAGAAATTAACATTGTCTCTAGAGTAGACATCTGCAAATCTCTCTTTAATGCTTCCGTTTTGATTAGGAATGTTTCAGACGCAGGTCTTTGTTTCATCACGAATTTAAAACAGTTGAGGATTCTAGCAATGGATCCCCCGCGGAATGAGCGCGCGCTTCGTATCGGGCGCTGCGTGTCACAAGCTGGCATTATCATGCTGATCAGCGCGCTGCCCTACCTCGAGGAGCTACGCATCGAGTCCTGCGACATCGGCTCCACGCTCATCGGTAGCGCCATGGACATAGGCCCTTTGAGTCTTAGAAAAATTAACTGTCATTTCGCATCAGCAGAGGGTATTAGGAAGTTAATCAAAATATGTCCATTCCTCAGAGAACTGTCGGTTACGCATTTATCGGAACATAATAAAGACGCAATTTTAGAACAGATTTCGATGAGTGAGTTAAGACTGAATAGATTGGATCTTTCATTTTTTTCCTACTCGGATTCAATGCAGCAGCTTCTAACGGTCAAAGGCAGCTACCTCACACACTTCTCTCTGTGGGAGATTGACCACTCGCTAACTCTAGACGCCGTTCTGTCGCTAGGAAGGTGTTGTCCTAACTTGACCACACTCTGTTTAATGACTCAGTCTAAATGGTTAGTAATACCTCGGTTTTTTCGGCGACCAGATAAAATATTCTCAGAACTCAGGAATTTAACAATAGGTAATGAAAATTTTAATATAGACCAAATGTTGAGTTTTTTTGTAGAATGTACGAATAACTTGCAAAGACTAGTTTTGAAATATCAAACAAAGACTAACATAGACGAGACATTATTGCATTTATTAGAGAAGGGACATTTGAGGAATGTTAACTATTTGTGGTTGGACTGTACACTAGAGGTATCGAAGCATGTGGTAAAAAGGATAATACAAGTATGCGAAAGGCTTCAAATGTTCACAGTTGACTTTTCAGAGGAGATGTCGGACGTACACAAGTACATAAATGAAAACAATTTGGATTTGAAGCTCGGTAGTTATTAGAATTTTCACTCTAAATGTATTTATTGTAATCAATTAATTAGTAATAAATATATTATTTTTTACAATAAATTCGTTTAATTGCTCCTATCGACTATCCTACCAAACTGCTGGGACAGAAAACGTATCGAGAAATTAAACAAAAAGTAATGATTTCAAATAATAAAATTATTTTATTAGGCATTTTTACAATATTCACAACTTATTTAACAATAAGGAAAACAAGATATTAACCTAGAGCGACATAATAAATATTTATCATGTTTCATTTGGACTGCTTTCGGACCCAAGCTAACATTATTATTATTAACACATACCTGCCTACCTATCTACTTATAAGCTATGAATATTACTATAGGTTGGTGTCACAGAACATATAAAGGAAGTTAGAAAGGCCTTGTGGGCGTGGCACGCGCGCCGCGGTTATGAGCGAATGCTCATAATCAACCGAAATTTACTTTACCGGTCAGCAATCGTGCTTTTGTTTTGACAGCGTACGTAAGCTCCGCAAAAATATTAAATTATGCCGTCTTGCGCTATTGTAACGTGTCGGAAAAGAAGCCAGGTGTGTAGTGTAGCACGAGATGTGATTTCTTTCCATCGGTAAGTCCAAAAACATTAAAATACTTGTGATATTTGTAATTATAACATTAGCATTATGAAGTTTGTAGACAAAAACGATATAATCGCAATCAGACCAATAGTAATATATTGCTTGCAATAGATTTCTTTTTCGTGCAAAATGGTTCCCCATTTTGCACGACGTGAGCGATCGCGCAATGTATTACGTTCACTGCTAGAGAACCAAAAGTACAATTCCACGAAATTTTGACATATCGATAGTGCTGTGCCAATTTGTAAACAATGTCGATAATTACTATGGTACAAATAATTATTATAATAGAACACTTTATAACTAAAATAACATTATTTATCACGATTAATAGATTTTGAGTAAGGTTTCTATGTATTTAAGTTTTATGAATTTTTTAATTGAAACTAACATAATTATGATTTAATATGTTCTGTGTTTCCAACAGATCCAGGTATAAGAAAACTATGGATTGAGACAACTGGTACAATTGATTGGATCCCTACTAAATGTAGCACAATTAGTTCGCAACATTTCGATGATGATAATTACATAACAACAAAGTCAGGGAAAAGAAACTTAAAATCAAATGCTTATCCGCACAGATATATCGTTAAACACATAACGAGTTCAGTAAGTAAAGCTATTGAATTAAAAGTAATTAAAGCTAAAAAAAAAATAGTAGCAAAAAATAAAGGTGTTTTTTGTACCCTTCGAAAGAATTGCTACTAATCTGCAAAACATCTGAAGCAATTATAAAAAAGTACACCGAAAACCTTCGGAATATTAAATTAAAAGAGCGCAAGCGTATGCTATTTAATAAATACGTATTTATTTATTTATTGCATTCATGACGTATACAAGGTCTTGCTACAAAATTATAAGTTTCGTACATGGACCCTGCTAGGGCACCGCAACATTTTTGTTGATTAATATAAATTAAATTAAAATATAATTGCATGCATTATTAAGTAAATAAAGTTATTCAAGATTTATTATTACGTTATTATTGTCATCATTTAATTATTAATTTATTAATTATTGGATGTCTTTATTACAATTATACGCGTCAATCTTCAAATAATCTTGATAATATTAATATTACAGAATGTCAATTTGTTAAGAACTCATTTAAGCTATAGTAACACTTCTGTATTAGGTACAATTTAAGAGCGTTTACAAATTTAGTATCAAATTCTATGTCCTTAATTACTCAGATACCCGCGAAACGAGACACAATAGTAAAACAATAACAGCGCGGTCTCATAGGACCGGTTGGGGATTCAAACGTTAATCTCATTCGGTAATTTATTGTAAATTTTTATGCACATTACAAGAGGTCCTGATTGAAACATAGCTAATTTTGAACTTGGCAATGCTAATTCATTTTTTACTCTTAATGAGCGTTGCAGCGGTCTTTGATTCTTAGCCACAGGGAATAACGACGCATGTTTTCTAACAAACTTGCTTACCTCCATAATATAGATGCTTGTTAGGGTGAGCATTTTATATTTAATAAAATAAGGTTTACAACTCTGCATTTGGTCTATATTCGCAAGATTTCTCACACATCTTTTTTGTAAAATGAACAGTTTTTCTACTTCGACGCAATTTCCCCATACAATAATGCCATATGTTAACCACGAATAGACGTACGCGTAGTACGCTGTCTTCGCTGTTTTGAAGTCGGTTGATCTATTCGACTCATTTAAAGCATACGCAAAACTTGCAACTTTGTTTAATACAAAATTAATATGTGCCTTCCAATTTATATTAGTGTCAACTATCAGTCCCAAGAGTCTAAATTCATCGACACACTGGAGCGGTATGTCATTGAATGAGTAGTTAATACTCAATGAACGTTTTTGATAAGGACTAGTTTTTGAGAAATTTATTTTCAAATTGTGGTCCTTTTGCCAATTTACTATTTTTGTCAGTATTAAATATAGTGTCGACCAGTATTAAATTTAAGTTGCTACCATCGTCACATGGAAACACTGTTGAGATGTCGTCAGCAAAAAGGACACTCTGGACATTTATTTCTCTCGGCAAATCGTTAATACCTATAGATTAGGAACAAAATGCACCCGTATTATTTCAGGGACAATATTTTTTTCCTTTTGAACTGGTGATAAGCACCGGAAATGTAAGGTCAGGTAAGACAACCGACTTTCTCTAATAATCAAATAATAAACACGGTAAATATTCCATGTTAAATCCTAATTTTAATAATAAAATTGTTTTTAATAATTCAGTAATGTATTTTTTTATTTGTTGAATGATATATGAATATCGTACGTGTTCACAACATGTATTACAGAAGTCCACATAGTCCACAATACTTGTAAAGTAAGAAGCAAGATTACATTAATTTTATCGATATCAATAATCGACCTTTTGGTCGCCCTAGCATACATGAGATTTTTACGCGTGTATGAGTGTACGTCAAACGCAGTAATTGCGTTAGTGTGACAACCAATAACAAACTCACGATCGAAGTGTATGTTGTTTATTTGTGTGCGTAATCCGCGTAGGCATTGGTTTTCTGCTTGTAGTGAAATAAAAGAGTGGGAGACAAACGGCGACACGCGTTCCGATACAAATCAGAAACTATTTCCTTTCTAACTTCCTTTATATGTTCTGTGGTTGGTGTAGTGTATAGTACTAGTGAAAAACTTTTTTTTTTAATGTCTTCGCAAAAGCATTTAGCCAATCAAAAAATGTCAAGTTTAGAAAGTATTTTGTTTTGAAACAAAACCGTCATTTTGCAAATGTGTCAAGTCAGCCTGCTTCGCCGAGGTAGTCAATAAAAAAACTACAATAAAATTCACACAGCTCCAATTCTTAGAGATCGCACCTGTTTCAATAATTCTACATATTGTCAAACTGTATTTTTTTTAGTATTATAATGAAACACCAACCATACCTATCTACGTACAAAAAAAATAGGAATGATTTTACTTAATTTTCTGATCATGTTTACGAAACATAATTTCTAACTAACCTACACTGTAGGCACCGAAAATCTTAACTTAGCAACTTAATTTACATCTTATATTTCTATTCATGTGCTAAATAAAATATTTTTTGAGGAAGACAGCGGAAAAAATGCTTGTATGGATGAGTGTCATCCCGAACTTCGACAGTTAAAGCTGTCGATCTACGAAAAAAGAATTTAATTATTATCTGACGATAGTATTTTGTCGAACATACGTTCCGTCGAAATAGAGATCCGTCGAACAAGTGCATGTCGAAGAAGGGATCTGTCGAAGTAGTGGGTTTCGAAGTTGTGCGGTGTCGGACTAATGCTTGTCGAATAAATGTTCTGTCTAAGGAGTGAGTTTCGAAATACAGACTGTTTCGAAATAATTAACTGTCGAAGTTCAGGATGACACTCTGTATGGATACATTATTATGGTAATTATTATTACATACGTTTACATTAAGTCTGTCACCGATTCAGAAAATTGGGCGGTTTACATTCAGTCGTTCACCGAAAACGGCGACCGTATTCGTTTCAAGTTTATCGAATTTGGCTGCCGCATTCAGACAAACTGTGTGGGTACACTCTTGTTGGAAGCATTTTGAACGATTAGTGGCACGTTTCAACAAATCAGCCGTTTTCAGACACCGAAAACGGTCTGCAGTCGAAGACTGTTAACCAAAAATCTGTTTACAGTAGTCGGTGACCGAATACGGGCTGTATCCGAATCTGACAACACGAAACGACCTAATGTTAAGGAGCCATAAGCGTGCTTGCGAGTAAAATACCTACCTATCTATCTAGGTACGGTCTGTGTCCTATGTTATCTGACCCATCTTTGAAATATAAAGAAAGAAACGAGTCGGACAATAGAAGCACTGACTACCTATTAATCGACTTGAGTTGCTCGAAACAGCAAATGGCTATCGTTACTAATATTTATCATAATTCACAATTGCGTTAGTATTGCCTACTCAAAAATATCAACTGTATAATAAGTGCATAACTCCTGGAAATTTCAAATGTCGTAATGGAAGTATATCTAGGAAGTTGCACCGTTGGATTTTCAACTGTACACGCTGGATCGAAGGTCGAAAATCCAAAAGTGCATTATATGTCCCTCACGACATTGAAAATTCCACGCGTCACATTATATTTTTGAAGTTGTCCTATACTATACATTAAATTATACATTCACAAACAATAAATAAGGATTTCATTGTACAACCTTCGTCCCAATCGTGGGCTTAAAAAATAAATTTCATTTGTCAATTAGTTGGCGTGCAAATGATTAATTAAATGTCTAATTTACTTAATTAAATCTTAAAGCTAAATCATTCAAAATTTATGGTAAATAAAAACGGTAATCATCAACCCTTCTCTTACGGCACCAGACTTACCGAGGAGGGAAATCATCAACTTCCGCTCTGGGAGGAGCGATAGAGTGAAAGCTCACCATTTCCCTTCAGTAACCCTCAACGTTTCAGGGTCACAGTACCTCTTTCGAACATTCTCGCTACCTTCTTTCGGCACGAGTAAGACCCAGTTAATGAAAATAAAATTATCGCAGAATTACCATTTCCTCTCCTACAGAGGAGACAGAGGTTCCAAATTAGACGGCCGTATGAGAAGGGTTAAACCATATAAATAAAAAACAATTTTTTATTTACCCGACGTTCTAAGTGCGATTCAACGCGATTGCGAAGCGATTCGTTGCGCTTACGCGAATTTAAGAAGATATCCGCAGGAAAACCGAAATAGCCCGAAAAATTGTCAAATTAAGTGGCAGTGGGCAGGGCATTGACATTGCTCGTAGAACAGATGGTCGATGGAGCCGAAAGGTTCTGGAGTAGCGACCACATACCAGTAGATGGGGCGTTGGAAGGTCTCCTACAAAGTTGACGAAAGAGCTGGTGATGATTGCTGGAAACCGATGAATGCGAGACGCACAGGCCCGGTCGTTATGGACGTTTGACCTAAGTCGCTGATACCACTTCATCCGCAATTTCTTTTAAACAAACGACTAAAAGTCCGCATCGCTTCGCTCGTCACTGCACCGCACCCACGTGCTGTTGGCTATGTCGGCCACCGCAATAGTCTCAATTGTTTATTCCATTCGTGCCACTTCGCTTCACTTCACATCGAACCGCTAACATAGAACACTTAACACCAAAAAATCACTCACAGCGTTTAAAACAAAAACCAAGTCACAATTCACTAAGAAACTTCTTCCTGTAACTTCTGTAACCCTTTTCTTGTCAGATGGCCAGTGGGTCTGTCAGGCCGTTCGTATGCTATGGCTCCTTCGGCTCCGGAGGTGGGTCCTTGTCATTGTCCTTTTCGTCCTCGTAGAACTCGTTCTTGGGTTCTACAATTTTGTCGGCTTCCTCTTGGCTGATTCGCACGTCGGGGTCCGGTTCGTCTTTGATTCTGTATTCGTCGGGGAAGAAGTCGCCTGTGGATAGATTTGTGTTTAGTTTAAATTTGTAACTATAGTAGAATAAAAATTAATAATAATAAACCTAAACTAATTACAACTAACTAAAATAGGGAGGAGCAGTGGTGGCGCAGTGGTAATTACCCCGACTTGCAAGTTGTAGGTCGCGGGTTCAAACCCAGTCAGGCGCATTACTTTGTGTAATTTAAAAACATCGTGAGGAAACCGGCATGTCCTAGAACCAAAAATTCGAAGAAGAAGTTCCGCCAATCTGCACTGGGCCCGCGTGGTGGATTATGGCCCATTCCCTCTCCTAGAGAGAAGGCCTGAATCCCAGCAGTGGGAACATTATAAGGCCGGTAATGTAAAATAGGGCGTCAAAAAACTCGCTGTCGACTGGTAGTGTGCCTAAAAGACTGGCGGCATTGTCCCGTCTCATGAATAAGCATTGCCATGAAACGTTGTCTCTCCGAAGCAAAAGCCAGCCCTTGGGTCACGGGAAATATCAATAAGACATTTTAACAGTGATGTATGTGTTTATACAACTTGTGAGCACTCAGACCCGCCAATTACAAGTAGTTAAGTATTTCATAAATGTATTTTACGCGTCTAAATAAAAAAACGACCCAGATTCGGGGCGTTACGGCGCGTCGTGTTTTTCGCAGTATTCACCTTTATTGTCCCACGGAAAGGTACAAAAAAATCAAAAATCATTATTTATTTGCAACGAATGTATGTACAAAAAATACAGGTGTTATAAAACAACAAATTTGTGTTATGCCAATATTTAATCGAGCTGGCGCTCGATTGTCTACTGCGTCTACGTTTTCCAGTGGTTTTGTGGAATTGAATATTTGGTCGTAAATACACGACGCTGGCGTAATAGACACGAAAATATTTGATAGTTAAAGGGTTAAAAAGTAATTTACCCGGCACGTGCGTCATCTGTACGGCTGGCGAATGCTGGCACATCTTGAGGTTGTCATACACGTGCTTCGAGATCGCTTCCAAGTACTGCTTGCTGTTCGCGTTGTTTGTACTGGAACATTACATATTGAAGCTTATTAGAACAGAAAGCGTTCGCATTTATTACAATAAAACTTTTGAATTGTTAAAGCATCAGTCAGAAAGATAGAGCTATGTATAGTTGTATGTTTCCTCGCATGAGAATATACAAGAAACTCAAAGGACACCGGTGATGTGCTTAAATGATTTGTAGGGTAGTTTTAAAATAGTGTGTAGTGAAACACTATTTTTAATCATCATCATAATCATCAGTTCAACCCAAAGATGTCCACTGCTGAACATCACGTCATGCGGCCAGAAATCTTCTTTTAAAAGAAGGAGCAGAAAACTTTTCGGTACTCGCATCACGCACACCTTAAAATTGACGTTCCGGTGCGACTTCATCAACTGCACCTTCTTTGTATTCGACGATGTTCTTCGCCTTCGTGGTGTAGTGGGAGACGTACACCGGTGTGTAGTAGGTATATGTATGTACCTACACGCGCCGCGCGAACGCACGGCGCCGGCGCGGCGCGAAATCTTGTATGTGTGTGTGTGCGCCTGTGCACTCGCGCGTCGCGCGATCACATCGCCTTCGTCAGTTATAAACGAATGTTCCCGAAGCACGGTCGTTTCATTGCAACATCTACTTCACGGTGTCTTCAGCTGATTGGCATGTAAACTCGCACTAGGCGTTATCAGTGTTTGCCGTAGCGTTTTCGATTGGCTGACGAATCGTCATCATTATTTGGTACCTATACGGCCGCGCAATTTTTATTTTTACATTTTAGTTTTATATGTTGCGGTGTGTATGTGGGTTCGATACCCACCCAGGATATGTTTGTGAGATGAGCACGATTATTTGTTCTATATCTGGGTGTAATTTATCTATAATATGTAGGTATGTATTTAGAAATATGTAAGTATGTTTATCAGTTGTCTAGTACCCATAACACAAGCTCTGCTTAGCTTGGGACCAGAATGATGGCGTTGTGTGATAAAGTTGTGGAAATATTATATTATTATCTTATATATAAAATTTTCGTGTCAGTTTTCGTTCCCATACTCCTCCGAAACGGCTATACCGATTCTCATGAAATTTTGTGAGCATATTGAGTAGGTCTGAGAATCGGCTAACATCTAATTTTCATACCCCTTAGTGAAAAAACAAAATTATATGGCAAAAAAATGTTTGCCGGGTCAGCTAGTATTATATATCTTTCTGATAAATAATTTCTTACCTGTTGATTTCCGGATGCAGTTGGAAGTCAGGCGCGAAGAACTCCAAGTACTCGGTGTAGGGCAGCTCATTGGAAATGTTCTCGTCCACTAGCAGCGAGGTCTCGTAGGTCCAGCATCGCGCTACGTTTCTCAGTGTATACCTGCAACAGAGGAAATAATCATTTTATTGGTATCGCTAAGTGAAGTTACCATTCAGTTGCCCTTATCACAATTGGAATATAAAATGTTAAAAAAAAATCAAATCAGGCACATTTCAACTATCTCGGTATCAAAGTTATTAGTGCGATTACAACGTATACAATCATCCTAAATTAATAATCGAGTAGTTGCCCAGACCAGACACAACACCCGTCTGACCGGAAGATCCACTTCTTTCGACGGAGATATTTCTGGCATTATACTCTGTCCCACATTTCAAAATTCTCTTGTCCTAACTTCAGGTCGGCAGAACATGTCTGCTTCTTTCTTTTCTTAACTGTAACTGCAGTAGTCTTTTTCAGTTTTTTTTTTTTTATGTGGCCTCTGGCAAATCAACCTCTGAGGTTGTCGACTGCTTAACTGGACTTTCCAGTGATGTCACTTTGCCTTAAGAAAAAAAAAGCCTCCAGCCACGCGTCCCTTATCGAGACGTATCATCATATATACAGTCCAACCGTCCTTTTTTAGATTTTCTCCAACATCTTCCTTAAAAAGTACGCTAAATTCATAAATAAAACATTCCAACTCACCCTCCCCCGCCCACAACTAAAGTGGGCACATTTAAGTTCTTGACGAACTTGACGCATTCGCCGTGCCCACGCGTGGACAGTGAGAAGCAGCCCAGCCTGTCGCCCGCGAGCGAGTCGGCGCCGCACTGCAGCACTATCGCGGTCGGCCGGTAGAACTCCATCACATTCGAGATTACGGGTTTGAACACCTGCAAACGTATAAAGATATGAAAACACAAATAATAAACGCCAGAACACAAACAAACACAAGAACCACACAACACAAGACCACAGATTAGTAAATATTTACTAACAGTGCCCCGTAGAAGAAAAAATGTAAGATCTTTTTTGTAGACAATTTTAAGATCTACAAATTTTGTTTGAACCATTTTTCGGTAGCTCTCATTATTGCAGAGATATACGCAAAAAACGAAAATTTGTGACCTTTGACCTCGAATAAAAAACAACGCACAAGCGGGATCGATGGGGACTTTTGACATATCATTTGTAATGACGTATTCAAGGCCTGCACAAAAATCCAGCTTGTTGGGAATTAATGCAAACTTGAATCATAATTTAGTCTATTTTGATTGGACTATATAGTAAATTTGAAATTACTTGTGTCAATTTAGTCTCCGGGTATAAAAAACAGACCATAGACGCCAGATAAATAACTTGAATGTCTAACTGAAAAGGTCAACGTACTTTATTGACGTTTTCACCCGAAAAACAAAGAATGTTGTTTTTCATTACTTATTGTAAACTCGACTTTCTAATTTTCTATGATCTAATTGGTCAAGGGGCGTGGCTAAAGCCGGGTATCCACTTAGGTTCGCCGTGGTTTGTGAACGCGCCCGCTCCGCAAACCAAACATAATGGATACGTCGTGATCGCGGAGCGCGACTGGAGCACGATCGGAGCACGGCGGAGCACTCGGGAAGCGGTTTTTTGCGCGATCTCAAAGGGGAGCGCAGTTTAAGCACTGATGTTGCAGCCTAAGTGTGTACACTGTACATGTCGGCGCTTGATCGCCATCGAGGTTGACGTCACACAAAATACACACGACACAGTAATATAGAACGACAGGAAAAGTGAGTGATAATAAAGAAATACCTTACATCAGTTCTGGTCTATTCCACGGGCGGCGAAAGAGTGTTTTTTATATTTGAATTACATCCGTTTTTATACCCAACAAATAAGAGAATTTAGGCGGGAGAACATTACACTAAATAAAATTCACTATGAGGGTAGAAAAATACTTAAAATAAATAAATGAGAACGGAAGTTGTCACAGTAGAATTCACTGTGATAATTCTATTAAAGAGAGATTCTAATGGAAAATACTATTTAAATATGAGCAGAATTAATCATTTAAAAGGAAGTTGTTTCATATTAATTTCAACAAGATTTTGCAATATTTAAAAGAATTCGAAAGGAAGTTGTCAAATTAAATCCTCATATTAATTCAAGAGGGTATTTACAACATTTACCAAAGAATTGGAAGGTAGTTATTAAATTCTCATATTAAGTCAAGAAGGTATTTTGGTTTTGCGCCCACACGGCCATTCTGATTTCAGCGCGCTCTCTGCGCTGTACAGAACTTTACATTAAGCCAGCATCGCTCAATATTGGGTTAAGTTTTCATTATAGAGCATCCGAAATTTTACATGAAATCGGCGTCACCCTCGTCGGGTTAGCCCAAAATTACATAATTATCATCAAGCATTTTGTGTGAGTCGCCCTCGTTACAAATATCAATTATTATATCGACGTCACCCATATAGGGTTAGTCTAACATCAAACAGTATCTAATATTATATTGGCGTTACCCATATAGGGTTAGCCCAAAATTAAACAGTATCCAATATTAATTACATTGGCGTCACCCATAAAGGGTTAGCCCAACACCAAACAGTATCAAATAATTAATATATCAGCGTCACCCACATAGGGTTAGTCTAATATTAATCAGTATCAAATATTATTTCGGCGTCACCCACATAGGGTTAGCCAAACACGAAACAGTATCAAATAATCAATATATCAGCGTCACCTACATAGGGTTAGCCCAATATTAATCAGTATCAAATATTATATCGGCGTCACCCACATAGGGTTAGCCCGACATCAAACAGTTTCAAATATTATACCGGCATCACCCACATAGGGTTAGCCCAATATCAAACAGTTTAAATATTATATCGGCGTCACCCACATAGGGTTAGCCCAATATCAAACAGTTTCGAATATTATACCGGCGTCACCCATATAGGGTTAGCACAGTCTCAAACAGTTTCAAATATTATACCGGCGTCACCCATATAGGGTTAGCCCAATAACAAACAGTTTCAAATATTACAATATTTTTTAAAAAATCCTTCAGAATAGTCGAACTGTTATTTTCAAGCCATCATTCAACAAGGTTGTATCATCCTTAATAAATTATAAAAGTATTAGTCAACAAGACTTATCCAGATTGCTCGAATATTCTGACCCTACCTGCCTAAACCTAACTGAAAAATTACCTAACGGTGGGAACTCATTTCCAATTTACATGGTTAGGTCTTTCTCTTGCAAGAGAAGGCTTAAGAACAGGACGAACGAATCGCGAAAGTCTGACACTCCATTAAGTGTCAACCAAGTTAAGATTTAATATGCCATCATGCATAAACAAAATAATCGTCGTCATGCTTAAACCTCATCATATCAAAACCACCGAAAAAGATACGATGAAGCCTACTAAGCCAAACAAGTGACATGAAAAATCACATCCACCCAGAGGGGGTTTACCAAAGAGAACTCAACATCATAAACTTTTACTCCATCGGACGGATATTGCGTCAAACGGAACGAAAGGTTAGGAGGCATGCGTTCTGATGAACGTTTAAAAGTAGAGTTACAGGATAACAATCTCAAACATTAAATCTCAGATATTAAATCTCAAATATTTGGTGTCAAATCTCAAACATTTGGTGTGAATTGACTGATTAGCATTTTATTAAGGCATCATCCGTCTTGGATTATAGCCTCCTAACTTGGCATCACCCGCCTAGGATATAGCCATACCAAATGGCGTCACCTGCATAGGCTATTTGCCCTACTCTGGCATCACCCGCCTTGGATCTAGCCATTACCAAATGGCATCACCCGCATAGGCTATTTGCTCCGGACACAGGGAAAAAGGATACACTTGCTTGGTGGCCAGCCAATGTAATAGGTGGGAAAGGGACTAGTTCATATAATGATTCTAAGTTCGAGCTTAAGGCTGAATGGTTTGGATAGGTTCAAACAACAAATCAACATTCTTTTTTTTTTTTTTTTTGCATAAAACGCAATAAATCAATTCACATCCAAAAAAACATCACCCGCACGGGATCTAGCCATATCAGTGGACATCACCCGCATTGGATCTAGCCATACCAAATGGACATCACCCGCATTGGATCTAGCCACTATTCAATGGACAATCACCCGTATTGGATCCGCTCCCTAACTCGCATCACCCGCCTTGGATATAGCCATATCAGTGGACATCACCCGCATTGGATCTAGCCATACCAAATGGACATCACCCGCATTGGATCTAGCCACTATTCCATGGACATCACCCGCATTGGATCAGCTCCCTACCTAGCATCACATCAAAAAAACATCACCCGCACGGGATCTAGCCATATCAGTGGACATCACCCGCATTGGATCTAGCCATACCAAATGGACATCACCCGCATTGGATCTAGCCACTATTCAATGGACAATCACCCGTATGAGCATAGCTCCCTAACTAGCATCACCCGCCTGGATCTAGCCATATCAGTGGACATCACCCGCATTGGATCTAGCCATACCAAATGGACATCACCCGCCTTGGATCTAGCCACTATTCAATGGACCACACCCGCATTGGATCAGCTCTGGACAGGAAAAGGATACACTGGTGATCAGTCAGCGTAATAGGTGGGAAAGGGGACTAGTTAATGTAAAATCTAATTCACAAATTCTCCGCCCACACGGTCGGTTCATTATCATAAAAAACTCAATATTATGAACAGCGATTTTTTCGGAACATCATTAATTGGAGACGTTTAGCCCGTCCAACCGATTTTTAAAGCAGTTCAATGACAACTATATCTTTTGCTTTTATCAAGCTTAACTTGTCTCGAAATCATCGCTCGTCCATCCATATTTTACATGAAAGCTTAACACACAGTGGTGACACGTAAATGCAACAAGCATGGGGAAGTTAAGTATGTTTTGACTGTAAAATAAGTGTAGTCAATTGCAAATGTCTAATAGTATTGCCACTGTTTATCAAGTTCTACAAATGTCAACCTGACAGTTTGCCCGACCAGAAATATTAAATTAATATTGAAGGTAAATAGGAAATTATAAATTTTTTAATTCCAATTTTATCAAAGCGATTTATATGACGCAAGTATCAGTCATGTCATCAAAGTCGAGTTATTCAGTTTTTAGATTTTGAGCTCAACAGAATCTATCATCGAATTAATCGATATCCAAAAATCGAACTAATCGATATCCAACAATCGAACTAATCGGTATCCAACAATCGAACTAATCGGTATCCAACAATCGAACTAATCGATATCCAACAATCGAACTAATCGATACCCAACAATCAAACAAATCGATATCCAACCATCAAACGAATCGATATCCAACCATCAAACGAATCGATATCCAACCATCAAACGAATCGATATCCAACCATCAAACGAATCGATATCCAACCATCAAACGAATCGACATCCAACCATCCAACTAATCGATATCCAACCTTCAAACTAATCAACACAACATCCGAACTAATCGATACAACATCCGAACTAATCGATACAACATCCGAACTAATCGATCCAATATCCGAATTAATTGATACAATAATAGATTTAAAATATATTCAATAATCAAACTAATCGGTCTCCGTTTTAACAGTCTCGAGATTATTAAGCAATTATTAATTATTTGAAATATTTTAAAGGAATTTCTAAAATATTTTTAAAGTTGAAAGTGAAAGTCCCTTGTTTAATGGGCATTTTTAAAATACGAGTAAAAGTATTTTCACCGAATGATATAAATTATTATTTGCACTCCGATATATCGCGCGTCACGAAACAGATCATAATATGGCATAGCATTAACCTTATAATGTTTCCACTGCTGGGACTCAGGCCTCCGGCTGGGAAACATCATGCTTGACACTAAAATCTTGACTTTGTTTTGTTTGTCTAATAAAATGAGCAACGCATATTTTTGCTTGCATTCTAAATTAAAACAATTAAATCTACTAGGAGTCGAACCAGTAGTAACTAAAACAAAAGACAGAATTGAAGTCATTTCAATTTTGACAGATGTTTAATTTTAACTCAAAATATTAATTTTGGACGTTTGATTTCATTCTCACCATATTTTGTCTATGGCAAGAAATAATTTCTGACCTACCCTTTTTATAGCAATATTTATTTTTAAATTACTAACTTGCGATTTTCCGGAGACGGCTCCGGAAAATATTTGTAGGTTTCTTTCTACAGTCATGGATAACACAACCAGGTTTCTTTACATAGAAAACGAATGGGAGACGGACCCGAGAAGTCAGGCGTTCAGGACTGACAAGGACCATGACAGCTACTGACAAAATGACAATGACAGCTACTGACAATGACAGTGACACGACAGCTACCACCCACGACAGTGACATGACAGCTACCGCCAACGAAAATGACATGACAGCTACCGTCAACGACAACGATATGACAGCTACCGTCAAAGACAATGAAATGAAATGACTGCAACCGTCAACGACAACGAAATGACAGCTACCGTCAACGACAACGACATGACAGCTACTGTCAAAAACAATAACATGACAGCTACCGTCAAAGACAACAACACGACAGCTACCGTCAAAGACAACAACATAACAGCTACCATCAAAGAAAACAACATGACAGCTACCGTCAAAGACAATGACAACTACCGTCAACGACAATGATATCTACCGTCAACTAAGAGTGATTTGAACTATTTGTTTTTACCGTTAGTTTTAGTGCGTCAAAGTCACGTTTACAAAAAAGTATTCAAAATGGAAACTAGTTTTGGGCAAAGAGTCAGGAAAATTACACGATACACATTTCATAAAATCAGGAAACCAGTGATTACAGAGTAAATTATCTCACCATCCGCTGGTTCTAGCTGCACTGTCTTGAAGAGCGTCCATTCCTTGCTTATGTGGTCAGCGTAGCTACACGCCTGCTCCGATGTGTAGTCACGTCAACACTGGACGTCGTCAGCATAACGGAACTCTTCAATGTCTGGATCATGTCCTGCTTGACTTGTCTTCGGTCTTCTTCAGTTCGTAATGGCTTCGTCAACATCGGCACACTGGGGTTCTTGATATGAGAGCGCACTTCAGGATCGAATGGCAGTAGGTAGGAATTGCCATGATCTCATGAAGGCGCAGGGTAGCGAAACGTGCTGGAGTCACGGCTTCAGTAAGAGCGGGCTGGATCCCACCGCTGCTGTCGGCGCTTGATCGCCATCGAGGTTGACGTCACACAAAATACACACGACACAGTAATATAGAACGACAGGAAAAGTGAGTGATAATAAAGAAATACCTTACATCAGTTCTGGTCTATTCCACGGGCGGCGAAAGAGTGTTTTTTATATTTGAATTACATCCGTTTTTATACCCAACAAATAAGAGAATTTAGGCGGGAGAACATTACACTAAATAAAATTCACTATGAGGGTAGAAAAATACTTAAAATAAATAAATGAGAACGGAAGTTGTCACAGTAGAATTCACTGTGATAATTCTATTAAAGAGAGATTCTAATGGAAAATACTATTTAAATATGAGCAGAATTAATCATTTAAAAGGAAGTTGTTTCATATTAATTTCAACAAGATTTTGCAATATTTAAAAGAATTCGAAAGGAAGTTGTCAAATTAAATCCTCATATTAATTCAAGAGGGTATTTACAACATTTACCAAAGAATTGGAAGGTAGTTATTAAATTCTCATATTAAGTCAAGAAGGTATTTTGGTTTTGCGCCCACATACACGTTCACGTTCGGAGCATACAGTGTTCGCAAACCACGGCGAACCTAAGTGGATACTATTTCGAATGGACTATAAATTCGAATTAAGAATTCGCGCTATAGAATTATAAACTCTATCTATTAGGCAATAAAATTCAAAATCCTTCAAACCTATGTTACACAATGATTACAATTCCTTTAGTAACACAATGATTTACATTGGTAAAAATAATACCCTTTGGCAAGTAAAAAAAACCAACTAACCTGTACATAACTCTGGTCATCAATACCCTCCTTTAGCGGTACATTAACCGAGTAATACCTCCCACTTTCAGCTCCAATCTCATACATATCCCCGGTTCCAGGGAAGAAGTAGTTCCCATACTTGTGGAAGCTCACGGTCATCACCCGGTCGGTCAGGTAGAACGCTTCCTGGACACCGTCCCCGTGGTGCACGTCTATGTCAATGTATAATACTCGAGGGTGGTATTTTAGGAGCTCTAGTATAGCAATCACTATGTCGTTTACGTAGCAGAAACCTGTGAATGAAAAATTGCATTATTAGTTAAGGGTCGTATCACTCTAGCGATTGACGAGCGGCTGCGGGGCAGGACTAGCGAGTAGCAAATGGGTCGCAAACAAGTCGCAGCTACACAGCGAAGACGTCGCGGGCGCGTGGCGAATTGGCTACGTTTCCGTCGCGTGTTTTTAGGCGGGGTGAGCGAGCTGGCGTTTTTATGAGACAGTACACAATAGCGTCCACGCTGCTATTCGCGGCGGTCTCTTTGCGCATCCGCAACAAATTCGCTGCGCTTGCGCGGCGTGTTCGTTGCGCCCCGTAACGTATTCGTTGCGTACCCGCTCCGCTTATAGAACGCTAGCAATTTGCTAGTGTGATAAAGCCCTAAGGGGTTTTGTTGTTAGAATAAAATTACCACGAATTAAACTAATATATCAAAAAATCGTGAGTCTTGGAAAGAATTGAGGAAAGGTCTTGCCCAGCAGTGGGACAAAACCTATAGTAAAATAATGTTACGAAACTGGAATGGAGTTTTTCTTTTAATGTAAGTTTGTTTTACATTATGCGATCAACATGTTTATGACTTTGCTCCGATTGGCCCGCTCCAAGCTCTTAACCATTGAAAGAATCTTTCAATAACATTTGCATAAAAGAAATTCGCAAGAAACAGCGCTTAGATGACACATCGTGCCTCCAATCTGCCTCATACCTACCAGTATTTAAATCACTAATTGCTGCTTCGTTTAATAACCAATTTTGTTACAGTTTACAGAAAAATATTTCTTTTCAGTTTTATCTATAACTAGCTTTTACCCGCGGCTTCGCTCCCGTCAAATGACTACCCTACATATCCTACGCTACCCTACCCTACACTACACTACCCTACACTACCCTGCACTACCCTACACTAACCCTACACTACCCTACACTACCCTACACTACCCTACACTACCCTACACTACCCTACACTACCCTACACTACCCTACACTACCCTACACTACCCTACACTACCCTACACTACCCTACACTACCTTACACTACCCTACACTACCCTAATTTACCTAACTTTTTTTTTTTTGAATTTTTCTCTCCGTAAGAACCATCACTGAACTTCAAGGAACATTTGAAAAAAAAAATCAGCCAAATCGGTCAAGCCGTTTTCATGTGATGTCGTGACAACGAAAAACGGGTTTCATTTTTATATATATAGATTATAGTATTCTCCAAAACCTAACACAAGAAAAATAATATCTTCAATTATCTCGTATATACAGTTTAAGACTGCAATCCCACCTGATGGTAAGCTTAGATGCAATAGTTGATGTTGAGATGCACTAGTTTATTAAGAGCTTATTAACTCTAGTCTGTCTTCAAGACATCCAAATTATAAACATACCTGAAGGTTCAAACTTCTTGGCATGATGTAGGCCTCCAGACCAGTTGATTGCGATGTCACAAGCATTGTTGTTGAGCTTCATTGCACCTTCCAACGACGCTCCCGTGTACATTGAACAGAAGTCAAACAGACCCTCAAAGACGGGACAGTCATCTCCAACATTGTAGTGCAGTAAATCTTTAGAGTAACCTGGAATTGAAAGGAATTTTTAAGCATGAACAAACAAGTCCTGAAAAGAGTTTTCTTTTTGATAGGCTCGGGCTTGACCACTATAGACCCTGATGGTAAATGGATGGACCCTGGTGGTTTGCTTGGTATTTGATCAGTTGAGTGAAAGGGAGTGTCAGATATTGACAGTTTTGACTTACACCCACTCATATTCCTTCAGTTGCCAGTGAACTCTTTTGAAAAGTCCTGCAACTCTGGATTGCTTAATATCAGGTGATATAATGGTAAAATGTGACTCTATCAATAAAATTAGGTTATACTCCTGATCGGAGAATACAGCTACAGTGTATTCACCGGAGCTTGAGCCACAAGGTAAACAAAAAAATCATTTTTTCAATATGGCGGGTATAACCCGACCAATGACAAAACGTCACATTTTAATGTAAAATGTTCCCAGTATCTGTGGGGTACAACTTAGTAGTTTTAAAATGTCATTTTAGGTTCTTTTACATGTGAACTATTTAATGCATAATTAAAAAAAATTAAGAAAATAATTTAAGGCATTTATAATGTTTGATTTCAAATAAATCTGAAAGGATAACATAAGTTCCACAGACATCATTCTAAAATATAATTTCTAATGTTGTCAGTGTAGTTATTAATTCCATACTTATTTTTATATGTTCATTACATCAATCGTGACATATAAAGAACCCTTTTTATGGTTTGTTTACCTTTTGGCTCAACCCTCGTTTAATACCCTATACAGGGTGTAAAAAGACCGATCACAAAGCCGATAACTACACATTCTGTACATGTAATTAAGTAACTTAGACCAAAAAATATTGCTGGGAAAAAACTTTTTTTTTTCATCATTAAAAAATAATTAATTAATAATAACTTCGATCAGCTGCGTGGTCGGCCGCTCGAGCTAGGTCGTTGAACTGATCGCTCGCTTGTGTGTGTGAGGCGCTCGTTGTGTTTAGTTTTCATTGCATTATTGTGACTTCAAATGCGTAATTTGTCATGAAAAATTGATATTTTGATAATGTTTGTTCGGAAGAAAGTTTACTAATGATACTTGGGATACAATTCTAAAAAAAAAAAGAAAAAAAATTGTTGACCTTGACCTTCAATATCTCCAGAACTAGTGAATTCCCAGGTATGGTCTAGAAGAAAAAAACTATCCCAGTGATGAGGACTATTTGGGGTTTTCGTTTTCGTTAAGGGTCTTTTTACACCCTTTATATGTAAATTGATTTGACTAAACTTTTGTATGTAAGTCGGCTTCAACTAATGAATTTCCATCATTTTTGCATTGCTTTAAACTATTACAATAAAGTAGTTGTCACGCAATAGGTCTCCTGATTGTGGGTGTGATGATAGTCTGTGTGTACAGTAATTTATTACTAAAACCACTTTTGTTATTGTTTACTTACTCTGTATGTTTTGAGGAGTCACATTTTGCAAGAATTCTATGTAATCCTCGCTGTGGAACCGACACATATCATGCGCGCTAGCTCTGTACGGTTTGTAAATTTGCATTTTCTTGTGAAGCCCATAGTTCAGTACCAAACTGTGAGTTACAGACAATCTGTGCGGCTTCATAGGGTGCCCAGGCCCATAGTGGAAGTTCCCCACGTCGGCATTATAAAAATAAGCTACTTTATGTTGAGTCATAGTGGATAAACAAATACGTATTCCTTCAAAACCAAAATAATGCCAAGAACGACAGCAATAACCAATAAGCGTTTCGTTAGTTCGATGTCACCGAGTAGCATTTTACACAGATTACGGCATTTTTGGGCACGGAAGACGAAACTTTCAGGATAAAATGCTAAGAAAAAGTAATTAAAACACTTTTACAATAATAATTCACAAGAAATACACAGGACAGAAGCTATTATGAAGCTTGGTTCGTCCATCCATGACGCTATTGACATTGACATTAGCTAAACGTCATAAAATGACAAGATTGCTTTTTTGCGAATTTTTTGTCCTTGCTACCTAGGCTATTCCTCTTCTATGCAACTCTTTATAATTTGCATTTTTTTACTTTAGTATTGTTACTGTACATCATAATAGAATACGGATCTAACATAATAGCTATAATCCGTCGGTTTAGGTAGTTAACTAAAGGTAAACAATCTTGGTATGTCTTTTTATGTAAAAGTTGTCTAAAAATTGTATGTAAAATCTTTGCACATAGGTATTTACCTAAATCGATGTTAGCTAATAAACTAAATTTAAATAATCTTTGTGTATATTATATACGACCTCTTTAATATAAAAAGACATACCAAGACTGTTTACCTTTAGTTAACTACCTAAACCAACGGAGTATAGTTATATAGGTAATTGGCTAATTATGTCATTGTTTTTGGCTTATCAAAAGTTTTGTGGCTTGCACATTTAATGGCATGAATTATTTTGTAAACGTCTACTTACTGAGACGTTGTAGATGTGATCACTCGTAGAGAACATTATCAGCTGACAAAACCAATGGAATTTATGATATTTACGTTGGACTAAATGATAATGTGATGTAAATAAATTATAGTCCGTCCTCTACCTATAATATTTTTTTCGAGTTTTTTTTTCTATATTAATGGACACAGATAACCTATTCTAACATAGTCATGCTTTTTACGGTTAAATTCCATTTTATTGCTATTTGTTGTTGATTTTATCTAATGGTTATATTACATTCGGATATTTTCGGAGATCTTATCAGATTATTTTTTATCTCATCAGAGAGTGCCGGTTGATAAAGTAAAACTTGTCAAAATCTAACTTGTCTATACTTACTGCCGGCTCATCAGACATCGTACAGTGTGCGAAGTATTATCGTCCAAAGTTTATTCTTTCTTTGTTTTGTACTGCAGTTACTTTTATTATAAACCTAGTATCCAGGTAAGATGTATACCAACTATTGCTTGTTTATTAAAAACCATTTACATGATATACTTTCACGTAATCAAAATAATAAATAGGACAAATGGTTAGTGGTTGCATGCTGGCCGGCTAAGTTATGTGTTTAGTTTTTTTATTCCGTTACGTAATAGGTACCTACGTAGCGTCTGTGATAGTGGTCAGTGCAGTATTGATATCAATTACACTGTACACAGAATTCTATTGTGGCTGTTGCTATACTAACACCATTGTATTCCAATAAGGTATTTTGAGAAATGACCATCCAACCAACAATAACGTACTTTACATACTAAAAATATATTAAAAACATACAGATTAATCTGTAGAGTCACCTGAATTAAAGATATTTTGCTGCATTAAAATAAAAATAAAAACTTAACATCACTTTAGCTAAGTACATTTATTAGATTTTGTGATGTTTGAATTAACGTTTGAATCCCCGACCGGTCCTATGAGACCGCGCTGTTATTGTTTTACTATTGTGTCTCGTTTTGCGGGTATCTGAGTAAAAACAAAAATTTATATAGGTACCCACCTACTTTTTTAGGGTACACCAAGTCATGATTCAGTAAATTATTTAATTTATATTTTCTATCTTCAAAACAAAAAATGTCAGAATATACTTAATACTTACTTAATAAAAAAAAAACAAATATAAAACCTACAACATGTTAAAAAGCTTATACTAACCTCATTTATACTATGAGTAGTTTTACTGTAGAAGGGAAAAAACAATAAGTCCAAAAAAATATCACTTGATACAAAATTAGAATAGAATACTGGTTCGAAGAGGTTTTAATACGAGTGCATCAACACAAAAACAAGAAAAAGAATAGAAGTAAGTAGAACATAGTTTGAAAAAAATAAATAAAATAGCATCCTAACTGTAGTGTCAAAATAGACCATACAAAACAATTATATAATTTTGATAAATTAATTAAGTAATTATTATTTAAATAATTTAAAATTTTATTATTTAATTTGTTTTATTGCTGTGTGAATTGATTTTATATTTTTATTTGATTGAAGGTACATATACTTAATATATATTTTAATCTTTTGAGTACATTATTAGAGACATAATAAAAAGACAATAGGTGTGCAGACGCCGAGGCTCAACAGATTAATCTAAAACAATTTATTATTATAAAACGATTGCAAGTAGTACCTAACATTGATGAATGATGAGAAACAAGTGGTGTCTTCACTTGGTTTACACTTAGGCAGCCCATGACAATGATGTTGATGTCTGAACGCTTCCAGTGGAAAGGCACTCTGACTCCCACACTCACTGAATAGTAATAGCACCTTGTGTTTGTCAACTGAGGTTAGTACTGTCAGTTACAAAAGTGGTATCTAAGAGAATGGATAAAACTCAAACTCAAAATTTTTATTTCCCCCTACAATAATAATATTCCACAACTTTTCTACAATGCCATCTAATCCCAAACTAAGCAGAGCTTGTGCTATGCTAGACAACTCATTTATATAATTATCTATTTCTAAATACATACTTATTTTATTTAGATAATTTACACCCAAACACAGGACAAAATGTTTGTGCTCATCACAAACATTTGTCCTGGGTGCCAACCCATGATCTCTGGTATAGCAGTCAGGGCCACTAACATCTGTTTTTTTTCCTGAGACTAAATTGACACAGGCAAATGTCAAACTTACAATAGTAATGATGCTATACTCCGTTTGTTTAGGTAGTTAACTAAAGGTAAACAGTCTTGGTATGTCTTTTTATATTAAAGAGGTCGTATATAATATACACAAAGCTTATTTAAATTTAGTTTATCAGCTAACATCGATTTAGGTAAATACCTATTTGCAAAGATTTTTACATACAATTTATAGACAACTTTTAGATAAAAAGACATACCAAGATTGTTTACCTTTAGTTAACTACCTAAACCGACGGAGTATAGTTCTTTTGCGTTGTGACAAGTTTGACAACACACCATGTGATTTTAGTCTCAGAGATTAAAAAACCACCAACAGGTCAGTGAACTGTCTCTTTTTTCTTTGTGTAAAAATGTTTACTTCCCATACAATTTAATTGTAAGTACTCTACCTGTAAATTACCTGTAAAATTGTTTATAATTCTATAGCAATAAGAATTTCTTAATGTTTCTAAATAGATACTGATATAATGCATCAGTTTGCAACATAAAAATATTTATTTTTATAAATATTTATTTAATTAACTTAAAAAATTGCAGTTATGTTATAATATTTAAATCAAATCAAATAATTATTTAATTGACTGCAATATTCTTAAATATTCCTAGGGCCCAAAATGACGAATAATTCTATCAGCCATACAACTTAATTATATTAAAATTCAAAGAAACAAACATTTCTTTCCTCACCTGTACCCCACCATTGAAACTAATCGACAGAGAAACACTTTATATAACCAGTAGCCAAGGCACACCACAGAGGCCAGTCACTCGCCGCACGCAACCACTGACCGTCGTCACAACTGAACAAAAAAAAACACCAATTGTTTATGTGCTGTTCCATTTTCGAAAATGGCGCGAATATTGAGATGTGCGATTGTTTTGTTAATAGCAGACGGCACTATGGTCAATTTTAGGGTGTTTGCGAGAACCATGGCGTCGGTTGCGAAGAGTTTTGAAGCGCAACAGGTGGTTCCCGACGTCGTGTCGAAGGCGCCTGCTGCATTGGCGACCGTAAGTATTAAAACCTTTATTCATTTAATTGTAGTTTGATAACAATCGAGTTTTATTGGCAAAATGCTGTGGTAAGTGAGTGATTAGTTGTAGTTTTGATAACAATCGAGTTTTATTGGCAAAATGCTGTGGTAAGTGAGTTGTTGGACGTATTTGAGAAAGTTTTCTCTGCCGATACTTGGCTGATGTGACCCAGTCACCTAGTTTACCTTCTTTGTATGTGTTTAGATGTTCGGGTCAAAATGAAGAGATTAAAAAATACACATCTAAGAAAGGTTTTTAACGATTTCAATGCTTAGCTAGGTACAGTCGCGATCGAATCAAAATTAAATACTTAAGAGAAGTTCTCTGGAACTTCAAAATACCCGAATCCCCCGATCGGTATTAGTTAAATGGTTTATATCTAGAGATATAAACTAATAAAATTCCGATCAGCTCTAAGCTACTCTGCTTTCAAGTTCAAAAACCGTGGTCAAATAAAAATATCACTTAAAAATACAATACAATGAAAAGAAATTATAATAATTAATGCTAGGTACTATTGATTCTGACGCTAAACTCCAAACAATTCGTATCAGTTCCAAATAATTATTAATTCCTACCAATATTAAAAATGCGAAATTTTGTACGTATGGATGGATGTTTGGTACTCTATTAAATGCAAAAACTACTGAATAGATTTCGATGAAACTTGGTATTTTTCCGATACAGTTATTTTTACACTTAACCCTAGTGACATTATGTAAGGCTCTTTTTATGTTTTTTTTTAAGGTGAGAAATCATTAAGATTATTTTACCCCTTCAGTAAGTATTAGTATTTTACTCTAATTAGCAACATTTTACCCCATCATTTGTATTTTGAACTAGGTACGTAAAATGCACTTGAGTTCTTGATACAATACCTTGACGCATATTCTTGCTTTTAATTCAACTATAAATTATACTATATATCCCCGACTAACGAGTTATAGGTCGCGGGTTTGAACCTAGCCAGGTGCATTACTACTTTATGTAATTTATTTCATCTTCACTGCTCTAGAAACGGTGAAGGAAAACATCGTGAAGAAACCGGCATGTCCTAGAACCAAAAATTCGAAGATATGTGACATCCACCAGTACGAAGTGTGCGTGGATTACGGCTCATTCCCTCTGCTAGAGAGGAGGCCTGAGTCGGCTGAGTCCCTACAGAACATTACATGGCCGATAATGCAAATAAAAAATATTCATTTATTTTTATTTGCATTATATTAGTTCGTTGAGACTTGAGACTCAGAACGATGGTAGAGATTTTTTTGTTGTGACAGGTACTGCTTTAGTGGTTTAGTTTTGATATCTTGATATCTCATAGCGCAAACCTGTCGCAGTAGCTACATAGAACCACTCGTGTGTATGTAACTGACAAAGATACGATCTAAACAGCAAACCGGAATTATAACTTTCGATTACAATAGAATACATATTCTTTATTGTACACCTAACATGTGTTTAGAATCCATTCTATATTTATAGCATCCTTTATGGAAATTCATAATAATAAGTTAACGCTTCAATAATAATTATTATACAATGAAACAACATATATTATTATGTTTTTTCATTTAATACATTGTGCGTCTTCAGACATCAGACTTCCTAGATTAATGAACGATGATTCAAGTCGTTCATTAAACTGGGAAGTCTGAAAATTGCTGTCTAATGTGACGCATTGTTGTGATCTGTAACCATTTTACATGACAATGCACAAAGGAGTGTAATATGTTATCAGATAATATGATATCATAGTTTCCCAACCTTTTATGAACCACTGCCCTCTTTACAAGGAACCAAAATTCCAACCTTTAAGTTATGATGTCAGCAAACCGTAGTGGCCCCCAGGGGAGCCTACTGGGGCTTAGGTTAACGAAAGAGAACCCCGGGATCCTGGAATTAGGGTAAGGAAGGAACAGGAGTAATTAGGTTTTAGTCAGTAGAAGTCTGACACACTCTCCTGCTCCGCCCACAGCGGGAGAAGTCATTTTGATGATTCCCCACCTTAAAAAAACCTTTACATAATATTTAATTATTATACCAATTTTATAAGTCTGTCTAGTGTCTGTAATCGAGATACTCATGCTTCTGGTTGAGGGTCGTGTTTATTAATTATTTTTATCTCCCCCAATTTGCCTTTGGATCCGCTACCAACAAGTTCCGCTACAAAAAGTTCCAGCGTTGGGAATCTATCCTCTATATGTTTGTTTGTGGCACTCTAAAAACCACAGAACAGTGTTCTGTGCTAAAAACCAAACGAGTAGGTCGATTTTGATAGATTCCTACTTCAATCGATTTGTCTTAAATCTGAATGAGGTTGTGAACTCTTGACATGAGAGTATGACCTACTAGAAACATTTGATTTAAATTTTTCACATTTGGCAATAGTAGGTAATTGCCTACATTGCTAATTACAAGCTTCCAAATATTTGAACATGACACTAATCTAAATTAAATTTGTCGCCAAATACCTTCCACACTATCGAAAAACAACAAAAAAAAGTTGACGAACTACATAATTATTGTGTTCATGCTGGTATAATTGAATAGATATGAAAAACTACATTTGTGTTCATGTTGTTGGTATCATTGAATAGATACGAAAATTTTCTTTAGATTTCTCAAATACACACATCAAAAGTGTCTAGGGATCAACATATATTTTTGCAATAACTTTTCTCCTGATTGATCTTAATTAAAATTTTCTTTAAGGATTCATCAAATAAAGTGTTTTCGTTTGTCACAGTAACGATAAACCAAGTCACCTTTGCATTAATAAAGAAACATTGCCATTTTTCTAATTAAGGGATTTTTGACATTTGAACCACTAACATTAAAGTTCGAAAAAAAGACTGAAATAACAGTTTTCTTTAAAATTTTATTGGGTAACTTAAACAACTAATAATCCGTGTTTCTACCGCGAACACTAACAACACAAGAACATCGGTTTGGCATACTCAAAATGAGTTCATCCAAATCACGCTGTGGAATGGCCGCCCATGTTCGTTGCAACAACAAAAAAAGGTCTTCTTGCGACTGGATACCCTCCATATTCGGCAGAGCTCTTCTCTGTAGCATATCCCATGCATGCTCAATCGGGTTCAAGTCTGGCGACTGAGCAGGCCAGGGCAGGACATTGATGTTAGCTGCGGCGAGAGTCTGTCTTACAACTCTTGCTGTGTGCGGTCGTGCATTATCATGCATTAACTGAAATAAGGGACCGATTTGCACTTGTAGAGGAACGATGACGTCTGATACAATCGTCTCAGCATAAATTTGAGCGTTGAGGTTGCCTCTGATCCAAATCAACTCAGTTCTTCCGCCGATCCAAATAACCGCCCATACCATGATGGTTCCACCACTATAAGGATGGACTTCCTGGCAGGATTTTAATCGCTGTTGGCGTCCAGGGGTTCTCCAGTGTCGTATACGGTCTTGTATCCGGTCTCACACCAAAACGAGACTCATCAGAAAAGCACACGAAACGCCATTGTTCTTCTGCCCAATTTCTGTATTCAAGAGCCCATTGATATCGAATCCTACGATTGTGCATTGCTATAGGTGGTACCCGTAGCGGTCTTCGGGAATGAAGGTTCACTTCATGCAAGCGGTTTCTGACTGTTTGGTCGCTAATTAAGTTCCCTGAAGAGTGATGAAGCCTCACGGCTAACATCATGGCGGTTATTGTTGGAGCTCTTCGAGTTAAGATTTGAATGTATCGGTCTTGTCTCCATGTGGTGCAGCGATACCGTCCTCCATGGCGCTCAGCCACGGTACCAGTGCTTCGGTAACGTGTCCAAAGTCGACTGATAACACTCTGACTTGTATTCAGAGCTAAAGCCACAGTACGTTGCCGGGAACCAGCTTCTATCATTCCCACGGCTCTGAGCATTTCTTCCCTGCTTAAATGACGTCGCCGCTCCATAATAACGTTGGTTTTAATCAGTAGTAGGGAAACAGTAGCACTAATAATGTCTTCAATGCGTTGTAAGTTTTTTATAGGGAAAATATTGACAGCTGATTTTCATCTTTTACTCGAATTTGATTCACAGTTCCTGATTCAAATTATGAAATGCACCAAAAAGGATCCATATAAATTTATAAAATCATAAATTTATTACAAAGCCACATCTCAATCTCAAGAAATCCGCATAAAAATGCTTGATCCCTAGACACTTTTGATTTGTGTATTTGTTAATTTAAATGAAGACATTTTGCAATTTGAAGTTGGTTGGCAACCAATATCACTTTTTGTGACATAATGTATAAAAATAATGGGGTCGAGAGCACGATTTTAAAAATTTCATCATCATCTCAGCCAAATGACGTCCACTGCTGGACATAGGCTTCCCCCAACCGTCCGCGTCGCCACAACGACTGGTCCTGTGTGTCTCGCATCCATGGGATTCCCGCGACCCACGCCAGGTAATCGGTCAAAAATATATCAATAAAGTGTTGGAAATCAAAACATTTTAATCAACGATTACAAGAAAAAACATAAAGGTAGTCCCTTGTTTAGACTAACCACTTTTCAAGCAGATTGATGCAATTGGCAGCATCACAACTGTGATTAAATTAAAATAAATGTCACCAACTCCGACCCCGTCATTGTACGCTCGGAGTACGTCTGCGTGAAGCTTGCATACAAAAATATGAAACTATCGACAAAGCTGCAGCGTTGTGCCATCATGTCAGTAGACAGTAGGCCTAACTGTTTTGATTCCCATCACACTCGCAGACCCCTTGCCTGTATAAATGTTAAATTAAAAAGTATTTTTGTTTTACACACTACAAAAACCCGACTTATCTGGCAAATTTTGGAAAAAAAGATGATAAAGTTTTTGTTGCGCAAAAACATATTTGTTTTGCCAACATATCAAACCGGTTATAAATGTCAGACTGAATTACAATGCAGAGTGGCTTCGTGACTATACTGTATTAAATTACTATCTAAAAAACCTTGCTCTAAGAAGAGGAGATACTTCCAGGCATGAATTAAGGACTTCAGTCCTTCTATTAATTAGATGATGATAATAGCCGGTCCGACAGAGAGCAGTCAAGTGGTGGCCAAGCGGTAACTGCCCCGACTTTTAAGTTGTAGGTCGCGGGTTAAAACCCAACCAAGTGCATTACTTTGTGTAATTTATTTCATCATCGCTGCTCTCAAAAAGGTGAAGGAAAACATCGTGAGGAGACGGCATGTCTTAGAACCAAAAATTCGAAGACGTGAAATTGACCAATTCGCGCTGGGCTTGCGTGGTGGATTACGGTCCATTCCCTATCCTAAAAAGGAGGCCTGAGTCCCAACTGTGGGAACATTACAAGGCCGATAATGCTAATAGAAAAAAATATAGCCGATTGCCCTTATAATAAGGCACTGCAGTGAATTGCATGTCACCTACAGTCGTCAATTGTGAGTGTAACTGTGTGTATGAATTATTTGAATGGTGTGTGCGTGTTGGTTTTATGTACTTTGTTGTGTGTAAGCATGAGTCTGAGTTATACTTGACTAAATAAATGGTATACATGTACCTAATATACAATAAGAGGTCGTCAGTTACACGTTCGCTGATTCACGGTCATCATTACAGGATTCATTTACTGTAATGTTGGTAGAACCATTGGTCCTGCGTTTGATATGGCCAGTCTATTCCTCTTTAACTTTACTAACTCTTTAATGCAAGCCTTGTTAATGACGTCTGTTTCGGATAATTATTATTCTGATATTACGGTTCCTGTATAGCTAAAAGTATTGCCAAACCAAAGTAGTAGTGAGCGAGCAAGGCATATTACTCGTAGAACGAATGGCTGATGTGATCGAAAGGTACGGGAGTGGGATTGTGAAATAATGACCGGTCAATTTACATTCCAGCGTTTTAATACACACAGGATTGATCATCGAACATTCGGGCAGATACAATCAAAATTGGTAAACTATGCTAGTATTACCTACATTATTATCTGTGCTCCTACAAACAAAAAAAAACTCCACCTATTTATAATTTTAGTGTAGATAAGTGATTTACGAGCAATTTCAGAGTAATTTCGTGATAAGAAAATTGGTTTTGGTATTATTCAGTTATGTAACCTTCATCTTCATATAAAGGAAGAAAGAAATATGTATTAGTTTGTTCTTTTCGTTGTTTTAACAGTTTTGCATTATATTGCTGAACTACCTAGTATTGGCTATACTAGGTAGTTTCAATACCTATAAGGCAAATTAATAGAAAAATAAGCTATTTTGTTTAAGTTAAAAGTAATTTTAAAGTATGCTTAAAGTAATCGTTACTGTAAAGGCTCTTGATACCTCTTATTTTTCTGGTTCTTTTTGCTATTTACAGATCTAGACAATATTGTATTATCTGATTAAAAAATGTGTATATTTCCTCCGACTCATTATTTAAAATTATTTATCGGAACATCTATGATTTTTTTCTAATATATTATTTATCACAAAAAAATAGTAGGTACAAAGGCACCGAAGAACCATCCGATAAGTTTTTAACCGTAAAAACATTAGCTTGCAAAAAGCAACCAAAAATGTTTATTTATTGTTGATGTTTAAATGTTTTGTTAGTGGCAAATGTTTATTCTCTCTAAAAACGTTTTTGAAACCTTTTTAGTGAGAGGTATTTTTATTCATCACACTATATTTACACTGAAAACCGTACTTATAATTTATTCAATAATTTCAGTAGTTATACAAGCTAAACAGTTATGAATAGTTTATTTTTTTTTAATAAAAATATGGTTTAATGCGTTTTTAATAACAATTTTAATATTTTTCTACTGGCTTTAAAATCATTAAATCCATTATAAACGAATTTATAGTTCATTTGATGGTAGGTAGTTTTGGCTATCTGTGCATCGACCAATTTTGGCGCTTGAAAACTCCTAAAAAAAAAAAGGTTTAAAAAAATACAATTTGCAGTTGTTGTTGCTGTTAAAAACTGTTATTGGCACTGGCAAAAGTGTTTATTGGTCTTTTGTAGACTAGTATCACTGAATTTTTAGTGAATAAGAACTGGACCAATGTAAATCATCATTACATTTTTGTCAGATTTGATACAAGATGAGGCGGATGGATTATTTTAGAAAGAAAAGGATAGGTGGCCACATTGTATAAATCCGACAGCTGTCACCCGCACCATCCTATAGTAATTGTAGTGTAGTTATAACCGTTGCAAACTGGATAGACGATTGACGAGTTGTAACTGCTTTAATTCGATTAACGTTGGCAATTTGACATGACGGCACCGGAAAACCACTGTATTGTCTTAACTCTTCCGCAAGCTTGCGGCCATGTTGTGTTGATTACAAGATGATGTCACAGAGGGAAAGAAAAAAGGGTTTATTTTAAACGTGTGCGAGCAAGAAAAAGCGATGGAGGTATACACCCTACATAGCTCCATGCCTTTAACAGTTAATTTTAGGTTGTTCGTGATACACCTCCTCCACCTCCTCAAGGCTTCAAGGGCTTCAAGTAAACTCGATTTAGTAATCCCCGAATCAGAATCACGGTTCTAAAACATGGCCTTTTTGCAAGTGGTCCTAGAACACAAAAGGACACTGACAAAAAACTAGACACCCTAGAGTCGCAGAAGTTATTTATAATTTTCCACCTCAAAAAAGCTATAGGTACTTACTTACCTACTTCTGTAAAGTGTTATCAAAATCGATCAATAGTTTTTGCGTGAAAAAGTAAAGAAAAATCCATACAACCATACTTTTTGTTGAAGCTTTTTTTGTGCCATTCTTGTCTATTTTAACTTATGCTCATATTATGAAAAACTACAATAGTATTTGATGTTATCGTTGATAGTTGTATGATATCATCATTGTCCTTCATCCCAGGCTACTTGAAAGAGTAATGAATAAACTTTATTTAACAAACTATGAATCTATTTGCTCCAACACTAAGCATCTTATGTGTCTACTATTTTTTTACTATTTTTTAATATTATAATTGCAATAATAGTTACCTTTTCACAGCTGTGTATAATTAAACATTCTGAGTATATCGCATACGATCTTATAGCAGTAAAAAATATCATATTTATTCATTTACAAAAATTCTAAATATTTTATTGAAGAATAGAAGCACCTAATACTGTAGAAAAGACTGCAAAAAACAACCGCGGTATATCATACTTAGCTTCTGCCAGCGGCTTCATCCGCGTAAAAGTATCCCAAGAAAATACACCCAAGATAAAAAAGTCCGATTCAGGACTTGGTTTACCTACCCAAGTGCCGAATTTCATCTCAATCCATTTTTCTATTTTAGCGTGAAGAGATAAAACACATTAATACACAATATCCCAAGAAAATACACCCAAGATAAAAAAGTCCGATTCAGGACTTGGTTTACCTACCCGAGTTCCTAATTTCATCTCAATCCATTCTTCTGTTTCAGCGTGAATTTTAACAAACGCACCCGGTACATAGACAATTACATTGAAAACTTTCGTCTGTACAGGATGACTGTGATATATTTTTAAACACAGCCTCGTTAGCAGATTTAATAATAACCTGACATTACATGGCATAATAACGCACACTTATCTTAATATACATATAACTCGGTGACAAATTGATCACGTTACTTACGCAGGTAAACATCTATTAGGGGAGCAGCATAAAACGTCATTAGCGTTAGGTAGAGTACGCCGGATATGACGTCCGTCAGATGTACTAGGATCTAATAAGCAACTGTAGGTTCTTGGTGCATGTTTATTTAATCAAGGTTTTTGATGCACACGGAATTTTAGCTCTGCCTGGAAAAACTGCCGGCCGGGCTAAACTGAAACCACTGAAAACCATGGGAGACGTCTTTTATTTTCGAAAAGTCGAAAACTAACTGATGTTTCAAGGGAACATACTATGGGGATAATGAGTATACTACCTATTTATTTATTTTATTTCAAACGGAAAACAAACAGTATTAACAAACAAACAAAACAACAAATTATGCAACTATTAACCAATTATATGTTTTCACATTTAAATATCTATATACAACGTGTAACTTTAAATGCGCAAAACCTCAGACACCCCAAACGATTTTTAATCCAATTGACCTAATTCTGAGAGAAAAAAAAATATAAAAAAAAAATTGAAGGTTTTATGTGCTGTTTTAGTTTGTTTAAAATTCGTATTTACATCGAAATGAGTATGATTATTATCCCGTTTATGAGAAAATCTAAATTGGACGACAACCATTTGTGTTTGTTTACCTATTTACGCAAGTTTATGCACGTGATGACTTCATTTGTTAATAAATAGACAAAGCAAAATTTTTAATTATGTTTTTTTGAAAAATGTGACCTATATTAAAAAGTGGTTTTATTGCTTCTACTGGTTATTCTGAACAAACTAATTTCAGGTTTTGCGCATTTGACGTTACACGTTGTATATAGAGCAAGCTTGAAAGAGAAAAAAGCTATGTGCTATTTTATGTCTATCCGTATGTCAAATTTCATCCAAATCCAAATTCGTTGGAACGTGAAAAAGCAACAAATGAAAACTAGAAGGCTAACTTACTTTATGTTGCTGTTCCATTTATTTTTTTGAGGTGGGAAATCATCAAATAACTCCTTCCAGTCTGGGTGGAGCGAGAGGGAGGGTTATCAGACTTTTGCTAAATAAAACCCAACCTGTGTTCTTTTCCTTTGCGTTCCAGGGCCAACTGCCAAAAATCCCGCAACCCATTTCGATACACTCTGTAGTTACGCTACTCTTTATTGGACAACGTTAATGTGTTTATTCAAAACTTATCTAACATATCATAATCTCGTGAGTGAATATTTGTTTTTCCTGAAATCCTAATAAATGTTACATAAAAGATACCATGATGACTGAGTGCAGTTTTACTTATCTGGCATAATAAAACAGCTATATGAGATAACGACCTTTTTGAGTTAAATGATAATGATGGACATGAGTTGAAAATTGTGGTTTTTATTAGGTCTCATTTCCTCCTCGTTAGTCTAAACTTGTCAATGACGATTTACCTTCATTATTCCATTTGGTCACTCAGATATGACGATAAAATAATAATGAAAATGTCACTGTAAATTACCAGAATTTTCTGGATAATTAGAAAATGGTCTATTTGCGTAATAATACTCGAACATAGTCTGAAACGAATAGACGGTAGGTAGGTACTTAACCTTCAATTAATATCCCATCTTAATCATCATTCTCCTGCCCTTGTCCTCCGGTTGTTACTCCGGTTCCATCACGAAAGGAACAAAAACAAAATGAGATTTGTAAAACGATTCAATTATCAAAATTATGCGAAAATTTTAATATAAGTTTTGAATGTAGATCTGGAGCAATATTATCCTTATTATTTACCATTTATGTATATAAAGGAATATACTGTGTGGTATTGTGGTAAATAATTAAAGGTATTTTAATTATATTCAGAGTTTTAATCAACACGAGAAAAATGCAGTACAGAACAAGAGAACGGTGACAAGACACGTCACTCTCAAAAAAACTATTTGGTTGCGTTCCATTTACTCCTAACACCCTCCCTTGGGACGCAACCCCATCTTTGTAATACAATACAAATGTTTTTCGGCCGTGGTGCCTTTAGTTAGATTATCAGCTACCATTTCTTCACCCTTAACATAACAAAACTTTATATCTGAATTGTTAACATGGTCCTTAAGAAAATGATAACGAATGTCAATATGTCGTGACCTAGGTAAGTAACAATCATTGTTAGATAATTTAATTGCACTTTGATTATCACTAAATATGACAAGTGGATTGCTCTGTTCTTGCCCGAGTTCAGCATGCAGTTGTTGGAGCCACAGCGCCTCCTGCGCCGCCGAAGACATCGCCATGTATTCCGCCTCGGCAGTAGACAGTGCCACCGTCTGCTGCTTCTGTGATCGCCAAGATATAGCACCACCCTGTAACAAAAAAATGTAACCCGTGCACGACTTTCTGTCGCGTATGTCACTCGCCCAATCCGCGTCACAATAACCTGTGATTTTCTTATTACCATCTTTGGTGTATATCAATTTCATATCTTTGGTACCCTGCAGATATCTGAAAATTCGTTTAACTGCAGTCCAGTGTGCAGCTGTAGGATTTTTATTAAATCTGCTCAGTGTGTTGACTGCAAATGATATATCAGGTCGTGTACCTTGAGCCAAATACAATAGGGAACCAATAGCCTGCTGGTATGGACAGTCAGTGATATTTTCCTCTTCATTCTTGTCACCAAATTTCATACCAGCTTCAAGTGGTGTTTTCACAGGTTTACAGTCTGACATTCTAAACCTTGCTAATATTTCATTTATGTACTTTTCTTGATCTATCGATACATTGTCTCCATCTCTAGTAATATGTAGACCAACACATTGACTTGCCGGACCAATATCTTTCATTTCAAGGCGTTGCTTTAATTTCTCCTTAAAAGCATTTTTCGTACTTTCTTCAGAAGTAAACAGAATTAAATCATCCACCCAAATGGCTATAAAAGTATTCTTCTTTGCATTATAATAGACACAAGGATCTGTTCTCGACTGAGCCATTCCTAACTCACGCAGTACTGAATTTAGTTTCAGGTTCCAGAGCCTGCTGGCTTGCTTGAGTCCATAAATAGATTTGTGTAACCTGCATACCTGAGATCCTTGCTTATACTCTTCTGGCTGTTGCATGTAAATGTCTGTATCAATATTTCCTTGAAGAAAAGCACATATAGCATCCATCTGATCTATTGCCAGTCCATATCCAGCTGCTAAAGCAAATAGATAGCGAATAGATGTATACCTGACCACTGGTGAGTATGTCTCATCATAATCTGTGCCCCATTTTTGGGCATAACCCTTTATCACCAGCCTTGCCTTGTATCTTACAACATTCCCAGTCTGGTCTGTTTTCGTTTTGAACACCCACTTATATGGAAGAGCCTTTTTTCCTGGGGGCAGATCTGTTAATGTCCATGTTTCATTTTTCATCAGAGAAGAATATTCCTCATCCATGGCTCTCTTCCATTCTGTAGCCTGCGGAGATGTGAGTGCTTCCTGAACAGTCTGTGGGTCAGTTAAATCTGTAAGTAAACACAATAAGCCCATCTTGTCATTTTGATCTGCTTTATTCTGTGATCGTGTTGACCTCAATGTTATATTTCTATTGTCATCTTGTCTAATAGAATATGGAGGATAGTAAGTTTCATCGAGATCTCCAGTGTCAGTGTCATATTCACTTGAGTCATCACTATTAGCATGTGTATCAGAGTCTTTCCTGGACATCACAGGCGCAGAAGTGGACAACTCCTGAGTGCTCTTTTTATCTTTCAGACTGCCTGAGTTTGAACTGGAACTTGCAGTAGCCTCTTGATTGTCCTTTACTGGAACATAAGTTTCACAATCAATTGGTACACTGACATTCTGATCATAATTTTCAATGAAGGCAACATCTCTACTCTTGACAACTTTATGTGACTTAGGATCCATTAGACGATACCCTTTTGTGTTTTCACAATAGCCAACAAAAATCATTTTTGCTGATTTTCTATCCCATTTTTGGCGTTTTTCTTTTGGTATATAAACCATAGCTTCAGAGCCAAATATTCTCATATGAGATAAGTCAGGTTTCTTACCTTTCCACATTTCATATGGTGTTTTACCTTCTAGTGACTTTGTCGGGGAACGATTTATGATATGTGCAGCTGTTGCCAGAGCTTCAGCCCAGTATCTCTTCTCTAGGTTAGCATAGAACAGCATGCACCGAGCTCGTTCAACTAAAGTCCTGTTCATCCTTTCCGCCATGCCGTTTTGCTGGGGAGTATACGGAGTAGAGGTCTGATGAATTATACCATTATTAGATAAGTACTTTTCAAAGTTATTATTGCAGTATTCTTTGCCATTATCAGTACGAAGCTTTGTTATCTTAAAATTTAATTCATTCTCTACTTTCAACTTAAAGTCTTTAAATGTGTCTAAAACATTTAACTTGTCTTTGAGAAAATACACATACACCATTCGTGTGAAGTCATCGATGTAAGTAATAAAGTATTTCATACCGCCAAATGAAGCATTTTCCATGGGACCACACAAGTCGGAATGTATCAGTTCTAGTGGTTTTGCTGCTCTAGAACCAACATTTTTGAATGGTAACCTTGCTTGCCTACCTTCCATACAGTGAATGCATGTGACATTACTTTGTTCCTGAGTCAGAGTCACACCATCAGTACAACTGGGTAGCTTGTTCACATCCGAAATGTTCAAATGGCCCATTCGTAGGTGCCACAGGTAAGTGTTATTACAAATCTGAGAACGGGAGGCTAAATGTGCAACTTCTCTACTTGTGTCTATGACATACAATTTGTTACTCAATGTTGCAGTGCATACCACCTCATCCTTTCCATTTTGAACTTCACAACCCTTGTTATTGAAAGTCACCTTATGTCCCTTATTTACAATAGTACTAACTGAAAGTAGATTAGCAGCTAGTCCTGGAACATACAAAACATTGTTGACTTTTATTACCTTATCATGACTTATGTGTATATCCACACAACCAACTCCCTTCACGGCTAATGGCTCTCTGTTAGCTACAGTAACACGCCTTACAGATGGCTCGGTGACATTGTACATCCAATCCTTTCTACACGTCATATGAGTGGATGCACCTGAGTCAAGAAACCACTTATTATCTTTGGTATTGTCATTGACGGTCGCTGAAAAGGCTGCTACAAAACTGGAGCTCTCTCCTTTGTTTGCCGATTGTTTCTTTGGCTGTTTACAATTTTTGGCAAAATGGCCTTTCTTGTTACAGTTGTAACACCTAGGTCCCTTTGAGTTCACTGGCTGCGCACTGCTGTTGCCAGCTTTCTTAGTGTTTGAGTAGAAAGCAGTCGTTTTTGATGAATGAATCTCTTGTATAAGTTTAGTTTTAACTGCGTCAGCACTTATCTGAATCCCAGAGCTCTCTAAACCCATGATCATAGGTTTGTATTCGTCAGGTAAGCCCGCCAGCATCAAAGTACCAAGCCACTCATCATTAACATCAAAACCAATATTGCGCAGCTTGTGAGCAGTGTTCATAATCTTACTAACATAGTCTTCAACACTATTGCTTGACTCCAGTGTAGTACTTATTAAATCTTTAAGGAGACCTACTCTTCTAGTTAAACCATTGTCGTCGAATGCCCTCTGTAAATTATCCCATACTTGTTTTGCAGTCTTGCAGTCCTGAACATGTACATAATTCTGGGGATCCAATAATAAAATCAGCTTCGACTTCGCCTTGACATCCTTAGCTGCATCTATAGGCTTGTCACCCGCGTGTTCGATGCAGCACCAAAGATCCTCATGTTCTAAATAGGTTTTCAAACTGAATTTCCACGTTGTAAAGTTTTCTCTGCCGACCAGTTTGTCAATACTGAACATATTTGAAGGACCCATCTTGCTGGACAATCTTCAACGGAGTATTTTATTGACGTGATCGGACGGAAAATTTTTCTTACCTCAAATTCAAATTGCAACGACAATTTTTACTGATTGAAGTAACTGAAATTTCCAATTGTACCACTTCTGAACTCTGAACCGGAAAATTTTCTTAACGTCAAATTCAAATTGCACCGACAATTTTTACTGATTGACGTTTTTCCTGAAATTTTCAAACTGTACCACTTCTGAACCACGCTCTGCTACCATAAAGGAATATACTGTGTGGTATTGTGGTAAATAATTAAAGGTATTTTAATTATATTCAGAGTTTTAATCAACACGAGAAAAATGCAGTACAGAACAAGAGAACGGTGACAAGACACGTCACTCTCAAAAAAACTATTTGGTTGCGTTCCATTTACTCCTAACAGTATAGGATGACTAGCGCTCCGCTCCGAACTGGGGTGGAGCGCCCCTATCCTAACAAAACTTAAATAACAGTTTTACACTTAATTTTTTTTTTCGTTAATCTAAACTAGATGAGGCCGATACTTCCTAAAACCGAAACAAACTCGGAGACATAATCTAATTACCATTTTGTTACAGGTAAAGTACCCCAGTGGTGTGGAAGTAGCCGAAGGCAACGTGCTGACCCCTACCCAGGTGAAAGACATCCCTTCAGTCTCGTGGGATGCGTCCCCTGATCAGCTGTACACCGTCGCTATGACTGGTTAGTATCTTTCGAGTTTTTACCCTTCACTTACACTATGAAGATAATGTGCTGGCCTTTACTTAAGTGGCAGACAGTCCAAAATTATTATGGGATTGTTATTTCCTGATTAGCTGTAAACCCTCGCAATGACTAATTACTATTTTCATCATCATCATCATCTGCCTAGCCTTTTCCCAACTATATTGGGGTCGGCTTCCAGTCAAGCTGGATTTAGCTGAATACCAGTATTTTACGAGGAGCGGCTGCCTACCAGACCTCCACAACCCATTAACTGGGGTAACACGGTACTTCATGGCAAGACTGGAGTCACTAATTACTATTTTGTAGAGTTTTTACACATTTTACCCTTCACTTACCCTGTGAAAATTATTCGCTGACTCCTACACAAATGGTAGACAGTCCAATATTGTTATGGATATGTGTCTTCTAATCAGCTGTACACACTCGCAATGGCTGGTTAGTACATTTTTGAGTTTTTACCCCTCACTTACACTGTGAAGATTATGCGCTGACTCCTAAACAAGTGGTAGACAGTCCAACATTGTTATGGGATGTCTTTCCTGATTAGCTTCTTACATTCTTGCAATAGCTGATTAGTATTTTTTCGAGTTATTACCCCTCACTTACCCTTTGAAGTTAACCTATCACATACCCACAAAACGAGACACAATAGTAAAACAATAACAGCGCGGTCTCATAGGACCGGTCGGGGATTCATGAAATAATGTACTGTTGAAAGATAGTCCAAGATTGTCGTGGGAAGGTTGAACTGATCAATTGTATACCCTCGCAATTACTTTGTCGAGTTTTATACCGATGTTACCCTATGGAAATAAACATGTGCGTACTCCGTCATCCGTCGTTGTGTATGTAAAATAAATCTCGTGGTTCATCCAGTGTACAGTACTCGGCACGTAAGTTGGCAAGATTTTGACGTAGTAGGGGTAAATGCGCGCATATGGTACAAAAAAGCGAATGAGCGAACGGGACGTTACGCAGTGCGGGAGCAAAAGTCGACTAACGCACCAATCATAGACTACTATTATAATACTGCACCAATTGCGCTACCTCATACCCCGCGTCCCACTTGACCATCAAATAGATCTAAAAAACGATTTCTGCGCAACTAACGACTCTTGCCAACTTACGTGTCAGGAACTGTGCAAGGCCTACCATCCATGGACGCGTAGCTTCATAGACACGTGTTTTTGTAATACTGCAATGTCGTGCCATCGTGTCGTTGCAGATTCATCGACAGAGTTTCATAGTTTTGTATGATGTAAACTTCACCTAGGTGTGCACCAAGCGTATGATAAGAATGATAACGAATGATCAACTATGAAGCTACGCATCTGTGGACAATAAAACTAAGATTATTTTTAAGACGGTAACATGCTGAATTCTACACAGGTGAAGATTAAAATGTAGATACGGAAATGAAAACATATTAGTTTCGGTTATAGCCGTAAAATATTATAGATCAACATTTTGTATTTTTACTAATTTATGCGAAAGCTAAATTAATATTTTGTAAATACGGTTGGTCAAGCTTTACGGTCATATAAATGGCGATAAGTTAAAACAAAAAAAACTATACATATTATTTTAAAATGGCTCAGTTGATTAATTTAGCCAATTGATTGAATAGTGTTATTAAAATGATTAATTTATAATAATTAATTTGATAACCAAACTAAGCATGAATATATTTTATTTTAATAACATTGAATTAAAAATTATATTAATTTATTAACAATTCACGGGAATGTATTGTGCTATACAGAGTTTTTTAAAGGTGGTCAACTGGTCAATCATCCAATGACTTCTCCCACTTAAGGACGGAGCGGGAAACCGTGCCAGACTTTTACTGACTAAAACCACACCTATTTTCCTTCTTCGCCCTTTGCGTTCCAGGACTACGGGTTTCCCTTTCGAAAATAAACCAACGGCCCCATTAGGCTTCGGCCCTTCTGGACCCCTACGGTTTTGCTGACATTTTTAGGCGCACATGGATACTACGCGCCGTCGGCGTCGGTTTCGGGCTCTACCCGGACGGTTACCATACGGCTGGGCTATGAGTTCGTCGTCCGCAAGTCCACGCCTACGATGGCTAGAAATCGGGGTCAGGGTCCCAGCGGCTGGGGCGTGAGGACGTCCGATCCTTCACGCGTGCGGCCACCTCCTTTGCTAGCATTACTCCTTTACAGAAGAAGGCAACCGCCTGCCATTTCTTTTCGCTCTGGACCATGGCCAGTACCGGGGCCCGGCTCGAGAGCTTGGTGCCGTCAATCGACCCCACGAGGACATAGCGGTGCTCCACGCAATGGTGACGCCATTGAATCTTGTTTTTTATCGTTGATAGGTTCGCGCTTGACCATTATCTCACCTGATGAAAAGCGACGATGCGGTTGACGATGGAGCGCGCTTACCTAGAAGTAATCTATTCACTCTTGACATAAAGGTTCCTGGGTTGTAGCTATCTGGAAACACAGACTCCGGCAGGGAATTCCACTCCTTGGTTGTACTTGTACGTACAATAAATGTGTTCCCAAAACGTTTTGTCCGTATAGGAGGGATGGCCACCATGTACCGGTGGCGCATCGGCGTACGCCTGGTGGACCGATGATGGAACGGGCTAGGCGGAATTAGGTTATGCAATTCCGAGGCACACTCCCCAAAATGCAACCGGTAGAAAACCGACAGGCTAGCGACTCGGCGTCGATGCTCAAGACTTTGAAGCCTCGACTCGACGAGTGCATGCACCAATGATCCTCTTGGCTCCCCTCTCAATCAATTATAGGCGTTAGGTAGGTATCAGGCGAAGGCTCCTCTCAAACTTACTATGTCCGGTAAAACGGTAAAACGCCGTGATGTTTTGCCAGCTATTCCTCAATTGGGAAATTACTGCCATGATTATGACGTGCACAATTGTATACAAGGTGGATTTGTAAAGGCGAGTTAGTAAGGGCAGGTGAATTTGTAAAGGCGAGTTAGTAAGGGCAGGTGAATTTGTAAAGGCGAGTTAGTAAGGGCAGGTGAATTTGTAAAGGCGAGTTAGTAAGGGCAGGTGAATTTGTAAAGGCGAGTTAGTAAGGGTAGGTGAATTTGTAAAGGCGAGTTAGGCGATGCGTGGGGCCGATGTAGTTCTTTCTACCTTTATGTGCATCGGAGGAAACAGTATTAAGACTGCACTAAGTGGATTATTTCAGGCAAACTGGCTCGTATTTCATTAAGTGTTCCGTTTCAGGTTGTAAACACATAAATTGTATGGCCAGGAATGTCCTGAATTAACTCGTTTAATCTTTATGTTACTGGATGACGACATAATAACTCCACTTAGGCAAAAATGGGTACAAAAAATGTTTTGTTTTATTGAAAATTGAGTTTTTTGTGCGTAGTAGGTAGAGGTGCTGTCTGAAATTAACCTTGTAATTGGAAAAAGTCCTGCCTTCTTGTCTCAACTGATGATTATGGTAGGTTTATTGCGTGAAACTTGATAAGCCATTCTGATTGTCAATGTATTTTGATTGGCTATGTATCTGTATTTTTCGTTTGTTTTCATAATGATCGGCTAACATATGTAGTTATTTAAGTCTTGTCAATACTCACTATGGGCCTTGATACCTGAAAATTAAAGATTTTTGTTTTATTTTTTTTTTCATCATTACTGCTCTCTTTGACAAGATAAAAACTTATACTTCCTAAATTCCAGACCCCGACGCGCCTTCCCGCAAGGAGCCGAAGTTCCGCGAATGGCACCACTGGCTAGTGGGCAACGTGCCCGGCAACAACGTGGCGGCCGGCGAGACGCTGTCCGAGTACGTCGGCTCCGGCCCCCCGCCCAACACTGGGCTCCACCGATACGTGTTCCTGGTCTACAAGCAGCCTTGCAAGCTCGAGTTCGACGAGCCTAGGCTTACTAACAGGTTGGTATACTATTTTTGCAGTCATGTGGTCTGAAAACGTCATTGACAATTTACAATTACGAATTGCTCTATCGTCTGTTTTTTATACTCTAAACTAAATTGAGACTGGTAATGTCAAATTACTATAGGAATGAATCCATTTATTTTGTGTTGTAATGTCATTTTAATCTCAGGGTATAAAAACAGACGGTAGTAGGTACAATATTTAATGCTAATGCACTCGCAGCATATCGTAAAAAAATTAATAAAACTGGACTGCATAAAATTCACTCTCTGAAAAGTGTAAAACAAGAAATATTCTTAGACCTCTAGACAATAAAATATTGCTAAAATTCATTCGGTTCTTAGCGACCGCGACCGGGTCGCTCGACCCACTGCCTAGTATAGATTTGTATGGCACTGGTCGCCTGGTTTGTTTAGAACTCCATACAAATCCATACTATTACAATAGAGGCCAAGTGATAACGGGATTACTCGTAGTGGTAATTAATTTCATCACTGCCACTAAACCCCGGACCGTGTTGAATTACGGTCCATTCCCTCTCCTAGAGAGGAAGCCTGATCCTAAGCAGTGGGAATATCATAAGCTTTAGTGTCAACGTCACATGACTAAACTATAACATCTGCATTTTCCCAGGTCCGGCGACAACCGCGGAGGGTTCTCGATTGCCAAGTTCGCCAAGAAATACAACCTGGGCGACCCTATTGCGGGCAACTTCTACCAGGCGGAGTACGACGACTACGTGCCTATCCTGTACAAGCAACTCGGCGCCTAAGGACAACTGCGAGTTTATACGAATAACAGCCACGGAGGAGATAGCAAATGGAGTAACCATGTAGAATTGAGTCGTTATCCTAACATATTTTAACGGTCATATATCTGACATATAAGGGGGTCACCAAAACAGAAAAGCGTTAAAAATATGGCAACTGATTTTGGAATAAAAAGAAAAGCGTAACGATTATATTGCTACGAATTTAACAAGCAGTTTACTGATAAGAGTACTTTAGCAAGAGGTAATAAAACCATAAACTTGGGTTGGTATTCGCATTTTACAAAAAAAAACCTTTTCTTAAATGATTAAAAATTTCTAATATAACACTAAACCAATCAAAGACTTAGCTGCCTTTTGAATTTATTGTATATTACCTACTGCCTGTGGCTTCACTCGCGTGGTTTGTTGATAAAAATACCCTATGTAACTTCAGGTCCTTAGGTTAAACAGGCAGACAAAGTTACTTTTGCATTTATAATATTAGTTTAATAGATATTTTTTGTGTCATGTGGTTACTCCATTTATTTTTACTCCTTAACATATTGTAACTCGGATAATAATACGCCTTGATTTGAAATGTTTAGTATAAGAAAACAAAAAAAGTTTTGCCTTTGTTAGTGTAAGAGTCGTATTTGAATTGTTTTAGCATTTATTCTTTTGTGAATTTTTACTTTTATTCTTTGTATATGCAGTAAGCTTATGAGCTATTTTAAAGCGTGGAGAATCCTACAATCATTTGAGGTTAGTTTTTAATTACCTATATGATAAATCGTGAAAACGTGAACTTGTGCAATAATGAAACTGTAATAGATGTTTCTTTTCAATTAACTCCATGGCGCCCAAAATTTACGCAATTTTCGCGATTGTTGTCTCGAATTAAATACCATTTAAAAGAAGATACCATTTAACCTATCACATACCCGCAAAACGAGACACCATAGTAAAACAATAACAGCGCGGTCTCATAGGACCGGGGATTCATGAATTAATCTATCACATACCCGCGAAACGAGACAATTGTGTCAATTGGTTTACTATTGAGTACACCAATAACAGCGCGGTCTCATAGGACCGGTCGGGGATTCATGAATTAGGTAATACATTTTTAATCATTTACTACTGGCATTTTTATACTAAAATTGTTTTACTCTTGTCAGACCCATTTTAGTTACAGTTTTGTAAGATAAGTATTGTATTATGAAATACGACTGGAGCATTAATAAATGAGTATGTAAGTGAAAGTTTTTGTAAGCAGATGATTCTAAATTGTCTTCTAGGGGTATTATAGTGGTACACTGTATTTTGTTGTTTTATTTTATGCTAGTACACTACAATTAATATAGGATGGTAGGGGTGACAGCTGTCTGTTTCATACAATGTAACGGTACGTTCACGCGGAGCCACGTTTTCCCGAATTTTAATTTCGTAAGAAGTGGTGGATGATGAAGAAGTGGCAAAACCGAATGTTATTTACTCAGATACCCGCGAAACGAGACACAATAGTAAAACAATAACAGCGCGGTCTCATAGGACCGGTTGGGGATTCAAACGTTAAATTGCCGTATTACACACACAGCACATCTTGCATTGTCGTATCCGACGGCTCCGTATCGAGATCCCGTGTGAACGCACCATTCAGCTTTTCCGCTTGCGCGACACGACAACGATGCATTCGGTGTCAGTTTCGGCAAATAACCGAATCTATCCTTGCGTGTATCGTATGAACGCATGTATTGAATGCGCTATACCACTGCACAGGATCTTAAATTTTGCAGTACGGCCGGATCGGTTTGTAGTCGCAAAATCGGATGTCAACTTCAGCAAGATTTTTTTTTTTTGCCGTGTTTTGAAACCGAATGTATGTATGAACTCATTAATTGAAATACTGTTGCCACTAAACTGAATCCTGCAAAAAACCGACTCAGTCGAGAAACACGTGACGCCGTGTGAACGTCTGTTTTTTAATCTCTGAGACTAAAATGATATTACGTGGGTTGTCACACTTTGGCAAAACACAAAATAACTGACATCATCACTATTGTCAGTTCGACAATTTAGTCTCAGGGATTAAAAAATAAACTTTAGCTACCTATCCTTTTCTCCTAACTTAAAGATGCATATTTTCGTCCTGCTGACACTCTACCCATGCTATGTAAAGAAGACGTGGCCCGACTGGACGCTGGTGTAAATTATGTATTATACACAGTCCTATATCGTTTATCGCTCTCTGTGGTGAAAATCGCAATCAAAACCTTTAACGTGGCTTACGAGAAGTTAGCGGATAAATAAAGATATAGAGGCGGAAAATGATTTTAAATACCCTCTCAGTTCAGTTAACCCTATTGAATGATTTTCACATGAAATAGCCAGTCAGTAGTGTTAAATTTAAAAGGAAAATAAGACCCAAGGGAACATACACCCCGGATAATAAGTACCTATTCTGTGTGCTATTTCAGTACATGGTCTACCTACCCAAGTGCCAAATTTCATCCGGACCCGTTCGAGCGTGAAGAAGTAATAATATAATCTTATATATAAAACTAGCTTTTACCCGCGGCTTCGCTCCCGTCAAATGACTACCCTACATATCCTACGCTACCCTACCCTACATTCCCTACCTACCCTACACTACACTACCCTACACAACCCTACACTAGACTACCCTAGACTACCCTACACTACACTACCCTAGACTACCCTACACTACCCTAAACTACCCTACACTACACTACACTACCCTACACTACCCAACACCACCCTACACCACCCTACACTACCCTACACTACCCTACACTACCCTACACTACCCTACTACTACCCCCCCCCCTACTACTTTACCTAACTTTTTTTTTTTTAATTTTTCTCTCCGTAAGAACCATCACTGAACTTCAAGGAACATTTAAAAAAAAAAATCAGCCAAATCGGTCAAGCCGTTTTCATGTGATGTCGTGACAACGAAAAACAGGTTTCATTTTTATATATATAGATAGATTCTCGTGTCACAGTTTTCGTTCCCGTACCTACTCCTCCGAAACGGCTTGACCGATTCTCATGAAATTTTGTGAGCGTATTGAGTAGGTCTGAGAATCGGCTAACATCTATTTTTCATAAACCTCAGTATAAAAAAGAATTATATGGCAAAACAACGTTTGCTGGGTCAGCTAGTGTAATATAATATTCCACAACTTTTACACAACGCTATCTAGTCTCAAGCTAAGCAGAGCTAAACTAATAAAAACAAATCATCACTAAGATGGAGATTTTTTTAATGACGGAATGACGTGCCCATAATAATTTTCCAGTGTGATTTTTCACACGGTGTATTTGCACCCGAATTTCCGATGTTTATAGACAGAGATAATATGATTCGAGTTATCTAATCTAACTAATATTATACCTATGCTTTGCTTGCGACTGCAACCTCTCAGCTCTGTCTATTTCTACAAGTTTTATCGAATCATCTTATCGAAAAGATTACTATTTATTTCGGCAGAGGCGTAGCGTGTACGAATTTAGACGTGGGTGAAGGCATATCTATGGGTCCTGTTGATTTCTTAAATACAAAAAATATTTTTCGACCAAGGCTAGATAGAGACAGCGACTATCGCAAGCTAGCGTTGGGTACGCCACAATCGTGGCAGTAAGTGGAGTGTGACGCAGATTTTTACCAGACATGGTTGTTTTGAGACGGACCTGTCCGGATGTAGAGGGAGGAAACGCAAACCACGGTATGATATGTCATTTAAGCGCAGGAGGCGAGAAGGAACTAACGTTACCCCAGCCACGCTCGCAGACTATCCAGAATGGAAAAAATAATTTGACGATATCCCACCTCAAAAAATGCGATGTGAACGAAATGATCGATGGATACCGAAATTTAATTGTGTTAATTTAACCTATCACATACCCACAAAACGAGACACAATAGTAAAACAATAACACCGCGGTCTCATAGGACCGGTCGGGGATTCATGAATTAATAGTAATGTTATAAATACATATATACAAATTTATGAAAACTTGTATTTTTTAGTAATATTGGCTACACGAAATTTAACCCTCACTCTTATCTAAGAATTTATTAAGACGCGGTTATTCGCGTGAGGCCTCTTTACGTGCGAGGCTTTGGACTAGACGCCGCTTCGCCCACGCCTAACTACGCCCCTGTATATAGGCACTAATATAGGTAAAACTGCAGGTGTTTGTAATGTCCATTATCATCTTACTAGCAAGATGAATCGCCTGTGTCTCTTGTTAGTTCTTATTTCGTGTGTAAATAGTTATGTAGCCGGTCAAGAGGTATCAAGCCAGGCTTATTACGATAATGAGGTTATTCCCGATGTGTTAAGTGTTGTTCCTGAAGGATTTTTGACGGTAAGTTAACAATGTTATAAAAAATATTTATGCTTATACTTGACCTAGGCCTTCATGGGTCGCAAGATTGAAAGAGGCCCTGGCCCTGGATTGAAACGGGCTAGTGAAAAAACGCGGGTAGATCCAGTAAAAACGACACTTTGGACACCCAGAGAAGTTTTGTGATGATTTCCCACCAAAAAAATAAAGGCCATACACAGATCTTATTAGTGACATTTTTGGGGCTGCAGATACTAGCTATTTTGCCTGTAGGTACCTGCCGGAGTAAAAGTTCAACTTGCGGTTAACAATGCATTCAAAGTATGGTGAGTCGCAGCACAGTTTTGTCGTATAAGCATTAATCGCACATCCATTTGTTGACCTCAAGTAGATAGTAGGTACCTACACTAATTGGCCCCTGCTGCCAATAAAGAAACCAAAGTGGTTTCAACTAAATGTTTTTCAACCAACGGTCTATCATCATCATCATCTCAACCGCAAGAGATCCATTGTTGGCCAAAGGTCTTCATCATGCATCGCCATATCAACTTACGAATCGTCTCTAGATTGTTTTTAGAGCCTTTATCAGGTTCAAAATTCAAGTTCAATCAACCTTGTGGAGAACTACCTATCTTTATTGATTTATTTTATACAATACTTAATCATAAAGATAACTAGATACCTAGGCTGGTAGGTATTATCTATAGCCTAAGTACTTTTCCAAATACTTTCATCAGGAATAGAAAAAACTCTTTCTTTTCTGGTTGGGTCGCCAAGGAGTGTCGGACTTTGCTGACTAAAATCTATCGGTATAGCTTAGGTGTTCCTTCAGTTACGATATTGGAAATCTTCGTACTTAAGGCGGGCGCGACGTTAGAATTATCCATACAAACGTAATACCAAAATCATTTGCAGTTTAAGCATATTTACACCATAATATGATAAATAATAAGACAATAATTATTTAGGTTCCTACGTCGTCTTTTTGTTCAAAAACTTTCGAAACGAAATTTAGCGAATTTAAATTTGCGCTTTTTTACAGTAAACGCGTACACCGCGCGCTATTTGGAGTTGAAACGAAATAAAATACGTTTTTGAGGTTGATGGAATCAATCCATATAGTATAAACAATTCTTGGACACACTGACTGGAGTAAAGTCATCATCCGCACACTGACAGCTGCTTGCTGTGATAGCAATACAAACTATTGGAAAGGACATTGCCAATCCTTGTATGGGAGTTGGACCAAGTGCTGCCCAGAATGAAGACCTAGTGCATTTTGTTCCTCAGGCCAATACTAATCATTAAACCGAAGCGCATCAAAATCGGCTCCTGGAGTCAAGAAAAAAAAGGGTTTTTCTAACCTAACCTAACCTAAGTTAAAAATCTTTGTGTGGAAGATTGACCAAGTGCTGCCCAGAATGAACACCTAGTGCATTTTGTTCCTCAGGCCAATACTAATAATTAAACCAAAGCGCTTTAAAATCGGCTCATGGAGTCAAGAAAAAAAACTGTTTTTCTAACCTAACCTAACCTATGTAAGTTAAAAATCTTTTTGTAGAAGTTTGACCAAGGACTGCCCAGAATGAACACCTAGTGCATTTTGTTCCTCAGGCCAATACTAATCATTAAACCGAAGTGCATCAAAATCGGTTCCTGGAGTCAAGAAAAAAAAGGGTTTTTCTAACCTAACCTAACCTAAGTTAAAAATCTTTGTGTGGAAGTTTAACCAAGTGCTGCCCAGAATGAAAACCTAGTGCATTTTGTTCCTCAGGCCAATACTAATCAGTAAACCGAAGCGCATCAAAATCGACTCCTGGAGTCAAGAAAAAAAAGGGTTTTTTTAACCTAACCTAACCTAAGTTAAAAATCTTTGTGTGGAAGTTTGACCAAGTGCTGCCCAGAATGAACACCTAGTGCATTTTGTTCCTCAGGCCAATACTAATCATTAAACCAAAGCGCTTCAAAATCGGCTCCTGGAATCAAGAAAAAAAACTGTTTTTCTAACCTAACCTAACCTATGTAAGTTAAAAATCTTTTTGTAGAAGTTTGACCAAGGACTGCCCAGAATGAACACCTAGTGCATTTTGTTCCTCAGGCCAATACTAATCATTAAACCGAAGTGCATCAAAATCGGTTCCTGGAGTCAAGTAAAAAGGGTTTTTCTAACCTAACCTAACCTAAGTTAAAAATCTTTGTGTGGAAGTTTAACCAAGTGCTGCCCAGAATGAACACCTAGTGCATTTTGTTCCTCAGGCCAATACTAATCAGTAAAATACTAATTACTAGTATTGGTCCGAGGTGTGATTACAGAAAGATTTTTAAGTTAGGTTAGGTTAGGTTAGAAAAACCCTTTTTTTTCTTGACTCCAGGAGCCGATTTTGATGCACTTCGGTTTAATGATTACTATTGGCCTGAGGAACAAAATGCACTAGGTGTTCATTCTGGGCAGTCCTTGGTCAAACTTCTACAAAAAGATTTTTAACTTACATAGGTTAGGTTAGAAAAACAGTTTTTTTTCTTGACTCCAGGAGCCGATTTTGATGCACTTCGGTTTAATGATTAGTATTGGCCTGAGGAACAAAATGCACTAGGTGTTCATTCTGGGCAGCACTTGGTCAAACTTCCACACAAAGATTTTTAACTTAGGTTAGGTTAGGTTAGAAAAACCCTTTTTTTTCTTGACTCCAGGAGCCGATTTTGATGTGCTTCGGTTTAATGATTAGTATTAGCCTGAGGAACAAAATGCACTAGGTGTACATTCTGGGCAGCACTTGGTCAAACTTCCACACAAAGATTTTTAACTTAGGTTAGGTTAGGTTAGAAAAACCCTTTTTTTTCTTGACTCCAGGAGCCGATTTTGATGCGCTTCGGTTTAATGATTAGTATTGGCCTGAGGAACAAAATGCACTAGGTCTTCATTCTGGGCAGCACTTGGTCCACACCCTGTCAATCTCCTTTGGGAGATGTTTCGTAATACCAAAAATGATGAATGAAAAATTAATGTATTTCCAATATTGTTTCGAGTCTTTATAACTTGATAATAATATCTGTGTTCCTACGGAGAGATATTTTGAAATATTGTTGTTTATAATATAGAAAAATCAAAATAAAAACATGACATTTTCGATGTGAAAATGTGCAAATTTAAATTCACTTAAATTTCGTTTGGGGTAAGTTTTTCAACAAAAAGACGACGTAGGAACCTAGATAATTATTGTCTGAATCTGAATAACATCATATTATGGTGTAAATATGCTTAAACTGCAAATGATTTTGGTATTACGTTTGTATGGATAATTCTAACGTCGCGCCCGCCTTAATTTCCGGAACCGGAAGACGCAACGTTGGAAGGCCTCTCACAATGTGAATATGATGGATATGAGACGCACAGGACCGGTCGCTGTGGCTACGCTTGGGGGAGGCACTATGTCCAGCAGTGGACGTCTTTCGGCTGAGATGATGATGATGACTGATGACTTTAGTAGGTACTCGGTTACAAAACACCCTCTTCTGCGACTCGGGAGAATCCCACCTCGGTCTCAAATTGTGTTTCTTCACTTGTATCAAAATTAATAACATTTTCACGCTATACTCGTACATTTGAATAAGTATTAAAAATAAAAAATCAAATATTTTTTAATTTAAAACACATACCTACCTAGAGTTGTTGTGACTAGAAAATGATAATAATCAACAAACATTTTGTAATACAGGTGCAATACCCTAGCGGCGCTAAAGTAGAAGAAGGCAATGCGGTGACTCCGACACAGGCGAAAGACATCCCCTCCATCACGTGGGATGCCGCCCCTGGCAAGTTCTACACCGTAATCTTGGCTGGTTAGTATTTAAATAAAAGTCTCACACACTAAGGTCTTTTTTCATAGCATGGGTTCCGGATTTAGCTGAATACTGGTAGGTATTCAGCTAAATCAGGCTTGACTGGAAGCCGACCCCAATATAGTTGGGAAAAAGCTAGGCAGATGGATGGGTTCCTACAAGGGCCAAGAGGACGAAAATAGTGCATCTTTGAGATGAGAGAAAAGGATAGGTCGACAGTTGTCACCCGCACCATCTTACTATAGTAATATTGTAGTGGTATAATAAAGACACAAAACTAGGTACAAACGTTGGCTCATGTATCGTGGGTGTGGTAGACAAGATACCTAGAACAAGCACTTAGCAACAGCAATAGTTCCGTGCGGAAATCAAACCCACGACATGCAGTGCAGCAGCCTGTCGCTCAACCACTGTACCAATTGTGCCGTCAAATATCGTATCGTAACATCAAAAATATAATATACTACTAGTCGCTGCGTCTTTACCAGTCGCGAAGCCTTCATATAACTCCATTCCTTTCGAGTTCCCTTTTGAAACAGAAATCTATAGGTCAACAACCCTTCTATTGTTCAATTACTTCGATTTTTTTAAATGTATGCAACATTTGTCGTCAATGCCAAAATCATAAGCCGAAAAATACCGGATTACCTTTTCAAACAACTAAAACCCATAATACGCATCTATCTCTTTCTTTCCTATAAAGTAACGCCTATTACTCCAACTGTTGCCGTCTCGTTTTCGCACGTAGAAAATTGAACTCAATATAACTCGATCCGGCCCGAGTTATGAGGAGCAAGACAGTGAACATTGCACAGGTGCAAGCGAGAAAGAAAAATTCATTCATTGTGCAATTATAATGATTCTAAAATAAGAATGAATTTCACTGCATAATAACTGATATTGGCGAGTATACATCTTATTTGGTACGGTTTTTTATACAACCGAATTATCATGGCGGTTATCTTATTACGTGCGTGAGGCGCGAATCTTTCATTTTCTGTTTTGTAGTCGATTTTTTTGTTTGTTTTTAACGTTACTGTACATATATTTCGTGCTATTTAGTAATGGCATTAATTCATGGTAGAGATATATTGTTAATAGATTCTTTGTATTGCAACGAAATCCTGTTCCCAAAATTAAGTTACGACAGTTAATAAAAACGCCGGTTTGGATTTATTGCATCATTGAGCGAACGGCATTTGGTGAGTGAACTTTAATAATATATTTTACATACTATTTTTAAAATTGTGTTTACATAAATATTGGTTCACTGCGTCATCTTTTGAGGAAATTGTGAATTTGTGAAAAAAGTTGGGAACGCGGTCACTAGATGGCGTTGTTAGTTGAGCGACGGTTTCTGAATCTCGCAGTTAAGATTCTCCGTCGCTTAATTAGGTCAGGTTTATAATAATTTTTGGTACAAGCTGCGGATTTACTCGCACGCAAGTTTACCCTTCGCCACTGGTCTTTACTCCAGGACATAGTCTACTCGTGTACCAAGTTTCATCGAAATCCGCTCAGCCTTTCGAGCGCGAAGGAATAACAAAGGTACACACACTGAGTGTTAGATTGTGTCGATTTTTCAGCTTTTATTTACTTATGAAGTACCTAAGTAGTAAGTATTAGTGCTTACTCGCCAAAATACAAAATTCACCGTCACAGTTACTTGTTATGTTCAACTTATTATTATGTTTGATATTTATCATAATATTTATTAGCTACTTTATTATTTTAAGATATATATGTGTTTTATTGTTGTAAGAACGTAATCTTAATTATACTTAGTACTTAATTCGATTTTATACATTACTAGCTATGGTGGCGCAAAGCTACCTACTACAATTTTGTGAACTGTATTTTGCGAGCTATCGATAATAGATTTGCACTACCTATAAGTCTGTAACACACACATTATATACTATACATTATAATTATGATGGTATTAAAGCCGTTTTAGAAGTAGGAAACAGAGAAACAGCTCGTAAATAATTGGGCAAACCAACCTGTGACTTCCAAGGCATATCCGGGTGGTCGTTCGCAACAACTCTTGATCCAATGGCGTGGAAATATGGTGTTCACTAAATATTGCACAGTCTTTATGCACTAAAATGTCAGCGTTTATGGTTTATCTAGTGGAAAAGTTCAATTTTAGCTATTGCGTCGGTGCGGAGCGCCCCTAAGGCTACCCACTGACCCGTAAGTATAAATTATCAAAAAAAGGGTGTGGGTAAAAAAGCCCACGATACATTGATTCTGAAACTTTCTCCTATCATATGATATGTGGATAATCTTAGAAACAGGGTCAGTGGGTAGCCTTCTTTACATTCTAATGGTTGAATGGATTTGGATGATGAAAAAAAACACGGGCAGACAATGTGAGTAGGTATGTGCCCTTTGGATAATTTCTTACTTTCACGTGGGCGAAGCCGCAACTAGTGTGTAAATCAAAAAAGGTTTTCTAAGTCATCATTTCAGCCGAAAGACGCACATACCTACACCTCCGCCAAGTGTCGCCACTACGTACGGTCTTGTGCGTCTCGCTTCAATCAGATTCCCGCGACCATCACCAGGTCGTCAGTCCACCTTGTGAGAGGCCTTCCAACTCTTCATTTTCTTGTACGCAGGCCCACTCCATACCTGAATACTACTGACCTGAATGTTATACCTTCCTTCCAGACCCCGACGCACCTTCCCGAGCCTCGCCAACCTCACGCAACTGGCTTCATTGGATGGTCGGCAACGTTCGCGGCCCCGACGTCGGCTCCGGCGAGAATCTAGCCGAGTACATCGGCTCCGGCCCGTCGGAGAACAGTGGCTTCCACAGATATGTGTTCCTGGTATACCAGCAACCTGGACCACTGATCTTTGACGAACCTAGACTTACTGACAGGTCAGTTTCAAAATCTACCTACAGTTCGTCCGCTATAAGTTGGCGAGTGTGAAATTAGGCTCTGCGAATTTTGGCGCTTGAAATATCGTACAAAAATAAAGGTTTTAAAAAAATAAATGCAATTTGCAGTTGTTATTGCTGTTAAAAACAGTTATAGGCATTATGCTAAAGTACACACACACAGTAAGTGCAGTGGATACTTGACTTATTTTATGATATGTTCTTTTCAGATCTGCAGAAAACCGTGCATCGTTCTCGATCAACGATTTCGTGAAAAAATACAATTTGGGCAATCCATTCGCGGGCAACTTCTTCCAAGCTGAGTACGACGACTACGTGCCCATTCTTTACGAACAAATCGGTCTCTAAGCAAAGCAAGAAGAGTATAATGGACAGACGATTTCTGCTTACTATTCAATATAAGTTTCTGAGAAACTACCTATAGAGTATTATTTCGATTATAATATAGGAACTAGCTGTCCGGTAATAATCCAGAATGTCAACGGTGCGTATTGTTCCACGCACGCCTCAAAGAGATGTCAGCAAACTGTAGGGGCCCAGCAGGGTCGAAGCCTCTGGGGTCATGGGTGAGCTTCCTAAAGGAAAATCCCAGGACCCAGGAATTAAGGCAAAGAAGGCACAGAGTGGGTTTTAGTCACTAGAAGTCTGACACGCCTTCCTGCTCCACCCATAGCGAGAAAAGTCATTTTGATGATAACCCGCCTCAAAAAAAAAAGACTCAACTTATCTTCATGGCTCAGTGTCATAATTAGGTACAATTTATCTCCAAATATGATTTAATTAAGTATACAATATACATAGTAAACAACATTTTTAAGACCCAATCTTAACCGTTCATTAATGTTTAAGTATCAAGATGAGTCGGTTGTGTGTCTTCATTATTGCGAGTGTGATTAGTTTCGTGACGGCTCAAGATTATGGGTTCAGGTACACACAGAGTGAGATCGTTCCTGATGTATTGTCCGTCGCACCTTTTCATCATATGACAGTAAGTTATATTTTCATAGCACTGCCAGCTTCTTAACCTATCAATACCCGCGAAACGAGACACAATATTAACGTTTGAATCCCCAACCGGTCCTATGAGACCCGGCTGTTATTGTTTTACTATTGTGTCTCGTTTCGCGGGTATCTGAGTAATTAAGACAATAACAGCGTGGTCCTATGAGACCGGTCGAGGATTCATGAATTGAGCTTGAAAAACCTACTTTATTTGCATTAACGGCCTTGTAATGTTCCCATTGCTGGGACTCAGGTCTCCTCTCTAGAAGAGGGAATGGGCCGTAATCCACTACGCGGGCCCAGAGCGGGTTGCAGTTGACCTTTTGTCACATGTCTACGAATTTTCAGGACGATTTTAGGCAGACGATTTCACCGACTATTAGACAGGTAGACACATAAGAGATATTCTCTATGAAAATCTGTGCGCGGTCTTTGAGATGTAGCGACATTATCACGACACCCAAGATCTACGGATCCTGCATCGTGCAATCGAAGTTCTCCGTGTGATTGGAATAGATAGAACGACCCGAAACCATCTATCGGGCAGTTGCCCACGAGACATAAAACCCGTCTGGTCGGAGGTTCCTCCCTTTTCAACGGAGGTATGTGGGACTTTTCTCTCTGTTCCGCATTACTTCCAAACAGACCTAACTTGCGGCTCGATGCCACAACTCTTGCCACCTTTTCGTACCATGGCTTGGATCAGGATCGGTTGCGAATGGTCGCTTTTGCTAATTGCTGCGCAAGGACACAATGATGCAACTTCAGGCAGGCCTTCGGGGCGTATGCTTCCCCGAGTCCCCAATCAAAGCTGAACGCAATAACAATTATGTATTAACAATTATGTTAAGTGCCTAGGGAAGGACCCATTAGGGTACACTTTCTAACCACCGTAGGCACGGGCTTTCGGACGGCGATCAATGGGTAGCTTACCGTCCGGCGCTCCTAGACCGAGCCCAAGTCGTCAACGGCGCGTACTGTTCCACGCGCGCCTCAAAAATATGTCAGTACACTATAGGAGCCCAGCAGGTTCGAAGCCTGTGAGGCCATGGGTGTGCTTCCGAAAGGGAAACCCGGGACCCTAGAACGAAAGCAAAGAAGTAATAGGGTGGGGTTCAGTCAGTAAAAGTCTGACACGCTCTCATTCTGATGATTCCCAACCTAAAAAAAGATTATGTCCTAAAAAAAGACATAATGGGTACACAATAAGTTAATAAAGTTTATGCCATGCAATTATACATTTATGTATTTATGCAAAACTTAAAATTCTTTGCTAGTGTAATATTTGACTGGAGATAACAAAGTGCGAGGTAATTTATTTTTGTAAAGCGGTAATGAAACATGTCAATATTGAAGAGTTACATAAAGATAACCTTTTAACTGCACAATCTTAATTATCTGGCTTTGGCTAGTATTTTATTTAGGTACAAATGGTAGAGTAAGTATAAATTCTAAAATCAGGTGAGGACCAGAAGAACCCGTAGGAACTTTACTCATTATTTAATTGAGAAATACTTATATTTTATGTGTCCTTTTGGAAGAGTCAGGACTGTTTCTGAATGCAAGTTTTTCTTTTTTTTTAAACGTGCTATGGTCAAGGAATTACTCCTGTATCGTGGGTGAAGTCACAAACATGTAAACTCACATAAACAAGACACCCAGACCCGGAAAAACTATCTCTAGGCTATACAAATAATTCCGTGGCTGGCGTGAATACGTTGACAAGTCGACTTGTATGAATTTTTTTTTATTGGCTTAACGCATTCTACATACTAGGAGTTTATAGGAAAAAAATTGACACATCCGTATGTATCTTAATTTCGGAGCAATCGACGGTGGTAGTATGTTGACAACTCTCATTTTGGCGTGATTTTGTTGACAACACCTTATGTCAAATTACCGATTTACTTATTTTTATGATAGAACTTTGATATATCATTTTATCAACATATGCTCAGTGACCAAAATAATATTCATTATTTGATAAGTCAAGTTATACACATTATAATTTCCTTTTTTTTCTAACTATAAATTGACAAATTGAGATGTCAAGTTACAGCCAACATAAGTTTGGTATCATAAATGTAACAAATATAGTTATCACTTAATGTGGGTTATATAATACTTCATCATTAAAGGGATATGTTTAGTTGTCAACTTTTGCACCCAACTTGTATTAAAAATAATCGAGTTGTCAACATTGTGTACCGGTAAATCCCCTCTTTGAGGAGTGGTTGGAAAAAGGTCACGGCGTTCTCACGTTCCGTATAACGCTAGGTCCTCACCGGACACGGTAAGTTCGGGAGGTTCCTGTATCGGATTCAGGTGAAAAGGACGCGCGGGTGTTGCCACTGTAGAGGTACACACCACACTGAGCACACCGTAGAGGTGTGCCGCGCTTGGGCGAGCACCACCGTGTAGTTGTGGAGGCTATCGGCGACGGCGGCCTCTCACGCCGGGCCTTGGTACAGGCCATGGTTGGAAGCGAAGAGGGGGTGGCGGGTGGCTGGCTCCTTCTGCGAAGCAGTAATACTACCAAAGGAGGCAACTGACCGCGAGCGTGAGGCCGCCGGTATCCCGATTCCGATTTCCCACTACCGTAGGCGCGGGCTTGCGGAAGGCGAGTACTGGGTAGCTTGCCGACCGGCAGTCCGGTATTAACCCGAAAAGAGCCTAGTCGTCAACGGCGCGGCTGCTCCACGCGCGCTTCAAGGAGAGTTCAGCAAACTGTAGGGGGGCCCCTACAGTTTGCTGAACTCTCCTTGAAGCAGGCAGCGCTGAAGCCTCTGGGGACATGGATCGGAATTCCGAAAGGTAAGCTCGGTATCCCCAGAGCGAAAGCAACGAAGGAACAGGGTGGGGTTTAGTCAGAAGGTAAGTCTGACACGCCCTCCCGCTCTACCCAAGAGCGGGAGAAATCATTCTAATGATTCCCCAATTGAAAAAAAAAGACATTAAAGTGTACACGCACGATGTTGTTAAATGCTAAAATTAAAGTTGCCGATGTGGATGGCAACATCCATTTGACTGCTTAGTTAATTTAACACCACTAGCTGAAAAAGTTTATGCTGAAAACCTGTGGAAAATAGGATTGCGGTGGTTGCCTTGCACAAACTTAGGTATGGAGCCGTCGGTCATACTCCAGACACTTCAAAATCTTGGTATCGGCCGTATGTTCGTATATCAGTACGATCATCAGATACAACAACTCCTCCTCCTAAAGTTTACGCTCAAAGTTCTAAAGAAACTGCTCAAGAACTCAGAAAGGTACAAAGTGGTCATCATCTGTCAGTCAGCAACCAGCGTCAGTGATGGTTTGGTTGGGCATGTCTTATTAAGACGTCACAAAGCTACATTTTTGTGTTTTTTTTTTCTGGTAGGGGAATCATCAGAATGACTTCCCCCGCTCTTGGGCGGAGCGGGAGGGCGTGTCAGACTCTTACTGACTAAACCCCTACCCCGTTCCTTCGTTGCCTTCGTTCTGGGGTCGACTCGGTGTCAACCTTTAGGTATATCGGAATACCACGTGTTCGAAAATTTTAGCCAAAGTGTATCAAGAGACAGTCTTGGATCGTGTTGTGAAACCTCTCAGCAAAACACTTTTAAAAAATGTACCTTGGACTTTCCAGCAAGACCCCGCACCTATCACAAGGCATGAACTACCCAAGCCTGACTTGAACCAACATTCCAGACTTTATAATAGCTGAAGACTGGCTCTCATCTAGCCTAGACCTTAACCTTTTAGGCTACAAATTATGGTCAGTTTTAGAGGACATGGCTTATTCTTATTCGCGTATTCTAACGACACGGCGACATTGAGTCTCTTAAAAAAATTCTGGAGCAAACAGTGGCGAAATTTCCCATGGAAACAGTGTGTAAATCCATAGATTCGTGGCCAGACCGATTAAGGACCTGTACAAAATCCAAGGGGGCCATCTTAAATAGTAGGTACAATATTCTTTTTATTTTTTGCCGAGACTTTAATAAATATGTACATACAAGTTTTAGTAATATTACATTACTTCATTATCATCACAATGATAATCGCATGTGGATGGATGGAGAGGGAAAGGGAGGCCAAAGAAAAGATGGATGGATTGTGTAAGGATTGATATGAAAGAAAAGGGAATTAGCGACAGTGTGACGGACGACAGGACAGAATGGAAGAAGAAAACGTGTTGCGCCGACCCTAAGTGATATGGGATAAGGGCAGGAAGAAGAAGAAGAAGATTATCATCACAATCAGTGCAGAGAAAAATAAGATTTAATGAACATGATTGATTTGATAGTCGACTTATTTAATGAGTTTTAGGTATGTAAAATCAATAAAATTATATTACTTTCAGCATCTTCAAATGTTCTTAATCTATTCTCTATCTAATAACAATGACATATTTGTCATTAAAATAACCTCTTATACCATTTAGAAGGTGAATAAGTTGATAACTGTTGTGAATATACTGACAACTCGGTGAATAAGTTGATAACTCGTCGGTGAACGATTTGACATGTCTATTATCATCTAAACTATGGGAAATTCCGTATATTTACTGTTATCATTTGATAGGTGGTTTAAAATAATCTCCTAAAAACGTAAAACACACACAATAAATTAATTTCTCGATTTACCAGAAGAATTCAAAACATTAAAATGGCCGTCCTGACAAATTGCTGTTTTAGACTTGTCAACGTATTCACGCCAGCCACGGAATTGTTCCGTGTGGGAATCGAACCAGCGACCCGCAGCGCAGCAACTACCTAATTGAGCTGCTCAACCGCTGCGCCAACCGAGCCGTCAGTTAGAGATAACTTAAACCTTTCAGCAGGATACATCAGAACGGCAGTAGGGTGTAGATTTATAGAAACGAAGACGAGTTGCAAAGCATAGTTCACATAGCTTCACCTTTTATCCTAGCGCCAGATAAGCAGGTATTTAAACGGAAATAAAGCTGTCTTGAACCGATGTCTATCGCAATTTCTTTTTTCTAGAATTGTAAAACAGTGAATTGTTTTTAGGGTTCCGTACCTCAAAAGGAAAAAACGGAACCCTTATAGGATCACTTTGTTGTCCGTCTGTCCGTCCGTCCGTCTGTCAAGACCCTTTTTCTCAGGAACGCGTGAAGGTATCAAGTTGAAATTAAAACCATATATTGAAATCCGCGGTTCCTTGAAGTTGTGCAAAAATTAAACTTGTAAGTTGACGTGAAAAAAAGATACGCCCGTTTATGTTGCAAAAAACGTACATTTCGACACTGTCAAAGGAATCAAAACTCATAGGGTGCTTCCCGTTGACCTAGAATCTTGAAATTTGGCACGAAGCAAGGTATTATAGCACTAATATCGGGAAAAGTCTGAAAACTGAAAATTTTTAGTTACGTCACAAGAAAAAAAAATTGAAAAGTCTTCAAGACTCGATTCGAGAATTAAACTGTTTTTATAGGTAGGTTGGTACGAAACCCTCAGTGCGCGAGTCCGACTCGCACTTGCCCGGTTTTTTTTGGGGTACCTACACAGAGATATTAATGGTTAATGTACTTTATTTCACGTTTATCTTGCACCTTGTATAGTGCTGATGAGCCTCTTACAGCCGCTCAAAAATATGATCTATTCAGCCCTTTATTTACCTTTAGGTGCTGTACCACAGCAAGTCCCTTGTTGAAGGCGACATTCTGACTCCGACCGAGGTCAAGGACATCCCTCTAGTGACGTGGGACAACTTTCCTGACAAGTTCTACACTGTTGTGAAGACTGGTTAGTATTGCGTCGAGTTCTTATCCTATTACCTACCCTTCGTTTACCCTACTGCATCGTGTGACTGTGAATGTAGCTTGACCTTACTCAAAGGTCAAGCTAGATTCACACTACTCTGTAGCAAGTGATATCTACACCAAAAAAAGATTTATTTAAGCCAACATTTTCTATATTTGTGACCGCATTCAATCCTTGGAGGACCATTGTACGCCATGGCGGCCTTCATTTCAACCAGTCACCTAAGTTAAGAACGTAAATTTTTGTAGCCAATTAACTGCATCAGAAAGCGCCGCGATACAATACGACACAACAATATGTATGTTCGTATTTACTCCTTCAGTTACCTGAAAGTCTGCCACAATCTCCTGCTCCACCCTAAAGCAGGAAAAGTCACCTTCTACATAATTGTGATTTACTTCATAGCTTTCTTTTTGAGTGAAATGTCACCCAATGACTTGTCCTGCTCTAGGGCGGAGCAGGAGATTGTGGCAGACTTTATACCACACCTGTGTCCTTGAGTGTTACTTTGTGTTCTAGGATCACGAGTTTCCTTACCAGAAATTCTTCTTGTTTTTAGCAGGCATCGGTCTATCTACCTATCGTACAGTTTTGCTAATTTTTCTATGAAGTGCGCGCGGAAACAATTCGTGTCATCAGCTACTCGGGCTCGGACCGGGCGATTACTGGACTGCCGATTTATGTTATACCTAGCTTTGTATCCTTTGTTGGCATCCATTTTTTACTATTTTAAAAATAATTCACTCTAATATTGCCACTTCCAAAAAATTCCAGACCCCGACGCGCCTTCCCGCCAAAAGCCGACGTACCGCGAGTGGCTGCACTGGATGGTGGTCAACGTGCCCGGCGACGACATCGCTGCGGGCGATACCATCGCCGAGTACGTGGGGGCTGGCCCCTCCAGAGACACCGGCCTGCACAGATATGTGCTCCTGGTATACGAGCAGCCTGACAGGATGAGGTTCAATGAAACTAGATTGAGTAACAGGTTGGTAGATGTCAGGAGTTTTCTTACTTGATGTATAATTTACTAGCTGCTGCCAGCGGTTTCGCCCGCGTGTTAGTAGAAAATTAATTAAGGGAACATACTCCCATGATAAAAAGTATGCTATGTTATTCCCGGCGACGACATCGCAGCTGGCGACACCATCGCCGAGTACGTCGGCGCCGGTCCCTCCAGAGACACTGGTCTGCACAGATATGTGCTCCTGGTATACGGACAGCCTGATAAGATGAGGTTCAATGAAACTAGGTTGAGTAACAGGTTGGTTGAAGTTGGGACTTTTTCTACTTGATATAGTTACAATATTTTTTTGGAAAGTGTCTAACAAAATCAAAGCAAAGCCCAATTCAAAAAAACCATTTAAAAAAATATATCAAACTTAATATTTTCTTCATTGTAGGTATACGATCTTTAATTTATTCGTCTTCCAAAAATGGAAGTTCACAATTTGTTTGAATTTTACCTCTATGCTTGTATTATCTTTATGGAAAATCTGGAACTGATTAGGATTCAAATGGCATTCGTCCAAGCGGGTCCCAAATCCATGCCCGTTGCCCGTAGTATTTCTGGCTACTCTACCTATGTGCCTATGTGGATAATCTGGCACTGTATGGTGAGAACTACATTAGACTGCCGCACATGCCTGATTTATACCAACATAGAAGGCGTCGCTTGGCATGCATGGGTCTAATGTAGTTTTACAAGTCAACGTGCCATATAAAATGTATGGAAAATGGAGACCGACGCACCCAGATACATGGCCTATTTGGCCTAATGTAGTTCTACCATAAATAACAAGATTCAGCTAGAAATGATCAAATTAAACTGTTAAGTAATCTAATAGACATTGCCTATACAACTCAAGATTTAATTTATAACTTTATTTTCCAGGTCCATGGCCAACCGTACATTATTCTCAGTTAGCAAATTCGCCAAGAAATACAACTTGGGCGACCCGATCGCGGGAAACTTCTACCAAGCCGCGTACGACGACTACGTGCCCAAGTTGTACCGGCAACTCAGCGGCAAGGGCGGTGCGAGCGGCGGGCAACGGACGACGGTGAACTGTTATATGATTGCACTTATGGGTGTTATAATGTTAGCAGTAACAAAGTAAATAAAGTAAAACTAAGTAATTACTTGTGTCGTTATTATTACTTTTGTTTTTACCTGGTTACAACTGGGGCGACCCGATTGCGGGCAACTTTTACCAAGCCGCGTACGACGACTACGTGCCCAAGTTGTACCGGCAACTCAGCGGCAGGGGCGGCGCGAGCGGCGGGCAACGGACTACGCTCAACTCTTATATGATTGCACTTATGGGTGTTATAATGTTAGCAGTAACAAAGTAAATAAAATAAAACTATAAATTAATTACTTGTGTCGTTATTATTACTTTTCTTTTTACCTGGTAACAACTTCTACCGAGCTGCGTACGACGACTACGTGCCCAAGTTGTACCGGCAACTCAGCGGCAGGGGCGGCGCGAGCGGCGGGCAACGGACTACGCTCAACTCTTATATGATTGCACTTATGGGTGTTATAATGTTAGCAGTAACAAAGTAAATAAAATAAAACTATAAATTAATTACTTGTGTCGTTATTATTACTTTTCTTTTTACCTGGTAACAACTTCTACCGAGCTGCGTACGACGACTACGTGCCCAAGTTGTACCGGCAACTCAGCGGCAGGGGCGGCGCGAGCGGCGGGCAACGGACTACGGTGAACTGTTATATGATTGCACTTATGGGTGTTATAGTGGTAGCAGTAAAAAAGTAAATAAAATAAAACTATAAATTAATTACTTGTGTCGTTATTATTACTTTTGTTTTTACCTGGTAACAACTTCTACCGAGCTGCGTACGACGACTACGTGCCCAAGTTGTACCGGCAACTCAGCGGCTGGGGCGGCGCGAGCGGCGGGCAACGGACTACGGTAAACTCTTATATGATTGCACTTATGGGTGTTATAGTGGTAGCAGTAACAAAGTAAATAAAGTAAAACTATAAATTAATTACTTGTGTCGTTATTATTACTTTTGTTTTTAGCTGGTAACAACTTCTACCAAGCTGTGTATGACGACTACGTGCCCAAGTTATATCGGCAACTCAGCGGCAGGGGGGTGAACGGCGGGCAACGATCTACGCTTGGCTCTTATATGATTGTATTTACGGGTGCTATGACGGTATTGGCAGTAACAAAGTAAAGATGGATTAAAATTATATATTAATTACTTATGTCATTATTATTAATTTTGTTTTTACCTGGTTACAACTTCTACCAAGCTGCGTATAACGACTACGCGACGTGCCCAAGTTATACCGGCAACTCAGCGGTGCGAGCGGCGGTCAGCGGTGTACGCTTAACTCTTCAAATATGATTGCACTTACGGGTTTTATGATGGTATTGACAGTAATAAAGTAAACATTGTTGGATTAAACCTGTAAATTAAATTCTTATGTCATTATTATTCCCTACTATTGCTTTTTATACAAACAGATTTAGGTATTTAGGTTTTGTAGTAGTATACCGGTCCTATATAGATCGTGCGCATTTTTACGACCTTTCAGATATAATAGGTATTTATACGATTTTATTTCCGCAAGTGTTTATTTTGTAATAATTGGTCTAGTTATGTGGCTGGTAAGGGGTCGTCATGTCTGTTATGAAAATAAAGTGTTTTATTTTCGTGGTTTCTACCCTATTTCTTATTGAGGTAAGGTTGCACGTTGATTTCGAAGACATGAGTATCAACTGTGTGGCTTTACATGTTTGTGAACGAATCCACGATACAGCAGTGATTCCTAGTGTGAGGTAAACACGATAATGTGTCAAGTAGACATGCTAATTAAATTTATTAAGGTTCTATTTAAAACTGTCTGTCATCTTTATTAGTAAAACAAAAACAAATTAATACGGATTTAACAAGTCTCAAATTGGCGAGTCACTAGTTTTCCTGTAATTACTGGCCTTTGACCATGGGTCGCCTTCTGAAACGGGGATCTGTGGTCCTAGTCCGCAAAAGGCAACTGAAGGAACATAGGTGCGATTTTAGTCAGTAAACGTCTCACACGATTTCTTTCTCCGCCCTAGAGGAAGAACAGTCATTAGATGATTTTTAACCTTAAAACAAAACACTGAAGGCTACCCTGTTGAAATAGAACAACTAAAGTAAACCTAAAGTGACTCTTAACGTCTTGTGGTTTTTGTTTTATGTCTTTTACGTACAAAAACCGCACATTTCATGTGATTTACTTTGAGCAAACTAACAATAGGCAAATAAAACACCACAATCTTGTTAGTATGGCCTTTGTTATTATAAGAATCGGGCTTTTTTTAAGGTGACAAATTATCTTTAAGACCCGCTCTGCATAGAGTCGGAGAGCTTGTCAGAGTTCTACTGATTAAAACCCACTTCTGTTCTTTCTATACTTACCTAAATTCCAGCGTCCCAGGGTTGTCTTTAGTTGAACTAGGGTCGAGGAAGAGCTGCGCAGTCACCTCACCATAAAAATAAATTACTTCTAAAAACAAAACTACTGCTACTACTACTCTCACTCCCTCCTCATCCTCTCTCTCCTACTACTTAGGTACGGTACTTACTTTCCAATATATATCATTTGCCAAGAGAGTATCATGTTATAATACCCGGCAAATAAGTTGGCAAGTTTCGCGCATGGTGCACATAAAAGCGAATGAGCGAACGGGACGTAACGCAGTGTAGAGGCAAAAGTCGTCTAACGCACCAATCATAAACTACTATTATAACACTGCACCACTCGCGAGCCGGATCAGCGCTACCTCAAACCCCGCGTCCCGCTTGACCACCAAATAGATCTAAAAAACGATTTCTGCGCATTGCCAAGATACGTGCCGCCGCGCCGGTTTATACTCCTGCCCTGCGGGAGTTAACTCTAGTGACGTCATCAAACTCTACCCTCACATTTTTTAACGTGGACTGTCAATGTCAAGCAAACAAAATATAACAATTGAATTATAAAAAAAATATGCACACTTACATACCTGTTATAAACTTTCCATCATTAGTATCAACATCGAAGCTTCAACACACTAGTAATTTTCACAAATACCATATTTATCGTTTCGCAGTCTATATAAAAAGTTAAACGTAACTAATCAATAAACATTTAGGACACGACTATACGAAAAAGTGTAGGTTCGACGTTTAGAATTTAAGGCTTGACTTTAGTTTTGGGTCGCTGGATTTGGGGACTGAAAATGGTCAAAACTGGTGGCTTGGGTTCCCGATTATAACAATACCACTCTTTTCACAAGGTAATGCCTAATTTTCGAAAAATTTACGAAATAAATTTCTAACCTCAAATTCGATAAACTGTAAAACGGAACGTTAAAATGGGCACTTGACAACCAAAGCTGTCACAATTTATTACCTGTAGTGTAAAATATCGTGCAGCATCGGTAGAACGGAACGTAAAAAAAAATAAGGTCAACATTTTGTGTCTGTGTCACGTGTCACTGTCATTCGTTTTGGTCATTCATTCAATTTTATTTTGATTCATTCCGTTCCTCTTCGAGTTGTATATGTAGGGTGACTGACCCAAATGCTAGCACTGCACCAAATAATCAGCACTCCGCATAAATAGTACAATTGTAAGGTTTTCATCAAATAATTTGGGTTATCACTTTAGTAGATAAATAAGTAGATGTTTTTAGAATCCTACTTCTAGAAATAATAATACTTTCCAACTTCAAACTGGCGGTAATTTAGTGAAGAAACGTTCGTGTTCAGCAGTTGCTCTTATTTTTGCCTGTTCCTTGTGATCGAAGGTAAATTCAGGTGTTTATATTTTATAATATTTTAGTTCTTTTAAGGGCTTTATACTGAAACTTTTGATTTCTCTGATTTCTTAGATAGTTTATGAGGATAATTTGAAATTAATAGTTTGATGTTATGGTAATATATTGGTAAAAAATGTGGTGCTGATATATGGATCTAATATTTTACAAATTCTAAATTATCAGCACTGGAGCTGATAAATGATAAATATTACGTAAACACTACCTAGTTCCATATATTTTTTTGATTAAAAACTGTGTTATTTTATACTTAGATAGAATTCACTATTTTTTTGGTAAAGGTAGTTTATATGTCTTCGGAATCCAAATCTTAGCATGCTGCTGAATCCGCATTTGCAATTTGGTAGCAAAGTGCTGATAATGGATCAAAAGCATGCTGATAATTTGGTTCCCGTAGCATTTCATCATTTTTCCTTTTTTCAGACCCACCTACCATGAAACCAAAGGAAGTAAATACATCAAATGAAAGAAAAAAAGTACACAAACGAAAATGTTTAAGAAAAATTATAATTACTGATAAATATCGTTTTTATATCATATAATTTCAATACCACTATCACAGTGCTGTTAATTGGCTCTCTGTATGCTATTAATTGGTGGAGATGGTGCTAGTAAATGGTGACATAGTAATTTTTTACTCTTACCCATCTAAAAATAAATTGGATAAAGATAAACCTTTCTTTTTTTCAAATATCATCTTTCTGATTAAATATTAAAACTAGCAAACTCGTCATAACGGGTGAACAAGTATTTATAAATGAGATGAACGGGATTAAGTTAAGACTAACTCTTAAAGTGCTGATAATTGGGTCCTTTACCCTATTTGTTGTTTGCTTTTATATCATCCTAGATATCCTGTTTAGTAGAAAGTCGTATAATCATACTAATTATATGTGAGTAAGACTTAGGGGCACCCCGACTCGGACAGGTTAGGTTAGAACGAGGTGCCAGGGTCTGTGTTCGCTCGCTTCGCTCGCTCACTACGACCCTGGTACCTCGTTCGTGGTTATTTTTTTATAAACCACCCAGAAGTAGGAGCCCCGCGAAGCGGGGCTCCGGCGACTACGTCTTTTAAACAATTTTTGAGGTTTTTGAGGTTAGGTTACAAAAGATCGTTTTTCTCGGAAACGGTGAGTTACCTTTTCATGGGAATGGTACTAGGGGGGAGGGGGGACTCCCCCCCCCTCCGACTACCAACCCCCTACTCCTGCGACCCGATTCTAAAGTTATACCGAATTTAAATATGGCCGCTTACACCAACCTACCCTCGGAGTTGGAATTAGTTAAGACAACTGTAGGGGGTAGTTACTCGAGTTAGAGAAAACCAGACAATTGCGAGTCGGACTCGCAAACAATTCAATTCTCGAATTCCAGGTTGAACCGTAGTAATAGGAACACGAAACACTAAATAAAACTCTAAACACATTTAACACAGGTATATATATAAGGAATATTATATTTTTAGAATCAACAACTATTTACATAACATAACTATGGTAAGAGCCAGATAAATTTTTAGTAAAGTAGTATTAGTACCTTTTCCTAATATCTCCGCGTAGGTACCCTGAAAGCAAAGTAGATGTAGATCATTATTTCCTTTTTTTGAAACGAAGAGTCCCAAAGACATAATAGTTTTTAATACAGGGGTGTCAAAAACTATTGAGACTTTATTTTCATATTCAGTCGTACTAGTTTAAGTAGGTACTGACCTAGCACCTCAAAAAAGACGAGATACAGAGTCGCGACAGGCCTCGACGGAGATAGCCAGTGGATAATTAACGTGTTACGAATTACTGTACACGGCCGCTGTACATGGCTCCTGTACACGGCTGATACAGCAGTAACTACGACCCTAATTCAATGTACTTTATGGCAAATGTATCTGGCGCCTACCTGACATCTTCCATCAAAACCCACTAAACGCCTAGACTCTTGTACAACAGCGGCACATAGTCGTCGAACTGCGCGCGGTAGAAGTTGCCGGCCACAGGCGCTCCCAGGTTGTACTTCTCCGCGAACTTGTTGGTGGAGAAGGCGGCGCGCCCTTCGATGGACCTGGTGACGAGATTACCGTATTAATATTATAGTGATAGTCACACTTAATTAACAGTAGGCAGGGCACATTGCTCGCAGAACAGATGGTCGATAGGGACGAAAGGTTCTAGAGTGGCTACTACGCACCGCAACACGCAGTGTTGGAAGGCAAGTTGGTCTTACAAGACCTGATGAGGGTTGCGGGAATCCGGTGGGTGCGAGATGATCAGGACCGGTCGTTTTGGCCGCACTTGGGAGAGGTCTATATCCAGCAATGGACATCCTTTAGATGAAATGTTGATGATTGCAGTAATAATATTTCGACACCACGATTGGTGCAGTGATTGAGCGATTTGTTGCTGCACTACGCGTCGCAGGTTCTATTTGACACGAAGCAACTGTTGCTTCAATGATACCACATATTTTTCAGCTGTATAGAAACTTAACCTATCACATACCCACAAAACGAGACACAATAGTAAAACAATAACAGCGCGGTCTCATAGGACCGGTCGGGGATTCATGAACTAAGGTACTTACAAAACTACACCAATTTTACATCACAATATCCACTAGGAATCAATTTGTGACACTGAGCTTCACTCGAAAACTCAAAAACTCCGCCTCATACCGTTCTGAAACCAATTTCAAAATTACGTCATCTAAGTACTTACTTGTTAGTCAAGACCTTCTCATCAAAGCTGATCTTGCCTGGCTGCTTGTAGACAATGTACACGTAGCGGTGGATGCCGGTGCCCTCAGGCGGGCCGGAGCCGATGTAGCCCGACAGCACCTCGCCTTTGCTCACGTCTCCGCCGGGAATGTTGCCCACCAGCCAATGGTGCCACTCGCGGTAGACTGGCTCGGGGCCGTCGTAGTTGTCAGGGTCTGGAGAGGTTGGGAGCAGTGTTACGAAGGAACAGGCCGTGAAATAGTAGAGGGAATGGGTCAGATGAATGACCCAGTCCCTCCTAGAATTTGAGGAACATGGGTATTCCGAAATGTTGTCACCGTGTCCCCCCAGATCGAAGGCAACGAAGGAACGGGGTAGGGGTTTAGTCAGTAAGAGTCTGACACACCCTCCCGCTCCGCCCAAGAGGAGAAGTCATTCTGATGATTCCCCAACCATAAAAAAAAGTCTTTCCTAGAATGGGTATTTTTTGCAGGTCCGTTCCTAAGTCGTCAAAAATAAGATCACCTTGTTGACTCTTTCTTTCAAGAACGCGTGGAAGTATGAAGATGTATGTTGTCGGTACCGATGTGTACAGATTGTTCAGTCATTTGGGTAATTTTCCGAGGATCGCACCTAAGTCGGCAAAAACGGAACCATTATAGGATCAGTTTGCTGCTCGTCCGTCCGTCTGTCAAGACCATTTTTCTCAGGCACACGTTTCAAAACCGTTTTGTTTAGGAACGCGTGGAGGTATGAAGGTGATTAATATATTATTATGCTTATGTGATGAGTTAGCGAGTGGGGGCTCTGAGTGCGAATATTATATGACTACAGTTGTTACCTTGGATTTATGCCTGGTTTGGCCATTTTAACCAAGGTGTAGAACAAATGCGAGAACCGCATCGCTCATAAATAAACTCGCGGTGAAGTCAAGACATTTCAGAACGAGTGTGTAATGCCGCTGTGTGTTATTGCCATCATAAACTCATAATTACAACCGCCACACAGGTTGATAACCAAAGTTATGCAATCCTCGATCAGATTGGTATAAGGATGGAGATCTTAACATAGGTGCGGAGATTCCTCCGTGCCTCGGAATACACGTTAAGCAGTTGGCGTTGGCGGAACTATATTTAGGTAAGGCTGGTAAAATGCCATTGACTTCCGATCTGAAAGGACGCGAGTTCAGAAGAAGTAACCAAAACAATAAAAAAATTATTAAAATTCAACAGTAAAAAAAAACAGAACAGTAGTGACGTGTGTGTTTTACACACGTCACTACTGTTCTGGGTCTCCATCCAATGAGTTTGCCTCGGGCCTCGGGCCTCTGCCACTGATGGTAGGTACCAGCTATCATTTTAGACACAAGCAAGCATTGGTCCTGCTGGCCGCCTGCGGTTTGCTGACATTTCTTTGAGGCGCTTGTGGAACACTACGCGCCATCGACGACTTAGGCTCGGTCTTTATAAGATGGGTAAATTTCAAGCTCACGAGTCAGTAGCTGCTTCTTTTTCTAGCTCTGAAATCATGATGGCTGATGCATGATGGTGGATACCAACCTGTGAAGACAAGCGTGTAGAAACTGTCGGGGTCAGCGTTGAAGGACACGCTGGGCTGTTCCTTCACCTGCGTCGGAGTCAGCTCATTGCCCTGAGAAGCGATCGCGCCGCTGGGGTAATTCAACTGGAAATATGGAGATAGTATTAGATCAGACTATCAGTAGAAATAGATACGCTGCGTACTGGACGACGCAGCGTTAGAAAGCCTGCCACAAGGTGACCGATGCTCTGTTGAAGGTCGAGGGAATCCGATGGATGCGAGGTACACAGGATAGTTCGTTGTGATGATGCTTTGGGAAGGTTATTGTGGTCATTTAGGGTTTAAGTAAACAACCAACTGTATTCACTAACACTGACTACATTTATACACTGTAGCTCATTAAAAGAGCCTATTTCCAACTAATTGTACCTACTATCTACAGTGTGTATTTCTTCTCGCTGTGGATACAACCAGTACAGTTAGAAATCACTAGTCATCAGTAGATAGTACCTATAGTTGGAAATAGGCTATGCTGATGAGTATGCACCAAAAGCATGGCAGGCCCTTGCCAGAGCTGAGAGGAAGTTTGAAAGAGTCACACGTGGCCCTTTTGTGGGTTTTAGTCAGTAAAAGTTTAATACAAACTCTCGTTCCACCCGAATCGGCGGGAGTTATTGTATGATTTCCCACCTCAAAGAAAAAGGTAGGTGCCAGGTTACTTAGTTCTATATCATCATCATCTACTTTTCCAACTATATTGGGGTCGGTTTCCAGTCAAGCCGGATTTAGCTGAATACCAGTATTTTACGAGAAGCGGCTGCCTACCTGACCTCCACAACCCATTAGCTGGGGTAACACGGTACTTCATGGCAAGACTGGAGTCAGATTTACTGGCTTCTGACTATGCGTAACGACTGCCAAAGATCTACAAATGACAGCCGGGACCAACGGCTTAACGTGCTTTTCGAGGCGCGGAGGAAACTTGGTATGTTAAGATGGTCACCAATCCACAGAACAACCTTGGCAAGTTGCTTAACCTTGAAGATCGACCTGTGTGGCTGATATTATCTAGTCACGAGCTCCTCCTTACTTAGTTCTATAACAGGCACAAATTCCTATAAATTCCGCCATTTTACCATTGTTTTAAGTACACCACGAACTTCATAATAAACCACAGGCATGTTATCGTGCTAACGCGTACGATTTGAAAACAATTTAGCTACACACTCGGGTGCTAGTTTTATATTATCTGTAATGACCGACTGAAATATGATTTTCAGTCGAAACCGAATGTTCGGCTTTTAATTTCTGCTATTCTCGAAAAACCGACCAAATATTAATATAAATATACTAAATAAGATGGAAGGAGAGGTAGCGGAGGCCAAAAAAAGATGAATGGATTGTGTGAAACGTGTTCACAACACCAAATAACATGGTAAAAGGGCAGGAAGATGATGACAAAATCGAATAAATGTCGACGATTGCATAAAAATTATGACACACATAAATGAATGGTCAGGTATTTACAACCACTAGTACAATAACGCTAGTTTGAGCCGAATATTCGACCACTTATTGTAACTCCGTTTTTTTCAGCCCAACTTTCCAAAACCGAATCCGAATCTTCGATCCATTCCTAATTTAATTCATGAATCCCCGACCGGTCTCATAGGACCGCGCTGCTATTGTCTTACTATTGTGTCTCGTTTTGCGGGTATTGATAGGTTAATCTATGACTCAATGATGTAGCTGATGACTGCATAACATGCGCCTTTCTGCTTCTAACTTATCAATGAATTATCTTGTAGATAGGAATGCATTTTTGTATCTCTGACATTTTATGACTATTTCAGTATTAGATAGATACGAGTACCTCCAGAGTTTACAGGCTGATAAAATAGTCATTTATCGATTATGATCTGCACTCATCCTTTCAGCCATAAGACGTTCAAGTCATAGGCATAGTCCTGAAAGTGTCGCAACACCGACCAGTCCTGTGCATCTTGGTCATCCATTGGATTGCCGTGACCCTCGCCAGGTAATGGGCCCACATTGTGGGGGCTTTCCAACGCTATCTCTTCCGCTTGCCTCTTCAGAACCTTACAGGGCTATCAAAAATCTATTCTACGAGCAATGTGTCCTGTCCAGTCCTGCCACTTACGTACTCCCATATCTACCTAAATATCCTTTAGGATATAAAAGGACAGTATTTTAGATTCAGTACCTAAAATTATCTGTGTCACACTCACAGTTGAAATAATTTAGGCACAATAAATCCAGAGATAAGTCTGCCGTAGATTTTGTTATTATAATATTGTTATTACATACCTAAATCATTGTTAATATCTTTGATTGATTACGTCTTATCATAATGAATTAATGATGGATTTTTACTAATTAGTGAATGTTTTCGCATTTGTACTGATGTGACATAATTTGTGCCTACTTATTAGATAATTAATTAGTTAACATTATTATCTTTTGCAATCTGTCTCGTCGATTACGTTTGGGAAAATACGCATGCTGTAGAATTGTTTGACTATAGGATTGATCGAAAATCGAAATAGTTACCGTAGCTCTAGTCTTTTTTTAAAGATTGGAAATAGAAATTTAAAATGATCACAAAAATCCAGACTGAAATCAGGATAATAGGTTGGTTCTTAAAAGCTAGAGATCATCGAGTTACCAAATTAGAAATACATATTTAACGAAGAACACACAAGAGTTATTCCCAGTGTTGGGCAACGTGTTTTTTTTTACCTAGCCCATTTATATTGTCCCACTGCTGGGCAAAGGCCTCCCTCCTGGTCAACGTGTTATTAAAGAAAAAATACCTTTACAGCATCTTAGTAGCTTACCTGAATGTTGACAGTAGGTGCTGTCGGGATGACATCCGGCACGATCTTGCTCGCCTCAAATGCTTGCGCTACCAGGGACATGATGACTGCCACGAAAAGAAATAAAACATTATATTATAATCTAATACAGCTAAGTACTCTGTAAAATAGCCGCAGGGGTCAATCTACAGGGTTAAACAACGCTTGCCAAGGTTGGTCTGTGGATGGGTGACCATCTTAACATACCGAGTTCCCTCCGTGCCTCAGAAAGCACGTTAAGCCGTAGGTCCCGACTGTCATTTGTGGATCTTTGGCTGTCGTTACGGATGGTCAGAAGCCAGTAAAATATGACTCCAGTCTTGCCATGAAATACCGTGTTACCCCAGTTAATGGGTTGTGGAGGTCTAGTAGGCAGCCGCAGCAGGTATTCAGCTACATCCGGCTTGACTGGGAGCCGACCCCAACATAGTTGAACATAGTTGGGAACAGGCTAGGCAGAAGATGACGATGATGACAGCTAAGTACTCTGCCTCAAGATAGGTATGTATTACAGATGTGATATCTCTTGAAGGCGAATTGGTCTTGGACGACTTTAATTGATCTATGTCATCTCACGTTTGGATTTAACAGAAAATAAAAGTTTACGAAAATTCACTCACACTCATCAAACACCTACAGCCTTCGTGAGATAGAACCATAATTATACTTGAATAGACACCAATTCAAATTAATATATTAAAGAAGTTAACCAGTATAATTACACTGCGGATAGTTCGAAAATGTTATTGAGGCCCACACAGGAACACAGGTGGGAAAAGTTATTTGATGCTCTAACTCATCAAAAAACCGGTTAAACGACATAGATATCTCTTAGACACCTAACATAAGCACCTTCTAGTCTAGACTTTACACTAAAATAGATAATTTTAGATCCAAAAATTAGCATACACGTGATACCTAGGTATGTAAATTAGGATATAAAAATGTGTGAAAATAATATGCAAAAAAACCTACCTTTTAACACGACTGCTTCGAAAACACTGAATACTCGTATATGAAATTGAAAATCGCAAAACACGAATATGATTTTACACCCAATCGGGCGCACGTAAATCAATCTATGCACCTCTCTTTCTTTTGTTCTTGAAAAGAAAGAGATGTAGTCTTCTCAGTGCAAATAAAAATGACCATTTTGTTGCTAAGATTAATGAGTGCTGATAAAAGTTATGATAACCCTGACATTGTACTCTAAAATGATATGATGTCCAAATATACGTTGGTGCACTTAATCGCAGAGTTATGTCAGTTCTTTATGATAATATTAGTATTTTATTGTGCCTGGTACAGTATTCTGTAATGTTAGTTTATTTTTAGTGAGAAATTATCACAATATGTCATATTAAGTTCAATTATTATTAAATTTTATTCATAATTAATTATTAATTGAATTTAATGTAATTGTCCAATGCTGATTCATATAAATAAATATTATAATTATATTATTATGTAGCTACTCCCTTTCTGGGTGGAGAAAGAGGAAGTGAGACTTGACTGACTCATGATATCTGCTAGAACACAGGATTTTGTGTTTTTGCAGATCTATACTACTTAGATAACAGTGGATTTCTTTAGTCTGGCCTGGCAGGACTATTTTCCCCCTAATTTGCAGCATTCATATCATGGGTCTACCTTTTCACAACTAAAGGCGTCTAACTGAATTATTCTTTTAAACAACTTAAACCAATGCCTGATTGCGATCTCACCTGATAGTAAATAGTGATGCAACCGTTGATGTTGAGGCGCACTAGTTTATTTAGAGCCTATTCAGTAGCGTTGAATATGGGAAGACCGCAGAAGAATTGTACCAGTCTTTCGTCGTATGGTGTTGTGTGTTATGTCCGGATGGTAGAGGACTAACTAACTGAATGCATTAAAACACCAGTATTTTATATGGTATTTGTATCTGGCCTCTCCAACCCAGTAACTGGCTAATTTGACACCCCTTGACAAGACTAGCCAGGCTTTCCGGCTCCTAACTCTTTTCTTATACATGGGAAAACATCAAATGACTCCTCCGGCTCTGGGTGGTGCTAGAATGAACAATGTTCCTTCAGTAGCCTTTTGCGTTCCAGGGTCGCAGGAGCTCTTTCGAATAATGTCACTTTTCGGCTTGGATCTAACCGTAATAACTGTGAAATATCTACAAATCACAACTGGGATCAACGGCTGATTGATCTATGACTATAGTCTGTTTTTTCATCTCTGAGACTAAAATGACATTAGCTCTAAAGTCTGGTTTTTAAACCCTGAGACTAAATTGACATAGGTATTGTCAAACTTACAATGGGAATGATGCCAGTTCCTTTGTGTTTTAATGTCATTTTAGTCTCAGGGTATAAACCGACGGAAAAAGAGGTACAGATGAAAGAGGTTCTACAATATCATCTTCTATCGAAGTATTGACCCACAGTCATGGGAAAATAATAAGCATAAAGAGTTTCAACGTTGTCAATCAAATACAACCGCTACCTCCTTCTTTGGTCTTCTAGAGAGAATAGGTTCTTATTCGTATAGTAGGTATGCTAAACTAGTGCGCTTCACCATCAACGATTGCATCACTGCATACCACGAGGTGAGACCCCAGTCAAGCACTTGTTTATACCATTTCAAAAAACAAAATTTGCGCATCAAATTGCGACATATTTAACTTTTCGATAACTTCCAGCAGAGTCTGACCCTAAATTACGTAGTTATGTGTTATTTTATAGAAGCGATAAAATTCAACAATAATAAAACCATAAAAATATTTTTGATAAACAAACATTTTATTATTTTTCAAAACAAAATCTAATGAAACAAGTAGTAACAACAAAATAAATCAAACAGAGCGTTATTATTAATGCACACACAATAATATTAATACAAACAAAACTATTCGAAATATAATAATTCTAGGCGAATAATTATTATGCCAAACTAATTATGACTTTAATCCATTTAATAATACTTACAGTAGTTACAATTTTACAAGTATGAATTATTATTATTAAACTTATTAAGATTATTGAAATAGTTTAAAATACTCTATGTAACTAACTATCAATATAATGGAAATTCAATTTTACAAAATATAGTAGTAGCATTAAATTTCTAATCAAAATTTGACAAATATGCTTCTGCCTAAGTTTTTAACTAAAGCGAATCAAATCACACAAAAAAGGTACAAAGCTTTTTTAAGAAAAAGCATATTGGTAGGGTCACTTTACCTATCTAGTTCCAAATTTTATCGACTAGGATTCCACATTATATATTTTTACCACTCAATTATATATTAAACATTTTTACAATTTAGGAATTCTGATTAAGAATTATTTGATATGGGGTTGCATCTGCCCAGCCAGCTCAGATAGGATTTCAAATACTTCTGATGATTTAGTAGATCAATAATACAGTCAAAATATATTTGGTGTAACTTTCCACTAACTCTTGAAATAGAAGCAGTGACGAAACATAGACGTACTCGAGCAAAAATCTATCGATCAAAATATTGAAGCCTATATTGTCGTTACTGTCTATAATATATATTCCTAAAGAATAAATAAATAACAATAAATATTTTTGTCGAATAACCACGGTTTGCCTGAAACTGACCGACAGCAATCTCTCACACAAAGATTGGTGGCATTTCATAATATCAGCGCAACAGAGGGATCTGTGGTGAAAGAGCATTACTCAAGCACTAGCAAGCAATCCAGTGGACTTGTAAGTATAAGAAATCTTATATCTGTGAATGGCCTATGGCCAACGATGAAGGTAGAGCAAAATACCGAGACGACTGACATGAAGAAAACCCAAGTGGCATGACATGATGACATGGCAGCAATTCTGTCTTCGATACGAAGCACTCACTTCAACTTCATTGGATTTTGGATTACTTGTCAGTGTCAATACTAGAATGCTACGTCTTAGTACTGTCAAATTACGACAAAATTGATAAAATAATTTGATATATTTATGAGCACATCGTCATTCAACTATATTTAAATCAAACAAAACCTTATGGTTGATATTGAAATATATTTTTGCGAAACGATTACTAAAGTCGTTAAAGTTACAAATTTTGGCAATTTTGTCGTAATCGAATATTTATGACTTCTCATGACATAGGCTTGACATATCTTTCTCAACTGTCAGATCAGAATCAAATGATTTTAGAATTTTAATGGGATTTACATAAATATACACTATTTATACATAATATTTTAAATAACACAATACTGAGATAATTATGTTATTATTAATTTATTCAGTTTATTAAAATGGTTGAATGGGATTTAAGATCCATTAAGCATAAAATACTGAAGGTGTTTATTCACTAGAAGAAACTGGAAGACAAGCAATCTTTGAACAGCGTTGATATTTAGAAAATATTACGAAAAACTAAACGTTAAATTACGCGTCCATGACTTGAAACGCCATTTTAAATTATATTTACACAGATTTCCCGGCCTGACCTCCTCGTTGTTTAAACATTACAAATTAACTTGACCGATGATATATCTACAATCTATTGTTACATTGGATAATATTCTTATAATCAGTCAGTCCTTGGATTACTATGTTAGATACAATCGATAAACTGTCTCTGATCTTACTAAAGTTTGACGAATTTATCTCTCACTTATAGTTAATAATAACTCCATCATCATTGATGAACATATTGGAATAAGAAATAATAGTAATCAGATCAGGATTGTTAGCAAAATCAGAACAGTTAGCCCTAAAATCAGTATCAGATATACTCTAGACAACTTGGACGGTAGCAAAAGCGCTGAATGTAACTTTCTTTGGTGGTTCTGCGCTACAGGTTCTGACTACAGACCTCTTCGCTCCGTCGTGCCCATTCATCTTCAATACCGGCTTCAGGTTCGCCACGTCACCGTGGGACTGGGCCTTAAATCTACCAATCGTGTTACTAGGGTTACCTAGATCTCTTAACTTATTCGTCAAGCCAGTTATTCTATGTGAAATGTTCGTGTAGTTAGTCTTCTTAGGATCCATCTGCTGTTTCTTCGGCTCGCTTAACTTCTTAGGTATTTCCAGGCTTTGTAGTGACGTGAATTTCCTGTGATCTGTGTTAAGTAGGTTCCTTTTCATGTCTGTGTTCGGTCGTGGTAGTCGGGGCGGTCGTTGGAGGAAATTATTTGGTCTGAATGGCATCGGCGCTAGTTTCGGCTTCTGTTCGCTAGGCATTCGGTAATACTGCGGTACTGGCTCCAATCTTTGTGGTTTCCGTAGCGTCAGCGCCATCGCCATTTTGGTTGGTCGTGCGAGGCTGTCGAAGGCCGTCGTCGAGAACTGGGATCGGCTGCTCTTCCACTCTTCGCGGTCAGACTCGTAGCCGGTCACTGGAATTGAGAAACAAACTGTTAGGTATTTGCTTGTTACAGAAGATTCTATACTAATAGACTATTCAGTAGAATAATATCAATAGTATTGCTGAGCTCCAGCAGCACGTAAAAACCAGTCTACAATAATTCCGTATTGAGCATAAACATTTGCCATCAACCAAGGTGGCTCTTTATCAATATTTAACGTAAAACACGTATTTAAACAAGTCGTGCTTAATCCACAGTTTGGTTATATAAGATGGACCTTCACTTCCTTCAAAAATAAACGAATGTATCGGAGACATAAATATAATGAGTACGAATATTAATAAGGCGACGAGGCAACTTAAGGTCTATAATTATATGTTAGAACTGCGTAATTTATAGGTAGATATGCAAATAAGTCAGAATTCGACACAAGCCTTACATCAGCTGATAGTTTGAATTCGGAACACGCATACGCTTCCGTGCTCCCGCGCATACGAATCGGTTGCGAGTTTTAAGTCAAGACATGAGTGATGGAGATGACCTAGCTGATCTGATTGCAAGGATGCCGACTGTTTACAGGAAAATGATGATTTTTTTAAACTTTAATTTAGTATTTTAATTCTTTGTTCTTACTGACTTAGGAGGAAATCTAGATATTACGAAGAATTTTGCCTAGATTTTAGAGATAAGTTAAATATACTATACTAAGAAGTCATCTACAATGTCTTACGTGTTCTCTAACAGACTTCCTAACTTTCTAATCACATCTGTGAGATGAACGTTAGCTCGTTAAACGTGAACTCCATTCATAATTAAAGACAAGACAATAAGAATTCTGATTTAATGCCTTACTAATATTTTTTGCTGAATCTGGTTAATTACCTTTTGAAGCTAAAATGGGTTTATGACTGTTGGTTTTCTAATGTGTGCAGTCGTTTATTGTACTATGTCAGTAACAATGCCACATCAATCGCTTTTTCTTCTTTAAAATCGGTACCATCATTTGAGATTTCATCGTTTGACATCGCGGTCTTAATATACGAGTAACTATTGATGAATCAGATAATTTATATTATAAGCGATACGATCTGAATTCAAAATGGCAAGGTGATGTTATTGTTCTATAACATGCTTTAATCAATGTTTTAATTCTACAAAATGATAAAGCGATGTACAATAATTTAACATTACAACGAAAATAAATATTGGTCAAGCACGTCAAGAAATTGTCAGTTTTTGAACATAAATCTGCTTACAACGATTTTCTCTACAATCTAGAAATTAGAATACTAATTCCAAAATGGCATTAAACGTGAACACCTAACTCCGCTACCACTTCTATCTAAGCTCTCCTCACAATGTCCTAAAGTTATATCAACCACAGTTACCACTTACAAATTATGTCCTCTATACATTTTTTTGTGGAATACTCCAAGGGTTAATATTATGTCCGCATCTGAATTGACCTTCAATTTCCTCGTCTCTTAGCATGTTATTATAATATCAAAAGTTCATTTATTTCGCAAGCTTGCCTTCTGAATTCCACCGCTACGCAACCTCCAAATTAACGATTGAATTTGAATATAGCAGTTCAGATGAGCTTCAAAATTCGATCAGTATGCTACAGCCAAAATTAAAATAAAACCTTGATATTTGACTTGCATTTTTGGTATTTGTGCTAAATTCCTATTTGATAATGGTTTCATTATAATTAGTAGATGTTACATAACCTACACAATAAAGTGTGTAGTGATTTATATATTCGTAATCAGATCCAAAATCGATGCCAAAAATAGATTTATTAATAATTTTATTGAAGAATGAGATGAAAGTGTTGAAGATCCCACCTTATTATTCTCTCGCACCTTTCATGTTTGTAATCCTAGTCTAACTAAATTTTGTAATATAGCCCACTATAATTTAGAAAGCTAAGGTAAAAAATGTATATGTATTCAGAGTGCAAGGAACAAAATATAATAAAAACATATAAGGAACTAACGAATATATTGGCTAAACCACATAAAGTGAATTAAAGATATAACTAGATAAAGATCTCAATAATGAACCTACTAAGCCCGTAAAACGTACCGTTACTAACATTAAAGGACTACAGTTTTATAGCTTTATCCAAGTACCCACATACTGAGCTAACGAACAAACAGCTTTAGATACTATAGATGTAGATGAAGAAGATAAGGGAATGTAAAAGGACAAACTATTTATTACATAGAAATAAAATCTTAATTATGTTGTAACTGAACATGGCCATTATATTGGTACTTGGAACGAAATGTATATTATTATTAGCAACTTCATCCATAGCCATAAGGACTTCCTGAGTAAACCTGCTCTAAAAAAAGTTTAATTAAATCACTGGCTTAACGTTTGAATTCCCAACCGGTCCTATGAGACCGCGCTGTTATTGTTTTACTATTGTGTCTCGTTTCGCGGGTATCTGAGTAACTACGAAGGATCAAGGCAGCCTTTCGGATGATTTAATCACAGGACTATTTCTATTATATCTACAATAAAAAGCAGTGGAAGTGAGAGGAAGGTTTTAATTAGTTTATATTTTAATGTTCTATGATAATCGTTTTTTGAAAATTAAAAGCGTTAACAACTGCATGTCAATATTAATCTTAGAAATAGAATTCGTTTAAAATTTCTATGTACTATTAGGATTGGTAACTGTTATGTTATCATCAACTTTTAACCTCCGAAAACTATAGATTATAATCATAATTATGAAAAATATAAAGTTTATACTTCTAAGAAAAATAAGTAAATGATTGTAACAAGAGATCAGGGTTACAGCAATCGTATATGTTACATTATCCAACCATGAAGGGCAGGTTCGATTCCCGCGCGTGTCACTTTACTCCTCGCTTCCGTGACTACTGACAACTGTTGCATGACAATCTGTGTCACTGGAATTATGATATACTACTACCGATCCAACCAGACTTTACACAGTTGCGATTTAATATCCGATAGATTTTACAGAAATAAATCTTTCATGATTGCTTTGACTGTTACGAATATAACAAAAAAACATCCGAATTTTTTGAGCCGTTCCCATGTGACGTTTTGCCAGACGAGTATCAATTTTTTTCCAATGTGTGGGTGGTATAAGTGGTAAATACAGAAAAGGAGTTTCATTAATACCTGTAGTAATGAATAACATTGTATCACAGGCACCAGCCATTGATTTTTATTTATATAGGCTTGTTGCCCTCGATTTCTTTGAAATCCTTCTAAAGTGCACGTTGAGTGTCTGATTCTTCTTGACCTAATTTCGTCGTTTCATGCTATAAATACAGTCAGCCCAATATTGACTTGTTTCATTCTGAATAGGCAGTCTTTACATTATTTATCATGACTTCCCATGTTCTTCATTTAATATTCTATTTCTTGCACAACCTGCACTCTATCATCTTCTAACGGCCGAAACCAATAACCTATCGATCTCCAGTTTTGGCATACTGGAGATTATAAAACAAATGATACAATACAAAAATTATCATGTTTTCTGTTGTTTCATTTGTTTTTCTATCTCCGATATGTGACAGATAGGTTATTGGTTTTGGCTGTTAGTTACTCATTTACCCGTCTTATTTAAACAGACATGTAGTTTATAACTAAATATTTTTTTCCACGTAGATTAGTCATAAAGGAATCGTCTTACCCCTTTCACCTTGTGGTTAATATAATTATGGCCGACTAATTTTGACAGAGACATCCTGAATTTCTGAGCTGTCAATTTTAAATCTCGAACATCCGTGTTTGCATTATCTTTACGCAATGGTTTGTCGTTTAAGTTTTACCAAATATTCGTCATCTTTACATCCTGTAGGGATAGTAAGATAATATTTAATGGAGAGGAAGATTCTTTGTTTATGTTGATGATTCTTTATGTAATTTTGACTTGAGACATCTTAAGAGGCCTGCGGAGACCGCGCGCTATTTCGAGTTGATACGAAATAAAATACGTTTTTGAGGTTGATGGAAGCAATCCAGATAGTATAAACAATTCTTGGACACACCGACTGGAGTATAGTCATCATCCGCACACTGACAGTTGCTTGCTGTGATAGCAATACAAACTATTGGAAATTTGGGAGAGGTTCCGTAATACCAAAAATGATGAATGAAAAATTAATGTATTTCCAATATTGTTTCGAGTATTTATAACTTGATAATAATATCTGTGTTCCTACGAAAATATATTTTGAAATATTGTTGTTTATAATATAGAAAAAACAAAATAAAAACATGACATTTTCGCTGTGAAAATGTGCAAATTTAAATTCGCTTAAATTTCGTTTGGGGTAAGTTTTTCAACAAAAAGACGATGTAGGAACCTAGATAATTATTGTCTGAATCCGAATAACATCATATTATGGTGTAAATATGCTTAAATTGCAAATGATTTTGGTATTACGTTTGCGGTTTGTATGGATAATTCTAACGTCGCGCCCACCTTAATGTTTCATCTTTATATTTCGGAGAATAACATTTTACGAATGCTTATGTATTGAACCAAAATGAATGAGTCAATAACTTTTTACTCTCTGTTGACATGACATAAATTGCACAATTGGCAAATTTTATAACTCTGCCTACAAATAGTTTAGCCGTGACGTAGGGTAAAATGATTTCACTTTGGCATATCCACTAATTTATTATTGGCACTTCTGTAATTAAACCCACTTATTAAGAGAAAATCTCATCTAACGGAGTTCACGGTGGAGCACACGGTAGAAGTGTGCCCCGCTTGGACGGAGCACCGCCGTGTCCTCGTGGAGACTATCGGGAGCGGCGACCTCTCGCGCCGGGCCCTGGTTCAGGCCATGGTCCGGAGCGAGGAGGGTTGGCATGCGGTCGCCTCCTTCTGCGAAGCAGTGATGCTCGTGAAGGAGGCTGCTGACCGCGAGCGCGTGAGGGAACGGTCCTCACGCCGCCGCCGCCGAGATCCCGATCCCGATTTCCGACCACCGTAGGCGCGGGTTCGCGGACGGCGAGCACTGGGTAGCTCGCCGTCCGACAGTCTGGAAATAATCTGGACCGAGCCCAGTCGTCAACGGCGCGTTCTGTTCCACGCGCGCCTCAAGGAGATGTCAGCAAACTGTAGGGGCCCGGTAGGGCCGAAGCCTCTGGGGGGAACATGTGGTATTCCTAACGGTTGATACCGAGTCCCCCCCAGAACGAAGGCAACGAAGGAACGGGGTAGGGGTTTAGTCAGTAAGAGTCTGACACGCCCTCCCGCTCCGCCCAAGAGCGGGGGAAGTCATTCTGATGATTCCCCTACCAGAAAAAAAAAAAAAAAAAAAAAAAAATCTAACGGAGTTGATATCTAACACTGGTACTGGAGAAAAGAAGATAGAAATATGCCACGAAATATAAAAGTCAGAAGAATCGGACAAGATCCTGCAATATATATATTTTTTTCTATATTATTTTTATTTGATTAATCAAGCTTCATTTACGAATTCTCATTTATGAACAAACCTGATAATAAGCTAAAGTATGTCATTCATTTGGAAAATCGATGTTGTTTAGAGAAACTGCCGGAAAAAAGAAAATATGATAATTCATGGACGTGTGATGTAACATAAAATAATGTTATCTAATATCTACCTTTCATTCTGTCATCATATTTTTTTGCGTTATGGACTACGATTTACTAGCAGGAACGGATGAAGTGTTTGTTTAAAATTTCTGTCAATGAAAATTAGCTATAGTGCTACGGAAATATTGAACACAGTACTTGGTGTTAAAATAGGGAAATAATAATGGTTCCGAAAAACAAATTAATCTCCAGCGATCTGTGGCCGACTATTATTCTAATTAACCAGCGTTATAATTAATTACCGACAAAAAACCCAAAACATTACCGAAAAAAAATACCTAATTTAACAACAAATTAGAGCATGTTCAAATTACTTGTTCTCCTCCTAAAAAAATGAGTCGTCGAATAACAAAACTAAACTTCCGAATGGAATACTGAACCTCCGACAAAATTACTAAGTTACCGACAATAGAGGTTTTGTCAAAATAATCATATTTTTACAACTTGCATGAACTGTTTTAATTTCTATTGTTGGTTATCAAATTTATTTTTTAACTCTCAATTATAATGAAAATACCTTAACTGTTAGGCCCGTGAGATCGGGTTTAGACATTTTTTACTACCTATTAAAACTACATTTTTATTCTGATTCATTCCGTTTTTCTTCGGTTGCTAGGATAACTTTCTTAAGTTATCCTAGCAACCGAAGAGCCAGAGCGAAGCCAGCTCAAGACTTGGGGGCAACCCGACTCGGACAGGTTAGGTTAGAAGGAGGTGGCGGGGTCGTAGTGAGCGAGCGAAGCGAGCGAACACAGACCCCGTCACCTCCTTCGAGGTTATTTTTTTTTTTAACCACCCAGAAGTAGGAGCCCCGCGCAGCGGGGCTCCGTCGACTACGCCTTTTAATAAATTTTTCGAATCGTAAATATTCTAGGAAACCAAAGTCTACGTGGTTTTACATTAAAGCATAAATACGACTGTTCTAACATTTTAACGCCTGAAATAGGTACTACTTACCGATACCCAAGCATACCCGTAGTAAGTAAAATTCATGATATATGATACAAGCAAAAGTTATTGTACAAGTACATTTTTATATTTTTTATAAGTTTCTGTATAACCACTCAGAATAATATTTTTAATATAGTGTTACAGTTAAAATAGCACCACAGTCTATGAAATTTGAAAGGTAATTTATGAATTAATAGTTGGCAAATATTGATAAAAATTACAAAGCATAGTTTTCGGTAGAACGTAATTTATGCCGGTAGAAAAGTATTATAGCAATAAACAGTCAAGTTTATTTTTCGAAGATTTCAGTATCTCATTCGGTCGTTTCGTCATTTTTATTCGGACAAAAGTAGTCGGAAAGTTAGTATTTTAGGCAGTAGATTTAATATTTTGAGTAAGGGTAATTCTTCTTTTTTTGTCGGAGCTTTTATTACTACCCGTTAAAATACTGGACTGTGTTCGAAATATGTACTGTGCTGGGCTTCAAAACCCATATGGTTGACGTGGCTGAGAAGGCTGTCCAGTTTGAAATGGGACTGAGGCTGGTTATTTCTGCCAAATTTGTTAATTTAGTGACTACTTCAAATACAAAATTTGAACGTTGAAATCGCACAACAGGATTGCGGCAGAGTAGCTTGCCACAAAAGAGTAGCTTAGCTTAGGATTTGGCAAGAAGTGGACCAAAGCCGGGAACAATGGAAGAAGTGGAGAAAGGCCTTTGTCCTGCTAAATATAATGTATATCATAACAATGACACTTTAATTATCAACCTAGAAATGCATCGTATTTAGTACAGATTCATGTAGAGTGACATGCGCACACATATTTATTACATAATAAAACTTTATGATGATTCAACAATTTGTACTGAACCCTATTCTTTATTGCTGTGGCTTCAATTAACCGCATTACCTTTCACATTCAGAACCTTATGTCTTTCACAATAGAGACTATAATAGAGCATATATATGACTATACACTGTACCTTTGACATTTGCCGTACCTTTGGCCCATTGTGGTATGAACCAATCAGTATTATGCGGTTTTGCAAGTTTAAGTACTTGTAATTTGACAGATCTTCGTTTTTGAAGTTAGAAGATCATCAAATAACTTCTCTGTTTCGTAGTTGCAAACTCAACTGCTGATCTTGGTTTCTTCTATTGAGAATTCTATCTGCAGCAGCGCGATTCTCTCACCCGCTATGAGCTGCATAATGTCTTTCATATTTTGTAACTAGTTATAAGCAAAGTTTATTCAATTAAAGAATATTTGTATTTACACTACAATATAAATCTACGCTCATATCATAATCCCTTTCTTTAATGTCCCACACATTGTACTGACTACACACATCGCGTTATTTCTATGTTCAGATTATTTTTCTGTAGAATGCGCTCCACCAGGAAATTAGGATAACATAATTAATATTGTATGTTTTATATATTTTTGTAACAACTTTTTTCTCTCTATATTGCACTATTTATTTCTGCAAAACTCAAAGGTTGACTAATAGAAAATACATTAAGTTCGTCTCTTTGCTTTGTTATGTGTCTAAACTATTCTTCTTTTCTTTAATCTTCTTTTCAGTAAACTCGTTAAATTATTTGGACCCAGTGTAGGTGGTATTAAATCTGTATTAAAAGCCCTAAATCGGTTGCGACCCAGGCCGCTGCAAACATAACTTGACGAAATGAGGTTTTATAGACCTGTCCTGTGTGTGAGTGCGGTGCTCCTGTTCAAAACATAAGCTACACGTTTGAGTGTCCTAAGTGTCCGTTTACCTGCACTTTAAAGGAAGTACTAAATTGTTGAAATAACGGTGATGTGCAATTTGTCTAGCAATGACAACTATGTTTGTCGTTTCTTCGAAAGGGTTAAAGTTTCTTTGTTTGTCTCGATACTTCCAGTACAAGTTAGTTTTTTTCGCGTTTATGCTGTTTTTTAGTTTTATTACAAGATGTGGTCATATTTAGACGTAAAAAGCTTTATTCGATAGGAATGTCTTCAGTTTTAGCAGTTGATGGTTACGTAGTGTAATTGCGTTTAGAAAGAATATTTAATATTTGTGTGAAACATTTTTTTTTTGTTTTCGTTCTACTTTTAAATCAACTTTATTGCATAGTTCTCAACTTTTATAGCATTTGCATTACAAGAACAAATAACCAATAATTCAATTATTATTATTTTAATCTATTCATCTTTAAGTATTTCTCGAGCAACATACTAATATGTAAATTTTCTCAAGAACTGCTCCTTCAAATAAGTGGTTGGCACTACCTACAATTTTATGAACGTCTCCACACCTATATGCTGTGAGAGATGCATCATCTGTCGTTTAACTGGTGTTTGTCTTAACGCAATCCTCTTTTACGAGTTTGTCCTCGTCTGTGGGTTGCACAAACAGTTCGACTTGACGAGCTGCCATCGCTGACACGGATGCGTGTCGGTTACGACTGCTTGCGGTTGTTCCGTGTGCTGTACGCGGCTATTTTGTATGAGTCTGATTGTTATGAGTACTTTAGGAAACCTAGTTAGTTTACAACATAATTTATTTTTATGAAGTCTTTATTACTGACAGGATCGAAAACAATGACTTTGACATGTCTACGTACGAATGAAATACAAATGCATAGGTATACAACATGTAACCCAATTGACGCACATCCTCTTGGGGGGTCATTATACTCAACATTATGAACAACTTTTAGTATGGAACCAAACCTGAAATCGAGAAAGAATAATCAGCTGATCTATACATAATGTTCGCTTATTTCGACAAAATGTATGGAACAGCTGATTATTTTTTCAAAGGTTGGCCCATTTTTGACCACTTCCTTAATTGATGGTAAGCAATGATGTTGCCGACAATGTTGCACACTTGCTAGAAGTAACCTATTCACTCTTACCTGAAAGGCTCCTAGGTCTAGGTCAGATCTACGTTCAATTTCCCTTTGCGTTCCAGGACTGTGTTAACTCCTTCGAACCCCTATAGCCTAATTTGAAACTTTCATAACACAAACCTTAATCTCTATAACTCCTAGTATATCACCACAAGGGTCGGGTTAGTTGCACACACGCTGATTGCAAGACTATGATTAGCCACGCTATGTCCCTGCACGTGACTGTACTGTACCTGACTGTACATGTGAGTTCATACGATAAGCCTTATTGGGAAGTAAGGACTGATTGTAAGATTACTAAATTATCATTTGCAATATACGAGTATCTAGACGGTGTAATGGATCGAAAGTGCGATTGGAGTATTTATTTCCATATGCTAATTTATGTTAGCTTTAATATGATAGATTATATCATTGTTAGAAGATACAGGTTAGAAACATGGCTATCAAATAAAGAAATATTTGTTTCAAATAGATTATGGGATACTTCTTGGAAAGAAAAATAATAAAAGTTTAATGAAATTATAAAGCGAAAACCTGCCTTCTTAAAAGTTTAGAATTGGAATTTATCGTCTTTTCGTTGAAACCACTAAATCTCATAGACGAGTAGTTCAGTAAAGTAAGGGACATGGATCAATAACAAAAAATAAATCCTTATTAAGCAGCAGCTCAGTTACGACGGTTGAAGATATTATTTAACATGCTAATAAGGAAAAGAACGATGTAGATGAACAAAAAAATATGATTATGAATTCCGTAGAATATGATCAAAATCTAAATATAGAAGGTACCGACGACATACATATACCACATGATCAAATTACAATTCCACCGAAATCAAAACATGATCATAATATTTTATGCAAATCAATTTACCATGTTAATTGGGGCCAAACAAATATTACTCTGAAGCACCCTTAAGTATATATTGGTTTAATATAAACAAAGCTAATTGTTTAGCCAATGACCTTAAAGAAATATGCCGTAGAGTGGTTCATGTACACACAGACGGTTGTTTAATTTATGGAGAACTTTTGGGGACAGACGTGATGTGTAAAGGAGTTGGTGATAAATACAGAAGCACATTAAATATATGTACACTGAGGAAAATATTTTTATTAGTATGCCATCTGAATTTGGTACTACAAATGAGATTTTTAGTTTTTTTTTTACGGTTTCTGGAAAACAATTCATTTTAAGTACTTACTAACACTAGTTTACAAGTTGTGTAATTGTGTATATCTTTACTATTGAAATATCAAAAGGTTTATAAAAAAATGAAAGATTGAACCTCAAAAATAAAATTGTCAATATATACATACAAGAAGTTAATCTTTCTTTCTACACCTACATATTTTGCATTAAATCTAATTGACGTTTCCTCTAAGCCATTTAACTATTTCATAATGTAAGTACTTCAAATTAATTTGCAATAAACGTGTGTTCGACAAAAATCTAAGCTCTAAGCGAACTACTGAGGACACAGTCAAGCACGACTTGTTTTCTCACAGCCTCAGGTGTGCCCGCGCAGGTTCGTGTCTTTCTTTCGCTGTTCAAATTCAACGATTCATTGTTGCCAAAGACAACTATTGCGATGAATAATCAAATAGTAATAATAATCAATAATCAAAGGATTTGACGTTATTTTGTAGATTTGGCAGTCGTTATTACGGATAGTCAGAAGCCAGTAAATCTGACTCCAGTCTTGCCATGAAGAACAGTGATACCCCAGTTAATGGGTTGTGGAGGTCTGGTAGGCAGCCGCTCCTCGTAAAATACTGGTATTCAGCTAAATCCGGCTTGACTGGAAGCCGACCCCAATATAGTTGGGCAAAGGCTAGGTAGATGATGAATCAATAATCAAATAGACTTTATGACAAAACTATAAATTTTGATAGATATTTTAATGTTTCCAAATTTCTAGGCATATTGGATACTAAAATTAGACCGAAGCTTGGTTCTTGTGACCTTCAGAGCACAGACCTATAACGCATAAAATTAGCATGTGCTTATGTTACTTAACGTTTAATATTTGGCTAATTGGCGTGTCTGGATGAGGAATACAACCTTGAATAATATGATGAGCAATTATGTAAATTTGTTTCATTTCTTACGCATTTAAAAGTTAGAGAAATTTTACCTTAAGTACTCATATAAGGACTCTATCATTATGTTTAGTCATAATAACATTTCATTTTGTATCGTATTCAAGTATTTTATTTTTAATTATAATTAACTAAATCTCTAGTAATTTTGTTACCTAAATGTGTGTTTATATTTAAGTGCTTATAAATAATTTGGTATATATACATTTTTCATATTTTGTTAGTAATTTGTGATTTTCTGTATGTTACAAAAACATGACAATCGACTAAATATTTGCATGCTATTACGAGTACTCCCATACATTTACGTTTGCATAAGTAGACAAAATGTACGGGACAGCTGATATTTTTTTCGCAACTTCAGTGTTGGTTCCATACAAAATTATTCATAATGATGAGTATTGACAGTGTTTTCATTTATTGTCGTATTGTAATATCCAGATTGTATATGTGTCCTGAAATCCTTAATTGCTTCTCATTAGGAGTCAATATAGCTTTGTTTTATTGCCTAAGTCGTTAACTTTTCAGAACCTATTGCTTACCTAAGTCAGTCTGACGGCATAGCATGTTTATTTTTAGAACTCAATATATTCTCGGGACGATACCTACCAGTTGACGACTCGTGACCACACGTAACACCCTATATGGTAATATAGAATACTCAATTAGCATAGTATAAACATCTATGTCATCCAAACGCTAGGTGTTGTAATAGTGACGTAGGTAAACTGTTGATAAATCAGTTCCGCCAATCACGGCGCCTGAATTTGATTAGCCCTTCGTGAGTAATCTTAAGTTAACGCAACGCTGTGAGATTTTTCACTTGTAGATTTGTACAGTAAGAAGTTATATCATCTTGTAGGAAGAGTTAGATTGTTGTAAGACTACGTGTAGCAAGCGGCAAATTCCTCCTTCTTTCCAAGACACTCTTTAAAGATTTCAGCCCAGTATCATCATCATCATCTGCCTAGCCTTTTCCCAACTATATTGGGGTCGGCTTCCAGTCAAGCCGGATTTAGCTGAATACCAGTGTTTTACGAGGAGCGGCTGCCTACCAGACCTCCACAACCCATTAACTGGGGTAACACGGCATTTCATGGCAAGACTGGAGTCAGATTTACTGGCTTCTGACTATCCGTAACGACTGCCAAAGATCTACAAATGACAGCCGGGACCTACGGCTTAACGTGCTTTCCGAGACATGGAGGAAACTCGTTATGTTAAGATGGTCAGCCATCCACAGACCAACCTAGGCAAGCGTTGCTTAACCTTGAAGATCGACCTGTGCGGCTGTTATTATTTAGCCACGAGCTCTTCAGCCCAGTAATCGGTCCCAATTTTTTAAAATGCTGCGATCAATAATTCAACAATAATAGTTTGAAAGAACTTTAGCACGAATATCGTGGTGGTGATACGACTTTTTATCTTGGTTAACAAGATAGCAATACAGATAACATTGAAGATGAAATTAAGAACTCTAAAGTAACAACTAATATCTCCGGTGGTCTCATTAAAGCACATAAACGTACGCTTACGACCTACGAACCCTCGCCATTAGTTTTTACTAACAACAAAGACTGGGTCGATCGTGCTGGTGTTCCTAAACGAACCGGCGAGGTACGCAACGTTTGTCCATACGATAGAGTAACGTAATGACTTGAGCACTGTCCATACCAAACAGCACTACATAGCGGCACGTAGAACTTTGTAATAGATTGCGCATCTAGGATTTGTGGGAATGGAGAAGGAAAGAAAATTGCTGAATAATAAATTACCATTTCTAATTTTTCAGACTACAAAGGGTACACAGGGTGGGGAAGGGTAAGATGGAAATGTTCTACTGATGATTGTATAGGTCCAAATCATTAACTGCCCTTTTCTAACTATGATTTTACAGTCTAAGGAGTAATTAACGTAATATTTTGGATGCAGCTGTATACAAGTATTTTACATGGTGTGACTGATTATCTCATTTCCACTATCCCAAAAAAAACCGTTGTAACTTGGTAAGACTAATAAATATCGTATCTAATATCGTACCGTTTCACAATATATCTAACTCTATTTTACAAAGTATTTGGAGATAAAGGAAAGTGCTTAAATTTACCCAGGACATAAAAGGAAGAATTAACCAAGAGATCTTGATTTATCCGTTTTGCACGACTGATAAAAAATAAAAGATATTGTTGTTTGTCAACATCTCAATACGTTCTATTCTTTGAATTGCAAACACTTGCTTCAGGCAATTTGCAACGACTTTATTAGATGTTTAAAAGATGAACTGAGAGTAACTTTGTCCATACAAATCGTTTACCACAGTGACACAGTCAGAGATGTTACTGCGAGTGAATGACCGCTTACGCAAACGATGGGCACTGGCCTTGGCTCGTTTACGATTAAATACAACACAACAGCGATTTCTGTAAGATAGGCTGATGAAAGGCTTATAAAGTCAAAGGTATAGAGGAAATTTTTCATAGCAACGAATGACACAATTTCATATTTCCTAGTGTCAAATGAATCAGGAACGTAATCGTGGTACGTTACTCAACTAATCTATATCTTTTGCTGTAGGGTGTGAAAGTATCTATAGGAACTAATAAAGCCCATCTAATCTGTTTAAGATCTTTATGATTTCCTCATAAAATTTGTAGTCCTTTTAAGCGAATCAGTGAAGGCCTCAACAAGGACCATGATTTTAAAATAAGGAAAGAAACAAACTAAGAACATAATCATTTTACCTCATTTGACGAAACAAGGAAGCAGTATTGTAGAACAATAAGTTGTAGTGACGAAATTGACTATTGTTTAACCATCTTCAACTTTACTACAGGTAGATGAGCTAATCATTGAGACAGTAACTCATTAGACGTTCTAATAAACATCCCATAAAATAAATTATCTTTCAATGATGGTAATGATTAACTCGTTGTACGTAACTGCTGACATCAATGTTTCCTAGAGCTTATATAACAATATTGGCTACTCCATGTTGTCTATTGATTCCTCTATAATGATGACATGAACTATGGTATTTTCAGACATAAACTATCTGTTCAGTTTGTGCGGTAACCGTTAGATTATTGCTAGAGTTAATTTGTTACTAGCTTCGTTATAGTTCAGCGACGACAGTTATCTACGACATTTGAATATTTTACAGTCATTCCAATTTTTATCTTTTGAATATGGATGGACTTCATCCAATCTATTGTAAAACCAACCGAATCAAAGAGCACACAATCGCACTGATCTTATCGTACTTCATGATAGAATCAATGCTAAAGCTTGAATCGAAATATTTATAAGTGGTTAGATGTAAGAAGCTTGGATAAGATTGATGCTGATGAACTTACCTTTATTACTTGCTGGCCAGATGTTGTTCGTCGCGGTTTTCTTATTATTATTTTTGTTCTCTCTGAACATCAGGATATCCGGTACCTTGTTCAGTTTATTATCCTTCGGTATTATGTCCGGCGCTCGATCCACATTTACTCTCACGAACTCTCCTTTCAACACTTTTTGCTGATTATCTTTTAAAACTGGAGGCTGAGGCGCTTTAGGCTTCTTATGAAACAATCTCTTTCTATCAGGCTTTGATGGGATTTCTATATCAGTGTATATTATGCTGTCTATTTCGCCAGCCTCATTAACATCGTTCCTTATTCCAATCAGACTCATCGGCTGCTCGTATCGAGTGTTTAAGTTATTCTTCTGTTGCACCGATATGTGTGTTATGCCATCGTTGTCCGTAGTTTGCATTAAGTCGTAATCATTGCGTCCCTTCTCGAATAAACTATAGTCGTCCATACTATTCTTTCTGCTTTTGAAAATCTCATAAGTTTTCTTTTTAGAAAACAAGTTTTCGCTGCTCGAATAGTTGTTCGTGTTTTTCGTCAGTCGGTTCCGCATTTTGAAGTATTTGTATGTGAAGTATATCCTTTTAAAGTCCTGTTCGTTTTCGAACTTGAGCGCGATGGCTTCCTTGTTCATGTTTTTGGTTATGTAAAAGACTAGAGTGTTGTCACAATTGGGATAGTTCTCGATATTGACACAATTTGTAATGTCGTCTATTGAGATGTTTTCACATTTGGTTGGTTTAAGTTCTGTGTAGTCTTTGATCTGTTTTTTGTCCTCGTCTGTAATGTCTTCTTTAGTGAGTAGTTGCAGCTGGTCCTTCTCGTTGAAGCCGACGACGATGTTGTATGCCTGCAGCGACGAGGGCTTGCTGATGGTCATGATGTCGAGCTGCTGGCTGGCGGTGTGCATCTTCTGCCGCGCCACCATCGCCGCGAAGCCACCCGTCCGGGCGGTTTTCTTAACGGTCATTGTTCTGAAAGGTGAAAAAGTAGGAATAAGTAATTAACCTTAACAAAACTAGGATTCGTTTTTATATATTTCTTATCAATCATTAATGGTTTATAGTTCGATAAATCTAGATTCAATTAAAATTGACCTACTAATCTTTTTGCTAAACATTAGAACCCAAAAGAATTTATTGCATTCATCTTCATTTTGAAGTTGCAGTTGGAAAGCTCTTTAAATGCCAATTTACTGTAAAAATCCAGCGTCTTTAATCGTCAAAATTCTCATAAAAACAATATCAAATTAATCGGTCGAAAACATGAATGCTTCGAATCTAATCGATGTTCAAATAATTGTGATCAATCACTGTCTGCATGATATTTAAAACGATTCTGATTCAATCTTAAACGATTAGCAATCTATTCCAAACCGATTAACTGCCAATATTGTACAAATGTTTAAAAGCAAACGTAGTTATGACTTTAACACCTTTGCTTTCACTTGCTTTCTTCAAATCAACTACCTATACTCCAAAGATATAGAATTGGTTACTGCAGTAACAGGCCAAAAGCTATGGGTAAATTGCTGCACAAGTCTTTAACTAGATAGTTGTCATTATTTGATGATTTACAATTATTAGTTTTGTCATCCATAACTGCCTATTCATTGAAATTTTAATCTGTCGTTTCTATCCAACTGAGTCTTAAAGCACCATGGTAGGTAACTACTAAACCATCAACGATTATACAAGTCAGTGCAGCTTTCCTCGTTACGTTGAAGCAAACCGCTTTCCGATCACTTAGTGTCTCATACGTCAACTTATCATTCTTCTAGTTAGCCACTTTTTCATCACTTACGTCTCAAACAGCTTATACAACGCCATTTTTCCTCAACTTCTAGTTAGAAGTTTTAAATGAAGCAAGTCTATGTGTAAGTGAAAGCGTAATAATATAAAAAAAAAATGAATAAAAGACAATAGTTTGTCGTAAGCGTGCGACATTTCGAGCAAAAACACTTCCTACAGATGAGCAATGAATTAGAGAAGATAATTATGATGTGGTGGAAGATATGAGCGGTGTTACCCAACCGTGGTGTGAAATTAAAGGAGGTTATGTAAAGTATTTCTAAAGCCTATGTGTCACGTAGGCAAGGATCTCGTGACGTAAGAGTTATCGTCTTTCTTCGATTTGACAAATCTGTTTGTTTATTGATGACATTTGTATAAGTGGTATTTAAGTATTTGCAATATTTCGAATCAACGGTGTCATTGGAGATACGCAATTTTGGTGACAATCTTTTGGTTACAACCTTACTAGCAAACTTTAAGCATGATACAGAAATACTCTCGTTTCTAAAATTAGGTAATTAAAGACTACTTTACTGGACGTAACTCAAGAAGATTAATCATAAATTTACATCATCAATTGCAGATATAACAACCATCAAACCTTGCCAAACTTTTAAGTACAATTAGCAATAATTAAACAATACTTCATAACCTGGTTACCATCATAATTAATAGCCCGCTTCTGCCGATATCTTGGGCCACATCGCGATGGTTCCACAACAATAGTACATCTTCGAGATTACTTTACATAATATGTAGTGCATTTCCGACTTACAAGAATCCGAGTTGAAAACCCAGAAACTGGGTGAACTTTTGTAACCCACTAGTGCGGTTTCTTATCTGATTTCTGAGGTATTGTTGGTCACAATACTAATTATGAATTATCATCAGCAATGGGGCTTACTTAATTGAGTTTTAGTTACGAAAATTTTATGTTTTTTGGGTTGTTTAGTTGCGAAATTTACTTAGTTATGTGCGTGTGATTCCGCCAGTTTGGCAAATGAAGTTTAAAGTACTTTTGGGTATGAGATACAAATGAGATGATTTGAATGCTAATTTTACACAGATTTAGATGATTTAAGTAGTTTCACCATATTTACCTACTAGTATGATGAGGTAATCTGAGTAGATCACTCTTTAAGAAAAACTACTGAACTAGTTTCTGAGGAAATAAGCTTTTAAGCATATCAACATAAATATGCCAATACAAGTTTTACATTATCATAATTATAATATAGTAGAGGCCTACTGTTAGGTATTGACGCTCTTATTTTTGGTAGGAACGCTTCATGTAACGCTTTGTGTGGAGTGAGTGGGAATGTCAGACTTTTACTAAACCACCTATGTTCCATCAGTTGCCCTTTGCGTTTCAGGGCTGGGAAAACTCTTTTGGACAATTCTGTAATCTGTGTTAACAGGTATCGGCCCTAACAGACTCCGTCAAGTTTACTGACAGCCTTTTGAGGCACATAAGGTAGGCTTTCCTTACCGAATGGTGAGCTACCTAACGCTCGCCGTCCGCAATCCCGCGCCTACGGTAGCTAGCAGTGTATCGCCTTGCTACTTACGATGCCCATAGTGTCTTTTATGGCGGAACTATTGATACCGTACCCGCTAGACTAAGCTTCAAGTACATAAATAACGAAAAAGACAGACCATCGATATGCGGGTCACTAATTATAGAGGCAGAATAATAGAAATACCTTGCTCAATATTTCCGGAAAAAAATAGTTTTTCATTGCGAACAAATATGTCTGTTCATATTTGTCAGGGCGATGCATTAACATAAACTAAGTACTTAATGGATTATTTTACATAACACCGATTTCCTTATTGTTATGAGATTAGAGAATGGTAAAGTATACTAATTTATGGGTAACGACTTAGATCGATATGGACATTAAATTGTAGGTACTACTTAGGTATCGGTAAGCTCTATATTTTTATAGACTTTACCTATCACAAACCCACAAAACGAGACCCAATAGTAAAACAATAACAGCGCGGTCTCATAGGACCGGTCGGGGATTCATGAATTAAAGCAATATCTATCGTAAAATTAGAGTTCTCCAACCACCTAAAATCATCTGTCAGGCAGTTGTCTGGTTAGAGGATTCTCCCATTTAAACAGAGGTATGAAGATCTTTACACCCTGTTCCCCATACCTTTAAATGTATTAGACACTCTTCTCCAAAATGCATCTCAACGCCCACACCAACACTAAAAGTTTGCTACGAAAAAGTTTCATATCAGCTTATGAGTTTCACAACAACTCTAATCAATTCTGGAACCCTAGTACTCCTATCAGACAGACAGGCAGAAAGAGATAGACAATAAGAAAGAGAGAGTTAGAGATAACTGTCTGTTTAACCTCTCAGTCCAGTAACAATACGAATGATTTCGAAAATTTCCTAGAATATAGAATTAATTGCAATAATAACGAAGACGCGGAAACAATTTCCACAAAGTATCGTCATCAACAGTTCACATGTTAGCATTGTACTGTTTTCACTGTGACAATGCCTTTTCCCATAATTGTACAGTTTTGATATCACGTCACCAGATATTAAAATACTGAAAGCACCTGTGTTTGTCTCCGTCTGTTATTATACGTGATTACTTTGACAATTTAGTTGGTAAGAAATTAAAGTCTAGCATGTTTTATGAAAGTTCAGTCTATTATCTAGAATCTAGATTGATTACATAATGTCTACTTAGTAATCTAAGTAATTATTTAATTTCTAGCGACCACTGCACAAGCATTTGTAACAAACTAGGTATTTAAAAAATAAAATACAACACTTTATTACAAATAGATAGAAGTTGTAATACTTATAACTCTGTTGAAAGAAGAAGAAAACAAATGCAGTTCTTCAGGGCTTCTAAATTCAAACCACAATTCTATTTTTAAACCGTAACCCACTAGCGCCATAGACAGTAACATCGCTAATTGGATAGACATTACTAAAGCAGGGCAGATATTCTCGACATTGTGCGGACACGGTCTTATAAGGCGAAGCTATAAATAGGCCGCCTTCACACTAGGTCAATGACTATAATAGCCTGAACGTATGTGGAAGTGGCTCTTATCCTTATATATTTCTTCCGAGATATAAAAGGGCAAAGTGGTGGGCCTCGCTAAAAAAGATGAAATGACCCATCTAGGGGTGGTATAGTAAACGATAAATAAAACAGTGGTACACCTTGACTTCTAAATAGAAATGGAGCTAATGATGTATGAATCAGTAATAAATGTGTTGATGTCTAGGTTTCTATGCACTATGCAGAGCTAGTCTTAATGTTCACTTGATGACTAACAATTTCGAATACGGTCGACAATTCGCAGCAAAGAAAACTAAGCTATAGAAAATGTTACTCCACGAAAAGTGACATGTAAAATTTTCCAACAAGGTTATTTTTTTGTGTCCAAACAATTTTCCAATCAATTTGACTACATTAACAATCACAATAGAAGGTACATACCATAATTACGTAACTAATCACTGCCTAACAAAAACTCCACTTAACTTCGATTAAGCCAGGCTTCGCTAACCATAGATCAAAACAAAAAAAGGTTATTACTGGCAACATTGCAAAAAGTCAGTGGCAACCCTAGCTAGTAAGTGCAAGGCCGTGGACAGGTCATGCGGAAGCGAAGCAGGCGCCCGATCGCAATGAACTGAGAAATTAACTAGCAGCTGATATATGAAATTAAGTGCATCGGTATAGGATGTAGGACTTACGAGTAATTAGTTCGTTCATGAAGATGGTTGGGCATTCTCCTTTTAATTAACCTATAACATACCCACAAAACGAGACACAATAGTAAAACAATAACAGCGCGGTCTCATAGGACCGTTCGGGGATTCATGAATTAAGTGAACTAGGGGATGTACCAACAAGTAATTTGCGGGTTTTTGATTGGACATTCTCCTTTAATTAAGTGTGAAGTGAACTGTTTAGTCGGTAATTTCAGGTAAAATTAGCTCAGTAAGAGTCCTAAAAATAGTCTTTTTTTTTCATGGTCGTCATGCAAAAACACCTGTACTGCTCTACCTTTCCAAGACCAATGGTAAGGCTCTCGATGTGGCTTTGAGACTGACTGATCGAAACTTGCATAAATTAAGAATCAATTCATCCATACGAAGAAAAATAATACCAATCAGAGTTCTTTCAGTTGCGTTCTAGACTCATGGTGATTCTTTCGAAATATCACGTGACCCTAAAACTAAGTACTTAACCTATCACATACCCACAAAACGAGACACAATAGTAAAACAATAACACCGCGGTCTCATAGGACCGGTCGGGGATTCATGGACTAATACTATGACAACACGGGAAGAATGCATAAACTTATGTAAGCTACATCTAAGCATAATCTATAGAATTACGAACTTTACGACCAATTAATTGGATCATAAGAACTCGATTACTTCAGGGCCTTATTAACTGGATTATAATGTTTAAAACACACTCAGCCATGAACAGTTTAATTAGAGAAATAATACCATATGGTTTGCAATAATATGCTATTTTATTCTAATTAAATTTAATGGGATCCTATTCAGAGATACTAAAGCAATATTATTACAGACTTGAGTAACAATTACGTAAAATAACCTAAAAATAAATCATTATAACACAGCAACCCTAGCTAGGCATGCCCTAATCATGCCGGTAAGTCCCCTCTTTTAATTCATGAATCCCCGACCGGTCCTATGAGACCGCGCTGTTATTGTTTTACTATTGTGTCTCATTTTGTGGGTATGTGATAGGCTAAAAGTGGTTACAAAGACGTTTTTGGCATCCTCACTTTCTGCATGCGGCAGGTCCTCACCGGACATGGTGAATTCGCGAGGTTCCTGCACCAGATTCGTGCGGAACAGACGCCCGGGTGTCAATATTATGATGACGGAAACGGAGTACGGAGGACACGGTAGAGCATAAGGTAGAGGTGTGCCCCGCATGGGAAACACATAATATATCATCATCATCCACGTAGTCTTTTCCCATTTATATAGGGATCGGTTTCCAGTCTAGCCGGATTTAGCTGTATACCAGTATTTTACGAGGAGCGACATAATATATTTACATCAAAATAGCATGTATTTTTATTCATCATCATCATCTCAGCCGAAAGATGTCCACTGCTAGACATAGGCATTTCCCAAGCGTCGCCACAGCGACCGGTCCTGTGCGTCTTGCATCCATCGAATTCCTGCGACCCTCGCCAGGTCGTCGGTGTATTTTTTATGTTTTTTTTTTGTCTTAAATATATTATTTTAAGGTGTAGACCGGACAGAAGTTATAATAATCAAATCTACAATAAACAAAGCTGATTTACATATATTAATAATTCCAATTTAGAGCAAAATAGTTCAGTACAATAGTCTGTCAGAATAAATTAGATTTCAAACTCGTCTGTCTGCATACTATTATAATTACTTATGAATGTAGAACGATTACTATGCAAAAATATGAAACGCCAGCACTAGTCTTAATTGCACATAGGATTGCCAGGTCTTCAAACCGAAAAACCGGACAAACCAAGCAGTAATTCATGAATCCCCGACCGGTCCTATGAGACCGCGCTGTTATTGTTTTACTATTGTGTCTCGTTTTGCGGGTATGTGATAGGGTAAACGCCGACTTTTTTTTTTGATGCCATTCCTAAAGTTTTAAGTTTTTTTACATGTGACAATAAAATAACAAATATTTCATCATCATCTACAGAGCCTTTTCCCAACTATATTGGGGTCGGCTTCCAGTTAAGCCGGATTTAGCTGAATACCAGTATTTTACGAAGAGTGGCTGCCTACCAGACCTCTACACTCTAAAACCCATTGAACTGGGTTACACGGTAAAATAACAAATATTTGCCGGTCTGTAAATGCTTGAAATTGCAAGAACACATGACAAATCTATGATCAAACTTAGCCTATCACATACCCACAAAACGAGACACAATAGTAAAACAATAACAGCGCGGTCTCATAGGACCGGTCGGGGATTCATGAATTAAAAAGTCGGAATGGGCGGTCTTCGACTAATTTGGCCGGACACACACAACCAAAAAGCCTGACCGTGTCCAGCTTTATCCGGACGCCTGGCGACGCTAACTGCACATGTCACAATTCAAACACGATCTGATGAGGAAGCCATCTTGGCAATTTGGAGCTAATTGTGTCTAATCTTGTACTACAATTAAATAGACGAGGAACATCTACAGCTGAAATCTGCACAAGAAAGCCAACTTTCTCGATTTTCTCGGGAAACTCTGATATCTCCTTGGGAATAGCATACAATACCCTTATTGTGCAAATTACCAACTTAAGTTAACTAGCGTAATAAGTCACTTGAACCTTATGACTTAGATCATATGGGTGGTTTTTGTAAATGTGAAGTGTAAAGGTAAGTTTGTACGTCTGCCGTGTTCTGTGTCACATAGTTAGCAATGTTTAATGTGACACTTTTAAGGTTTAATTCCGGCTTAATGTAGAATTTGTCATTCTAATTACTTTGAACTAAGTAATTTAAGAGCCGTGCTGGCACAGTGAGAAAGGCTTCGATGTACGAGTTGTAGGTCGCGGGTTCAAGCCCTGGAAAACGTTTTAATTTGTGTTATTTATTTTATTACTCAAAACAAATCGCACTGGGCCCGTGTGGTGGATTACGGTCCATTTCATCTTCAAAACTAGAAGCCTGAAACCTATCAGAGGGTCCCATCAAGTCAATTATGTATTGAATAAGAACTACTTATTTACTATGTGTAAAAAAACCTCATAAATAAAAATAAACAAATTTTTCGAATTAAAGTAAAAATGCGTCCGACTCAGTAAATTCAGTAGATAAAGAAAAAAAACGGCCAGGTTAAAAAAAATACCATACAAAAAAGTTTTTAAAGCCATATACCATAAAGTATCACTGCCAACAACCATAATGTATGTAGATGGATTCATTAACAAAAGTGAAAACTTATATACCTACTGACGAGTTTCTTATTAAAAAGATAAGAAGTTATATATTTTCTTGTGAGCACTCGCGTTATGATTGCATTTCTATGAAAGGCTGTGCGCCGCCATTTCTCTGGGCAAATGACTAGGGTCCTCGTTTCCTAGTTATGGGCGGGAAAAGTTCTAAAAAGTAAACGGAATATGACTGTTTCGAATTTCGAATTGCTATTTGAATGCGGAATTTATTGTACTCGTTTTTATGTAGATATACCTATATGGAAGATCTAATCAGGTATTGGATTTGTGTCTGAAGAGTATCAAAGTCACCGTTCAGTAATAAGCACATGTTAGTGCAGTGACATCTATGACATCACATAGTAACTAAAAACTACAAAATCCTGCGTAGAGTTCTACAGCTCAAAATCTATGGGGCAGTTATCCGAATCAGACATAACACCCGTCTGGCAGGAAGGTACTTCCCTTTTCCCCTTTAAAACTTTACAGCCTGGCCCGCACAGCTGCAAAATTTTATTGTCCAAAAGGTCACTACTAGAAATCCAAAAAAATAACCTAAAACTAACTTCAGCCCTCTCGCTATAGCTACTTTATTTATTTTATTATGTCTTAAGCATTCTCTACCAGTCAAGTGTCAGTAGAAGCTATTTTAGGACACGGCCTAACTGCATCAGAATCCGCTCCGCCGTTTGAGCTTGAAGGAATAACAAACACACACACATACATACATATAGTGGGTGGCCAAATTATTAGAGCGTTTCCGCATTATCCGATCCGATATCGGTATCGGACGCCGATACGATATCGGGGTAAGTAAAATGTATACTTCTCCTTTAATAATATTAGTATGATATTTAAAAGTATTTGCAAATTAGACCTCATTACCGTCCGTGCACTGAACCTAGTTCAATGACCTTTTATCGGACACTTGTGTTACCTGCCTATTGGGATTTCCAAACGCTGCATAACTTACACACATACAACATGTTTTACATGAAGAACTAGGTTAGCATACGGTGTATGGATAAATATCATGGTTATTTTATTCAGGTAAGTCAGTTTTACACCTGTTTATATGTTATTATCTCCTAGTACATTGGCTTGGGTCATTTGTTCTTACAATGTATTAAAAAATATTTAGAAGGTATTAAAACTAAAGTCAGCTTAGCTTCACTAGTAATTGTATACATTTTATTGGTTGATAGGTTTATTTCTAAAAGCCCTTTTATTAGTAATTTATTTTTGTAAAGCCTTTTTAGGTATAATGAAAGCCTTTTCATTAGATACTAATTTATTTTTGTACTTATAGCCTTTTTATAATGTGAATGTAAGAGCACTGTGGACTCCGCGGATTTATAATTAGCTATTTTTGTTTTTGTATACAAAGTTGACCGATCTGCACCATTGACTTTGTGGCATAAATTGATCTATAAAGTTAGATTAACTTTTAGGTGAACTGCAGAATTGTTCGAAAATAGAAGATTTCCTTGAATACAAGAGAGGAGAAACGTACAATACACACTGCCTGAAATCAAGTTATTACAAAATTGCTGGTAGAAGCTAGTCCAAAAATAAAACAAAATGTCGCTAAACAACAAAAACAATTAACGATTTATGAAATAAATGAGAGACATGTCAAAAAGCATTAGAAATCAATAGAAAGCGCGCGTCACCTGTGCGGCTATACCAGGCGCACATAATTCGGAGGTAATTAGCCAATCTCGTTTAGACGTTACACACGGTGCGCCGCAACTGAACATTCCGACTGATTAACGCTAAAGATGGGTGCTTACACCGTAGCGTAGCAAGTTATTTAATAATAACGCGAAAAAATAGATAATAAGAACTAATGTGAAAAAGTAGGTAATTTAAATAAAAATAAGTGAAGGAGTTTCCTTCTTTCTAAACATTGTATTAAAAAAAAATGTTGCTCATGTGCAGCAACATTTTTTTTACGTGGATGCGTTACATGTAATTTAATCTCATATGCACGCTTCCGCGGACAAGTACCACAGGACAGCACCAAGATAATAAGTAGTGCAAAGTGAAGTGTTGTGAAGTGTACTAACATAGTTTTTAAGTCGTATTTATTAACAAATTAACTTAAGTAGTTGAAATTATATCAATAAATGTACCTATTAGTTTATTATGTTTAAGATTATTTTATGTATAGTGTTGTATGGAACTTAGTAGCCTAAAATAAAGGATTATTATTATTATTATTAAACCCTTGAAAGGTGTGCGTTTTGCGTTCCAAGGCCACGGTAACTCCTTCGAAAAATTCCCCGCTGCCCATCTCTTTCATGACTTCATAACAAAGTAATAATTAATTGATTATTTAAGGTTCTGTTATCAATTACTTAGGATAGCGAATGCAATCAGGGTCAGTATTACTTCTGCTGTTGTTAATGAATGATGTTCTTGAAAATTGTGTAATACTCTTGGAAGTGATTAATTAGTTAGGTAATGGAAACCTTCATTTGCTTTTTAACTGCAACTTCCGCGGAGAGTTTAATAATTCAAAAAAGCCTGTATTTAGGCTTCGGGTCAAAGCAATCAGTGATGGAATAATATGATTTAGTCTTGTGTATGCTATGAGAGCTTTTTAGGTAGGTCCCTACCCGATTTGTAATTGCATATCCTAACGGACTTTTCTGACTCTGGGAGAAGCGAGAAGTGTCATTTTTTTCTAGCTAAAACCTACAGTTTTCTACAGTTTGTAACTCTTTCAAACGATCCGCACCAAATCGGATTTGTCAAATTCCTTCTATACATAATTTGTGTCTTGCCAATTGAAACTGATGGTCACTAAATTAGAATAATACATTCAAAAAAGCATTTGTTTTTAATAATTGAAGGGCTTGACTGCAATCCCACCTGATGGTAATCAGTTACGCAATTTTTGATGGTGATGCGCATTAATTCATTAAGAGCCTATAAAAAGCATGAAAAAATTTACCAACACACGTAACATTACGCCACGGTGTGACAGTCGCCCGCTGCCATCACAGACGCGCCAACTTCTTCTACTTTTACTTTATATTGCGGCGAGAAAGTACTGGCTGATAAACGTCCGCGGCACCCATGTTTCAAACATACTCATCACACATATTTACAACTCTACATACATAGAGACAAAGTTTAAAATCAATTGACAGTAACACAGGTGACTATCCCTTATAGTTATAATTATGATCGCAGATACGTCGGACGGTTGTTTCTCAGTAGATCAATGGCTTTATCGGCAGACTTTTATTATGAGGTGGTTATGTAAGTATCGGATAAACAAATAGGTGCACGGTGGCTATTGTGGCTAACCACTAGCCTAGTTATTTTATAGGTGGTTCTTTATTTGTTGTGTATCCGTGATGGAATTAGGTGTGGAAATTTCTATTAATTTTCTATGCATTTCTTTTGGGGCTTTACCAGCTTTAGCATTTTACAATCTCTATAATCGTCTGAATTAAGAATATTAGATCGACTTATATTTTAAAATCTATATATATCTTTAAACGTGTGAAAATTCCTATATCCAGCAGTGGACGTCTTTCGGCTGAGAAGATGATGATGTAAAAAGTTGGCATTTACTTAGGTGAAGTTTCTAAAAACGTTTCAAACTGAATATTCTTCCTTCATATGAGGTCCAATTAAAATTAAAATCTCTTATTTTTATTAAAAAGCCTTCCGCAAATAAAATAAAACATATTGTTGAATAAACAAAAGTACCAGGCAACCAGGAAGCTATAGGAGGCAAACAATAACGCTGACTCGCCACTTGCGTGAGATTGCGCGCTCGCCGCTCCCACGGGCACCAGATGCCCGCGTCCGATGTTACACGATTATTTACGATGCAACCCGAACGGAATGCACTTGCTTGTTTATTGGCAGATTTGAATTTAGAATTTCTATTTATTGGTTAAGTTCAGACAGGTCAGAATATGGTGAAAACTTATTGAAAATTATGCAAAAGCTAAAGACGTGTAAATCTGTGGTTACTTTGATGTAAGACGAACGTTTTGCTCTTGAAATAATTAGGCCTATAATACAAGCTATATCTTCCATTCGATTCTACTTCGAATCATCAAATTCTACTACTATCAAATTCGATACTTACAATTTAATAATCGTTTTAATTAATCGGGGATTTTTCCTATGGCAATGGAAAAATCCCCGTTTGAGTTAAGTAGCCTTTAAATTGATTTGGAATATGGGCCTTAGTCTAAAAATGAATTCTTAAAATAAATTCGTCTTTAAATCTCCACATTAAAACATGAAAACTAGGTCATAAATAATTAAAAGCCAATTAATATGTATAAAAGGATGTGCCTTTGAATAAATTATACCAAAATTAGCATTAAGGACTCGTTGGACACTTGACAGTTATATAATATTGTTATGTTGGCAACACATGTCAGGCTACCAACGTAAGGATGATATAATACTCGTCGATAAATAAATATTATCTAAGAAAAACAATAATTTAGCGTTTTAGCACTAAGCAATTAACAGGTTTAATGGGTTTAAGAAGGCATTTATTTCGTAATCTAGGTTGAATCTCGATTTATTATCACGCAAGTTAGATAACTCAATTAATATGTTTCGTACATCGAGGGTAATTATAGAAGAATTTTGACGTAAATTCATCGTATTATTCAACAAATATCTGCCTGAATATGTAGGTTCATTATCTGCGTCATCTTTCAGCCGAAAGACGACCACTGTTGGACATAGGTCTCCCCCAAGTGTCGCCACAATGAACGGTCCTGTGCGTCTCGCATCGATAGGATTCCCGCAACCCTAGCCAGGTCATAGTCCCACCTTATGGGAGGCCTTCCAACTTCCGTTACGCGGTCGCCACTCCAGAACCTTTCGGTTCTAAAGGCCATCTGTTTTGCGAGCAATATGCCCTACCCACTACCACTCAAGTTTGGCAATTCTTCGGTTTGTGTCAGTAATCTTGCTTCTCTTTCGGATATCTTCATTCCTGATTCGATTACGCAAGGAAACTGTTTCCTCCGATCAACTATAATCGTAATCGAAGGCACAGACTGTTTACTGTTTCTAGGAGCCATACCTACGTACCGTCACGTAAGCCCAGTCTCCTATCCCTCGCGCAATCTCCGCGCTCAACACTCTCTAGGTGCTCTAAACCTTATCTTACTCAAGTTATTGCCCGCATATCCCCTTAACCTATCACATACCCGCGAAACGAGACACAATAGTAAGACAATAACAGCGCGGTCGCATGAGACCGGCCGGGGATTCATGAAAATCGACAAAAAATAGTCGGAAATAACCTTGAGCGAATCAGTTGCAGGGAAATGTGTAGCGACCTCTTTGCATCACATAGAAACTAAACTACAAAATGCTGTATTTATGATTAGACCATAATTATATTGAAATCGGGCAGTTGCCCGGATAAGACATAACTCTAGTCTGGTTGGAGGATCCTCACTTTCCAACGAAAGTTTGCAGGACTTTACATATATGAAAACAGTTCAATGCTCGAATCGAGTCTTGAAGATTTTTCAATTATTTTTTCTCGTGACCTAACTAAAAATTTTCAGTTTTCAGACTTTTCCCTATATTTGTGCTATAATAACTTGCTTCGTGCCAAATTTCATTTCCCTATGAAGTTTGATTCCTTTGATAGTGTCGAAATGTACGTTTTTGCAATATAAACGGGCGTATCTTTTTTTCCGATAGCTTACAAGTTTGATTTTTGCACAGTTTCAAGGGACCGCGGACTTGAATCAACTTAATACGTTCACGCGTTCCCGAGATAAAGGGTCTGGACAGACAAACAGAAAATAACTTGGATTAATATGTGATTTTGTACATCTTTTTTAAATGTAAGTTAGGCAGCTATAATTGGATCGGCCATTAGAATAAATAGAAATAGGAGAAAGCGCACATAGGACATCGTACGCATCGCGCTAAAGATCGAAATCTTGACCAAACTCAACTTCCTAGATCTGTCTATAGTTTTCTAGACACAAGTTCATTGGCATTTATTTATCATTATCACTGTATAAATTAGCCGTCATCAGTAGACTTCTCAGTTCTCTGCTAAAATATAAAAGTGGAACAAAACGTGACGCCTAGATGTTAATCCACGATAAGTGAGCGAATTTTAATAATAAACAGAAAGTATAAATTAGAAAATAAAGTCTGCCAGGTGGTCTAATGTGTCCGAAAATAAAGTAATTTTCATATGTATGAGAAATCCTGACAAGTTTACGTTGATCAGATCTTCGAATACTATCAGGTAAGATGATGGTAGCACCAGTCTATCTAAATAAATATAATGCACGTGCAAAAGTGCACTTTGTAAGCTCAATTTCTTTTAATATGTTTTTTTATGTATACCTTGCTTACGCAGTACGCTTAATTTAGCTGCTCTCTCTTTATTCCTGTAGATGAGAGTGGAGTAAAATAACAATCACTATTGGTAGGTAACAGTGGAAGATATCTCAAAAAATGATCCCTTCATCATTTCTGTCGAAGGAAATCCATTGTTTGACATAGGTCTCCCCCAAGTGTTACCACAACGAACAGTCTTATGCGTTTCGCATCCATCGCATTCCCGTAACTCTCACCAGGTCTTCGTTCCACCTTGGGGGAGACCTTCCAATCTAACCCTTCATTAGCACCAAAATCCATTAAAATCAACTCCTCAATACAGAACATAAGTAATTAATCAAATTCCTTGCAACGATCGGAAAGGTTAACCTTTGATTCTGCTATATCAATAAGACAACATATAAATATCAAATTGACAATTTGATGAGCGAGTGAGCATTGTATCGCAACACGATGTAGATACACGACGGTATGGGTAAGGTACAAATTATTGTAGACACGAACTGTTATTGTAATTACAAAATTAATGTAATAGCAATGACAATTAGGGGGACAAACTAAAAGATGACAACTATACGGTTTGCAATATGCAAGCATCGAAGAAGCATAACCATTATAACTTATTGAGATTCTTATATAAAATGATAATGAAGTAACTGCTGCATATTATAAAGAGCTTTTAATAAAGCCGTATTATCCTATGACACCTATGCGACATGGCACTGAAAACATCAAATATTCTGCTGTATTACTGTCAAATTACTCATCTGGCCTTCTTGTAGTGGTAAACCATAAAGAACCACGTGCCTATACATACTCGTTAAAGGAAAACACTCATTACTCAAACACCTATATTCTAAAGAGTCAAGGTTTGCTAATAAAACGTCAAGCGCGATGCAATCTAACTATCAGCGCTAATGTCCCCGAGACCACGACCAATGGTGGCGATGCGGCCAATAAATCACTGGACATCTCAAAATGTAAATAAACGGCAGGCGATTACTTCGCTGTCGGGTTCCCGCTACACGATAACCGTAAGTGAATGATAGATACGCTCGAGGAAGTGTCAAGGCGTAGGCAAATGAGAAATAAGTAGAAAATGGCACCTACGCAGCTACGCAGCGTTGTGTGGTCCGGGCTCCCACAGGTGCGAACCGGCCTGCTAATGCCGAGATAAGGCGCGTTTTTGTACGCAAATGCGCGGGAGACGCTGATGTGACGTAATGCGAAGATGATTTTGACATTTCACGGCGATGGGGAAGTGAAGTTTTAACTGATTGTCGGTGAACTTGAGAAGGCGAAGGCGAGGAATGCGGAGGAGCTTATGACCCTGCAAGTAACTGTTGATTTTGCACTCTTAAAGCTCTGACAATTGAAGATGACGATCCAAAATCAACACACTACGTGAGCTATAAGATCATTGAAATTTTCGTTCAATTATTATCAATAATAACAATCTGATAATGCACTTACCCCACATCGGAATCGTAACCAAATAAAAAAAACATAACGGAACATTTCTTGCATAACACAAATATGAATTTATATGATTCAATATACAAGTAAATGATGCTACGGATTGCATAATCAATTTGAGAAATGAGGCGTATAATTGAGGATATAAAAACAAAACTGTAATTGGTTAAAAGGTAACGCCGATGGAGATGTAAAAAATGTAAAGGTGTGTACATACGAGTATACAGAGTCTTTACTGATGATCGATAATTTAAACAAGCCATGATTCTTCTAAAATTTTATAGAACAAACAGATAAGTTACAGAAAAATTTACAACGCGGAGTTGGACTAGAATTGTGGAAATCTAAACTCACGTGGCAGATTACGGCCCATTCCTTCTCCTAGAGAGGAGACCTGAGTCCCAATATGCTTCTGAAAATCTTGCTGTTTTTTTATGCCACTGTTCCTTGCAAATAAAGAGTTTTTCTTTTCTTTCTTTCAATAGTGGGAACATTATAAGCCCGATAATGATAATACTAACTATAAAATCTTTCTCTTTGTAGTAGTTAGCAAGCTTTTTAACGTTTGAATCCCCAACCGGTCCTATGAGACCGCGCTGTTATTGTTTTACTATTGTGTCTCGTTTCGCGGGTATCTGAGTAACTACGTCAAATATTTATTTGTTTGTACAAAACAAGTATAATTATGTTCACCCTATATGGAAATACTCGTTATCATCAAGTGTACACTAACCTAAAAGTTATATAACGCGAAGAAACTTCGATATTCCATCGCGAACATTAGGAAGTAAAGTTCAGTGATGTTCGTACGTGGGAAAGTGCTGAATTCCGAAGTACGCAGTTAGCACTTGAGACGAGAGCTTTCAAAGATATGCCGTCAACATGCAAGAAGTGGACATTCTTGCGCCTGCCTTTGTGGAATGCAATTCTGTGACATTTAAAATAATGATCTTAGAACTAACTTTTTTGTCAGGTTTGGCTCCTGTTTCCTTGCTTACTCCTGTAATCATTAACCATGCATTTTAAACAGTCCTTGACGGCGATGGGCGGATTATAAATCCAGAAAATTTTAACAATAAACCAACCATTTTACCTGTATATGATATTAGTTTAGATAAAACAAGAAGTATAGTTCTCAAGACAGAACAAGAAGATGATGATGGATCTAAAAAGACAATAGATAGAGACAGGGAATAAGAAGAAGGCAAGGGAGGTTTTTCATCCTACAGTTAAGCACTAAAAACTACTGAAGGGTCTTTGTGTATTACGTTATATAGGTATATAGTTTCCTTTGGAATAGGTACAACAACATTAGAAGAATATTTATGAATCATGAGAGTATGGACTGGGCTGACTGCAACAGTACCTATAATATTGTTTATTTTCTACTTTACTAAATCGTTCTCAATATTAACAACAAGATCATTAAGTTTAACACCAACTACTTTAACAATAACAGTCCTAAGTAATAATAATAATACATATACATTAGTATACCTACAACCCTATACAATTTCCGCTCATTTCAGCAATACAAGAAAAGCCTTTGATATAAGGCACGCAAATCTACTTCAATGCGTTCTGGACCATTGTAAGTGACAGTTACAGATAATGCCAATGAATGGGCAAAGTACGCCACAGATTAACCAAAGCGAATTGATGACGTAATCAATTAAAAAGGTCGTCGACACCGAGACAAATTGCAAGCAATAAGTATCAATGACTTTGATTTCTTGACGCTTCTTTGTGATGTTGTTAAACTTAAAGATTTCATCGAGGAAGTAATTGCAACGTACATTATGTTTCAGTATTTGTTTGCAATCCTACCCAGACTAATCATTGCTTTTCTACTACACGGTCAGTGGCAATTGCAAAATATGTCAATATTGACAGCAAACAATACGACGATGTGACAGCAAAAAGTTCTCATTGTTTACGGATGAGAACGTTATCATAGTTACAACAAAATTGCCACATAAAGTTGGTCAAGGTATTGGCTTGAGTTTACTAAATACAGTAGACATGAATACGAACGCGTTTTGTAAGTATTCCATTTTCAAAATCGATTGTTTGGAACGTATTGCTGTAATTTAGTTCGATTGAAAGCTAATGCACCATGTCTTAGAAATTTACTTAAAAGATACTAAAATCAGGAAATAGTAACGTTTCGAATGTTTTAAGAGCAATCTTCTCCATATTTTTTTACCTTTTTTTTTTGTTACATATGTTTAAAAAATTTAATTATTTTTAGGGCTTGTTTCACAATGTCCGAGTAGGCACTACTCACTCAATAAATTCAAAAATGGAACAGAATTTGTATGAAATTATCTGCCAAGTAAGATACTCGAAACTTAATCATAGGTGGTGAAACAGGCCCTTAGACTTTTTAAATTAATTAAAAATCAAATAATGTGTCAATAAGATAATTAAACGAAATACTTAATCATATTAATAAAGGCAACAAAGGCATCCAAACACACAAACATTAATTAACAAAATAAAAAACAAAACATATAATACCAACATTTGAAAACAGAATTGCCTTAAGCAGCAATCAGCACGCACGCGCTTTACTTTGGCACAATGGTCTGATTTCTTTGCCTCTTTTCACGTTCCCGCGCACAGATGATAAAGATTACTTTTTTTTTAACGGCACAACTATGGCGCGTACAATAAGATGAAAATGAAAGTTTCGATTAGTTTTTGCTATAGTTCACTTTCGTTGGGTGCCATAGCCATAATAGAATGATGATAATGAGATGATGGTGGTAGATACTGTCATTGTGATGGGCGTGATGGCCCGCCCTGTGATATATCGAGGGACTGGATTTGATGACTCATTGAAATTGTAAAAATAAAATGCTTACTTGAGTTCAAATTTTATTATTTACTCATACTTTTACTAAATTTGGCATTACATAAACACCAGTTTTTTTTTATTCGTAATTGTCTCAAAAAATACTCATAATAACTAACTTGTTAAATTACACTGAAATGTCTCATTGTGTGACTAATAGTAAAGTTGTTTATACTATTTTTAACTATTGGCTGACATCTAGATCTACAGATATAAAAATTTCCATTAACCAATGAAAAGCTAACAGAAGTGCTTTTATTGTATCTACTGTACCTACGTAGCGATAACAACTTAGTATCAAAACAACAAAACAAGGAACTCAACTAAATTTTTACTCACATGGTTCACAAATATTATTCTAAGCGAAGCTTCTAAATCGATATGCAGATGCAGCTGACCCAAACAAGCCTGAACAATGGACCACAGACAATCAATACTTACAACAATTTGCTATAAAACGGAATGATTCACGCTACATTGTCTATGCGTGATGCGTCAATCACTGGCGGAATTCAAGGGCAAGATGACAGCATGTTCGACGTTTGAAATATAATAAAACATAGAACTTGGCTGTAAAAATAAATTGGCAAGAAATAAAATGTTGTTGGTATAATAAAATGTGGTATAAATGATGGGCCAATGAGGATTGTTTTAATTTTAGGTAGAATAACGAAGCTTGTACGATAAGGACCAAGCCTGATTCAGAAGCGCATTGTGCACCATGCGAGCCACGAAGAGCTTGAGCAAAATTGACGAGGCCTGCTAAGACCGACGACTGACGATGCCTGTCAAGGTTGCGGGATTGCTTAAAAGAGTTATCGAGGACCTGAATCGAAACAACTGAAAGAACACTGGAAAAGTGTAACACTTCCCCTCGCGCCACCCAGAGAGGGAGAAGCTATTTGTTTTTTCTTGCCCTCAATACAATTTATTTATATGTCTTCCCGATGTATATTTCTCGCCATTTCAAAGGCAACCTCCTTTCTTGCTTTATCAGTTTTCACACAATCCATCTCATGAAGTCTTATAAACAAAATTGTAAATATAATATTGATATTAACAGATATCTCTCTCATCTCAATAACATTGCCTAGCGGCTCTTCCTCCTTGCGTCCTATTCCTCAATGCTGAGGGTCGTGAGCTCCCTGCTTCATCACCTTAGCCCTTATGATGTTCCTCCATCTGTTCCTGTCTTTGGCGTTGTATTGGGTTGTGTTGTGTCTAGCGGCTAGCTTACCCAAAATATGTTAGGATTGGTTTCCAAACCAGAATGTACCTGAACACCAGTATTTTACGTGACGCGACTGCCCATCCGAATTTCAGTTTATCTTTCTTCCTTATTATGTAAGTAAAATATTAAAATCATTCGTAACCGGACTTTTAGAGCTGCCTATCAATTTGCATTGAGCGTAAAGTCACGATATTTTAATTCACTTGAAGTTGTAAAAGTTTGTTCGAACAGCACCTTTCCATGTAGGGTTACCAGTTTTTCAAACTAAAATTCCGGACAAATCAGCCATTTAAGACAAATATTTGAGTAAAAAGGCCGTGTTACCCCAGTTAATGGGTTGTGGAGGTCTGGTAGGCAGCCGCTCCTCGTAAAATACTGGTATTCAACTAAATCCGGCTTGACGGGAAGCCGACCGCAATATAGTTGGGAAAAGGCAAGGCCGACATTCCACTCCATCGGTTTTGTTATTATTATTAACCAGGTCTGTCTCTGTCCATTCCAGATTGTCTAGAAGTCGCCTAGTGCGATAAGACCACCAATTGTATTTTTTTTTTTACTATAAGGTTTCTTTTTAAAATATTGTAATTTTAGTGTACGGAAAATTATACAATATATAATATACCATAATATAATATGTTTTTGAATTCTAATGAAATAACAATAAAATTGACTGACGTAATTGATTAACTACTCTGCTTGCGCCTAGTAATACAAGGTAAGGCAAAACACATGAAAAAAAAAGTTAAATTGAAAAACCCTAACAGAAGCCGTACAGGCCGGACACACAACGAAAAAGTCTTAGGGCCTTTTTTACTTTATTAGGGCGTTTCACCACCTATGATTAAGTTGCCAATATCAAATACAAATTCTGTTCCATTTTTGAATTTATTCAGGAAGTAGTGGCTACTCGGACATTGTGAAACAGGCCCTTACTATGTCCGGCTTTACCCAGACGCATGGCCACGCTATTTCTATGTATAACTGTATATTCCAATTATGTGTAAGTACATGTAACTAAATTGCACTATTATGTAAAATATAGAAGGGGACAAGTAAGATTGGAAGATTCATCAAGATGACTATAAAATAAAGTATTTAACTACTTTCCATAAATCTTCGAGTTACTTTATTATGGCTTTTCGAACAATAGTACATGCCATAATACCTTGAGTTTAGAGGTATACCTCTAACGTCAAGGTATTATGGCATGCACAAAAGCTTTACTTAGAAACATGCACCAGTACTCAGTAGGAAGGCCTACGGACTAGAGATTTGTTTCGTAGGAAATCAATTAAAAGGCAAAATAAAAAATTGTTTTCATTTTACACTAGCTGTCCCCTGCGGTTTCACCCTCATTTTTCGTTACTGCTCCGCTCCCGTAGGTCGTAGGGTGATAGTATATAGCCTATAGCATTCCTCGATAAATGGGCTATCTAACACTGAAAGAATTTTTCAAATCGGACCAGTAGTTCCAGAGATTACCCCCTACATACAAACTTACAAATTTTATCTCTTTATAATATTAGTATAGATAGGCCTGCACGGGCACTTATAAAAAGTCGAAGCTAGTGCACGGTTCCAATTGGTCGTTTCCTATGGAGAAGAACCGGCAAGAATCTCCATGGTTACTCTTTTCAAAAAAATGGTGGTTTTACAATATTTCCACATTACAATACAGATATATGAGGACAGTGTAGACCAATCAATAATATACCCCAAAGCGCAATAAAAATCTAATGACTCCTCCAGCTTTGAGCGTCAGTCTTTTACTAACTAAAAGCCACATGTGTTCCTTTAGTTGCCACGCTACGGTACAATAGGCTACGGTAACACTTTCGAACAGTCCATTAGATGAACCAGAAATGAACTGTAAAAGTAACCTTATAAAGACCGTAAGTTTAAGAAGGCTCTTTGGGTGGAGTAGGAAGTAAAGACGTCTTTTACTGACTAAAACCCAGGTTCTACTTCAGGTAACACTTTCGAACAATCCAGCAGATGGACCAAAGTTAGGGCCTGTTTCACCACCTATGATTAAGTTTCGAGTATCTTACTTGACAGATAATTTCATACGAATTCTGTCACATTTTTGGATTTATTCAGTGAGTAGTGCCTACTCGGACATTGTGAAACAGGCCCTTAGACCGTAAAAGGCTACTTCAAAAAGGCCTGCAATGTCAAAAAGACTTTTTTTTTTTTGACCTTACAGCCTTTCCAAAGACTCAAATGATAAGAAGACGAGATCAAAAGAACTGATCTCTTAAACTGGAAACAATAAGCATAAGACAGAGACGAAAGGGCCATATCTTCGGCGAAAGCCGTTAATCACAGGTAGGTGGCCAAAATCTTCCCAGATGCCAGATAATGTTAATGAATGTTTCTCAACAAAACAATATGACGTTTCTTGATTTAATTACAAGTGTGTAAATGGAAGAAAGTGTGAGACGTTAATGTACAATCTAATATCAATAATGTAAACGTATCGTGAGAATTCGCTCGTACAATGAAGTTTAACTTTTTTAAATGTCAGCTAATGTTATACAGACGTACGAGTATATTATCGTCACGACAGTGGAGAATAAATCTTTTAAAGATTTTACGTAATGAGAAAAAGTTAAGTAAAAGATTTTTACATTGAAGAAAGAAAGGAATCTAATCACTTACTTAATTAAACAAAAGCTGAAAAGTTTGTTTCTTTTTTTATATTCGTATACTTTATTGTATACATAACATTTCGTTTGGAGAGATTAGCTTTCTCTGGAACTACTAGTCAAGAACTACTAGAAAATATTTATTTATTTAACAGTTTATGTACAAAAAAAATTAACATGCACACATAGTAACATAACATGAAATAATATATATATATGTATATATATTTATATATGCAGAAAGCTAACGACACTTAAGTACCACGAAAAAGGAAACAATATCAAAAAGTAAAAACGCGGGCGAGTGACAAAGCAATTTGATCAAAATCACAAGTGTTACAATACTGGCCACTAATAAAATGTTTTGCAAACAAACAACGATTTAATCGAATTCAAATCAAGTCACAGAACATTAAAGTCTGAACTGGATCGGCATTGGTTTAACAATGTAATGACTGTTGGCAACACCGCATGGCGAACAAATTGTTAGGTTGGTAATTGACAGTAATTAGAACATTGGAATAATAATTGAATAATGTTAGTGGAAGAAATGGCGCTACTGCCTAGTCACTAGTGGCTAGTACTGGCTAGTGGCTACTTATACATACGACTTGCTTACTTGCCGTGAGCGAAACATTGCATGTGGCACGAAATAATTCCAAAATTGCAATTTCACACAAATATTCTATTTAATCAATCGCTTTTTGTTATGGACTTGAATTCCTGTATTGATTCATTGCTACTGGTTCAATAGTGTTTTATCTGGGATCAAGGCCTTGAAGGAAATTATATTATTACTAGCGACCCGCCCCGGCTTCGCACGGGTGCGATATTTACATGTGGCAAACCACGTTTCTGCCACTCTATAGTGTTCATATGACAGCGCGGCGGACCGAATATATGAGACTTGTTAATGAGGTGCAGGAGTTTCTGTACTTTTAAATGGAAGACTATTAACTATATCGTATCTGTCTTGAGGAGTTAAATTGCTATTAATATTTTCTTTGATTTCTGGCCAATTTGAGTTACATGTTGCAGTAATAAATAAATCAGGTTTACCGTAATGTCTGACGTAAAACATTGCGTCCTGATATTTTTCATGTAAATATCGAGGTCCACCTGTGAATGATGAAGGTAGTAGAACCAACTGTCCAATGCTGTTGCTGTGTTCTCACGCCTGTAAAGCATCCTGAAGGTGAACGTAATTTTCTGCTCTCAATTTAGTTTGATTGTTACGAATGTAAGCCAATCTCTGATTTAATTTTCGCATATTGATCGACCAAGTATTGGTTTGTCAACATTCCATATCTAAGCAAAGGGTTGAAATTGTTTTGTCTTGTCATTATACGGTAGCAATAGTAGTTCATACACGACACTGTCTTACGCAGAGGTGCACCACTGATTGGGTCAACTTGAGGAACGTTAATGGCATAACCATCTTCACCGAGAATATTGTAAGCTGTCATAAGATCTGTGTAACTCTCATATTTTTTGCAAATTATTATCACGACTGCGAACACAATATCTCTTTTGTCAAATTGCTGTCCAGCTATTACCACTGCTAGTTCACTCGTGGACGGCGCATTATATCGCCCTCTGTGTTCTCCAACAGGAACTTTATTTGCATGGATTACGACATTAAAGTCTGGAGTATCTACTGGAACACTCTCAATAGCAGTTTTAAAAGATTGAATGTAGCTGTTATGAGAATGTAACATAATTATCCTGGAGAGATCTGATCAAATCTATATCTATTGGCTGTGCGACAATCAAATACCGCGTTGATGCTTGTGTATCTGGGTCTGCAATAAAATAAATTTGCAGAAATTTGTGATCATCTGGTCGAAGTGGTAGCAAGCTCCCAGCCAAGTGATAGATACACTTGCCCTTGAATTTTAAATGTAGGCATAAAACCGCGCTCAACAACTTGCTTACTTTTGAAAGAGGTCATTTGAAATGCGTTATTGTAACGGCGTATATTGCGTATGAATTGTTTGGATTTCGGATGATCACCCGTAAGCAGAGAGTGAAGTGGTTCAGGTGGAGGTAGAATTTCTTCTAATTTTTTATAAGCAACACAAACCTTTCGATTCGTCCTTGAATTTCAATGCTAAACAATGTTCACACACTACTGACATAGTACCTATAGACACAATACGATCGTCCTTGTAAGAAATCGAAGGATCGTAATTCATGGCAGAATTTTCTTTATTTACCCATCTGTGGCTGATCCGTTGTCCATTTTTTTCAGCTTTACTATGTGTCTGTGCTGATTCTCTCGTTCTCTGTATTCGATGTCTATCTCTATCCTGGCTGCGGCGAGCCTCACGCTCTACAGACGACTCTCTGTTTCTTTGAATTCGATGGCTTTCCCTGTCTTGGCTGAGGCGAGCCTCATGCTCTACAGAGGATTCTCTGGCTCTCTGAACTCTATGCCTAACCCGATCCTGGCTGCGGCGAGCCTCACGCTCTACAGACGACTCTCTGTTTCTTTGAATTCGATGACTTTCCCTGTCTTGGCTGAGGCGAGCCTCATGCTCTACAGAGGATTCTCTGGCTCTCTGAACTCTGTGTCTAACCCAATCCTGGCTGCGGCGAGCCTCACGCTCTATTGAGGATTCTCTTTCACTCTCGACTCTATATCTAGCTCGGAACTGGCTGAGGCAAGCCTCGCGTTCCGTTGACGATTCTGCATCTCTTGCCGAAAGTGCTCTTCTGGCATTCACTGTACTACGACCTATGTTCTAACGACGACGTCTTCCAGACATGACTTTATAATTTCTGTTCAAAATTGAATACTTACTCAGTTCTTGATTAAACTCACACCTTAAAACTATACGTAGGTATGATTATGAATAAATTGCACTAATTATTTAGTATTTGCTGGAGTAAAAAATATTTACTTACTATTCGTTCGACAAAAAAACGACTACAAAAAAATTGATCAACAATAATCAACAACAAAAGATACCTATTCTATTCAGTTCTTCTATGAACTTAACTATAATTTACAATAATCAAAAATGCTCGCCCTAATACTAAATTGCCTTAACTCTAAATTCAAATCAAAGTCTTAATAGAAGAAATACCAAGAAATATAGTTTTAAGCTAATCCTATCTAACCTATGTAAATAAAGTAAATATTTTACGTAGGTACTACTTATAGGTATTTGTTCTACTAAAAACAGAACGTAATCTACAATTATCAACAACAAAGGATACCTACAATATTCAGTACTTCTTTGAACTTAAGTAAGTACAATTTTCAATAATTAAAAATTATAAATAATCAACAACAAAAGATACGGCCATCAACGCGCTATTTATAGGCGCGGCGCCGCAACAACTACGCCCCTGCATTTTAAATTTGTAATAACTTCGGAAATATTCACTTAAGTTACATGCTGTAAAAAGCATATTGATCTATGATAAATGCACAATTTATTTAAAGTACTTATTTGGATAAGGATTAATGCTGTATTGCTTAAAATCACTTCGTAAATAATCATTTCTTAGTAAAGGATAAAAAATGGTTATGGTGGATTATCCCTAAGAGATAGACATATACCATCGCGGACTTTTTTGTTGAACTTTTTAAGGTGGACAATACTGTAGTACATTATTTTGGTTTATCTAATAGAGTACAACCAGCGTTTGCAATATAAGCGCAAAAAAGTCGTGCTTATTTACGACATCACATTACAAATCTCTAAATTTATCAGTGTTTCTCTACTATATTATGCATGTATTATACATATAAACCTTCCTTAAGAAACACTCTATCTATTAAAAAAAACTGCATCAAAATCCGTTGCGTAGTTTTAAAGATCTAAGCATACATAGGGACAGACAGACGGCGGATAGCGACTTTGTTTTATACTATGTAGTGATGACAAAAGTTTGGTCTACTCAAACTTTGACAGCTAATTGAATGTTTACATTCAACTACTACTTACAAGGCAAACTTAAAACAATCACTAAAAATAAATAAACACTCTCCACTTAAAATGCATTTCACAATTTTCCATATTCACTGCGGCTAATTACGCAATAGGCCGAACTTAATGCGACCTTGCATTGATTAAAAAAAATCAAACTGTCAGAACAAAACGTGCATTCGGATATCCTGTTCGAATAGTGTTGTATCGATTTTTCTAATCGATGAAAGACGTGATGATAGTGATAATGTATGGTCATCACGCACGATTGTGGAATAATTGTCAATCGTAAAATTGTATTATTTCATAATGGCTATTGTTGCTTGTAGTTATTAGCGTATGTAACGTACGTTAAATCACTCGTGACCTAACGTACGAGGGTGCTAGCTATTGCGATAGTAATTTATCAATAATTGCTGTTCCCTATTATTATGCGAATAATTGCTCATGGTTTGATGGCGAATCATATTCGTCTTTATAATAGTTCGAGTTATGAAATTGTCCGTTGGTAATTTTGATTGAAATATAAAAGAGACGTCAATCACGATATTTATAAAGACCCTATAGTTATAGATACCCATAGTTCATAAGTAGATTATTAACTACATTAGGTAAATATGATACCTAAATTTTGAATCACTACTTCATTTTCTTTGTCAATCAAACTAATCAACAACCTATCGACGTAAATCCCAAATCCCCAACAAAATCAATAAAAACGCAAAGATAAAAGAGCTTTAAAACTAACAAAGAGATATTCAATTTGACAAGAAATCTGGTCATTGATCTATTGTCTAACTAGCAAAAAAGGCAAGATTGCTTTATATCTTTCACAAAATCTAACAGGTACCTACGGGTTTGAGACAATTCTAATGCAAATAACTACGAAGTAGGTACATTGTGTTCAATTCAAGCTTTCTCAACTAAATATTTACGAAAGGTAGATATTTAGTTTACAATAACTTATTGTTCAAAAAAAAAAATCGACAAAAAGTTCTATTCGATTCGACACCTCGTTAAAAATTAAATCAATAGACAACAAGATTTTGGCACGCATAGAGTTTCCAAAAGTCTGTCACGTTCAAATTAAAAATGGAATATGCAGCTGGCAGGCTTGATCAACCTTAAAAAAAAAGAAAATGCATTGGAATGAGAAGCCCTTGACATTCAATAGGTAATTCTATCTAACGGACATCAGTAAAATGTTAATAGGTGAAATGTAATCTACTTGCTGCCAACCTCCTTGATAGCTACTCATCGCACAAAGTTGCCAAGTTTCATCCATGTGTTTAGAAAGACTTCCAACAAGAAGGATTTCTTTCTCTGACGGAAAAAATGAAAAGCAGTATTTCGGTATTAGTTGAGTTTCTAAGACATTTCACATGATCTCTGAAACTATACAGTTCGTCCGTTATAAGTTGGCGAGTGTGAAGTTAGGCTCTGCGAATTTTGGCGCTTGAAATATCATACAAAAATAAAGATTAAAAAAAAATGCAATTTGCAGTTGTTATTGCTGTTAAAAACAGTTATTGGCATTTATTTTTTTAAAACCTTTATTTTTGTACGATATTTCAACCACTAAAATTCGCAGAGCCTAACTTCACACTCGCCAACTTATAACGGACGATCTGTACTTAAGGTTATTTTGTATGAAAATTGCTTTTACACTCGTCATTTTCGCTTCCGTGCAAATAAAGAAATTACCAACCGAAAATTTTCCGGAAATAAAAGTAGATCATGGTAGCGCAGCTATAAATGAATAAAATAAAATTTGTTCTCATACTACTTTACTTTAAAAAATACGGGAACTTAAAATACAACTTTAGTGTCGCTGCACTCGTATATTACTTGGGTAGCTAGACATTTTAAATGCAACATAGAATTCGGCTGTAAACTTTGTACTTAACTATGAGGACACCAATATATTTCTACCCATAACACTACCTACATACGAACGGTACATTTTACGAGTTGTAGACACACACAGGTGACTAGGACATGTCGCGTTTTATCACTGTTTTAGTACTTGGCGCTCATTAAAATATTATTGGTAGGAAGGTACTACAATAATATAAGTGCCTAGTTGCCTACGCTTTGGAGATAAAGAAACGAGGTAGGTTTTATTGAAGTAATTTGAAATGAAATGTAAGAACTATATTGTCTGGGGGCTGTGGGAATATTTGATCGGAAAGAAAGAAGGGAAGGAAGAAGAGTTTTCGAACGGTGGGTGTAACTGAAGGAGCTTGATGGATATACATTAGTAAAACTGACACTGGCGTCGATTCTCTTGTGCACTAACTAAACTTATTATAAACAATCGCTCTCTCTAACAATAGTAGTAGTACAAAAAGAGAGGTAGCAAGAATTTTACTCCTGTCAAGAAAAAGGAGTCAGTCAAACTAAAGGAGATCAGTAAGACCAATGTCAGCTGGGGCTCCGAGAACTCTGAAAGAGTGACCATGGCTCTAGAACGCAAAGGATAACTGAAGGACACACACACAGACAGGGGTTTTAGTCAGCTTCTGATTCATTTTTTCGTTCCATCCTATAGTCTTTTTTACATAGCATGAGTTGGGTGACAGCAGGACGAAAATATGCATCATTAAGATGAGAGAAAAGGATAAGTAGTTAGCTACATTGTTTTAGACTGACAGCTGTCACCGAAACCATCCTATAACAAATTTAGTATAGAAAAGAAGTAATTTGATGATTTCCCAGCTCATGAAAGGATTGATTAGGATCCGATAGATGATGAACTTTTGGTTCTAGGATATGCCGATTTCCTCTAGACATTTTCCTTTTTGCTTGCGAGTATGGTTATGAAATACACTTTAAATAACGAACAAATATTATGTTCTCGTACTTATGTGAAAGTAAAGGAAACTAGAGATACGGTTAAAGACGTGTTGTCTTCATTTAAAGGTGTGAATACAACTTCGTGCGTTACCAACACGACTTGAAACGAGAATCCATGAGCGAAGTGCGAATGAATGAATGTGTTCAGTCTCTAGAGAATAATCAGCAACAAGATAATGAAAGTGAACAGTAATAAGGAAATGGTTCGTGAAAATCTGCCATCGTAAGTACCAGGAGATCATGTAGTTATTGGAGATTGGAGTTTAGAAAGTTCTGTTTTGTGAAGGGACATTTATTCTATACGTAGTAAGAGTAGCAAGTTTCCTTTCGTGATCGAATCAAGAATGAATATATCCGCAAGAGGACCAAAGTTACTGATATAACTCAAAGAATCGTCAAACTTAATTGGCAATGGGCAGGACACACACGCAGAATAGATGGCCGATGGGCCGAGGAAATGGTTCGTGAAAATCTGCCATCGTAAGTACCAGGAGATCATGTAGCTATTGGAGATTGAAGTTTAGAAAGTTTTTGTTTTGTGAAGGGACATTTAAACAGCGCCAGATTAACTACGTAGTAAGAGTTTCGATCCTTCCATAATCGAATCAGGAATGAAGATATCCGCAAGAGGACCAAGGTTACAAGGTTACCTCGAAAAATCGTCAAACTTAAGTGGCAGGGCATGTTGCTCGCAAAACAGATGGCCTAGGAGCCGAAATTTTCTGGAGTAGCGACCGCGTACCGAAAGACGCAGCGTTGGAAGCCCTCAGCGTTGGGTGGTCAACACGACTTGAAAGGAGAATCCATGAGCGCAGTGTGAATGAATGAATGTGTTCAGTTCTAGAGAATAATCAGCGACAAGATAATGAAAGTGAACAGTAATAAGGAAATGATTCGTGAAAATCTGCCGTCATAAGTACCAGGAGATCATGTTGCTATTGGAGATTGGAGTTTAGAAAGTTTCTGTTTTGTGAAGGGACATCTATACCGTGCCTGATTAGCTACGTAGTAATAGTTTCCTTACGTGATCGAATCAGGAATGAAGATATCCGCAAGAGAACCAAGGTTACAGACATAACATGAAGAATCGTCAAACTTAAGTGGCAATGGTCAGGGCATATACAGCTCGCAGAACACATGGTCGTTGAGGCTGAAACGTTTTGGAGCAGCGTACGGGAAGGCACAGCGTTGGAAGGTCTTAAACATGGTGGACCGATGACCCAGTAAAGGAAGGAATCCAATGGATGTGAGACCGGGACCGTTCATTGTAGCGACACTTGTGGAAGGCCTATGTCCTACAATGGACGTTTTTTTGGCTGAAATTATGGTGATGATGATGATCTATACAATGCGAGATTAACCTCGTAGCAAGACTATTTATTTAATTTATTAAAGTTATAAACTGCATGTACATCAATCCCTCTCACGATATTTCTGATATGCTAGTAAAATTATCTTCCATTCATCCGCAAACAAGTGATATTTCTAAGTAATCTAAGTAATCAATAGGTAATTAAAGTAGATAATATTTTAGGATAAATTAATCACTCATTATAAAAATATCTGGAATCGCTTCGGTAGCTGATTCTGAACATACCTACCAATTTTGAGAATGCGCGTTTAGTATGTCACATGTTGTATAATTAATTGAGTCCGAATTAGAATAATACGTAAAATTGTAAACTTACGAATTTCAATGTCCTTCGCACTCTTCACCTGTAACATAAAAAAGAAATGTAAATTAATTGGCATAATCAATTATTTAAATCATGTAGATTAACCAAACACAAGCGTCTTAATTAGCAAACATTAATCAGATGGCCAACATTCAGTAATTAGCATTCCAAATATGATATAATATTTTTTTTTAATTTTATTATGTCATCAATCCATATCCGTGTAAATATTGGTAAACTTTGAAAAAAAATCTTCACGTTTTTAATCATTACAGGTTTACTGAGATAATTATTACTAAGCAAATATTATGTACTACTTTTCAATAATATTTACGTAATTAAAAATAATATAATTAATGATAACGAGTTTCGTAATCATTTCATGGAATCAAATCTACTTAGAATTAGAACTTTTTTTTTGTTTCTCACGGTTTGTGCGTCCAGCCAGTATCAAGTTTAGAAAGTTTTTAGTTTTTGATATAGAGTATAGTCGCTTTGTTTTCGATTAGTATGTGGATTTACGAGTAAATCATTCTAATGTTTTTGCAATATATGGCAGCAAATCATGTCGAATCAACCTTGTCGGTTGAGGTGTTCAGTATTACAATAAAATTCTCAGCCGTATTTTACACAGTTCGCGCTCTATTTCAATAATTGTACATATTGTTCAGTTGTGTAGACACAATTTCCACTAGGATCCAATTTTCAAATAATTAACTCTAACTAACAGGTCCAATAGCCACTGAACTCTAAAAAATCCCGCCAAAAGCTCCTAAGGAAGAATTTCTAAAACGAAAATGACCTCAAAAACTATGCAGCAAATTGACAAATATTCTGGTGACTGGTTTAACAACTGACAATCAGCCAAATGCATGATTACACTTGCGTTTAATTTGTGACGCAACAACCAAAATCGAAGTGCGTTGCAGAGTGAATAAAAAACCCAGGACCCCACGCTCAACAGTCGCGCTAGTGACCACTAGACCAGCGAGGTAACGAGAAAGTAGAATAAAATAAATACGTTTCAATCATCAAGCAGAATGCTGATAACGGAATCAGCTAGTTACTTTAAATTTAATCACTGATCTACATAGTCTGTGGCGCGCCAAATGACACTTCAAAAAAAGAACAATTTGGCTAACGGCCTTTTGGCGCACACATTTGATTAAAGAACAGTTATATCATAGATTATATAAGACTGTCTGGTTAATCTAATGGCCTCAACACAAGTGTGACTACTGAATGTGCTATTCAATAAAGAAACCTCCAGGGTGCACAGAGCTCGCCGTTTGACCGTACAATAAGAACTAAGCATGGGTCTACGCGGCGACAACGCGTGGTGTTCCACGTACGTTTCAAAGATATATCGGCAAAAAGGACATGGCCTAGTAGAGTCTATGTTTGCCAGGGCAGCGGGATTATTCGAAGGAGTTACCGACGATCTCGAACGCGAAGGGTAACTGACTGAAGAAATCGCAACCGAAAATGAATTATAATTATATATTTTCTTTGGAATCCTAATCTTAGGGCGTTAAGCCAATTTTTTCCCGAAAGTGCATGATTCATTATACCTAGGGCAAACCACAGGAGCAAAGTCATAATTAAAGCTAGCAGGTACGTTATATAATACCAGGCACACATAACCGTATCAGAGATGCTTCTCGACAAACAACGGAAACTATTCGCCGAACGTGTAACCGTTTCTTCCCACATTTATCAGACGCCAGTGAAAGTGAGATGGCGGATAAGTGATTGATGATACGATTATTAAATTGTTTTATTATTGTCTCGTATGACAGTTTGCTTAATTTGTACTGGCGTTTTTTATTCTGTGGCGCTGATTGATATGTCAAAATGAGATTAATTAAAACAATGTCATCTGTTTTTTGATCATTTCTCCTTTTGCATGTACCTCTGAATTACTTGACTTGACTAAAGCTCCTGTGTACGCTAGATGGGGCAGAATACGTTTCATTTTGCTCCAGGCTTTCCCTATGCTCATCGCTTCTGCGATGACCGTTCATCAGCAGTTCTGCCAAGGGCGATGTTTACGCTTTCCTTGAAGATTCCGGTCTAGGGCTTGCCTTGTTATGTTCAGGATCCCTTCGGAGCGTGTGGCCGATCCAGTTCCATTTGTGACATTTGATCTTTTGTTGTTAGGTAAGTACATATATGTAACTTTAGCCGTTTTTTTTTATGATAATAGAAATGCTACTTGGACTGCAAATGTTATTTTTATTAAGTTCTTGAAAAAACTATAAAAGTTGGTAGCAGTAGAATTTACATTTTATGCACATTTGTCTCACAATTTTATTCGTCACATACATTTTACATTTTACGGTTACATATTTTTCTTTTATTTTCGTTCCATACCAACCACAGCAGGTACAATAAAAAACCATAAACTAAACAAAAAGTTCGAATTCATAAATGGAATGCTAACAAATCTAATTCACACATCGCGTACTTTCATGCGACGCGACGATGTTAACTGCGTTTGCATCTTTGCCAAAATAGAGTTATTTGCATATTTTTGGAATTAGGAAATTCAGGTGCAACTAATGCCTAATGTTTTCTATAAACTTCCATTCTTGAGTTATTTAAGTACACCAATGAAACCTAACAAAGAGAAAATATTTGTGTTTTTGTTAATAATTAACAAACTCGAAAACTGCTACTGGATTCTGAAACTATTTTTAAACTCAACAATAAAATACTACTTAATCACTAAGTAACATACATAGGTATACTTATATTTTCTACGGTAATGTAGGCGAAACCGCTAGCAGAAGCTAGTAGGGTAAAGGGTATATTGGTGATATAGGTAATTTAGTGATATTTTTTAAACACAACTCCATACGGTTCCCTATGCATAATGTGTAACTAGTATGAGGATATTTATCCTCCTCACACTTGTAACAACCCGCTAGCACTGTCATATGAATGTGGTTGCAGAGAACTGTGTGTTTTTTCTGTTTTGAAAACAATATCTCCACATTACTTATATCACCAATATTCCTTCATTACTATATTTTATATTTTAAACCTTAATTATTGTTCTCCTTTTTATGTTTTGTTCAGATGCGCCATTTCACCATCAGAGACGACTCTACAAGTAGGAAGAACCACGACGAACTCTCCTGTCAGTGCGCGGCGCGTGACAACATGATTTCTATGAAGGCTTATGATACATCGGGTCTTTGTATGCAATCGTAGGTATGCATTCAACTACATATCACATTGCTTCTGACACGGGAGTGCGGTAATATCAGTTTGAAATGAGAATGCAGTGTGATGTAACTTAAAAAAAAATATTCAAAAAATGGAACTGTATTTTACAGACAATATCTCGTATTTACTGTTCATTAGACAAAACTCTTACTAAGTTTTACTATTTAAATACAAAAGGTTTAATCAACACAAAGTAGACACATCTAGAATCAATACAAAGAAAAAAAAGAAGACATGCGTTCATTCTGCCCGAGTAGACCCACATTGTAAACTCGTCACATTTTTATTTCATTTTCATTCTCCAGTATTTTGTGTGGCGTATCAAAACTGTGACGAGTTTACTATAACCCCAATAAATTACCTACAAATGATCAAACAACATTCACTGAAACAGCTTACTACTTATTAAATAGCAACTAAGTATTTAAGGAATAATGTAAGCATAACCCGTACCAAGTTAATTTTGGTTAATTTTAAGTTAATGGCGCGTGCGCTGGCACATTTCCTCGTTTCCGATCCGTTTCACTGATTAACTTCCTTCAATCAGTGCGAGTATCATCACGCAGGTAAGCATTCATTACTTTATTTACATAGAGTATGTAAAAGAACCACATAAGGATCCCAAATAGCTGATCTGTTCTGTAAGTATCTCTACGACTTCAGCAAAAGAGCTGACTTTTCACGGAGATTCTTTTTTTTATGGGTTATCATTAATAACTTCTTCTGCTCTTATTAAAAGGTTAAAGGGATGAGTAAATTGTATTAGACCTTTACTGACTAAAACCGAGGGCTACGGTTACTTAAAAAACTAAATAGCATAGCGTAGTAAAATCACATTTTTGTATGAGAATACACGTGTAATAGACGTGATATTTTTACGGAAACCTTCGAGCGCAAGTCCGACTCGCACTTGGCCGAGCTGTTTCATCCTTGGTAAGACTAAGTATTAAAGTGTTTTCCGAGGCACAGAGGGTTGTCTGAGGAACCCTATAACGAAATTCTTAATTCTGAAATAAAAATCAGACTTACCACACACGGATCCTAATCTGTGTTTCGTTTCCAAACACATGCAAACATTAGATAATTACTTAGCGCGAAATCTCATGAAGATCAAATTACGTAAGTTAATTACGAACTAAATATTTGTTCTAGAATGCTGCAATTATTTATTTTACTGTAGTTTTTGGTATGCCGTAATAAAATTTTAAGTAAGTAGCCTTTTAATCATTCTAAGATGTATTGCAGAAAATATGAGAATTTGCGCTATAGCTCAACTTATATTTAATATTTTATAGAAAGGTAGTCATCTAAAGGTACTTATTTATGGGTTTTTGATTTACTATTACTAATTACACAAACAAAGACATATTTCACATACACAAACATATAACCTATGAAACTCAGTTATAAAGTAGCTTTGGTCTGAAAAGATAGCAGGTGACCCCTACCCCTACAGTCAACCATTTCAATTTGGCACACAATGCACTAAACACCCTGTATACATACATACCTATATACAAATATTAAGTATTAATAAAATGTCAAATACGATACGGTGTACAATCTCGTAAAAAGGGTATAATTCAAGAATTTATAAATCAATAAATTTCTCAATAAACACGTAATTTCCTGAGGAAATCACCAAAGTATTATCTAGTAAATAAAGCCAGTTATTTATGGGATGAACATAAATAACTCATTGCCAAGGACTCGGGTAACAAATTACAGTAACAACACATTTCCCTAGCCAGTCGGACTGGCTAACTTACAACCCGACAGGTACTAATATAAATCGAGTCGTCGACAGCTTCACTCAACTTTAACGTTAACCCGTAACTTAAACATTTAAACAAGTTATAACCATGTAACTGTAAATAGCAACAAAATTAACTGCCAAAAAACTTGATATGAATGGCCGAAAATATTTCACATTTAACGAAATCTCGGTATCTCTGCATCTCGGCATCCACCCTTCCAAACGCAAGTTTATGTAACATATAATTATAATCGATTACTTTCACATTGAAAGTTCTCCAAAGGCGAACCATGAAGTATTCAAAAACCAAACGAGCAATTATTCTTAAAGCGGCAACAATCGATTATAAACTTTATGTCCTTTCTGAATCGAGTACTTGATTCGATTCTTAAGGTTGGTACCACAGTTGGTACTGTGTTTGAGTGTTCACGGAAAACTGACGACCACCGCAGCGTAAACTTTTGCCGTAATAAAGCAGTATTGTATGAAATATAGATTCAAGTTGTAAATGATATACAACACGTCCAGATATTTCTCATTGAACTGTGAAATAACGCTTCTGGACGTCAATTTACATCTCATCCATATTTCATTTGTATTTTATGACCTATGGTCCTTTGGAGGAGAGCAACGGTATATTTGTATCAAACTTAATTTTAACTACTTCTAGCACATCTGGTGAGTAACGGCGTATAATGTTTTGAAAGATACAAACTTCCAAAAATATTAACTAACGCTCTGAAAATGGCGTAGTTACATTATCTTGGCAATTCAGCAAATCTAGAAAGTGGAACTGTAACAATCGATTGTTTATAAACGATAAGATAACTAATAAAAATAAAAATAATAGCTGCCTAACTAGCCAACAGTCATTAACAAATCGTAAATATCAGCCGATACAATGACACTAAATTGGTTCCGTTCCGGTTGCATAATAAAATACATATGGCCGCCGTGTTTTGGCGCCAATCACCCAATACCCCTACATTCGAATTTGAAAAGTCGCTATGTAAACAAGTTGTAAGTAGCCAGTGTTATGTGAGTGTTCGCAGTTCCGTGTGGAACGGAAGCGGTGCTGGGTGCGTTCAAAAACTACATAGGAGTGGTGCGAATCTATGTGCATCAGCTTTCATTTCTCCGAAGAGCCGCAGGCCGCAAAAACTTGCGGAACCACTGTCCGTCGTGGCGGGTCGGCCCGCCTTGTGGGAGTGACGAGGTGCAGTGTGAAGTCGATACGATACGAAAGTTTTATATGTGAGCCTCTGAGTTCATTGCCCGCCAATCCGGAATAAACGATAAATTCCTAATTTGGTTTGCTGATCAAATATGGTCAGAAGTGCAAAGGCCAGTCAATCTCTGCATTGATTTGGATTCAATAGATTTTAAGCAAGCCTTTGTCATTAAAAGAGGTCAAACGAATCAGCAGAACGAGTAGAACAATGTTTTTAACTTCTAAAACAATGCATCAAAAAAATATCATCATTAAATTAATGATCCGGTAGGCATGTTCTACGAAATAAGAACTGTTTTGATAGACATCAAAATAATGCATGAGAACATGATCATTAATCGTTTTTTCTGACCTATTCACGATCATTATGTAATGCCACGGTCAGTACATCCCGTGATCAGCTCATTATACAAATTAAAGTCGATAAACAAGAATTAAATTAAACGGTCTTGCCGTGAGACAATGGACCTGTGTTGCGGGAAAGTGAAAGGGCACGGATTCACCGGCGGGAGTGGTTATAGCATCGCTGCACCGTCGGCGAGGCCTTTGATCGCAGACGCACGCGCGCACCGTGCGAACCTCATTGGGTCACCGCTGGTAATACACCTGACACCTGTCAAATAAACCTGTCAGAGTGACGTTTGGTGTACGGATGAACGGTATTGTCACGTGCTAAAGTTGAGGACTGGTAAAGTAATGATAATTGGGATAGTGTGCGTTGCGTTAAGTGTCGAACCTTTTAGGATCGATGAAGCGTATAACAGCAATAGAGATTTTAGAGGACGAGCCACAATTTTAAACCTTATTCTTTTAAGGCTAAATGCTAGACTAGGAGTAGTTTTTAAAAGGCTATGCAAAGATTAAGATAAGATATAACCGTTGTTTTTATTTGATTTGGTTGTTGTTGTTATTTGTTGTAATTTTGGTGTGATATCTGCCCTAACGTATTGCGCATCCATCGGATTCCAGTAACGCATGCGGGTTGCAGGAACCCTGTGGATGCGAAACGCACAGGATTGTTCATTTGGACACATTCGAAATCTTTCCGTCGTCTTGGCGCAAATAACTACTTTTCTTTTTCTGCACCATGGTAAACCAACGACAATCTCTCGGAAGAGCCTCACTAATTAGTTCTCGGTTGAATCTTCCCAATACGGACGTTATACAACACGAATGGTCCGATGCCATAACCGGCCATTATATACTCTTGTCAAAGTTACTAATTATAATTAGTGGGCACAGTTCACACTTCCTGACCGATTAGGTTATGTAATTCATAGACGTGTCGCATCCGACATCATGATTGATAGTTTTCTTTACACTGTATAGTCTGGGCCCAAGTTACTTACGCTATAAGCTACTGAATTAACATCTGTTACTTAAGGTGAATGCTTCAGGTAGGCCCGCGAAATTCAAATTTTCGTACGTTTTGTGCAATTTTCAAGCCAGTGGTAGGTTGTACGAAGTTAAAAATACTTTAACGACTGTAAAACGTAACTAGTTACATAATTATAACCATAAAAATCATCAATACAAGCCTCCAAGCTCATTTAGTTGCAGGAACGTTTTTGACCTCGAAAAAATCGTTCCTGCACTTAGGTGAGCTTGGACTCTTGTATTGATGATTTTTTTGTACATAATTTATGTAACTAGTGGCGTTTCACCGCCGCTTAAGTATTTTGAACTTCATACAACTTACCATTGGCTTTCAAATTGCAAAAAACGTAAGAAAATTTGAATTTCGCGGGCCTACCTGGAACATCCCCCTTAACACAAAGAATAAGCAATGAATTATTGTATATGAAGTCTTAAGGAAAAAATATTTTTAGATAGACTTCTTGAAATTCTTTGCTAAATTTAAAACGAAAATGGTCGTTCTTAAATTTTTCACTATTATAATTATCACGGACATCCTTTGAAAGACGCAGCATTGAAAAGGTAGGGATCCTTAGGATGAAAGACGCACTGATCACCAGTTGAAGTGATCACGATGTGGGAAGGCCTAGTTTCATGATGATGATTCAATATTCTTGAAGGCTTAAGACATTTACGCGTATACAATCAGAAACAGCGTGTCAGACTAGAACAATAGTTTGTACTGACAACAAAAAGCTACCGTAACCTTTATATGTCCTTCATGCATCTCTCAAATTAAAATCGCATGAACTTTACACCGTGTTTAAACAACAGAATTAAATCCAAATTACAAAGGCCTTGACAATATGAAGAGTGATTTGAAACGGTTAAGGAAATTCAATAATAAGCGTTTTTTCTACAAGATATCTCGTTTAAATTGAGGATGTGATTTAGGATTCGGTGTGTGAAGAGGTTTATGCAGATTTTTTTTTATTGGTAGCTGATTTAGTAGCTACTGTTTGTAACAAAAAGCTACATGGTTTTTTAGAAAGAGTTGTTGATGTTTTCCGTTGGTTTCACGAGATCATTATTGGATATGACGTAGTCATTGCAAGATTGAAGCTTCCATAATTTGTATACAAATAAAGTGTCTGTAATTGCTACCTAACAAAATTTTGCATCGTTATGTTACGTCACAAAAACAGTAATTCAGTGATTATTCATGTAGGTGGATAGAGAGGGAGAGGGAGGCCAAAGAAAATAGATTGTGTGTGGATTGATATGAAAGAAACGGGAGTTAGTGATAGCGTTACGCATGACCGGACAAAATACGACAAGGGTAGGAAGAAGAATTTTGCATCGTGGCTAGGGTAAATTCTTTTGGTAGCAAATTACATTTCGTTTTCCTGGAATCCTTATACAAAACAAACAGTAGGATCTTGACATATAACCTTATCTTCATTAGATACAAATAGGTAGAGCTGCATAAGATTTTTTTAAAAATTAATTTGGTAAGTATATACTTACCAAATTAATTTTTCCGAAAGCATCAAGCAACTGTAATTGGATAAATAACTAACAAAATCATCTAGGTACGTCCTGCGAGCAATTCTAAGGTACTAGGCAAACATAGAAACTAGCGATCATCTCCTAACGAGGTAAACATACGTGATGCCACGTACTTATCAGGTTGTCGTCAGTACGAGGCTATAGTGTTTATTGTGTAAGGAAAGAGTTAGCCCCGAAAGTTAAAGCATGATAAAAGTTTCGAAAATATAAAAAGTTAGACAAAAATAATCCATGAATGTTCTTACCTACTATATACATAGATGTAAAATTGACTTCTTGTATACGCTTCACAAAAGCTTTGATAAAAAAATGTAAACACAACCCAAGCAAACTTTTATATTCCATATGCTCTTGTATAGTAACCTGTTCCGTACTAAATATTTTTGTACGTGCTCGTATGTAATATATATGTATAATATCTGTAGTGTCTAAGTAGCATTAGCATTGAGCATACTCTCAGAGACAATACTGTCTATTGCCAGTCATAGAAGACAAAACATATAAAACTAGATAACTACTTCTTTGTCTACTGTCTTGTCCCTGAAAATGATGCTCATTTTTCATTTTGGACAACGTATAGATAACAATAGCCAACCAATCAAACTAGTAGTTACCTATCTATTAAATACAATTAGAATAATAAACATTTAACAACTAGAATAACAATACTTCCAACCAATAACTTCCACGAGCTAAAAATCTTTAAAATATTCTTTACGAAAATTGACTCGGTCATAGACATCTTTTATCTTTCATATCTCATAAGACAGTAGCATAAATGGTCTTATAAGATTAGCGTCGTTCGTCATCAGTCATTTGTCATTGCGATCTATCAATCTTTAATTAGACAGATGTCAAACTTCAAATATCTTCATTTGATTTGAGTTGAATGCGATAAACGTTTTTTGAACAGGAAGCTTTATTTTTCTTATTCTGTATTATATGGCCATTGCCTGTCTTTACTGGCTAAGAAAAAAAAACAAAAGATGACATTTCGTTTTATGTATTGTAATTATATTTGGCTGAATACCAGTCAGGAATAGAAAACAAAAGATATTTCCATTTTCAAATGCTTTTTTTTAAACAGGTTAGTTCAAAACTTACCACTAGTTAAATGCATGAACTGTGCGAAGACAAAAGAAACAAAACGGTTAATTTTAATGCAAAATACCGGTTTTATTAACAAGTCATTAAAAATAGACGAAGCTACAAGATTCTGTCTTAATTTAATACAAAACGTTACTGAGTACCTAATCAATTTTTTGCGCATCACGTTTTAATTACAATCATTTGGTATTCCAGGTTATTAAAAACTAAACGATGAAGCAACTAGTACCGTTTTTTAGCAAGAATATAATGTAATGTAAACCTGTAATGATAATTTTATTTAAAAATGTAAGAAACATGACCAGGAATTAGGAAATCTATTTTATTGCAATTCTATTAAAGATGTTTGAGCAGTATGCCAGTAAACCTTATGTTTAATATTAATATTTACAAAAAATCAAAGGATGTTTATTTTTTAACTCAAATAATAGCCTTCTTGAAAGACTATATTCAAAGACAAATCTAATAAAAATAAAAATGTTGTTTTTATACGGTAACACAACTTTCTTAAAAACACACACACACGAATGCTGTAATATAACTTTTGTTCTATTGAAAAATATTAACAATAGGTATTTATAAAGTAAAGGATTCATAAATTATTAAACTACACAGTTTAATAGTAATTCTAATTTGAAAAGAGGTAATAACAATATACCTGTTATAAATAAATAGAAAAAACATAATTTTTTTGGCACATCGTTAAATCTAAAATTAATCAAAGAATAGACTTGGTCCGATTCTATATTACCCGAAGTAGCGCATCGTATGTAAATTAAATTTTGGCGCCATATTTACGACATATTATAAATATTCATGACATTTTTTAAATTGTATCGCACACATACCTAATTAGATGACAATATCATAAAATTCATAACATTCATAACCTATTGTCGCATCATTTTTATTTTCTATTCCAATTTCAAATTATTTGTGTGTTCTGTTTTTTTGTTAAATGTTTTGATTTTCCTTTTTTAAAGTCTTTTATTCTCCTCAGCTTACCACTCGCAATAATACTTTTTTATACTTAGAAAAAGTGAAACCTTGCAAAGTGCCTACAGCAATAAATGTTCATAGTTGAGGAAATATTTCACATTCATAATATAGCTGTCGTGTGTACGTGAATTATGTTATTACCAGTATCGTGTACAGCAAAGGTGGCCCAGTTGCGACTAGTTCTAGTTTGAACTAGAAAATTAGTCGTTAATGCCTAATCTGAGGCTGCAAAGTAGGTACTAGAATGTACGCGTCGCACTGCAAAGCGACAGTTATGCAGTGGTATGCCAGTGTAAGCTATGCTCTGCTTACTTTCTTCCCGAGTATTAGTCCCTCATGGGATAGAATAACTACGCATTTTCCATTTCACTAAGTCTTGGACATCTGTGTAGCGAAATCTATGGCGTCACTTAAGAACTACAAAATTCTGTATAGCGCAATTAAAGTTCAACGCGCGATTTGAACAGATATGACAGCCCGAAATCGAAAATTAGAATAGCATAGCAAAGCATCAGCTTTATAATGTTCCCACTGCTGAGTCTCAGGTCCTCTCTTGGAGAAGCAATGGACCGAAGTCAACCACGCGGGCCCAGTGCGGGTTGGTGTATGTCACATGTCTTTGATTTTTTGGGTCGGTTTCCTCACGATGTTTTCCTTCACCGTTTTGTTTTTTCTCGTGCTAATTGATCTCAAACCTTCCGACATTTTATTTTAAATCTTGAAAAAGTAGCTTTTGCCATCTTTCCTAGAGCTAAGCTAGACTGTGTCCAACAGACCTTACTTTGATTTACGTCGGAATGAGCCAACTCAGCTATAAAACCGTTTAAATTTTCGACATCGCGTGTGTCGACGATAGCTCTGCCGGCACTCGAACGTGGTAGCGCGATTAAAACGCGCTGGGGAATTTTCAGCTAATGTGTTTGCTGTGTTATGCAAAAAATATGGTTGTTTAAGTTAGGAATCTGGTTTTTTTTTTAATTAAATTTACTTAGCTGCAATTATGGTAATCGAATTATTTTAAATAACGACGTCGAAAGGACTGCCTTCTATTGTTGTTATTTTCAAATTCATACGTGCGAGCATAGTTTACAGGTTTTTTGTAAAGATGGCTGATCCTTTTTTTTCTGGCGTCTAAACCGGATCCACGTCGAAAAATGTTTGTAAAAGCTAGTCTTTTTCTTCTCGTGTTGATCTAACTCAAATTTTGTCCGACCATTATTTAGCCGTCTGGATAGCCAGCCAATGCAATGTAATATTTAGTCAGCTGGAAATAAGCTATCGTCTGTTTTATAAATCCGGAGACTAAAATGACATTTCAACACAAAAGAACTGGCGTCATTCCTACTGTAAATTTGACATTAACTTGTGTCAATTTAGTCTCCGGGTTTATAGAACAGACGATAGTGAGAAGCCAGAAGAAAAAATAAAAAAAGCTCATTTTAATATTTCTGCCGCTCAAAGTTTCCAGCCAGTATCTCAAGCACTAAAAACTTTTTGGCAGCCTCGACGCCACCGCAAAGTTTTGCTAAGTTAACCAGACGCGGTTACCACAAGCACGTTGCGTCAAACTTTTTTCAAGAAAACTTCTCGGCATTGAAGCTAAAGTTATCAGTTAAGGACTAGTTATATCAGACGCCTGAGGCATACGTTCATTAAGTCAGTAGTTTTTTGGGTGCTTAATAAAATTTTATGAACTTATATGTAACGAATTACATCAAGAGCTGCTGTCCAAGAGAAATGCTATTATATTCCTTAACGTTTTCTCTACAAAACGACGTATAAAATCAAGTCCAAAACCAATTTTGGTGTGATTTTGAGAATTGTGTAAATATAATTTGCAAAGTTCTGGGCAGTCTATTAATATATAAAGGAGAAACTGAATAACTGCAACATCAACGCCCAACCGAAACTACTGGGACTAAAGAGTGAAATTTTCCACAAAGTTTCCTATTATGACAGCGAGCACTAAGAGAATCTCCTGTTAGTACTCCTCGCCTTCAAAATTCTTCCTCTAAGGGATGACACGGGAGCCCAAAGTTTGCATGAAGAAACATACTTTTGCGCGAGCGACGACTTAAGACGAGTGTCCAACGCGCAGAAAACGCGCCTATTGTAACTAGGCCCTAAGACGAAGGCTAGCGTGACAAGCCGCCATAACAATCAGGACTGAAGGCGGAGTGTTATCTGAAAGATGTTAGAGGGCGCGAACCATCACCTTGACTCCTCACGAAGAAATAATTCGGTTGTGTAACTGTCGAGCCATTAGAATAAATACTCTATGTTAATAAGACTTCTTTAGAGTTTGCGTGATATGTTTTTTAGCTTGCGTTATGTTGTTACATTGGAAAATAAATGCTAGATTTTCTATCAATCCTTAACGTTTGAATCCCCAACCGGTCCTATGAGACCGCGCTGTTATTGTTTTACTATTGTATCTCGTTTCGCGGATATCTGAGTAATTAATGGCTGTGATAGGTACTATAATTATTTATTTATTACTATATGGACTAATACAAGCACCGTACATGTGTTGCCTTAGGCATTCTCTACCAGTCAACCTTAGAGTGACGCAGAAACATAGCACATGGCAGGTGCAGCTTCATAGAAAGACAAACAGAAAATAAATACGATATTAAACACATAATAAGACACATTTCATACAAACAAACAATGTTAGTGTGAAAAACAAATCCAACCAATCTATACCTACTGTAATTAGTCTACCAACTTCTTGTGAATCTGTTGTTGAATGAATTACTCGTAGGTAACCGTTTAAAAAAATGAAATCAAAAAATTCCTTGAGCTCTATCAACGTTCCTAAATCTACATAATCGTAGTAATTTAAAGCATAATCTCACGTGAATCAGAGTTATTTGAGCCTGATATTAAATCTTTTTAACTCGTAACATAACAGGTGGTGTCAAGGCGAATGTCGGCACCCACCCTTATCTGACGAGGCACGCTAGGCCTGTGCTCTTAATAGCATCATTAAAACTATGATTTGAATTGTCTATGGGTTGGCGCCATTCCATTTTTGTAAATTTAAAAATTATACAAAGAAGATTCAAACTTTTTTAGGAACGTTCGAATTTGTGTCTATGGTGCAATATCATTTGTCGTCTCTTATTTTCCGTACATTTGGACCAGTTTTTAGCATGAATAAATTGTCGTTGAGATGCCACTGTTTTTAGTGCCTACGTAAAGTACTGTTGCCTTTTGAGTTTTCTGGTATATCCAAATAATAACGCAATACATTTTCCATTTCGGTAGATGAAAGACATATCAAAGACTTTTGTGAGAAGCCACAAAAAAATAGCGCGTTGATTTTTGTATTGAATAGGATATAATTATAAGGTGCATGTTTCGTATTTATTACATCGCTCAAATTAGGTAGGAAATAAGACTGGGTAAGTACAATTACTTGAGGAAATTCTTCATGCATTCAGGAAATAGTTTTTTGCGGTTAATGCGTGTATTTAAATATTAAATTCATAATGTAACTCATTACATTCCATCTAAGTATTGGATCTTTTTACATATGAAATTAAAACTGTACAGTTTTGCGATTTATTATTCGGGTCACTTCGAACTTGGATTTGACTTTTATATCTATTTAAAATTTATTTTGAAATAATAAATTATTCTTAAAATAGAGATTGTATAAAAAAATATATAATGTAAACAAAAATAAGTTTATTATTACCCGAATGAACGCACAATTTAATATGTATCTATAATGTATATAATATATATAATGCATTGTTGCTGTATTGTGTAATATAGTGAGGAGCTCGTGGCTAGATAATAACAGCCGCACGGGTTGATCTTAAAGGTTAAGCAACGCTTGCCAAGGTTGGTCTGTGGATGGGTGACCATCTTAACATAACGAGTTTCCTCCGTGCCTCGGAAAGCACGTTAAGCTGTTGGTCCCGGCCGTCATTAGTAGATCTTTGGCAGTCGTTACGGCTAGTCAGAAGCCAGTAAATCTGACTCCAGTCTTGCCATTAAGTACCGTATTACCCCAGTTAATGGGTTGTGGAGGTCTGGTAGGCAGCCGCTCCTCGTAAAATACTGGTATTCAGCTAAATCCGGCTTGACTGGAAGCCGATCCCAATATAGTTGGGAAAAGGCTAGGCAGATGATGTTGCTGTATTGTGTAATATTTTGTATTTGTTTAAGAAATTAATAAAATTTTAGGTATTTTAGTAAAATCAAACTTGAAGTAGGATAAACTTGTATCTCAATTCTCAGATATCTTTTTCTCTAATTGACCATTTTCACAATTTCATCTTAACATATACCCTTATTGTAATCATCTTAAACCTACTTTAAACAACAAATATGAACACAAACGAGAACGCATTAAACGCCTATACTCCGTCGGTTTAGGTAGTTAACTAAAGGTAAACAATCTTGGTATGTCTTTTTATACTAAAGAGGTCGTATATAATATACACAAAGATTATTTAAATTTAGTTTATTAGCTAACATCGATTTAGGTAAATACCTATTTGCAAATGTTTTTACATACAATTTATAGACAACTTTTAGATAAAAAGACATGCCAAGATTGTTTACATTTAGTTAACTACCTAAACTGACGGAGTATAGACATAAATACATTTATTATGATCATGATGACGTAATCTCGGCAAGTCGGCAGAATGAGAGCAACGAACCACATCAAGGTACCGGATGCGGCTGAACTGCCTTCTCCAGCCATATAAAATAATTAAAATAACTAGATTAAATTTAAATTAGGAACAATGGACGGGTCATTTCGCGATTTTAAAAAAAGAACGTAACTGTCAATTTGAATTTTGACCGTTAAATTGTCTATGGAACTTGAGTTTTCACATTGTTAATGTTATAACGTAATTTAGGAGAAGTTTATTAAATTTTTAATTGTGAAATTTTATTTTTTGCACACTTACGAGCGTAATAAACTATCTACAGTTTGAAGATTTTTAATATACTGATGGTAATTGAAAAGATAATGATTTAATTTAGGTGTCTTCAAGGCTAGAGTGAATAGGTTCTAATTAAACTATTGCGCCTCACCAACAACGATTCTATCACTGCTCACCATCAGGTGGGATTGCAGTCAAGCACAAGTTTATTTCAATTTAAAAAACCCATGATAAATGATAAACGATATTTATTTTGCAAATAGGTTTTCACAAACACTTTTACACATATTTTTTTTTTACTTTTTTTTTACTAGGTGAGGCCCATGAGTTCCCTTCACTTGAGATATCTTCACTTTTACTACTTACCAGGCATCCAGAGTAGTTCATGAGATCTTTATTGCAGAACACAAAAATAAGCAACTCTAATTTTGGAAACCTTAGACAGCAACTCGCGTACAACCATCATGATAACAATCCACAGACTAATCGGAAATCAGTAGATTATTTCCAAAGACAAAACAAAAAGAACGGCGCCATTTATAAGGTTCAATTGAATCGTTTATTATCTGTGGTAACTGAACTGAGGGCCCTTCGCCATTTTTTTTCCGGTCATGTTTTCCGATCATTTCGTTATTTCCAGAGCATTCGTGATCGTCTTATATAACAATTTATTTACAAATATCTTACGACAAATGAAAGTCCTCCTAAATGTCATGCCTAAATCGGAGAACTATTTTTAGAATAAAAAGAATAGCAATTCTATTTTTGTACGTCTACCCGTCTACCTAATGGTTTCTTGGCACATAAGGGTTGGTAGTTATTGTTATCATAAATATAATAGAATAGCATTTTATTATTTTACTGTAGCAATAGATTTTTTTATAGGCAACTTCTCAGGAGCCATAGCTTAAAGCTTACCTACCAGGCTATATCTTTAAAGTAACTTTTGGTAAGCTAGATACCGACTTACTTAAATATAAGTCTTACCCACGATTTCTGAATCTACTTTAGAGTTTCTCTCCTGAAAACTTGTCAAAATTTTGGCATTAAATAAGGTGAGACGTCCCTTACTCAAACTACACAAAACCTAAGTTTCATAAAAAACTTAAGTGTCATAAAAGTCTATTTATTTAAAGGATCAGGGATTGAATTTTCAAAATTCCTTTCTTAGTGCTAACTTTTTTTAATAATGCATATGGAACTTTCGTGCAAAAAGACATTGCCCGATTTTAAATGGTTCGTCAGTCCTTACATCAACAATTTCATTTAAACCGTTAGGATATGCGTTATCTTTCCGTAAATGAATTCAAGATTAGAAGATAGTGTGAGCTCCATAAATCAATTACCTAAGTATAAAATGGTGGATCCTTGGCCGAAATGGCAGTTGTTACATTTTTATCTTTTGTTTAACAAGTCTTTGATGGAGCCGTTTTTCCCACGACTTTAGGGTGAGTGAACTTCTTAATACGAATTGAAGACATTTATTTAAATCTTCACATGTAACGGTTAAACGGTTTTTTTTGCACAATCTCACAAATAAACAGGATGTTAAATTAGCGCTGCTAATAAAATAATTATAAATAGAGCAGCGGTGGTCCAGTGATAAAAGCCTGACTTATGAGTTGTAGATCGAGGGTTCAAACCCAGCAAGGCGCATTACTTTATGTAATATAACTATTTCTTCACAACTCAAAACGGGACAACATCGTGAAGAAATTGGCATGTCCTAGAACCAAAAATTCGAAGACATGTCACATCCACCAATTCGCACTGGGCCCACAAGGTTGATTATGGCCCATTGCCTCTCCTAGAGAGGATACCTGAGTCTCAGCAGTGAGAACATTATAAGGCTGATTCCACTAATAAAATAAATTACCGTTTAATACCCGAGAAAGATACTTTGCATGTAAGACCTTTTGACCTTCACGTTGCACCAATGTTAATTACTGCGACATAGATGTTTTAAACACTAAAAGAGAATTAAAAATGAATTTATTAAAACCTAAAGCTTTTTTCTTCGCAAGTTATTTGTGGAGGGAAATTTGCAATCAGCATTTGCAGGCAAAACGATTATGCGCCTGAGTATGGTGAGGGTTGACCTTGCTTGCCACAGCCAAGGAAAGTGATCGTGGTCAAAGCAATATCCATTTAAGTTGGCTACAGGGTGATTCTTTAAAAACCTCTATATTATTCACAAATAAACCATAAGTACAATATTTCTAAAATCGTGTAATTTATTGAAACCACGTGGATTAACTCGGAGTAGAATCATTTATAAATTTTCATTTTTTAAGTTTCAAGATGTCGTATATTTTGCAAAATTCTCTAAGTTTATCGAAAAACTAACAATATTTAAAAAAATTGCCTATACCTACAAAACTATTTACCACCAATTAGTGAACGAAATCGGTCTATAAACTTCTCAAAGGCTCGCTACCAACCAATCAATCGAACAAAATCTACACTTTTATCTCTCTACACACTATTACAAATGTAACTCATAGATAGCATACATCGTAAACCGTCCTAACGACTGGCCACTAACCAAACAAAATAAAAAGTAAAAAGCAAACGATATCGCTTTCTCCACGAGTTTACTATAAAACCTGTTTGGACGATCTTATAGGTTATTGTCATAGGTTATGTTTAGAACATCGGTTTTATTTTTATCTATGGTACGGCTTCGGTGTCGACACGCCCTAGAAAAGGTCTTAAAAAAGCCTTCCTGAAGACGATAGACATAAATCATAGACACTAGTCAGTGCTATAAAGACTTCAGGGTTGAGTGACACTTGAAGCGTTATTGGCAGCCAGTACGAAAAAAGATTTAGTAAATATTATTTCGTACGATGGAGGTCGGATACCGTATTAATAGTAGCTTCGAAACTGTATACGGAATCGGAAGTTCTATTTTTGTCATCGAAGGCAAGTAGCTTTGTATGATTTCTAGAAGTGTCTAGAATTTAATATTAACCTATCAATACCCGCGAATCGAGACACAATAGTAAAACAATAACAGCGCGGTCCAATGAGACCGGTCGGGGATTCATGAATTAATGCAAAAAGTCACAAATACTGTAGAGATTTCCTGCTGAAACCTTGCAGCATACAAGCTTGTAGAAAATTACTTCTGGTTAGATTTGAACACTAACGCAAAAACCTAGAATCTATTATTTATAGGTCGATATAACTTCCTATTCTCACTAAAAAGCACGTCAGCTTCCTAACACTTAAATAGGTAACCTAAAGAGTTGTCCTACTTTCAGAAAAAAAATACGGACTTTTTGGCAAGTCATTAAAATCATTTAAGGTGCCATAGAGGTCACGATCCGCTCAATTAATATTTCTTTCTATAGTATTCTCGTTCGTAAGTGGGCAATTTTGTTGATAGACTAGCGTTGGACCACTATCACGCATGTGGGTGAAGATAAAGCAAACTTGCCTAGAAGTGACCCATTCGCCAAACTTTTTTTAAATGATATAAGCTAGTGCTCGACAGCGATCCCGCCTGATGATAAGCAGGTATGCAATCGTTGACAGTGAAGCGCACAAGTTTATTAATTGTCTTGACATAATAATATCCCCCAGGTTGCAGCAAGAATCACACACTTTGGCAGCCTTCGTCAATTTCTGTAGAGAATGACCTAAGAGACCAACTCGTAGAAAATTATCGACGCGTGTGAAGCGTTTATTAGTGGTGGCATCAAGGAGTTTTAGGCAGTTAAATTTTAAGAGTACTCTCTCCCTCTCGCTCTACACTAGAGCGAGAGAAGTCGATTAATGATTTTCCACATAAAAAAATAAATACGCTTTAGTAAAAGTCGCAGAACTGGCCGCAACGTTTTCTAGCACCATGTATATGTGACGATACATAAAGATGTGCGCTTGTGCATTTCTAATCACGACTCTACTGGTGCTTAAGTAAAATACATGTTTATTCGTCTGCAAGACTTTTAAAGTGGATATAAGTCTTTATTAAACTAAAGAGAAAGGATTAATACAACAAACGTGTTGCGCTGACTACAAATAACATGAGACAAATGTAGGAAGATGATGATGATATTAATATTAAGTAATATAAAGAAAAACTGCTTTTTCAATGAGAAATCAACAAATAATCTCATTCCTGTCGGGGCGAAGCGAAAAAGAGAGTCAGACTTTTACTGACTAAAACTCATTTGTGTTCCTTCAGAAGCAATAATAATAATAATCCGTAGCCCTAGCACAAATAATCCTAATTGCAAAAAAAGTTAGTAAATTGAACACGGTTTGTACGAGTTCATTTCAAACATATGTGTTAATCCACCGTGGTAATAAACACTTATTAAAATCAATTAAAAATTTAAAAATATTTTAATTTATTCAACTCAGTCATAGTCAGACACCTGGGCTCCTGCGTAATTTATAAAAGAATCAATTTTAATTGACACATACACAAAAGCACTCATTCACGTCAAAACAATCAACTTGATACTTGTAACATAACCAAAACGTTTCGCAATCATGTCTACAGTTATTAATAATGGGCATTTATATGGAAAAGGTCAATCAACTCACTTCAAATAGAGTAGGTATAATACTCGCTACAATAAAAAAATATGTATAGTATAAAATAACATAACATAATCAGCCTTTTAATGTTTCCACTGCTGGGACTCAGGCCTCTTCTCTAGGAGAGAGAATAGGCCGTAATCCACAACGCAGACCCAGTGCAGATTAGTAGATGTCATATATATTATATCTTCCAATTTATAGCCCTAGAACATCTCAGTGGTGATGAAATAAATTACACAAAGTAATGCCCCTGTTTGAGTTGAAACCAACGAACTCTACTTTGAACCGATCAACTCGCAAGTCAGGCCAATTACCAATGGGCCAGTACTGCACTTTAAAAAGATATTAGAAATATTAATCTAAGGAAATCATGAAAAAGAAAAGCATTATTTATCAATAAATATTATGGGAAATCCGTTTCGTATTTCAGTCTAGGCAGTTAGAACAGTAGTTTATTGCTTACCACAACTTTTATAAAATAAACCTTGTTTTTAAAAGGAAACTTCCAAGATTTGTGGGTTCATTCCCTATAGATGGCACTAAATCAAAGGTTTTACAGCAAACTTATGTTGTCTATTTTCAAAGAAAATTCACGGTCAATGACCTGTGAACCCAACCCCATATGAAGGGTTACAAACTACTTTACAATAGTGAACAATCATTCCAACACCTCACCATACATTTTACGTAGTTCCCCAACAAATTGTTTCAAACTTATATGACGCGATGGCACGAAGGCTTTCAGTTTTCCATTTTAGTTTTTCAGACGGAAATAAATCTAGAAATATTTATAGAGGTTTTATTTTCGATGTATGGGTCAATGAACTCACGTGTTATGGTAGCATTTTAAAAGTTGTCACAGCCTTTATCTTTTGGATTGTATAGGTACTATCACATCTCTAAGAGGAAGCTGTAAATCTGTGCGGGTTATCAATTAGCCTTATCGATTTGACGGTGAACTATGATTATGAAAATGAGTTATTTTATTAGAAAGCTTCATTTAAGTAAGCTTCAGGTGTTAACTACTAGAATGATTTTAAAAGTTCTTTTATCAATATATAGCTATATCTTCACGGATTATCGTAGGCAATTTTATATTTTAAAAAAAATGAGATCTCTACATTATCTGCCTAAATTGAAACAAAATATTACATGGCTTTAATAGTCTATATGGCAGAACAACATTTGCCAAGTCAGCTAGTAGGCTATATTTTTGCAAAAATATAAGAACTGCTTACTACTTGATAGTTAATATGGGATAAGAACTTTAACCGAGCCACCTAGTAGACTAATAATTTTGCGAAAATATAAGACTGCTTACTACCTTACTTTATTATAAAGGTATCTAACAAAACATTTCAAAGAAAGCTTCACTCAGAACCATTGAAAGTCCGCGGCGTCATTCTGACAAGTCGGAAGTCGAAGTCAATTACTTAACTGTCGATCATGGAAGTCGGGTGAGTCAGCACTTCGGAAGTCGGTTGTAAAGAAGATAATTTTAGCCTATTGTCTGGCTGTATAGGCTGGAAGAAAGTCATTAAGTATTAAGTTAAAAACTGGTTTGTTTTCGCACGTTTTTTTTGGGGAATGGTTTCATTGTGCGTAAGTATATTTAAGGTGTTGGAGTATACGTACAAACATCGCCTTTATAATAATACTGTGATTGGCTGATCGTTGGTCTTATGATTGCAAGCATAACTGCTGAGAGTGGGATCTTGGGATCAATTGCTAGTTCGGGTATAAAGCACTATTAAGTTCTTCCATTAAGAATTACTTTGAAGCTGCTTATTTCTGACCACCGTAGGCGCAGACTTCTGGTCGACGAGCAAGCTTATCGTCCGCTCGTCTGATAAGATCTAGGCCTTAGTCGGTGGCGTGTAGTTGCAAAAAGATGTAAGCTCAACTGAAGAAGCCTAGGGCCTGTCTGCGTGAAGGGTTAAAGAGTGACTGTAACCCTTGGACGCAAAAGACATACCTATATTCTGTTCAATAATTCCGGAGACTAAAATGACATTTCAACACCAAAGAACTGGCGTCATTCCTATAGAAATTTTGACATTACTTATGTCAATTTAGTCTCCGGGTTTATTGAACAGAATATAGGTATATTTTAATCAGTAAAAATCTGACACACATTTTCGTTTTACCTTAGAGCCGGAGAAGTCATAATATGATTCCCCACCTCAAAAAATCTAAAACCAGATATAGTTCGTCTAATGAAAGCGTGACCTGAGAAAAAGAGGTTTAATCCAAAAAAAATGTATATGGTATTGCTAACTAGTAGGAGAATCATGTCTTGACACCTAACAATTTTTTTTTATTACCTACAATTGCGGCTGAATAATGTTGCCATTTAAATTAAAAAAAAACTCCGCTTTCATTAGACGCACTCTAGTACAGAATACATTGATCTTACTCAACAAATACATAGAATTCGCGGAGCCTATAAACGCAGGCACAAATTCCCAAATATTGCAACATAGTTGTTAACTTTCGTAATGACTTAATTTGACATTAAGATGACAATAAAAACTGAAGGCCGCGATTGGCTGCCTTTTAATAAGGATAAATGATTTCTGTAAGGTTATTTGCTATCAACATTTAATATAGGTAAGAGAATTTTGTTGCAAACATGTAATTGTCAAAAATTCGCTCTCTGCCCATCCGTCACAGGGAGAGCCTTCCGATCTTCATCATCAAAAAGGATCAGAAAGTATTTTTTGTTTGCGTGGGAAATCATTTTATGACTCCACCCAGAGCGGGAGGACGTGTCAGACTTTTACTGGTTAAAACCCACGCCTGTTCCTTCTTTGCCTTCGTTCTTCGTTCCTTCGGGCCCGGGGTTCATTTTCACATAACCCATAGTCCCAGTAGAGCTCTTGTAATATAGTGTGCACTTGCGCAGGAGCAACGGAATTCATAAAATGCAGGTTTGAAACTATGAATAATGTCGATAAAGAGGTAATTATTGTTATTCCCGTAGCCCCCGATTTTACACCACCAAAAATTCAAACTAAACATTTGTTAAAACAACTCTGATCATAAATGATTAAATATATGATCCGATTGGTTTTTAACATTTTTTTTCTTGTTTTTTTTTTTATGAGATGTACAAAAAGGAACATAATAACAATACAGCCAGTGTGATACCTCTACCAAAACACACCGGCCTATCAACGAAACTCCATAGGTTGCGTATAAAGCTAGGTTATATTTATAGAGTATTGTATGAGCACGTCCCAGCCGTGTGTATCTTCAGAGAATGCATCGGCTTTCTCCCTGTTCACACGGCACAATGCTGGATACATCATACAGGTTTATGCAGAAGCTCCATTTGTAACAAGTAAAACTAACCTATGGGCACTTATATGAGACGTAATGACCTAGTCGAAAGGCCGCGGCAGGATTGGTCGAAAGAGTTACCGTAGCCCTTTTTTTTAGGTATGGGAAGCATCAGAATGACTTCTCCCACTCTTGGGTGGAGCGGGAAGGCGTGTCAGACTCTTACTGACTAAACCCCTACCCCGTTCCTTCGTTGCCTTCGAGCTGGGGGACACGGTGATAACCTTTCGGATTTTCCGTGTTCCTCAGAGGCTTCGGCGGTACCGGGCCCCTACAGTTTGCTGACATCTAACCTATGGGTACTTAGATGAGACGTAATGGCCTAGTCGAAAGGCCGCGGCAGGATTAGTCGAAAGAGTTACTGTGGCCTTGGAATGCAAAAGGTTGCTGAAGAAACACAGATGAGCTTGGCAAAGGAACAAAGGAAGGTGGGTGCAGCTAGTAAAAGTCCGTCACGCCCACTCGCTCCACCCAGTGTGTTAGAAGAAAAAAGAATCAAAATAGAGATATTTGGCACAAAATTAGATCCAGTTCAGCATAAATGCTGAAGAACTAATGCCTGTAGCTGATTTTCATAAAAAATTGAAAGAGTGCCCATAACCCTGGGACGCAAAGGCAAACTGAAGTCGCATAAACCTTAATTCTTTTCTTAGCTTGTTTATTCTTTCGAATATAACTAACAATCATACTGTAGCAACTATTTGTTGTTCCATTCATACTATCAAAGCAGCGTTTTATGAGGAAACAAAGTATTTTCGTCTGAAAAGTTCAACACGGCGCGCAACGTGCTCGTGCGTAACTTTACTTTTTTTTTAATTGCCCCTTCGTGACCACTATCTTATCGACTGATTGCTGAATGAAAGGAAAACATTAACATGACGAAGTAGTATTGCATAGTTTGTAGTCGATGGAATGAAGAATGAGTGACAGAAGAAAACAAAACGGTTTAAACAATATATAAACATACAGAATAGGCCGAACTTTTTAAATTGACCATTTATAGAAGGAGCTCTAGCGCCAGAATGACCAATACTTGTCTCTTTTTGTTTCTCCCAGTATTAAAACGTGTCTCAATCAGTGAACATACTTAAAATAAAATAGGTACATTAGCCGAAAGTATGGCCATCTTTTTGAAATTGGTTAAAAAAACCTATACTTACAGTTGAGTTTTGGTCAATAAATGTCTGACACTTCTTTTCACTCCACCCAGAATGAGAAGTTATTGGAGAATTAACCAACTTGGTGAGATAGGAACAACAATCTCACAAGCAAGCCTTCTGCTTTATCTGTTGACTGTGCAAGCGTGACACTTGTGCCCGCCGCAGTCCGTGGCGATTAATTAATGAAATTATTTCACGTGTCAGTGAAATTATGTTCGCTAATTAATTACTTAGCACGGAGACAGTGGACGGTTGTGTGTGATGGGAATTTGAAAGCTATGTAGTACTGCATTCCCGCGTATGAATGAACGTATCTTTTTTCATTCATCATCATCATCATTTCAGCAAAAAGACTGCTGTTGGACAATGGCCTCCCCCAAGTGTCACCCCAACGTAAGATCTGGGTCGTCTCGCATCCATTGGATTCCCGCGATCTTCACCAGGTCATCGGTCCACCTTGTGGGAGACCATCCAAGCTGCGTCCTACGGTGCACGGTCGCCACTCCAGAACCTTTCATCCCCATCGACCATTTATTCTACGAGCAATGTGCCCTGCCCACTACCACTGAAGTTTGGCAATTCTTTGAGCTACTTCGATAACCTTGGTTCAAATAATTTTAAAAATAAAAAAAATATCCTCATATAATTTTCCTGTTTTGAAATTGAAATCACCTAATAACCCTACTCTCACTTTTTAACATAAATTAAATTGTTAATCAAAACTGAATAAAATTTTACAAAACATGAATGCAAAATAAGAAAGAAAATTGTGCTTTTTCCTCAACGTTCTATTGTGTCTGTAAAAGTCTGTAGTGCCTAACTTAGATTAATATCTTAAGAGATATTAAGAGATAGTGAAAGATGAAAGCACAGATAATAAATCCAATCTTTTTGATACTCAATAAGAACTTACAATACTTACAATAGGCATGACAAAATTGTGAAAACGCCTCAATCTTCATGTACTCCTAGTAATTGATAAATCATAAAATTTTGTCAGACGTCTACAAATGGCGATTACAAAAAGATTATTAATCTATTTATTATACTTATTTAATTAATTAACTTGTGGTCACGACTTTGAACGAATACAATAGGTACAAGGTAAAACAAAAAAAAACTTTGTCTATGCTTTAGTAGTGGAAAGAGGAAAGATTTGTATTTTTTTTTTGTAATGACTAAACTTTAAAACCGACTGATTTAAAAAATTCTTTCACCAATATAATGATGACTGAGTGACAGGCTACATGTTTGTGTAAGTCTGATTTGTTTGCATATGTGTAATTTAATTGTGTAGGTAAGTAGAATTTGTTTCTGCGTGTGTAATTTGTTTGTGTAGGATTCGTTTTATCTGGTCTGAAATAAAACTATTATTATTATATTTTCTTACTTAGTTACTAGTTACTTATAAACAACATCCATTATTGTGGTTTAGCAATTACTCAGAATGTCAGATTTTTACTGACTAAAGCCCGCTTGTGTTCCTTCAGTTGCCCTTTACGTTCCAGAGCCACGGTAACTTTTAAGACTAATCCCACAGTTCTGACAGGAACCCGTATGACCTAATGTAATTATCCTTTCACCATGACCTTTCGTCTATATATCCGTCACAGGTGCTGCAGCAGACTATCTATTATGTATGTGTCTTCAAAAACCGGTTACACCTGGTTTCTGGAGATAAATTGATAGACACGTCAAAAATTACACGCACGTTAAGTGAAGCAATTGCCTATTGAAAATTCATTCAGCCAATTACAGCCCAGCAGGAGACAATTTGACACATTCGTTTTACGAATGATTTTCGCTTCGATTTGGTAGGTAGCTTTTTTCTTTTTCTCTGAACCCATTGTGCGATGACATACTCAAGATACAAACGTTTTTATATTTCAAATCGTTAGTCAGGTTATAGGTAATTACAGTATCAGGTAGCCTAATTCACATAAAATCAAACAAGTCATATATCATTGAAGTTTTATTTATAGTCGTTCCATCGAAGTCCTACCCAAAATAGGTGTTCACGAAGGAACACCTTGAACGGGAATCAATAGATCGACAACTTAATTGGCTTGAAACTAAACGATATATCAACGGTTTATTAATAGTGACATTATTATGTAAATTACCAGGATTGACCGCGGAGTTCATGTGATTGACTTAGCTGACTACAACGACACTTCGATCGAACAACTTTAAAATCGGTGTCGTGTAAGCTCAATTGATGAGTATCAATACGATAACAGTCCAAACGACTACGTCGCTACGATATCGTTACTTTTTTGATTACGTGCATCGATCTACTGGTATTCAGTCACGTAACTGATTTATGCACACAGAAGAATTCACTTTAGAGTGACATGCTTGTTGAACTTAGTAAATAAAAACTTACACGCGAATTTCACGCTTTAAAATGACAAGCTCGTTTCGATGACTATATATAAAAAAGATATATAGGTAGTATTTGGTGCAAAGAGAGGCTGAAAGTTAACCTTGAATGCGACGGAAGTGAAGCCTAAAGAATAGTGGCCATTGAGTCTACTTTCGCTATTTGTAAACAATCGATATGTATATCTATTATAGCTGGTATTTGTACGGTTTATTGATTATTTCAAACAAGCATTGGCTAGTAACTACGGCTTCATGAAATCAGAAAATTATCTATCTATTTTACTAAATCCCGAGATGAAAAGTAGTCTATATCCTGGAGTAGGATACTGGATATGGTCACATAGATTGAGCGTTGTGAGTCATGAAGGGGGACATTTTGCTCCACTAATGTATCTGAAGCTTAAATGAAGATCAAATACGATAATAGGTACTAACCATAGACTGTCTTATCCACCTTCATCACCATTGATAAATTACCTCCAAAACATTGAACAAACCGCTTCAACACAACGCCTGCAGCACAACAACATGCCCCTACACTGCAACTTGTCACGTATTGTAGTCCAATCTTGACAATATGTAGACAGCAGAGGTCACCGTCATGCTCCAACAGCCGCTGGAGTAAGGTGAAGGCCCTTCGCTTACATTGTCGTGTGATAAACATTGTAAAAGAGTATTATGTGAATATAATGACGTAAATGACAATGTTTACAATAAACAGTGTATCTGGTTCGATTGGTTACGGTTGTGACGTTAGCAGTTCTAAGTGGATTGAACTTGAATATCGTCAAAAGCAGTGGTGGCTCAGTGGTAATGGCCAGGACGAGCTGTAGATCGCGGGTTCAAACCCAGCCAAGCGCATTAAGTCATCATCATCATCTCAGCCGAAAGACGTCCACTGCTGGACATAGGCCTCCCCGAAGCGTCGCCACAGCGACATCGCACTTTGTGTAAATTATATCATCACCAAATTCGAAGACATGTGACATTCACTAACGCGCACTAGCCCCGCGTGGTGGATAGCGGCCCATACTCTCTTCTAGAGGGGAGGCCTGAGTTCCAGCAGTGGGAACATTATAAGGCTGATGATATGCTATGCTATCGTCATCCAACTGCTTGCCGGATCCTGGTACAGCCGAGTCCTCGTAGAGGTGATCAGTGGCAATGACCTCTCGCACCGGGCCCTGGTACAGGCTATGGTCCGGAGCGAGGGCTAATGGCAAGAGCTCGCTTCCTTCTGAGCGGAAGATGGGACGCGTGAGAGAATCTTTTCTGAACTCTGGTTCCTCACGCCCCAGCTCCAATACTCCAGGATTCGCATTTCGACCTCGATGTCCAGTCTTCATAAGCTTGGGCTTGCCGATAGCGAGCAACTTTTTTTCCAAAAATACATCTACATTTTTGGAAAGAGCTACAGCAAACACATAGAGCCTATACCAATGAAAATTCTTTCTCGTTTTAACATCTATAATTTTTAACATCTAAACTTACGATTCGTTGATTACCGTATATTATCACCAGGGGCAAGTCATAAAAGTGACCGAGAGAAAAGTGTTATAATTACAAGAGCGTGGCTATTAACCGTCGGTAACCACTTGCCAGCAACCTGCCTGTGTCGTTTATACACTATTATGATAATTAATCTTGTCTAGTTTCGACTCGCCTTCTGAGCTTGTGACGAAATTCTTAGCATTAATGACTTGAAGCTATTTTAGTACTAGTTTAATTTAATAGGTACGTGCGTCTAGCTTAGTTTTGCAGCTAGCTTAGAAAACGCGTTTACTTTATCCGCACAATGGCGTCTTCATTTCAGATAAATATCATCAGGGCCTCGTTTCTACTATTAAATTGTATCTGAATTGTGAATCATTGGCTTCATAATTGTTGATTTTGACAAGTTAACAATATCAAACTTGTGAAAAACAACACTTACGTTATTCGCTCATTTCTCAGCTCAAAAATGTGACCTTTATGGTCCCAATAAAAGGGACTCATCATTTTTGCCGAAAGACATTTATTGCTGGACCTCCCCCAAGCCTCGAAAAGGAATCATTCCACAATGCGATTAACTTTCAAAGCTCAGTCATCATCATTTCGACCGAAAGCCGAAAATTAGCTGGACACTCCTTTTTTATTTTTTAAGGTGTAGAATCAGCAGAATGACTTCTTCTGCTCCTGGCCAGACCGCAAGGGCGTGTCAAACTTTTACTGACTAAAGCTCACCCCGTTCCTTCTTTGCAAGGTCTCGGGTTTTCCTTTCAGAAGCTAACCCGTGGCTCAGAGGTTTCGACCCTGCTAGGCCCCTACGTTTTTGCTGACATCTCGTAGCATCACCACATTAACCGGTGCAGTGCGTCTTGCATTCCACGAACTCCTAAGTCCTATAGCCCTCACCTTCATCGCTAAACCTAGTGGAAGGCCGTCCAACGCTGTTCGTATTGCTTCTACCATTCCCACATAAGAAACCTGAAGCCGCGCCTTTTCTTACACCCATTACACTGGATTGCACGAAAAAAACCCAACATTTTTGTTGGACAGAATCATCCAGCGGAATAGACGCACCCTACTCATTTCCTAATACACTGGATTGCATACAAATATGTGCAGTGCAGTGCAGTAAAAGGAGCGCAGAACATTCGGCGCGGGCGACTGGCGTCGGACGCATGCGCGGAATGCGGTCAGCGGTGTAAACATTTCGCTTGGATTGCCGTCGCGTTTATTTAGTGAGACCTTTAGAGTTAATGCTTGGTTTGCGCGGGTAGTTCGGGTTTTAGGAAATTTTAACCTTTGTTGATATAGATCTGTGTTTGATTAGCTACGGTAATTAAGATCACGAAGTTCATTGTTAACAAAGCAAAGGTTGATATAAGGTATATTTTTTATTGATATAAACTAGTGCTTGACTGTGATCCCACCTGATGGAAAGCAGTGACGCAATCCTTAATAGTGAGGCGCACTAGTTTATTAAGTGCCTATTCACTCTAGCCTAGAAGAGATCTAAATTATAATCTAACGGGAAGTCACTTGTTCCAGTCCTTCGTTCTAGTTAAACCAATGTGTAACCTTTAAAAAAATCATGAAGTATCGAGACTTCAAATAGGCAGTGCGCCTATTTGAAGTCTCGATACACCAACAGAATACCACAGATATAAATAATTAAGTAAGTACCTAATAAACTAAACCAAACTACCTACTGTTCCAATTTTAGTGACAGGAAGTGTAAATCGATTTCTCTCGCCGTCTCGAGAGATCTAAACATAACGAATCAATCGATCAATCAACGCGGACGGCCATCCGTAAAAGCTTTGCTACATATATATATATATATATATATGTGTTTATATGGACGTCCGTAATTTTCTCCTAAGCCCTCCGTTTTGTTTGACAAATAAGGTAATATTGCTATTTATTATGACCGTTTCAAGATGCTTTTTGTAAAGTTTTTCCTTAAAAGATTGATAATAAATATGTTTTATTGCGTAAGTAATTTTGCGCCGAGTTAAACTGCAATTTATCTATTTTTTTTTAGGTGGGAAATTAACAAATGTCTTCCCCTTCCGCTCTAGGGTAGAGCGATGAACCAGGGGTGTTAGACTCTTGCTGACTGCCTATGTTTTTTTATTTGCCCTTTGCTTCTTAAAGCTACGGACCACTTTTTCAAACTTTTCCGCAGCCCAATTTTGTAGGACATAGACTTGCCCTAAACGTCGCTACAACAATCACTCCTGTGCATCTCACGTCTTTCGGATTCTTGCGACCCTCACCAGATTATCGATCAACCTTGTGGGAGGTCGTCCAACGTTGTGTCTACCGGTACGCAGTCGCCACTTCAGAACTTTTCGGCCATCTGTTCTACGAGCAATGTGCATAACGTTCACTTAACAATTTGCTGCACTCATTTTACTTAATAATAATTATAAGATATAAGATGGCTTTAATCGGTGCACCGATAGGTAGACACCATCAAAAGCCATCAGTAAGAAACAAATCTAGCGGGATCTTCACGACCCTCAGTAGATAATGATAAATACGGCTCGAGGAAGAGGAGGAATCGGTGCACAAAACGAGTCCTACCTTAAAATCTCTAAACTTGACAGTAGAATGAGCAGGGTAGATGAATATGATGCGTTACCTGAAACAAAAGATTACATTGTTAATTAAAACAATAGCAATTATGATATATAATAATAAATACATACACTTAAACCTAAACGAATCAGATAACCAGAAGGTCATAAGGAGTAGTGGCTGAAAGAGTCACACTTGATTAGGCAAAGAAGGACCAAAGTAGTGGGTTTTTTTTAGTATCAGTTAGAGTCAGATTTCCCACCTAAAGAAAGCGGATATGGAGCAACTGGAGACAAATCTAATGTAAACTAGAACGGTCTCAAGCGAAAATGGTTGAAGCATTATGACTATGCATGATCAGAAACACGATATTTTTGAATAGACTGATGGTCAGATTTTCTGACGGCTTTCTATTTGTAACGACTGTCAAAGATCTACAAATGACAACCAGGACGAACGGCTTCGTACTTTCCGAGGCACGGGGTGTCAGTAAGTAATTTCCTAGATAAACTTAGAAAAGTACATATTATGAATTGAAAAATTCACATTGATACTTGCACGGATTCAAAATATCTACCTCATGCATGAGACGCGAGCCTTAACCACTGTACCACATACTATATAATTTTGATGTTTATATCTCTCATCCCAAAAATTTGTACGCCACCAATTATGCGGCTGAACATGCTAGAACTTTTTTTTTATTTTTTTATTCAACTATGCATGCAATGTATCATGTACACCATGTTTAAACAAATAAATTTTTACTTACTTACTTACTTACTGCAAGCATCAGCAATTGATGTTGGATATTAAATACGTGGAAAATCCCGAAACCTATTTAAGTACAAAGAACCCTTTTACATTACGATTACCTTACTTTCACAACCAAAACCCACATAAGGTACTAACTATCTCTTCTATTCTTAACCCTATTTGCATTTTCTTAAGCAAAATATCAAAGAGCATATACTTAACCCGTAAATGCCGAGAACATCCGTTTGCATTGTATATGCAAGTGTGCAGTACTTACCTACTTACTTTAAATTACAGCGAAGTGATTAGTCAGAGATCGGAAAATACTAATCACGCATGCGCTGTGTCGGTCTAAGTGCATTCTTTGCACATGGGAACTGTTATATGCTAATTAGGTTAAAAATAAATTGTTGTTAGTAGTCGGGAAAGAGGTTGGTTGTCGAATCTGACTTGAGTGGGTGTTTGGGAAGCTGTGCGGTATTTTCTCGTCCGACATACCAATGCCAGTATCTCAAGACGAAAGTGCGTATTGCCAGTGATGGCATATGGCTCTGAAAAGTAGTCGCTCACTGTGGGCCTCATTGAAAGACTTCTAAAGGGCAATGGAATAGTCTATGCTCAGATTTTCCCTCCGTAATCGAATCAAAAATGAAAATGTCCGCAGAAGAACCAAAGTTACTGACATTACTCGAAGATGCGTCAAACTTATGTGGCAGTATGCCCACTGCCCGCGCACCTACCGACATATTGTATATATCAACAGACTGTAGATAGGGCCGAAAGATTTCCGATTCTGAAGCGGAGACCGCCTACTGGAAGATCGATACTGTGTACATGTTTGTTACTCTTTCAAATCAAGTCAAAAATGTTTTTATTTTACATGAGCCTATCATCATCATCCACCTAGCCTTTTCCAACTATATTGGCGTCGGCTTCTAGTCAAGCCGGATTTAGCTGAATACCAGTATTTTACGAGGAGTGGCTGCCTACCAGACCTCCACAACCCATTAACTAGGGTAAAACGGTACTTCATAACAAGACTGGAGTCAGATTTACTGACTTCTGACAATCCGTAACGACTGCCAAAGATCTACAAATGACAGCCGGGACCAACGGCTTAACGTGAGCGTATATGGGCACTTATAAAGCGTCAGAAGCTAGTGCACGGTTCCAATTGGTCGTTTCCTATGGAGGAGAACCTTCTTCACATACCTCTTTCAACTCGCCTCTTTCACACTTAAACGGTTGAACGGATTTCAATTGATACATGAGTAGACCATATCCTGGAATAGCATACCTAATGAATAGAATAATTGATCCTTTTTAACCCAGAAGAGTTTTCCCTTGGGATAATTTTTTACTTTCACGCGGGCGAAACCATAAGCTAAAGCTAAAGGTCATTCCAAATAAACGTGCAATAGAGGTCATTGACCCACCTACATTTATTGACATTCTTAATTTCAAAAACGGAAATAATGACATAAAACTGTCTTGAATTGACATCTATTGCGATCCTTTACGTTTTATACTAATGAAAAACAGATAATTGTTTGTTTTTCATGTACTTTATTGCAAGCTTATCTGAAATAAGGTATAGTATTTTTCGTTACCACAATCGACTAAAACACCTTTTGTCAGATTGTCAAAGTCCTATCACATACCCACAAAACGAGACCCAATAGTAAAACAATAACAGCGCGGTCTCATAGGACCGGTCGGGGATTCATGAATTAATTATCAATTATGTTTTATTGCCGTTTGTACGTTGCGTTTATTTAAAATGTTATTTACTCGGCAAGAATTTTATTGTATACAAATACCTATGTTACTATGCATAGTAATCATTAATATTGTTTATTAATATCTCTTTGTTGTTGTTGACGGATTACATCTTAACATAACGTTAAAAAAATAAACAAACAATAATTTATTATTTACTAAACAACATAGCAATATTAATACTAGATACAAACATAATATAACACCGATTTTAATAGTTATAATTTGGTTTGCTCGCTTTAATATAATGGTGGTTTAAAAGAAAAACATAACAGATGTAACATTTAAAATTGATCGAAGGGGTCGGAAGTAAGAAGTAATTTCGCGGGAGAAGCCGCGGGGCGCAGTATTTAAATAATTATAACAGTTGATTTAATAGTAAGTTTACAGTTGATTGTGAACCTGGTGGGAATATTTATCGAATGTTGAAAACAATAGCGTAATTATAATAAACGGAAGAAACTGCGGAAATTATCATTTTATAAACAACGTAGGCATCTAAGCAACTAAGTAATACACATGGGTTTCAATCTATACTAATATTATAAAGAGGTAAAATTTGTAAGTTTGTAGGTTTGTAAGTATGTATGTAGGGGGTAATCTCTGGAACTACTGGTCCGATTTGAAAAATTCTTTCAGTGTTAGATAGCCCATTTATCGAGGAATGCTATAGGCTATATACCATCACGCTACGGCCCACGGGAGCGGAGCAGTAACGGAAAATGCGGGTGAAACCGCACGGGACAGCTAGTATGAAATAAAATAAAAGATACCCATATTTTTTCTGAAACTACTTATAATTTTTTTAATGAAACTGGGAAACGTAACATTGAAAAGCCTCCAAGGGACGGACTAATGACCTGGTTAGTTTCGCGGGAATGCGATGGAAGCGAGGAGACTGAGGACTGATCGTTATGGCGATATTTGGAGGAAGTCTATGTCCAACAATGGACGTCTTTTGCCTGGGTGCATTTTACAGATTGTTTTCGATTTCACCGTAGATATTATTCTGCATAGAGATCTACGGTTTGGAATGTATATTTAGCATAATTTTTTGACTGACCGCCTTCTTGACAATTGTAAAGTGGTATATTTAAAATAAATGCTCAGAATCTAGATATCTTTTTCAACACATTCGATACATCAAGTAAAGTAGAGACTAGAACTTATGAGACAGTAGCTACTGGTACAACAGCAAACGATCCTTCGGGATAATGCCATAATCAAGACGAGGCAGGAACGCGAGACGCATCTTAGATTGCAACAGGATGCATTAGCACAACACGCTCGCTCCTGTCCGTGATATTTATAATTTCCTAGTCCATTCCAAGAAATTTATAGACGAATACTTCGTGGAAATGTTGGGGAAACTGTCATCTTCTTTGATCCTTAGGTTTCTTATTATTTTGGAACTAGGTTTTCAGTTTGCTACAAGATAATCCAGTAATCTGGCTTGAGTTGTCAGTTCAATCAATTAGGCTCGCAAAAGATATAATAATATCTTGCTGTACTTCACCAAATGATTTTCTCTCTTAAAAGACTGAAAAATTCTTAAGAGACAGTTTCCCTAAACGCCCGCCTATCTTACTTAGAGGACAGTGAACAAACTGGCCAAAAACACATCTTTTAGACCACCAGGGAAAAGGAAATTTAAAAAAGCTTCAGGTCATATAATCTTCATCTTTTAACAATTTTTTTTTTTTAATTATGTTTCATTAGCTTATTAAACACTTGACCATCTGATAATAAGCGATAATAGAACACGTTTAAATGCATAAGCACATATTAGAAAACCTTTCCTTCCGTACAAAGACATTATTAAAAGCTTTCTCATTGAACCCAAACGCCTATGCATAACACGTTCACATCACACATTGCGCAACACGTTTGTGCATAAATTGCGCAAAAAACAAGAAGCTTGTGCACTATCAGATCGTCATTTGCGCTAAAACTTTATATCGCCGCTAAAGGATATCATTTTCATAGTAATAGTTGTAAGGCACGCAGGAATACCACTTAAGTTCTAAATGAGTGTTCATCTTTAAGTATAGTTTAAGCTCACTTAATAACATCGGTGTGGCATTGACCGATGACTTTTAAAGTTCTTCTAACTTAAATAATCTCGAGTGCTATGTTCTTAAAATGTTCCTTTATTTACGTAAGTTATTTATCTTTCCTTTGTAACGATTTTACTTCCGATACGTACCTATAGTCCTTATAAATTCTACATAAGCGTAATCAGGCTTACAGTGTTTCTACTGCTAGGACACAGGCTTCCTCTCAAGAGGAGGGTTGCACCGTAATTAACCACGTGGCCCCAGTGCGGATTGCAAATTGCAATCAAACATTGAAAAACATTTTCCAATTTTTGGTTCAAGGTAGGACATGCCAGTTTCCTCACGTTATTTTGAGAGAAGTAGTGATGAAATAAATTACACAAAGTAATACCCCTGGCCGGGTTCCAACACGAGACCTCTATCTCGTAAGTCTTACTACATACTGATAAATGAAAACAGTAGCTCAAAAAACATAACAAGGGTTTGACAAAATGGATTCCATGATGCTTAATACCATTAAACACATCGAATCACACCTACAATCTCCAGATCTCGATACCCAGTTAAAAACGAGCGATTGAATGAAATAAACCAGTCATACGTCGATATGCGCGGCTTCCATCTTTATCTCCACAATCATTTAATTCAGCCGCTCCAAAGTTATTTGCCGTATCGCCAAACACTTCCAAGATATCGGCAGTTATATGCAAAATGGAAGTAATTTACGAGACGTTTAAGGCAGTTGCCACACGCAGTGAAGTCTAAGAATTCTGTTAGCTTCCTGTGTTCCTAGTAGGCCAAGATTGCGAAGCTATGCACCTGTTTCGGTATTTTCTATCTATAATATAGATTTCGTAGAATGTGAACGATACTTCCTTTCGATTTGCTTCGATACTGCTTTAGAGGGATATAACTGTTGGTTCAGATTTGATTTGTCATTTGGAATGGCGTCGTTAGCTGTAAATGTGATGGTTATTTGATGAATATGTTGAAATGCTGCTTCAAGTAATTCTAATGTAAAGGTTCTTTATAGATAGTAAAATATTCTGTATGTGTCAGGACGCAAACTGTAAATTGGTCAAAACCACTTTGACAGCAAGAAGTATAGTATATAGTGTCTGAAGTATGTACTTTTAATAAGTTAAAACAACTTTAAAATTGACAATATTGACTCAAAAACCTATTATCTTCGTTAGTGTTTATTGTAACCATTACAAAAACATATTTTGTAGTAATTCTCGGTAACTTAAAAGTTTCGTATTGTTTTAAATAACAAAAAGAACGCTTTTTAACTTAACAAGGCTCAAAACTAAGTTTGACTAATTAACAGTATTTGTATTTGACATTAACATATACTTTTGGAGTAAACAATAACCACTTAGCAGAAGATCTTTTTACTCTGTTTGTCCGTCACGTTGTCAAGCTTTAACCGCTTGACGGCGAGCAATGGGCAGCTCGCCGTCCGGCCTTCAGGTAAACATCCGGCCCGAGCTCGAGTCGTCGACGGCGTTTAGTGTTCCACGCGCGCCCCAAGGAAAATCTAATAGAGAGAGCAAAACCGTAGGAGCCCAGCAGGGTCTAAGCCACTGGGGCCATGGGATGTACGAAAGAGAACCCCTAGAATGAAGGCAAGGAAGGAACTGGAGTGGGTTTTAGTCAAGTAAAGTCTGATACACCCTCCCGCTACCGAATTTTTAGTCCCTGTCATCTTCGTCATCTCTGGCAGAAGCTACAAGATTAAAGCCCATTTCATTGTCTTCCACTCTACTACATATAGAAAGCATTCGTAACAAAAATAAGTGTCATGAAAAAGAAAAAAAAATACACGTGAAAAGTTAAAGTGAGTTACTACGTAACACCTATGTATTTTATGATTATGCTTTCTAAAAATAGTTTCACTAAACGATTCTAAAACAGATCTATACGTGTTTCTAGGTTGACCAAATACAATACAGTAACGTTTCAAAAACTTTTCAGTGTCAAATATCAATTCGAAATTGTTATTTTTTACAAAGATAGGCGGAACCTTCTTTATTTTGGAAAGATTTTATTTTTAAAACTTTTTTGACGCGATTCTTTTGTTTACTTTTAGTTAGTTCTTAGAGTTTTTTATTTACTGTAATATATATTTACTCGTATTTGTAATGTTCATAAATAGTTAAATAAATTACTCGAAATTGTTTTGAACAAAACCATGGCCGAAAGACGTCACATATTTGTAAATTGTAATATTTGTATCTACGAATTTAAACACAATTTGAACAGATGTTCAAATATTGCGAGATATAACGACGTACAATATGTACGTACGGTTGTGTAAATTGATCATCACTTTACGAATACACCTGTACAATGTTTGTCAAGATTATTTGTTAAGAATTTTGCCCTTCGACCTACATTAAAATAATACTGGTTTTAAAAGCTAAAGTGACGATCGCATTAGATGATTGAAAACTATACGTATTGTTTATTTATTATTCCTAAGAATCGTAAAAAAAAACAATAGTAAATCTAAATAATGTTTTATCTTTAAATTTCAATTTATTCATTTAAAAATAATAGAAAATTGTTAACCCTTTAAATACATTATTGTTAAAAATTTATCATGCAAGAAAACATGGACATAAAACTAGGCAATATGGTTGAAAAATTACAGCCTTGAAACTGAAAGATTTCATAGTTATTTTCAGTGGATGGCTGTAAACTATTTACATACAAAAGATGAATATTTCATTAGTGTAAATAATTGTTTTCTTGGAAAATAGAAGGAAGTTTCGCTGTCTCGAATACCTTCTTAGTCCATCTACAGATTTAAACTAAATAAAATAGGAATATTAGTTTTACTTTTAAATCATACTTACTAAAGTACTTACTAAAGTATATTTATTCATCACGATTTTTGGACTTTATTTGCCATTTAAAACAAGATTTAGATAGATTTAATAGACTTTTTTTTGTATTTCAGCTGCTATTGACTATTATTATACATTTAAGTACTATGAATTTACCCCGAATTAAACTTTATCATTATTATACGCATAACAAATTATATTATTCAGATAGCGAACACTTTTGTTCAAAATCCTGTTTTGTATTTATCATCAGCTCTTTATTGTAATCGAATTAACAATGATGTCATTGTATCCATATTAATTTTAAAAATCGAACGAAGGTTGTTATTTAGCTGTTCTTTTGTTAATTTAATTAGATGTCTTGTTTCTACGTTTAATTTTTTAAATTCGGATTGATAATTAAACTATATTAATATTTCTCCATTTCTAAATTGTTTTTTATTTATAGTTTTTTATGTATTTAACTCTATAACTTATCGAAAAACAATTAATACCCATCAGTTTTCACCGTTTAATTGAAATTAAGTGCCAACATGAGTCTATGTTTAGTTAGATTTGTATGTATCTGACAAAATACCTTTGGTACTCTTTACCTTCGAAACTCATAAAAAAATCATAGAAAATTTAATAATACTATAAGTTCATAAAGGATATTGCTAAAAATTCTTTGACATTTGGACAAACGAATTTACAGTCATCTTCTTAACCTTTTCCCAACTGTGTTGGTGTCAGCAGCCAGTCTAACCGGATGCGACTGAATACTAATTTTTGACATGGAGCGAATGCTTATCAGACCTCCACAGCCCAGTTACTTGGATACTCCTTGGATAGACTGATAGTCAGAACAAGACGGATTAAAAGGCCTATTACACCATTCGTTTTTACGAACGGTCTTAGTCTACGTCGCGTAGTGTAATAAGGGTAAGACGGTCTTACTTGTACGTAGACTCAACGACAGGCCTTTAAGTCTTGTTACCTACTAACTTTGATGAATACTTGATAACAATACTGTCAATTTATAACAATACTGTCAAAATATTACATCACTACCAATCCCCAAATTAACTGGTAGCCACATGCCATCACAAAGGGGCTGTCATCAAATTTCACCGCTTCGCATTGTGACGCAATTTGTATTGACTACAAGTGCAACACTATCACTTGCGTCACGGATTCTTTTGTTGGCGTCGAGTAGGGTTGAGCGAGTTGCATTCCGTTACAAAATAACGATGACTTTATGAATGATGATAAGGACAAAGAAGTATTATTATTGCACACTAGCCTTTTCACAATAAGTCGCAGTGAATTCGAAATTGGAGAACAAATGCAAACAGTGCATGTTTTTGGTAATGGTCTTTGCTAAAAAGCACAACGCATACTGGACTTTTTTCGGATTGCAAAATTATTAATTAAGTTGACCCCTTTTGAATGTAGTAAGGAGGTGTGGTGCCCAGACAACTTCAAAGCTGTTTTTGAAAAAATTGCTTACTGAGTGAACATTTTATGTTTTTGACGAATTTGTAATTCGACGAACTTTGTTGTTTATTTATTTATTTATTGCAGCTTTATGCACAAAAACTTATTAGTAAGAATAATTTGACAGTAATTCACTGTGGCCTTTTTAATTATTTATTTTTGTATTTCTATGTTGATTTGACTTCTATTTATTTGACATTGTTTAATGATAGAACGTCTTTTTAATTATTTTTTCACTATATTTGAATGTAAATATGGCTTTTAAGAATCCCATACCAATAAATTACGTGTCAGACTTTTACCAATTATAACCCACCCTTCAGTTGTTGGGGAACATGGGAAAGGGAAGGAACGGGATAGGGGTTTAGTCAGTAAGAGTCTGACACACCCTCCCGCTCCGCCAAAGAGTGGGAGAAGTCATTCTGATGATTCCCCTGCCATAAAAAAAACCCTTTCAGTTGTCCTTTGCTTTCTAAGAGCACGGTAACACGGTCTTTCAGCCAATCTTGCAACATTGGCCAGCCCTACCGCACAAGTTCATTGTGACCGAGAGTCACGCCCTTCCTCGGTCGGACTCCAACGTATCGCGGCCTACATGACATTGTGTACGTATTCTGACAACTGAAGCTATCGTTCAGAATCAGGTCAGTGAGAATTAATGTTCATGTTATTGGTTTATTTGAATAGTTGGCAATTTAGGTCGTATGGTAGTTTTCATTGGAGTATCGAGCCTTAAGGTGCGTTTTTAGTGAGTGGAGCGGTTTTTGAAAGCAGGAAGTGAGTCTATGAATTTCTCAAAGTAATATATCTGGCTGGGTTCACGCTCACCATAATTCATAAAAATATATTATTTCAATCGGCAACAACAAACATATTTAATTCCAAATTAATTAGCCACATCTAGTTATTTGCTCTGCTTTATATCCAGGCGAGATCTGTGTTCTGTACTCCATAGGGATCAGTCAAATAATATCCAAAGAAAAATAAACAATATGACAGATAGCTGCATACCTATCACAAAGATTTCCAGTTACACAACATATTTCCAATTATATTACAAAATCTAATCTAATCACACTTACATACCTGCCTGTATCACTTACAATATTATGTAAATCAGTTGCACGAATCGTAATAATATTTTACTGTAAGTGTAAGCAGTAATAATACGGTAACATAATTTTCGACGATAAATATTTATTGCATGATACAAAGGTAGGTTATATTATTATCATCGCAGATATTTTTGTTCAATTTCAGTAAGTATTTAAGATACAAACCGAACATCAATGCACACTTAGGGATACAAAAGCTCTACCACGAGCTTTGACGACCTAAACAGAACTGTTAAAAGGATAGCTATACAGAGTGTACCCCGATTCCCAAAGCCCCCACCCCGGAGGACCCCGAGTTATTTTTATCTTGATAAATTCAAATGAAATACAGTTTAGCAATCTATGTTTTGTCATAGTCCTTTATCACTAAAATTTTGCTATAACTTTTTCGTTGCACGAGCACTTTTTTTGTCGACCGTACAAGTAGAAAATTACAAAAAAAAAACATATTTATCGTATTCGAAGTCCTCCAGGAAGGGGGGCCTCGGGAATCGGGGTATTCAGTGAAAAACCCATGAATCTAACTTATGACGCTCACTGTCACATTTGTGGACAGTCAATGACGCAGTTTGCATACAATATTATGCATTCCAAATATGAAATTATGCATTCCAAATATAAAAAATGCATAATCAAACTCATTTTATTTTAATGCTGACCTAACCAAACATATTCTTATTAGATCTGAATAGTTTCGCATAACAATAAGCATTTACAATAAAGCGGATTTAAAACTACTTTCAAAGATGTTTTATTTGCTTTGACTCTGATTAAATTTCCTATATTATGTAACACATGATTGATATAACAGTGTCAATAGTCAATTGAATATTCTCACGACAAACAATTAAGTTTTAATACAATCTTAGTTTTTTCTTTATTATTTTAGTTTCTTTTTATACTTCGTGGTTTCAAAATCACATTCACAGTTGACAGTCTACTTTTAAAAATCTTAAAATCATTCATCGACCCACAGAGGCCACAGATATTGAATGAAAAAGAAATTTCAATAATAAAACTAATATTAGGAAGGCGAATGTGTGTAGGTATGTCTGTATAATTATGTGTGTGTTTGTCGCTCCTTCACCGTCTGCTTTCATATCCTATGTTATTTAAGTGCAAGCTCTAAGGAAGGAAGTTTTTTTTGAAAGGTCATCCCCTAAAGGAGGGGAAGGAAGCCTCTGGGGAACACGAAAAGTCCGAAAGGTTGTCACCGTGTCCCCCAGATCGACAACGGCACACCCGGCAACGAAGGAACGGAGTAGGGGTTTAGTCAGTAAGAGTGGAAGTAGTCATTCTGATGATTCCCCTACCGGAAAAAAAAATCCCCTAAAAGGGAATAAATTAATAGGGGATGAATGTAAATAAGGAATTTCATCATTTACGCCGATAAAAAATCCCACGGCTTCTTACAAAATGGTAAAAAACTACAATGATTGGTAATGGTCGTTTACTTACGATAATAATTTGGCGTCCCAATAACTTAGCGATTGTATTGTGCGCACGCGACGCTCTTAAAAATGGTGGACAGCCGCATACCTAGCAGTGTTATTTAACGATGTGGTAAAGATGCGTTTACTTCATACAAAGACAACTAATAAAATTAATTTAATAAGTACCTATGTAACTGGGCATAATTTAAAAAAACTAAAGGCTCAAGAATGAAGGTTTTCTAAAATGACGTTCACTAGGTGGCAGTACTGAGACATAAGGTCCACGCACCTGTCAAAACGCTTATGTTTGACATTAGTTAGACATCAATGTCATGTATTGTATACGTTTTCAAAAGTAAAAGCCCTGTTGGCTAAGTGACGCCAACTGGTGGTGTGAATTTTCCTGAAAGCCATTAAACGAAAATACAAATATGGCTAACCTTCTGATTCACTTGGATTTAACAGACATTCACAACGAGAGATTTTTGAAAATGATTTTTCCTTGGTTACCTTTCCTTCTAATCTTTGAATCTGCCTAGCCTTTTCCCTACTATATTGGGGTCGGCTTCCAGTCAAGCCGGATTTAGCTGAATACCAGTATTTTTACGAGGAGCGGCTGCCTACCAGACCTCCACAACCCATTAACTGGGGTAACACGGTACTTCATGGCAAGACTGGAGTCAGATTATCAGTCTTTCCAAATCTTTGAATCATCATCTGCCTAGCCTTTTTCCCAACTATATTGGGGTCGGCTTCCAGTCAAGCCGGATTCAGCTGAATACCAGTATTTTACGAGGAGCGGCTGCCTACCAGACCTCCACAACCCATTAACTGGGGTAACACGGTACTTTATGGCAAGACTGGAATCAGATTTACTGGCTTCTGACTATCCGTAACGACTGCCAAAGATCTTCAAATAACAGCCGGGACCAATGGCTTAACGTGCTTTCCGAGGCACGGAGGAAACTCGTTATGTTAAGATGGTCACCCATCCACAGACCTATCACATACCCACAAAATGAGACACAATAGTAAAACAATAAGACCGCGGTCTCATAGGACCGGTCGGGGATTCATGAATTAATCCAAAAATCAATATGCATCTGTGAATCCGCCTTTACGCCGCGCATGAGTGCATCACAGAGAATTCACAAAGACACTGCAAATTATTACAACAGTGTATTTTTCTTCCACACTCGTATTTACACGCAAGCAAAACAATTAACAATAAAACAATACAAAAAGTATTTATTGTTTTTCATGCTTTCTACACGCGTTTGTATTTAATTTAATTTGTAAAAGATTTATTTGACAAAATTTATTTCCAGCCAGCTATGCGTGATCGTTGAGAAAGTTTCTAGATTTGGTATTTGAACACTTAATTGTGAAGCTATCTGGTTTTCGTTTGGGAATAACTCACGTTAGAGTTATTGGGTGCTAAACAGGATTTATTAAATGGCAATCTTGAGTCTTTAACCAGTTTCTCGACTCTCAAAGGTTTTGTTCGTGAATTAACAGCGTTTTCTGATTTACACTAGGACGATGGAGATTTTCCGGATCGTGGTTTTCTAAATTAGAAGATTTAATTATTTAAAAAGAAATATATGTAGACTTATGTAAGTAGGTACAAATAAAAGGGTTACGGACATTATATTAAGGGATATTTTGAACTGTGCATCAAAAATCTTATTTTTTACTAACACCACCCAGAAGAGCTAATTGAGTTTATAATTTGTAGTTTTAGTGGAACAAATGCAAATTTTGTAGTAGAAAACAGAAACAAATTGAGGATCTGTCACATGATACCCAATAAACTTATATATTTTTTTATATTTCTTATCTATTATATTCTAACTTCGATCGACATTCCAAAACAAATGAGTTCGCTGATTGGACTAAAGTTCGAAGGGAACTTTATATAACAGCACAACCGCTTATTTGCAAACTGCTGTAATTTACCTAAATTACTCTAGACTAAGTAAGATTTTCATAACACATACGAGTCAGACCACTTAATCTTACCATAGCATCAATTGAACACATCAGTTCTATTACAATATTACACCATATAACGTTAAGATTGCTAATCAAAATTAAGCACTATAGTCGTTTCATTACAGTATGGTAGTAAAAATAAATTGAATAAACAATAATTTATTAAGTCAACTTCTGGTCCACAATATTTTCCGAAGCGGTCTTTAACCTAATATGTATGTTTTCTATAACCATTTTCCTGCACAAATTACATTTTTCAGATTCTCAAAAATATGTCATCTTTCGTTTGCTGGAAGAGCAGAAAGCAAAGAACCGTTGCCTTACTCAAGGTGAATATCATCATGACGGATTGATGTTTTTTTCGAGTATTGACCACTTAGGTATATGCATAAATAGTTATTGGTGATACTTTTATTGTTGCATAACGGGTAAATAGTGAATTCTCTACCGGAGTCTTGTGCTTTTTAAAGTTGAGAGTCTTAAAGTCAAAAATTTATAGGTAATGTCACTTTTAAGCAAACATGCTACATCGTCATTGCTTACCATCAGGTGAAGTATAACTAACTTGGTTAACTATAGGTTACTTAATAGGGGTTTAAATTAACTTCAATATTTTGTATCGATATTAAATATTAATATTAATAAACGTAGCTAGGTCAATGACCGCCACCACCAAGCAAAACGTAACAGTTACAACGTTTTACCATATTACCTAACGTCATAAAATGATGATACCCTTACATAAGGCATAGAACACACATAGCATTTGCTCAGTCTATCATGTGTTCGGTCAAACGATGTGGAACACGTTACAAGCCTGGTTTGTAGGTAACGTAACGAAGGCGGAAGATTTTCTGAAGAAGGTGATTAATTGATCTATAATTTCATTAGCATAAGTGTGTTTTTGTGTGTGTGTACGAGTTTTTGTTACAGGAATCCGATGGATGCGAGACGCACAGGACTGATCGTTGTGGCGACGACGCTTGGGGGAGGCTTATGTCTAGCAGTAGACGTCTTTTGGCTGAGATGATGAAGTGTGTTTTAGTCTTTATATTTTTGAGGTAATTTGATGTTCTTTGTAACTTTTTCAGGATTCGTACCTCAGATGGCAAAAATGGAACCCTTTCAAGATCACTTTCTTTTTCGTATGTCGGGATCCTTTTACTCAATGAACGTGCAAAGGTATCAAGGGCTTTCATTGAAATCAACTGTTCTGGCGTTAATTTTATTTACTTGTTTACAAAAGTGAGCAAAAAGATGCTTATTTCAAACTAAATTTCTTCCAGCTGAACTGTAACAGGAGAGCGGTGTTATTGACTAGCAAACATACAGAATTTTATATTGGCAATATCGCGGGAATCCGATGGATGCGAGACGCACAGGACCGGTCGCTGTGGCGACGCTTGGGGGAGGTTTATGTCCAGCAGTGGACGTCTTTCGGCTGAGATGATGATGATTATAACATCAGTAAAAAGGATACATAGAGAACTATGAATACACAGGATTTAATCCGAGACTTTTATTTAATGAGACAAAATCGTGATTGTCAAGTTATTTATTACACTAGATTTCCTTGAACAGAATTCTTTTTAAATTCGTCGCCATGATATGTTACTAACATTAAGTATAACCACACACATTTCCTAAAGACATTATCTACGATCTACATACATAAGTATTGATAGCCATTATACGTGTAATTAAATTTCTTAACGATAATGTATTCGCTCCAATACTGAAGACTATTACGAAAGAGATTGGAAGCACGTTTTGTTTTTATTTGAAAAAAAAAAAGACTTTTATATGACATAATGCGTTATTACTAGTTCATATTTATCATATCCTGTACTGTCGCACTGGAGGGTAAAGACCTCCTTTCCCTCTTTCTACTTTCTCTAGCATTCGACAATTTTGGGCCAGTCCTCTGAGTTGAGCCCAAGCTGGGCTTGTCTTGCTATGCCTACCGAATTGTCATACAAATGACTTTTTTTATTACAACACTAAAGTATAGAATTATTAGGTAAGTACTCTGCCAATACTACGAGTACACTTAAAAGTGACAAATTATATCGAAATCAATACCATATTTCTCCCTTTCGTAATTCAAACTTGGAACGTCGAGCGTCTGCAATAGCCAATCAAACGGCTGCATACCTCGCCGCATCGCGTGTCAACGCCTAATTACCGCAGAAACGCAGCGTTTGATAGCACAGCGAAGCGCGTTTCATTGCTGTAACGCTGTAAGTGTCAGCTTCCAGATTAAATATATCGTTTTATAATTGTAGCGGCTAATTAATGTCCGATTGCAAGGTTATAAATCGCGATTGTGCAGGGCTTTGTAAATCAGGGTGTTTATTTGTACAATCGTGGTGTAAAAGTCGTTATTCCACTTTAATGGACTGACACACGAAGCCATTACACATCACGCTCGAAAATGTATACGAAAGAGGTAAAAACTGATAGTAAAAACATCTTACAGCATGAAGAATTCAATCGTCTTCGCTTATAACGTATTATTTCCAACACTCGTGCGTTTTTGCGTTTACGTCGACGTCTCAACTGTCAAGTTATGCGGACTAGCTAACCGACACATTATAATAGCCGGTGTTTTTTGCTAATCTTCTATTTAATGCAATACTCCAGTTGAAGGCACACGCCTCCAAATTATTCCAACCTACTTTCACTGAGAAACGAATCATATCATGTTCAATAAAACAAGCAACTTTTGACAATTTGATATCAGACTGTCGCATATCCGTGTTGTAACGTTTCGAGTTACAAATTATATGTTTGGATGTATTACGTGATTATGAACTGATTGGAACGTGGTTGCATTGCCTGCTGCAAGTACTGTAGGTACGTGTGATTTTAACTTTAGAATGTGTTGACAGATCTCGACAGATGTCACTTTTGAATTCCATTCTAATCATAGTTTACAAACCGTGCGAAGCCAAAGAGAAGAGAGAAAAAATCATGTTTAAGAACAAAAGGATGAACTTAGGGCCCATCATTGCAAACTCAATTTTGTGAAATACTATTGGATATTTTTTTATGAAAATGATAGTTACTTTCATGAATTTCTCCAATTGAAATCTTTAGATATATTTTTGAGTAAACTCTAAAGTGAAGTGTTAATTAATCAAAAATCACCACAATTATCATTAGAAATATTAGGTCCACATCACAAAAGAAACATCCACACATTGTGCACTGGCCTCATTAAATTTAATAGTAAAATTTAAACCAGCCAATCAAATTCGTAGCCACAAAAAAAAAAACGCTTTTGTTTTTCTTTGAAAGGCAAATGAAACCATGCGTTGGTATCATTAAATCAACTGTTTCTGGTCTAATTTCCTCGGTGGTCTAGAAAAGAAACAAAAAGTGAGAGTGGCTTCGTGCTCGTCATCCCGTGCAGGCGGTAAGAGTTAATTGAGGGAGACGGATTACTGCTGTACGGGTTGACTAGTAGTGACTACTATCGGTTTTTATTATTAGTGCACCTAGGTAAGTAAGGTGGCACTGGACAGAAAAAGTAGAGATTACTGCCGAAAATAAAAGCGTGGAAAAAAAAGTAAACTTCAACCGATTATTTTTTTCTGTTTAATTTAATTGCACTATGCAATTACTTAAATGGCTGTAAATGCTTGGGCCATACATATTTAGAGTTTGCTGCCGAAAATAAAGGCGTGAAAAAAAATCTGCTGTAAAAATACTATACATTTTGTATTCATTAAATTTGATTTGTCGTGATAAGACATTAATATTATAAAGGCGAAAGTTTGTGAGTGAGTGTGTGTTGATGTTTGTTATTTCTTCACGCTCGAATACTGGCACTTGGGTAAACTAAGTATGTATGGCCAAAATTAACGGCCAAATGTTTGCTGAACGACAGAAAGCGACACCGTGAAAGAGCCAGTCGAAGATGATGAGACGAATTAGACTAGGCAACTTTATGTGGGATAGGACCTCAACAGTCGTGAGAAGTAACGAAGATGAGAAAATAAGCTTTGAGTCGGCATGCAGCGGTCTCACAGTATGGACCTACGCTACACCTAGTGACTTTAAATTCACTGTGTATGTTTTTGCTAGGGGATATCAAAAAGACTAGGCTCTACTTGTACCTTTCCTTTAAGATCTCTATATTTAGTCGAAAAAACAAACATTCATCTTCTTATATTTCTTCATTTATGATCATTTATCATCCACGCCTTTGTGCGTCGTATTCTCCAGTTTTCCCTAGGCATCCAAGCTTCCTTAGTATATTCCTCCTTCGCGTCAAACAATATTTATGACACCACCAGCATACCGCGCCCAATGATGCGTCCCATCACGTTTTTCCTCCCTTGGGAAGATTATCAAAGAACTGCAAAAATGGCGTCTATTGTTACAAACAATTTCATGTTTGTATAATTAATGAGTTAATTATTATCAGACGCAATCGTCCATTGCGTCCCCAATGCGTCGTTGCGTGCAATAGATTGATTCCCTGATTAATTTGTGTTACGTAGTGGTAACTGGCAACACTCGTAGCTTCGTCGGTGCTGTGTCTAATTCATATGTTAACTGATATATATAAAAGTTTACGTGTGAATATTCGGGCGATTCGTTATCGTTTCTCAATGTTGGTGTATGGGTTTTGTTTGGTAATGGATGAATTGAAGAAGGTATTGCATATGAGGTGTTAACGTGGTCACAAGTAGCTACTGCTACTCCATCTTATGCCGCCGGCGCCACACATCGGATATATTGGCTCCAAGTTATTGTCTTGGATCCAATACACCAATGTCTGGATCGGTCTTTTTATACCCAGTATCGGCAGTATCGGCAGTGCCGGCATTATATTGGACAATTTGACTTAGTTATAATTATTGAGAAACATGTTGTTGTAGAAAGAAATGTAGATAATTATCAGTAATTATTATTTTTGTATGGTTTTCTGGCTGGTTGTGGTTGTGATAGGGTTATCCGTCTGTGAAGAGCAAGCACTTAGAAATAGTAAGTACACGGGTCATAAACACAAACAGATTAAATCGTACAAAAAACACTAATTCGCGAATACGAACTTTTGCAATTACCAAATGGCTATAAAAAGTATAACTTATTTTGCTTTTTGAGTACTTACCTAGCATAATAAAAAGTTTATAATTATACATAGATAGGTTTCGGCCCGGTCCTTTAGTAAAAACGGTAACGAGTCCTAAGGGGGAGGGGGAGGATAATTTAACCTCTTAACCCTCTTTTACATACGTCGTTAATGAAGAGACATTTGAATTAAAATTTTACAAACAACGATTGTATATCAAGACGGAATGTAGGTACCAAGCTACCATAAAATTAAAAGAGATTAATAAAATTTAACCACACCGCCGATTTAGTTTTTCGTACGAAAAGTATATCTACGTGTAATTGGCTCGTTCCAATCTTTCTGCCGACACAAGATAAATGGCTAAAAATCTAGTTTCTGGGAAATCAACCACGATTTAGTGGCTTTAGTTGGCAGAGTTTATTACTCGAATGTATAGCTTAGTTTTCAACTAGTTCGCTACTGTTTGGTATTTACAGTTTAAAACTGCTTTCATTTATATACCAAATACCTTACAGGTTCTAGTTCACAAAATCCATACGCTAAACCTTAAAACGGCCAAATTAAAATCATAATCTCATCTTACTAACTTTAATAATGAAAGCTTGAGACTAAAACTGAGAATTCAAAATACGAGAATCACCTCTTTCAAAATACACAGATATTTTATTTTAATAATTTGATTAAAATATTCACCGTCGCAACGTTAGAAAACCTCCCACAAGGTGAACCGATGACCTGGTGAGAATTGCGGAAATCCGATAGATGCATTTTGTGTCCTTTTCTGCAATATTTTTATCATTTTCTGAAATGTGTAAAACGTAGCTACGTAGTGCTTAGAACAGCGCTACGGCGGCGTAGTGCGTAGCGCTACGAATTACAATTTAAACAATGCGTTCTTTGTTACATTTTCTACAAACCGTTACAAACCTTTTTGATATCAGGACCATGTTGGTAAAATTGAAGGAATTCAAAGAAAGATAATTATAATATGATACAAATCTTATTGTTTGTTGCTGTTGCCTAGCCTTTTCCAAACTAAGTTAAAAAATAATAAGATATGATTTATTTCGATCAATTTTAGAATACATTGTCATGTTAAATACGTAACAGAGATCAAATCGTAGCTATATAATTCCATAATTATGTCGTAATAATCTATAATTTATTACGTGAGACTTTAAAAGAAAATCAAGGGTTTAAAAAACCACAAATTAAGTACTCAGAACCCACAAAGTGCAATGAAATATAAACCACAGCTCACCATAAACTGTTTGACGTTTTGTTCCTTTTTAAAGTCACCGCTTTGTCGCCAAGCATCGCATTGTAGGAGCCCATTCACAATTTTACGGACGATATTCTCGACATCATCACTAACGATTCATTGTAATCGAAAATCGATTCAACAATCGAATTCAAGGGCGTGTCACCAGTTCCCATGATGAATTTCGACATTTCCGGTTAAAAGAACTTCCGTTTTTGTGAGTAAGTAAACAGAAAACATGGTGAACGAGTTTCTGCTTTACATTGATACGTGGATTAGATATAATTACATAGATAAGTACGGAAAACGTAAATTAATTGTTTCCTCATCAGAAGTTAAACATCTTAACCATAGATCTGTAGAGTTTATGGGTTGTGGCCATGCATTATGCGAAAAAAGACACCAGGGCCTTGAAACGAAGGCAAAACAAGGAAAAAGAGTGGGTGTTAGTCGGTAAAAGTCTGACATGCTCTCCTGCTCCGCCCAAGAGAAGGAAGGAAGTCATTGGAAGATTTCCCACCAAAAACAAAGTAAAAACAGAGTTTATGGTTTGTTTTGCTAACTTTTTTATTCAGCAATAAAGGCAGGCCAAGGTCGAAAGTCAAAAACAAACAGACTTGTTTCAGGTTTCTTCCATTCCTAAAAAAATTGCATACTACTTACATAATGTCTATCTAAAAATCCTTCTGGTTATTTTAAATTGATTGACATTGTATATTAATTTTACTGACCACGCTATGTTAATTTACCAACACTTAGATTTTGCTACGCAATAATAATCCTTATTGATTAACGAGAAGACGCTACACTCACGTGTTAAAAAAATCTCAAAATCTTGGTGCGATTCTGTGATATCATCAAAGTAAACAGTAAAAGTGTTACAGGATTATAAGTCTTATTACACGGTTATAAGAGTGAAAGATTTCTGACATTAACAGGTTCTTTATATGTCAATGATTATACTCATAACTTATTATGTCATGCTTAACACTGGACCTCGCTGGTCACACCTTAATGATGTTTCATTTAAAAATAAACGGTTACATGCTGATCAAACACTAAAATGATTAAAAAATCGTCTGCATTTTAATTGTCTATTGTCAACTCCTTATTAGCAAAGTTATGGATCTTTATTAAATATTTTATTCTAATTTCCTAAAAGGAAAAAGATAATTGACATATTTATGTAGACATTAATAGCTATAATAGATGGTTAACACTCAAGCAGAAGATTTAAAACGAGTTTTATAATTATTATAACAAGTTTCTTTTTATGATAACAATGATTTCAAAATAGCGAACTTGAAATTTGGCGGCAAATTTGACAGCTGTCAAATGTGTTACGATAAAATGTTCGGTAAACTGTCAAGTTAGTTTTAATTAATTTGCGAAAAAGAAGTTTTAGCGTAACCATCAAAATGAGTTAATAAGTAAATACCTTAACAACGTAATTATTACTAAGTATTATTGACCAGACTGAAGTATTTATAGTTGCCAGCGAAATTCCAAAGCTGGCTGTTTATTTTACAAATGCCAGACTAAGGTCAAATAACTAAAACATTGGCGATCACTTGCAATACGAATACATTAATATCTTACAGAACAAGTTTTAGTTACCTACGCACGCATTGATAAAATTTACTTTTCGATTGAAATTATCAAAATGGCTGCCATAGTTATAAATGACGTTTACTTTGCAAATAAATTATAAATAATAATAAAACAAATCGTGGTGTTTCCTGACTACCCTGAGAAGAGACACTGAAACAAATTCAAAGGTCAATGTCTCTTTTAAAGTCCACACATATTTATGTAACTTAATTTGAATTTTGATGCGGTTTTATATCGGAAATGCAGTCAAGAAGAAGCTCCTTGGTGCATGCTGTTTACCGATGACGTTATCTCTTTTTTCTCTACTAAAATATGTTTCACTATAGCGTTTTAATGGCGAAAAATTATTTTCATTTAATTAACATACTATAATAATTAATTACTCGTAGTATGGTGAAATTGTAAGCTAAAAAAAAGAATGACCATCCATTCCATCCCATTTCTGTCCTAATCAAGCAAGAGAGAACACAGAGGTAGGTGAATAGGCTTATAGGGGTGTTAAAGCTATGTTGCCAGGCACCATAAACTAAAATAAAAATTTGAATTTCCAACTGTCAGTCTGTCATATTGTAAGCAAATACTGTCCTTCGCCATCACTAGCTAATAAGCCATGTTGCTTGTGATAATATGCGCGAAGGCTAATGATGTCGTTTATATTTTTAATGTGTTAATAAGATGTAATTTATTAACGCCAGAATGCCTTTCACGCGGCTCTAAGAGTTTTATTGGACGGACTTTTGGCTGGCAGTCTGGGAAACAGTCAGTGGGGTATGTTACATTTATTAAGGCGGCTGTTGTTTATACCATAAATTTTGTTCAAAATATTTATGTATTTTTAGCGTTTAGATTTACCTGTAGACTTATTTTTTAATTGTCATAGATAGGCCTTTTTAGGTTTTTTCTAATCATAAATTTTATATTCGTGGGATTTCAATAGTGCTTTGAATTTTAATGATAGGTAACATGCATGAGGTTTGATCTTTTTAGAATTCAACCACACTAAAACACACATAAAATATATCTATTCGGAAACCTGACTAGTAACTTTGTACACTCATACTTTGATTTACAATCGATGCGACAGAACACCTCTATAACGAGTACATGTCCAAAGAAATACCGGCACATGTGTAAATTATTAACACCATAGTGAGAAGTGGGTACCACGCAGGTAGCCATGAAAAGTTTGTTATACCTACTCAGATAGAGAAACCTTCATATAACCAAACCAGGGAAAAACATGCATGTGAGCATTATAAAATCAAAGTTAATGTTATGAATCGTTTGGCCTAATGGATTACCTAGCATGCCATCTCTATTTTTGTAGCACGTTATTTTAAATTGAGAATCAAAAATTTGTTCTTAAAAAAAGTACATTTATGTATTTAATGTCTATACGCGCTGCTAACTTTTTTATTGTCCAAGGTGCGTCATCTAGTGCAGCCTGACTTGTCATTATTAAGGCCCGTGTCCATTGCACTATAAAGTGTAATGATTATAGATAATCTTATTTATACCACTTAGTTGCACATTAACGGAGCACAATCATGTTTTAATGGTAAAAATCTAGTTTTTTGCTCCAATTTTCACGGTCGCAATCGTTAGTTGAGCACGCCATCACACGACATATGGCCGACCTTCTTATCCATTGCGAGGAAATTGTAAATAATGGCTTTTTATCTTATATATACTTAATATAATAAACCTGACAAGTTAGTTTTTCTTTAAGAAATTAGATTAAAGTAATTATTTTTGCGTTTAATCACCACGTTGATGAGGAAAGTTTCTAGGCTATAACATTATGGTACGACCATTAAAAGTCGAGAAAAAAAAAGAATCTGAAAGGACCATGAGTGAAAACGAAGCACGCCTTGGATGAAATTAAGAGAAGAGAGATCATCATCATCTGCTTAGCCTTTTCTCAACTATATTGGGGTCGGCTTCCAGTCAAGCCGGATTTAGCTGAATACCAGTATTTTACGAGGAGCGGCTGCCTACCAGACCTCCACAACTCCTTAAAATTAAGAGAAGAGAGATAGTTGATATTAATCAGGATATTTCGCACTGTTGATTGTTTAGATGTGAAGTCAGTAGTAAGTAACTGGTTTTGAACACTATAGATAATTATGTTATGGTCAAGTGGTCAAGATAGATGTTCATATTAGATATGGCCTAGATATGTCTGTGTCTGTGCTGTTCCGGGTCTGATTGTCTTTTATATGTCAGTTTAAATGATTGTTATTGCACTCACGACTACAGGACTTATTCCTGAAGAGTAGATAAGATAAGAAGGTAAGATTCTTGCGAAAACTTTAATCGAGAAAGAATTAAGAGCGTCCAACCTGTCATACATTTAAGTTTTTACGTGATTAGCATAGATAAAGTCCGTCTAATAAAAGCGCGACCTGAGAAAAAGAGGTTAAATCCAAAAATGTTGTATGTGGTATTACTAACTAGTAGGAGAATCATGTTTTGACACTTCACAATTTTTTTTATTTCCTACAATTGCGGCTGAATAATGTTGCCAATTCAATTAAAAAAAAAAACTCCAGGTTGCGCTTTCATTAGATGCACTCTATCTTGTGATATCGCGTTGGATGAACAAGCTTTTAAAACGTGTTCACGTTGACGATACGTTGACGATAGACAGGAAGGACCTTCTTAATAATATTTATAACGAAAATAAATATTTTCCTTTTCCCTTCTGTGTCACAGCCATGAATAACAATAGATAGAAGAATTAGGAAAATAAATCATAAAATCCTTGGCTAAAAAAACACGTAAAATAAATCAATTGTAAGGAAAACAGTTTCAATGTTATTTGTTGGTCGTATAGCATTGAAAAGTACGTGATATGACGCGCAACATTGAGGAAAGTCTGCTAATTCTTTTATTTGGACAAGGATTTATTTTTTAACAACGCACGACGTAGATTGAAAAGGAGGGTGTATTGTGTGAGACTTATATAAAGAAAAGAGTCAGTGATTGCTTGATGGTTGCCAGGATAGAATGCAAGCACCATATAGGTATAGTCCGTCTAATGAAAGCGCGACCTAAGAAAAAGAGGTTAAATCCAAAAATGTTGTACATTTATGGTATTACTAACTAGTAAGAGAATCATGTCTTAACACTTCCCATTTTTTTTTATTTCCTACAATTGCGGTTGAATAATGTTGCCAATTAAATTAAAAAAAAAATAACTCTAGGTCGCGCTTTCATTAGACGCACTCTACCGGTGGCACATCAGCGTACGTCTGGTAGTCCGATGATGGTACCAAGCCTGTTCAGGCTTGGCGGAATTAAGTTATGCAATTTCAACGCACACTCCTCAAAAAGCAACCAGTAGCCAAGCAAGCCGAAGCTTCGATCGAACGAATGCGTCATTATTAATGATCCTCTTGGCTTATAAGGTAGGTATATGCTTCAATTTAAACTTTTTCGTGTGGCTTTGCTGCCATATATACCTAAACACCAAGGAACCGTTCATTTTTCAGGTATAAACAGTCTAGTCTATGAATTTCCGTAATCGTATCAGTACTTTAGTTTTTTTTTTCTATTATAAATTTTATAAACACATCCCAAAAACCGTAGAAAAAAAAGTCACAAAAACGTTGCTAATCAGAAAATAAAAGAAGAAAATGCTCGTAACAGATAAAAAATAAAAATTCAAACAGGTTCGAAATTCGATCTACAAGTTAGGTTGGTACGAGTATAAACACAGGGCGGGAACCACGTTGATTATACCGCAAGCAGACGAAAGTGAAAAGAGGTACAGCCTTGTTTTTTTTTTACAACTTTTTTTTCTCCGTCGCGCGAGCTTAGTAAACGTGCTTGACACGCTTACCGAACTTACATGTTTGGTCGAGTCGTTTTTGTTTATGAGAAATCTTTTCGCTTTTACTCTTTTATTAACATAATTAATTTATGAGATTTTTATCTGGTTCTTTCGTTAAAAGTTATGATGTTTTTAAGGTGTATTTCTCGGTTAGTTAAGTGATTTTGGACTGTACAAAATTAACTGGATAAATAATAAAAATTGAAATGGACCTGTTATATTCTCTCAAAGGTTTAAATATTTTATTTATATTATTGCTTGCTGATTTTATATAAGTTAAGTTAGGTTTAAATATTTATAGGAGGAGTAACAATCAAAATAATAACAAAGCTTTAAATTAATAGGGTGTAACAATGGTGGTCTTATCGCTAGAACACAAATTTATCAAAAAAAAGTCGACTAATTTCCTATTTACCGCCATTATAAGTACAATCTCGTGGCACCATAAACAATTATACCATAAAAAAAACAATTCTAACCCCAAAACTTTTCAGTAACCAGCTACAACCAAAAAAAAGTCACTCCACATAAAACCGCGTTCCATATTTAAAAAATAATGCCACTAAAGATGAATTAGCTTGTAATCACCCATTGAAATAACAACAGAGTGGTCAATGACCCCGCTGGAGCAATATAAGCAATACTGTTTGCCTTTACCAATACAAACAATTGGATTGCAATACGGTTTTATTAATATTTAAATAACATTTGCAAGCTGGTGTTATTGGAGCTGATTCTTTGTAATTTGCATGCTGAGTGGGAATAAAAGAAGTGGTAAGTACCTATGTAAATGAAGTGTTCGGAAAATAAACGAATCGTAACACCTGAGGAGTAATTCTCGTAATTTTAACGAACATTCAGATTGCAGTTATGATCAGTCAAAAACACCTTTATTTTTTTCCCTACATTTTTGACATTGATTATAGCTGAGATGGTAGATATTGGTCCTCGGTCTACCTTGTAGGAGACCTTTCAACTCTGCATCTTACGGTACCTCGCGGTCGCCACTCCAGGAATTTCGGTCTCAACGGCCAACTGTTCTGCCAGCAATGTGCCTGCCTACAGTGCCCACTCTTCGGGATATGTCGGTAAACTTAGTACTCCTGCGGGTATCTTCCTTCCTGATTCGATCATGCTAGGAAACTCCGAATATAGCCCTTTTTACTACCCTTTGGGCGACTTGGTTCAGTTATATTCCTGTTTAATTCATGAATCCCCGATCGGTCTCATTGGACCGCGCTGATATTGTTTTACTATTGTGTCTCGTTTCGCGGGTATTCATAGGTTAATCCCCTCTATAGATAAGTACAGACAGCATCAACAACTGGTTTACCTGCCAACCTTTTTCTATGTTATTGGTATTTTAATATTAGAAGGGTATCCAATTAATGCAACTGTCTGTACCTAACTGGTAAAACAAACTAAGTAATAACTTTATTGAGCAAGCACTACACCCTACTGTTGTGCTTAAAAATCCATTCGCCTCTAATAGCCTTTCTAAAACGACGTAAATACCTAAATTAGTTAATTAGTTTCCAATATATCAACTGAACAAATTCGTGATGAATTCCCATTCGTCGTGCATCTTCCGAACTGGGCTCACGGCTTCGATTACAACATCGATCGACAAATATTTCACTCGAACGCGAAATCACTCGTTTAGGATCAACATTGCCCAACTATTTACTTATTCAGCAAGCAAACGTGAACTAGTCGCGACGTTTGAGCAATAGACACAAAAGATTTACTTATAAATCCTATAAAAGCGCGGGAATTAACAAAAGAAGAAAGAGGTTGACTGTTTTTTGTCTATTGTTGTTTGCTTGTAAATGTTGAGGTTCGAAGTTCAAATTCTTATTTATGTCATTGAAACCGATGTTGATGTTTTGGCGAAATACTTTTTGTATACATATTTATAGCTAAAAACATAGAACGTCAGTTTTTGCGAAACTTTACCGACTCGCCCCAACTTCGCAAGGGTGTTGTATTGTAATGTAGGTATTGTATCTCTGGCTGGCTGGTGTCCGCAACTCCATGTCTAAAGGTGTTACAATACCTACTTTGAAATTCTCGGTTTTTTTTTACTGTAATACGCTTGTAATAAACACTTAAACCTTTCTAATAGACTCTGCTTATTGGTGAAAACTGTATGAATATCCGGGCAGCAGTTCTTGAGTTTATTGCGAAAACACAGACAGACGATGTGGGAACTTTGTTTTATAATAAACACCTATAAGGATCCACAAAGAGGTTGAGAGAACTTAGGAACCCACTTAAATATTTCCTATACCAAAAAAAAATAGATTTAGAGTACCTAGTTTAAATCTTCTGTGACCCATTTTTTCTTAATTAGGTATATAAACTAGTAGTGCTTGACTGCGATCTCACCTGATATTAAGACGTGATGCATACTTATGAGTTATGAGGTAAGTAACTATAATTAAATAAGTATAATAATAATGCTTCGCAAGCTGTAATACCTATTAAAAACAATTAATAGAAGTGCATCTTTGCATATTTAAAAATAACATCACAATAAATTACATAATACCTGTGTTATTACAAGAATTGATGTCATTAGGTTAAAACGCAAAATAAACAAACAATAAACTTCTAAGTATTGTTGTTTATTATTATTTTATTGTTATGAAGAACTGAGTGACATCCGTATCGTTTACCATTGAAGGTTACTTAAGTAATACTTTAGGTAAAATACCGTGGTCCATAAAGCTTACTTTACGCCCTACCTAAGATCCAAGCTAAAGGTAAAAAGGTATACAGACCACGGGCTATACAAGAATAAATATGTAGTTAAAAAATAAACTTATTTTCATTGTTGGTAACAATTTGCCGTCTACTTCCATTCGCCGTCTTCCTCACACAGTAGGTACTTAACGTAGAAATGAATGGAATTGAAAAACTAGATTCTGATAAAAATGTTTTCGGTTTACATTCGTACATAAATTGAATTTAAAAAGTTTCTTGTTTTGCTCACCCTACCAGATACGTTTTGACAGCTATGACGTCCAAAATGGCCCTAACAGCCGAAACCAATAACCTATCTATCACATATCGAAGATTGAAAAACAAATGATACCATACAAAAATTTACATGTTTTCTGTTGTTTCATTAGTTTTTGAATCTCCGATATGTGATAGATAGGTTATTGGTTTCGGGCGTTAGTCAATCCTATTCTTATTTGAAACGCATAGGTAAGTACTATTCTGTCGTGCTACCAAGCTAAGCTTGTGACAACACTTGGAAAACGCTATCTGTCCTGAAATGGTTTGTAACACATCAGGGCGCTATTATCAGATGTGCGATAGACACAACAAATATCCGATACGAATCGATATAGTTTTCATTATAACTTTACAACTTCAAATTAGAAGTGATTACAGTTTAAACTTTTAAATAAACTATTAGAACTTCTAAATTGAATTTGAGCAAAAATTACACCACCGAAACTGTATCAATTCGACAAGAAAACCAGTAGATCTGACAGGTTATATTCTGAACCAAGGTCGCCGAAATAGCCGAAGAATCTTTAGACTTATGTGGCAGTGGACAGGACACATTACTCGCAGAACGGATAGTCGATAAAGCCAAAAGGTTCTAGAGTGGCGACCGCACATCGGAAGACACAGTGTTGGAAGACACAGTGTTGAAAGACAGTGTTGGAAGACACAGTGTTGGAAGACACAGTGTTGGAAGACACAGTGTTGGAAGACCTCTCACTAGGTGAACCGATAACCTGGTGAGGGTCGCGGGAATGCCATGGATGCGAAACGCACAGGACCATTCGTTGTAGTGACACTTGGGTGAGTCCTATGTCCAACAGTGGACGTCTTTCGTTTGAAATGGTGGTAATGTTGATGATATTCTGAAGCAATTTTCTCCGAACAACTAAACAATGTTACATCCGATTGCCTATCTCACTTCTGTAACCTTTTAGAAAAGGTGAACGCTACATTTTTTATCTTATTTGAACATTTGAAGCAGCATGCTAACCAATCTAATCGGTTGGACAGAACAAACAATACAGCATTGCGAATGCTATTGTTAATCCTCGAATAACGATACAGAATGATTTGCTAAACGCGTTTGTTCGTGTGAAGCCGCTCTAACGTTATAAAGCGTTGTTCTACGGCCATTACATTTTATGACTCCATTTGTGATGCAACTGGCCGCCTTGAACTTTCATAGTGTTTGCACATAGACTATAGAGTCACCAAACAATGAACCGCTAAGAAAGTTCAAACTGAAGTCGAAGGAATCGGTTTTATGTGCGATTTGCGATATGTGAAACGGGCAGAGAAACTCGGAATAGAAATGTGTTAAAAACTGTGTTTGTTATAGATAAACTAACTAACTTCTGAACGCTAAATGTACCTAACTGATTGAAAAATAAGATGAAGATACAGAGACATTTCTGAGAAAACACGAACAGATAAAAATCGTCTATTTACGTCATCGCACTATCAGAAGAAAATTGACGTTAATTCAAATCTTAAGCAAGGTGAATAAAACGTTCGTGACAGTAAAATTATCACCTAAAGAGCAATCGCTGAGAAGACAGCATGGTAACATGGTAATAAGTACCTACATAGTTTCCATCTCATTGTTAAGAATATTAAAACCTACTTACTTTAAAATTTAAAAACAAATTAAAAGAGGATCCGCTCGGCTCGCCGCGCTAAATGTCAAGGTAAGTTACAAGATGGCGCTATTAAAACAAAAATGGACGACGAATGCGGAGATTCGAAATTTGAATTTCTTGATAGTTCCTCCTTTAAAAAAAAAAATAGATAGGTTTTAAAGTTTTCATTTTCTTTTATTATTTTGACATCTCATTTGTACGTAACATATGCCTAAATAGCTAATGGGTACATACGTATCTAAACTGAAAACTTCACATTTAAGGATATTCAGGATAAGATAGGAGATTTCAGAAAATAGAAATGCTCGCCTGTGTACCTACATCAATTGTCCTATTTTTATTTTTTTTGTAAATGTTGTGTATAATCCAAACTAATATTATAAATGCGAAAGTAACTCTGTCTGTCTGTCTGTCTGTCTTTGCTTCACGCCTAAACTACTGAACCGATTTGTGTGAAATTTGGTACAGACATAGTTTAAAACTTGAGAATGGACATAGGATAGTTTTTATTACAAAACATAAAATAAAAAATAAGATAAAAAATAAAATAAAAAATAACATTAATTCCGGACATACAGCGCCATCTATTGGTCAAGAGTCGGCATCAATTCAGTACAGAAAATTCATCGGAAAATTAATGTAAATAAATAGTAAAAAGGTATGAAAATATAATATAATACAACTTTTAGTTTGGGATGAATGTACGATGTCCCATAAAAGAGCACGTTGAAAGAGATTCAAAACAATCAAGGTATTATGGGAGGAATGGGAGGAAACCCTGCCGGTTATAGCAAGGGGCACACCGGCATATGAAATCAATGCCTGTTTAAAAGCATCTGTGCTATGGACACATGTGAAAAAGGTTTCACTGTCGACGAATATGCGAGTATTACTCCATAATGATTGTCAAGCTGGGCAGTATGCTGCTGCTCTTCTGAAGATCGGAGAGGATCGTATGCCTACCGACTCCGAGAGTATGATCACGCTGAGCAGCAAATTATGCCAAATTGTAGATAGCACATACAATTAAAAAAATAGTGTATATCCGGATTACCCGCTAATATCGAAAATCGGGAATGGTTATGCGAAAGGGCGATATTGGCGCCAACAAATGAAATAGTAGGCCGGATAAATGACCAAATTATGTCTGACGTAGAGGGAGATGTCATCGAGTATCTATCAGTAGATAACGTCGTGGACACCGAGCAAGTGACATCTTACCCAACAGAGTTTCTCAACTCCTTAGAGTTATCAGGAGTGCCTTCTCACAAGTTGAGGCTGAAACTTGGAGTTCCTGTGACGCTTATGAGAAACCTAGATCCACCAAGGCTATGTAACGGCACACGGTTACAAGTAACCTATTTAGGACGGAATGTCGTTAAAGCCGTTAATCGTTAAAGCCGTAAAAATCTGCCGGAAGTCACTACTCCACGCGAACGAAGTCGCGGGCAAAAGCTAGTAAAGAATAAAGGAAGAATCAAAGGTGCCGACGTCCTGTCAACCAATTTTTCAAAGAAAAGAACGAGAAAAGGATAATTTAAAAGAAAATGAATTCATCATCTTTCTACAACTACATAGAATGTTTAAAGAATATCAATCTCGGGTTATATAACCAAATAATGTAAATCTTTACCAAATAAAAACCAACTGCTAATTTACGAAACACGAATTTTGTTTACTCGTAAACTCAAACAGTACAGGTGAAGGTTTCGACCACATGTGAACAAGCTACGTCGAATGTCCTCGCTTCCTAATCGGCTATAGCTATATGACAATCATTTGAATATTTTGTGCGTTTATACGACTGTGTATTGACTTATTTGGTGACCGTAGCTTGTTAGGGTGCCGTGGGATTACAAAACTGAGTCTGTTTGATTATTTGGCGATACCTACTTTAAATGATTACACCCGTTTGAAGGATCATAGCTAAAATAAGGTGTTGTTTTTCGTCTGATTATAATAAATCTGTCTAGGTTTGTAAAATCGTCATAATTAACTTTGCCATGGGTTGAATGAACAATATTTATTATGCGTAGCTTGAGACCACCATTCGTAAATAACGATCAAATTAGTAATTATTTGTATTTCCTTGTTCCAAGTTTTGATTCCATATCCTTTACAGTTTTTAGAAATTAATCTACATTTTACAATTTTGTCTCAAGAATTTTGATTTGTAAATAGATCGAAAAGTCAATAATCCTCAAATTAATATCGGTCATAAACAATCAATAAACTTTTTTAATCTCCCAAATCTTTTCAATTCTAATTTCAAACCTAAACGAAATTGGCGCCCAACACACAAGTCGCACTTGACCGCTGATTGATTTAAATAGCATCGTCAAATAACTGGAAATTCGAGGTTTACGTTTGCTTCGAATTTAATATTAAAAATTATCATATTTCGGAGGCCGCACGGAGGGGAGCTACCAAATCCACCACGTGTTAAGAAACGTACAGCTGACGGTAATCATATACAAGAACTCGTTTGTAAAATTATTGTTTTTAATAGGATTTCCTCGAGAGCTCTGTTTGGTGTTCAAATAGATCGTTATTGGCATTATAATCACGATCATTGCCGAGGTTTAAACGTTTACATGTGCTAAATAGGAATGGAATGAGTGCTTTCATATATTGGAAAAAAGTAACGGTACTTTGAAGGTACCAGGGTTGCATAAGCAGTTTGCTGGTTGTCTCAGTAAATTTCTGAACGCTAATCCTGCATGAAGCCCATACAAAAGAAGAACGCAGAATCTTCTAAAGTCTCTTTAAGTCTATCTGAGAAAATTAGGCCTAATTTTCTAAGTGTAAAGAAATTAATTCACTATAACAATCTGTTAGAACAAGAATACCTACGCCTTATCACAAGGTGCATACTTCAAGACTAGAGCAGGCCTTGATGAATATTTGAACCTCATTTAAATATTCAAACTTTGGCATACATAAAATAGTTGGACAAGTGCGATAGTGCGACTTAATGAATTGACCGAGGTTAAAAGATGTAAAATTAAGAGGGATTCCCAGATTAGGTATCTATAAGTTTCGTAAAGCACTAGCCTAAATTAATCCAACTTTCTGTCTTTCAAAGGTTCTTTTTAAGCAATTGCCCTATGCGATAAGATCGCCCATTGTACATTTGTTTTGCAAAAGATTATTTGTTCTAAGGTGTACATATCTATATTAAAATGATGATATTCAATCGATGACCACATAGAACCATGTAAACTGCGACATCTAAAGATTTACTAAACGGACTTAATTTAGCAAAACTCTTGAGCTTTTGTGGTGCTACTTAGACCTACGATCAGCAACCTGCAATCAGCCAGATTGATTGATTGACAAGCCATTTAAATTAGTTACAAAAGAAGCACAATTAAGAAGTCTATTCACGCTAATAAGTTTGCAAAATAGTTTAAAAACTAGTGGACATTTCGCGTTTGAGCATCGTGAGTGATTAATGGACGTGGACAAAGCTAGTTGTGCAGGTATGTACAAGGACGGACGCAGTGAAGTTTGTGGCCCTTCTCTTGGCTCTGCTGTGTGGAGATATGTTCTAACTCACGACAAATAGACTACGGGTTGTTATAGTAAAATATAACGATAGATATACCGATATTTGATGGATGGATCGTGTGAAATAGACTAGGGAATAAAACTATTGTAATGACGACTAATATTTGCAGGCATATTGAAAGAAAAAGTCATATTGCTCCGTTCCCTAATAAACTAGGATAAAGGCTGGAGGGTTGAGGGGTGATGAGCTACTTCCTGAAATGGATAAGAAAAAAGAATGAAGAGGAGACAGCAGTATCAATGCGAATTTAAAGACGTGGCTTAGAAGAAGACCAAAGGATGTTGAAATGGATTTAACTAAGGTAAAGATGTTAACAAATATAGGCACCAATCTTGAAAATTGGAATAGTGCTGAAGGACAGTCAAATCAGAACATATAAAGTTTGTAACGCAAATATTGAAGAGAGATCAGAGGGTATAGAGACAAAGTCCGACAAAGAGAAAGATGTTAGCATATCATGAAGCAAACACGGATCCAGGATCCCAAAACCCCAAACGGAAATATCAAAACACGAACACATCTTCTTAAAGCAAAGTTTACTCACATATAAAGTGTATATTACAACATATAGTAGATGGGAAACCCTCGACTAGCGAGCCGGTTTTGAAGGGGTCAGCACTTTCACGTAGCATCCGCGAACATTTTCGTCTCAATATATTCTCTAACGTAATAATCTCATAGATATATTTATGTTAAGTCTGCATTTGTTGACATCCGCGTTTTCTATCGTCTACATAATGCAGTTCAGAAGTCAATGGCCAGTTGAGAAGCTCTGCGTTAAATGGAAATTACGTGGGCTTAAAATGGCGAAATAAATGGCTTTGTTTTGTAAGGGGATTTTATTTTGTTGCAATTATATGTATTAGGGTGCAGAATTATGCAAAAGTCTTATGTATTATATGTGTTGGGGACGTTGGGGTGCTGTATTACGCAAAAAAGTAATAGAGAATTTGTTGTTTATGGTAATTGAGTCAGAAAGAATATTATAATGTTTTCGTTAGTTTCGTACTAAGCGTTTTAGGAATACATTTACTTACTGTGCGTACAGCTAGTGGAAGTTCCTGCCGGAGTCTGTATTTCCTGTTAGCTACAACCTTCTAGTTGCTTACCATCAGGTTACTTCTAGGCAAGCGTGTTCCATCGTCGACCATATCAAAGCTTACCATCAGGTGAGATACCTAGAAGTCAAACGCGAGCCTATCAAGAATTGTTTTATGTGGCTTTATAATTTGTAGCTAAATGGCATAATTATGTGCCAAACACATTACCCGAAAATAAAAATAACGGACCATAGAGAGATTTTCACAATACCAACACTTAAATATCTACCAAATGTTTATGTGTCCATTATTTTTAGGCAGTTACTCCGTATTATTTATGTCAGTATATATCTAATTTATACCAGCTACAAAGCCAGAACTTTTTATAGACCACCTAACGAAACAACACAAGGTGTGTTATCGAATTTATTATCAAAGTTAGATACAAAGTAACTTATTTACTACCACTTGTCAAAACTAGGCCCAAACTCGTATTATAGAATTCAGCGGGCCATTATTTTTTTCTGCACTAGTAAATATAAACGCGGTTACGACTTACGACTCGATTTGCAATTAATTAGCAATAACGTTTACCACAAAATGGTTGAGCATTAAAAAACGCAATTATGAGGTTTACGGACCAATGCAATCAACTCATAACAATAGCTAGTTCGTATGTTATTTCTGAGAACTAGAAATAGTTAGCCTTCGGTATTGACATGTGACCTAAGTCGTAATATAGGTATCTTAGCACACTAGTCATTAAAAGACGAAAGTATATGTGTGTGTTTATTTGTTACTGCTTCACGCTCAAACGGTTAAACGGATTTGGATAGAATTTTGGCTTTAAATCGCAGAAAAATGTTCCCTTGGGATAATTCTCTTCTTTTACGCGGGTGAAGTCGCTGGCAGAAGCTATATATACAACTAGACAACTTTATGGCTTTGAAAAAGACTATTAGAGTGAAAAAAGAAGACATAAATAATGGTCATGATAATTTCTTTTTTCCTGAAGAGTTAGACGATTGTGTTACCCCCAACCCCTGCTAGGGCTGCGGTGTTATTAAAAAGAATCACCATGGCTCTGGACATTAAACGCCTGCCACTCTCTCTGAGGAACCTATTGTCATAAACTGAACAGAAGTCCTAGATTCATAGGTTCTAGTGGAAAATTCTTATGGTTTTGCCACCTAAAAGCCAGGAGGAAACTGGCTCGCTGCCTATTATATGGGACGTGGTAGACGTGCGAAGAACTAATAACCCTAATGAGTATAGTTATTAAACGCAATGTTTACCAAGCTTTGGGTGTTATTTGAGAAATTTGGTTTCAATATTTTTCTTACTGTTGATAAGTTCGCGGTTGACCACTATCTCACCTGATGGAAAGCGATGATGTGGAACCCACTCCCATACTCTTGACTTAAAGATCACCCCAAAAATTGTTGGTTGTAAGCAGAATGCCTGCATTTCAATAAGCGAAGAAATGCTTTAAAGACGGAGGGAAAGAGCAGCAGGGACCGGTTTACACCTCTCAAGTTCAGTTATTGAATATTTCTAATTTTCTCTAAAATACATAAAGTCTGAGTGCTGTCAGTTTAGTTTGCTTTCTGTACGACTCTAGTACAATTAGGAACAGTAAAATAACACAGGTATTTGAAATTATATATATAATTTTCTAGCTAGATTAGAGAAAATTCATGTCTGTAGGTACTTACTTCGTTTTCAATCAGAAACTAATTAAGTTCTAATCAGTATTAAGGTATGTAATTATAGAAAGTTGCCAGAGATTAAGCGAAAACTACTGTTTTCAATATCATTGCCGCGTTAAACTGGAAAATTGCTGGAAAATCCTGCTCCTGCGTGACAATCTGTGCGCCAGTTAGTGCCGATAAGGAACTTAAAGTTTTAATTAATAGATAATAACTGATACAGGCAATGCAAACTATTTTCTACCATCAACTAATGAGGTTTATAAACATACCTGTCGCTGAAGCGCGCAGGAATTGCAGAGCAGACCCGTCCTTCGGGCCGTTTCCAATTTTCACATTCACTCCCTTAACACTTTTCAGGATACAATCCCAAACAAAAAAAGAAAACAAAAAAAACACAAAAAAATATATTAAAAAACAAAACAGTCACACAGTTCAGAGTCCATCTTGTAGAATTTTAAATTTCGAACACGAGTTGATGAACGAACGGGGTTGCAGATTCTAAAAATTCGAATTCAAAATCGTACGTCACTAAAGAGGTGCGATCAAAAACCGGTAGCGTGAGGCGTGCTCGCGGCAAGAAGGTTGGTTATCAACTGCAGGTGAAGCGTCGTCGCGGCGAGAGGCTGGGCGCTGCGTGTGAATGTAAACTTGTAAAGGTTCTGTGAGCTCCGGTTTGAGCCGGACATCAAGGGACAACCATCCTGGGCGAAGAGAAACTTCCTTCCCTTCTTTCCTTCCTTCCTCAGAAAATTCGATGTTCGATTTCTTTGGAAATGTGTATTGTGAAAGTGTTTACGACTGAGTGTAAATTAGGTGCTTGATGTAGCACGGCTATAAATCATCGATGAGCGTTAATTTAATATTGATATGAAGTTTGTTATTGTTGTACGTAAATATAGTATATCTACAGATCTCACAATAAAACTAGACACAGTCACTTTCGATTTCGTCCATCAAATCTTGACCAAAATACCTAGGTAGTAAGAGTCTGACACACCCTCCTGCTCCGCCCAAGAGCGGGAGAAGTCATTCTGATGATGGAGAATCATACCTAAAAAAACCAGCTTAGGGAGATCCTTAAAATCTCTCCCTCATATACCTTATTGAGAAATTTCAACAGAGAATAGCATTTTGATCAGGTAATTCGTCTACAGAATTTTCAAAAATTCCCTATAGATTCTGTTCGAAGTAGGTAATAATTAACTCTTCAAGACTAAAACTATGACTTATTCCCGTCTCAGCAGATAAACTTACTTCCATGGTGCCAAATACCCCCCAACTTAGAGTAATGAAAACAAACGAATTGTAATATCTCTGCTTACCCCTGAGAGAGAAACAAAATAATTACAGCTAAGTCTCTCGAACGACATCTATTGCACATTTTGTGAACTAACATTTAACCATTTCAGAAATACATTTATTTGGCACAAGATGGCGCTGAAGCATACGTTTTAAATTGAATACCGTAAAATGGGGTGAATAGGGACAAAATCGAACTTGTCACTGAAATTAATCGATGTTGTAGGACGTATGCAATATTGATAACTCTTTCCAAGGTTTTCCGGCAGTTAATACTTTTCGTAAATGTTAAAAATATCCCCAGAATTAGTCAAAATTTAGATATTTTAACAAAAATATAGGCTGTCCCTATTCATACTTGAAGTGGGGTGACCTGGGACGAGACATGGGTAACTTGGGATAAACTAGTAGGGTTGTCTCACGATAATTACGGAGTAATAGCGCCACATGCAAACCATACAAAAAACTTTTTTAAATCATACAAGTTCGTACCTATGTATCTCTTATTATTTCTCATTAGTTCGCCTTGTGCGCATGCTTGTATATAAGTTTAAAATAAATAAAATGAAAATGCCTTATTTTAATAAAAAGTGAAATCCTGCAAAACAATGCAATAAAATGTTCAATTCATGATGTAGCAGCCCTGACCCTATTCAAACTTTACCGTTCCTAATCAACTTTCATAAGTCCCTATTTACCAAGTATAGCCGACTCTATTTGTACTTACTGTACTTTTAACCGTCCCTTGTCACCCCGTTACCGTATTTATTCACCTCGAAAAAAATAAACAATCCCAGAGGTTCTAAAGAAAACGATTTAAACAAAAACTATGTAAAATCTAGACTTACCTCTTTTTGTGTAGCTTCTTAAAGATATTATATCGTCGTTGGCTAACTCCACACGTTTTCAAAAAAACTAGAATTTCCAAAAACTGTCAACTTAAGGGACAATACCGCAACCTCACATCTACAGTCTTATTTGAAAGAAGATTTTTGACACCTTTTACTAACTTCACAACGCTTGGGTGCTGTCAGTTAGAAGATAATATAATCTACTTTTAGAAGAAAAAGAAGGTAGCAATTGGAAGTTCTTGTTTTTTTATTTTGTGGCTTCAAAACTAGATTCCTCGATTTGACCCTTTTCACCCCTGAGTCCTTATTCACCCCGTTTTACGGTAATCTGCAATTTAATTATAAAAAAATTGATTCCTTTTTTAAACATTATTTATTTAGTTCAGACATCACATTTTACATCAAATAAAATATAATATTGATTCTTTTGACAAAAGTAATATCATCCTTACGAAATTATGGACAATTTCAAAAATCAGCTTGCTAACACTTACTAAATATGGATCCTAAAGTAAAGCATGTATCAATACTAAGATACGTGCACACAGACTTTTCACTACCCAATAGGAATTTTATTTAGGTATTTAGGTTTATTTCACACTCTGAATATAACAAAAAGTTAAGTAATATAAGGTGCGTTGGAGTAAGACCGGACGGATTTTGGTATAGTTGCAAGGGTGTTGCAAAAACTTTTTTTTCTCAAGTTTGGTATACCCCACGTTCTTGAAAATTTTAGGAATTGTTAATCATTAAACACATTATCATTTTAAATTTAATTTATGTACAAACACTCGATACTTTTAGTTTTGTAAGCCTGTAAAATCAGGACACATTTTTTGTGAGTATGATGACGATTTTGCCGCAAAGGGGCAAGTTCGGACAACAATTTAATACTGTTTCTATTGCTAGGAGCACAAGGTGTATAAAAAGAATGTATTCGGTCTTTCTTGTTCTTTTACATGATATCAACTAAATCTACCTAACACTGCAAACATAGATGTACCAAATGATTTTTTCTTTTTTTAGTTTAAACTGTCCGGCTTTACCCCAGGTACCAAAATTTAGAAGAAAATGAGATCCTCAAAGTTTGATTTTAAACACAAGCATACTATCAAATAAAATAAACGTCTTAAAACATTAGAATTCTGAATGGTTGGTAGAGATGGAGGGAATTTTTTAGGACCGGATATTTTTTCCGATCTTTACCCAAGACGGTTAACACCGGATTTCAGCCTACAGAGATAGTAGACATTTGTGGATTCGTTTTATCGGGTTATCACTGCTTAAAACTAAGTATTTAGGCACAATGATACCAAAATAAGCTATACTTTTGCTAAAATATGCAAAAACAAATGAAGGTGAAAGACCGGATCGATACATATTTCATAAAACTTGACTTGTTTTGTTTAATGGCACGTAGTACACGTCCGAGTACCCGGAGCAACTGGCGGTCAGTGCAGGGCGGGGCGGAACAAAATGACGTAGCGCGCAATGTCACTAGCATTAAAAAATATAGCCAAATAAATGAGATATTTGATTTATACGTTCTTTCCCCAGCTCCGATCTTACCCCAACGCACTTAAATAACTCAAGCAAGAATTTATAGATGTATATCGATGGATGGAGAGAAAGAGGGAGACCAAAGAAAAGATGGATGGATTGTGTGAGGACTGATATGAAAGAAAAGGGACTTAGTACGACAGGTTACAGGACAAAATGGAAGACAAAAACGTGTTGCGCAAGTAATATGGGATAAGGGCAGGAGAAAGAAGTACAGATTAATCCATTAATCAATATTATAATAATAAACAATTAACTTAATCTCTAGACACAAATCTGTTGTGACAATCTCAGTTTAAGGATGGTTTTCCTGTCACACTGTACGCACGCTGAAGGTCAGCGTTGATGGGTCAATATGCCATGTGGTAAGGTAGCATTTCTGAGTAATGCTGACCACTCAGCGCTGACGGCCAGTGTACTAATGCTACTAACTACGCGCAAACTGTCAGCACCGGTGGTAAGCATGAGAGGAAAACCAGCCTATGAGAATCATAAAAACACCAAACAACTTGTATATATAGTCCATTCATCAGATCATCACTAATGGTAGTCAATACCGTGTCCCCAAGAGCCCTATAACTGAGGCTTTACATCCTTGTTGAGGATCAGTGCAGGGTTCTGCATGTCGAGCTGGCATTGAGCAATGTCACTGAGGGCTCCTTGGATCTTCTCTAAGAGGATCTCACCTTGGCGTACCACCTGGAACAATTGGTGGGGTTTTATAGTTAGTGTAAATAATGCAATAAAATAGGTGTTTTACGCTTAGTATAAGTTGTGGCATAAAATTTAATATATTGTTGGTTGTTAGTTGGTTGATACAGAAAGTTTGTGTTTTGATGGTACATAATTATCTGGGTCAGGCACTTGACGTAGGTTTACTGGAGTATAATAAAAATGAATAAATTTAATCTGCAGATCATCTTAGGTACTCCTATAGGTACTCCTAAACAAGAACTATCTCACAGTACTCTGTGCGATTATTCGAAAGACTCAACTATTTATTTTGAGCAAAGTTATTGTATGGTGGACCACTCTCCATAAAAAGGAATTTTGTCCTGAAATGAGTACCTAAGAAACCTCACTTTATTATTAAAACTCTCAATAATATAGTAATAAATTAGTACCTATTTAGGATGCTTCATGCTGACACTCACAAAACACTATTTTAATTCATGAATCCCCGACCGGTCTCATTGGACCGCGCTGTTATTGTTTTACTATTGTGTCTTGTTTCGTGGGTATTGATAGGTAATACCTTCTCTATCCAAGGCATATTGAAATTTATTTACTCTATTTTCAACACATTCTTTACCACTGCAAAGGAAAGGCTGCCCTTCCTCTATAAATTTTTACTGGCTTTGGGCAAGTTTACATCAATGAAAGACAGATGGTAAGCAACAAAATTGAAAAAGCTTGCAGTATGGAGTCTCTCAAGGTTCTAGAGTTCAAAACATCAATCATTGTCATACCTCCTCAAGTTGCTCAGCAGCCTCTTTATTCTCAGCCTCCAAACGCCTCAAGCTTTGCACCTGCAACTCTGTCGAGCTCTCCTCACTCGGTAGAGACTCAATCAGAGTGTCGATATCCTTGGCACAGCGAGATATCAACGTAGCAAACAACATAGCATAGTCCTCCTGATTTTGCTGCTGTTGTGGCGTCTGTGACCCGCTGCGGTCGAAGCCAGGGAATTTGCTGGGCGTAGAAAACTGTTGCAATATACCTATGCTGTTGCAAAAGTGCTCAGCTTGCTGTAAAATACGTAATTAACGATGTAAATATACAATTGAAACTGCACAAACATTTCCAAATAATTTATCCTTAGTTACCTGGTTTATGGTATCTTGAAGCTGAGTAAGACGGTCTGCCATGGTTGATTTGTATTTTCAATACTTTTGTTTGTAAATACAGCGAAAATTTGCACAGAAACAGGCAAATTATAAGCAAACGTTTATAAACGCAAACGAAACTAAAGCGAAGTTAGCCGCAAAACAATGACAGCCAGAGCTGTCAATATTTACCATAGATAACACTTTAATAGTGTTGTAATTGTTCATTTAGTCGATTATAAATCGACTTTAGTAAACCCTCTGTACAAATATTTACTAGAATTTAGCCGTTACTAGAATTTTTATTTCAAAATTAACTACGCTTGGCTGTAACTATTAATAATATTAATTTAGCCTTATAGAAACCTTGGAGTTTGGAGTCCACTTTTACCAGTCTAACTGCTGATTTGGCTAAACTTCGATATAATCCGTGAAACGATAGCTATCTGACCTCCACAACCCAAAGGTGATATCGAAGTTTTGCACTAAGATCAATCGTTGGTCTCTTGAGGGCTCCAACAACCCGTAACGACTGCCATGAAATGTTCGAATGGCAGCCGGGACCGACGACGGCTTAACGTGCTTTCCGAGGCACGACCAGACCAGAGCAAAAACCCATATTGATGCATACAAATATTTGCACTGAGCGAGGATCGAACCCGCGACCTCGCGCGCAGCAGCCTCGTTCACTACCGTTTCGCCACGAAGGCTGTCTGCCATAATTATAAGTATATTGGGTTATATTATGATTCGGTTACTTAATAAAATGAAACGAATATTGTAATACATACATTTATTTATTCTAAAGGAGTACACCCCAGATCAATATCCGAATCACTTTCAGAATCGCTAGAGCAATCTTGTAAAATAATGAACTCTTGTTCGCAAATATTATCGAATCGAACGTCCCGCTTCCAATCTTTCTTTAATTTTCGGACTTGATTAGAATAAACTGGACCAGCCGGAAGCATGTACTAGAAACATGGTATTCGTGTATGCGTTGATGCCTGACACACGATCTACCTATATAAAAAGTAGTTCACTTTCATATTAAATTCCTTACTTGATCCAGTATTCGGCTCCGGCCGTCCCGTCTACTAAATTATATTTATTTTGCAAGTACTCTTTTACACGTCAATTTTCTTTTTTCGTCAAACAACACCATACCACATACTCATTAGACTGATGGTCAGACTTTCTAGCATCTGACTTCTTGTAACGACAGTCTGTTTCTGGTCATTCGTAGGTCTTAGAAAACTTACAAAAGTATATGAATTGAAAAATTCATATTAATAGGTACTTGCCCGGTTTCAAACATGAGAGGCGATGCTTTAACCACTGAACTATTAAGACATTTTTTTATTGTAGAACGTGGATTCTGATCTTGCCATAAAAAATTACCATAAAAATGCGTTGTCAGTGCAACTGATGCAGCATTAAAAGAATTTAAGAAGTCATTTTGTAGGACAAAAAGAAATGGTTCAAATTCAGCAATGCAAAATTCTGCAGCTTTTATTTAAGATTCGTCATCATCTACCTAGCCTTTTCCCAACTATATTGGGGTCGACTTCCAGTCAAGCCGGATTTGGCTGAATAGGTATTGACGTAATCGTAAAATAGTTACTGACCTATTTTATGAGGGGATCGGCTGCCTACCAGACCTCGACAACCCATTAACTGGGGTAACACGGTACTTCATGGCAAGACGAGTCAAATTTGCTGGCTATCCGTAACGACTGCCAAAGATCTACAAATGACAGCCGGGACCTACGGCTTAATATGCTTTCTGAGGCACGGAGGAAACTCGTTATGTTAAGATGGTCACCCATCCACAGACCAACCTTGGCAAGCGTTGTTTAACCTTAAAGATCGATCCGTGCGGCTTTTATTATCTAGCCACGAGCTCCACTTTTTTAAGAAGTGACCAACTTGAAAAAAAATGGTAGGCAAAATTAACAAAAAAAGAAAAGGGGAAAAAAATATAAAATTGTAGGCACCAAAATCAATAACAATTGCCATATAATATTGAACATTATATTTATTAAATTAAGCAGTGTACATAGTATTTTATGACTAGAAGTAAAAATATCACAATCCAATCAATTATGTACAGTCAACAACACCAATTTTGCCGTTAAACATTTTTTAAAGTATCTGTATGTACGCATACATTAAATTCAACAAACTGTAAAAAGCTTGGCGTCAAAACCAATATAAATTGATGTATTTTAGATGTGTTGATTGTACCTATTAGCCATTGTATTTCATGGGCACGTGTCAGTGAACTTTAAACTTTATGGTTTTAGTCATAAGTCACAAAACACCTCATGATTTGCAACGACTATACCTACATGTACTGGTGATCAAACATTCCTTGGATTAATAAATTATTTTAACAAACTATAATTTACTATTGTGCCATATTTATATTATTAATGACTAGTTGTAACTTTTGAATTACAAAACAAAAAATAGAGCCCATATTTCATACTCACTACCTACTTGATTCAATTAGTGTGATTTAAATAAAAACTAAGTAATGTTTAGATGCTCTTTGATTCTATAAAAATATCAGATTTCATTCTATTAACAAAAAAATATCTAGATTAAAATGACTAGTAAATATACACATGACTAGGTGATGATGACTATATTTTCACAATTTAACGATGGTTCAGAAAATAATTAATTTATGTAACAGCTTAAAATTGTTAGGTATGTGGAGTTCATCTATAAAATAATGGGACATTTTAATGCACATAAATAAATAACTTTGGTGATATGTAACTATGAAATGTAAATATTTAGGTATAGAGATCATTAGGTACGCGATAATGGTAGGAACACTATAACAAACGCATTTAAATATCTAAGCAAATTGATTCAATAGATAGATAAGCTTTTTGACAACGATAAACTTTAAACAATTAGATAATCACAGTATAACTTTGGTCTCTTTTTCGGAACCATGACGCTGTGGTGACGGACACATCGCAAGTTTGATCAAAAAGAGAAGTAACTCAAAAAAGAGGGCACAATTTTTTTTTAACAGAGTCCATCAAAATGACTTCTCCCGCTCTGGTTGGAGCGGGAGAGCGTGCCAGACTTCTACTGACTAAATCCAACTCCTGTTCCCTTTTTGCCCTAATTCCAGGGTCCCGGTGTTTTCTTTCGTCAACCCAGGACCCCAGTAGTAGGGTACCTATTTGAAAACTGAAACTTATTTTTCAAACTAAGGAAAATAATTTTCAGATTCAAATACATTTTTTTTTAGTTAAGTCTCTTTATGATTAAGCATGCGATATGTCATAACTCATAATCCTCCTCTCCGCTAGCGCTTTATTGCGACGGAAAAATAGACTATTGTCGGCGTTTATCATAAGATTATGAGTCCGACATACCACAACGTTTCACATTTCCATACAAGAGACCAAAGCTGAATAACAATTATAAGGACTAAATTATTAAAGCCAATGAGGAACACAATAACAGGCAAAGTGATAAATGGAGGCCAATGCACACAACACAAGTTCGAGTGGACTTACTTAACAGTCTTTTAGGGTGACAGGTTTTACTTAAATATTACAATTTATAATAGTTATTGTTTCTGTCCATTCTTATAGGTACTTAAAGCACTTAAAGCAAAACTCGCTACGGTTCGTAGACTGAAGATGAGTGTTAATAAAATGGCTCTTAAACACTTGAAAATAAAATAAATATTTGTCTAAGTACAATAAATCACAAATGATAATAATCGATACCAGAAATATGAATTAACGTACCTAAGGGACATTATTTTACTAAAACTGTAAAAGCGTCCCTTTCGACTATGGACGTAAGGGCCTTTTACCCATAACGTAAAAATGTCCCTGACGTTAATTCGTATTTCTGGTATCGTAATTATTAATTAGGCTTCTTATACAAAGAAGGAATCACCTATATTGCCTATCTCTCTATTGATAGCTAAAATGATGATCACTCGCTATACCTACTTAGCGTTCCGAATTGCGATGAAAGTGATTATATCGCGAATCCGACCGAATTTAATAGTCACAAAATATAAGGACTTTTGAGTAATTATTGTGACATCATGCGTTGGTCGGATTTGCGATATTATCACCTTTATCGCATCTCAGAACGCAGGGTATAACGAGTGATCATCATTTCGGCTGTTAACAGAGATAGGCAATACCCGCACTGATCAGTGTACAGAAAGAATAATAATTAATTATTAATCATAGTGAACTGTACGATTATACTGTAATAATTAATGACTTTCTGCACGTGTTGGTTTCGACTGTTAGTGCAAACAGTACTTGTTTGAAAATAAATAACACGTCAGCCAGTTTCTAATCAATTAGACACAGATAGGACTTTTAGTGCAAATTATTTTAGTCACAATTGGTTGAAATACAGCAGAATTCCACGAAAAATTTCCAAAAAAGATACCCATGGTCCTAGAACGCAAAGGGCAACTGAAGGAGACGGTGTGGTTTTAGTCATTGAAAACCTGACTCAACCTCCCACTCCAATATAAAGTGGGAGAAGATATTGGCTACTTCCAATCAGAAAAAAATACCTGTGGCGGTACAATGTTTAAAAGTCATGTGAACTGTACTTTCTCAGTCAAAGGAATAGTAATGTCATGAAGATAGTTGAGAAAAAGCAAAATTCACATTATTTAAAAAATAATTTTCAATTGATTAAGTACCTTTAGTAAAGCCAGAAAACTTATTTCAATCTTAAGTCTTCAAAACAATATCACTCAAGTGCCTTTGAGCCATTCACAACTGAATATCAAGTCACAATCATAACACAAAGTGGCAATTATACGTATGCAAGTGAGATTCAATACTGTTTATCGTGCTAGTGCCCCCAGTTTACTTCTCAACTGGGAGTCCGTAGGCAACGCTAGTGCCCACTTACGTAAACCAACTAACATAACTGAACTTAAAACTAATACAGCTCCGCATACAGAGTACTTGCTTGGTATCTCGTTGAAGAACATAACTTGCCACAGAAACGCAAACACAATATCAGCAGATCTAGCAATGGCTACAGGACCCGCCTGCTCCATTTGCAAAGACATTGTCAACAAAATTTGACCCAAATAACTAAAAAGTGCCAGACAGACTACGAGGAATCTCTCCGTGCCACAGATAGGCATACACAATACGCCAAATACATAAGAGTAAAACAATGTTTGTAATATAGCAATAGCACCAAAGTTTGTCATTATTACAGAGAAATGCAACCCTTTGAGCACTCGAAGCAAAACATAAGCATTAGCGCCGAATATAGTCGAAATGAAGGCTGCCACGGCACCCCTCAAACTATTATAATTCTGGTTATGCTCTGCAGTTGGATCATCACCAAACAAAAATGGTGGATGAGTAATCAAAATAACTCCAATAAGAGTCAATATAATAGAAATTGTGTTCCATATACCACATGGTTCTTTCAAGAATACTCGTGCAAACAACGCAACAAAAACAGGCACCGAGAATACTATAACAGATGCGTCTGCTAGTGGCATGATCCGGAAAGCATAAAAACTTAACATTAAGCCTACCGTGCCTACAATGGACCGCAATAACAGGAGGACGCGTTTCCCTTGAGGAAATATAGGTTGCTCTGTGTATATTACTATGGGTACCGTTGGTAACAGCACACCGATAAACCGGAACATGGCTAGCTGCATGGGGTCGATGTTAACGAGGCTCTTAACGATGACCGAGCACAGTGAGAAGAACAAAGACGATAGCGTCGCCAGTATCAGGCCGAGGTAAGGACATCTTTTTATAAGAGGTCTTTTGTTCTCAAGTAGATTTGGTAGTGTCTCGTCGCCGCTTCCCGCCGACAAGTCCACAAGGTGTTGGAGTTCCAAATGCTCCGGCATAGCTCCACATAAGCCACCTGAAACCGCACCCCGCTGTATTATTTCAAGTAAAATATTAATAACTGCAAAATGTATTTTCGTAACATTTACAAACCTTTCGGGAAATTCTTGTCCGAAATATAATTTCTGTTTGTATTCTCTGGCTTAAATATTCAGCAAGCCCATTATAAAACACAAGACCGATAAAAATAACACTCGGCCAAAAGGATTTTCTTTCAGGATTTTCGTCGATTTCCTTTCACTCCAACAGTTTGACGTTTTCATACGTCATAGGCAGTTTGACACCTGACTGACACAATTTTCTCTGTGTGAAAATGATTTTCATACGGTTCATTTCACGACGAATCCGGAGTCGTTTTAAAATTCAATATTTCATTAATAAGTAATTGGGAAACAAAAAATATCGGCCCTCCATTGGATCGTTGGCTTCTAAGTAAGTCCATTATCATTTTTTGGCAGATCAAGATGTTCTTTGATATTGGCGCAGACTTACAAAGAATAAGATTTATGGGCCAAGCAAGCGTGTGGACGACCCAATATGCTCTGACATTGACATTTTAATTCTACTGACGTTTAATTCAAACTAAGTTGCGGCAAATTGGTAAACAGTTTTCTAATAAATAATGAGAAAACATATGATTAAGAAGATATGAGCAACTCTTCTTCAACAAGAATACCGGTTGTTGCTGAATGTGTTCTAAATCACGTTGAAAAACGAGTAACGGAATCAGAAAATAAACAACGTAAGTAGGGTTATGTTTATCAAAGTTTATGAAACCTTGTATCATGAAATGAGTTAAATACTGTCTTATTTTATTAGTTCTGGATGAGGAGCTGCTGTCGCTGCATTCAGTGTTCGGAGCCGTACTAGAACGAGCACTAGACATCTTGGAAAAACATCCAACATTTGTCGCATACACAACAACAAATAAGTCAAGAACTTTGATAGAGATACAGGGCGAAAACGATCGCTGTTACCGTGTATTCCCGCGGATTAACTATTGTCCATGCCGCTCGTTCAAACACCAGGTTCTAGAACGGAAAGCGCAAGTCCTTTGCAAACACGTACTGGCCGCTAGGATTGCGCAAATTCTCGGCAGGACTACTGACCATGAGGTCACACAAGACCAGTATTTGATGCTATTGCGTTCCATGTTCAATACTGATGAGCATAATGGATGAAGGAACTTCTCAGTACTATTTTACGGCTTCTATGGACTCGGGGAAGACACTATGCAGTTTGCTGAAAGCAATACAGTTTCAGGAGGTAATGTTTATCATTTCTGTTAGAGACTTAATGCTAACTAAGAAAAAAATTACAGCAATGTTGCCTCTGCTCAAACAAAGTACTGTTTACTAAATTTTTTATGTAATTTTTCTTAGTCAAGGTACAGTGTTAGTAGATTTTACACTAGATGGATCTATGATCTGGTTTTAATACTCCACTGAATGTGAGAAAATCAGAGGCACTGTATAGAAGTATCAACATTATTTTGGAGAGGTGAATGTTGGTCAGCAGAAATGATGGTAAAAACTTGAACTGATGATGTTTTTATGTTTCAGTCCGCAGTGTTCTGTGCACTCCCTGAGGGTCTGAAGCTGACAGTGGAGGAGGGCAAGTGTGTGCAGGCCTCCGCTTATGTCCCTTCTGATAACTTCACCGAGTACCACGTCAGAGATGATGTGGATGTTATGTTCAAGGTAGATCTTTTAATTTTATCATAAATTTTGTAGCAAAATATCTTTTGTGTGTAGGTACATAAACCGTTAAATAAATAAATAAAATAAAAATAAATAGCTTAGTATTAAAAACACAAAATTGAAGCTAGCAACCTCTTCATGCATTATGAGACTAAGGAGATGGTGGTACAACTTGGATGAGGACTTTGCTCAGCAATGGGACAGCATAGGCTAGATAATTATAATAGGTACCTATTACAAATGTTTATAAATTCCTGTGTGAAAAAAAGATGCATAGAATGCATGCATTAGACAGTTTCTGGAGGCCTGGTATTATATTTTCATTTCCTGATTGTGTTGTTTTAATTTTGCAGATCAGCATAGCAGTTTTATCAGAATGTCTGAACATATTTGGTTCAGGAGAAGAGTCCAGTTTGAAGATGTACTACAGAGGGGAAGGATCACCTTTACTATTAGTGTAAGATGTTGCTACTAATTTAATATCATGACATTTATTGGTCTTGACTATTGGTGTGGGAAATTATCATAATTATGACGACTCGGGTTCAGTTCTTACCAGTTTCTCTTAGCTACCCATTGCTCCTCCGTAAGCCCGCGCCTTTTGTGGCCGGGGCTCTGCCACTCCCCACACCCACAGCGTTTCTGTCGCAGCAGATGAGTGAGGATGCTTGAGGGAACTCAGGAATGCGGCCTTATCCTTTGTGATAGCGAAGCTTACTGCTGTCCAAAAGAGGCGACTGCTTCCCATTCCCATTCACTTCAGACCATGGCCTGTTACAAATTCGGGCACGAAAGATCGTTGCCGCTTATGTCGGGCTGAAGGTGAGTACGACGTGGCGTCTGACCAGCTACTCTTCAAGAGGAAAGCTCTTCTTCTTCTTCTCTTCTTTAAGATTCTTTGAGAGAGGTTCTTTTTTCTTTAAGAGGAAAGTTACATGCCCAGCTATTGGCGTAGTGTTACTGATGCACAGAATATTCTGCTAGCCAATGCCCAAAATCTTGTAGAATTGTTGAATTATATACCTACCTATATTCCAAATGGCATAAAAACATAATTATATACTTGCAACAATACCCAATCAACTACTTTTATACCCTATTGTTAGGGGTGTGAAGAGTGAAAAGTGATTCACCAAGAATTTAAACTACCGTATCTACCTAGACATTTTTAAAAATTACCATGCATATATCTTCAGGTTACAGCCCCAATCGATGTACAATGTGATGACAGACTGTGAGATATCCACTCAAACTGCGGACTCAGTGCTAGAGCTTCGTGATGAGGATGCGGAGGAAGTGGCCAAGCTGGTACTGAAGGCGCCTGCCTTCCTAGGACTGCTGGCAGACATCGAGCGGTCTTGTGAAGTGTTTGAGCTGAATCTCTCGCCTGAACACCCCAATGTCAGCATTGTTACCTATGGCATGCAGGTAATAGAATTTTTTCAGCTGTGGGATTGTTAGAAAAAGTTACCAGGTTATACAGGTGAAAAATAGGCAATTTAATATCACAATAGATATAGAGCAAAAGCTGCTAACCTATCTTTTTCCTAATTTAATTATAGATTAAAAAATATATAATTTTAAGTTTCTACACCGTCTCCTACTTTTACCGTAGGGACTCGACATGGGCGAAGCTTACTGCGGCCTGGGTTCATGAAAGAGAACCCTGGGATCCTGGAATTAGGTCAAAGAAGGAACAAAAGTGGGTTATAGTCAGCAGAAGTCTTCCCGTTCCGCCCAGGGTGGGGAAGTCATTTTGATGATCTCCCACTTACCATCTCCTCGTGCGAAAATATCAAAATATTGGCATCCGCTTCGCTTGTCGCCGCACCGCACCCACGTGGGGTTGATCTCCGCAATAATAGTAGATTATTGCATCGAGCACAAAGTAATTTATTATTGCACCAAGTGCCTAATTTAGAGCCCGAGCATCAGCGAGGGCTCTAATCTAACAGGCACGAGGGCAATATAAATTACTTAAGGCGAGGTGCATAATCTGCTTTTCTTTCAACTATTACCTATAGGAATAGTAGATAAAAGAAACTCATATCAAACAGTTAAAATAGAAGTTTCTATAACACTGTCGGCTTCATTTAGAATGTTTTCCGGAGTTAATTTGTCGCTAGATGATTCCATTTTAATGCGAAGCCGAAGCACTCAAAATCAAATAGTATCACACTTTATCATTTCTAAAAATATTGTCAAAACAAAATGAACAAAGTTCCCGCCAAATCACTTTTTTAAATTTCTTTCATTTTTAAATCAGAGTTAGCAGCAATATTTTTTTAAAATTTGGAACAAGTAGGATAGAAACGAATATTTCGTACGTAAAAAAAAATATTGATATCGGCTGGCTGAATAGAGCTAATCCATTGAGATTGGCGCCTTTTGGTGCGATTAAAAAAAAACTGTGCAATAATGAAATTTCATACATTTTTATTGCTCTAGAGCAATAAAGACTCGCTTTGTACTGAGTTTTTAGTGCAATTGTGATGATATTAAAGCATAGTTGGAAAAAAAGTATCAAATGTTTGTTTCATTTGCGCCGCATCACTTTGCGTTCGCATTGAATCGTCTACGTTGAAAACTGCGTAAGACTCACAAGCCTATTCGTTCTTTCACAGGACCGATCTTGCATTGACATGCCGAAATCCTCAGACATGGTACAGAGCTTCAGTTGTGACTCACCTGTAACGCTGAGGTACCAACTACATCACATACGAAGCATTATGAAGGCACTCGCTATTTCTACCAAGGTATGTTCATATTTACCTTCACCATGTTCTCCGGGCGGTTCGTACAATGGTGACACATCCAGGCGTTTCTTCCGCACGAACCAGGTGCAGGAACCTCCTGAATTTACCATGTCCGGAGAGAACCTCAGGCGTCATGCTCTCCACTTTTCATAGAAGGGACTTACCGCCAAGACATTATTGTTAGGTGAACCTATTTAGCGCAACTCAGGGAAAGCTTGCTAGTGTGCGTATGGCGCTAGCAGGGCAGTCGTGGCGCATTCGCCAGATGTGTACACACTCTTAGGTATCTTGTACACGGTACGTTTTTATTCACGGTACGGCGAACGGGACGCGCCGTACGATTAATAATACGTATCATTTACAAGAGGCCAGAGACTGCGATATAGCACTGATGAAACACGGCGGCGGTACCGTGCCGTAACGCCGCCGTTTATGCCGACTAGCTCTCCCAGTGATCCATACACAACCGTGCTTACAAACGGCGAAAAAATGTCGTGTACAAGAGGCCTTACATTTCGATTTATTTGATTGCAGGTCGTGCTAAGATGCAGCTCAAACGGCCTTATGTTACTACAATTAAAACTAGAAAAAGAAGACCAAAGACAGATGTTTTCAGAATTTTACATTGTTCCGTTACTAGACGATTAATAAATACTGTTACTACTTAGAATATTTTAAGACGAAATAAAAAATAAACTTGCAAAATATATTGACTATATTTCGTTCTCAAAAAATTACATACAACTTATAAGGAATGTTTGTTAAGTAAACACTGGTTGAACGGTTATTGAGTACATACAGGTTGTCAATACGGTTTGGCTTTCACATACAGATTTAGCCTACTTATGTCTAATTTACATTGTTTCCAAGATATTTGTTTAGCGTGTTCACAGAGCACGGAATCAAATCGGCAGTGTCTAGATACGCCATTACTAATGATACTCGTACCTATCATATGGTCAGGCGTCCAGATAAAGACACACTCAGGCCTTTTTGGTTGCGGTTGCGGCCAAATCACTAGCTCGAACGCGCTATAGTTTCTTTTTTAGTTAATATGAGCGTACCCTCGCAGGTCAACCTACCTATGAGGTTGTCGTCTGTTTAACTGGACTTGCCTGTGGCGGCCTTAATTAAAAATCAAAGCTCAGGGCTTCTTCAACTAACTCTGGGCTTGCCTTGCCGGTGGCAGTTTTAATATAGGGATAGGGTGTTTCTTGGGGGAGGACAGCAACGGATGGGCTGGAGAGAGGACAGCAAAAGACGGGCTGGAGGGAGGACAATAAAGGAAGGAGTGACAACAAGGGACGGGACAAATATTGGTGCTATACCATTGACAAGCTTATTTTTCTTGTGTGATCTTATTGACAATGCGTCTCTAGTAGCGGCCGCTAAGACATCGGTGCTCTGTGTGTGAGATGCAGTTTTCGAGAACCAACAAACATGTTATATAATTTTGTTAATGAGTTAATACCTTATAATGATCGTTATCAATTCCAACAACATTTAATTTTACACGTAATAATGTTTACACTAATTTATTTTTAATCTAACATCAGTAGTTTTGATTACCTTGAGAAGGTCCTTTAATTGATCGAAATGGAAAGTTCGTCATTTCGTGAACATTGATATACAAATTGCACTTTTAATTCACACTGTCTATGTAATATAGTTAACACTTAGCAATTTTGTTCTAGTATTTTTCAGTACAATTTAATAGTTTTCGTAATGATAGTTTTCCATACACATACATACATTATTCTAGTCGATAATTACAATACAGACGAATAGTATTCCGGTACTGACCGTATCGGATAATATAATGTCATTGCATAGGAGGAAAACGATATGTTTCCTTTTTGTACCTAACTACATGGATACAAATTTACTCGGACTAAAGGCTCATTTACACGAGGATAGTTACTTGATAGTCGTGAAGCAATAATGTCCGTGCGAGACTGGTCAAGCGATTATCGCACTTATGTGTTTCCGGTTTAGGGAGATGGTGCTTGAGTGAGCATCCTGTTCCCTGCATGGGCACAAAATTTTCTTTTTCCATGTCTCACATATCTGTGACAGTGGTCTCTCGCTTAAGCGTGTAACACGATTTCAAAATACAATTACACCTGTCACATTCGATTTGCCAGTCTTCTCGATCTATCATTTGATTTGGCAGATAGAATACGCAACAAAACGATCTGAACATGTCAATAATACGAGAACAAAGGTATTAGCCCTAATACCTTTGTTGCGCCTTTGCCGTAAAACCCGACTAGATTGCCGTGACGGCAAAAGGCATGATGCAGTCATGCCGTGACGCGGTCTCCGCACCATATCCTTGTGTGTGCGTGTGTATTAACATACATTTGTGCATTTCACACTAGGCCGACTCTTGACAACCATTTTTTTCGTGGCAAGCAACTTGATTCGTGTAAATGAGCCACCAGTAGTTAAGAGTTGTCAACTGAAAGGTATGGAACATCAGTAATACGATGTCTTCCTACCTATGATTTATCATTACAATCAGACTAGCCCCTGTATTCATTCTTGGTTTCGTTTTAAAGCCTCTTAGATTTATTAAACTGCTGAAAAACTTAGCAAATATTTTCAAATGAGTAATTCGTTTTACATAATGTTTTTTTAAAATAAATATTATAGTAAGTCTTCTCTAATATAACCAATATGCATGTATTGTACATCTAAACCTTCCTCATGAATATTTCTGTCTATTGTTGCAGTTCGCATGAAAATCTGTTCAATAGTTTTTGAGTTTATCGCGAACAGACAGATAAACACAATGGAGAAACTTTGTTATACAATATGTAAGGAACAAAGTAATCTTTCTGCACAAGTTTTGACTCATAAGCAATGCAAGGAATATTTTTCGACTTCTAAATATTTTTAATTATTGTGTTTATTTAAGGGGCAGTTTGGCAGTGAAGAATACAATAAATTGGTAGTACTTAATATCTAATAATACATTAATTTAAGTACATCGAATACATAACATAGATTTGGCTAAGCCTTATTATGACAGTTAATTAATTCTAGAATAAATATACTAAACCTATTGCACAAATAAATAATTGCGGAATAATCTAGCCATATGCAGGGCCCGATACCTGTGAGTCCGCCAGTCGGTATAAAGCTTGGGCCTCTTGATTTAAACGCACAAAGCTGTGTATATGCGGTGTCGGATACTTAACAAATTGAATGCTAAGAATTTTGAGAAATACATGGCACTGTATTTGACTCCTTTATGCATAGTCTTCCTACACAAGGATTTAGCGTCGATTGATTAAGCTAATTAACAATGTCTACATACGAGATGTCTCAAAACGGTGAAGGAAAACATCGTGAGGAAACCGGTATGTCCTAGAACCAAAGATTCGAAGACATTTGACATCCACCAATCCGCATTGGGCCCGCGCGGTGGATTATGGCCCATTCCCTCTCCTAGAGAGGAGGCCTGAGTCCCAGCAGTGGGAACATTATAAGGCCGATAATGCTAATGCTAAACATACGAGATATCATACACAAAAAATCTCGTACTGGTGTTAGGCACCAGCAATATCTAATGAAAGTTATTTCATTAGATGCTTTATACTTGTAGTAAAACATTGCGAGTTTTCTCCATAGGCGACATACAGTGTGCTAATGCTTCTCATTGCTGACGCATACTGAGACGGAACCAAATACCATTATAGGCGTTTTTCATACGATTATGTATGCAAGTGAAGAGACCAAAGCTTTAGTTGGACTAGGCGTAGTGATTGCTAAACATTAGTGTTATTTCTATAGCAGTTTTCAAAAGCCGTTGGGCTTACATGACTATCATCAAACGACTTCTCCCGCAAGTAAAAGTGTTATCATAGCCTTCGCAAAGGGCTACTGAAGGAACACGGGTGAGTCAGGAAGTCTGACACTCTCTTTTGTAGCTCCATCCAGAGCGGCAGAAGTCATTTGATGACTGTTCGCTTAAAAAAATGGCAAACCTAACTATAGCTTCGTTAATTGTGGCTATAGAAACCAGGCTAACAATAAATATAGCCTGAATTAGCTGATACTAGAAGCCTCGGTCTAAGAATAACAAAATGAACTACATTTTGATCTGCAAAGTTAAGTTACACAAATTATATTTGCAACTCTTAAACTAAGTCAGATTTTCACCTGACAATGAAACTAATTTGCCTACAGCTTCACATACAATTATAAATATTATTTTTCTATACTCATACTGTGGAGTAGAACCATCCAGAATTCACTTTATACATCCTAACTACCCGATTTCACTTTGTGCTTGCTTAATTAGGTACAAATACTAGGTAGAAATAAATGTGTTAGGTATAAATACACTTTTTTACGTACACTTTTCTAACAGAGTAAGGTGTAACCTAGTCTGTTTTTTAATTTTTGAGACTAAAATGACATTACGTGGGTTGTCACACTTGTCGTAGGTTCATAGCACATACACGCCATCATTATTATTGTAAGTTTGACATTTGCCTGTGTCAATTAAGTCTCAGGGAATAAAAACAGAGTTTAGACCCGTTTACACGTATCCAGTATTTAGTAGATAAAGTCTTTAGTCCAATTTATTTAGTGACGAGAAAAGTGTAAACTACTGACCCTGAGTTTACACTGTTAAAGTCACTAAAATTACCAGATACGTGTAAACAAGATTTCAGTAACCAATTACACTTGTTAACATGACAGTTCGTCAAATCTGACACTTCGTCAAAAAATGGCTGACAAATATAAGTCCCTTACTCCGTCGTAACAAATCTTCAATCTAATGCCATCAGTCTCGATCTACTGTACCTAGAATTTACTGTAAATGATATACATTGACTTGTGTCAGACACATACAAAAATTGGCTAAACCTACAGTGTGCTTTTCTTACATGTCTTATTTTGTAAACAAATATGATGAAAATTTAAATTTTTAGCTTCAACTTTTGTCAATAGCTTTTGCCTGGGGCTACGCTTGCGTGAAAGTAGCTATGCAAACTTTGGATCTCAGTTTGGAAAATCTCTATTCATTTTTATCATAAAAAGAACTTCTGTGCAAAATTTCAGAGTTCTAGGTCCAAGGATTTGGGCTGGGCGTTGACGAGTCGGTAAGTCAGGACTTTTCCTTATGCATGTAGCATGTAAGAGTGGAAATCTCATCATGCGGGTATACTGTATAGCCTGCCAAAGTAAATAGAAGCTTAGTAAACCCACATTACACTAGTCATGTTTACGACCCATGGGCCATAGTTGTACAGCGCCTCCCCTAGCATATATCCTAGGGAGGTACCCCTAGGCTAGGCTATGTCCTGCTATAAATGAGAGAAGAGTTTAGGACAAGTCCTACTGTAAACGAGAAAATATTGGTACTTACTAGCAATTTAGTACTAATCTTTACTCAAAATCAAAATTAATCTCATATTTGTTCACCAAAAAAAGACTCCCACCACAAAAAACACACCTCACACAAGACTAATAGGTACAGTACCGTATTCGTTGCAGCAGAGAACTCTGTTGATGGTGCTCAAGAGTCCGCCGTCCGCTCCACAGCAGGCTGAGTGTTACACGAACGTGTACTGGTTGTCGACGGCGCGGATGTCGTGGTGCGCGCCGCTGGCGACCAGCAGGGCTTCCAGCTCGGCGCGCCGCATGCGCACGTCGCTGCCGTGCGTCACGTCCAACTGCGGAGCGAGCCACCCGTCAGTATTGGGAGAAGGGGGGGTTAAATGGGAGAATATTTCTTATAGTGAATGATTTAAGGTTGAAAGTTGGATGTGGAACCAGACAGAGACCGTTTCAATGGTTTTTGTTTTTTAATTTCGTAATAGAACGCTCTAGACCTCGGTCTCTGATGGAAGTAGAAAGGTGAGGTCATAAAGCGAGCCTAATTCGTCTGTTCAGCCAGTTATTAGTTCGAAAGCACTACTTTCTCTATGCTGGTCAATTTACATCAAGAGCTACGGCCAACGAATACAATCACAAGCTATATATAAAAGCATAAATATCGTAATAAAAAAAAAACTTACCAATAATGAGTATGCTTGCAACACAACACACAGACAAAAAAAAACGAAGAAAAAAAAACACAGCAAAATAAAAAACAAAGCCATTCCATAGAATAAAGTTTAATAATAAAAATTTACAACCAAGAAATTAAAATTAAAGCTCGGAAGAACATGATTTTGTACAAATTATAAACAATATAATTATATTCTAAGTTCCATTGTTAGTACATTATATTAACAGTCCATTTTATCAAACTTGAGTTATGATGATAAATAAATTCTACAACAATAAAGGAATAATTGGGCCCTAGAATGAATTTTCTTCAAATATCGATCTGTCAATTTTTTTATCTGATTTTAACTGTTGTTTTATAAATACTAGGAACTACTATTTGTTCTGTTATAAATTAAAATGAGTGGGTATGATCACCACGCAAACAGTGTTGGCATTAGTCGATTGCTTCATTTGAATAATTTTAATCAGATAATCTTTAATTGTGATTAAATACATCTCTTTTTTTAACTGGGCCGCACAAAATAATAGACGATTTATTTGAGAAAAGATTAATCATGAAATCTAATTTTGCAAAATTTAAATTAACTTCCAAGAATTAAGAATCAATAAATCAGTAATAGAATACTTGTGATTCTTCAGAATATTTCAAAAACAAAATTGCCTTTTTAAAACTGGTTCTAATAAAAGCCACACATTTTTTAAACGTCAATCTGATTAACTTTTTGCCAACACAGTTCGAAAAAATAGTTTTAAATAAATCTCTTCTATTGTTTTTTTCTCGATACTAAAACCAAACTATTCCTTTGCAAACCCAACTAACTCGGGTATACTACTACTATAATATATAATAGATACCTACACAACTGCAATATATTGTTAGCGTCCTAACAAAATCAATGAAACGAATTTGTGTCCTAATACACTTACAATACGTACTAAGTTTAAATGCGATTAATTCAATAGAACATTGTGATTCCTTTACACCTATATCTATATAGGCACTTAAGTAAACACCTAATAATATCTTAAATTTTATTTATTTTAAATATGACGTTTAAATAAATTTACATTTATTGTCATTAAATAAATAAAATGCACGTACAGGAATCGTGGGTACAAAGAGTAATTAAACTTAATCGTAATATTTGTTCGTAATAATCATTTATTCAAAAACCGTCTTTAAGTTCTAGTACATAAGAGCTACTTTTTAAAGCTATAAACGTAGCTATCTTAAATTAAAGCATGGACACCATATGTTTATTGGCAAAGATTGGCGAACTGTTTTAATAGATTAAGTTCTATTTTAATATTGTTTTCTAATGCGTACAAGTGATTCACTTGTTGGCCCACGTCCTATGATGTTTGCCATTTAAAAAAGGACTTAATAAATTAACAAATAAGGTATATTTTCAAATAACTCTAGATTATACTTGGATTTTTAATCTTGATCATTTTAGTAGGTCGTGGGCCACAAATGAGTATGAGAACAAACAATGCTGAGCAAATATAACTACAAGCTACATACTAACAACATCAATAGCAACAAAATATGAACAAACGCTACTTGAAGGCGAAACATTAAAAAAAAAACATTTATATGCATAAATATAACATACTCATGCTTCGAAAGTAGCATGTCGTGTATATTGAAATACCCACATTTTTGGGTACAATTGTCAAAAGCATGGCATGGAGCAGTATTGAGCCTCAAAAGTTTCGTAAATCAACGCATTTCAGATGAAAATTACGGGCCCAAAAGTAGCAATGTTCCCACTAGATGGCGATGAACTCAACATTTTTTTTTTATATAACATAAACAAGTGCTTGACTGCAATCCCACCTGATGGTAAGCAGTGATGCAATCTTTGATGGTGAGGCGCACTAGTTTATTAAGAAGGCCCTTCTTGACTCGTCTCTCGTCAATCTGAGCATGTTATAAAAGCTTTTTGGGCCATCCAACGCAATGTTTGATAAAGAGCCAACGCGACAACGCAAAACAAATAGATAATACTTGAAAGCTCTGTTACAATTCGGTAATTCGTCATTCACTCAAATATTTCACAAAATCACTTGCAGGAAAAAAGTCCATCAAAATCAGGCTGATTTTGAGGCAATAATCTGATCAAGTTCAATAAAGTGGAATGCCCGATTTCCGCGAATACCATTTCCTCTCGTACACTAAAAACCAAAGAAACTAAAACTATTGAGATCAACGCCATCTATCATCGGGAATATAACCACATTCAGACCCGTACTTGTCACCTAAAGACCATAAATGACTTAGCACATATCACATGCTTAATCAAAAAGAAACTTAACTCACAAAAAAAGGGTATTTGAAAATTGAACCTTATTTCTGGCACGTAAGGTCTCAGATTCAAATATCCTCTTTTTGAGTTAGGCTTCTTCTTGATTAAGTATGTGAATTATTTTAAAACAAATCTCAGATCTATAGAGTCTTTATGTCTTGTTGATTACAGCCAATTATAATTACATTATAATAAGCCTGTGAACCTTAATCTTTGTCTGTTTTTAAAGCTTGCGGCAATAAGGTTCGGTGGGTCAATATGCCTCATTGTTTAAACTGAAATACATTACCTGGGGGTAAATATGACACATCGAGTTTTAGGAGACTATCGCTCAGGTATCAGTGAGTAATAATGATCTAGATTTACTATTCCAAATAATCAAATAAGTTTAGGTGACAAATTAAATTTGGCACGCCACAGTCACGGTGATTAATCGCTTCTTTGAAGAGTGGCAAGAGGCACACAGTGGATAGGCAACATGGCGTTAATCAGTAAAAGTCTGACACTTCCTCTGTCTTCCTCCGTCTCCACCCATAGCGGGAAGATATACTATTAAAAACCAAAAGTATCAAGATGCATGTGTAGGTATACATACTGTATATGGATGGAGACCAGTAACCGTACGATTAAGCACATAGAAATAGGAATATGGTTGACACCGAGTCCCCCATAGATCGAAGGCAACGAAGGAACGGGGTAGGGGTTTAGTCAGTAAGAGTCTGACACGCCCTCCCGCTCCGCCCAAGGGCGGGAGAAGTCATTCTGATGATTCCCCTACCAGAAAAAAAAAACAACATAGAAATAGGAATATGCACGGAATAGGTACATATAGGTACAACTGAGAAACAACCTAACATTGTTTTGCAGAAATTTCATAGTGTCAACTGTAATGTATACGTCAATGAAAGGGAGAGATCCGGTAACGACTGCTTTAGTAACATTTATAACCTAGGGTAGGTTATGGGTAAAATTAAGCACTACCTACAAGCTTCCCTGACTTTTCCACAACTTTCCCTGACTTTCTAGAAAGTGGACCTTGATGTGTAAATGTTAAACCAATTGGCAAACTATATACATATACAGGTAAGTAATTAGGTAATTTATTTACGTGGAGATATCAGAATTTTTACTGACGTTTATCTAAAACTCGGTGTGTCATATTCACGGCCGGATATTGCAGTGTAATCAAAAGTGCGTGTATGTGTGGTCGACTTCTACAATCAAATGAAGATCAATGAATAGATTTGGTGATGATTCTCGATTGTTTGTCAACAACATTGTGCGTCTCGGTATTCATCGGTAGACTGAGACATTGTTTATTTCTACTATGAGAAACAATTTGTTAAAATGTCTGGAATATTTTTGATAAATTTCTTTATTTGTTGATAAATATAATTATTTTCTGATAAATATCATTATTTCTCGATAAATATCATTATTTTCTGATAAATATCTTTATTTTTCGATAAATATCTTTATGTCACGACAAATATCTTTATTTATCGAAAAATATCTGTCTTTAAAGACAATTATTTTTCGATAAATATCTTCATTTTTTGATAAATATCGTAATTGACTTTTATAAAAAGTAGTTTTTAAAATGCAGTAGTGAAGAAAAAAAAGATTGAATGACCAAACAATCGAGAACCATTTAGGCTACCATATATGTTAAGGATGACTTTCAGTTTCTTGGCCTCAGTCAGTTAATTTCAGTACACACAGTTGACAGTTGTCTTCACAGAGAGACACGTCATTGAGATTCAAGATGCAAATACTAGCACAAGGAGGTACGAATTTTATTATAGAGCGTATTCAGTAAAATATACTTAGAGAGATTTGGAAGAAAGAAAGGGATGCTCTTAGTCCAGCTGTGGAACCGAACAGGCTGTACAGATATGGAAATAAAAATACTGGGGAGTTTTATAAAATTTAAACAGAATGCCATTTTTCATATTTAGACATAAGAGCATGGCATCAAGATGGTGCTTAGAAATCTATTAAAACCTTTATAGAATCGTGTCTAGCGATACTTTATCCAGGGAGTTTGTTTCTGTTTGACTGAACAGGATGTTAAATGTGACCGGGCAAAGTGGAGGAAGCTCAGTCGGAAGGCGGACCCAGCAATAGCCGGGATTAAAGCCAGGTGAAAGAAAAAAATATTCCTTAAGGAGTATTTCCTACTGGCATGCGGGCGAAACCGCTGACAGAACCTCATAAAGAAGGAAGAAGAAGACACAGAATTAATCGAAACTGAGCAAGTCACACCTTTCCATACACGGCAGCCGTATAAAACCTTAACCTATCTAAGAAACCATTGCGATGCTCACTTGTTGTCTATTCCCCTCCTGGCAGACGACGTACTCGGTGAGCGTGACGTCGGCCGCGCCGCCCGACTCCAGCGGGATCGGGTTCGCTCGGAAGTGTTCGAGCATGTCGTGCACGTTCGGGAACCAGAGGTGTTGTACCCGGCACTGCCCGGTTTCGCTTAGGGTCATGCGTAAGTGTTTGGCGCGGCCCTGTGGAGGGAGGGTTACAGTTAATTATGATAAAGGTATTTAGCAAAAAACAATGGGACAAGAAAAAAAAATACCATGACTTTACCCACAGAGGTGACGTTCCACGTTGACGGTAAAGCAAAAAATGCGTCCAAAATGTAGTATAATATTTTCAAAGAATATTTGAAAATATTATACTACATTTTTACCCAGGAATATTCTTTTTACATTTTTTTTTATATGGTATAAAATGTAATTAAAACTTAATTTGTCTCCTGCATCAAAGATAGATAGGTTAAAGGTTATGACGCCTAAAAGGTAAGAAGAGTATTGTTTTTCGTCATTTTCTTTCTGCTAAGAACACAAGGTAGGTTCTGTCTGCCGCTATGACTTACTTGACTTAAGATCCTATATCCCCTAGCTGGGGCAGAGGGCGTCAACAGTAGTCACCCAACGCGAGCGGTCTTGCGCTTTATGCTTGACCTCGCTCCACGTCAGTCCGATGTCTTTCGCTTCAGCCAAAACGGTGCGTCGCCAGGTCTGCCGAGGACGGCCACGCTTCCGTTTCCCTTGGGGATTCCAGTCCAGTGCCTGTTTAGGTATATGATTGGAATCCCTCCTAAGCGTGTGACCAATCCAACTCCACTTGCGACGCTTGATCTGGTGGTCGATCGGGCTTTCGCGGCATTTCTCCAACAGCTCTACGTTAGAGATGGTCTCGGGCCAGTAAATCCCGAGGATACGGCGAAGGCATCGATTCACGAAAACCTGGATTTGTCGTGAGATCTCCTTTGTCACCTTCCACGTTTCGCACCCGTAAAGCAGCACGGATTTGACGTTTGACCTGAAGATTTTTAGCTTAACTCTTCGAGTCAATTTCCGTGATTGCCAAACCGGTCTCAGCTGTGCAAAGGTACCGCGGGCTTTAAAAATTCGAGAAGCGACGTCTTCTTCAGTTCCACCAGTTTCCGCCACGACACTTCCGAGGTACGTGAATTTCTGGACGCGTTCCACTGCCTCAGTGCCGATTAGCAGCGGCGCAGCATTAATCACCCCTGTACGCATCTCCTGGGTCTTCCGCGAGTTAATTTTAAGTCCAGTTTTCGCTGCCTCCTGACGCAGGTCGTTCAATTTTGCTTGCATGTCGGCGTGCGTATGACTTAGCAGGCATAGGTCATCGGCGTAGTCCAAATCTTCTAAAACGCTGGACAATCCCCACTCTATCCCGCGGCGCCTCTCATTGAAGACGCGAAGCAAAATTCCGTCAAGAACGACTATAAAGAGAAGAGGCGAGAGGAGGCAACCCTGACGAACACCCGCGTGCACTGCGATGTCCTCCGAGATGAGGCCGTCGTGAACCACTCTGCAGGAATATTTCCGATATATGCTCTGTAATAAGCGGACCAATTTTGGTGGTACTCCCATTTCCAGCAGGCGAGACCAAATGCTGGACCACTTCAACGTATCGAAGGCTTTTTCAAAGTCCACAAAAGTGAGATATATCTCCCTTTGCCATTCTGATGCCTGTTCGAGAATTATACGCAGAGTGTTAATTTGGTCCGTGCAAGAACGACTCAAACGGAAACCAGCCTGCTCCTTGCGTAGTAAGGGTTCCAGGGCCCTCGATAGCCTATCCAAGATTATCCTGCAGAAGACTTTAGAGGGAATTGACAGCAGTGCAATGCCTCTCCACTGCCGCTATACAGCCTATAAATTAGCTGGTTGGTGCCAAGTTTACAGCAGAGCCATATTCAAAAGAATCTGAAGTGGAAATAATTATCTCCCATCGAAATCATAAAGCCATAACGCAGACTTCACCATAGCTTTTCGACCGACCAACGACTGTCCATAAAACAAAGCACTTACCTACACAAAACCATACTTCAAACCCTCACCTGAAAATTAAAGGTGAGCACATACTCCCCGCGGCGGGTCTCGCTCTGGCGCACGAGGTAGCAGCCGTGGCCGGCCGCGCCGCCGGCGAGCACGCACGCCGCCGCCGCCGCGCGCGCCAGCGTGCCGTGGAACCAAGGCCACTCGGCGAGCGACACCCGCGAGGATGACTCGCAGGCTTCTTCTGCTATTGAACCTGAGAGTTGAGGAGGATAATGGTTATTAGAACAAGTATTAGCGTATGTTAGAGGAGGAGCTCGTGGCTAGATAATAACAGCCGCACGGATCGATCTTCAAGGTTAAGCAACGCTTGCCAAAGTTGGTCTGTGGACGGGTGGCCATCTTAACATAACGAGTTTTCTCCGTGCCACGGAAAGCACGTTAAGCCGTAGGTCCCGGCTGTCATTTGAAGATCTTTGGTTGGCAGTCGTTACGGATAATCAGAAGCCAGTAACTCTGACTCTAGTCTTGCCATGAAGTACCGTGTTACCCCAGTTAATGGGTTGTCGAGGTCTGTTAGGCAGCCAGTCCTCGTAAAATACTGTCAGCTAAATCCGGCTTAACTGGAAGCAGACCCCAATATAGTTGGGAAAAGGCTAGGCAGATGATGATGAGAGTTTGAGCTTCCTCCTAAGAAGGATAGTTAAAGATTTGGTAAGCTTGCTGGAAGATACCTACATTGCAGCATGGGGAAGGTGTATGTCCAGTACGGATAAAGAGAACGGTTTCTTAAAGACGTTACAGGCACAAATTGGTAAAACGCAACAAATGCTGTTTACCTAAGTTTTTTTGATTAGGTACCTAACTAAGGTCAAACGAACGAGAAACCAGAATTTTAGAGATACCATGCTCCTGGAAGACAGATCAACTGAAAGACTCGGTTGGGTTTTATTTTGTAAATCTGACACGCCTTTTCGCTGCGCCCTAGAGAGGGAGAACTCATAGTACGATTTCCCAGCTCAAAACCAAAGGTGAACACAATTAGGATGACGCTCAAGTTTTCATTCAAATTCAACAGAAATTTACTACAAGTAAAAATGAGAAAGACTAGCAGACACAATCACTACGAAACACATACTTAACATCATCAAATCAATTTAATTAACGTGATATTTTCTTTCGTTCAGACGTAGTTGACCTTGCGTCTACGTCTTCACACCTTATTCAAATAGCCACACGATACAATGAGATACAAATCGTAAACTATAGTTTCACGCGCAGTTGTAGACAATAGACTGATGGCATACTACAAGACTACGAGATGACTATGTGTATCAATGAATAGGTCTATCAATGAGTCGATACTGTGTTTGTTTTTTAGAGTAGGTAAATAAATAGTGTTTGCTAATGCCTGGGTTTGTTCATCAGTTGTTTTTTGTGAGTCAAGTTGTTGAGTGTCTGGTTGGCGGTGTTCCCACAGGTTAGTTTTTAGAAAATATATACGGAAAATTGGGTAGTGGGCTAATTTTTGTAATAAAAATATTTGTTTGTAAAAAACACGGTAGGTATAATAAGGTGTTACAATACAAAATGATACCGAATTAAGTAAGTTCTGATGGCAGGGGAACTACCATATAACAAATGAACCCTGAAAAAGGAGACACAACAGGGTACGCGCATACAAAGATGATCCCCCTTTCTTCCTCATACGAATACGCCCTTTGGAGTGCCAGGATTGTGGACTCTTTCGGAGCCTAACTACATAGTTATCACTAATTGAATCAAATAAAAAAGTGAAAAAAGTGCCTTAATATGTAAAACTAGCTGCTGCCAGCGGTTTTATACGCGTGATGGTGACCACCGGGATAAAAAGTATCCTCTGTGCTACTCCAGGTCATGGTCTAACCGTGTACCAAGTTTCATCGAAATCCATTCGGTAGTTTTTGCGTGAAAGAGTAACAAACATCTCAACTCTCTCAACTCTTATAATATTAGAAGGATAATATTAAAGTACTTTTTGACGACTCTTAATTAAAACAGTAACCATACCTAATTCAGCCTCTTCAGGGGTATCAGTAGCTAGGTCAAGGTTACTAGTGCTGGCGGGCAGGTCCCGCCTGGGCGGCAGGTCCGGAGGGGCCGGCTCGGGCATGCCCGGCAGCGCGTCGGGCGGCGGCTGCGTGGTCGGCGGCGAGCGCATGCAGTACTTGATCGTGGCCAGCCACGACTTCATGTCGTCCACATCCGCCGCTTCTATTACGTATTCCATGTTGTTGTCGGCCTGGAATCATAATAAAAATATTATATTATACTGGTGTTAAACTAGTTTGTCACCCTGAAACAGTGCGACGGGGTCGCGGCAGACCACGAAGGAGATGGCGCGACGAATTGGATAGATTCCACCAGAACTGCCAAGAGGAAGCGCGGGCTCGCGAGAGATGGAAAGAGTGGAGGGAGGCCTTTGCCCAGGAGTGGGACAGAACAGGCTAACCTGATCTGACCTGACCCGACTGGTGTTACCCCAGTTAATGGGTTGTGGAGGTCTGGCAGCCGCTACTCGTAAAATACTGGTGTTCAGCTAAATCCGGCTTGAGTGGAAGCCGACCCCAATTATAATAGGGTTGGGAAAAAGGCTAGGTAGATGATGATGTTGTAAAGGTGAAGGAAAACAACGTAAGGAAACCGGCATGTCCTAGAAACAAAAATTGAAAAAGACATGACTGTGACATTCATCAACCCGCACTGGGCCCGCCGCCCGCGTGGTGGTTATGGTTATGGTTATGGCCCATATCCTCTCCTAGAGAGGAGACCTGAGTCCCAGCAGTAGGAACATTATAAGGCTGATATTATGCTTTATTTTTTATGTAACCATGGATTTTCTTGCCGGTTCTTCTCCATAGGAAACAACCAATTCGACCCGTGCACTAGCTTCCCATATGTAGGTTTTATAAATAAAATAAAAAAATCTGTATGAGTCTGTATGAGTGCTAGACAATTAATAAACATACTTATTTTTTTTTTTAAATACATACATACTACAGGTGAAATGCACCTATCCACAGAAGAAATGATTGTGCTCATCACACAAACATTTGTCTCAGGTGGGAATCAAACCTAAGACCTCTGGCACAGCAGTCAGTGTCAATAACCACTAGACTAACAGGGCAGTCAATTCGGCTGGTGTTGTTAGGTTTTAGTGCAATGTTGACAGCTAGCAGTAAGGTTAGGTAGCAGCGACGTAGGTGAGGTTTCACCTTTAACCTATCAATACCCGCGAAACGAGACACAATAGTAAGACAATAACAGTGCGGTCCTATGAGACCGGTCGGGGATTCATGAATTAACACAACAGAATGATGAAATGCACTAAATTAATTACGGCGTATAGGTAGTGTGTGGTTGAGGTGTGGTGTGGATAAGGATGTTAACAGGTTTTTATCACTGTTACTTAAATTAGGAATGTAATGTTTCCTTTGGGGCAGTGATTACTAATGCCATGCATAAATATGAAAGATTGGCTGGGTAAGTGTCTCACTGCTGTGCTATGGTACAATATTATATTTCTTTGTAGAAAATATATTTATGTTTGAGTTAAAGTCCTATCTTTTTGTAAACAAACCCACAAGGAAATCAGAAGAAAATTATTAGACATGGATTTACAGGAAAACCACACCTCTCTTTTTCCTTGCAATTAAATGGATTACATGTAGGAAATAAAATATTTTTACTTTGTCAGGGTTGCTTAATTTATATAAAAATCTATTTTATCTACAAATGTTGAGCAGGATAACTACATAATAAAAAGCAATTTCCAATAGATAGACTCAGGGAACTAAATCAAATAATGTATGAGTATTTTTTTTTTTTAACATCACATAAACATTTTCCTTTAGCTTTGCTCCATGGCATTTGCCACAAAAACTATGCCAGCATACAGCAGTAATCAAGGATAAGAAATATCCTTAAAGAAGGTATTCAGAAATAGTACAGCTTTCTATTAATTAACCTATCACATACCCGCAAAACGAGTCACAATAGTAAAACAATAACAGCGCGGTGCGGTCTCATAGGACCGGTCGGGGATTCATGAATTAGTTTAAAAAGTGAATTCATTTTAATGTAGTTAAAATTAAAAATGTAATTAAATTAAAAATAACTAAATACATGCAAACAGATAAAATCAGCTTTTTGTTTAATTCATGAATCCTCAACCGGTCTCATAGTACTGCGCTGTTATTGTCTTACTATTGTGTCTCGTTTCGCGGGTATTGATAGGTTAAATAATTATAAAATAAAGTCCCCCTCTGTATGTAGGTCTCTTGGCAATAAATTTAAAAAGAGCCGAGTGAATTGTCATGCGGTTTTCACCAATAGACATGAGGATGATTCATGAGGAAGTTTCAGGTGTATAAATGTATTAAACACATACTCCTGTATTTAGCAGCATATAATTATAGTAGAGGTAGGCTGACAATGTCAAAGATTCCTAACATCTGTGTGTAGATGGATCAATGGAAGATTTATATACTTATGTATATACTCCACAACTTTCACATGACACCATCTAGTCCCAAGCTAAGCAGAGCTTGTGTTATGGGTACTAGACAACTGATAAACATACTTTTATATTTCTAAAAACATACTTATTATAGATAAATTACACCCAGACACAGAACAAATGATCGTGCTCATCACACAAACATTTGTCCTGGGTGGGAATCGAACCCACAACCTCCGGCATAGGCCAGTCAAAGATTATATGATTTTGTAAAATTTGCAATAGTAAAATAAATATTCTACAGCAGATTCTTTGAAATAGAGCATAGTCAATATCATTTTACCTGTGTATGGTGTACAACAAGTCGTACAATGGGATTTCCTATGTGAAACTAGTAATTCATTTTATAAGGAACTCCTGTTGTTTTTTTACTTTTAGCTATAAGACTGCCCATTTGTATTAATTTTAAGCTCCTATTTATTTACTAGGGATAAAAAGTAATACAATATAATCACCCATTGTTATTAATTTTAAGCTCCTATTGTAATTTTTTTATGGTGTACAATAATAACTATCAATCTTTACTGGTATTCAGCTTAAACCGGCTTGACTGGAAGCCAACCCCAATATAGATGGGAAAAGGCTCTAGGCAGATGATGATGAATAACTATCAATCTTGAAACTTTTTCTCATTTGGAGACCTATTCGTTTTAGACTATTTATTATTATTACTACGACTACTTTTGATAATAATGTGTTGTATTCTTTCCTTCATTTCTATATAATTTGTGAATGCCAGTGTTCGAGGAGTATTCAACAAGTTAAATGTCAAATTTTTCATATTGCTAGTCATTATTAGGAGCTGTGAATGACTGTTCTTATTGGTTTTTATGAGTAGATTAGAAGTTTTTCAACTTCATCCATGTGGTACTCAAAAATTAACTATCATAATTAACATCAAGTGGTCCTGTGTAATATTAGCTAAATTTGTCACCTGAATGTCAGCATTGTTACTATGTAATAAATATAATTTCTAGGGTTGCTGGAATGTTCAAGAAAAGTAAATTTTACTGCAGTGGTCTATCATTGCGGTCTGCGTGAGACTGCAAAAGGGTGGTTGTGACCCTTTTGCAGTGGTCACAGGTGAAAAAAATTTAAAACAATATCACAATAGATATAGAGCACTAGTTGCAGCCAGCAGCTTTTCCCACACAATTTTTAGACAATTATCCCAAGGGAACATCCTGCTGGGATAAAAAGTATCCTATGAGGTATTCTAGGACATGGTCTACTTGTGTAACAACTTTCATTGAAATCAGTTCCACAGTTAGAGAGTAAAGAAGGAACAAACATGCACACAATCATACAAACATAATAAAAATATTAATAGTGTGATATAATTTATAATGTTCTTCAAGGAGTTTGAAACAGGAAAATCTTAACAAATAACATAATTATGAACTTTAATGTTACTTGTAGTACCATTTACAAATAGCCTATTAAAGTAGGAATTATAAATGTAAATAAATGTTATCATTATTGTTGGTACAATAAATTATTTTTTCTCGCTTCAACTAGTTGACAAGCTAAGAAGCAATTTTATGACTGGTAACTTTAAGATAAGTATAATGAAATAATTACCTTCAATACAAAAGTATTTTCATGGTCAGGCATCTCCAACGCAGTTGTTTCCCGAGCCTCCGATATGAGGAAACAGAATACTCCACTGCGAGGCTTCTGTGCCTTCGGAGGAGAGTAGAACTCCAGCATATATCCGCCCACTGTCTTCACTAACGCTAGCCTGCATCGCTCCCACTTCTGAGGGCCTCCTGGCTGCTCCAGGCTCTCAGGAGTTAAATAATTTACCAACCCTTCCTTCCTACACTCTACTACTATTTTAGCTAATTTAGTCTTGTTGTGTTTGTTCAGATTTGATGAGAGTTCCACCTCGTCCGAGTGTTGCTTGTGAAACAACCCTTTTCCACGTCTCAGACCCTTGAAAGATAACCTTCGGAAAAATGGCTTGTGTTGCGTTTTTGGCGAGTCCGTATCCTCTGAGTAGTCGCTCTCATCGTGTCCCGTGTGCGTGCCATTAGGAAGCTTGTGTAAAGCTTTTAGTTTCCCGATTTCATACTCGAATTGTTCCGAAAAACATTCAACGAATTTCTTCAGCAGGTCCTTGTGAGTGGGCTGCGGGCGGACCGCGGGGTCGTTGGCGCCAGTCTGTACGTACTGCAGGCAAGCCTTGGCGAAGTCCTGAGCGGCGTCTTTGGCCTGACGCTCGCAGAACTCGACCCATCCGTCGGGATCGCCGTCGGACGGGCCCGCCATGGCAAGCAATTTCTTTAACAGCTCCACTTGGAAGGCGGATATTTAATACACCACATTAAACACTAAAACTAAACAATGACGATTCACTATTTTTCGGCTTATTACCGAGTTTCATGCCAATTTTGTAATCAAAATAAATTTCACGATGCTATCACAAGTTTTCTCGCGAAAACAAGTTTTGTTGCCATACGCGAAAAATAATGAATTTGTTTCGGTTTGTTTGTTCTCTGTCTAATATTGTAGTAAAAAAGAAATATGTCTAAACTTTTATTTTATAATGCAAATTTAATTATCGTTAATTTTAATTTAGTTTAATTTTAATATATTATCATCATTTTTATTTATGTTAGTGTAACCTAAACTACATTTCGCTAGATGGCAGCACTAATCTTTAAAAGTTTTTTATAGAAGAAACGAGATGGCGTGAATTTAAATAGTTCGTATCATCAAATGTAGATGGCGTTCTTTAAAAATAGTTAACGTATTGCAATATAGATGGCGCTATTAAATCGCATTATTGAACGGTACCGTAAAATGGGGTGAATAGGGACAAAATCGAACTTGTCACTGAAATTAATCGATGTTGTAGGACGAATGCAATATTGATAACTCTTTCCAAGGGTTTCCGGCAGTTAATACTTTTCGTAAATGTTAAAAATATCCCCAGAATTAGTCAAAATTTAGATATTTTAACAAAAATATAGGCTGTCCCTATTCATACTTGAAGTGGGGTGACCTGGGACGAGACATGGGTAACTTGGGATAAACTAGTAGGGTTGTCTCACGATAATTACGGAGTAATAGCGCCACATACAAACCAAACAAAAAACTTTTTTAAATCATACAAGTTCGTACCTATGTATCTCTTATTATTTCTCATTAGTTCGCCTTGTGCGCATGCTTGTATATAAGTTTAAAATAAATAAAATGAAAATGCCTTATTTTAATAAAAAGTGAAATCCTGCAAAACAATGCAATAAAATGTTCAATTCATGATGTAGCAGCCCTTGACCCTATTCAAACTTTACCGTTCCTAATTAACTTTCATACGTCCCTATTTACCAAGTATAGGCGACTCTATTTGTACTTTAGCCATCCCTTGTCACCCCGTTACCGTATTTATTCACCTCGAAAAAAATAAACAATCCCAGAGGTTCTAAAGAAAACGATTTAAACAAAAACTATGTAAAATCTAGACTTAACTCTTTTTGTGTAGCTTCTTAAAGATATTATATCGTCGTTGGCTAACTCCACACGTTTTCAAAAAAACTAGAATTTCCAAAAACTGTCAACTTAACGTTTGAATCCCCGACCGGTCCACTATGAGACCGCGCTGTTATTGTTTTACTATTGTGTCTCGTTTCGCGGGTATCTGAGTAATTAAGGAACAATACCGCAACCTCACATCTACAGTCTTATTTGAAAGAAGATTTTTGACACTTTTTACTAACTTCACAACGCTTCGGTGCTGTCACCTGTCAGTTAGAAGATAATATAATCTACTTTTAGAAGAAAAAGAAGGTAGCAATTGGAAGTTCTTGTTTTTTTATTTTGTGGCTTCGAAACTAGATTCCTCGATTTGACCCTTTTCACTCCTGAGTCCTTATTCACCCCGTTTTACGGTACCTAATTGATATCGAAAACGAGTTCGAAACCTTTAATTTGGTTTATCTGAATAGGAACCGTGATTAGTTTGATTTGCTATTCTGGATATATGCATGAGAGGGAGGTTCCCTGCGCACAAAAAGGTACCCACCTATCTAAGCTTCTGGGGATTTCGATAAAATTTCCGATTAAAACGAATTAACGGAACCGAAAGGGGAATCGAAAGTGCAAAATCAACCCGAAGTTCCAAACTTTCAGAACCATGGAACCTTCGTATCATCTCTGATCTGGACACCTAATACATGACAGGAATAGACAATTGACTGATGTGACCTAAGCATGATTGATTAACGCATGCACCTAAAATGCAGTGTGTCAAAATTTCCGAATTTTCACGTTAGATACTGCGTGAGTTGACAAGTAGACAATATTAAATGGTGTGTATTTAATATTATCTACTCTGTGTAATTTAATTCTTACTTGTCTGAAAAGTATCTTCCCTAACACAGATACAAGACATTTAATTAAGTATATTTCTCTTTTTTTACACTGTCTTCTTTTAAATCAATACACTTTACCCAGTGCGACCGGCCCAATGAGACCGGTCCCATTCATGAATTAATCATGCAAAAACGGCTGAACGGATTTGGATAAAATTTGGCATGCATATGGCTTGTGAGATGAAAAAGAACATAGGCTACCTTTTATCCCGATTCTTTTTTTTTTTTTTTTGTTTATCTTATGTGTAGTTTTGAAAAAATCCAATAGATGGCGCTGCCTGTGCAGTTGACTCCCGGAATAAAAGGGGAAAAAAAGGACCCAATTCTGAAGTCTTCGCAGACAAAGTTGCGGGTAGAAGCTAGTAATAAATAATTTTATTTCAGGGAACAGTACCAGTGATGATGATGAACGGTACCCAAATTACAAATACTGAATCGAAAAAGAAAACCTTGTGCAAAATTTCACGCTCCTAGGTCGTAGCTATCAGGACACACAGACCCCGGCAGGGCATTCCACTCTTTAGCTGTCCGCATAATAAATGTATTGCCAAAACGCTTTATAGTATGTGTGGGATGTTCACCATGTATCGGTGGCGCATTGTTGTCAGTCTAGTGGTCCGATGTTGAAACGGGCTTGGAGGAATTAAATTATGCAATTCCTGTGCACACTCTCCGACATAAAAACGAGAAAATACCCGACAGGCTAGCAACTCGTCGTAAATGCTCAAGACTTTGAAGTTTCGACGAGCGCATCATTATCGATGATCTTCTTGACTCGCTTCTCAATCGACTTTAAGTGCTAAGTGCTGTATGAAGTTATACAATGTGTAACGCTAAATTCGCAAAAACTCAGACACCCCAAATGATTTTTAATTCAATGTACATAATTCTGTGAGAAAAATTGAAAAAAAAAATGAAATAAGAACAATTATTATTATTACTCCCGTGTGTGTGTGTGTGACGAGTGGAACACGTCCAGAAATTCACGTACCTCGGAAGCGTCGTGGCGGAAACTGGTGGAACTGAAGAAGACGTCGCTTCTCGAATCGCCAAAGCCCGCGGTACCTTTGCACAGCTGAGACCGGTTTGGCAATCACGGAAATTGACTCGAAGAGTTAAGCTAAAAATCTTCAGGTCAAACGTCAAATCCGTGCTGCTTTACGGGTGCGAAACGTGGAAGGTGACAAAGGAGATCTCACGACAAATCCAGGTTTTCGATGCCTTCGCCGTATCCTCGGAATTTACTGGCCCGAGACCATCTCTAACGTAGAGCTGTTGGAGAAATGCCGCGAAAGCCCGATCGACCACCAGATCAAGCGTCGCAAGTGGAGTTGGATTGGTCACACGCTTAGGAGGGATTCCAATCATATACCTAAACAGGCACTGGACTGGAATCCCCAAGGGAAACGGAAGCGTGGCCGTCCTCGGCAGACCTGGCGACGCACCGTTTTGGCTGAAGCGAAAGACATCGGACTGACGTGGAGCGACGTTAAGCATAAAGCGCAAGACCGCTCGCGTTGGGTGACTACTGTTGACGCCCTCTGATATAGGATCTTAAATAGTAAGTAAAGTAAAGTAAACAGACAACCATTTTTGTCTGTTTACTTATTTTGGCGGGATTGCGCACGTGATAGATTGAGCTATTAATAAATAGGTAGAGTAACATTAATAATGAACATTTTTCTTTTAAATGAGACCTATAGGTATTAAAAAGTAGTTCAATAGATGCTCTTCCTTGTTCTGATCAAACTTTTTTTCAGGTTTTCGCATTTAAAGTTGTATAGGTAGTAGTAAACACGTATAATCCTAAAGTGAGCCTACACAATACAAATGTCTGCAATATTTTCAAATGCAAATGCTAACCAAATAGTATAAGCGCGTGGTTGTAGTGTAGATCGGGACACGGGTCCAGTAGAGTAATAAAATTGTGGTTAGCCCTATATCTGATGCCGAACTATGTTCAGAACTAGCATTACGGTACAGCATCTGAACCCCTGAAGCTGGGTCTGCAAGTACGAGCTCAAAAATTAAATCTAGGTAAGTATTATACTAATAGGAAGTCTGCCATTTTGCCGAAAAGAATTTGCCCGATTTTCATTACCCAAAGCAATTTTCGAAATTTTTTATTTTACCAATGCAATATTTGGAAAAACTTTAGTTCGAAAATTTTCATTTGGTCGAATTTTTACTTCGGCAGAATATTACCTAGAATAATTTCAACGAATAATAAAAACGAACTGCTACCAGAACTATAGGTTAGGTTAGGTTAGAGTAGTGAACAAACCACAAGCCAGAAGCATATTTTTATATGTAAAACCAGAAACAGTAAACTGAAGATACCAAAATTTGGCTAATTTTATTTTGGGTAAAATATGTTATACCAACTGAAATGTTTGACTACATAAAAATTGGTAAAAGAACTAGTTGGTAAGCAAATTATTGCTGAAACGTTAACTTGCCAAACATTAGGTTTGCGTAACATTTATTTGTGAAGAGTTTATTTGCTAAGTAATAATTTGGCAAATGAAATTATGCGAAAAATTGTTTCGGAAACAAGGGAGACCCATACTAATATTATAAAGCTGAAGAGTTTGTTTGTTTGAACGCGCTAATCTCAGGAACTACTGGTCCGATTTGAAAAATTCTATCAGTGTTAGATAGCCCATTTATCAAGGAAAGCTATGGGCTATATATCATCGCGCTAAGACCAAAAGGAGTGGAGGACTAATAAAGAATGTTTCAAAATCGGGGGATTTGGTTCCTATTGAGGGCTTCCGCTGCGCGCGTGCGCTGCGTAAACGGTTAAAGTTTCGCAAAAATCATGTATCATTAAATCCAATTAGTTTATTGCAAACATGTTGTATAGTTAAGATATATACATGATAGAATTGTTTCTCTATAAAAGTTCAAAAAAAAAGTCCGCGACAGTATTGGTCTATTCTATAAGGTTCATCATCTCAGCCGCAAGACGTCCACTGCTGGACTCCCCCAAGGTATCCCATCTTATAAGGTTAGCTCACTATAACCTTTTTATGTTTACCAAATTTGTTTAAAAATAATGCATTATTTGCGAAGGTGTTTTTTATAAACATGATATTAATCCTTATCTAAATAAATACTTTATTCATCACAAGTATTTAATTTAAAACAAAAATTGCCCTAAACATCATTCGATTCAAATGGATATCTTAGGAGATATCGCAGTTTTAAAATAACATCACAGCAAAATAATGATCGAGTAATGGTTAAAGTTAGCGTTAGCCCAAAGTAACAATTCCTCGCGGACGAAGTCACGGGCGGAAGCCAGTGGTATATATGTGAATATTACATCATCTGCCTAGCCTTTTCCCAACTATATTGGGGTCGGCTTCCAGTCAAGCCGGATTTAGCTGAATACCAGTATTTTACGAGGAACGGCTGCCTACCAGACCTCCACAACCCATTAACTGGGGTAACACGGTACTTCATGGCAAGACTGGAGTCAGATTTACTGGCTTCTGACTATCCGTAACGACTGCCAAAGATCTACAAATGACAGCCGGGACCAACGGCTTAACGTGCTTTCCGAGGCACGGAGGAAACTCGTTATGTTAAGATGGTCACCCATCCACAGACCAACCTAGGCAAGCGTTGCTTAACCTTGAAGATCAACCTGTGCGGCTGTTATTATCTAGCCACGATATATGTGAATATTACAATTTAGATAAATAGGGAAGAAAAAGAAGTTGTTGAAGGGTATAACAGTCTTCTAGGTATATAAAGAGAAATGGCGAGTGTTTGTGTAACTGAAATGTTAACGTTGAAATAAATAATTTTAAGCTATTGGATTGTCATTGGCTAGCTAGATAATAAATTGCTACCTTAATTTATAAGTACCACTAACGGCCGAAACCAATAACCTATCGATCTCCATTTTTGGCATACCTACTGGAGATTGTAAAACAAATGATACAATACAAAAATTATCATGTTTTCTGTTGTTTCATTTGTTTTTCTATCTCCGATATGTGACAGATAGGTTATTGGTTTCGGCTGTAAGTAGTGAAGTCATGCTTAACAGCAAATCCTCAGCTTGAACGTATTTTAACTTCCAAAACCATCTAGATACGGATTGTTTTAGGGTTAATTTATATAAACAGTAGATTTATTGAATGTTATTGATTTTGCTGTATTAGAAAAAACAAAAGGTTTCCCCTTTCTAGAAATAAAAACAGTTGAGTGTGATATCATCTAACAAACAGGTAATGCTCTCCGCGTGGTTAACCTTGCAAACCTGCATTGATCGACAGGCTTCATATAAAATTCCCTTTTGCTAGGTGGCAGGTAAACACAGTAAGTAACATTTACTACAGGCGATCACCTTCCAACGAAGTCAAGATGTTGCAAGTGCGGCTTCTTTGAAGTTTGTTTTACTTTTGTTGAATTTTCTCTTCGTAGACCGTAATAATATATGCCTGGTTTAAGTCAATTCAGTCACAATGGACGAGCCTGGTTTTCCTGGGGTCCTGTAGATGTCATGCATTTCCGATGGATTTATTTGTGTTTTTGGGACTTCGCCAAACTTTTTTCATCAGAGGTTTTTTTTCAGGGTTATTACGGAGTACCTACAACGATGGATGAGCGCAGACCTATTTGGAGGTTGGAAATTCTGCAGAACCTTTAGCAAATCTTCAAGTCTTTTCTTTCGTTTTCCAATTCCTAAACCTTTATCAGCATTTCGTCTACAAAAATGACCTACTTTTGGTAAATTGTAATTTACTTGTTTATATTAATTTCAGTAGGTACTTACTTAAATGACAATTTCACCTTACACTTTTTTTAGGTACCTAGGTAAGATTTATTATTTCCATCATCATCATCTCAAACGAAAAACGCCCACTGTTGGACAGTATCGCCACAACGAACGGTCATGTGCGTCTCGATCCATCTGAATCCCATCAACAAAAGTTTATTTAGTTTCACAACAAGTTCATGGCAGAAAGTACAAACTAGGTGCCCTCAGAAAATTAATAAAAACACTTCCAGCGTCCAGAAATACCCGAGGACCACTTACATGCGTCATCAGCATCAGATCTTTTCTCATAAACTCCGTCTAGCGTCGATCGTAAAGTGTGCGCGCTCGTCTCTGTCAAATTTCCAATAATCTTATTTTGGCGCGCATCAGGCACCCCGATGACAGATATATGGACGCCATCTTGCGAGCGACGCGCATGCGCCCGGCCGTTCACCTGAACCGCGACGATAGTTTTACGACATCCCTCTATATTTTGCGATGATAAAAATAATAGTAACACCTTGACCACGGAGTGAATATCGGTCAAATTGTTACGTTTTTGTTTAATACAAAGAGCGGAGTTGTTTCAGAGATTCGGTTGTGTTTTTTTAAAAGTAGAACAGCTTCTGTTGACAACAGTAGACGGAATGACAGAAGATGTCCTTGATTGATAGTTTCAATTTTCAACGAATGCTGCAAGACTCGTTTTCATTTGGATGTTCAGTACAGTTCGTCCGTTATAAGTTGGCGAGGGTGAAGTTAGGCTCTGCGAATTTTGGCGCTTGAAATATCGTACAAAAATAAAGGTTTTAAAAAATAAATGCCAATAACTGCATTTGCACTAACTTCACACTCCACCAACGCCAACTTATAACGGACTATTGTACTCTTTGAGAAAGCATTTTAGTTATGTGAAGTCTATTCATGAAGATTCTCCATAATCGAAGGCGATTTATTTGATTGATCAAGTAGCTACCTATCAACACTCCTTTGAGTGTTTTTCGCTATTAGTCATAGCTTCAGTTTTGGTTATAAAACCCCACTTGAAAAATTTACCTATCCTGTATATCTATGCAACTGTCATCTAACTTAATTTTCCTGGAATATTACAGTAATATTGAAGACTAGATATGTCTTTGTGATTTTTATGATAGATGCATATAAAACTAGCTTCTGCCAGCGACTTCACCGTGAAAGTATGTTTCCCCATACAAACTTTGGAACCCATTTCCTTTAGAGGGGGAATTTTGGATCTCAAAAATCCCCTCTTAGTGCTTGCCTGCGTCATAAAAGGAAATCTTATGAAAAATTTCACGCTCCTGTCAAAGTCTCAATAGTTCTGCTGTAGGTACTTTGATTTATGTCAGTCAGTTTCTCTTTTTATGAAATTTCCTTTGTTTCTAAACTGGACCATTGCATAAGCAACACTCAAGACTACACCTATCTCGCAGCTACCAGTTCATCTCTACTAAATCTGTGGTTCTTTCATTATTTATTTTAAAATTTTCTTTTAACATTTACGTTAATTACTTTCCTTTAAATATTATTTCTGAGAATTTTTCTTTTGAAGAGGCTGTTGGAACAGAATTAGCCGCCAGCGCACACTCTTGCGTTTACGATCTCTTCCAGTAAACAAACGCTACTGTGTCGTGTTTACAGAGAAAGTTTTGTTACAATAGGGTCGCCATGTTTTGGACACAGAATTAGGAGTATATTAGGGAATTTCAAAAGACGCTGTATAAAGGTATCTTCTGAATTTCAACACAATACTGGTTCTTCATTAAGCGAAACCGCTCTGTCATTGCCGTACTTGGATTGTCGATCCATCAAATCAAGATAACTTCAAGAGAATATATAAGTACTTAATACAAGGGAGTCCTTGAGCGTCACAAATTTTGTCTGGTGGATAATCAAGCTAAAAAGGTAATTTACAAAAGGTAGGCAAGGCAAGTAGTTTTTGAATTGAATTTCCCTCTCTAACAGAATTTACGCCCACAAGCAGTTAGGTTTCACAAAGCTACCTTTGACTTGTTTCTGCTATTAATTACTCAGATACCCGCGAAACGAGACACAATAGTAAAACAATAACAGCGCGGTCTCATAGGACCGGTTGGGGATTCAAACGTTAAGGTAGACTAGCAAAGTCGAGTTCTTAAAGCCTCAGATACACTAGGGTACAAAACGACCCCCAACATGACGCATAACGCTGCCACTTTTTTCTATTATTTACACTATTGCTTTACCGCGATCCCGTCTGATGATACAGTTATGAATCCTTTAATAGTAAGGCGCACTAGTTTATAAAGAGCCTTTTCACTCTAATCTAGAAGACACCTAAATTATAATCGGATGGGAAGACTACAGCAGGCAATTTGTTTCAGTCCTTCGACGCACGCGGTATCGACGACGGCGACGATGAGGACGACGACAAAATGCGTTGTCTGGACCATACGAGAATAGGTGTTAACACTGTAAAGGGTGGTTATGAAAACGTTAGCAAATTGTTTGTTGTGAAATAAGTGTTTTTATACCTAACATCGTATGCGTATTATGAGGAGCTCGTGGCTAAATAATAACAGCCGCACAGGTCGATCTTCAAGGTTAAGCCACGCTTGCCTAGGTTGATCTGTGGATGGGTGACCATCTTAACATAACGAGTTTCCTCCGTGCCTCGGAAAGCACGTTAAGCCGTTGGTCCCGGCTGTCATTTGGAGATCTTTGGCAGTCGTTACGGATAGTCAGAAGCCAGTAAACTTGACTCCAGTCTTGCCATGAAGTACCGTGTTACCCCAGTTAATGGGTTGTGCAGTTCTGGTAGGCAGCCGCTCCTCGTAAAATACTGGTATTCAGCTAAATCCGGCTTGACTGGAAGCCGACTCCATTATAGTTGGGAAAAGGCTAGGCAGATGATGATCGTATGCGTATTATACTCACTCCGCTCCTAAATCCATCTACTTCCCAAAATTTACCAAAAACTCTCTCTCTCTCTCACCTTACAAATTTACGGCCGAACCCAATAACCTATCTGTCACATATCGGAGATAGTAAAACAAATGATACAATACAAAAATTATACATATTTTCTGTTGTTTCATTTGTTTTTCAATCTCCGATATGTGATAGATAGGTTATTGATTTCGGCTGTTACTAGAACAATTCCAAGTTTCCAGCACCTCATAGCCCTACTACCCATCGTTTTTCTGGCAGTGCATCCGGCGCAGGAGTGGCCGCTGACAGACAAACGCTCGCAGGAAGACCGCGTCGTTAGCGTAATACATGTTTAAAAAGTCCTCCAGTCTTGCCATGAAGTACCGTGTTACCCCAGTTAATCGGTTGTGGAGGTCTGGTAGGCAGCCGCTCCTCGTAAAATACTGGTATTCAGCTAAATTTGGCTTGACTGTATAGAATATAGTTGGGGAAAGGTTAGGTAGATGATGTAGATGATGATGGCATGTTTAAAAATCTAGCTTAATTTGCCTATTACACGTCGCCCCTAAATTCCATCCATATCACAAAATTTACCAAAATCCCTCTCCAGCTTACACAAACTGACAAGAACACTCCCAACTTTCCAGCACCTCATAGCCCTACTACGCATCGTTTTTCTGGCAGTGCATCCGGCGCAGGAGTGGCCGCTGACAGACAAACGCTCGCAGGAAGACCGCGTCGTTAGCGTAATACATGTTAGAAAAGTCCTCCAGTCTTGCCATGAAGTACCGTGTTACCTCAGTTAATGGGTTGTGGAGGTCTGGTAGGCAGCCGATCCTCGTAAAATACTGGTATTCAGCTAAATCCCGCTTGACTGGAAGCCGTCCCCAATATAGTTGGGAAAACGTTAGGTAGATGATGTAGATGATGATGGCATGTTTAAAAATCTAGCATGGTTTGCGTATTACCTACACTACGCTCCTAAATTCCATCCATCTCTCAAAATTTACCAAAAAATCACTCCTTACTTACAAACTGACTAGAACTGTTCCAAGTTTCCAGCACCTCATAGCCCTAGTACGCGTCGTTTTTCTGGCAGTGCATCCGGCGCAGGAGTGGCCGCTGACGGACAAACGCTCGCAGGAAGACCGCGTCGTTAGCGCTGTCGTCGCCTCAGCACTAAACTTAAATAAAACTCGCTTGCTTGCCGAGCACGGTAGCTTTACACTGATTTTAAATTTTTCACTGCATAGATGTTTCTTGTGGAGTTTTGAGATTGTTTTGTAAATGAAAGTGCTTGGTTTGGAGCTTTTAGGCAGCCTAAATATTATTTATGTCTAATTAGCTTAAATGGCATTGTACTAGCAAATATGAGCAAAAACAAATACTTAAAATAAATTCAAAAAAATTAAGCAGCCCATACGACCGTTTCTTTTGCAAACAGTACCAAAAATCAAAAAGAAATAACAAAATTTACAAAAAATCTTTTATTTTAGAATCTACACAAAGGGTTTTTGGCTGTCTTGAGTGTTATTTAAAAGCAAGTACGACAAAGAACTTTTACTTACGGAACAAAAAATAAGTAAAACAAAATGACAAATAAAAAAAAATCTTTGAGCTTTGAATTTGAACAAAGTGTTTTTAGATCGATTTGCGTTTTTTTAAAAAGCAAATACGACAAATAACGTTTAAACACGAAAACATAAATAAATAGTTTTTGAAATTACCTAAGTACAAACAGAATTAGGATAGAAATCACATTAGTAGTTACAGTAATTTGAAACTGTAAATAACTTATTAGTTTTCCCAGAACAATTCAGCATTCAGAAAGCCCAAGAATTAATCTCTTTAGCTTCGTTTTGGAACAAATTGTATCCAAGAATATTCGTGTAACGACCTAGACTCGTCGCGTGCGCACGGTCGCACAATTCGATGAACCTGCGACTAGGCTCGGTCGCTCATAGTCGAGACTAGTACATCTGACAAATGACCCGTTGCCACACCACACATTAATTCTTTGCATTCAATACCCAAATAGACTGCTACATTAAACAACCTATTAACTGGTGATTTGTTTTATTTTTTAACCGAACTGTTTCTCAGCAAGCGTGGGATGATCTTCTCACACAACGAAACTCCACCTATTATAAGCTCATCTCTTTCACACTCCCCATTTTAGCCCTCGTTAGAGCGAGACAACGATAGGTAAGTCACGCCTACATTTTAAAAAAGCTTTTCTCCTAACAGAAAATATTAACAAAATATCTAATAACACAGATAATAGTATAAAATATTATGAATTATTATGTTGTTATGTTTCGGTCAGATATCATTCGACAGGATTGTTTCGAATAAAAAACTAATGTGATAATAAAAATAAATTAGGTCTGCAAGATATTTTTATAAATATTCGACAGCTACATGATTCTTTTTTTAAATAGCGCATGTTCTGGATGTATCATAACTGCTTATATTAAATTGTATGTCAATAACTCTTTTTATTTAAAAAAACTGGTAAGTTCTGTGATTTTTAAAATTTAGAAGAAAAACTTTTTAGAATCTCTTGAACGTGCCAAATATTGTTAGTAAGGATTGTGTTTTCTTGAAATACTACACTCAACATTAATCTATTATAATCGGAACACAATATACTTCAGTGAAACAAGTTAATACAACGCTGGTTTTATTTACTTTCAATTTATTTGGTGTATAAATATTTTTATCAATTCTCCAATTTCTTTTACCAATCAGGTTGAAGTTAGCTGAAAAATATGTATACCTAATTTTATGAAAAATAATTAATGGTAAGTGTAAATGTCGCACTCACAAAAGGTGTCTTTACTCATACAGAAAAGTTACGAACGCCTGTCACCGCTTGCTAAAGACAGATTGGCGATTTCAGACCTATTAATTTTTTGATGTCAACTTAAAATAGAATAAAAAAACGTAAACCAAGAAAGTTCTACTTAATTTCAAAGGAAAGGTTCAGGAATTTCAGGATAATATCCTGTCACTGATTTCGAAGCATCTTTTTTTATTATGCATAGGCTCGCGTTTGACCACTATATGACCTGATGGTAAGCGATGATGTGGCCGACGATTGATGGAGCACGCTTGCCTAGAAGTAACCTATTCACTCTTGACTTGAAGACTCCTGACTTCAGCTCCGACTCATCTGAGTCGGCGCAGTTAACGTTTGAATCCCCAACCGGTCCTATGAGACCGCGCTGTTATTGTTTTACTATTGTGTCTCGTTTCGCGGGTATCTGAGTAATTAAAAGCTTTTCATCTTTACAAAAAATATTAGATAAAGACCGTTTCTTTGTTTTGTGTCTGTTACAGTTAACTAGTAACTACTTCTTCTTCGTCTGCCCGACTAGGCATTGCCCGTGTTTTGGGAAACCATTTATTTTTGCATTTGTACGCTCGTGGCTAGATAATAACAGCCGCACGGGTCGATCTTCAAGGTTAAGCAACGCTTGCCATGGTTGGTATGTGGATGGGTGACCATCTTAATATACCGAGTTTCCTCCATGCCTCGGAAAACACATTAAGCCGTAGGTTCCGGCTGTAATTTGTAGATCTTTAGCAGTCGTTACGGATAGTCAGAAGCCAGTAAATCTGACTCCAGTCTTGCCATGAAATACCGTGTTACCCCAGTTAATGGGTTGTGGAGGTCTGGTAGGCAGCCGCTCCTCGTAAAATACTGGTATTCAGCTTAATACGGCTTGACTGGAAGCCGACCCCAATATAGTTGGGAAAAGGCTAGGCAGATGATAATGTAGTACGTACAGCTAAGGAGTGGGATTCTGTGCCGGAGTCTGTGTTTCCTGATAGCTTCAACTTAGGGGTCTTTAAGTTAAGAGTGATTAGGATACTTCAAGGCAAGCGTGCTTCATCGTCAGCTATATCATCGCTTACCATCAGGTGGGATAGTGGTGAAATACGAACCTATTCGTAATAAAAAGGTCTATTGCAGCAACTGTTTCTTTGAATCTATTTACGATGTTCATAAGGAGCCTCGAATTTGATTTCACTACCAGAATAATAGATGTACTGCGGGGGGGGGCAATCGTATTTGTATTATATTTCGATTAGTCGGGTGAGATAGTGGCTAAATGCGAACCTACCGACAGTAATAAAAAAAGATCATAGTGTTCAATCTCAACAGAAATTAGCTAAAAATGCAGGAAATAATATCCTACTTATACCTATATCTATATATATAAAAATGAAACCCGTTTTTCGTTGTCACGACATCACATGAAAACGGCTTGACCGATTTGGCTGATTCTTTTTTTAAAATGTTCCTTGAAGTTCAATGATGGTTCTTACGGAGAGAAAAATTAAAAAAAAAAAAAGTTAGGTAAAGTAGGGTAGGTAGGGTAGTGTAGGGTAGTGTAGGGTAGTGTAGGGTAGTGTAGGGTAGGGTAGGGTAGTGTAGGGTAGTGTAGGGTAGTATAGGGTAGTGTAGGGTAGTGTAGGGTAGTGTAGGGTAGTGTAGGGTAGTGTACGGTAGTGTAGGGTAGTGTAGGGTAGTGTAGGGCAGTGTAGGGTAGTGTAGGGTAGTGTAGGGTAGTGTAGGGTAGTGTAGGGTAGTGTAGGGTAGTGTAGGGTAGTGTAGGGTAGTGTAGGGTAGTGTAGGGTAGTGTAGGGTAGTGTAGGGTAGTGTAGGGTAGTGTAGGGTAGTGTAGGGTAGTGTAGGGTAGTGTAGGGTAGTGTAGGGTAGTGTAGGGTAGTGTAGGGTAGTGTAGGGTAGTGTAGGGTAGTGTAGGGTAGTGTAGGGTAGTGTAGGGTAGTGTAGGGTAGTGTAGGGTAGTGTAGGGTAGTGTAGGGTAGTGTAGGGTAGTGTAGGGTAGTGTATGGTAGTGTAGGGTAGTATAGGGTACTGTAGGGTAGTGTAGTGTAGTGTAGTGTAGGGTAGTGTAGTGTAGGGTAGGTAGGGTAGTGTAGGGTAGGTAGGGAAGGTAGGGTAGGGTAGCGTAGGATATGTAGGGTAGTGTAGGGTAGGTAGGGAAGGTAGGGTAGGGTAGCGTAGGATATGTAGGGTAGTCATTTGACGGGAGCGAAGCCGCGGGTAAAAGCTAGTAATATTATAAATGCGAAAGTTTGTGAGGATGGATGTATGTTTGTTATTCTTTCACGAAAAAACGGCTGGACCGATCTGGTTGAAATTTGGTATTTAGATAGTTTATACCTTGGATTAACATATAGGCTACTTTTACTCATACTTTTTTTTTATTTTTTTTTCGATTTTGTTATTTTTGCTATAGGCTGCTTTTTATCAACAAACCACGCGGGCGAAGCCGCGGGTGGAAACTAGTAGTGTATAAGTGTGTGCGCAGGTACAGGTAATAAATACTCTCTGTTCCTTTACTCTCGTAGTCGTATGGGACGATAATACGACATGGGAAAAGATTACGAATAAGTGGAAGACTAATGAATCTCTTTTATTGTAAGGAGGCTGTTGGAAAGTAGCAGATTCAGTAGGTGACTTGTGCTCTATTGGTGTAATTGCTGCAAGGCGTTCCATTGTGAGGATAAACCAATAAATAAATTGCACCTACCACTAATCTTCTCTGCATCACCCATGGGTTAACTGGTAGAAAATGCCTGAGGCATTAAGTCCGTCTTTATGCCTTAAGTACTAAATAAATAAATAAATTACTTTACGTGGTTTGCGAAGCTCAGTAGTGTCACAATAATTTCCAAACTTCGGGTCACTACTCAGAAACATCTAACGGAAAATACCGTTGACACTTTTTGGCTGACTTGGGAATGGAACACGGAAGCCCACGCACAGCAGTCGCGCTTGTGACCCCGAGACCAATGGGCAGTCCGGTATTCCGTGTCCAAATTACAATTTGGGTGTCTTCAAGACTAGAGTGAATAGGCTCTTAATTAACTAGTGCGCCTCACCATCAACGACTGCATTACTGCTTACCATCAGGTGGGATTGCAGTCAAGCACTGGTTTAAGTGATATAAAAAAAAGCTATCGTAAAAACCATGATCATTAGAGACATTTACCATCGCGTTCAATACTCGTAGGTACTTCAAACCTTTACATAGGTATTTGCTACGAAATTTCGTAGCCGCGTAGCGATTGTAGCATGATCTTTTTGAAAATATTCCTGGTAATGTCTTTTTCATTAAAAGTATAGATATTATTGGTCATAGTTTAGTTATTATAGTGCAAATGTGGTGGAGGAATACGGAGCGTAGCTAAAAGGAACGTGAGGGCCGCGAGAATTTGATGGATGCGAGATGAACATGACCGGTGGTTGAGGCGACACTTGGGGGAACCCTATGCCCAGTAGGGAAAAACAGACGTCCACTACGTCTTGTAACTGAAATGATAAAGATAATGATAGTGTAGATAGTGTCCTCTTCAACGGTGGGACGCAAATTATTTGTGTTCAAGAAACACCTAGAAAATTGGAATATTTTGGAGGTTCACTACAAAGAATCGACTATTTTAGTAAGGCATCGTATTGATATCTACGCACGCACACACAAACATTCTAGTCACGCACTTATGGTTTATCAAAACAATTTATATAATAGGTACTTTTTATCCTAAAATAAGTGTAGAATTATATAAGAGAGATTGAGATACAGGATTTTTATTATTTTTGGATCCAATAAATTACTTTAAAAATAGCTAAAATCACTTCAGAAACTGATTCTGAAATACTACTTTCACGCTGTGCGTTTTTTATGTTGTTAAATGTTGTATATTTCTAAAATATAAAAATATATCGTCTCAGAGTGTTCCGAAGTAGTTTGATCGATTTTGTGGCTATTTTGTTGTTGAGGGTCTTTCGTTGATAGTTTATATGACAGAACATCGTTCGGTGTGTCAGCTAAAATAGGTATAAATTTCAGTTTTAATAAGTTTTTGTTTAAGGCACAAATAAACATTGTTTGTTTTCTTTTTCTATTTCTAAATCAACCGAACCTTATATTTAAATCACTCCACGTTTTCCGTTTCCAAAAAAAAGCGAGTGCCTACCTATTGCACAATTCCCCAAACTCACATACCTAGATCACCTACATATTCCCGATACATAACACTGTTTACTCTAGACATTCCTACCTGTGATTCAGTAGCTGCACTGAAGTGGCACAGTGTTTATGCACGGATTGATCAACGAGCTCTCTCAGATAAACAGAGTTCACACTTACACACTTGTGCGATGAGAGATGTTTGCTAGAAAAACTATAGACTACCTACTAAAGATGAGAATGCATTGGATTGTGTAAACTTTCGTCGTTGGTAGGTGATTTACTGATTTTTAGGGTTCCGTAGCCAAATGGCAGAAACGGAACCCTTATAGTTTCGCCATGACTGTCCGTCCGTCCTCGCTTAATCTCTGTGACTGTTAGCTCTAGAAAGCTGAAAGAAGATTGGCAAAACCCCATGTACTTTCAGTATCACATACAGGCTTAACGTTTCATAGAATGAATATATGGATTAGAATGCTACAATAGAGTATAACAAAATATGTAATGGTAAGACATACATTAGAGTTGGGGATATAAAATGATTTATAGACATAACCTCAAAATGGACCACCAAAAATAATACAAGGTACCTACCTAATTATGTAACTTAGAGCTTGACCAGAAGGGGCGAATTCATCGCGATTCTCTCGTGCGTATCACGCGCGACCGTTGCGCCCAGAAAGAGCGTATCAACGCTGGAGCATTCAACAATTCCGTATCAAATGTAGGTGCTCAATTTCCCTGGATATGTGCACTCGCTCTGGAGTTCGCGCGTTTAACTGGACGCAACAAGGTGTCCCTAGTATCTCGACTCGCGTGTAATACGCGCGAGTTGAGGGTCTGGCGTTGTGCACGCGATTTACGCGCGTATTTGGAATTCGCGGGATACTTGTGGACGCGACGTATTTGTGCTAGTATATTACTAGCGCGCGAATGAATTCGCGCGAAACGTTTCTAAACGAATTCGCTTCTTCTGGACAAGGTTTTAAGGCAGACCCTTAAGCGTCGTCCTATTTAGCTAACTATCATACGATTGAACGATGTGATTTCGTCGCACGATGAGATTAGTTTTATCGACGAAACCCTGTGCTCGTGCGATGATTTACAAGCTTCTATTAGGACACTCTAAAGAATGTGTGTTTAATCACATCGTTCAATCGTACGATGGTTAGGGTCAGCTCACACCGAGATGCGACGCTGCGCGCACATTTTGATAGAGTGACTCAAAATATAACTTTATTTACTACGCGAAAAGATACACATTTCATTGTCAGAATTTAGAATACGTTGCTTCATGCAGCGCTGCCCCTCATGATGCCACGCGGCGTAACAGGTAAAAAACAAAACCATAGTATTTATAACATTTTTTTATTATAATTGTAACAATACATTGTCAAGAAATACCGCAGGGAGATTGTTCCTTCGTGTCGATCGTAAACTAAATACCAGACTACACTCATGACATGTGAACAACAGCCCACGGTTCTGAGTCATACTTTACAATTACAACAGTAGCCGATAATGGCTTCGGTTTTCTCCTTTAAACTGGTCAAATCAAGACACGTCGGCGAAGGCGTGATAAGCGCACATAACAGTTTATACACCGAAGATCAACTGCTGACATTGTTAAAGCATGAAAAACATTCACAGAATAAATAAGGGTCCTATTTCAGTCCTGCGCAGGTTTATACACTAAACGCAAATTGTAATGTAGGTACTAAAGTAACGTGGCGGCACAAAATAAGAGTTCACACTTCATTTATAGATGCAGACAACATTACAAATAACACGAACGACGAATTATGTTTAGGCAGGGTCGAACAAAAATATCATGACAGTTTATATTTTTTTTGTATTTGACATACCTACGTAACAGCTGACGCAATAAGCCTATTTTATGCGTTTTGTTTTTACCGACTTCACAAAAAGGACGAGGTAGTATTGCATTATTGCGTTTTGTTTCCGTAACGGGACTGTACCCAAAAATCATGGTTTTTTAATTACTCCGGACTGCTAATATTGTATTTTAGCTTGGAAAATAACTAACGATATATGACCCATAAGTTGCATATAACTAGATTTGTGTATGTTTGGATTTTGATGTGATACCCAGCTCGCCAATCTGCTTTGGTACCAATATGTATATCAATAACGCCAACAAAGTAGTAAAATAAAAATTGGAAAAAAATGTTTTATTAGGGTAGCCCCCCTACATGTAAAGTGGAAAGTGATTTTTTTTTTCATTTCAACCCTAACGTGTGATATATTGTTGGATAGGTATTCAAAAATGAATAGGGGTTTACTAAAATCATTTGGAAATAATCTCTCCAAAAGTAAAAAACATTGTATCCCCCCCTCTAACTTTTGAACCATAAATTTAGAAAATATGAAAAAAATTCTAGAATGTAGAGCTTTATAAAGACTTTCTAGGAAAATTATTTTGAACTTGATAGGATGAACAGTTTTTGAAAAATTGGGGACACTTATTGTGACGGACGGGAAACTACGGAACCCTACACTGAGCGTGGCCCGACAAGCTCTTGACCGGTTTTTTTTGTTTGAAGGATTGAGGTTATAACTAAGGTCTTTTCACATAGCATGGGTTTCTACTGGTTCCTACCCATGCTATGTAAAAAGAATATGTCTTCCTAGACAGCAGGACGAAACTATGCATCTTTAGGATGAGATATAGATAGTATGAATCCGAAAGTTGTCACCCACACGATCAGTAGTAATTATAGTGCCTCCTTTAACGTCGCCATTTTTTGGTCAGCAAATGATTTCTTCTTTTAATAGTGAGACTTTCGTTGGGAAAAGGGCTAGGTAGTAAGATGATGATGATGAATTCTTTTAATAGTGAGACTTTCGTTGGGAAAAGGGCTAGGTAGTAAGATGATGATGATGAATTCTTTTAATAGTGAGACTTTCGTTGGGAAAAGGGCTAGGTAGTAAGATGATGATGATGAATTCTTTTAATAGTGAGACTTTCGTTGGGAAAAGGGCTAGGTAGTAAGATGATGATGATGAATTCTTTTAATAGTGAGACTTTCGTTGGGAAAAGGGCTAGGTAGTAAGATGATGATGATGAATTCTTTTAATAGTGAGACTTTCGTTGGGAAAAGTGCTAGGTAGTAAGATGATGATGATGAATTCTTTTAATAGGGAGACTTTCGTTGGGAAAAGGGCTAGGTAGTAAGATGATGATGATGAATTCTTTTAATAGTGAGACTTTCGTTGGGAAAAGGGCTAGGTAGTAAGATGATGATGATGAATTCTTTTAATAGTGAGACTTTCGTTGGGAAAAGGGCTAGGTAGTAAGATGATGATGATGAATAGTGAGACTTTAGTGACTAAAACCCACCCGTGTTTCTGCTTACCCAGTAATAGGAATTGGGTTAAACTATCGAGGTTAGTAATTCTTCCAACGAAGTAATATAGGTATGCATGTCAGCGGTATCAATTTTGTGAAATAGAAACCCGTAATCCTAAAGGGCAACTGAAGGACTTAGTTGTAGTTTAGTCAGTAACAGTCAGCCACGTCCTTCCACTTCACTCCAGAGCAGGAGTAATCATTGGATGATCTTTGTGATCATTTTCAAAGTCAAATTATGATCTTACTTATAATTTAGTACAGTCAAACGGGGTGAATAGGAACGCAGGGGTGAATAGGAACGAAAATGGTTACTGGATTTTAACGTTATTTAACAGGTTTTTCCAGCATTTAATTACTCCTATTTATCGATTAATCCATTAATTGTAATAAAAGGCGATGCTTATACAGAAATGAAGATAAAATATTTAACCAAAGTAAAAATTAAAATCAAAGTTTTGTTCCTATTCACCCCTACGTTCCTATTCACCCCGTTTGACGGTAGTAGTACTTATTTAGGAATAAGTAAATATATAGTATCAAGCAAGTATAGGTATGTAGCATTCTAAGTAAATTGTACCGAAATACCTTAATAATCTTCAGGTTGTTTCAGGACTCTGTTTATCCAAAAATCAACAAACACGACTTCCTCTGTGGTTTACTTACAATCAATTTGATTTTAGAATAAAGACCTTTATTTATTAAATACTTAAATAACCTAACATTGTTTATACACAGTTTTGCATTAAAACAAAACGGGTATTAGTGCATGGTGTTTAGGTGAAACTCAATATTCAGATAACTGTTTCGTACACTTTAAGTGTGTAAACTTTTACAAGACATATTTTTAACGATAAATTTCCAAGAGAAAAATGATGAGATACCAATTCAATCTGTTTTGTATGCATAATTTGAGATGGTTAACGCAATGGTTGAGTGATTAGCTGCTGCTTTGAATGTGGTGGGATCAATTCTTTCGTGGAACAAATATTTTTGTAGCCTACGATTAGTTGTTCCGGATCTAGCGTCTTGTAAATAAAAGTATCAATGCTTGAAAAAGCACCTACGATACATGAGTGACACCTCGTGTAGAGCAAGATATTCAAGGAAAACAAATTAAAGAGAAGCAACACATTTTTTGAAGACCTTGTCATGTATAGGACAAGGCTTTCAAAAAAAAAAAAAAAATTGTTAAAAGATAGTAACTGTAGGTAGGTTTTTACTTTAAATATAACTTAGACTCAACAAACGCCTCTGGAAAATCTCACCTACCGAGTGGGCTTGAATAGGTGCATAAGATTCGTTTTAAATCAAAACGTACATCGTCGGCGCTATCGGTACGTCTCCAGGTAAAGCCAGAGCAACAAACACTGTAGTACATAATTCAGTTGAAAATAAATAAAGTGCTGTGGGAATAAAAGCTCCGCGATTGGGCGGTGGGCGGGGCGGGGCGGGCTCGGCGCGGGCGACGCGTTGCGACGACAGAAGCGTTCTCCTCGCGCCACGCTGCGCGCGCGCATACCTTGATTAACGCACAGAAAACTGATTTATTGTGTCGCGTTGAAAAAATAATCGGCCGCCGGTGAGGAAATGTGATGGAGGGACAGGAGTGGCGGGGTGAGTGGCAGCAGCCACGCCAACTCGACGGTCAGTGAGTGATGCTGGGAGGCTTGTCTTTTGTGCCGTGCTGACAGACCACCAATAAGAGGAGTCCTGCCTTTGAACCGGTAAATTGCCTTTGTTTTGTCCAAGTCCTGGCGAGAGAAAGGGTAAAGTTCAGCTCGTGGTAGTGAATGATTTAGTTGGTTCAAAAAGAGTAAAGGCAAATTTCTGTCTATTTTCTACTTCTTCCTTGTTTATGTGGAGCTGAACCGAAGACCGTGGTCTGACTAAAATTTTCACGTCCATTCTGTGTCAAATATTCAGTGTTGTGTAATTTGTGAACATTTCTTTCTATCGTCAGTGTCATGGCAATTTACAAAGGTAATATTTTTTTCCTAAACTCTTGAAAACCATGTGACCTCTTGACCGGACCCTCCAAGTCGTCGGCACAAAAGACTGTCTCTAACTTTTTGCTCTAACAAAATGACTTGCATGAAATAACCACCTACGGAGATGATATATGCACGGATGTCAAATTCTTCAGATTTTCAGCATTCCACGTCTAAAGCCAATTTTTTAAAGCGTTTTCTCTAAATTAAGAGGCAAATTTGTGAAGATGTTGTTTATAATTTGTGTATAATTTTTAAAAGTGTTAATTTAAATTAAAATATAGGTAGGTAGAGGTACTAGTATTTTATAATTTTTTAGTAGTTCAAAACCCGCAAAAATCTTTAGGCAGGTATTTCATAAATTAATTAAACAATGTTTAAATCGTCTCTAAAAGTAATATTATTCAATAACTAGACCAATCTTTAATTACCAAAATGTATCTAATAGCATAGAAATAATCTGTTGAAAAACGCTTCCCGGATAACCTAGTATTTGTAATTAATTTATAAATTTTAAAACAAGTTACCATTTAAAACTCTGTGGTCAGTCTTTCACTAAAATAACTAAACAACTATAGATATTTCTTGAGACCAATTTCGCCAAAAAAAAAAATGATCCTGATGCTAACAAATCTCTCGTCTTATAAGGCGAAAAACAAACCTCCTCAACGATTCACGAATCCTGGTATCCGTGACTCAAATTCCCCGCGTTCCCATCGCTCCTCAGTGATAGTGTTCATTCATCTATCCATCAGCGGCCCCGCTGCGATCGACGCCTGCCGACGATTGACACCCAGCCATGTCGCAAAGCTTTCTGATCTTCAAAACCTCATCTTTTTGTCTCGCAAACATTTTGTGACTGGCCGCTTATAATGTTCCGATTTTAAAATGGTAACATCAAAAGTCTCAGAACAAATGATTGAACGATTGTTGAGTGAGGACCGTTAGTAAAATTGTAGTAAATGTTGGACGAATTGTTTTTCGACTGTTCGAAAATAAGTTATTATGTAAACGGTGATAGTTGTGTGTTATTGTTATTCTTGCAGTCGAGTATTGAAAGCAGAAGTGATACCGATAAAAAATATCTGAGAACTTTTGTTTTTATATCCACACGGGGTCCTTATTTTCTTCACTATAATTTACAAATTGCATTTCTAGGTACAACAGACACCTCGTTCTTTTATCAAACACTTTTACTACCGGTCACTTCAGTTTTTGGACTCTTTCCTCTTTTACAATCCATTCACTGGCTTTCCTCAATCTTATAGCTGGCCACTGCACATGTTCCATATTCAAATTTGTAACTTTTATCCAGAGACAATTTTATAAATGTTTTTAAAACAATAAACCAACGAGCATAGAGTTCAAAACAAACGCCAATATAGATTGATGACCCTGCAGGGGTGGCCACATTTTTTGTGGTAATTAACCGACGCCCGGCGGACGTGAAAAAACTTCAATGCTACTAGACTTGAATACTTCCAATTCGACCGTTTTGTTATTTCAAAGGTTACTAATTACTGTTAGTTTTATTTTTGGTTTTGACATATTTCATTTTTTGTGCTCGACTAGTATCGTGAAATTCTTAATGATCGATTCTGAAATACGGAATAAACATGCATAGGATGTGAATATTTAACGGAAACGAGCATTTGAAAGAAAAATAGTCTATGTATCAATTACTGAAAAGCATGAGTAGGTACCTAATATTAAAGGTTTCTTTGGGTGCATCAATTTTTATTAAACAGTGGCGGATTAGACATGTAGTTAGAGTAGCAAATACTACGGGCCCCGCACATTAAAAATAAAAAAAGTAAAAAAAAACTGGGGCCTAGCGCGTTCAAGGATCCAACACTTGAACGTCAAAAAATCGAATAATTATAAAATCTTTCTAATAATATAATCAGTAAAAACTTCTTGTCTCTTCCGTAATAAGGCAATAACTATTTCCGATTAGTCAGGTTGTTCGTCTTCAGGCGATTTGCGCAACAATGTGAATTTATGATTGGATTTTCGTTTGGATCACAGCCTAAAGTAAGTTTGTCCCATGCAATTTTGGATTGGACTCTAGGCTGAATTTTGAAAAATCCTTTTTTATCTTTTGTCTTATACAAAAGATAAAAAAGGATTTTTTTGAAGAAAACTCCGTGCAAGTTTTTAGCGTTCTAGGTCCATGAATTGGGTCTGTGTATTGATTAGTCAGAAAATGAGTCAGGACTTTGCCTTTTATAAATACAGATTTTACAGTTGTGGCGACACTTGGGACCTTTTTCCAGCGATGGACGTCTTTCGGCTAAAATAATGATGAGCATATCTGTCGGAAAGATCATTCCAATTAATAGAGCCCTGAAATGGACGTTTCCAAGGCAAATGCTAAAATTTTACATCCTATTCCTAGTAAATCTTTATTTTTCAGCTTTTCTATTTTTATAATAGGTCTTTTTTTATTAATTAAAGAAAATACAAAATACAAACCCATAGAAACCAAAAAATAATGATTACCCAAAATAATTTACAATTCCAAGTCAACCCAAAAATATTACAATTCAAATGCCGTTTTTTACCTCTTTCAAAAAACGGTAATTTCATAGGTAAAGACCAATAAAATTATTCACTGGTTTTCTATTTCTGCACTGTTTGTCAAAAGAAGCGAGGATGCTATGAGATAAAGCACTTTGCTTCTTTAGAATTGAACTTTGTTCGGACTGGGTATGTAAAAATCATCTAGGTCTGAAGAATTTAGAATGAGGAAAAAACTTTTTGCTAATTTTTTTTTCACCAATTTTTTTATTTTATAATATGGTAATGAAATAAGGTATGAACCCATGGTCGAATTTGCTACACGCCCCGCGCTGGCTTGTTACTGTTTATGAGCATATTAATGTCTTAAAAGATAATTCTACTAACAAATCTAAAACAAATTTTATGAGTCAGGTTTAAAAATTACAAAATTTTGTAAAACAGTTTCATACCTGAAGACTTTTGTCTTCAGGTATGAAACTGTGCCATCAAGCACTAACGAGACATCAGCACTACCCACCTCTTCAGAAAAAACATAAAAACGTCAATGAATCAGCAGCAGGTTGGACAAATGGTTTCCCTAATAAATATCGTTTATAAGAATTTAAAGAAGATATAGATTTTCCGGTAGTATCTATTTATTGTGTCGTAAACGTTTATGCGTGTGACGAGAAAATCGTCTGACATTCTGCTGGAATGTATCTTTTACTACATAATTTAACAAGAAATTTTAACAATAATTCACGACTGTTTGTCTGGACCAATAAATTAAGCACTAAATACTCATAAATGCTAAAATATATTAGCAGCAAGTTACAGGTAAACTTTCTAAATGTTCGGGGAAATGTGTCATGATTGTTATACTCGTACTCTCATCTCTACGGCCGTCCGATTTTACTTATGATCAGCTCAATAATTTTTCTTCACATATAATTAAATATTTTAATGATAAATATGGTTTAAAGTGACAACTCAGACAACAGAACGCAGAAAACATTGAATAGAAGAACTTTTATTAGAGACAGATACATCGCAACGGTTACGAACACAAAATAAAAGAAAACTAAAGTACAGAATGAACAAAGCATGCCCAAATCAAAAGAGTCCAACTCAGCATTTATTGGGCATTCAATAACCAGCGTTGGATTTCAGTTGCCACTCGGTAGACGTGACTGAAGCTTAAGCACACAATAATATGCCCAAACACACAAACCTGCAAACTTCCCATAATTGTAATTTTAAAACCGTCTCACAAGCACCCAACCTTACCTCAATAGTCAAGAGCTCCATAAATCTCATAGAACAAAGTTTTTTCGTCCAAGGATACGCCACAGCACTCCAGACAGTCACACGTGTTCGCGATGATAAACATACTGATTATTATTGCAAAAACTGTAATGTAAACTAAAGATTACGAGCTTCAGGGAATATTGGAGCAGTAGGTTATGAATTAATTACATCCGGGTAGAAACTACAGCGAGGCTTGAATTTGGATGATAGGAAGGTTTTAAGAAATACAATTATACAAGCTATGAACGAAGCTAGACGAAGTAATACAGGATGAAAAGGACTATTGCTTCACACACACAAATCCATTCTTGGAAAAACAGACTCTATTAGGGAATCTCACTTCTTAGCTGTACGCACAATTAATGTGTTCCTAAATCGTATTGTGCGTATGGGTGGACTGTCTATCATATATGGTCCGATACTGATGGAGTAAAATATAAGAGTAGTAGTGAAATACAAAATAGTTGAAAAGTGAATAAATAACAAAAACATTACTGAAAGTTTTTAGGTTCCATTTTTAACACGGAAATGACTTCTGTGTTAAAAATGGAACCTAAATTATTTCTGTACAACACATTGCAATTTACAGTTCCCTAAAATATGTATCTAACGCAGACAGCTTTACGATAATTTAACTGTAGAATTTTACAAGAGAGGAAAAAACTTAACACATTGCAGACTCGACGCCAACACGTGGCCCTTATCGAACATTTTATCTAAAAATTTTGTTTTACAACCCTTACGTTGATACTTTTTCCATAACTTGACGTTTTAACAAATTATCGTGTGCAATTTGTCATCCAAAAATAGATTTCTTTCAGCCGAGTGTGTTTGCGAACTAAATTTTTTCTGGTGCTTGTTTGTTTGCTTAGGGATACTTCAAGTGTAGTTATCTTTAACTATTTCATGTGAAATATTGTAAAACATGTCATGATTCAATGAACCGATGTGCTAAAAATTTATACCAGCTCGATTATTAGTTATGCTTGAATTAGAGTTGCGACGGCAACGGGACCACTGATTAAATTGTAAACTTAAACAACAACATCAAAACCCAGAATAATCTAAAATACAAAGGTGTTAAAGCACTTAAAAATAATTCAATCGAACCACCTACAAAACGCAATATCAATCACTAAATCCACCGTTGACATGCCCTTTCAAATTCTCACGGCTTACAAACAAACCATCTATTTTGAGTGTTCGGAAAAAAATATGAAACAAAAAAAATATACAGGATTACGAGAGCTCATAATGAAAACAAACAATTGGGGTATAAGTCATGATCCGACGGACGGTGGTCGCAGCTGGGAGGAATGGAGGATATTCTCGAGAACGGGAATAAAGTCGCGAGATGATTGAAATATGAATGGAATTAAAATTCACAACATGTGGCTTGTAACGAAATGCGATCGAGAGTTTGAATGGATGTGTTATTGATGAGATGTGTATTGAATATTATAAAGGTGCCTTTAGTAGAAAATAGTTAGGTCTAGGAACTATGATTTTTGATTTATTTAATGCAAAATGAAATCTGATGGGTATCAGAGTATGGGACATGCAAATGACTAAAAGATCACATTCTGAACATATACTCGTACAAGATTTATTGCACATCTTCCTAGTTTTCTTCACAAATGTTCAGGGCGTCGGATCATTTCTTTTTTTGTTCCGTTGTACTTCTTAATCGCCTATCACTTCAATTCTATTAAACCCTTAAGACATTGTATGTTTATCACTATATCCATTTATTCTTAGAAGACTTACTCTTATTGTAACCCAAGAAATCACATCACATCAAATAATGAAAATGTAACTTTGAGAATAGCCCTTTCAGTCACAGCTAATTTAGAAACTCTTAACTCTCACGCACATCTCATGATTTACCAAGAATTTATTATTATCTTTAACGTTTAGCCCTTGTTTGATACAAATTACTTGTGTTGCGGCGTCATGATTTACTCTGAAGTCTTCAATAATTTTTCCATTAGGTGCAAGATTGACATTAGACATGACCAAGGCGTTTGATAGGTTCTTACTAGAGTAACAAAAGTTAATTTGATTTATGTCCTTGTCTTCCTGGATTTTCTTCTGATCATCTTGTTTTATTGGCTCTTGTTCCTATAGGTCTCTCTTATTTTAAAAACTACGAGTATATTTAAAGTATAATAGTGTTGAGGTGTACATATTTGGTCAAAAAGGTGCTAATTTAGGCAAATTATTTCATTTAACTCCAAGTGTCTAACGATTCACTGATAATTCCAAACGAATTTCCGTTCCATTTGAATTGTTTAAAAATAACCAATTTTTTTTTATTAATTGGAAACATTGGTCTGTATTTATAACGTGTTTCATATCAAACAACGAATCGTATAACTACAATCACCCATAAATAAAAACGAAATTACGTTCTTACTATTCATAATTTCTCATAAAACTATTTGTTTTTGCTATCAATAATAAAAACAGAGTGAAGAAATTTATTAATTTCTGTTTGTTTTGTTAGATTTTGTAGGAAACACGATTATAATCACAAAGGAATAGTGTTATAATGTATTGTGGCGCTGAAACCGCGTTCGTCTTCGGGACGGCGCGATATAGCATCGTAAGTAAAATAAACAGTGGCTCCGTCGTTTGTTTGTTTTCGTAATATTTTAATTTTGAACGCGTTTGTTATAAGCGCCTCGTCTTCAATCTTTGAAGTATCACTATCTATATTCAATGTTTGTTTGATTTCAGTTATAGTATCATTTGATTTTAATTTACGGTTCAATTACGGTGTGTTGAAAATCCATTTTTTATTCATTTAGTTGGACAGCTTTATCTTTTCTGCAACTGTTTTTTGGGTATTGTTACTTTTATTGGAAACGAGAACAAGAATAACACAACCAAATGTTCTTTTGATCGTAATTGAACATAAAACCTATAGGCACCTACTGTTTAGTTGTAATAGTTTCATTTTCTGTATTTTTTCTTATTCAGAAATGTTTTCGTCAAAGTGTTCTATTTATCTGGTTATAGCTTTGTTTATAAAACTTACATGCACACATGTATTGTTCTTGTAAGGGTCGCACTAGGCAACTCGCGCGCATAAAGCAGCGATATCGTTAACACGTGTGTCATTGCGGTACATTGTGAACAAGGCGCCTCAAACTGTGAATGTATGGCGTCTGCGACGGAAGGCTAAGATTCATTTCTTCTTTTGTCATTTTTACATCCTTTTATGTTTACTTGAGTACTCCTTAAGAAAAAATGTTGAGGGATATCAAAACTGAAGGCAGTTTTTCTATTGAGGTTTTTAACATGAAAAATAAAGGTTCAAATTATTTATTCGGAATTTCACCTTATTTTGTTACATTAACTATATTATTAATGGTGTTATATCTGCATATACGCACCTAATGAAGTAATAAGTTATGGTGCTTTTGTGACAGCTATTGATTTTCAAATCTTAACGATTGTACTGCAACAAAGGAAACAGTATTCAATACTTAAATCCTATAGCTTAAGCAATCAATATTTAAATAACTACAAGAAATGCCCAACTAATTACGGCTAGCGCATAAATTGTTTGCTTAGATACAAATCACCGATCTTCTTCGTAATCCGAAATATGCGTTCACGCATTCCTCATATGTCGTTCCTGTTCCTTCACGGCATAGGCCCGTTTCGTTACCGTGCTGTTACGTTATGGTTCTTTCACGTTCTCGTCTCGGTCTGTAACTATTCGGTTACGATACCGTCCAGTCACATTACCGTGCTGTCGCTTTATCACTTGCACGTTATCATTTTTTCAAGTAAGTATTCTGTCACCTGGTAGTTCTAAATTTTTATTACACATAGGCCTACACGCTTCAAAATTTTTATTACACATAGGGCACTTATAAAATTTCAGAAGCTAGCTCACGGTTCCAGCTCGATACATTTTCGTCGTTCAGTTAAGATAAATTCCCGTTTCGTTACTATTTTGTCATATTACCAATCAGCTACGTTATTATTATGTTACGTTACAATTCCATCTCGTCACTATTCCATCATGTTTATAATTCGGTCGCGTTCTCCTGCCGTCGCCATCTCGTACGGGTATCGTCTCCGTGACGATATTCTGGATAAATTAGCCCAATTAGTTCCGATGTCGAAACGGCGCTGCGTAAGCGCATGTTGTTCCTTTTTCAAAAGATAGGGTTGCTCCGTAACAGCGGTTATTTATTGGTGGGCATTTTTCATTGTGAGTGATGTAATTTACTTGAGGTTGGTAGTATTATGTTTCTAGATATGTAGAAGTAAGTGAGTTACTATTCGGGAAACAGCATCAATCATTATCAAAATGACAAAAAAATTGAGTGGTGAAAGTTGAAGAAAAGAAAGATAAAGGTCGTAATGCTTCTAACAATGATGCTTCATTTAAAGATGTCAATTAATTATAAACCAATTAATGATACAAGCATCTCTAATACCAATGTTACAAATAACAATACCATAATCACAACAATACTAATGAAGAAACATTCCTTTCCAAACAATTTTTCTCACAACACCCCTTCCGAGAACCCCTCCAATCAAAAACCCACCCTCTCCCTGTCATACCAAGTCTCAATCTCCCTAAGCAAGACATATAAGTTATTGTAACAATCGTGTGTGGTAACCATCACGTCTTAGCTTTGATTTACGCGTCGGTCAGGTCTTCACTTCCCTCCCAGCGTCATAATTTTATTCTGTGGCACAGCATCAATTACTTCAGGCATTGTTTGACGGCTCTTTCGTATATTTTGCGTGTAAAGTATCGTCTTTATTGCTGGAGTGATCGTTTAGCTAATATGCGTATTGGTTTTGCAGGAGGTTGGCGTAAATATTGATGTCACTTAGCGTTGTTGGAGGAATTTGGGGAAATATTTGAATTTTGTGAATTGTATCGATGATGTATTGGAGTTTGAGGTTGTGCCTTAGTTTTTTAATGACGACTATTTTAGTTTCTTGAACTTATATTTATAATTTTTCTAAATATACTTATGTTTGGCATCTAACTCTTTCTAAATCGGCTTGATCAATTGGAAAAAAAATGTGTATATATTTGAGTAGATTCTTGGATGGTTTGAAAATAAATTCGGGCCCGGTAGGTGTCGTAGCAATCGATTTTTTTCTGATGAAAAACCAGCTTTAACTGCTAGTAAAATATAGTTTTAATTTCATTTTAAGCTCAATTATAATTAACACTCATATTGACTCACTGAAAGAATAAAGACATCACAACTGATACCGTTGTGTTGTCTTCATTATACTGTTCAATTGCATCGGTATTATAAATAGCTTGCAAAAGAAGCTTCTTCTCTAAATGAACATCTCAATATTTTAATACTTAATTACTTTACTTATAAGTCCGCGATTGTCGCACGTTATTTCAGCTTCTATTGTCTCCAGTCTATCTGCCCTACCCTTTACAGTTCTATAATCTTCTATATTATTTTTCAAAAGTGATTCCTATATCTTCAACTAACTATAGCTTCTTTGTTCAAAAATAATTTAAATTTTGTATTTCAGTAATAATATCCTTTACCACCCGAAAGTATTCTTGCAGTCTATCTGCCCTGCCCTTTACAGTTCTATAATCTTCTATATTATTTTCCAAGAGTGATTAGTTTCCTATATCTTCAACTATAACTTTCATGTTTAAAATTGTTCTCCATTTTGTACTTCTGTGGTAATAATATATTCCTTGGCCACCCAAATATATTTTTGAGTGAGTAATTAAATGATCCAATACACATTACTTTTTCTGTAGGACGCGTACGATTTATTTGTTTGACATTTAGTCGGATTCCTCGGGATAAATAAAAATACGAGCATGAATAACTTCGTGATCGGGTTTCTGAACTTCTTTATTTGTGGTTAGATATTTAGAGAACGGTTAGTAATTAGTGATGTAGGTATGTAGATATTTGGAGAAATGATACATACTCGTATAGGTATTGTAGAGCAGTGTCAAGCGTTTCGCTTCGTCGTTTATACCGTGTTCTTCGAAGGACTGGAACATTTGGCCTGTTGCGGTCTTCCTGTTCGATTATAATTTAGGTGTCTTCATCAAAGGATAGATCTGGACAGGGTCGTAAACGATACAAATGTTAGAAAGAGGTGAAAAGAAGGCTACCGTTTGACTGTGAATTTTTCAGCACACAGATTTGTTTTAAATAACTTTAACCAAACGTATTAGTTAAGTAAGGCTGTCATGTTCTTTGTTTCTGTCTTGAAAAAACATAGATTATCTTGATAATTTGTTCGAACATATTTCTCAATTTACTATCATCAATCAAGTCTAAATCTTCAGAAACCTAACAACTGTACATACACACACCAGAGCTGCATTATTTTAAAAAGCCCAAGCTAATGACGTAGTGTGGGATCAGTTAACAGCTAACGAGGCCTGCGACACAAATCACTATTAGTGTTGGTGATGGAGCGCGAGGGACGCGAGCGGCGTGAGGTAACACCTCGGGAATGTCCGCTTTTTCCACCAAAATAAAGGAAGGATTTTGTTAAATCATTTTGTTGGTTAAAGAAGCAGCCTATGGCATTAAAGAGATGATGTAACTTTACATGAGATTATTTTTTGGCTAAAAAAGTAGCCTATGCGCTAAGCAAATGATCTAGTTGGCTAGTTAAGATTTTTGTTTTCTTAATCCTAAAGTTGATGTATCCAAAGAATGGACTCTACTATTGTTATAATGTAGCCTTGTATATCAACATATAAGTAATTTAATTCTATCCTTTAAGAATGTCTCCAGAGCATTATTTCTTACTGTTTCTTTTATTAAACTCGCGCCTCAAAGAGATGTCAGCAAATCGTAGATACCAGGATGGCCGATGGCCTTGGGTCACAGTATAAAAGAATACTCGTGGTCCTAGAACGCAAAAGACCCTCAGTTGAACGAACACTGTTATGGCTTTATTTAGTATAAGTCTGACACGCTTTTCCACTGTATGGCGGAAGTCATTAGATGACCCCCTCAAAACAAAAAAATAATAATAAATAAATAGTTATTTTCTATTATAATTATGATAGTTCACAGCTTTACAGTCCATAAATAAAACGTTTATCTATTATAATACGAAACAGCAGTCATAATGATCTAATTTATAAAGTGTAATGGCTGATAGGATCAGTTAACAGCCAATGAGGCCCGAGACACAAATCACTATTGTCTATTAGCGATGGCGCTGGACCGTGCTACTAGCTGCCAGAATAGTTGCTGAGTCTGGCAACACTGGCTTGTGACTTTGTTGTTGGTTACTATATTGGTCTGCATCAATGTCTACATCAACAATATCTGAATTTGATTTTTCATCGTTTGTGTAGTTGCAAAATAAACTTTTTCATTTCGGTGCGAAATCAATAAATGACTTCTCCCGCTCTATATGGAGTTAGCAGAAAACTTTAACACTCTCTGTTAAGCTTTTCTTGACTAATAAAACCAACCTGTGTTCCCTTCAGTTGCCCTTGTGGTTCAGAGCCGCGCTACTGTTACTGTCGCGTTTGATTTCCGTACGGAATAATGATTTGTATGGCTTAGAGATAGGTTTTCCAGGTCTGGGTGTCTTGTGTATGTAAGTTTGCATGTTTTTGATCGCACCCCCGATACAGAAGTAATTTCTAGTGAGGGTCAACGTTTTTTTTAATAGCAAATTGTTTTGAAGTATGGCTTATAGATTTTTCGACCGATCAACATAAATATGACAAATTGTAGCATGAGCTGACCTCTTCACTTTGCACCACGGATATCAATATGGTTATCTATGCTTTACACACTAGTGGGAAATACACTACATTCTAAATCTAAAAGCGGTAAGGGTGTTAGAAATGGTCCGTGTGAAAGTTGAGAGCCATACAATTCTGTGGTTGAAGTAGCATAGTTCAAGTGCGAAGTGCTTAAGTTATTAAATGTTTGGAACAAGAACGCCACAAAAAAAGCTATGAATGTGAGAAGAATTTAAGTTCGTAATATAAAAAAAGTTATAATTCGTTTAACGCCCGTTTTCAATAAGCTATCTATCATATATCGGAGATAGAAAAACAAAAGAAACAACAGAAACATGTCAAATTTTTGTATTGGATCTTTTGTTTTACTGTCTCCAGTATGCTAAAACCGGAGGTAGATAGCTTATTGAAAACGGGTGCTAATAAATGTGAAAGTAACTCTGTCTGTCTCATGTTGTCACGGTTAAACAAGTAAACTGATTTTAATGAAAGGTACAGACAGCTAGGTTTAAACATCAACAGAGGACATTGGTTACATTTTTTTTCTGGCATCGACTTTGACTTCCTGTCCGCAATCACCTGTTTTCACGCAAACAGAGTAGCGGGTCAAAAAAATATAAATAAAAATTTAAATGGGAAGAAGAAAAAGAAATTTATTTCATTTATAACTTCGAATAGGTAAAGCTATTCAAACTAATTTAGTTTGGTATAACAGAACGTAGAGGCTAGGTACGTTACTATGGGAAGAGACCAGATGACCTAACGTTGGTGAGGTGGAAGATATAGCATGGATCTCGTCCCAACATAATTCTCATATTTTAACTTTAGAAATCTTTTTGATGAAAAAAGTTCTCTTGAAGATATAAGAATAGCCAGTTATGGAAACTTTTCAGATTTCATCGATTCTCATGCAAAATAATTCTACAAAAGAAGAACCAACAAATTACACATACAATGGCAAAAATATATGAATGGTTCAAGCGAACAATTTGACAAATTAAAATTAGTTTAACTCAAATTTTAAAAGGTTGGAAATTTTCTGTACAAATCGGCTACCTTATATTTACTAAAGATCAAAGCAAAAACATTACTCGCTTTAAAATCCGACTTCTCTCATTGTATAATACACCTTGATGATGCCAGCAACACCGCAACCAATCGGCAGCCTCGTCGCCTCTCAGAATAGAAGTTGGCACCTTTCTGTCAGCAGTCACAACAGTTCGGTACTCGGCCCACAATGAGTACCTGGCATTCCTATGTTTGAGAGCATTAGCGGGAAATGCACGAAGAGGTGATGATGGAGATGGAGTGATAAATGCAGGTACTAATGATGCGGATAATTGTGGTGATCAAAGTACTAATGAATTTAAGGTTGGAATAGTTTGTGATGGAATGATAGGTGAAATACAAATGGAATTTATTAAACCTGCAGATAATGACGGGAATATAATTATAATTAATTTATTAAATTATAACACGTTACATAAGGTGATGTTAGAACTAACACTACTCGTATAGTTATAATATTCTTAGAATAATTATGATTATAAATTGTAAGTCCAGATCTTTCTCAATAATTATTTGAACTGCGTGTAGAAATATTGGCAGGTTTTGGCCAAATATATTATCTTCCGATAGCGATATTTTATGAATTGTGTCGTGTATAGCTCGCTGTTAATATTTTATTGATAAAGTTAGGGGCTATTTTTAATAAATAGTGCATATAACATTATGTAGTGTCACACTAAATAGATATGGTTTCCAAAACAGTCTTGAATGACAAAAAAAAATTGAGTGCATCGTAAATCGGTGTCGAATCGATTTTGACGTTAAACCTAATTTCATCAATTCACCAGACCTTAAAACACTAGCTGCTAACAGAACCCACATAAAGACAGATCCAATAACCAACGATCACAACGTAACTGTAATCAAAGATCTAATCGTCGACATTACAGAATCGCATGCCATTATTGCAGATATAGAAGCGAACGTGTAAACATTGATAGTATCAAACGCAGCCAGGGAGGCATATTTGTTCTCCGAGAATAGCGTGGTCTGCGGGGATAGCGGCGGATTAGTTGGCAGCATCAGTCAATCAGCAGTCACAACAGCGGCGACACCTCGCCTATACAATGCTCTTCCTAGAACACATCTGCTTGCACTAACGCCTGTTATTCCATTGGGTTAGGTTGGGTTATTTATTGGGATATCGCTTTTTTGGTATGAATAATCAATTTTTTTGGTGTGAATAATCAATTTTTTAGGCCTTTATAAAACTGGAAATGTATATGCAGTAGAGACTGAAAGAAAAACTTTGCTTGAATACTGTTTTCAAAATTTTGCATCTCTGTGATCACAGAACATTCTGTGATAATGATTTTTATTGTAACATTGATTTTAATATCTTCTTATATGATTTTTACGATTTCAATATTTTCTGTAAGACCACCCTAACTTAAATAACCCACCTAAATTTTTGCTCCTTTTTCAAAAATATATTGATCATTATTAATTAGTATATGATTTGTTCTTTAATTTTGAATTATTATATACTATTTAGTTAAGTATATTTCTGATTTTTGTACACTGACAGTCTGAAATGCATCTTCTTTCTTCCAGTGTCTATAAGATATTGCCCTGTATGATAAGATCTCTCAATGTACACTTTTATGTTTTTTTATTAATGTCTATGCATGATATGAAAAAGTAATGAACATAAACACACACTCACCTACAATCTATCTATCTATCTATATATATAAAAATGAAACCCGTTTTTCGTTGTCACGACATCACATGAAAACGGCTTGACCGATTTGGCTGATTTTTTTTTTTAAATGTTCCTTGAAGTTCAGTGATGGTTCTTACGGAGAGAAAAATTCAAAAAAAAAAAAAAGTTAGGTAAAGTAGGGTAGGTAGGGTAGTGTAGGGTAGTGTGGGGTAGTGTACGGTAGTGTAGGGTAGTGTAGGGTAGTGTAGGGTAGTGTAGGGTAGTGTAGGGTAGTGTAGGGTTGTGTAGGGTAGTGTAGGGTAGTGTAGAGTAGTGTAGGGTAGTATAGGGTAGTGTAGGGTAGTGTAGGGTAGGGTAGTGTAGGGTAGTGTAGTGTAGTGTAGGGTAGGGTAGTGTAGTGTAGGGTAGGGTAGCGTAGGATATGTAGGGTAGCCATTTGACGGGAGCGAAGCCGCGGGTAAAAGCTAGTATACAATATTAATGTGATTATTTATTTCTATTAATTTTTTTGCGGTTACGGTTGCTCACTAATGACGAAAAAATTATAACTTGTGATCTAAATTATATATATTAGGCTTACATTTCATTATATCACATCTAATGGAATGGAATTCCCAATGATTGGCTTGAGTTTGGCTCTAGGTACAATAATTGCAAGTCATACATTCATCAAATTGACACTTTCTTTATCATTCTGAATTGAATCAAAAATTATATAATTTAGCTGGGGAAGTCTGTGTGGCTTTAATGATGAATTTTGTCGTACTTTGGTATAATTGCTGTAAGTGTAAAGATATATGTTAGAAACAACATCAGTACAGATATATGTATAAAACGTCACTGTAAATAAACCAAACCTTAGGTTTGAAACAAATTAAGATTAATGGCCTTTTTGATTTAATTGATTAGACAAGAGACATTGTTCTGTTCGGATAGAGAAAATAAAACAATACATTGAAGAAGAAATAGTATTGAATGAACCGTTACATTTTAGCCACGTGCCTTGCTAATAATATACGTATTTATGTTGACTATTTCTTTACCACCAAACTAATTGAAATTACCCATATATGCATTTGTGTATGATAAAGTAACTAATCAAACGAAAATGGTGGAAAGAGCATACATAGCATATAGGTGAAGTAAACATAGTTGTAACAAAATCAGTCAGTCAAAAAAAGTGAAGCCAAATTGGATTTTCCGAAGCGTAGATCTTTACGGAAAAGATCATGCAAGAAACTCCATAGACACATTTTTAAATTATGCTAAAGTTAGAATAGTTTTGGCATATTTCTTGTCATCTATGTTATCAACGTAAAATCGCATTTGAAATAAAGATAGATGAAGATAACAAAAGAGAAATAGTCGCACCTATTAACAGTGCAATAGTTTCTCTTGAATTCCCACCTATTTTAACACCTATCTCTCTAAGTCCATACATTTAAAGAATCCACGAAGTGACGTCTGCCGATCGGCTTGTTAATGAGTCTCGCAAGCTATGTTGACACCACTTCGTGATCAAAGTGCTCGCTCACTTGCCTCTAATTCGTTAGTACTTCCTTCGAGCACTGTCTATTTGTAAGCAAAACGGATTTCAACCCGCCAGCCCAATGATTCACTGTACCGTTTTTCTTTGAGTCTCTTTTGGCATAAACAATGTGCCCAGTTATTTGTTTATCCAGCTTTTGATGGGATTTAGGGAATATGTTTTTATTTGTTGAAGTTATTGCTTCTGCTCTTTTGCTAATAACATCTTATTTTGTTGGTAGTTTAGAGGTATACCGAGCTGGAAAGTCCTAAAACTTCCATTGAAATGTGGGTTCCTTCAATAAGACTGGTGTTATGTCTGGGTTGGGCCACCACCCAACAGTAGTTTTTAGATGGTTGTATATCATAAAATCGTTTAAAGTCAGGGCTTTAGTTCGTATGTGGTAACATAGATGCTGCTACAGACGAGATAATACAACGCGTTTCATTTGCTAATTTATTATGTGGACGCTTTTTTGAAGTGGGTAATCATCAACAGGTCCTCTCAACATAAGTTATATTTTTACTGACTGAAACCCGCCTGAGTTGCTACAGTTGCTTTTGGCATTCTAGGACCCCTGTAGCTCTTTCGAACAATCCTGCAGCCCGTTGACCTCGAAGCCTTGTATTGAATTCCTATCTTCACTATTCATAAGCATCAATATTTTCGGAAGCCCTTCGCTCTCCACATTTTCATAAACAAAGCACGACGGTGTTTTAGATACAACGTAAACATCAACGTCGGAAAGAATGTTATGACAGGTGCCTTTGTAACGCGTTCCTTAATCATATTTTTCCTCACGAAGGAACTTATCATACGACTGCTTAAAATAGGTGTTTGCCCTTCATCGTGATGACTTTTCCGGCTTTAGGGCGAAGCGGGATAAGTATTAGATGTCAGACTTTGACTTAACTCACTCCTATTCCTTCTTTGCCTTCGCTCGGCTCCGGGGCTCTCTTTAGCATTTAAAATCATTTACCTAGTAGGCTTCGGCCCTACTTTGCCCCTATGATCTTTGCTGTCATCACCTTGAGACACTACGCGCCGTCGACGACTCGGACTCGGTCCGAAAGGTTACTAGACGGCCGGACGGTGAGCTACCCATTTAAACTACAAGATAGAGATTTAAGGAGTGAATTTTAGGAAATCCTCTCTAGTGCGATAAAACGAAGCCTTCTGAAAATATTGGTGTTCCTAGTCCCAGCATTTTCGGCTGTGCGTTAATATGTCATTCAGCGAATTTCCCCTTTTATATACTGTATCTATCAAGGATTTTTTTATAGGCTCACGTGTGATCACCATCTCACCTGATAGTAAGCAATGATGTAGCCGACGATGGAGCACGCTTGCCTAGAAGTAACCTATTCACTAAAATGAAATAAGTTGTATGCATACAAAACCAATAAATTAATTACTGCATAAAACAATGCGTCTAAATAAGTATGTTATGATAGCACAATACTCATCATATCGGTGTATGATAATACGGCGTTTGTGGCGGTATGAGCGGCAATTTGTAGCGGGCTGGGTGCGCGTAAATCAAACGTGTCTCCCGACTGCGCCTGCGCGGCTACACACGTGTTGCCACAGCTTAGGGCTGCCACCATTACAGTTTATTAGGCTTTCTAATAAAAATTGGAATTCATTTCGGCACTGATCAAATGGGGCTAATTGTGGTGTACTTACGGAAATTTCGCATTCGCGATTATCGCACATTTTTTGACATTTGCTTTCGTATTCCTAACAGTGTTTGGCAAATGTTTTTGACAAGCAAAAAGGAAATAATAAATTGATTGAATGAATATAGAATGACAATGGCGTGCCTGTTCTGCACCTCCTTAAGGTAGACTGGTAGAAATGCCTTGGGCATTATTCCGCCTTGTCGCACGAACTCGAAGTAACAAAGGAGAAGACCTCGACGATGATGACGTTGGTGAAAAGTATTATATATACTTACAAATACGTACTTACTTACATTTTCTTCTTCAATCGACAGTTCGGCATACATAGTAATGAGGTGACCAGCTCATCTCCAGCGTGGTACTCGTAGAAGCTAGGCCAGCTTCGCAGGTTAAGTTGGATTTACGTATTTAAGCATTGCCAAACATAGACTTTACCATTTCGCAACAAGGTTCATTTTTTCATCAAATATTAGCTATTAGCTAAACGTATGCCACGTTTGTGGGTTCGAAGTGCAAATGATAATTATGGCGTCAGTAAAATGGTTTGACCTCCAAATATTACCTAAGATGTTCAAAAACATATTGCTCACTGATTAGTAAGCAATAAACGTAGTCGATATGGCAGATTTTTATGAAGTTCGCCAATTATACTGTTCAGCATTAAAATAAAAGCAAAGGAATTTTGATAATTTATTTATAAAAGCAAAGGTTTACCTTAAAAATTAAAAAAGGCACACAATTAGACCCCGGGGTCTGCAGTCTGATATTTGATCAATGCGCCGTTAACTGTTAAGTTGAAATTAAGTTTATATAGGGTTAGATAATAACAGCCGCACAGGTTGATCTTCAAGGTTAAGCAACGCTTGCCAAGGTTGGTCGGTGGATGGGTGACCATCTTAACTTAACGAGTTTCCTCCGTGCCTCGGAAAGCACGTTAAGCCGTAGCAGGTTCCGGCTGTCATTTGTACATCTTTGGCAATTGTTACGGATAGTTAGAAGCCAATAAATCTCACTCCAGTCTTGACATGAAGTACCGTGTTACCCCAGTTAATGGGTTGTGGAGGTCTGGTAGGCAGCCGCTCCTCGTAAAAATACTGGTATTCAGCTAAATCTGGCTTGACTGGAAGCTGATCCGAATATAGTTGGGAAAAGGCTAAGCAGATGAATGATGAATAGGGTTCTTTTAGTTTAGGCTTTATAGGTTTATTATTCAATGAGTATCTGTGTTTTACAGGTATTTGGTTTAAAAAATTGAGTTAAGGAAGCTGTACGCCTGCCATAGAAGTTATCTTTGCGTGGCACTTGAAGTAGCTTTGATCTGGCCTGTCAAACACAGTGTTGCATATGGTAAAACAAAATATGTAGTCAGAACTTCTCTAGCACATCAAATTGGTAAATGAATGGATATTACGTATGTTTATCTACTAGAGTCATAACGTCGTATATGTGTATCTTGTAACTGTCCTTGCTGACAAAAAGGTGTTATAATCCGTTCACCACGTATGTTTATTTAAGTATTTTTTTGTGTAAATACTTAAAAAAAGTGGTTTTAGACTTTTTACTTATTCAAAAATTAATAAACTTACTTGACAATTCAAGGTTCTCCTTTTACTGAAACCAGTACATAACAGACTTATTAAATTATCAAGTATATTTTTTTTATTTCGCTTATTAATATTTATTTGATATTGCATATCTACATATTTTGAAAGAAGCAGTCAAGTAGACACTGAGTAATTGGATAATTATAAAGGATTATTTTTTTGTCTCTAACATGACTTGTTTTTTTTAAGCAATATGTAAATGAATGCAATGTAGGTACCAGATGAAAAAGGATATGTTGTTCTCTTTTTCAAGTTTCGTGTGCTTATTAATATAGCACTATAACGAGTGATTTAATTTTTTCTGAGGTATAAAATATTTGAGTGTTGATCTCACGGTAAACGTAGTTCAAATTCATGAGTATATTCACTCCCTGAAAACTTACTTATGAAATTAAAGTAACCATGTTCTGGTACATTGTAAAAAAATCAAGTATTAATAAATGTAGCTGCTGTATCATAATAATTATGTGCCTATTATTTGAAAGATAATCGAAAACAATTTTCCATAACTTATTTTCCAAACATTTCCGCGCGCCAACCCTACAAGGTGTAACCGATGCGACGGCGCGGGCGCACAGGAGATTTATAGCGCTCAATCAATGCGGATTTATTGCCGAGGAAGCGAGCAGCTCGCCTTTTGTTAGACTACGTATATATAGAACTACGTGGTGTAATTGGCGCTATAACTTACCTTAATTACCGAACAACTATTGCTCATTTGTATGTGATGTCATTATTATTGAATATTTGGTGTGATAACATTGATTTCAAAAATATCTTATCTAACTAGTGCGCCTCACCATCAACGACTGCATCACTGCTTACCATCAGGTGGGATTGCAGTCAAGCACTGGTTTATGTAATATAAAAAAATCTTAATTTTTAGGGTTCTGTACCTAAAAGGTAAAATTTCAACTGTCAACTATCACAGTTCGTGAGATGCAGACTGGTGACAGACGGACGGATAACGGAGTCTTATTAATAGAGTCGGGACTCTAATAACTATACCGCAATTTTCACAGATGATGTATTTCGGTTGCCGCTATTACATCAAATACTAAAAACATAATAAAATAAATATTTTAGATGGGCTCCTGTAGAAGAAACGTGATTTTTTTCGTGTGGGAATCCTACTCGCACTTGGTGAGATAGGCTAACCAATAAATCCAAAGAACTGTCATAGCTAATTATGATCGTTCAGAATGAAATAGGCGGATGGTTTTTGTGGAGGTGTGCAATTCTTATATATGCTTCTGAAATTGTCACAATATTTTAAGAGCCTACGAGTCATCATCTGCCTAGCCTTTTCCCAACTAAATTGGGGTCGGCTTCCAGTCAAGCCGGATTTAGCTGAATACCAGTATTTTACGAGGAGCGGCTGCCTACCAGACCTCCACAACCCATTAACTGGGGTAACACGGTACTTCATGGCAAGACTGGAGTCAGATTTACTGGCTTCTGACTATCCGTAACGACTGCCAAAGATCTCCAAATGACAGCCGGGACCAACGGCTTAACGTGCTTTCCGAGGCACGGAGGAAACTCGTTATGTTAAGATGGTCACCCATCCACAGACCAACCTAGGCAAGCGTTACCTTGAAGATCGACCTGTGCGGCTGTTATTATCTAGCCACGAGCTCCTCTTAGCCTATGAGTATCCTACTAAAATACGCTGTGTGTCGCGAGTTCGATTTCCGTACGGAACAAACATTTGTATGGCCTACAGACAGTTGTTCCGTGTGACCGTGTCTTTTTGTCACAAGTGAGCTTACATGTTTGTAAACGCGCCTACGATACATGAGTAATTCCTAGCGTGGCGCTGTGTAACGCTTTGTTTTTAAAGAAAAAACGTTTTAAACGTACTTATATTTTACTAATATTTGTGTGACACTTATGGTGGCAAAACACACTGACACTTGTAGTTTTTATAAAATCTAAATTGTACCTGTGTGCACAAATAAACTAAGGCCTTTTGTCCACGGGCTCTTACCTTTACAAAGAGCCTAGTGCAGACTGCATGGAACTTACGTACAAAACTTCATCATTTCTCTGCTGTCAACGCGACAGAGTACCTAATGATATTGTGTCATTGCAGCTTCTTCGATAGAGTTTCAAAGTGCTGCATGTAAGCTTTACGCAGGCTTTTAATGACTACACATCCGAAGAAACACTTATATAGAACCCTTATTATAGAATAGAATAAACTTTATTGTACACCAAAAAGTAACGGTACAGTTTATACAATAACTTAAATGACAATGGTGATCTTATCGCTGACAGCGATATCTACCAGACAACCTTATATTTACCTTATTATTTGATTTGAAGGAAACATAAGAAGAACGACCAAGTTTTTTATGTACTTAACTAAATTAAAATACTTCATTATAAATATATTTTTTTCTCATCTAAGTGTGTAGGTTTATATTTACATAAGCAAGATTCTAACAAGTTCCAGAACCCAAATTCGTATTTTCGCGGCACGACTCTACATGGGTACCAAGGTGACATTCCATTGTTTCCAATTACCTACCGATTAAGGCAACCATAGGTTCGCAAGGTCGCCACCATGAATCCTCTATCGATGAGAAAATCCTTGGTTGTCTATGGCGATTACGGGGTGAAAATACATTGGCCTTGCTTTTTTAATAAGACAGTGATTGTGATTTTCTGACAGTCAGAACACGATTTTCAATTTAATTCAATTCATCTTTATAGTGATTTTGATCAATTAAAGATTGAGGCATGACTTAATTGTATTTTTGATTGTTTTGTACTATGTATACTAGCTGCTGCCAGCGGCTTCGTCTGCGTGATATCAAAAAATCATCTAATACCTATATGCATGTATTTTAGGACATGGTTTATCCATGTACTAAATTTTATCGAAATCTGTTCGGCTGGTCAAGCGTAAATAAGCAAAACATACTCGTTCAAATGTATTTATAAAAAAATGTTACTATTTTGGTGTACAATAAACTTTAATCTATTCTATTCTAATTTTATTGCTGTCGAACAGATAGGGCCTATACTTTTAATGAATTATTCAAAATATAATATTGTAGAGTTTTTGGCGACATTTCTGGTTTGATATCAATAAATCAGATAAACATAGCATTAACGCCTCAAGTTTTACATAAACATTAGGTAATGTTAGTTAAAAATAGAGGTTTATAACTTAATTTAATAGAAAAGGAAGTAACGTTAATGATATAATAATAATTAATTAATTATATTATTTCAAAAATCTTCCATAAAAGATTATTCGGTTTTAAAGAAATAATTAAAAATATACTTATTTTATTAGAATGCGGAAAAAACATGTCGTTGATATTATGAGTATCATCTTCAATATGTCACGTTTGTACTACCTACATAATTGACTGCATACATAGGTTGACTGGTAGATAATGCCTGTGGCATTAAGTCCGCCTTTGTACAATGTGCATTAAGTTACAATAAATAAATAAATAAATAAATAAAATAATGGCCGTAAGCTATTTGTTACTGACTAGCTTAATCTCACAGCGTTGCTCGCTTAGAATGCAAGTGGAAATTTAAGGAGAGTAGGTTTTTTTTAATGTCGGAAATCATCAGAATGACTTCTCCCGCTCTTGGGCGTGTCAGACTTTTTCTGACTAAAACCCGATCCGTTCCTGCTTGGAACGAAGGCAAAGAGAAGAAAGGTGGGTTTTAGTCAGTAAAAGTCTGACACACACTCTGATTGAGAGTAGTCATTTGATGATTCAGTACCTCAAAAAAAGCTTCGCTTCATTTAATCCTGAGAGCCGTATATTTATTAAAATAACAAAACCTAGCCCACTGCAATAGCGATACTTTCTCTCAGTGAAAGAGTTTTTGTAGTCGAAGAAAAACAAACAATTGTAACTGTTTATGATATTAGCCTAGACTCACGGTGAGAAATAATTGGCCTGTGCAAAAATTGCACGTGTAAATGTAGGTATCATAGACAACTAACCACCTATGAAATCATCTGTTAGCTTAATGATGATATTAGATGTGATTCTTATGTGTATAGCTAAGAACTAAGCTCGTCTGGTTAGCTTATTTTCTCAAAATTTCCACTCTTAACTTTAGTTTCCATGTTTTTACGAATTGAAATTATATCAACTCAACAACTAGTTTCGGATTTACTCAGCTCACTATAGCACTTAAGGAAAGACACAAAAAAGACACAACAATCCTAAATTAAAACTAAACATTTATTGATCATCAATCGTTCGTCACACAGACGCCATTGAGTCTCGTCTGACCATTAGGACAGGCGTCTCCTGAGAGCACAGATCCAGGTGCCTCTCCAGTCGTCGCCATATTCGAGCCATTTTGACCTGCTCCAGCCATGGCACTGGTCATCACACCAGTTCCTTGGTTATTGTTTGTCATCATTCCTCGATTAGGCATGTTCACTGTATTCCTCACTCCAGAGTCTTCACCATCATAAAAACACACACAGTCCTCACCGAAACATTGTTCTCTATCATCATAAGGCACATAGGGAAAACTGATAACACCTTTTGGTTCAAATCCTGGGATTCCGGTGAACCCAGCCACACAGTACACTGACGCGATCAGAACGAACAACACGGCCACATTCATCCCGAACGACTGATCAACAATGAATGACGACTATATTTCTATTAATCATACTTATGTACGCAATCTTTTCGACTCTGTCATTTACATAAAGGCCTTGTACGAGGTTAAGGTGACGAAGGTTCTGTACCTATTAAAAGAATTAAACATTGAGTAATTTGTGAACCACGCTAACAAACGCCCGAGGTTGATTGGAAACCAGTTAGTAAAACTTGTCTTATTAAATTCACATTACGCATCTTCTTCATACAAATAATTTGTTTGCATTAAAAATTGATTTTGTGTTCACTTGACATTTTGGTGGTGGATTTGTTAGGAATTACGCTTATTCTGTTTTGGTAGAATTGATTGATTGGATCTTAATGAAATACAATAAGTAGTGCTTTATTTTGTCCTTGAACTCTTGATAGAATAATATAGTTGGCCTTTATTGTTTTAATTTATTGTTGGCTATCCCATTTTTATGGTAAGGAATAGTCCAAACGGATTTTTGTATAAAAAAAATTATGCTATCTTATTTTCACGTCAATAATTGACCAAAACTTTTTTTGATTGACCATAAATTTTGGGAAATTAGAGGAGTTCCTAACGTTATAACGGAACCCTAAATAATTGCGTGGACTGAACTACATGCAAGGTTTAATTCGGCGAACTATTAGTTTATTCTCCAAGCCAAGATACGTATCTGTAACTACATAGAATAATTTATTTGTAGGAAGCATGCCGCCGCAAGTGAAGCAGAATTAAACCTCTGTAGTACCTACCTGCATAAAAAAAAACACTACTACTTAATGACGGGTTTTTCTCGTACAGCTTTGGTCTGATAGATTTCTGTTACCAATTGATTAGATTTGGACAGTCATAGGCAATATAAAATGGTTTTTATAGGCTTTGGTAACCTGTACCTACCTATCTAAGTCCTAAGTCCTTTTTCTGTACGACGAGTGAGAGTCATAGCTTTTTTACAGTTCTAATTTGGCCAGATACATATGAATTAATCTGAAAATATATTATGTCTGAAGTAAAACGGCTTTATAACAAGGAATCACTATTAAAATCAACTTTAAAACACCCGAAGTAGTGATAATTATAATCTGTGATGATGATAAACTCAAACTGTCTGTTTGTGTGTGAAACTGACTGAAATATCAATACACATCCGAAACCACTAGGACCAAGAGCGTAAAATTTTGTACAAGATTTTCTTTTATGACGACGGTGAGTTCTATAAAGGCTGTCTTAGGGTACGCCTACCCTGAGACAGCATTTATAAAATTCATCTTCTAAGGTGATGGAACTTGGGTTCAAAGTTTGTATGGAGAATCCTATGTCTAATGTCACTGACAGAAGCTAGTTTATTAATAAAAGACCACATTTGGGTCACTATGTATTTTGTTATTAACTCACTAAAAATTTATGGATTATACTGGGTCTGAAATAAATATTTTTTTACTATTTTCTTATTTTTTATTCTGCCTTAATTCATAGGTTCAAAAAATATTCATACAGAATATCAAAATTAAAAATGGCACTGTAACTTAAAATGATTCATTGAAAAAAAAGTGTTTTTCCCAACAAAATAAAACCTTATTGGTCCCTAACTCTACCTTTCGTTCATGTGACGAATTCGGACATATCCGTCGGTATTGTATTATCATTATTTGAAAGTTGTCGGCCTTGGAGCTGTCTTTGTCACTGACATGACATAGTTCACAAGTACTTTGTGATTGCATTGAAATATAGTCTGTGGTGCTAGTGCTGTACTTAGTATAATGAGACAAATGAATGTGTTGCCTTATCTTTCGGTGAGAATGTCATTTAAATCTGATAATTTTATTTATTGTTTTGTTTAAATCAGATAAATTTGTTTATTGTTTTATTTAAATCAGATAAATTTATTTATAATTTTGATTTTAATTTATTTAACAAGATAAATAGTGGGTAATGATTTTGTAAGTGTAGTCAGCTTATTCATTTCTGCTATAATCATTTGAATTATCATTAGGTGACATATTGGTACTTACATACTGATGAATTTATCTTACTGAAGGCTTTTTATCTTAAGTTGGTTTTTTTTTTTCTGGTACAATCATCAGAATGACTTCCCCCGCTCTTGGGCGGAGCGGGAGGGCGTGTCAGACTCTTACTGACTAAACCCCTACCCCGTTCCTTCGTTGCCTTCGTTCTGGGGGGGACTCGGTGTCAACCTTTAGGAATACCACGTGTACTTCCCAGAGGCTTCGGCCCTGCCGCGCGTGGAACAGAACGCGCCGTTGATGACTGGGCTCGGTCCAGATTATTTCCAGACTGCCGGGCAGCGAGCTACCCAGTGCTCGCCGTCCGCGAACCCGCGCCTACGGTGATCTTAAGTTGGTTAATCATCAAATACCTAAGTTGTGCCGTTTTGGGTAGAGTGAGAGGACGTGTCAGTCTTTTACCGACTAAATCTCGCCTGTATTGGCGATGGTAACTCTTTTGAAAAATTGCGCACTTTACGAAAATTAAATTCTATCTGTTTGAAGTTTCTCAGGGTAGCGTTACACTAGTTCAAAAATTGGGAAATGCGACGGAAATGCTGCATTTTTACTCACCTAAAAAGATGTGTAAAGCTGGACATAGGCCAACTCACCTATTAATTAAATTAAATTGATACACCAAATTATCTTTCACGTAGTTTCTTAAAAAGATGTGTAAAGCATAAAAATATTAAATCTACAATATCAACTTATATCTAAAAAACATATAAATACAATCATACACATACACACACATCTATCTCTGCACCTATCTTCAAAGCACACACGCGTAGTCTTGGCAACTGCATCGAATATTAGTGCAACTGGAGTGGAACAGGCGTTCCACCTTGGTGCTGGCTGTCCATGCCATCAATATTTATTGTCCAACAAACCATCGACCCACATTTAATCGATTCTTCTAATTATACCCTCTGGATGAATGGGTCTACGGTATTTGCCATTCAGATATGTGATTTACGGCTGGTCGGCCATATTGTCATTTTATTTCGTTGGGGCAGAGAGCTGGAAGTTTTTGGTCTGTGCGTCATGTAGTGAGTGTTACAGGAAGCTCTTTGCTTACTTGGAGCTAATACCTCGGGTATCATTATAGAAAGAAATGGATTCACTGACATAACAATGCACAGCCGACATTCTTGGGATTATGAGCGTGAAATTTTGCACAAGGGTTCCTCTTATTTATGATTTTTTTCTATGACGTAGACGAACACTATGAGAGGATCCTCCAGTATTCAGCTTCTATGAGGATAAAATGGGGGTTGAAAGTTTTATATGCAGATCCCTACTTTCAGGCGGGTGAAGTCGCTGGCAGAAGTTAGTTTGGAATAAATTGATACTCTTCTATTTACCATCTGGCTTGACACATCTGCAATATAATATCTACAATATGAGTAAGTGTTTCTAGCGCTTTAAAACTGAGATCTCATAATATCCTACTATGATAACTTATATTTTGTCATTCTATAAAAATCCAGCGAGTATCAGATTAAATTGTTCAAATTTCATCGCTTATATGATCGATCGCCATCACATTCCAGAGAAATGTTTCACATAAATTACCAAACACTTCCCACAGGGCGCAATAACAACTTAATTTTATCATTATTGAGTCCCATTGTCAAAATATAACAACATAACTGAGAAAATATGAGCAAAAACATTCTTGCTGTAACATATCTTGTTGATTTACACACGAACGCCACATTAGCGCCGTGGCACCACACAAATAACTCATAAAGTGACAATTATGCGTTTTTCAACGGGTATGCGAAAAAATTTATCGTTTCCGATTACATGCACCGGAGAGCGACGCTTGTTATGATTCCGATATAAATGTCGCGCGTTATTATTATATTGTTAGGCAACAATATAACAATCAAGGTATTGTTTAAGTGAGGATCTTTTTCTTCTTCCTGCCCATGTCCCTTATTACTTGGGGTCGGAACATCACGTTTTTTCTTCCATCCTGTCTTGTCACCCATAACACTATGACTAACTCCCTTTTCTTTCATGTCACTCTTCACACAATCCATCCATCCTTTCTTAGGACCTTCTGTCTATCCATTTTCATCTGTACTCAGAACTCTTTTAGTAAAATACATTTTATCCCTTTTCTTCCCGTGACCTGTGATGTTTAAGTGAAGTTGAAGCCAGAAAAATCGAGTCGTCTTTAATAGATTTACAAATTTTACAGTCTAGCTCGATAACCATCATCGTTCTCAATCATTGAGACCATTAAACTAATCCAAATATAGATAATCTGTTACAATACAAATCGCTTTAATAATAGTTCGTACGTACAACAGAAATAAAACTCAATAGCCACTAAAATAAAACTAAGATCATTGTCGTTTCTACGTAAGTATAGTTTTCATCACCAGTCTTATTTATAATACCCGTCTTGACACCGTGCGATGAAATTATTGCCGCCATTTTGGACGCGTTTTGAGTTTTCCCGCCATTAGAGCAATTAGTTGAGTGAGATGTCCGCGGCCGGGTGGACGCTTTACGGTTTTTATGAGACGGTTTTTTGTTTTTTTTTTCTATAGTGTTTGCTTTTATGTGTCCAAATGTGGTTGTGAGTTGTGTGTGTAGTCTGTACTGTTAGTTTTCAGTGCCTTGAACTTTTAAGTACGTGATGAAGAAGGTCGGTAGTTTGCTTTTTCGGTTATTGTTTTACTGAGAGTAATTTTAGCATTCTCTGTTGTTTTCCCACACCACGGAAAACCACAGTGGTTGTTCACGCCACCTAACGCTGGAAATTACATAATATTATTATTGATATTAAAAATTTCTATCAGGAAAAGCGGGATAAACTTCAGAAATTATTACAATAACTAAAAATAAATTCGATTCGAGAAATAATCAAATCCCCCGCCCTGGTTAGAGCGAGACGAAGTCTTAGAATTTTATTGACTAAATCCTACCCGTGTTCCTTTAGTTTATATTTGCGTTCTAGGGCTGCGGTGACTGGACTTCAAGTACCAGAGTCACCATAGTGAAACCTCTGAAAGTCTGAAACGGAAATATCAAATTTGATTTTGTTCAATACGTACAATTCATCGTAGTAGGTATAGATTCTTTTTTCAGCACTTGATATAGATCTAAAAACGAAAATGATTTATTGGATTTGAAGAAAAATATATTTGCTCAGAGCAAAATGGTTTGTGTCGATGAAAAACATATTTTATTATCGATGGTTGAAGTGTGCAAGTTGGCAGGTTAGATTTGGTACGTTACTCATTTCTGCGAATGACTGTACGTTTCAAAATAGTTACTCTTTACAATACCATCTTGTTTTGTAGGTAAAGAAATTGGGAAAATCAATCAAAATTGGCTGGTCTAGATAAAATGCTGGGTTTTTATAATCTAAAAAAACAATAATCTACAATATTGTAGGCTAATTTATTTCGGGCATTCATTCTAGATAACCCAGTTAATGGGTTGTGGAGGTCTGGTAGGCAGCCGCTCCTTGTACAATACTGGTATTCAGCTAAATCCGGTTTGACTGGAAACCGACCCCAATATAGTTGGGAAAAAGTCTAGGTAGATGATGATTAATTTTAGATAACCTAATACAAATATTTAACACAGAATTTTTAATCTACTATTAAAAGTGTTTGAGTAGCCGTGGTAACGTTATGATGCAGGATAACAAAACCAAACTGCAACTTCTTCATTCCCTTCCTAATCAACTCATTTGTTTGAAAAATCAATCCTAGTTTTAAGGTATGTGGCATACCTCGTTGAATAGGGGAGAACCTCCGACTAGACGGGTATTATGTGTGATTTGGACATCGGCCCTATAGATGATTTCGAGCTATAGTATATGTTCAATTCGCAGAGAACTTTAATTGCGCGATGCAGAATTTGTAGATTAGTTCCTATGTGATGCCATACATGTGGCTACAATAGTTTAGGGTTTGACTTCTGTCTTTTCGGATGCAAGTGATTCTGCTGAATACTTGTAGGAGTAGTATTTATTTGTCATTATCTAAAATGATGATGATGATGCCATCAAGCTGATTTCGGCCACATTCAATTATTTCTTATGGTAGTTGTGAGCTCAGATTTACAGCTCTGTTATGCGCCCTCATATGGCTTGCATATCCAACTTTGGCCGAAAAACTCCGAGCTCAAAGCGGACATGTCAGAGCACCATTAACGACATAATAAACTATGTCTAAAATAGTCTTTAACGTTTGAATCCCCAACCGGTCCTATGAGACCGCGCTGTTATTGTTTTACTATTGTGTCTCGTTTCGCGGGTATCTGAGTAACTACTTCACTGACTCTACAACTATAAGTAGAGTCGGCGAGTTAAAGCCTATCATTGTTATAACTAAGTATTCATAAACTGATACTTAGTGGATATATGATGTAAATTGCTGTAGTTTTGTATCTTACGAGTATAATTCTCTCTTTTAATGATTTTACATATTCTCCAGTTATACTGTAATTAAGTACCTAGTTAAGAAATAAATTATCGTTTTTCCAGTTCAACAGGTATGTAAAATCGTTGAAAGAGAGAATTGAGAGAGAGGAGCTCGTGGCTAGATAATAACAGCCGCACAGGTCGATCTTCAAGGTTAAGCAACGCTTGCCTAGGTTGGTCTGTGGATGGGTGACCATCTTAACATAACGAGTTTCCTCCGTGCCTTGGAAAGCACGTTAAGCCGTTGGTCCCGGCTGTCATTTGGAGATCTTTGGCAGTCGTTACGGATAGTCAGAAGCCAGTAAATCTGACTCCAGTCTTGCCATGAAGTACCGTATTACCCCAGTTAATGGGTGGTGGAGGTCTGGTAGGCAGCCGCTCCTCGTAAAATACTAGTATTCAGCTAAATCCGGCTTGACTGGAAGCCGACCCCAATATAGTTGGGAAAAGGCTAGGCAGATGAGATGATGATGAAAGAGAGAATTGAGAGTGATACTATGGACCTGAACATTCTCAGTTCATCATAGTATTGACTACCTCAGTCATTGTAGCTTGCCAAGAATGCCGACTTATTATGCACCAAAACCATTTACTGCCAAACATTTCAAACTCATTAGATTGTGTGGGTGTACCGCATTCCAGTAGAAAAAAGTGACTGTATTCTCAAATACTTTCTAATCTTGACACTGGTTAAATCTAGGTACTTACATAGCGTATTGTCTTACAATAGAAACAACAATTAAATTATAATTAAAAACATTTCGACATTTTATGCTGACGCATCACTTCATATAATATGACACCTTTGCTGTATCAACTTGCCTTATATCATAATATTGTATGCGCTTGCGAATTCTAAGAATATGATTTAGTGGTACCTAGTGCTGTTCCTTACATTTACAGCTGACGAATCAACTGTCAAGGTGAAAGCGTCTAGTTTTTAATTCATTTACTGAATAATAATCCTTAAAATCATTCATACAACTCTTTTAGGTCATCTAACCTTATTGAATGACTTTTTCTAGAAATAAACAACTTCACTCTGACCTGCAAAATGCAAGAACCAAACTAAAAAAAATATTTCACATAGGCCTACATGGGCACTTATCAAACGTCAGAAGCTAGTGCACGAATCCAATTGGTAGTTTCCTATGGAGAAGAACCGGCGAGAAACTCCATGGTTACTCTTTTAAAAAAGTGATTGTTTGTACAATATTTCCATATTCCAGAAAACTTAATCCTCATCCGCATCCTCGTTGCGAAAACAGGATATTTTTGGCAAACTTCTGAGTTGAGTATTTTGAGTTAAGAATGCATCAAACCCTACTTAAAACTCATACTTGACAGGTTTTCAAGTAGAGTTTGAGAAATACTCAACTTTAAATACTTAAATCAGAACTCCGGTTTTGTATTCTTATTTTAGTGTTTTTTCCAGCCTGAACTAGTACTGGGCACAAAAGGTATTTTGGAGACACTAAATGGTCCCGCGTGTGGTGAGAAGCTAACGTCAAAAGCCCCCGATTCATAGCGCGTCAAGATTATTCAAATAAATAATATATCCTTCATTAATTAAACACAATAATGAATAAAAACCATATATCAAAAGTTTAGTTCATTCTTACTATGGTAACTAAATGATCTTTTAAATTGTGAAAGTTTTATATAAACACACCCAATGATTATTGTTTGACCTCCGTTTTTTTGTATGCGTTAGAGATTTTGAAAATAAATTACACCATAAAAAAATTGTAGAAATTCGTATATAAAATTGTTATGCAAATAGTTTCATTTAACATAATGTTTTTTCAAAACATGCGGACTAGCCGTTTTGATGTGATGTTAAATTTAAAATCATCAAAAACCATATTGCATCTGGGGTTAAATTATAAAATAACTTGATTATTTAGATGTAATTTTAAATTTTAAATCATCAAGAATCATATCTGCCCCTGAAATTATAATGTAACTTGATTTTGTTTTTGGTTCAGGCATCGTCTCATCAAGCGGATGTCCCCGCGGCGGGTTCGCGCTATCGCAATCTTTGGTGGAGCGGCTCGGCCGCGACCATGAACAGCTTCCCGTACTGCCGCCGCTGCACCATCCCATCAGAGATGTAAGTACTACACAATATGAAGATAGTCTTCTTCTTAGGCGTGGGCAAAGTGTGTCATCTTTGCGATTGGAACATTTGCATCTTAATCATTAAAATGTTCCGGAACACTGATCTACATTTTGGAACATCGGCTCAAAAGATGCACTAATCAGCGCCTCAAGTCTGCTATTAGAATTAGAAATGTACCAATCAGAATTGTAGATCATTGGCTTCATAATTTTGACAGTTTAGAAGTAGGTACTAAACTTGCAGACTTGAGGCCCTGATAGACTGTTATGAAGCGTGATATGTTACATCACGTCATATATATACAATAATAGTTTTCCTTCCTTGAATTTTGATTTAAGCATAATTTTAAGTAGATATTTGTGGTTTAGGTTAGGTTACTTAAGAGAAGAAAAGACTGCAGGTTACTTAAGAGTTCCAATTGTTCCAAATGGTACATTTAAAATATTACTAATGTTCCAATCTTTCGAAATACTAAAATGTTTCGGAACAGTAAAGAGTAACACAAACTGAGTTCTTCTCATTCAACTAAGGGTCTATTCACAACTACCACAACCACACCACATCGCTGCATCGCAGCAACAAAAAGGGGTTACGTATGAATGGTGTCGCTACAGTTTCTTGCAGTTGCGTTGTAGTTACTACAAATATCGAAGTGTTTGCGTTGTGGTTACGTTGTAGCCAGTGTTTGCAGACGGACTAATACGCGATGTCGTGGTAGTTGCATTGTGGTTGTGAATTTGTGATGTGGTAGCGGTGTAGTCAACATCAACCACACGGTTGCGTTCGATAACAAAATGTGGTCCGTGTGAATAAAACTATTTATTTGTATAAAAAATAGTCCCCAACCACATGATTTTGCTGTCGTGTGTTTGTAGTACGTCTAAATAGACTCTAAGGCCTATCCTCTACATAATCAGACATTCTACAGGCTTGGTCGATATGACAGCATAATTATTTAAAAGGTGACAAGCAAATATTATTTCGGTACAACGTCAATACCATTTTTTTAACTTCTTGACAATGACTACTGCATATATTATCGGTTAGAGAAGGCCACTTTGATTAGCGGCTTTATTCTGCTGTTAATTAAAATGTGTCTGTGTGCAACAGGGTACCGGTACATAATTATCTCATTATTATAACGTTCCGTACCTCTGTCGGCAAAAACGTTACTATTATAATAATATGATCACTTTGTTGCCCATCTGTCCGTTTGTGAAGGTCTTTTATCCCAGGAACGCCTGAAGACTATTAGCAAACTACTTCAAAATTCGTTCAACTGTTTAAGAAATAATAAAATTGATGTTTTCTACGTATGAGGTCGTTAGACAAAAAGAGCATTTTTATTTAGAAGAACCGCGTACAAATTACTTATATCATTAACATAATCAAAAATGACTATGTTTATAAACACTGTTTTAGGCTATCACCATTTATTTCACAATTTAAAATGTCAAATAATCACGGAAGATATCCCGTAAGTGACATTTTAAATTGTGACTATGTTTATGTTACCAGTAATTTGTGAAACACTTTAACCTATCAATACCCGCGAAACGAGACACAATAGTAAAACAATAACAGCGCGGTCCAATGAGACCGGTCGGGGATTCATGAATTAAACCGATGTTTTTGCATTATGTAATCAATAATCAGTTTGAAGAAGACAGACGTTGGATAGGACAAGTAATAATAATAATATATATTTTTTTAATACAATTTTCCCCAAAGACAAACCAAATTAAAATTAATTAAATAAAAAAAAGATTAATTAATTACCTAAATTTTTGCCTAAAGCATTAAGCCAACCTTTGTGCTTGTTGTTGCATGGTAGTAAGTATAAATAAATAAATAATTAAAAAAAAATACGAAGACAAATGATACGAAGGTGGCGTTGAAACCTTTCATTTGCATAATATTAATGTGATATTTTTTTATTGTTTTGGTAGAACTCAGTATGCGCGCGCAGCACATACTCGCCACTGCAGGCGCTTAGTGAAAGCACGTGTCGCGACCCGGGAGTGTCGGCGCCGCCGCCGCCGCCGCCGCAGCCGCCTCGAGTACAGGTATGACCTTATAGCCCTTATATCTATTGAATATAAGATAGTTCTTATAAAGTGCGCAAGATGTATACTAAATACTAAATTACTTCAATTTAGTATTTAGTATACATACTTCTCTTGAGAGAGCTAAGGAAAGCCTAAGAACTACTATTTTTTTCTTGCGTGTAAACTTAATATTATGGTCCAGTTAAGACAGATTAATTGGGAAAAATAGAAGAGAGGCATAAAATGTTCATGAACGTCGTATCTCCTCCTCTCCTCTTTTGTTCTTTAGTTGAAACTGAAATCGCGAAAAGTTGCTGTTCAGTACTTTATTTATGTTCCTCTATACTGATCAAAATGTACTGAACAGCTGATTTTTTTCACGGTTTCAAAGTTTGGTTCCATAGTAAAAGATGTTTGTTATAAGAGTACAATTAGGTGCGTGTTAAGTATTGGTCACAAATAATCAGTATGTATAAGTTATTTATTATACCTAGACTATATTGTCCCACAGCTGGGCAATGACCGCCCTCAATTCCTTCGAACGTTCCCAGCTTTGAGCCACTTCTTGCCCATTCTTAAGGAAGACATCATTATAAGTGTTTACAATAAAATTACCATAGAAACACCTTACCTCACCCAGGCATCAAACCAAAACGTGAGCCTCCACCCGGCGGTAGCGCGCTGCACAGCCACCCTCGAGCTGGCGGCCCTGTGGCGCAGCTTCCACGAGCTCGGCACGGAGATGATCGTGACGAAGGCGGGCCGGCGCATGTTCCCCGCGCTGCAGGCGCGCCTGGCCGGTCTGCTGCCCAACGCCGACTATCTGCTGCTCGTCGACTTCGTGCCTCTCGATGATAAGAGATACCGATATGCTTTCCACAGGTATGAGGTTTTGTTGGTATTTGGGATTTCTGCTTCTAATTGAAAAGTAATGTGAAAATTTTAAAGCAGATCTGGAAAAGAACTTATACGGGTTTTTGCCATACTTTCCTTACGATACTTTTTGTATTTTGTCCTCCCAAGGAGACCTATGAACCAGGTCTTTTGGGGAAAAGAGCATGTAGTATGGGATTTTTGTGTCTGTAAAACCACATTAGTGATCAAGACCACTTAGATATGGTCCTGTAATCTCTTTAAAGACCAGTCCAGAACCTCGTACCCTTTGTAACGCCTGTTAAGGCACACCTCGGAGAAGGGTCCAAACCCATCCCTACAGATGTGCCTTAATAGGCGTGTAGACTGGTACTACTAGATAGGTCTTGTAGTAGCAGTCTCCAATCAATCTGCTTGTCTCGTAGCTCAAGTTGGGTGGTGGCGGGTAAAGCGGACCCGGTGTCGCCGCCGCGCATCCACGTGCACCCCGACTCGCCCGCGCCCGGCTCCAACTGGATGCGCCAGCTCGTCTCCTTCGACAAGCTCAAGCTCACCAACAACCAGCTCGATGACAATGGACACGTGAGTATTACTTGGGCAATGTGCCACTGGTATATGGTGACCATCCCACCTATACGTGGAACACTTCCATTATGCGTACAGCTAAGGAGTGGAATTCTCTGCTGGAATCTGTGTTTCCTGATAGCTAGCTGAGAGTCAAGAATAAATTGGTTACTTCTAGGCAATCGTGCTCTATTGCCGGTGGCATCACTGCTTACCGTCAGGTGTGATAGAGGTCAAACGCTAGTCTATGCAACATAAAAGTTTCGTTTTAACAACATAATTAATGGATACGAGTAGAAGAAGATGAATGAGAACGCTTGCCTAGAAGTTACTTATTTTTACATTATTTAAAGACCTCCAGATTATAGCTATCAGGAAACAGACTCTGGCAGTGAATTCCATTTCTGGATATCATGACTAAATGCTGTTTTTTTTAAATAATATAAACCAGTGCTTGACTGCGGTCCCGCCTGATGGTAAACCGTGACGTATACGTAGATGGAGAAGCGCACTCTTCGGATATTTATGTACTTTTTAACTGTTCCCTTAGATAATCCTGAACTCGATGCACCGCTACCAGCCACGGCTGCACGTGGTCTACCTGCCGGGCGAGGGGCAGAGCGGCGCGCACCGCACCTTTGTGTTCCCGGAGACTGGCTTCACCGCCGTCACCGCTTACCAGAACCACAGGGTGAGTCCGTGGACGTAGGTTAGATGTAGGAGCTACTAGCTGGTTCCAAATTGCCATAAAAAGTTGACCAATCAAATCGACCCTTTAAGGCTCCCCCACACAGGCGCGTTATTATCGGTCGGTAATATCGCATGCGGTATTGCGTTAATGCGTCCCGATTCCTTGCACACAGCTGCGTTTTTATCGTCCGATATTTCTTACGAGAAAGCGCCGTTATTATCGCAGATGTGTGTACGGTCGTTTGCGTCCTAATACAAAACATTCTAGAACTTATATCGGAATATCGCAGGACGGAGAAACGCAACGTCCTACTTCATTGCAGCGTTATTATCGCAGCAGTGTGTAACTATATGACCATCCTAATACAAAATGTACTGAAAACAGAAATCGCAGTAACGCATGCGATATTATCGACCGATAATAACGCGCCTGTGTGGGGGAGCCTTAAATCACTTCAAAACACCTTTTGACGCTGGTTCAACCAGCGTCAAAAAGTGCGTTGCCTGGTTCTTACCAGCTTGTACAAAAACTTTAAAAACTGTTTCTTCGGCCTTCGCTCACAATGTGTAATTAGGGCATTACAGATGTTGTACAAATGTCCTATTTCAGAGGTGTAATAAGTATCTATAATACAATAAACTTCACTATTTTTTGACTAACCGATATTTTGACAATTCAAAAGTACCTGTAAATGGTATATTTTTTTTATTATACTAGTGCTTGACCGCCATCCTATTTAAATTAAACGTGTTCCTGTTTAATAGTTTGCACTCATCGTGTCTTCAGTCCAAACAAAAGTAAACGAAACAGTAATGAGCATCTTTGAGAGCGACTCTTCGTGAAACTTTCATTACCTATAGCTGTAGTAAACTTAACAAACTACTATATGTTTTTACAGATAACGCAACTGAAAATAGCGAGCAATCCCTTTGCGAAGGGATTCAGAGACTGCGACCCCGATGATTGGTGAGTTTATTATACACTTATGTAGGTATATTTTAAAAGTGTTCTGAGTTTACATGCATGTAGACGGAAGAAAAGTGACAGGGCGGCCAAAGAAAAGATAGATGGACTGTGTGAGAAATCATTTGAAAGAAAAGGGAGTTAGTGATAGTGACAGGACAAAATGGAAGAAAAAAACGTGTTGCACTGACCCCAAGCAGGTAATATGGGATATATGGATATTATGGGATATATATTCTAATTAACGCTGTTTTAGTACTTCTTATACGTTCGTCTATACAATCACTGTTTTAAAATTGAAGATGGATGATCAAATTTTCATAAAATAAGTATTTATGATCAGAAACAAAGCTTAACATTAAAACTTTCAAAACATCTCCACAATTTATGTTTGCGCCATATTTTGACTTGAGACCATCTTAAGGAATTAACGAGACATTAACGGTCGGCTAAACGCAACCACATTTCTTCTGCCCCACAGCAGGGCTATGAATCAATTTATTTACAAAGTTTTCATGCGACGCTTCGGAACTCATTTCAACAGCCGGTGACAATTTACTTTTACGACGTGCCCATAGAGTAAAGAGTTACGCACGACAGTTATGGCGGACACGGCTCGTTTCCCGTTCCCGCCAAAATGAAAAAAAATCCTAACCTTAAAATTTATTGTTTTATAGTTTTCTGTTTCCAGTAAATTAGTTTGAAGTGCGTTATTAGGGATGGTTGCAGCTTTAATTATTTACCTCTGGTTGCATGGCATCCTTTACTTTCTATTTTCGATCATTTAACCGATTCAGTCTTTACGGCTTCATTTTTAGTTTAGTGTTTTGTATACGATATTCTAAAGCTCTAGCTATATAGATGTCATCAGCAATTCAGCCGCAACATGTGTCACTGTTGGACATAGTGTGCATAGTGTTCTTGTGGGTGTTCCCACAAGTGTCGCCACAATGAACGGATCTATGTGTTTAGCATCCTTCGGATTTCCACGACCCTTATCAAGTCATCCGTCTACCTTGTAGGAGGCCTTCTAACGCTTCGTTTTTCGGTACATGGTTGCCACTCCAGAACCTTTCTCAACGACCATCTGTTCTTAGAGCAATTTGCCCTTCCTACCGCCACTTACGTTTGGCAATTCTAGTTAGATATATCTCAATTAATTATCAAAATACTACACGCTAGATGTCAGGGTTGGGTTGGTTGGGGCCATGGATTATCTTCTGAAAGGTAGGCCCTGGAACGCAAGGCAAAGAGGGAACATACTGCCCTCCCGCACTATCTAAGAGCGGGATAAGTCATTAGATGATTTCCAAACTTTAAAAAAATTAACTAAGTATGGAATAATTTTCGAAAAAATAACTTTTCTCTGATACTTTTCGTTTTCTTTAGAAAAAGAAACATTAGGCACAATATTCCTTATATGAAGCAAGTGATTCAAAGTAAATAGAGATGAGTACCTAATCTCGTGCACCCGGTTAGTATCACACGGTGGGAGGCGGCGCGTTCGATTCAAGATTAATTCTTTTATAAACATTCACGCCACAGATGTTTATCTACCTAATCTACCTACTGCGTTTCAGTCAGATTTTTAAACTTTCCTCTCGTTTTTGTTACAAATTTATTTTTAGCCCTCTAAATATTTTTTTATCCGATGGATTCGAGACGCACAGGACCGGTCGTTGTGGCGATACTTGGGAGAGGCCTATGTCCAGCCGTGGACGTCTGTGAGCTGAAATGATGATGATGATGAAATCATTATTTGATATTTTTGTAAATTTTTTTTTTTTTTTTTTCAACCCAACTTAACGGTTATTTATTCAGGATACAGATATTTACATATTAATAACTTAATAGATATAAATATACAAACTAAAGATAAAAGTATGTACAAACGTAAATATATATACAAAAAAAAGGCATTTACTGGGCATCAAAAAATTCATCCACGTCGATGTCAACAGCAATAGTGCCCAGAACGCTGGCAGCATTGCCACGTTGGATGGCAATGCTGATTCGTTGGCCGAAAAACAGCCCAGCCCTCTGGTCACGTGAAGAGTCGACTAGTTGTTTGCTAATTTCGCGAACAACTCGATGAGCACTCGGACCCCAAGGCCCCAGTGTTTCAACCCCAAACGGCTCAAACATATAGCTCCCGATAAGGTTGTTATATTTGCGCCGCTTGAGGTTTTCTGCACCTGCAGCAGCAGCCCCAGCACAGCCCGCCGTACTTAGAACATGAGATGGCGCAAGGGTGTCGACACATGTCGCATCCCACACCAAAGGCCTACCCAACTTCCAAGGCACTATGGTCATCCCGTCTGGCCTCTTCCCATCGTCGCGTGCTAAGCCATTAGGTTCTAAAACAGCTGGCACCCCGGCGGTGACAAGAGCTCGACGGATAATGTCATTAATGCTAGCGTGCCTAGCTATCTGACCAGCGCTCCTACTGCAGGATAGGCCGTGATGTCCGAGGCGGTCGACTGCTTCACCGCATTGACATCGATGTGGAGCTCCACAAGGAGCACCCAGACGCAAGCATGTAGCGATCCGGAAAGTGGCGTCACTCAGCATAGTACCTATATTGAGTGACGGCAGTACCTGTAGCCAGAGGCCCGACTCCCATTCACCCACAGCCAGTAGACGGGCACGCTCAGAAGTATTGGTGGACGTATTAATAAGATTATTCCGTACCAACCTGCAGAGCGGCTCATCCCACTGTCTCTGGGATGATGGATTCTTGGGCAACGCCTTATCCGGGCAAGCCATTTTCCAGGCGGTCACGGCATCGGCCAAGCACGGCACCTCACAGCCAACCAATGATGGAGTCAAAATTCTATTGGTTAGCTGCTGAGTGCTATGGACCGAGGACAGGAACGCCGGTAGGCTTACACTAGAAATTTTGCGGATGCCGAGCCCACCAAAACGAATGGGTAGCGTGGCTTGTAGCCACGCTCGGTCATCCAGAGCCACATTTAAGATGGAAGTCAGAGTATACCGAATGGTCTGATCAATTTTGTCCAAGAGATGTGGCTTCTTCCATAAAGGGGAAGAGCGGAGAAAATACATAAAATTTGGTGCGAAACAGCAATATCGTATGAGGGTGAAAGCCGAATGAAGGTTAATTTTGGAAAGTCTTTCCGAAATATTGTTAAAACGTTCAATTTTGTCATCGATGAATGTAGGGAAACTGTCTTCTAAAATTGGAGAACCTAGGACGTGCAGCGAACTTTTATTTAAAATTTTGATGTCTGGAGCTATTGTATAAAATTTTTGCAAAGTCGATTGTCTGTCAGTATTGTCAGAAATGAAGATTTCGCATTTAGAGTGATTTAAGTCAAGGCCAATGGATTGAAATTGTTCTTTGAGAAATTTAAAATCTTGAAATACTGTTTCAGCATCACCTCCCAGAGTTCCGTCGTCTAGATACCATACATTAAATTTTGAATTTAGCTGTTGAATGATTGGATGAATAGCCAAGCTGAAAATGACTGGCCCGAGAGGGTCACCTTGTTGGCATCCAACTGCAGATTCTAAGACATTATCTTTATACAATAATTTTGATGGGTGCCTATAGCATTGCCACAAAAAGCCGAAAATTTCTGGAAGCTCTTTTTTTGCTTCAGCCAACAAAGTGTCTCTGTTAACAGAATTGAAGGCGTTTTTAACGTCAACCTTGAGAATGACCTCGCCTTTATTGGAATCTAGGAAAGTGGACAGGGCATGTACGGCAGCCTCACAGCCCCCTCTTGAACCAAAACCAAGCTGTAGGGGCTGGAATTTGTTGGTCAGCGATTCGCCGTAAAGCCTGCAACAAATTTTGGCTGCCATACGCCTGTACGTGCATCCGACGGCAATGGGACGAATGCCGCCGTCCCTCTTGCGCAGGGCACATAAATTGGCCCCGTACAAGACATCGACGACGGCATCGTTCACGCCGCCGGATAACATTAGGGTGACTAAGGCCAGAAGCTCCTTCAAAAGCGATTCACCAGCGTCCCCGGCGCCTGAACTTAAAAGGTCCTTTAAGTGCTGAGGAGTCAGGCCGTCGAGGCCGCCGGCGGAGCCGCTTCTGAAAGAGCTCACGGCTGCGACTAATTGAGGGGCAGAAATTTTGACAAATGGTGAATCCGGAATGGGGCTATCAGGAGGGTCAGGAAAAGCAAGGTCATCCGCAGGCGCTGGGTGTTTACTCTTCAGAGCTGAAATTGTATCTGGAAAATTGGACTATCTAAAAAGAAAGCGAAGGAAAGAAAGAAAAAAGGCTTGTGTTTTATTTTTTTAGAGAGCAAAAACTACCAAAACACAGACAAAAAAAACTCTGAATTGATTTTTTTTTTCTCAATCTGTTACTTTCATCATAACAGGAACATTAGTAACAACATAGACAAAACTTAACTAACTTAAATTCAAACGCGAAAAAGTCAGAATAAGTTCGAATTGGTGTTTATATTCTACATTTAAAACCCTCTTAGCCATAAAAAAAAAACAAAGCACGCTCTTACTGGCTGTACACACCATAAACAAACACTAAACAGTATGCCCGCTTACGATCTCCTTGTTTACACGCTGGCTCGGTTACGGCCATCCTGCCCAGTGCATTGGCTACCAGAGAGCCATAAATCTACGCTGTCAACCATAATTCTGACGGTACGGTAAACTTGCAAGCGTTTTATGTACCGTTTATAGCTTCTGCGTGTCTATGGACAGCCAATCAGGTGAGAAATGGAGTTTAGGTAGTCTTTGCCTGAGATTCACAAATTTTGTGAAGACAGTGAAAATGGTGTAAATAGTGAACAATTATCATGAATTCATGATAAATGAAATTAAAACAATAGACGTGGTCGCGCAGCCAGATGGCGATATGACCTACATGTCTTCCTTTAGAATTGGCAAGAAGAGGCTCAGACCCGAGAACAATGGAAGGAATGAAGGAGGCCTTTGCCCAGCTGTGAGACAGTATAGGATATAATAATGGTAATATTGGGTCGTATATTTCAATATCGGCCATAATATCCGTAAATTGGAAATGCTTATGTTTATTAAGGTATTTGTTGTCTTAAAAACTTATCTTTTATTCTGGAGTATGATGAGCGTATGATTTGCCAGATTTCATTGTTATTTTTATTTTAATGTATGAGCACAAACAATATTTATATTTTTACCAAATATCTTTTACAGTACTATGTTAAACTTAACTAAAAAAATAACAACAATTTATCAACTAAAATTCCCGACCAACTTGTCAACCAAGCTATTAAAATTAAAGATAAATTATCCGCAGTTTTGTGAAAAGTCAATCTAATCCACACATGGACAAACAGTTAGAGCGGGACAAAAAGTATCATAAACTTTTTTTCATGTGTCACTTCCTGGTACCATCGATTAATAACTCTAGGAGCGACGTATGACTGCCATTTGTCTGACGCTGTCAAAATAGAGAATTAACGCGAAGCCGAGTAATTCGACTCCGCCTACTGGGCGGGCGAGGCGATTATTATTGTTTTTTTTTTTGTATCATATGTTGATAGTTGCTACTCATTAGTTTAGACGGACAGTAAAGATGATTAGTGATACAACTACTAGTTCATATCTGTTTTCACTGGTCGGGACGATTAAGTTTTCGTCGAGATCTGTCTGTTTTTAGTTTCAGAGTACCTATACATTTATTTTGTAATTACACAGGGGAATTCTCATTGTTGGGTTTTTGTTAATTTTAGTGACTAAGCGAATTTAATTATTAAATAAAACTGGGGTTACGAGACCATGAAAACTGAAAAACTTATCGGTAGTTACCTGTTTACAAGGTACATGTAGATATACGCTAAGAGACGTTATGAGTGGGCCTAGATAAAAGGCACTTACTCGTATGGAAAAATAGTAAATACTTACGTTTGCAAGAGTGTTATGGAGCCGAGGGCCGCAGTGACCCACGTGTATCAAACCACATTTTTCAATACACTTACGAGGACATAAATAAACGAGGGTTTAGACGCACCATGCGTGGGACTCGTTAAACGCCCAGCCCGATACGATAAATGCAATAAAATTGTGCTGGGGCAAGCACGCACAGTTTTCCGCACTAGTGCGAATAACAGTAAATTGCGTGCTCAAAAGAAAAGGGAGTTGATGATAACATGTCGGGTGACAGGCAGGACAGAATGGAAGAGAAAAACATGTTGCGCCGACCCCAAATAATATGGGATAAGGGCAGGAGGAAGAAGCGTGCTGAAAAGCGATAGGGATAAAAGCAGGATTACTACAACTTGTTCCTATGGCTAATATGATGTGTACCTTCATCCGCAGTCCCCCCGAACAGAGTCAGCAGCGCGGCGCAGCGCGGCGGCGCGAGTCGGCGGCGGCGGAGGCGTGCCCGCAGCTGGCGCAGCCCTACGCCGCCGAGCCCAGCGCCTGCGGCCCGCTCTACCCGCCGCACGCGCACCCCGTGCGGTACGTACACAAACAGGAGTGATATTCTCCAAGAAAACTGTGTGTCTTCAAGGCTGGAGTGAACAGGCTCTTAATAAACTAGTGCGCTTCACTATTAACGATTGCATTACTGCTTACCATCGGGTGGGATAGCAGTCAAGCACTAGTTTATAACAATAATAAAAAAGATAACCTTAACCTATCACATACCATTAAACAGCAACGACGCAATCCAAATCGGTATAAACTGTGAGTAGCTGTTCTCTTTAAAAACATCCTTGCTGGCAGCGCTGTGCGCAAGGCTGTGTTCTTAAAGAATAGCACTCCAGGAGGAGACGCTTGGGGGAGGCCTATGTCCAGCGGTGGACTTTGGTCTTTAGGCTGAAATAATAATGATGATGATGATTGAAATAACGTCCAGACTTCACCTACGACTTTGGCTCTATTGCTTTTACGCCAATCTCCAAGCGAAATGCACGCTATGGAAGCAGATATCCAAGTTCTTCACACTTCTTCATCCATCAGAACATCTCCCCCCTGGAGACGACCTGCATTGGTTTACCTGCAAAATCAATCTGGCCAAATGGGGCTTACTTGACCCATCTCTTACACTGAGCACGTGTGGAGCCGCTACACAAGGCTTGTACCTGCTATGCTGCTCGACTGCAACCAGCTGCAGTTTTCAGGATTTAAACGTGGCCAATAAGAGCTGTACAGGTTGCCAAATAGTGTTTCCATAGTCAACTGCTCTTACTAATATTGGCATTAGTAAGCTAACTTAACGCCCAGCTACGGTATATTTCAACGCCTACTCAAAATATAAATGCAACAATACAATCAGTGGAACACTCTATTGAAATACCAAGGCGTTTTGATCTTACGGCTTACAAAAAGTAAAATTAAAGTTTAGAGAAAAATGTTTATTCAAAATTTTTTGTCTTGTTTCAGTTACCAACCTCACTCGGGCCACAATAGCGCTTACAGTGCGTACTACGCTCACAGATAGCTGGCTATCTGACGACGAGCGATAGGTAGTGACTGTAAAGACAACGGCCGCCCTCTGACAACCTGCGACAGATATGAGCGACCGCGTCGCTGGAACGCGCACCATCTGTCACTATTACCGCCTTTAGGGGGAAATAAAAAAAAAAATGGTGGAGGTATTGCGGCTCTATGATTATGGAACATTTTGAAGGCCTCCCAAATTTAAAAAGTCTTCGAACCAAAGAGAAATTCTAAAGATAAATTTAAATCTTAACTAGTGTCTATGTGCATAGAGCTGCGATATTTTGTGAAGTGTAGTTTATTGTGATTTTGGAATATTCTGATCTTGAAATTCTTGGAGGAATGTTTTTATGAATTTGGTGTAAAATTCTTTTATAAATTCTAAAAAAGAAATTAGTGTATAATTTGTTTAGGAAGCGACATTGTGGAGTCGTTATTTTAGGAATAATAAAAATGTCGGAATTTTTGTGTATAAATGTATAAGTAGCGGTTTTTTGTCAGATGGTGCCTAGGCAATGTATAAAAGTTGGTTTGAAAAACGAAATAGAAATATATTTTAATTGTTACGCACATCTAATTTAATGTTGTAACTTGGTTTAATGAAAGAGAGAAGTATATAATAGTGAAACGCAAATGTTACCTTGTATAAGTAACCAAAGAAAAGTATATAGGACTGCAGAACTGTGAACCAAATATTTTGTATAAAATACTAACAATTTGTATAATCTCCATATTACACATTATTGGTAAAGCACTGTTCTACGCTCTTGCAATAAGTGTGCCTTATTTGTCACAAAGTTATTATTACAAAGATATTGAAACTATTTTGTTACCAAATATAAATGTATTTATTACCATAGCCTTAATATACAATAATTTTAGTAATCTTGAAATGCATTCTTCTTCATTTTATAGAAAATGAAGAGATATGAATGCACCAGTCAAAACACCAAGTGCCAAATATAACCAAAAGAAACATAGTTAGGTTTAAGATAGATTAAGATTTAGTAAATATGTTTGGATATTTATTTAAATCTATTAAAGTTGACGCAAGTCGAAAACGGTTTTTTTTTCATCTACCATTCAACAAAATTGAAAACCATCACGCCATGAAATGCTTGAAAGCCATGCCATAAGTATTAAGCATCGGTCTTGTAATGTGTCCACTGCTGGGACTCAGGCCTCCTTTCTAGGAGAGTTTCACCACGCGGCTCACTGCGGATTGGGGAATGCCTTAAGTCTTCGAATTTTTGATTCTAAGTCATGCCGGTTTCCTTCACCGTTTTGGGAGCAGTGGTGATAAAATAATTTACACAAAGTAATGCGCCTCACCAGTTACCTGGGCTGTTAGTGGGCCACTACCTATTTACCATGACATAATGGAGACACTATTGTCTAAGTAATAATTTTCGCCATAAGCATCTATAGAACTCATTGCTATAGTTGCAGTAACTATAGGTTTTAATGGAATCATTATATAAATCAAATGGAATCCATTAAAAACGAACCTTTAGTTTTGTTAGAATGTTGATCTTGATATTAATAAGTAAAAGTAAATTTATATTTACAGAACTTTATTATTTATATATTACAGTATTAAAACATCACTTGAAGCTGCAATAAAATACACAATCTATTTACATTTAAATCTATTTTAAATTCAACTTTACATCAAAAAGAAGCAGTACTGCATTTGCTGTGGTAACCTTTCAATTTCAGGAGTTTTAAAATATGACTTCTCCCCGACAGTATAAGTCATAACATGGTCAACAGTGGCTGAACCTGGTTCATCTCCACGATTCACGTATACTTTAGATGAGACAGTTTCTTCAAGTTCTTCTCCTACTAATTCTGGTTCTGGCTCTACGATTTCTTCTATAGGCATGATGATGGTGGATGCTGAAACCACTGGTTCCATAGAACAGCAGGAGTACTCTTGAGGTGCGTAAGACATGGCTTCGTAGAAGTTAGGGCGCTTGCTAACAGGTGGACTGTTGTAGTGGTTTTGGACTGGAGGAGAGATTTGGGTCTCATAGGGATAGTTGTAGTGATAGTTGTAGCTTGGTTCTGCGTGATGGTGATGGTTTACGGCTGGTTGAACATTTGAAGTTACTGGGGTCTGTTCATGAGTTGGTGCATCTACTTTCTGGCTTACGTTCTTCATATCTAAAGACTCTTGTAACAAGGAGTTCATCTCTTCAGCCTGGTGATTAGCAGCAACAGCAAGGTCAGCAAGGATTTCAGTGTCAGGGCTGAATTCAACTCCGTATTTGTCAGCGATTTCTTGTGCGGTCATCATTTTATCAATGGCAATGTTCTGGAATTCGTTGTTAGATTTAATGTGTCTTAGTAATCTTGTCACTAGTTGGGTGCTAGCCATTGGAGTCTCAATGGATCTCTTCTTACGCAGCTGGTTGTCTTTATCTTCTTCCTCTTCACCTTCTTCTTTATGGACACCACTGAGTGCATAAGTGAGCAAGTTAGCCATTTCACTCTGTATGGCAAGAGTGATCTTTTGTGCGATTTCCTTGATTTCATCCAGTTGTTCTTCAACTGATTTCTCTGAGTTGGTAGCTTGAGTCATCATGGCGACTGAAGAGGTTGGATATAAAGGTGCGTCGGGCAGGAGGAACATATCGATCCATTCTTTTTGTTCTGTGGGAACGGTGGGAAATTCATTGATAGTCTCATCATTTGTTTCCGTGTTATTGTATACAACTTCGGCACTGTTGATAAATTCTTCACTGTCGGTTACATTAGCGTAAGTGAATGAACCCTGAAACGAAAAACATTAATGAAATACTTGGTTACGAATTTAAAATTAACATAATGTTGGTCCGAAGTTATTTGCCTACAACTAAATAACAAAATGTGGTTAGCCAGTAACATGAACAGTAACGATGATTGATTTAAAGAATATTAATTTTAGTTTTATCTAAATACATTGCATTGCATTGCATTGAAGTAAGATTTGACACATTCTTAACTTCACATATTCAATTAAGAAACCGAACGGGAGGTTCGGTTTCCAGTTAACTATTTGAAACTTTTGAAGATTTTGGAACTTACCTGGATGGCCAAGCCAATGACTACGTACAAGAGGCCCATGGTGAACAAGTTGTGACCTCCCACCTTCGACACATACATTTATATGTAACACTATCAATTAATTAGGAAATTATTTTGAAACTTTCTAAGTAACAATTTTGAATGTTAGATAGGACATGTTTTCTAAGGTTGGGAAATAATGCAACATGTGGTTTTTACTACAGGTGATATTAAGTTTGTGGTGAAATAGCACTTAAAAAAAATTACAATAGGTGATAAACTGATTAGCATAATAATCCTATCTAATTAGTGGTCCAGTGGTAACGACCCTGACTTACGAGCTGTAGGTCGCGGATTCAAATCCCAGCCAGGCGCCAATAGATATCTGCAACTTAAACAGGTTGGAGACATCTTCACCTTGAACTATTCTGTTCAGGTTTTCTTAGTCGTCTGTGACAATCAAATATAATTCCTTGAAAGAATCTGGTCTTTCAGATTAGTTATGACGTGGCTAGTCAATACTGTAACATCTTCGTCTATCAGATTTATAGTTTGGTTTGGTCATCATAATTTATAATCTAGATACTTTGATTGGCAAATCATTTAAATCTATCAAAGTGATCACTACTTTGATTTGTAAAAGGTGTCCAAATAAAAGGTAAGTACGGATTAATCTTATGTACAGGCGTCGACTACACGTAGTGTCATACGAGCGAGCGTCTTAAAGAGATGTCCCAGCAGGGCCAAAGCTCACTGGGGCCATGAGTTAACTTCTGAAAGACAAGCCTGTGGTTCAAGAATACAAAGGGCAACATTGGTGTGGCTTTTAGTCAGTAAACCCTCTCGCCTTCTCAGTCTTCCGAAGTCATTAGATGATATCCCACTTAAAAAAATCTTATATACAGGCAATATTTAACAATGTTTTCGTTGTTTAATTTTATACAAGTTTAATTTATTTTGCAGTTTAAATCCATATTTTGATAGTACAGCAATTTAACATATTTTGCTTAGTCTTGGATATTAAGGTATACTATTTGTATAATTGTCAGAATTTTTACCATCTCAAACTACAGAATATTAGGTATTTGTAAATTCCTACTTCTGTGTTATTCAATATGCTATTACAAGTAACTGTTTGATATGGGTATGGTATTATTGATCGTGGAAGATGTATGGATTTCCTATAAGCTATTTTAAATATTACTTACATAATTCAAAAACGTACTTATTGAATTATTTCACGAAATTAGCATTTGTTTGCAATGTTTTAATTTTAATGTAGTCACAATGAATAACGGGCAAAGGTTATACACGTAATTGATACATAATGCATCATGACACCCGCTACTTTGAAATACATATATCTCCATACTTTTTGCATAATATGTAAGACAAATAAACAAAACAGACACTTGTAGAGATGAGAGAGCAGAGCTCTGAGATGAATGACACAATTTATGGGAATATTTAATTAATCAAAGCATGATAGGGATTAAAATAAAGCAACAAAATAATTAACAACATTTTTATTAAATAAAATAAATTAGATCCAGTAAACACTACTATAAGACTATCAAAATAGATACTAGCTACACTTCATCTCTGCATTAACCGTATCGCCTTTCAGCATGTCTTGATTGAGGAGTATGGTACAATGGAACAGCTGGACCAACCGGTGGGTACCCAGGAGGTTGGTACTGAGGTGGGTAAGGTGGTACTGGAGAGTAAGGGGTAGGAACTGGCGCATAGGGAGCAGGTACGGGTGGATAAGACGGTGATACTGGTGGGTAGGGCCCAGGAACTGTTGCATATGTAGGAGGCGGTGGGTAGGAAGGCGGAGGAGGATATGGTGGATAAGCAGGTACTGGTGGTGATTGGGGAGGAGGGGGATAAGGCCTGTGCGAAGTCGGTGGGTATTCATGATGAGCTGGTGGATAAGAATGAGGATACGGCGTGCATACTGGAGGGTACGCTGGTGAAGGACTAGGCGTTGGCGGTGCGTATTGCGGGTAGGAATACTCATAGCCATACGGCCATGGTTTAGGTGCTGGCGAAGTCGTTGGAACAGGATATTCAGGCGGAGGGCTTTCGTAAGAATAATACGGACTAGGAGCCGTAGTTGAAGAAGTAGCTGCAACCGGTGGAGGGTTTGTCAAAGGAGATGATGTCGAAGGAGGCACGTATACCACTTGCGGGTATAGGTAGCTGTAGGTAGAAGGGTCGTATGTGGTAGTAGAAGGCGTTGATGGTGGTTCTGTGGTGGCCGCTGGTGTGGAGTTGGAAGACTCGCTTGTTGTTGTAGCTTGCTGTACTGATCGCAGTAGTGGTGCTGGAAGGAAATGGATAAAACTAGATATTTTTCTGATTGTATTGTTTTTCTTTTCACCTTGATTTCAAAGCCCCTGGTTCACATGATCTGTGTGTATTTTCAAAATTAAAGTAACATTCGGTTACATTGTGAATTTCTATTTGTGTAATTTATGTAAATCGTTTTCGGAACATATAGGTATTAGGTACTTTTAGATATTATCATTTTTGTTTAGAAATTACAAAACACAATTACAATAATATGCATAGGTTATAATTATATGCCTGTACCTTCTTCATGAATCACTCTGTCTATTGGTGAAAACCGTATTTATATTTTTGTTCAGTAGCCTTTGATTTTATCGCGAACTGACAGACAAAAAAAAGGAGGATTTTAATTTATTATATGTATGTAAATATATGACTCAGCGAAAAACAGCTGATTAATTTATAATGTCGGAGTTTTGTACTCCTTTGATCTTACTTAGTTACAAAACGATAATTAATTAATAGCATTCCTCAGAAAGCGCGTCGTCAGCTGATGTACGCGGTAGTCTTGTGAAACAATAACAATTTAAGGTCAGTTGCACATTCACATGCGTTTTTTTTTCGTATTTTAAATGAGAATACTACTACTATATATATATACTACTTATTTCATTTACAATTTATGTATTGTATGTATTCATGTGTTTTTTTTACTGTTTTAGTATAATTATATACGCGTATTTATGTATAGTATACCTAATTGAATTTATATAATATAGTATAATATGTCTATTTTCTTACTTATTTTTCTACACTGTCTCTACATCTCTCATCTCACATTCCTGTCATAGGTCTGCTGGAAGAAATTGTATTTGAGATAGTATCCTTGTGCTATCTGTATTTCTTCTTTTCATTTTTGAGTGTTTGTATATATATAAATAAATTAAAAAATACTTGCAGTGCTGCAAGAGATGTTTTCAGCCGAAGGTTTATTTTCAGAAAAAAATAGAGCACCCGATTGCAGCACCACCTACCGGGTTTATTTGTATTTTCAAATCATCCAGGGACTCATTCAAAGATACGAGTACACGTGAATGTGACTAACCCAACTCCTTAAGGGCTTGACCGATTTGTATGAAGCTTAGTGTCTATTTGAATGGGTCAGTGGATGGTTTGAAAAAAAGGATTGGACGATCTCAATTTTTTTTTTCTGGCAAGAATACTTCGTGCATGGCAACGTATGCAACGTATGTATGTAAATGTGAAAGGACTTTGTCTGTCTGTTACGCTATCACGCTATCAATTACTAATGAACCTATTTTGCTGAAATTTAGAACGGAGTGAGCATAAAACCCTTGCAAAGATATTATAGCCTACTACTACTTTTCATCTAACGTTCATCTGGACAAAGTCTCTGGCAAAAGTTAGCAAAATACAAAACGAATGTCTTTTGTACGTGCAGTAGGTACTGTCTTTATTGTAAGCCAGTTTACTACACGTAAGCATAAATACTTAGGTACTTACATGATGAGTAAAGAGCGCTGATCATCTGATTCATTCTGTCATTTAAAGCCGCCATCTGCAATGAAAACTGAAAACATGAATTAAAATGAAATTAGTTTTTTAGGCAAGTAAACGAGACCAACCGAAAACCGCCGGGTGTCTAGAAGAAGTAACTTCTTCTAGAACACGGTGATGATTCACCCAAGCGGGGCACACCACATGGTCACACATGTCACACAATGGTGACACCCGGGCGTTTCTTGCACCTGAATCCGATGCAGGAACCTCTCGAACGTATTATGTCTGGTTAGGATCTGCGTCAAGCGACGGGTGAGGACGCCGTGGCACCTCTTTAGCCACTCCTCAAAGAGGGGACTTTCCGCCATGACTATGGCGTGTCCAGTATGTCACTGAGTTTTCTTTTTAGGTGGAAAATCCTCCAATGACTTTTCCCACTGTAGATTGGAGCGGGCGGGTGTTGTACAGATTTTTACTGACTAAAACCTACCCTTTTGTTTCATTGCCTCGCGTTCCAGGGTTTCCCTTTCAGAAGCGAACTCATGGCCTCAGTAGGCTTGGCCCAGCTGGGATTCTACGGTTTTGCTGCCATCTCTGAGTCACACATAGAAGACTTAAAATAACTCATCGTGTGTTTGCATAGTTAGGTACAGAAAGCGCAACTGTAAGTACGCAAAAGTAAGTATTGCTACGTACCTACATAATATAATTATATAGTCGTGAACTATATGGTAGGTACTAACAGTGTACGAACTTCAGACACGGAATCTGAGAATCCTTTGTCTGATATTATCTGCTGGAAATCAAAACCAGAACGTGGTCATAATTTCAAATCTCCTCTTAAAAGAGGAGGGCTTGAATTTCCTCTTTGATGCTCTCTATTGCCCAAAATTCCAGTTTTAGGTAGCAACAGATAATTAAAGGAAATATTTTTTATCTAATGACTTCTCCCGTTTTGGGCATAGCGGTCAGGCGTGTTAGACTTTTACTGACTAAAACTACATCTGTGTCCTTCAGTTGCCCTTTGCGTTCTAGGACTATGGGTTTCTTTTCAAATGATTAAAGGAACTTGAGAAATAAACTCACCTGTGATTGATGCAAATTCTGGCAGCTTGCTGACGTAGCATAACTCAAGCCTATCGACAGCGCACTCAACTTTATCAGTAACCACAGCATTTCTGCTGTCCTAGTACTCTTCACTGAAGAAAACTATCACTAAGATGTCTCTTTTACAACATTACTCCATTTCCTACGTTGCTATGATATATAAAGTATAACTTTACTTCTAATCTGATGGCAGACGTGATGTTGTGAGTAAGAGGTCTGATAGGGAGATGATAAGGTCATTAATGATAAGAATGTTCTCAGAGCGTGAGGATAGTGCAACAGATATGGTAATTAGAATTTGAGATGTTCGTGGAAACTTAAGTGGTCTGGTTTCGTAACGGTTAGCGTAAGTTCATAAGTAAAGGATATCCTTTGACATATATATTGATGATTATCTTTATACATGATTATCCTTGGCATATATATGTCAAGCTGCAATATGATTACCATATCCTTCTAGAAGTAATAATATCTAACATTGTGAGATAAAGCAAGTCGTTACGGATTGTCAGAACTTCAGAAGTCAGTAAATCTGACTCCAGTCTTGCCACGAAGTACCGTGTACCCCAATGGGGTGTGGAGGTCTGGTAGGCAGCCGCTCCTCGTAAAATACTAGTATTCAGCTAAATCCGGCTTGACTGGAAGCCGACCCCAATATAGTTGAGAAAAGGCTAGGCAGATGATGATGATTGTGAGATAAAGCAATTTGTTCTTATTATATTCCATGCTTTACTCCAACTTGTAAATTTTAAAGGCGAATTAAAAATGATTCACATATAATAATGACACTTACGTAAGAGAGAGATAAGATTGTTCAAAGGACCAATCAAACTTGCGTAACATTTACCAAACTGTCTCCTCATATCTAAACGCAGTCTTCGTCGAACTAGCTTTCCTGCTTGACTTGCTAAGGACATGTACCTCCTGTGCTAAAATAATATTACTTATGAAGGAGCACAATCTTCACAGTTTGCATATAATTAAAAAATGTACGCTCTTTCAGCGATTTTAGATCTCAATTGTAAAATTACAATATTGAAACTTGTCAGTTATGATGTTACCATGCTGCCATGCTAGTTGAGAATTAATTCATGAGTCCCCGACCGGTCTCATTGGACCGCGCTGTTATTGTTTTACTATTGTGTCTCGTTTCGCGGGTATTGATAAGTTAAATCATAAAACGTGACCAAGCAATTTATACTAAATTTTAAATAGTATTCTATCGGTGACCTTAGTATATGTTTATTATGTTCATTACCTATCTCTATTGTCATGAAAATAAACTATTTAAACTTTAATGTAAACATGAAAATAGTGACCATAGTTTTCTCCCACATTCTTCTCTAAAGAGATCTACGCTTTGGAATGTGCATTTAGCGCCGACTAGACGCCTTAACAATTCAAAAGTGACTTTAAATGGTTTATTGAAATGGTTTATTTATATTTGAAATAAACGCTTTGATTCATTTACGAATGCTCAAAATGAAAACTATCGAGATTATTTGTTTATTTTTTTAATAGCAGGTCGCGTCACAACTATTTCATTAGGTAAATTATGGTAATTTCTTATTTAATCACTTCCACACACTTCCACACAAGCCAAGTTATGGAAAATAAAACTAAAAGTCTTTTTATTTACATATACAATATATTTATACATTCTAAACAAATTCAACTACAATAATTAAACATTAATACGAGTATTATCATCAAATTCCCAGACTACAATTGACTAGGTCAAGTGTAGGAAACTCGACCTAGTCAATCGACGGCGTCAGCGTTTTAATACATTGCAAATGTATTGGAACAACAAAATGAAATTAATAATAGTGCTTCTGACTGATTTGCGATTACCGTGACCAAACTTAATAGAGAAAAGCCAAATGCATTAGAAATGTTGTTCTTGATGTGAAGGTATGTGTGCACAGGCGATGCACTCTCTGATCCTTTATTGTCACAGTCCGATGTGAGACGCTACACCAACGGTTTTACGTGCTTTCCGAGGCATGGGGGCTGGTACAGAGTAGTTCTAAATAGAAAAACCCAATAGCACTTTTTTCTCCGTAGTTTAATCTTGAAAGCATTATAGACATACAGAGTTACTTACACATTTGTATTATTAGTAATAGGATTCAACCTTTTGTTAACCTGTATTGTGCAAGTGGGTTTAAGTAAATTAGGTTTCAAATGCGCTACTGAAAGCTAATGTGTCAATAATGCTTGTTTCTTGAATTTCATTTTGTATAGAGCCAAAATTCAAATGTTTACTACTGTACATTACTGTCATACTCCACCACTTCAGAAGCAACTTCAACTTCATTTAAAGCATGCTTCGCGTCTCCCTCCCGTAACTTGCTCCTCTTAGCTTTAGCGAACATGATCTCAACCCCTAGCAAGACTACTGACAGAACGGCTCCAAACGCAGTCAGGGCTAGTAACGGTGCTATATCCCCCAGCTTAACCCTCTCAGCGAGAAGGGAGGCCCTGCACGGTGGTTGCGGGACCCTCAAGCGGTTCACCAGGCGCTTCCCTAGACCGGTTTCCAGCACCCATCCTCCTGCTATGCGTAGGACTTCTGTCCACTGCCCATCTTTGGTCGATTGTACCCAGGTCAACACCTGCAGAGGGGAAAGGTTAATATTTTATGCACGTTTATAAAAAAATTGGTCTTCTGCGTTTCCCTGTTTTTTTGTAAAATTAATAGTTATAACAGTAGATACCTAACACTTTTAACTTAATACATAAAAAATTCGAGAAAACCTGACCATGATAGGTTTTTTATTTTTGCTCCAAATTACGAAATGCTTCTGTATTGCAGGTGCGTTCACAAACATGTAAAACTCACATGACACGAGACACCCAGATCCTATCTGTAGAACTTCTATCTGTAGGCCATTTGTTACATGCGGGAATTGAATCCGACCGTCGTTTGTGCTGTGTTTTTTTTTTTTTTTTTTTTATTTTTTTTTTTTAAATAAAAAATGTTTTTATTTTACATAGGCCTACATGGGCACTTATAAAAAGTCGAAGCTAGTGCACGGTTCCAAATTGGTCGTTTCCTATGGAGAAGAACCGGCAAGAAACTCCATGGTTACTCATTTCAAAAAAAATGATTGGGTTTACAATACTTTCATATTACAAAACAGACACATATGCGAGGACAGTGTAGACCAATCAAAAATGTAACCCAAATAAAAATAGATTCAATCAAAAACTGGGTTGAATTAAGTAGTAATTAAAATTCGTAGTCTACAGTGTTCTCTCATTCACACTTTAAGAAAGAGGCTATATAAATATGAGAGAAAAAAAAAATCAAAACTATCAACAAATTAGTTTTTATCAAAATGAAACCACGACTTAATGAAATTAAGGTGATATCCAAATAATATAAAAATATTGCAAAAGCAACGTTTTGAATGAAAAATAAATTTATGAGTAATAATATTTTTTATGAAATGAAACAAACATGGAGCAGTTAATAGATAAATTTACACAATAATGTTACCAGGGGGCCACATGTGCAGAAGCAGTTATTTTCAAACAAGCGCGTCTTCGATATAGTCTCTAACCTTGTAATATGCTTTTTTGGTCAGGACACGCTTAATATGGGTTTTGAACTTTCCCTCGCTAAGTTCAATAACCGACTTGGGCAACTTATTATAAAAGCGTATACTATTGACAAGGAATGACTTGCTGGTCTTAGCTAGTCTCCATTTAGGTAATACGATTTGGTGTTGTTGGCTATTCAGCGATAGCCGACTGCATTTAAGCACGAGATTGAACTGACCTAGCATTAGAATATCAAAAGGCCAATTTATAATATTATTTTTAACAGATTCTTATGTAAATCAGGTATGTGGTAAAGAAAAAAACTCAATTCTTTGTAAAGTCTCTCAACTTACTTCAGGAATAGTATCAACATGCTGCAGCTTGCAGATCTGCTCATCACTGAAGGTCTTAAAATGCGGATAGATCTGGTTGTACTCGCTGTGGAAAGCCGTACTCCCTTGCTGAATCAGCTCCACGCCACGTTCCAGCTCTTGATAGAAGTTTGATGTCTTCTTCTTCTTTTTCAAGTATTCGAGGTCGTCCCATGTTGTTTTCACCTGTTTTGGGCAGAATTGTAAAGGCAGGATGGTTATAGTTGGCCTCTTGAGGAGTGACAGGCAACAACAAGCGATGTTGGTCTTAGCAGTTATGCGAACAAAGGCGGTAATCGGATCCGTGAGGTGGATATAAACCTTTGAGGCCTGCTAGGGTTGTAAATTGTTCGAAGAAGTTACGTGTAGTTTTCTGAAAGCAAAGTTGATGCTTTCAGAAAACTACACGTAACTGGTATTCTTTTGAAAATGAATCTGAATCTTATAGCTACGAGTATAACTGACTTCGCCGTTTATTTGAGCCGCATAACTACGGTTTTTACAAGTTCTACGTCTCGTACCTATATAATACAAATATCGTATAACACTGTGTTGTTATAAAACTTACATCAAAAAACAAATATCTCATATAATCATAATCCTCCGAGCCTATAGCGTACTTGGAGTCCCCGAGCGCCTTCAAGGAGTCCGGGCCTCCTCGTCCAGTGCTCATCAGTGCGGAGATGATGGCTGAGGAGTAGTACGCGTGCACCAGCATGGCACTTACTGAGAGGACTGTGAAGGCGAAGCGGCCTGATCCACCTTCGGGTACTGCGCTGGCGTCTGGAGGAGAATTTGCAGTGCTTGAGAGAAAAGCAGCCACGTATATAAATCATCATCATCATCAAGTGTACAAAGTCAAGTGATGGAAAAGTGATGGAGTGAAGTTATGGTGATATAATTGGTGCATTTTAAATGAATGATAAAAGTTTCAATAGTTAAAGTTAGGTAGGTATCTATACATATAATAAAACAGTAAAATTGTGCATCGTTTGCCGCAAATGGCGCCAAAACTACTGAACCGATTCTGTTCAAATTTTGCATACATAATCCTTATAGGACCCTTAATGATTTAGGCTATATTTTATCACGCTATTTGCTATGGGGGGTGAGCAATATTGCATTTTGTCGGTTTTGAACGAGTTGCCCCGAGTTCGAATCCCACCTACAATTTATATTTCTGTCAATGTTTTATCTTATTGTTTTTGGAAAAAAAAATACTTTTACCATTTTTTCATAAAAAAATCAACATTCCTATTTGATTTTTCCCAAATATTTTGTAAAAACTAATCAAAACACGTTATAAAATCCAAACGTCCACGAAATTCACATACTACAATGTTACATTAGTCCATTTAGCTGCAAATTTATCTACTGAAATGAAAATCATCACGCTATCATCGACGAAGAGCGGGGCAGTCATTTATGACATTTATATGAGAACGTCTATTTTGCTTGGTTTTCATCGAACACTGCAGCGTGATTGATTAATGACTAGACTGGGACGTAACACGGTGGTGGTTCGAATCCCAGGAGGTGTTTTAGAAAAAGCTTTTTTTTATTTTTGTATATTTTTTTTTAATAATTTAATCACCATGTGTTGTAATGTTTGTTTTGTGTACAATAAAGAATTAAGAATTAAGAATTTCACATATTTTTGCATTCTCACAATTTTTTTAACAAAAATATTACCTAAAAATATTATTATTATTGTTTAACCAAAAAAAAACCATGGTGACAAATTTTACAACTGCGGAGTTGCACCCCGTTTTCAAAATACAAACAATGACATCCTTCTTCTTCTTCCTGCTCTTATCCCGTATTACTTGGGGTCGGCGCAACACGTTTTCTTCCATTCTGTCATGTCGTCCGTCACACTATCATCTGCCCTTTTCTTTCATATCAGTCCTTACTACACAATCCATCCATCTTTTCTTTGGCCTTCCTCTCCTTCTCCATTCATCCACATGTAAATTCAGAACTCTTTTGGTAACGTGCTTTTAATCCCTCCTCTTCACATGACCATTCTAAGACAAACGATTTCCTTTCAAAATACAAACATCCATTTAATTTTTTTTAACTAAAGGCGATTTATATTTTAGGTGATTTCTTCCACTCTAGGAAGGAGCACGAGGGGATGTCAGACTTTCACTGACCAAAACCCACACCTTTGTATGTTCCTTCTTCACCTTGCATTCCAGGACTCCGGGTGGAGGTGATCAGCAGTAACGACCTCTCACGTCCGGTCCTGGTACAGAGAGAGAAGGTATGGAAAGCAGTCATCACTTCCTTCCGCTAATGAAGCGAAGAAGGTAGCAGAAAGCGCAAAGATGATGCCCTTGGCATTACGAGTCGCAGGGCGATTCCATGATACCGTTAGCGCGGAGTTTTGGACGGTGCACTATTGGCATTTCGCTGTTGAATAAAGACTGGTCTTAGTCGACTGACGTTGCGTTATGTGCCACGCGCCCCTAAAAGAGATACGCATAAGAGAACGGCCCTAACGGGCTTCGATAGCTGGAAAATTGTTCATATTCTAAAGGAACAAAGTGGGTATTTTTTACTGCTCTGCATGCTCTACCCGTAAAAATCGAGAGTTTACAGACTGCGTTCGATCATCAGCATGTGAAGTCGACTAGGTGAAAATACTCGCACACAAGAATTCGTTTATTATTCTCACTAAAGAAAAACATTTATTTGGTGTATTAGGGTGTCAGTCAAATACCGCACCAGAAAATTCCTGCCTGAATAAACAGGTAATATAAACACAAAAAAATGATGGTGATCGGTAAACGCCCTATACATATGACACCTGGGAAGTGTCCAAGTGGCGATGGGAGGGGTCTAAGGATGTCCTGTTTCGCACGGTTTCAGCCACGTTGCTTCACTCTAGGAGGTGACTGCTTTCCATTCCTCCTCCCAGCTCATACTATGATCTGAACTAGGGTAGGAGGATTCTGATTTTGACCCGCAATCAGTACGGCGGTAGTCCGCCCTAGCGGGGTAACTTCGATCGTAAGGTCCATCGTGTCTTCCCGCCGAATCCAAAACATCTACCTCCCGAAACACTCATGTTCGGTTAGGACCTGCGTAAAGCGCTTGCGCTTAGAGTGAATTTATAATAGTAATAATCATGGTGTGCCAATATTAGTCGCCCTAGAATGTAAATTGCAACTAAAAGAACACTGTGGAATTTAGTTGGTAAAAGTCTGATACATTCTCTCGGTCCACCTAGAGTGGGAGAAGGTATTTGGTGGTTACCCAACAAAAAAAGAGGCAAATACTAAAGGCGATTATCGGCCCTAATTTGGTTTGTTGAAGAACAAATCATTTTCATTTTGGTTTTATCGCAATATGAAGTAAACTAACGACTTTACCCATAGAGTAGGCAATTAACTATTTAGAACGTGAACTCTGCGGCTCTGTGCTTCGTTGATGTTGATGTCGTGCGGAAGAAAAACCCGGGTGTTACCATTGGGTGGATCGCCCGGAGGACACGTTAGATCATAAAGCACTGGTGGGCCACGCTTAGGCGGAGCACCACCGTGTCCTTGTGGGGACGATCGGTGACAGCAACCTCTCGCGCTGGGCACTGGTACAGGCCATGATCCAGAGCGAGGAGTAGTGGCAAATAGTCCTCACGCCCCAGTCGCTGGGATTCCGACCCCGATTTAGAGCCACCGTAGGAGTGGCTTGCAAATGGCGAGCAATGGGTAGTTTACCATCTGGCTGTCCGGTAATGATCCAGACGGTCAACCGTGGGTATTGTTCCACGCGTGCTTCAAAGAGATGTCAGCAAACTGTAGGTGCCCAGCAGGTTCGAAGCCTCTGGGGCCATGGGTGAGCTTCCGAAAGGAAAACCCGGGAGCCTGGAACGAAGGCAAAGAAGGAACGGGGTGAGGTTTATTCAGTAAAAGTCTAACTCACCCTCTGAGAAGTCATTCTGATGATTTTCCACCTAAACAAGAAACCTGGGCACGCCGTCATTGCGGCGGTAAGTTCCCTCTTTGAGAAGTAGTTGGAAAGAGGTCCTCACGTTCCGTATGCCGCAGGTCCTCACCAGACACGGTAAGTTCGGGAGGCTCCTGCATCGGATTCAGGGGTAAAGGGCGCCCCAGCCAGACTTGGGCACACTGTCTGGACCGCCCGGAGGACACGGTAGAGGTATTGCGGTCGCCTTCTTCTGCGAAGCAGTAATGGCAGCCAAGGAGGCGGCCGGCCGCGAGCGCGAAAGGGAACGACCCTCACGCCCCCGCCGTCAGGATCACGAGAACGATTTCCGACCAACGTAGGCGCAAGCTTGCGGACGGCGAACACTGGGTAGCTTGCCGTCCAGCAGTTCGGTAATAACCCGGACCGAGTCAAGTCGTCAACTGTTCCACGAGCGCCTCAAGGAGATGTCAGCAAACTGTAGGGCGCGGCAGGGCCGAAGCCTCTGAGCACGTGGATCTGTATTCCGAAAGATAAGCTCGGTGTCCCAAAATTGAAGGCAACACAGGAACGGGGGTGGCGTTTAGTCAGTAAAAGTCTGACATGCCCTCCCGCTCCATTTAAGAGCGGGAGAAGTCATTCTGATGATTACCCATCTGAATAAAAAAACCTAAACAAGAAACCTACTGGGGCTATGGTTTCGCTTCTGAAAGGGAGACCCTGGAACGTAAGGCAAGGAAGGAATATAGAAGTGAGTCTTAGGCAGTAATAATCTGACACGCACTTCCGCTTCACACAAGAGCAAAAGTCATTAGATGATTTCCCAACTAAAAAAAGTACTCATTGGAGTTTTAACTTAAACAGTTTTATGTAAAATTAATTAATCAGATCTTTTCGGAAGTATAGGATTAGATACTTAGATTACTTTTGTGCAGTTTTACGAACTTAACGCGGACGAAGTCGCGGGCATCAGCTAGTCTTTAATGAAATAATTCATGTTGAAGTCTTGCCTGTAAGAGAGAGGCCTACACTCTGCAGTGAGACTAATGGAAGGTACTTGTATAATCAATATTCTAATACTAAATTCCTGTTTTAAAAATGCAATCTAACTAATTTTCTTTCTTATTAAAAAAAAATTAACAAATCAATTTGCAAGTCTGGTGCAACATTTTTTTTTCTTTTGTAATAAACAGTACCTATGTTAAATGTTTTACGAGTATAATGATGTGTCTTCTTCTGTTGTATGTGTGTGTGGTGTGCATAAATTATAAAATAAATAAATTTAAAAAATGCATGTATATGCATATTCCATGCATACATTTTTGGCAATAGGGATATTGGTGTTTATTAAATGCGCCTATCGCATTATTTTAAAAGTTATTGGTCTGCCAACAAATCCTACCTTGCTGCAACCAGGTAGTAAGCACAGTATACAAGGCTCCATCTTTTTCCTTGGGCGACTTGGAAGTGATCCTCTCGACTACCGCTAGGATGGCCATCATGGCCAGGCAGGACCACCACACGGCAGGAGAGAACGGCTCCAAGTACATGTTGCTGCTGCTTTCTCTCTCCGACAGGTATGTGAAGCCTACCCTGTTTGATGAAGTATAATATAATCATCGGATCATTTTGGCAGTGTAGTAGTTTAGTTTAGGTTGACGTACACATAAAGCAATATTGTAAATTATCACGTTTCACGATGTTTATGGTCGTATTTCTCCAAAACGGATTGACCAATTTTAATGATTGAAGGAGGAGGACTTGTTCTACTGTGGGACATTAGGTTGGTTTCAAAAGTCAAGTCAAAAGTCAAAATATTTTTATTTCACATAGGCCTACATGGGCACTTATAAAACGGTTAGTTTAGATCATAGATTCCTAAACCACCCCCTGCGTTAGATCTTTTCGTGGCGGCGGTAGCGGGTTCAAAGGAAATGGGATCAAAATAATCTATGATCACAACCCTCAACTACGAGCACGAGTAGCACGATTACAGAGAGAGAATTAATTTTAAATTTGTTATTTATATTGACACATAAAATTGGTATATTTAAATAATATGCCATATACTATAATAGTATGTTATATGTGTATGGGTGTGTGTGTATGTATGTGTGAGTGTGTATTGATATGTATGTGTGTGTAGTCGGAATTTTATTTTCTTGTAAAGGAGGCAGTTCATAAAAGGTTGGGAAACTATGGTTTAGATTAAGCCAGTACCTGAACGGCCATATCGGAATGATGAAGTCAAGAGTGAAGGTTCTGTCGTACAGAATACGCAGGATGGCCCCCGATATGTCAGCCTCTCCTGTCGACACCATCACGAACATGCTGTTGTTGTTGATCGTGGCCGCCCACAACTCATTCTCTATTAGAAAATCTCTGAAAAAAAAAATAGCATATTTACTGCCAGCGGCTTCGCCCGTGTGAATACAAAATTTGGCCTCGGTTTCATCCCTTTAAATTATGAATGTTAAATAAAAGGATCTTCATGCAACACAAAGTACAAAGGCGGACTTAAAGCCTTAGGCATTCTCTACCAGTAAACCTAGAGTGATTATTTGTTAGGTGGGATATCATCTAAACACTTCTTCCGGCCGGAGCAGTCACGCGTGTCAGACTTTTACTTACTAAAAATAACTCCAATGTTCCTTCGTAAGTTGGCTTGCACGACTGAAGAAATAGAGTCCTTCAGAACAAAACCAGAAGGCTTCAAAGAAAACTTAACTATCTTAATAGAACATGATATAAAATCAAAAATTCAAAACTTGGCTTATTCTTTAAAATATAATAATGTTATAATATTCCACAACTTTCCCACAAAATCTAATGAATACTGATTTACTTACTGAGCATTCACGGCTTCAGCAAGCAGTATAGCTGTTCCGTAACCGCTGCGGATCCCAGGGTCCTGATCTGACATAGTCTCGTCCTCCAGGAAGTCCACAAAAGATCCGTCATACTTGTCACTCGAATAATGTCCAAGCTGAAGAATAATCGTTATTAGGCTTTGGTAATAAAGGATAATCATAATCAATCATCATTTAATTTTGTCTACTTATTTTTAACCTGCACACACATACTTACTCTTTTTACTTTTTTTTTAAGGTGGGGAATCATCAAAATGACTTATCCCGCTCTAGGTGGAGCGGGAGGGCGTGTCAGACTTCTACTGACTAAAGCCCACTCCTGTTCTTTTTTACCTTCGTTCCAGGACCATGGTGTTCACTTTCACATAACCTACGGCCCCAGTAGGCTTTGAGCTTGAGAACAATGCGTGCCTTTGACTCTTCGCTAGCTTTAATGCTTCGTAGAAAGAGGCGACCACCTGCCACTTCCCCCTTTTCCGGACCATGGTCTGTACTAGGGCCCGGCGCGAGAGGTTGTAGAAGTCAGGTGTTCTTGTTTTCTTGGATTTTCAAATTAATAAAAATAAATAAAATAAAACGGTGGAGGAAAACATCATGAGGAAACCGGCATGTCCTAGAACCAAAAATTCGAAGACATGTGACATTCACCAATCCGCACTGGAGGAGGCCTGAGTCCCAACAGTGGGAACATTACAAGACCGATAATGCTAATGCTAAAAATAAAACAGAAAACATACGGGTGTAGCTATTCTCAGAGGATATCTCTTCAAGTCATTTCTTCGTAGTATTCTCTCCCGCTCGTGCGTTAGTACCAAGCCGGTGGAGTTAGTCCAATACGCCCACAAGTTGATAGCTATACCGTCTCTAGGGTGAATGTAGGCGTCATAAATGTGGATAGCAGTCCTTGCCTCCGTAGTCACAGCTAAAATATTATAAAAATCGTTTTATACATACTGTTAAAACTAAAAACTAACTAAACACTGTTTTAGGCTATCACGGTTTGTTTCACAATTTAAATATAAATTAAATAATTAAAAATCACGGAAGATATCCCGTAAGTGACAATTTAAATTGTAAAAACTAACTTCTCGTGACCTTGGTCAAAGGATAAACTTTGCTATATGGCTATGCTGCCAATCTTGGGTACTTAGACAACTAGCATCGACAGCGATGCGTCAGAGTTTTTCGACGCCATACTTCAGATTACATTTAGTTAGTTCTTAAGGACTTTTCTACACTAATATTATAAAGAGGAAAGATTTGTACCTATTTTTGTATGTTTGTAATGAATAGGCTCAAAAAGTACTGGGCCGATTTAAAAAATTCTTTCACCAATAGAATGCTACATTTTTCCAATTTGACATAGGCTACATTTCATTTTGAAAAAAATTAGGGATCCTTGGAAAAATTTGAACAATGTAACCGAAGGTGTAGAAAAATTAGTCTTAAATTGTCTTTCGTCGAATGCGCTGCCGAAACTATTAGCGATAGAACAAAATAATGTACAACAATATTGAAGAACATCATAATGTCTACAAAAAACTCCGCGGTAGCATATGTCCAACTATTGTAGTTATGTCACTACAACAACTTTTTTCATTTTAAACATTAATGAAAATGCTAACCAAATTCAAACCATGCTATTTATGTGTTTATATTAATCCTTATCCAAATAAATTATTTTATGGTCAAGACCATTTAGCTACCTATAAAATAGTTTTTAAATTATTTAAATTTGTTTGTCCATTCAAAAGATATTACGAATTAAAAAATTCAAACAGTAAACAAAACCGCCATAGCGCCGTGGCCGTTGTTTGCGATGCAGTCTGAAAAGCGCGCCGGGCATCGCGGAAAGAAATCAAAGAAATTGAACATAAATAGACTTACATACAAATATAACTGTGGGATTTTTTAAAATATATAATCTACCCCGTGCGAAGCCGGGACGGGCTGCTAGTATTTTATAAATATGAATTTAATATACATACATAGGCGTATTAAAATCGGACAGTCATGGTTACAATGCTGCTATGCATTTCGCCAAAAATATAAAAAGTTTTATCCCAAAAAAACACCTCCAGTTAAGGATTTACAAATAGATTCCTTCGTGCATGAGGCTTTTAAGTTACTAATAGTTTAAAAATACCACAGATAAAGGGATTGTCTAGTATGAGCAAAGTCTAAAAATACAACCTGTAAAATCCCCAGTTCTGTTTGCGACTTGATCCCATTTGAGGAAGGCTACGTCGTTGTCATATCGAATTTTGCGCAGCGCATCGGGTACGTGATCACCGAGTATCAGCCATTTGTACTTCAGCATGAAGTGAGTTTTCTTTATCTAAAATGAATAAGCAATTAGTTAGTAGTATAAATTCCTTGTATTTAAGTACATACAGATTTACATAATTATAAAAGAAAGTGGGGACTTTTTGAAGACATGGGCGATAATTTTAGTTCATCGGTTCACTTTGAGCCCACTGTCCACGGACGCGTAGCTTTATACACGCGTATTCATCATATTACGCTTGGTGTAAAGCTTAGACACAAGACTGTCGACGAGGCTGTAACGAAACGATGGTATCGGTACGACGTTGCTGCTTCATCGACAGAGATGCTAGTTTAGTATGTAACCTTCACGCAGGCATCTATAAAGATACGTGTTCGTGGATAATATGCCTTTTCTTTTAACTACGGATAGCCACACTTGACTACTATACACATGTTGTAGCTATCAGGAAACCAACTCCAACTATAGCAGTGAAAATTCTATTCTGTAGCTGTACGCACAATGAATGTGGTCTCAAAACGTTTTTAGTTCTCAAAACATATGTGATTTCAACCATATACCGATGGCCTGTTAAATATGAGAGAGGTGTGAAAAAAACTAATTCAGATCATAAAATGAGCAAACGCAACAAGACATTGCGACAATTGCGACAGTTGCTGTGTTATTAAAAATATATCCCTAGTTAATCAATATTCCGGGACCCCGGAATTAGGGCGAAGAAGGAACCGGAGTGGGTTTTAGTCAGTAAAACTCTGACGCGCCCTCCTGCTCCGTGCATCAAAATTACTTCTCCTGCTCCGCCCAGAGCGGGAGAAGTTATTTTGATGATTGCCCACCATAAAAAAGTTAATCAATATTTAATTTTATTTAACTTTATATAAAAAAGTTATAGTTTTGTGAACCTTTTTAAACATCGGCATATCGTCGTCTTCATGGGTCATGTACAGAACTCCTTGTAAGTAATGATGGCGGATGTGGTCCAGTATGGCCGGGTCACAAGAAAACGTAGCAGTCATTCCATACTGCGATAGTTGGCGAGTGAACTTTATTTGATCTGTAATAGAATAATTTTTTAGAATTTATAGTGTCGCATTCCCTTGACACTTCACACTCATTAGGTCGTCGGTCCACCTTATGGCCTTCCAACGCTGCATCTTTCGGTACACGGTCGCTACTCTAGAACCTATTGGCTCCATCGACCATCCGTTCTACGAGCTATCATGAGGCCAATTGTAAGCGACCACGTTTCAGTGCCATATACCAACACACATCATCAATATTTTTGTGGTAATAAAGCTGATGCTGCATGTTGTACCAGATCATTACAGAACCCTACACTGCTTGTGGCCCAAAACGAACTTTACTAGCTTTTATTGATTTTCTAATTTGTATCAGTCTTTTTTCTCAATGTAATAATTATGTTAATCTTACCTGTAGGAGGCCAACACGCCAGAACAATAATGCTACTGACAACTTTGTACTTGAAAAATGCCACCACTGCCTGAACCAACATGTTTTCAGCACAGCCTTCTATGTCCATATCATTATTAAGTGTGCAAACTCTAGGAAATCCCTATATTATATATTCCTAATGTTTAACTGGTACAATCGTGAACATTGTTGTTTCATGACTTTTAACTAAGTTATCTGCAGTCAAAAATCCACCGAGAAGATGGTGGAACGACTTGGATGTCTTCCTTTAGGATTGGAAAGTAGCTCAAAGCAGGGAATATCAAAAGGAATAGAGGAAAGCCTTTGCCCAGCAGTGGGATAGTATAGGCTAAATATAATAATAATAACTCGTTTCATTTTCCGCAATATGTAATCACAAACCGTGGTAAAACGTTTCACTAATAAATTAAATGTAAATATATACCTTAATTGATTTTCATAAATAACTGTACATACAAAAACAATACGCTTGAAGCAACAAATTTATTTACGAGTATGTTTGTTTATTATCGTTTCGCCTGTACCGCTGCATACGAAATGTATTCGCAACAATTTGGGCGTATCCACGCAAAATTACGGGGTTCTGGCAAATAACCGGTGCCAGTAACGACCACCTTTGTGACTCACTGAATAAAACAACTGTTTGTTTGTGTCTGTGTATTTATTTGTAGATATGTGAACGTGAAATAAATAAAACTGAACTAACAGTACTAGGAATATATTAATAGTATTTGTATGAACAAGGGCATGGTGGAGGAGGAAGCTCCAAAGGTTTAGGTTCCAGGGTGACGGGTACTGGTGGAGCTACCATGTAAGCTGTCATGGGGTATCCAGGTGGAGGCGGTGGTGCGCAGCCACAAGGGGGTGGTGGAGGGGGAGGAGGAACAAGGGAGATAACAAACGGTGCAGGGGCTGGTGGTGCTGCAGGAGGCAGACAGTACGGTGCTGGTGGAGGAGCCGGGAGATACATTGGTGCTGGCGGAGGAGGAGGAAGCATCAACGGCGGCGGCGCTGGCAGCATAAACGGTGGTGGAGGTGGTGGTGGTGCTAACATGATTGGAGCGGGAGCCGGTGGTAGACACGGTGGTGCTGCCTTATGACAGAGAGGCGTTGGTGGAGGAGCTGGCAGACACAGTGGAGCTGGTGGCGGCGGCAAGCAGACGGGCGCAGGAGCAGGCGCGGGCAGGTACATCGCTGCTGGTGGAGGGGCAGGCAGCATTACAGGTGCGGGTGGAGCCAGCAGGATTGGTGGTAAAGGTGGTAAAGGTGCCGCACATGGAGGAGGTGCGCACGGAGGTGGTACAGCTGGCATGAGCATGATCGTCGGAGGTGGCAGTGGCAGGTCTTTGCAGCATAGTTTCTTCTCCTTATCTGTAATTCAAGAGAATGTGTTGAGAATGGATGGAACGTCATGCACCTTAGGTCTTTTTTACATATCATGGGTTACAGCAGGACGGAAATAAACACCTATAAGATGAGAGAAAAGGATAGATAGCTACATTGTATGAATACGATAGCTGTTACCCGCACCATCCTACAGCAGTTCTGGTTTAGTTGTTGTCTTTAATATTTTTATGAAATAGTTAATGAGGACTTACCGCACAATTTGGCAGCAAGAAGCGGCTTCAGCAATCTGTAAAATTTCAAATTATGTTTAGATCATGGTAAGATGTATTGTTAGTAATTTTTTGAAGTCATGCAGAATAACTCACGAAGCCATGACTGCTTTCTTGCATTCTTTCATCTCCTTCAAAGCCTCGAGCTGCAAAAAGATAAACATAATTTTATTATTTATTATATCAATATATGAATTATGTCTTCTTCAACCGATTTCCTTGTTGATGCAAAGAATATTCTTCAGGTTTTTTTCGTTAGATGTTTCAAATTTTCAAATATCCGAGTTCTGGATATATTTTTTTGTAATTGAATATTTATCAATCTCAATTTTAGGCGATTCTGCCAAAATCTGATATTAAAAGTGCGTTTGGGATATTCCTCGCCCATAGCTCCTGTATGTTTAGTTTTTGGTGTTTTTACCAAAATCTAAATAAATTATAAAAATTAAATAATAAATAAATGATCAAATCAAACATAGTTATTTAAAAATAAACTTTACCAAGCACAGTCCTTTCTCATCACAAGCCATGACATAGCAAGAGGAGATGAGAAGGATCCCTATGGAGGACCAAAACACCTTTTGACCCCCCATGTTCAAATCAAAGTTCACAAAACAATATCAAACAAATTATGGTTCAGTTCACAAAATACTATTCGTATTTAAAGAAATGGTTTTGACATCAGCCAAGTGCTACGTGGTTATAGCCATTGATTTTATCTAGAATTTTGTAATATTGATAGTAGGAAAAGTTTAAAGTTCGGAGTCTTCGTCCTGATTAGATGAAACGTGCTGATAAAACATTAAGGTTCTTATTTCTAACAATTATCGCTGGAGATAGGAAATGTATTGTTTAATTGAATACGTAATGATTATGTAGTTACTAAAAATAAATGTGGAGTTTTGCAATTCTGTGACTGAGAGTGGTGAAATGGTTAGTTCTGATAAGCTGGGTCAAAAGTAGTTGCTTTGTTTTGTGCCTTGTTGCTGTTATGCAAATGTAACATTCCGAGTTTTCCAAACTTCTGGATTTCGTACCTTTTTTTTTAAATCTTGATTTTTGTGATGTCTTATATCCCTAGTTACAGTTTATTTGTACCTACTGGTATTTATTTATTTCCTGTGACTTTTCCTACAGGAGCCGTATTTTTCGAAATTCCAACGCTGATATCGCTTTCAATTAGTGAAATACTTTTCATAATTGGATCAAATAATGTTACGGTGAAACTAGGCTAGTCACATTTGCCGCATATCGAAGGAACAATGGGAAAAGATCATGGAAAGTGGAAGCAGGTCTTTAGAACGGCACAGACTTACTCGTATAGTAATAAGGGCCCTAGCTTCTTTTCGCAGAAGCTGTTGTGGAGCTTGTCTGCCCCAGTGAACGGTCGGTGTCAGTAGATTTAACTTTTCTGAAACTAACCTAGAGTGAGGGGCTAGTCTCAGAGATACGCAATCCTCATTTTCTGGTGAACTTTTAAGCAGTAGCGATGGGATACTCCAGGAGAATTCTTGTACTTACGTCATCTTTACCTTACTTTTATTGATCAGCCTTAGTTAACACTGACGAGGAAGAGTTTGCGCACTTCTTTCTTTCCTTTATTGGTTTTCTGGAGTAGAGATTCTCAAGAGCAAACGTACTTAGAAGAAGATTGTATAATCCACAAAGATTCTAGTAGGGAATTAGGGATCTTGACCGTACTTCCAGAATTGTTCTGATAGCCATAGTAGAACTCTCTAATTCTGAAGCACTTTGCCCCCTGGTTGCTGTATGAACAAACCTATAGTTTGAATCTTTTGTATCAGGGATCCTCCGGAATATCGAGTAAGTTCTCTTGTTTTATAAAGCTACATCAAAAGAGACCAATACAAGTGTACTGTTGGATTAGTTTGACAAACAGGTACAGAATTAGGTAGATCCCTTTTCGACATGATTACGTACTATCAATCCAGATTTTTAAATCCGTGTGAGTTTCTATAATTATAACCCAATACAGTAGGTAGAGTTTTTGCATTAATACACGCATACGGATTCACACGCACGCGCATGTTCACACTCGCACACAAGCTCACATTTCACGTTATCAAGCAAATTGAAATCGGGGTTCTGAATAAAATTGAAACGGCAACCATTGGAGTAAGTAAGTGGAGTTGCGTTTAGACAATTATCCCAGCTTCAGTGTGTGGGAGACAGATGCGCTGAAACATGATCATATTTTTATTGTGGGAATTCATGCATTGACTTCTCTCACTCTTTGTGACAGATTTTTATTGACTTTAACCACACCCGTGGCCTTCAGTCACCCTTTGTGTTCTAGGAACACGAATTGCCTTTTGCAAAACGAATCGTGTTACAGGATAGATTACCTCGTGTACCGAGATCTACGAGTATATTCAGCATTGACTGATTACATTGATTTATTTGTTGGGAACAATTGACAATTATGAGACGTGATTTATCATTGATATTGTGAGATAGTAAGACAATGATGTTTTTAATTCAGTTGTATTTATACAGTGGTGCCAAAATTTTAAAGGTTTTATCAAATCAGCATTCGCAACAAGATGGCTACAAGTAATGTGTACAGTGTTCGCAGAATTAATACTTTTGTGTTCTTAATAGGATGTGTGAGTATAATATCTATTATATTTATTGTTTGTTATTATAATTATATTGTTGTCAAATATAAAAGGCTCCTTTTGACATATTAGAAAGACACTAGAATGTGACATAGAAAGAAATTGAAAGAAACAATAAAATATTAATAAATTAAATTTTTTGGCGCGTTAAATAATAAGATGCCAGTATTCTTTTTGCGCTTACTATAATATAGTAATTTTTGCGAAGGCAAATGTCAAAACAGGGCATTCATTTTTTGACAACTTTAAAGTCTTCTTAATTTTTGGCCACTTCGTAATTAGTATTCGTAGTCATTTTGTAAGTTGTGTATTGCGTATATTTTTCTTCATCTAGTCTATTGTCAGTCTAGATCTAAAATTACTCATAGTTTGTGTTTCTCCTAGTTTCAGTCATACCAATAAGTTTCGAAAAAATAAAGAATGTTTCTCTACTTTCCTAACCTTATTATTAATCCAGTTCATAAAAAGGAGGAGGTTTTCAATTCAGTTGTTTATAGTTTTTGTTTGTTATTACAGAAGTCAATTAATTTTGGACCGATTTAGAAGAATGTTTTCTTGTTTGAAGGAATATATGTATTTCTTGATCGGTCTTATTTTTTATTTTATTACAATCCAGTTCTGATGATCGAATGCTTGTATAATTGAGGGAACTCCTAGTATATGATAGATATTTCACCAAGAAGTCAAGGTGACTTGATGAAGTGGATACTTCACAAACAATCGAATACTGCAAAAATTAAACAAATTGAGCAGATGTTGTGTTGTGTTGTGGAGTACCGTCGAACTGATGGTGAAACTGGAAGGTAGGCACGAGAACTGTTAAAAAAATATACTCTAACCGCGTTTCAGATTATTAGAATTGTCATTAGATGTACTCTGGCTGTAAATTGTTTTAATGGTTATATTCTCTAGGTGCCTTAAACTTGCATATGATTTTATCTAGAGTTTACTGTGGAGTACCACCGCTAAAAAGTGAAAAATAAAAAATGTTTCAGTATAAAATATATTTAAAAGCATAAGACCCAAGATACATATCCATACAACCGCTCTTATGTGATTGTGACAACACGTTTGTTGAAATCAAGACATAAACCTAATGACCACTGAACACCTAGGGGAATAAAGAATAGCCAACGACCTATTCTCAGACCTAGCAAATCTACATAAAAATATTAATAAACCTAAAAAGATACATTACTTAAAAATTGTAGCTTAATATGCAACTGGCTTAAGCTTTGCTTGCGTGAAAACATGTTTTTATCGACAAACATTAATCCCACGAAACGATAGTTCTTTCCTTCTCCTCTTTTTCCAAGTCCTCAATCTTGTTCAAAATTTTGCGTTCCTAAACCCATTCGTTTCGGCTGTGTTGATTTGTTACTTAGAGAAATTCATCGAATAGCTTGCGACTAATACTCCAATAAGTCAGTCCATCAATATATTCTACATACTGATGATATCATCTCTCATGTTACAGATATCTTCATCCTGCTGCATAAACGCGGGTCTAATAGCAGACCTGAATCGCCTGAGTCCCCTGGTCATCAAGAAGTACTCACAAAACCCGCCACTGATCCTCAACGTAATGTCTGGGATCCAGCGAAGCACAGGAGAAATCATGCACAAACTGCAGGCGAGACCCCCATCTTCAAACATGAAGAGGGCTATCAGGCAGTCTCGATCGATCTGGCCAATGTCGAAATTACCTCTCGCACCTTTCATGCTGCCTATATTCCCAAAGCCTCCACTTCTTTCGCTATTCCCCAACTGGTTTCCACGCCCTATTCCCATACCAACTCCGACTCCTATAATACCCAAGTTATCAAACGGACTGGCCTCGAGCAAGAGTAACATGGACATATATAAGAGACTGTTGGACTTGAAGCTTAAGGGGACCATAACCTCTGCGGAGTATTTTAGATTACAAAAGTTATTGTTTAGTGTGTAATCTCAATTAGTAATTTCTACGAATGTGCCTTGAGATGTGAAGTTGATGCAATTTTATACGTACCTACTTATGTATGTTTTTGTGAGAAATAATGGTCATGAATCATTAGTTTACTAATTTGTAGGTAATATTTATGTTTTAGTATTTAATTTATTAAATAAATTATAGAATTATCTTGGATGCTTATTATTTTTCTCACCACCACCTCCTGGCTACAATTTTCCTGCATTATTTTCTATATAGAATCAGTTAATGTTATATAGTCATAGTTAATGGCAGCCACGAGTCGGGCTTTAGGTCCAATTGGTGATGATATCTGGCAGGAACTTAAGTAAGGAGCATTAAATAAAAAAACATAATAAAAAGAAATAAATAAAACTCTTTATTATTAATAATATTATTAACTTACAAACAAATAACAACCTTACAACTAACAGGTTAGGTCTACTTTAGCTTGTTCTTAGCATTTACCATGATAGCGTTGAGTTCTCGCACGAACATGACGTCTTTGTGCATACAAATAACCACCTTAATTCTAACAGTTTAGGTCTACTTTAGCTTGTACTTCTTAGCGTTGGCCACGAGAGTGTTGAGGCCTCGCGCAAACATGACGTGTTTACTGTACATACAAAAATCCACCTTAATTCTAATAGTTTAAGTCTACTTCAGCTTGTACTTCTTAGCGTTGGCCACGAGAGTGTTGAGGCCTCGTACGAACATGTCTTTTATCTTGGACATGTAGCTGATGAGTGGGTAGGCGAAGGGGCGGTCTTCAGAGCGGCAGGAAAAGCAGGGGTCTGGCAGGCGGGGACGCACTAGTGAGTCCTTCAGAAGGATACTACTCTGGAAATGGAACAAGAATATTTTTTAAGTATAATAATAATAAAAACTTTCACACAACGCTATCTAGTACCAAACTAAGCAGAGCTTGTACTAAGAGTACTAGAAAACTGATAAACATACTTATAAACTACCAAGACCGTACGAACACGAACGAAACACGAAACACGAACGAATATTAATAAATTATCCCCAAACACAGAATTAATGATCGTGTACATCATACAAACGTTTGTTTTGGGTGGGATTCGCACCCACGACCTCCGCTATAGCAATCAGAGCCACTGAATACTAGACCGATAGGCCAGCCCGAAACCCGTATTGTTAGTATTTGGCTTTGAAACAAATGCTAAAAGAAAAAATACGAAATACTTTTTAATGTTTTTCACATGCATGCAGCTAATACCAGAACGTGCCTATTTACACTATTTCAGCATCATATTACAACACAAACTATAACAATGCTCGTATTATAAATATAAGCTATTAAAATTATAGAATGTTCTTCTATGTACACAAATACATACATATACATATAAAGTCCCAGCTGTTGAACCTAATCACTATCATCTCCATTTATTAATTACTCAGATACCCGCGAAACGATACACAATAGTAAAACAATAACAGCGCGGTCTCATAGGACCGGTTGGGGATTCAAACGTTAATCCATTTATTTATATATATGCAGCCGGTATCTTGTATCTTCTTAAATGAATAATATTTTGCACGGAACAGTGGTTGAGTGGTGCTCGATTGGCTGATACGCTGGGTGGTATAGGTTCGATTCCCACACGGAAAAAATATGTGAACCATAGTTGTTCCGTTCTGGGTGTCTTATGTGTGTGAGTTCACGTTGTGTTTGAATACACCGATGATACAAGTGTACGAGTAATTCTTAAGGTGAGTATAGACAACAACATTTACTTGTAACAGAACAACGAGCCGCTCTATGATATGTTCTAGTGTATCATCCTTTCACGAACTAAACGTCGAGCACGCTCGCCTATTTGTTACAAACCAACGAGCATATTGGTGTAACAACTCGTCGAGCGTATTGGTGTAATATTTCGTCAAACGAAAGAATGAAAAAGAATGAACGTTAAGGTACAACGAAATGTTGGTAAATGTACACTCGCTGTGAGCATTTACCCGTAACATAACGGCGAGCATTCGCAGGAACGTCACATTACATGGAAATGTTTTGGAAACTGAGCTTTTGCCTGTATTGTGCCATTCTTAAGAATGTTACATAACACAAAAATGCTCCAGAAAATGTTGTAGTCTATACTCACCTTTAGTGCGGGGCGGGGCAGTTTTCTTTTATAATAAATAAATTAGAAGAAAAAATAGGCTATTTTAGGCCAAAAAGTGGCAAATAAAAAATACAAATATCGAACCTCTACAACAGTCAAGGCAGTCACAGCGATCACCGTCCAGATGAGTACACTTCTTAACTTCATTCTCGTAGTACAACTTGACTGCTAGGTACACCACTAGGCTGCAGGCATAGCAACTACTATACACCCACTGCATGACACAGCCTAACTGCGCTAGAACCTTATACGATGCCAAACATGCAATAGAACAACGATCTGCGTGAATGAACACGTAAGGTAGATAACGAGGTACTGACATCTTGATTCTTTGTGATTGTGTGAGTAATGTGACCTTGGGAGGAAAAGAACTTGGATTGGTTGTGAGGTTACCATCGTTTTGCTGGTTTGGTGGATTTTTTGCGGAGAATAAATTATTGTTAATACTTGAAGTAAGATTTGGAGCAAGGCAGGCAGTCCTGTGTTACGTACACCTCTTCTTTTTAAAGCTCATCGGAAAGCACAAACCTTTGGTCCTGGTTGTCATTCGTTAATCTTTAATAATTACTTCTAGGCAAGCGTGCTTCATCGTCGGCCACATCATCGCTTACCATCAGGTGAGATAGTGGTCAAACGTGAGCCTATGCATAATAAAAATAATATAGTGGTTACAGGTAATCAGACGGTAGAAACTCTGACAATCAGTGTATCAAAGAAGTATCGTGTTTTCCAGTAACTGAGTTGTGGAGATCTGATAGGCTCCATGTAAAACACGACTGCAAGTCAACCCCGAGCTAGATAAGTAGGAAAAAAATAAGGGAGATGATGAAAAAAAAAATTGAAGTGAAGTGAAAGTTTGACGTGCAATTGGGAGCTAAAAGACGATATGAAAAGAGATGATGCATCAAATTCCTTTCATAATCTTTCATATCTCTTTGTCATGATTATAACGCAGCTGAGATTTTATAAGAAGTACCTTATACTAATTTGATTTTACAAAAAGACTTAAACGTCCCGTACAAAAAGAAACTTATTGAAATTGTAACAAACGGCAGTAAGCTTTTGAGTTGAATCTGATGCGGACAAAATCGCAGACTTGTAATAAATAAAATTGAAAACATCTAACAAAATTATTCGTCCCAAAGCAACAGCAATAATCATAGACACTCTACTACAGACCCAGTTTCTGCTGACTCCGCTAAAATTACTTACGCGGCTCGTATACGTGATCGCAGGCAGTTTGGTTCAGACGCTAAAATGTCGTGAGAGTGCGCAAGAGACGATATGTGTTGGTACGTGACGGTGGCTCTCATGCTGGTTCGTATCTCAGTGTTTGATAACGAATATCTTAGATGTTGATTAGGGAAATGTTGTAATTTTTGTGTGTGTGTGGTATTTTGATTGTGCAATTTTTTGTGATGATATCTGTGTTACTTAAACTATAAGGCTCTGTAATGAATCTGTCAGTTGATTTTGATACTTTCTGCGCATAAGGTGCTAAAGTAAAAAAAATATTTTTCAGGAGAGTTCGTTTTTCTTACTGTTAATTATTGAGAAATACTAATCATATGTTTAATAAAATCTAATGTTTTTGCATTTTGCTATCAATAATTAGTTTTAAATCTCAGTACCAGACGCTGTGTAAAATGCGCGATGTAAAAGAAATATCAATATACTCGTAACTATGTATTTTATGATTTATAATATTGATAAAAAAAACATTACGTCTTTATGCGTAGGAAGAATTGATTGATTTATCACAGAAAGGATTTTACATAAGCGCCATACAAAAATATAACATCGAAATTCTGTCTCTAATATGCATATCCACGTACAACTTTGGTTAAACCTGCCTGTTTTGGCGATATTTAGTGACTTTGTTTAGGGTTATTTAATTAATTCAAAATGTTTTGTATCATAAACTACACATAAACAGATTGGTACTCGTAAGTTGGTTCAGGTGTTCTCATGGTTGAGTATTATAACGGTTCCGAAATCTCACTGAAAAAATGAGATTACGATTTGTGTTTAATGCTAGAGTTGTCAAAAAACAATAGGCCCGTTTTGACATTTGACCTGAAATTTCTTCACGTTAAAATGGCTGAACGGTTTTGGGCAGAACTTGGTGTACCAAGTTAGAAAATAAAGACATGGAGTCTTTATTCCGGAAGTACTTATACTCGTATCTCGTTAGGTTGTTAATTATTATTTTTAGGCTTGATTCGGTACTTAACTTTACCTGATGCTAAGTGACAATGATCGATGGGTCGACGATTGATTAATGCTTACTTCTAGAAATAGTCTATTTTATCTAGCCACCTTATATTAAGAAATATGACAGGAAATTACTGCCTAAACTTTTAAATTTCACCACGTTAAGTGTAAATAGAGTATAAGGTACAATGGGATTGCGGAAGCTCGCTGCCTGGACCGCACCAGAGTCGTCGACGGTGCGTAATGTTCCATGTAAGGAGATGTCAGCAAAACCGTAGGTTCCCAGCAGGGGATATTACCCAAGGCACGAAGTCTACTGGCGGTAGGCTAATAGAGGTAGTCGGTTCGACCCATGGGTTGTGCAAAAGAGTACCCTGGGCCCTTCGAACGAGGGCAAAGATGGAACATAAGAATGAGTTTTAGTCAGTAAAAGTTTGATACGGAAAGAGTGGGAGAAGTCATTGAATGATTTCCCAGTAGGTATGGTAATCAAGAATGCAACAGCTAAGAATATAGGTCGTCGGTCGTGTTTCACAGTTGATATTTTCTGCACCTACTATTAGCAATTTTCAAAACCAACCTCCGCCTTCATAAGTAATTGACGAACGTTTAGTGGAATATGTACGAATTCTAATTTAATATTGATGTCCGTTTCAGGTAAATTACATAGCCGGCGCACCCCCACCCCTTCGCTTAACCATTGACTGCTCCGATGAAAGGGTAAGGTAAATTATACCACAATTTACCATAATTATATTAATTTAAGTATACGAATTTTACTTTTGTCATTTGTACAAGGTACAAAGTAACTTAACGTATATAATTTTATATAAACAACATTTTTGGTTATTTGACAATGTACATTTTTATCCAGGCTAAATATTTTCTTCTATTTCAGATTTTTTTGATAGTCTGAAATTATCCTAAGGGAACATACTTCCTTAACTGCTAATTCATGACATGGCTTACTCGTGTACTAAGTTTCATTGAAATCCCTTCAACCATTCGAGCACGAAGAAGTAACAAATGGACATATTATACTCACAAATTATCGCCTTTATAATATCCAATTTCAATCCTACTTGAATTGAAATTGGAAAGTTAATGGTTTATTGTTGAATTGATTTCGATAAAACAAAGTATAGCAGCTAAGCCATGTCCTGAAATAGTAGAATGTAATCTTTGGATAATTTCCTACTGTTAAAAAAATCAGAAGTGGAAGAAAATATGGACATGAGGTGGACAAAAATTTAAAAGTTCAAATACTTAACCAAAAATGTTATAGGCAACATTCATAGTTCAACAACATTGTTGATCGAAGGTTCAACATTATAAATAATTATAATTCAATAAGTTTTGATACACAAAACATTCTACAGCCTAAAAATAAAATTACTCGCTATCCTCGCGTACCTATGTTCGCTCGTTTATCGACGAAGGCTATAACTTCTTCGGTAAACGTGCTATCCAACTTTGAAACAATTTTTCTATTTGACTTCTAGTTATTTGAGTCACAATTTTTAATAGGTAATTCTTTGCAGGTCTCACACGGCTCCGCATACCACTCATCCGACTACACCAGAAGCTCTGGTTTAGACGTCGACTCGTTCTGCAGCCTCATTCACAATGCTTTCCCCAAGACAGTGCAAGACGGCAGGTTCATACTCATCGAACCAGAAGACCAAACGGGGCACAGTGACACCTTAGCACCCATATCGATTGCCCCACCAGCAGGCTTCATACCGAGCATACCAAAGCTAAAGATCCCAAAACTACGCATCCCATCACTCAACGTGCCAATGTTGAAAGAACATCCCGGTTCCTTTACGCCTCCCAGGATAGGAACGCCAATGACCACAGCAGTGATGAGGATAGGTGATGAATCCAGTGCAGAGAAGAAGGAGAAGTTTAAGAAGGGCGTGCAGAAGATGCTCCATGTGGTCAATGTGATGGGCCAGATTGATCGTTACCTGTCTGAGAGGATGCGGATCATTTTTGAGATCCTTACTAAGACTTACCTTAACCTTACTAAGAATAATAATAATGGATAATATAATAGTGTCTGGGGTTTTGTTTTGTTTTCTTAGGGCACTTGCGTTATCCGTTTTCTGATAACTATATATAATCAAGAGGGTCTTAAGGCGGGCGCGACGTTAGAATTATCCATACAAACGTAATACCAAAATCATTTGCAATTTAAGCATATTTACACCATAATATGATGTTATTCGGATTCAGACAATAATTATCTAGGTTCCTACATCGTCTTTTTGTTGAAAAACTTACCCCAAACGAAATTTAAGCGAATTTATATTTGCACATTTTCACAGCGAAAATGTCATGTTTTTATTTTGTTTTTTTTCTATATTATAAACAACAATATTTCAAAATATCTTTTCGTAGGAACACAGATATTATTATCAAGTTATAAATGCTCGAAACAATAATGGAAATACATTAATTTTTCATTCATCATTTTTGGTATTACGGAACCTCTCCCAAATTTCCAATAGTTTGTATTGCTATCACAGCAAGCAACTGTCAGTGTGCGGATGATGACTTTACTCCAGTCGGTGTGTCCAAGAATTGTTTAAACTATCTGGATTGCTTCCATCAACCTCAAAAACGTGTTTTATTTCGTCTCAACTCGAGATAGCGCGCGGTCTCCGCAGGCCTCTTAAGCCATGAAGGATTAAGTTACTTCTAAGCAAACTTGCTTTATCAATGACCAAATCATTATTCATCATCAGGTCATATATCTAATGATACCATGCGATTTTTTTAGACCTTTTGGAAATGTTTTTAATAAACAGTAAAAAGTGAAATCGTTCAGCTGATCTTCAGTTAATATAGTTGTTACTACTGATTTAACATCCCGTGCAAAGCGAAACTTCTTGATATTGTAATTAAATGGCACTATGCTGTTGAATGTCTGCTGTGGATGAAATTGCAGCCTTTTATTAAATCATCATCTACCTAGCGTATTCTCAACTATATTGGGGTCAGCTTCCAGACAAGCTGGATTCAGCAGAATAGCAGTATTTTACGAGGAGCGACTGGGGAGTCGCTCCTCGTAAAATACTGGTATCACCACCAATGTGGAGGTCCTCCACTCTGACTGGAGTCAGATTTACTGGCTTCTGACTATCCGTAATGACTGTCAAAGATTAACAAATGACAGCAGGGACCTACGGCTTAACGTGCTTTCCGAGGCACGAAGGAAACTCAGTATGTTAAGATGGCCACCGATCCACAGAACAACCTTGGCAAGCGTTGCTTAACCTTGAAGATCAACCCGTGCGGCTGTTATTATCTAGCCACGAGCTCCTTCAGGCTTGTAATAAATAAAATTACAAAATATCTAATAACATTATTCGTCCCAAAGCAACACCAACAACACATGGCCACTCTACTACAGACCCAGTTTCTGCTGACTCCGCTAAAATCACTTACGCGGCTCGTATACGTGATCGCAGGCAGTTTGGTTCAGACGCTAAAATGTCGTGAGAGTGCGCAAGAGACGATATGTGTTGGTACGTGACGGTGGCTCTCATGCTGGTTCGTATCTCAGTGTTTGATAACGAATATCTTAGATGTTGATTAGGGAAAAGTGGTAATTTTTGTGTGGGTTTTAATTGTGCAATTTTTTGTGATGATATCTGTGTTGTCTATCCTATGGCGTACTCTATAATGAATCTGTCAGTAGATTTTGATACTTTCTGCGCATAAGGTAGTAAAGCAAAAAACATAATTTTCAGGAGAGTCGTTTTTCTGACTGTTAATTATCGCAAAACACTTTCAACTAATGTTTTTGCATTTTGCAATCAATATAATCAGTTTGAAATCTCAGTACCAGATGCTGGTTGTAATGATAAATAACAATAGGTATATTCTATATATTTTATAATAAAATGTTTTTTTTTAAATTACGATCTTATGCGTAGGAGGTATTGAATGATTTATTACAGATAGGATTTTACATAAGATCCATATAAAAAGATAATATTGAAATTATGTATCCAATAAGCAAATCCACATAGGTAAAAGTTTGGTCAAACCTGCCCGTTTTGGCGAAAGTTTGTGATTTAGTTTAGGCTTCTTTTCAAGTCATCTTATTTTTCATTAATTAAAAATGTTTTGTATTATAAACTACACATAAACGGATTGATGTGGACGACGATCGATTACGGTTGTCTAGAAATAGCCTATTTATCTAGCCATCTTGTATTAAGAAATTGGAAAAGAAATTACTGCCTAAACTTGAAGAATTACTGCTTAAACTTTTGAATTAAACCACGATAAGATATAATGGGCTTGCGGATGGCGAGAATTGGGTAACTCGCCGTCTGGACCGAGCCAGAGTTATCGATGTACGTACACCTCAAGGAGATGTCTGCAAAACCGTAGGTTCCCAGCAAGGGACGCAGCCCTACGAAGCCTACTAGAGGTATATAGGCTTCGCCCCACTGTTGTGCAAAATAGTACCCAGGGGGCAATTGAACGAAGGCAAAGAAGGAACATAGGAGTGGATTTTAGTCAGTAAAAGCCTGACACCAAGAGAGCGGTAGAAGTCATTGCATATTTTCCCAGCATGATAATCAAGAATGCAACAGTGGTCGTAAAAATACAGTTGATGTTTTCTGTATCTACTATTAGCACTTTTCAAAACAACCTCAGCCTTCATAAGTAATTGATGAACGTTTAGTGGAATTTGTGTACGAATTCTAATATAATATTGATGTCGGTTTCAGGTAAATTACATAGCCGGCGCACCCCCACCCCTTCGCTTAACCATCGACTGCTCCGATGAAAGGGTAAGGTAAATTATACCACAATTGACTATAATTATATGAAATTTTAATAGATGGATTTCGATTTTATCTCCATACGAGTATATACATACATAAAAGGAGACGGTGACTGACCGACATTTCAACGAACAGCCAAAAGTGACGGGGACTAGGAGCGTGAAATTTTACACAAGATTTTCTTTTGTGACGTAGGCAAGCACTGAGAAAGCATTATTACAAAATTCACCCCCTAAGCGGTGGAAAGGGGTTTCAAAGTTTTTATGGAGGATAAACCTACTTTTACGAAGCCAAAGCCACTGGCAGACGCTAGTTTAGTTTTTTATGTTCATTTGCTTAGATGGCTGCCGAATTGTGTATTTGTTTATACATCCTGTCTACTGAATTTTAGGCCAAAACAGTCATACTTGTAATACGCTAGAGCTTTTGCCGCCGTTATAGTAATTTTTAACACAGTTGCTCGTAAAGCTGATGTAATTCCACCGGTTTTAGATATGTAAAGCGGGTCATAAAAAACGCGTGTGTTATACCAAAGCAAATAGTTAAGTTATAGTCCATACAAATTCCATAACAGCATTATTTGCCATTTCGTGCGCGGCGATTAGTTCGAAATTTGAATAGCCTCATCATTTTATCATTTGTCATATTTTATCATTTTTTGTCATTTCTTGTAATTTTTTGTCACTTTTTGACATTTCTTGTAATTTTTTGTCACTTTTTGTCTTTTTTTGGAATTTTTTGTAATTTTTTGTAACTTTTTGTAATTTTTTGTAATTTTGTGTAATTTTTGTCACTTTTTGTCACTTTTTGTCACTTTTTGTCACTTTTTGTCACTTTTTGTCACTTTTTGTCACTTTTTGTCACTTTTTGTCACTTTTTGTCACTTTTTGTCACTTTTTCTCATTTTTTGTCACTTTTTGTAATTTTTGTCACTTTTTGTGATTTATTGTCTTTTCAGTCACTTTTTGTGATTTTTTGTCAACTTTTGTGATTTTTTGTGATTTATTGTCAATTCAGTCATTTTTTGTCACATTTTGTCATTTTTTGTTACTTTTTGTCACTTTTTGTCATTTTTTGTCACTTTTTGTCATTTTTTGTCATGTTTTGTCATTTTTTGTCATGTTTTGTCACTTTTTGTGATTTATTGTCTTTTCAGTCATTTTTTGTCACTTTTTGTCATTTTTTGTTACTTTGTGTCATTTTTGTCACTTTTTGTCATTATTTGTGATTTTCTGTCATTTTTTGTCACTCTTTGTCATTTCAGTCATTTTTAGTCATTTTCGTCATTTTTTGTAATTTTTGTCATTTTGTCATTTTACCAAACAATATTTGCGTTCGATTTCTTTGGCGCCAAACACTAAGATGTTTAATGTTTTTTTTTCTGTTTCCTCGCAAATGTGTTAAAAAACGTCGTACGATATACGTGCGTATTGGTTATAACATGCTCGGCTCAGTTACGCCCTCGCCTTCGGCTCGGGCTGAAATTCCGCCTCGCATGTTATAACCATCATTACGCACTAATATCGTAATGTACTATTATAGTACACGCGGACGAAGGCGCAGCAGCAGCTGGTTGGTATATTACATTATATTTTTTTGCAGGTCTCACACGGCTCCGCATACCGCTCATCCGACTACACCAGAAACTCCCGTTTGGACGTCGACTCGTTCTGCAGCCTCATTCACAATGCTTTCCCCAAGACAGTGCAAGACGGCAGGTTCATACTCATCGAGCCTGAAGACCAAACGGGGCACAGCGACACCTTAGCACCCATATCGATTGCCCCGCCTGCAGGCTTCATACCGAGCATATCAAAGCTTAAGATCCCAAAACTACGCATCCCATCACTCAACGTGCCAATGTTGAAAGAACATCCCGGTTCCTTTACGCCTCCCAGGATTGGAACGCCAATGACCACAGCAGTGATGAGGATAGGTGATGAATCCAGTGCAGAGAAGAAGGAGAAGTTTAAGAAGGGCATTCAGAAGATGCTCCATGTGTTGGGCCACATTGACCGGTACCTGTTTGAAAGAATGCGCATCATTGTTGAGAGCCTTAAGCCTTTGCTGAATAATAATAATAATGGATAATATAATAATGTTTGTAGATATTTTTTTGTTTTCTTAGGACACTTGCGATGTCCCTTTTCTGATACTTATAACCAAAAGGGTCTTAAATCAAAATTGAATTTATGTTACTTTTAGACAAACGTGCTTAATCGTCGGCCAGATCATCACTTACCATCAGGTCATACTCTTATATGTAGTTAATATGCCTATTGCTTTGTAGTAGCTACTGAATATGAACAAGAGTTTAAAACACATCATATACAATATAACTTTTGTTAATTTAGCAGAAAACTTAAGTTAATAGTGCATTGTTTATATTGGTTTTAAATTGTTTAAACTCAGCACTAATTTAAAACTTAATTCATTAACTCGTATGTACATCCTTTGTCCTTAAATAAATAAATAATATTGATAAATGCACATGCTATGATTTCCGGTGCCATAGGATACATTTTTCAGTCCAGGACGTGTTGTAGCCATGATAAATAAAAAAGCATAGAAAATGTTAAACAAAACGTAAGTTTAAGTACTAAGAAACGCTTGACCATGCTATGATTACGACTGGAGCCGTCAATACTAATTTTAAAATCATATCATTTTGTTCATATGAGCTATGAGCATTCATTTCAAACGTCATTAGCTATATCCATAGTAATGGGGACACATAGTTATGGGCAATGGGAAAAGTCCCCTCTTTGAAGAGTAGTTAGAACGGAAAAACAGCATCCTCACTTTCTTTATGGAAATGGAGGTTTATGTTTCGGATTCAGCGTGTAGCGTTTGAAGGAAGTCTCCCTGCTTAAGTTCAACCTAACCAACAGCCAACATTACTATGTCTTCGTAGAGATGATTGGTGGCGGCGACCTCTCGTGTTCCACTCTAGTTTAGGCCATGTCATGGAATAAGAGGTAATAGAAAAGTGAACTCTCTTTACAAACCAGTAATACGGGTGGAAGAGGTGGCGGAGAGTGTCTAGAGTTGTAGGGCGATTCCCAGTAACCATAGGTGCAGGCTTGCGGATAGCGAGCAATGGGTAGCTCGCCATCAGATAAGTGCTAAGCCCAGGTCAACGGCACGTTGTTATTTCGGAAGTGTTCGAAAGAGTTACCAAGGCCGTGTGGTAAAGGTTCGACACTATCTCTCGCTCTGCCTAGAGTTCGAGGAGCTTTATGTTGATATAGAGCATAGGGCACTTGTGAGCAGCAGCTGAAAGATTAGGTAGGAGCCTTGAGTTACCATTTTGTCATCATGCTGAGTCGAGGCCCTTTTGACATTACTCAGTGTACTTTTTGATTAATTTTATGGTGTTTTCGTTTTTGTCATGCCAATAAACGCAATTCTCTTTCTTTCTTTATGATATAACACTTCAAAAAAAAAAAAAGAAATAAATACATAGTTAGAAATGACATCGGCTGTAGCGAATGGCACCGTGTGTCAGCGAATGGCACCGTTAACTTAGCTTGTAGGTAAAGTTCTGACAAAGCCACCGTTTCCAAGGAGTTTGTTGCACAGTAACCTATCCCAAGTATAAAACAGTTGGTACCTACGGACAGTTATTAAGGTCAGGTCAACGATATTCATAAACGTTCCATAATAATATCGAATACATAATTTGATTAAGTTAATAAATTACGTGACTCTATATAAGTGTGAGTACATTTGTCAACGCGCACTGTACTCGACGAGTTCCAAGAATTAATTTTGGGTATTTGTTCCAGTTACCATTTCTTGTTACTTCGAAACGTGAGTATTGGCATACCTATAGTATTTGCTTTGTTTTGGAAGCAGAATCATCAGAATGACTTTTCCCGCTCTTAGGCGGTGCGGGAGGGCGTGTCAGACTCTTACTGACTAAACCGCACCCCGTTCCTTCGTTGCCTTCGATCTGGGGGACATGGACTTACCTTTCGGAATTTCATTGTTCCCCAGAGACTTCGGCCCTATCGGGCCCCTACAGTTTGCTGACATCTCCTTGAGGCGCGCGTGGAACAGAACGCGCCGTTAACGACTAGTGCTCGCTGTCCGCGAGCCCGCGCCTACGGTGGTCGGAAATCGGGATCGGGATCTCGGCGGCGGCGGCGTGAGAGCCGGTCCCTCACGTGCTCGCGGTCGGCAGCCTCCTTCGCTAGCATTACTGCTTCGCAGAAGGGGCGACCGCCAGCTTTGTTTTGTACTGTTATATTCATTAAACCACTCCTTATTTCTTCTTTCATTGCCATCCAACGAGGCAATGCTGCTAGCGTTCTGGGCACTATTCCTATTGACATCGTCGTGGATGAGTTTTTTGATGCCCAGTAAATCCCTTTTTTTTGTATATATATATAGGTTTGTAAATACTTTTATCTTTAGTCTGTATATATATCTATTAAGTCATTTATTACTTTAATATGTAATATAATATAAAACTTTAAAAAAAATAGCAGAGTCGGTGGTTTTACTTCCGTAGGGGGCAGACAGGGTCGAAGCCTACTTATTTTCGTAAAGGTATATAAGTTTTTATTTGGGGTGGAAATTCATCAACTATCATATCTCGCAATATAATTAATTTTAGTTTAACGCCTGTAGCTGATAATCATACTATCGACCACTCTGTAGGTACATAAATACTTCGTTTAACAAAAGTAACACAATTTAATTTATTGTTTATTTACTTTTGGTAAAATATATGTACTTTCTAATTTTTTTTCTGAATAGTTCTCTGATTGTCTGACTTCTTTTAAGTTGATGATTTCTTGTATTGTTATTTGAATCAAAATCCTTTCCTTCTTAATTAGAAGACATTATCATTAAGAAAACCCAAATCATTCATCGTATAACATAAAATACAGGGAGATCGTCACCCGGTACGCACGCACTTGCTTCCTATAACTATATGATGCGCGGGTTGCTAAAAGCTCCCTATTACCTACTTATTCTGTACAATTGAGGATAGATGTGCCAAAAATAGTTGCACTTGCACATCTTCGCGAAATGCAGAATTTATACTTTGTTATAATCTGTGCTAGGCCTACTCTGCACGAACGAAGTGGCAGCGTCGTGTCGATGCAGATTCGTCGGCACAGTTTCATAGTTTTGTATCATGCAGGCGCACACTAGTGTATAACCGACGAACACTCGTCTATACCGTGCATCCGTGGAAAGTAGGCTTAAAGATTAAAATGATTAAACAGTTCACAACTTATCTGCAGCATGTCATCAACTCCTAGTGAAGGCAGCCCGATGGCTGGACAGCCTGGCCACACTGGCCCGGTTAGTCCGGATAAGCTGTCTGACGACAGTATTGTGATATCTGGCATGTCAGCGCTTTTGCCTGGCTGTCGGACAGTCGACGAGTTTAAACACAAACTCTACAATATGGTAAGTAGACTCACTTATAATTGCTTACCTACAGAATTTGTTTTTATTTTTGTTAACCTTTTCTGTCCCACATTTGGGCTAAGGCCTCCCTTCACTTTTTCCATGTGGAGTTGATACTAAATTTGTTATTTCAATAAAGTCTGTTCAATAGAAATAAGTTAAAAGAAAAGAAGAAAAATGTAGGTACCTAGATTTAAAAAGTTAGTACGAACCCTTTTGGTATAAATTTTAGACAGAACGAGAGAGTAAAGTGAGAAAAGATTTTTTTTTTAATTGTATAAACTAGTGATTGACTGCGAACCCACCTGATGGTAAGAAGTGATGCAATCTTAGATGGTGAAGCGCACTAGTTTATTAAGATAGCACATATCTAACTTTTTTTTTCTGCATTTCACCATAAAGTTTATTCAACAGGAGAATCTTGTGTCATCAGAGGGATTAAGATGGGACTTCAAACATCCAGACCTGGGCCCAGCCGCCGGAATGGCTCCGGAATTGGACCTGTTCGATGCCCAGTTCTTTGCAGTCAACTACCGCCTCGGCAACTATATGGATCCGATGTCACGGAAGGCACTTGAGCAAGCCTATCAGGCTATTTATGATGCAGGTAAGCTGAATTTTAGCTTGCGTTACCATAGCGCATAAATCATTAATATAGGTTATAAATAAGGTAGGACCAAGAACGCTACCTTGGGGCACACCAAAATGTACCAGTCACTAGAATATTCCCTTATTATTACTTTTTGCATTCTATCATTAAGATATGTGGTAAACCAGTCCAGGCCAACGCCACGAACTCGCAGAAGCTACATTTGAAATACATCTGGAATGCAATGGTAATGGGTAGGTTAAGCAATGGGTAGCCACCCGGTAACCGTCCGGATCGAAGCCTAAGGAGATATCAGTAAAACCGTAGGAGCCCAGGATGATCGATGTCTACTGGGGCCCTGGGTACGCTTCTGAAAGGAAAATCTGAGGCCCTGGAACGCAAGGCAATGAAAGAACACTGGAATGAGTTTTAGTAAGTAAAAGTCTGACACAGCCTCCCGCTCCACCCAAAAGCGAGAGCAGTTATTATTTGATTTCCCACTTAAAAAAAATACCCGTTTGTATACAATATTATTATGCTCAATTTATACGTATAGGTATACTTATAAAACGAGTATTTATTGTAGTTTAATTGTTTATTAGTAGGACAATTTTATTTAGTAGTGTAGGTAATTTGTTTATTGCAATTAGTTACCCATAACTTTAAAAAATAACACATTTTTGTTTTAGGTGTAAGTCCGTCTCAACTCAGTGGAAAAAAAGTTGCAGTCTTTTTTGGATCATCCTTCTCTGATACTGAAAAGTATGGTATTACAGAACATATCGCAAAAAACGGCTCCGGCATGTTGGGGTAAGTTTAACAGCAGTATTATTAGCAATACATTCGCAGTTGTGGGTACTACATAGCATAAGCTAAACATTTAGTGAATTCTCAGGTAAAGTACCTATTAGGAATGACAAAGTACCCAAGATTACTTAATGTACACATTGCTAGGGAAAAAATTAGTAAAAGAAAAAAAATTGTAATTACCCCGACTGATTCAACAGAAAAATAATTATCAAAATCTGTCTATATGGAGACGAGTTATGATCAAATTCATAACACCAATAACATGGGCATTAAGTGTAATTGGTCAAGATATCACATAATACGTTTAACAACATAAGAAGTCATGTGCGAAGAACCTCCTCCTGTTTTGGAAATAGAAGGGTTGTAAAATCTAAGTTATTTAAATTAACTCACGCTCAGTAAGAACACTCAGCGTAAGTGTGGAGGCAGAATTCGAGGATTTTTTTTATAAATAAAAAAGAAACAGTGCGAGAGCATTTGTTCTTGCACTCTTGACATTTGCACATGCAATCCTATCTCAAGTGTAACCACAAACTTCACATATTTGGATCAAGATATATTTTACTATTGGTTCACAGATCAAGCAAGACTATGTTCGCGAATCGTATCTCGTACTGGTTGAATATTAGGGGTCCTTCAATAGGAATCGATGAACTTGACTGCAGTTCTACCACTGCACTGGAAGCGGCGTACACAGTCATGAGGAGCGGAGAATGTGATGCAGCCATTGTCGCAGGATCATACTTAGGTCTCCATCCACATGCCTCTGTACATCATGGAAGGTAAAGTAATCTAAAGTTGTAATCAAATAGTAGTATATGCACATTAAATATCGTGGCCAAATAATAGAATTTATTACTTCAAGATGTGATCGGTCATTTCATAAAATGGTTGTATTTCTTGAAATATAACCAACTAGAACTGGCCGAATCATTAAAACTTAACGTTTAATGATAAAATAATGTCAATCCACGTTTGGCTATATTATTATGTTCATAGAATATCCATGACGTAATAATTATAATAAAAGGTCTAAATAAATTAAGAAGTTATGTATCGATTTTCTAAAAACAAACACAAGCTTAAAATTCAAATAAAAAAAGTTCGATATACATGGTCTTTATTCAAACAAAAAAACCAAGTGCAATTAAAAACAAAACCAAAATGCTTAACTACACTGAAGATCTAGTTCTAGCCGTAGGTTAGTAGGACACATTTAAGTTTAACCACATGTGGTTGGTTGCACCTAGTTATAGCCACACTTCGGCAATTGGCCGTAACATAATTATAAAAGGAGAAATTGAGATGGCAGGACCTGCGTCATGCGGAAGGTGAGGACGCCATGACGCCTCTTCAGCCACACCTCAAAGAAAGGACTTAGCGTCATGATTATGGCGTGACCAATCTTCCCTCCATGAAAAAGTAATTTTGTAGGAAACGTTACACATCCCACACTGTAGTTAAATCCTAATGGTAATGACTGGACGTCAGACTAGACGGACATTCTATTATAATAATTTATGAAACTAATATTTCATGACGAGCTCATTAAAGTAGTCTCAGATTTGATTTTTATTTGATTTCAGGCTTTCTGGTACAGTTTCCAAAGATGGAAATATGAAATCATTTTCGCAGGACGCCGGAGGGTATGTTTTGTCAGACACAGTCGGTCTTGTATTTTTGCAGAAGGCAAAAGACGCAAGAAGGTATTTAATAAATGATTTATTAATTGAGATCAATTTAAAACTTGTATAGTAGGATTAATTTTGATAATCATATTTTTTAGAGTCTATGCGGAACTTTTGTACGTCAAAAATGAATTTATTTCTCTATTAAATGATGAAATGGGACCCAAATTTGGATACTGTCGGAACCCTAAGGTTGTGGCCGGGTTCATTAGCCAGTTTTACAAAGAAGCACAAGTGTCACCTAAAGCTGTTGAGTATGTGGAAGCATACGGCACATGTGAGTTTAAAAAGTAATCCATCAGTAGTAAAGTAGCTCTACTGCTTGCTTTCTTAATAAATAATGAATGCTTTTGGTCTTTGTCAAGTCTAATGAATGGCTGTAGGTTAAAACCTAATGCTAAACAGTGACATCACCATCTTATATTTAATACACAAAACTGCATTCAGCAAACATCTTAAGGTTACATATGGTATTCCAGGCGTACCAGATGCTGATAAATCTGAATTAGAAGCACTTGAAGAAGTTTACTGTAAAGATAGGCATGACCCTCTTCTGGTTGGCAGCGTGACATCTAATATTGGTTTGACTGAAGCTGCATCTGGTATGACAGCTCTCACTAAGGTTAGTAGACTTATCGAAGAGGACTGTCTATATTTTAGTGAATGTGCTCGTTCAGTTAAAGTACTACCGCCATTGGTTACCACCGTGCTGGTTTAGGTCTCAGATTGATATGCAGTTTTATAAACAGACATTTGGTTGTCTTGCACTTATAACGATTAACCAACTAACAGGTGTTACTTGGCTACTACACCGGTAAAATAGCCGCCAACCTGCACTGCGACAACCCGCGGCAAGACGTGGTGGCTCTACGTGAGGGACGCATGCGCATCGTCACTGAACACCAGCCTTTCAATCGCCAGTACGTCGCGATCAACGGCATGTCTTTTGCTGGCGTCAACTCACACGTGCTTCTTCATGGAAGATATAAACCCAAGGTACTATTAATCTGGTAATTTATCTAAAAAAGGAGATTTGTAACATGGTGTGTGGTATTGATTCCGAAACTCTTCCAGTTTTTATGAAATATATAAAATAATTTCGTCTTTTAAATCTGGTAGTAAGACAAATTTTCGTATTTTCTTCAATATTGGACGCTAGAAAACTTATTTAGACATTATATACAGATAAAAGATATCCGGAGAAAGTCTATAAAAAAGGATTTTACTCATTTTTTATAGGCTATTCGTATCCAAATCAATAAAATATATGATATATTTACATTATAATTATGATATCTTAACTTCTAAGTTCAGTCACTATGGTATGAAGTCAAGCTTAATTTATTCTTTTTTTAATGTCAGAATACAGCAACTGAAGCAATGCAAAACCATCTGCAATAACATAGCAATCAGTCGTACCTCAAGGCTCAGTTTTAGGCCCTTTCCTGTTTCTCTTTATTATGTGCTGTTTGCTGATGAAATCTCATGAAGTTAAAATGATAAAAAATGAAGTAAATTTTGACAATCAGTATCTATTTTTAATTTTGTTTTAAATTAATTGTATGCGTTTAGCTTGGTAGATGGTTTTCTCGCAAAAATCAGTCTAATGCAGTCTGTATCCAACGCATTTGTGATCCTATTGGTTTTATAACGCAAGTAGATCTAACAATTGCAAAAAAAAAACAGCTAACTAATCATATCACATTTCAGGAGCTATCTCGCTACCAGGCATCTTTTCCACGCTTGGTAACCTTATCAGGGAGGCAGGAGTCTGCAATCATAAAGTTATTTGAAGAGCTCAAGTCCCGACCCATTGATGCTGAAGAGTTAGCGCTGTTGCATAATTTTCATTCGTGCAACATCTCTGGTCATTTAAGCAGAGGGTACACTATATTAGGTATGCACAAATTCTCATTAGATTAAATCTTAGTACAACTCCAAATTAAATTTACTAGCGTAACTCTACAGACGAGATGAAAATCATTATCTCGAACTAGTACCTACTGCAGGCAGGTGTTAACCCCGTAATTAGATGTCGTTCAATTCAAAATCCTTGTGTGTGCATCGACAGTAAGAAATTGTCGATATAGGTAGTCAGAAGCCAGGATATTTGGGCATGACAAGTATCAGATATCCTGGCTGACTTTATATTATATTACCCATTTTCTGGGTTGTGTATGTCACATAGGCAATTGTTGTTTCATATTTTTGGTTCTTATGTGCATCTATGTAGTTAGGACTGGAAGCCAATCGACGCCTTTGTACCTTTTTGTGCAAAAAGTATTAAATAAATAAATACTTGCAAATAGACAGGGCAGGTGACAAAGAGAACGAGTATACCTGTACCCAAAATGTATGCGAAGTTTTGTTAATCAATACAGGTCTTTCCTTGTAAATTTCTACTTGTAGTGATTATTGTATTATTATACAGAGGTGATCTAATACTTTCCTTTGCATTGTACCAGATACAGATGAAAACAAAGAAACTATAAGCTTTTGCGAGAAAGCTGAGTACTTCGACGACGCTCGTCGGCCGCTGTGGTTCGTGTACAGCGGGATGGGCTCGCAGTGGACTGGTATGGGCGCGAAACTCATGCGCATACCTATCTTCGCTGCTGCTATCGAACGGTAAAAAATGAGAGAACATCAGTGTTTTAATACTTTTATAGATCTATGTTGTGTATTAAAGTGGGCGACACACCGACTTGACAAATGTTATTTAAAATAATTTTATGTTTATGATTAATCTTTTGAAATTATCGAAATTTTTAGTACTATATTTGCTACGCGACGTGATGTGGTAACGATGTTTTTTTCTTATTTGTGGCGTAGGATAAAAATAATATTAGAAGACGTAAATTTTAACTATTTATTTTATTTCAGTTGTCACAAAGTGTTAGCACCTCGAGGTCTTGATATAGTTCGTATAATTACGTCTCCTGACAAAGAAGTATTGAAAGATATTCAAAACTGTTTTGTGGGAATTGCTGCTATTCAAATCGGACTTACAGATATCCTTTACGAACTTGGTTTAAAGCCTGATGGTATCATAGGTAAGTCGATTTAACGACATTTAATATTTTTGCTAGTAGGTCATGTTGACGTGATCTCAACATTATAAAGTATGAAATTGCATATGGAAACATACCATTAGATTTTTTTTTCAGCGAACAGATTGTGTTCGAAATACCATTAGTTTCCTCAAATCCGCTATGTTGAGGAAAGAACAGCAAGCTTGAAGTGGGAGTTGAATTGAACGCCTAAGGGAAGACGTTGCCATCAAGGTCAACCGCAGCGAAGGGTTTGCGGTGACATTTTCATGTTTTTGGGGCTACCTTGGCTAGGAATAAGACAGAGATAGAGACTGATTTTGTAATAAAAAAAACCTTTCACATAATATAGAATTTCTTCATCTTGTACAAAGTATAAGAAGACCAAAAAACTAAGGATGAAGTTTTGAGTATGTGAATAAAAACCCACGTACTCGAAACTTTCATATGTATATTATTTTCAACAGGTCACAGTGTTGGGGAACAGGGATGCGCGTACGCCGACGGGTGTTTGACAACAGAGCAAATTATCATGAGCGCTTTTTATCGCGGTGAAGTGTCTTTGACTACTCCGCTAATACACGGCTCTATGGCTGCTGTCGGTCTGGGATATGAACAGGTAAATCTCTCTCTACAGTCATGGTTCGGACTGAGAGTGTCCGCTCTCCTGGTGGGCTCTGCCCCACTACCGGAACGGAAACGCATGACTCTGTCAAAGCACTTCACCTCTAGTTCTTCTAGTTGTCACTAGATGGCGTGCGTTGTTTTGTTGTCAACAAATCTGCTACCGGATACGACATATTTTCCTTTATTAAGCTTAGAAGATCACACTGAATTAAAATATTATGTTTTTGTATGACCAAATGTAGATATCGAAGATGTGTCCGCCGGAGATTGACGTAGCCTGTCACAATGGACACAACTCCAGTACTATCTCAGGACCCGTTGACATCATGAAGGCGTTCGTCGCTGAACTTACTGCAAAAGGAGTATTTGCAAGGGAAGTGCCATGCGGCAACATAGCGTATCATTCACGATACATCTCTAATGCAGGTATGAAGCAGCTTCAAATGAAATAGTAGTCAGGTTCTTAGATAGTGATTTTCCATCAGTGGCACTTATTCTCTTGTTCATTAACTACACTTGTTATAAACTGTTGCTCTCTTTTACTAATCGTTGAAACTAGAACGAGATAGTAATATTTTTATTCTTGTCAAAATTTGTATTGTTACATACCCAATTTGTACGTCAAAAATGTTCGTTTAAGAGGAGACGATATTTTGGTATTTTTCTTCGTAATTTTTTTTTAAGGTTTGTTTTTTAAGGTTTTATTGCTATTTTCTCAGGTCTTGAACTTTGTAAATTACTGCAAGGAGTGATAAAGAACCCAAAACCCCGCAGTGAGCGCTGGCTGTCGACTTCTGTACCGCAGAGCCAGTGGAACCAACACGCAGCTAAATATTGTTCGGCAGAATATCTAACTAACAACCTACTCGTGAGTAGCAAGAGGTTTCAATTAATTTCATTAATAAAATAAGTCTAAAGAGGTAAAGTTTTTCGTATGTTGTTTCGTTGTTTGTATATTATGTTTGTTGATTGTATTTTTTAGAAGTTTCGTCCCGATTGCGAAAATTACAAGTCAACTAAAGTGTTTTATATATACCACATATCTACTACAGCTACTGAAACTGGCATAATTACAAATATTTAAATAAAAAATCTATATTTTTAACTCATCTAAAGAGAAATATTTATTCTTACTTAACGTTTGAATCCCCAACCGGTCCTATGAGACCGCGCTGTTATTGTTTTACTGTTGTGTCTCGTTTCGCGGGTATCTGAGTAACTACGCAATGTGCAAAGAAGTGTGAAGAGCTTAGTTGTTTTTTTTTATTGCTTTTAAATTAGTAAAATTTATTCATTAAAATAAGTTATATTTATATTCGAGTCGGTCACAACAACATAAGGTTTTTCGATGCCGGTACGATCCTAGAATGCTTCTGCATGGGGACAATTACATTAATAAAGCTTGTGTTTCGCAGAACTCGGTGTTGTTTGAAGAAACGTCGCGGCTGATACCAAGCAACGCCGTGTGCGTCGAGATAGCCCCACATGGACTACTGCAGGCCATCCTCAAGCGATCCCTGTCGGCAGAAATTTGCCATACCCCTCTCACCAATCGAAATCATCCAGACCCCGTGCTTTTTTTACTTCAGGCGGTTGGCGAGTAAGCAATTCCTAGAAGTTCTCTAATATTTGACTATAATTATAATTGTATAGTTGGCTTCATTATCCAACCCTAGATTCTTCCCCATAATTAATGATTTAGGAGACAGTTTTTAAGAAAGCAAGACTTCTAAAAGCTAAGACCGCTAGATGCTTATTTTTTAATTAAAATTTACGCACAAAGGTAAGGTATAAATGTAAAGTATCAACCAATGATAGTGGAGTGTCATGGTAGATACATTCTTAAATCTTTTGAAAGTAAAAAGTATTTCAAAAGCATAATAAATAAGAGTGGACCTAAGATAGATCCTTGTAGAACTCAGATGTTAACGGCACAAAACTACTCTAATGTCCATTCACAACTATCCTCTGAGTCCTATTTTTAACATAAGAAGAGAACCACTGGAGTCAATTTTCCCGTATGGCATTAAATGCGAATTTATTAAGTAAGATCTCGTGATCGACCTTGTCAAAGGCTTTCTTGAAATTTGTGTAAATCGCGTCAATTTGTTCGCGTCACGTTGTTTAGGGATAAAAGGACTATGTAGAATAAGGTAGATCTCATTATGTTCTAGTCTTTCTTAAGCTATTACTAAAGTTATAAAAAAGTGATTCAAATAAATTTAATATAATATTTTCGTATACCTATGAATGACCAGACTAAAATTGAAATCGGATAAATCTGCTGATTTGTTTTGAAAATAAATTAGTATTTTTTTTTAAATAATTCTGAACAGATTGCTGATAGAACGCAGATTCCCAGCGTGTGAAGAACATAAATATTGGAAGTGACTAATAAAATAAGTGTTACGAAAGGGCCAATTTATTGATTACGAAAAACACAGGCGAAAGGCGTAAACAATAATTGACAATTATTTTTAATCCAACAGTTTGTACATGCAAGGATACTTACCAGATGTTCAAGCTTTGTACCCAAAAGTGGAGTTCCCTGTGTCAACTGAAACACCTATGCTGTCGCATTTAGTCGAATGGAACCATACTGAAATATGGTAAGGTCAACAAAACAGATATGTAAACTTACAAATTCTTCTCCAGGGAGAAGGCAAAAACTATAGAAGACACTAAAATTGTAAATCTTTCTTATTATTCGTTTATATCACATACACATTATCCTCAACGGGTTACATTTGTATCGGGTCGATGACGAAGTACCTACTCGTTCTCGACAGCCGGTCGACTTTCGAGAAGCACTTTCGACGTCTGTTCCCAAACTACAGCGGCTGGGGCTTCTCTAATGGGGCTCTTGCCCAACCTAGGGGGCCTAGTCGTCTCTTGACACAGGATCTACGCGGGGATCGTTCGGTTCATAGCCTCTTACGGGACGCAAGTGTGGGTACCGTCGCTGCGAAAGCGACCGGCGGCCAAGCTGGACTTGCCAAGGGTCCAGGTCATCTGGATGGTGGGGGATACGGTCTCTCGCAAAGCGACGGGCTTACTTACTGGACTGCTTCCATGGGATCTGGAGACCACATTTCTTGTACGCATGCATGATTTACGCGTAGAGATGTAACGCTGGGGCAAAACTCCTCTACCGCGACAAGTCGTGGCAAGGTAGATGGAGTTGTGGGATCTCATGGTGGAATGGCGTCAGTAACTGTCACAACCCAGTGCTGGGCATATTTTCGAGACCGAGACTCCCGGGATGAAAGCCCTAGTGTGTACTCTTATGTTGGGTAAATTACATTAAATTAAGAACTATGTGATGCAGACGCCTGTATTAAAATATTACTCATATCTAGGTCCTTTACAATTTTTAACGGCGGAAAAAAGCGAGTGGCTGCAGCCTGCGAGTTTGTGAAGTCCATCCATGATGAAGAATACAGCTACCTGCGAGGTCACGTTGTTCGAGGTACTAAACTATAGCTTAAGACATTTTACAACGTTACTTATTGAACAACGTTGACCTTTAGCTTGTAAGTATAAAATCTACATAATAGCTTCTTGAATTTCAGAGAAACTGTGCTATCCATTCGCGGCTGCCTTGGTGACTGCATGGGATACCCTTGCGATGCACTTAGAGATTGCCAAGCGTCAGGAGCCGGTGCAGTTCCGTGATGTGCACCTATACGCGCAGCCCACGCTGCATGACCAGCGACCACTGAGGCTCAGTGTAGCTCTGCATAGGGGAAGCGGAAGATTTGAGGTATCCTGATATTGTGTAGACATTACTTTTTATGCATGCGTAAAGTTTAATTGCTGCACCTGTTCAAAAGTGTGGTAAATGGTTTATTTATGCGGTCCACGGTGCTGAAACTTTTTCGGAATCTGGCTTGTTCGGGAGGCTGGAAGTCGTCGAACCTGCGCACAAGACGATTCTCGATGGCTCTGAAAAATAGCTTGTAGTACGATGGCTCTGAAGTTAGATGGGCCTGTAAAACTTAAGCAGGGCATTTTCACCCTTGCCTCGTTGTAGCCTTGACCGCTACCGCAGTCAACGATAGGTTATATGATATAAATGCACCAATTAAGTGAATTTAAGTATTACTTTAGTGCTCGAATTACGATTTAAATTTAACTTTCTAATTGGGGTGTACACGGGTGTGGCTTTTTTTATTAAAATGTGTAAACATCTCTGCCAAACCTTACTGGGTGACAGACTTGTTTACAGTAAACTCATAGCTTGACGAATTTACCTTTAACAGGTCTTGAACGAGAACTCCAGAGTGGCTGCAGGTTACATTCGAAGTGTAAAGCACAGTGTCATGGGAAAAAATGATGATACTGAAATGGAGCTCAGTTCCAAAGACATTTATCAACTACTGCAAGACAGGGATTATAATTACAGGTTAGTTTCGTTTAGTGTGATTTAATAGGATCCATTGCTGTTCGTCTAAAACAGGACGAAAAAAAAGTAAATAGCATAGTGAGCCTAAATCAAAATGCTGGGAGTCAGGCTTCCCTCTAAAGGAGAGGGCCAAAATCCACCACGCTGATTGATCTAGAGTGGATTGGTAGATAAAAATTTTTGGTTCTAAGATATATGTCGATTTCGTCCAAAAGCGATGCGTTTGACTGAGGTACATTCAGGTACATTGAATGATTGACATTTCACCTTATGATGAGGACACAACACGATGTTAGATTTTTACAATCTACATTTATAGAAGGTTTTTCGTAGATACATTTTATCAAAGAATTCTTCTTCTTTGCAGCGGCGAGTTCGTAATTGTCGAGGCCGCGAGTGAATCCCTGGACCAAGCAGCGCTGGTATGGCGAGACAACTGGGTCACGTTCATCGACGGCTTGCTACAGATGAACATGCTGCGACAAGCATACAATGCAGTATCACTGCCCACACAAATCCGGAGACTGGACATCAATCCCAGAAGTCATCTGCAAGATGCCTACAGCTTGAACGGGAAGACTGTAGTGAATGCTCACTTTTCGTATATTCACGATCTGACTACGTGAGTACTAACTACATAGATTGTGTCCAACCATTTAGTATTTGTAATATAAATGGTAAAACAGCAATATAGGCTAATAATAGCTGATAAATTTGTTTGCAAATGCTTCATGGGTATTTTAATCGATTTATTTAATAATGGCACCCTGAGCAGATACTATTTTAATTGGACACTGCTAATTTTTCATTAAAATAAAAGTATTCCTAATGGGTTTCGCTTACTTTTAACTTTTATCCTTTCAATAATACTTACTTCAGATGTGGCGGAGTTACTCTACAGAATATTAAATACCGCAACCTGCCTCCCGTCAGCCAAGACAGTAATAGAGTGGACCTAGTTGTGCCTGTACGATATAGAGGTACAAATGTAAGTGGTTTTGTGTTTATTTTAATATTATATTAAATATAATATTAAAACAGTGAAGGAAAACATCGTGAAAATAACGGCAATACCAATGCGCTACTAACGTACTGCTTCGATTTTCATATAATTTGCATAAAATAAGGACAACTAATAAAAGACAACGCACATTCTTTAAAAAAAATGTGCGTTCAAATAAAATTTCAGAGCTTGAATTAGGATTTTGCCTAATTTTGCCGAAGGCAAAGGACTCGGTTGTTATACAACACTGATGAGTCACGCTGTAAGTAGACGCGGCGCGCTGAGGGCCAGGCACGGCCCTCATCACGATCACGGCTGCGGTGCCGTGCCGTAGTACCATCGATTATGTAAACAAGTTTCCCAGAGATACATTACTGACCAACGTACACGGTGAATTACCCGTAAATTTTCACGGGGAATAGAAGTTTTAATCTAGTTACATGTTGTAATTATTTTATTACAGAAATTATTGGGTGGTGTGCAGCAACAAGTACGTTTAAAGAACGCAGTAACATTGCAGTGTTCTAAAATTGGTGATCTCGATTCCCTGCACTATGTGGAAGCTTCGCCCCTACAGCCGACAGATTTGGCAGTGACGGTATGCATTTTGTTATTGCATATTGTAAACCTGATTTTCTTAATTTTTGACATCTGTGTTAGCAATGCCACTATTTGTACAGTTTTAATGTCATAATCTGACAGAAAACTTTTTGCACTCTCGCCACTGCTTTTAATTTTGCTCTTCTTGTTATCATGTGCATTAGTCATTTTGTTTTAAGATCGTTCTGTGGATGTGAAATGTATGTGATGTGGCTGTACACATATAAATAAATAAACAGGTTCACTACGCCGGGCTCTGCACAGCTGACGTGAAGAGAGCGATCGGTGTGATGCCGTGTGACACCAATTTATACGGAATGGACTATAGTGGAATCACTGAAAGGCGAGTATTACAAAAAATGTTTTATCTGGTCATTCTGATCTTAATAATATTTTATTTACCTATATTCATACGACCTAGTTACACCATTAAAGTCACAGTGGAATTTAGAAAATATTTAAGTAATTAATTTTAATCACGAAAAGTGTAAAACACAACTCAGTATTTTAAATAGTGTATGCTAATGATGTAATTTTAACTAATCATTAGCAGATAATTTGCTTTTGCCTATTTCAGAATTATAGAGTATTTATGGGCACTAATAAAATTGTCGTAGCAGTTTTTTGACATTTTGAAGACTCCAAGCATACACTTTTCTCCAAGCATTCATATCTTATAATTATTTACCACACCAAATCAGTATCAAACTACCTTGTTTAGGAGGAATAAGAGCGGGTCTAGAATTGTGCCCTGTGGTACGCTTCATTACACTGCAATAAAGGACATTGTGCACATAGAAAATTCACATACTGCCCTAGCACTTAGATAAGAAGATATTTCTGTAGAAAAAAGAAGGCTCAAAACCAGTTATACCGATATCACTATGTATCGGTAGTTATACCGACACATAGTGGTCAAGATTGCAAGTGAGCCTTGATGAATGCTGTCAAATGGTTTCGAAAGATTAGTGAACTAAGAATGAGATTAATATATATGAGCCTTAAGCATAGTAGGCTCAAATGGGTTTACCGTTGCCCTAACCTTTATTAAGTGGGAAACCATCAAGTAACATCGCCTGCTTTGGGTGGAGCGAGAGGGAGTGTCAAATTTTTACTGACTTAAACCTACAAAGTTCCTTCAGTTTCTTGTTGCGTGGATCATGGTAACGGAATCGACATCGAAGTCGGGAATCGCCCTGCGAGTTTCATTACTCAGGGTGTCATCGGCCTTCGGTCTAAGGCCTTGTCTTGTCACCTCCTTTACTTGCATTACTGTTTCGCAGAAGAACTTCCTGCGACACCTCAGTTATCTGACTGCTTATTTCTTGCTATTCCATCTCGACTTGCCTATTTCATCTCAATCCTTAGCATGGCCTGGACCCGGACCGGATAATCCGTTAAGTATAATTATGTTACATCAGTGGCGAGCGCGTGATGGGTCTTGTGCACTCTGGCGCGGCGAGCAGCGTGGTGCGCGCGCAGCCGGAGCTGCTGTGGCCGGTGCCGGCGCACTGGAGCCTCGAGGATGCCGCCACCGTGCCGCTCGCCTATGTGCATGCATTCTACTGCCTAGTGAGTATCATATACACACACAATGGTGCACTCTGGCACAGTGAACAGTATGGTATACGAAGTTGGCACTGCTGTCTGTGATTTACATTTATCAATAACTTTATGTTTATTTTAATTTGCTACAACGACCAAGACCCACAAGCTCCAAAATACATTCATGATCATAATTTTAAGCTTTACCAGAAAGACCATTTGGAGCTTTAATTTGTACTTATGATCATAATCCCTATTTACAATAATTCACTTAATTACTACTTACATGTATGTCTTAGACTAATAACTCCCTACTCAGAAACACGATAGTTTTTGCATACGATAATACTCGTAGGTAGGTAAGAGGTAGGTTCACTAAAGATGCAACTGTAACACACGTGCAGCATTATGGCGACCGAGGGGAAGAGGGGATGTTCTTTGAACTGCTTGCACGCCTTGTAGCCGCTATAAATTGCAGTGACCTTTATTGCACATATGATTGCTGATAGGTATTTAATGTCGCGCTGTGCCCAAGTTGTAAATATTTTTAGATATTTTTGGGAAAAAAAATAACATGGTGTAAAAAATCAGTAACTGATTCTGAGCAAATTAGGTTCAGGTTTTGGTTTTGCAATAATGTTGTAGATGTTTGTATTATATTATTATAAGGGCCTATTTCACCACCTATGATTAAGTTTCGAGTATCTTACTTGACAGATAATTTCATACAAATTCTGTCAAATTTTTGAATTTATTCAGTGAGTAGCTGTGCCTACTCGGACATTGTGAAACAGGCCCTAAAAGTATCTTATATATTGCCTCAATTAGATAATCAAAGGCAGAATGAAGGTTGAGCACGACGTGCTGGTGCTTGGAGGCACAGGCGCCTTAGGGCAAGCAGCCATTGCCATCGCACTTGCGTTTGGATGCAGAGTGTTCACCACAGTCAGCGATTCTCGGAAAAAGAAGTTTTTGCAGAAATTGTTCCCTGAGTTAAAAGGTAATTCATTCATTTGTATCATACAAATGTCTCGGAGCTAAAGATCACGTTAATTTTGCAGTAAACATTGCAAGTGACAATATTCGGCTGTATCAGACATCGACGGACAAACGAATACCATGGATCCAGTACATGATTCTGGACCTTGGAAGAGTTTTTGGTCAGCATTTTCTTAATTATAAAAAATATTGCTTTTTTAAATTTAAAGTTAGAGTTTATCAACCTCGATGACTTTTTAATTAATTTTTATTTAAAAAGTAATTAATTCATATTTTCTCCAAAATTGAAGGATTGGGGTTGATTAGAATAACGAATTTATCCAGTTTTTATTTAAAATAATATAGATACTGGGTGTAAGTGACAGCCCTCCACAAACTTTAAGGGCTTGC